>CM057457.1:261553571-262779642 GCA_016271365.2 Neoceratodus forsteri | reverse complement strand
TTGTCGCTAATCCCAATCTTAAGCTAGATGACTCATGGATTGGTCCTGAGTGGCTGCCGCAGATCAACGAGACTAGTCTGGGGAACTTTTTTGATGACAATTCTCTTCTCTCCTCCGGTGATATTCTTGGGAAGTTCCACATTCCTAGTCGATCTATTTTCAAGGTTTATCAACTGAGGCACTTAATCAATCAGAAATTTGGTTCTTCCCCTGGGAGGTCCGTGGTCGCACCCTTTCTTTCCGAAGTGGTTAGACTGGCTTCTCAGCCTCACTCTGTCTCTTTGATATATTCCTTTCTTCGGGATTATAACTTACCTGACGGGGTGGCTGGCTCAGATGTTTGGACTCATCTTCTGCCTGGGTCCTCCTTTGATTGGTCAGGGGTTTGGAAGGACCTTCACAGATATCACACCCAAGACAGATTTAGGTTAACTCAGTACTACATTGTTAATAATCTATATTACACCCCAGTTAAGCTATCTCAGTTTGGGAAAGCTCCCCATTCTAACTGTTTCAGGTGTTTACAGGGGGTTGGAGATATCCTTCATGTTTTTTGGGACTGTCCCAAAGTGGCCCTTTGTGGTCTCAGATCCAAAGCTATCTTGATCCTTATTGGGCCTGTCCGGCTTTTTCAGTCCTGAGGTGTGTGTCTTTGGGACTTTTCGCTGGTGGACAGTGTTGAGGTAGATATCACATGGTCATGGTGGCTATGGCTGTTAAAAGATGGTGTTAAGACATTGGACTGATCAATTGGCCCTGTCATTTGCGATTAGTTAACTGAATTGTTAGCGTATCTCAATCTGAAAAGCTTGCTGCCAGTCTTAAAGGCGACTGGATCTGTTCATGAAGGCGATGGGTAAATTACAGGCTCTTTGTCTGAAGTAAATTGCTCCCTCCACTTGGACCCGAGTTCCTATGTCCACATGCATTTATGTCCATACCTCTCTGTTAGTCTAACTATTTTCTGGTTTTATTTTCTGGATGTAGCTATACTTATCTCTGTTTGTGACTATGATTTGATCTACTGTCAGTAGTTCCCTATTTTATTAAGCGTAGTAATCAGCGGTGGGTGCACCCTGGGTGGGAGGGTTTGGGTCGCGGGGAGGGGTTGTGGGGGCGTCATGGCCTATGTTGTTGTGAATCTCATATGGGCTTCCTTGGGGGGTGGTTGGGATACTTATGTATTTCTGGGAGGTGTCTCTAAGGGGGGGGAGTTTTGTTTTATGGTTTGTTATTTACATGTTTATATCCTGAATGCTTTCTCAAGATATGTATGGACACTGTTTTTTTTTTCTTTTCTTTTGTACCTTTAAATAACAATAAAACTTAAATTTCAAAAAAAAAATATAAGTCCTTTCATAATCATATAAATGACAGGAGAGAGGGATATGCACAAGTTGGACCACGTAAAGATATAGCTGGGAATTTGGTTACAGACGATAAACAGTCAAACTGTTAAACATATCTTTTTGTACTGTTTTCAGAAATAAGGTTAAAACCCCTAGCTCTGGTATATATCTAAAATCCAATCTGAGAATTATAATTCATGAAGCAGATACGAGTTGCTAGGTTGAAGTAAGTGACCCTAAAAAAAATCCAGGTCCTGATGGTCTGCACCCAAGATTCTTCAAAGAATTAGCAGATGATATTGTGGACCCAGTCACAAAAATATTCCAAACATTGCTAGATAATGGAGACGTTGCGGTGAGCTGGAGGAAGGCAACAGTTATTCCTTTATATAACAAACTTTGGCCAGAGCCAATAGGGCTGCATATGAAGAATGTGGGGTACAAAATATTGAACTGTATCAAAGTTAGGAGCCTGCATTTGCAGAATGTAATGTAGGCTCATAAACGTGTTATTTTATAATATTTTTACACCAAAATTTCAACATATCCTTGTTATAAAAAGATATAAAATAAGGTACAGGAGGGAAGTATTTTTCAGAAATAAAGGCACTCAAGAACAAGGGGACCTGATATGAAGTGGGGGGGGGGTTAATTTCTGGAGAGATGTGAGGAAGTACTTCTTCAAAGAGAGAGTGAATTCCTGGAACAGCATTTCATTGGAGGTGGTAGAGGCAAAAACAGTGGTGGGGTTCCAGAATGCATGGGACAAGCACAAGGGAATCATAGTGAAAAGGAGGAGGGAGAACAGACCGGAGCTCCTGTAGGATCTGCGGTGTTACTGTAGGCAGGAAAAATGGGCGGACTGCGGGGAGGGGAGGCAAACAGTCCTTATCTGCAAGCAATCTCTTTGTTTCTATGCTTCCAGTTCCAAAAGGGTGGGAGGGCACGATACATGGTGCAGTGCTAGTGCTCAGGGAGTTAGGGCAGTCAGCTTTCAAATGTAGGAGCAAAGAATCCAAAAGTTCTGAGACCTCACAAAGGAAACTAGTAGCCAGGCACAGCAGAATGCTGAAAATTCTTTAATGGCGGTAATATAACAAATCGCATGTGACACTTTGTAATTCATAAATCCAAGTTTATTTTTTCCACAGTAGTTTATTCACTCATCCCCCCCCCCACACACACACACACGCACAAAGGACCCACTCTCTCAATGACTATGAACTTTAATTCTCTAGGATGTGAGTTATGGCACTCAAACAAATGACTACCAAGTAGGATGTCAAAGTTTCCTATTAATAATACTGCTCAATGGTCTTGTCTGCTAGTTTTCAAGCTGAGCACTGTTCTCCACACATCAATCTTATTGCAGTTACACCATAGAACCTATGTGACAAAATCAGTACTGCAATTAATAAATTCACATGTCTATAACTTTAAATCTTCATTCAGTGGGTGTACAAACTCTTTACCAGGCTGTGCATATATGCACATATATGTAACATTTGAAGAAACATAGAAACATAGACTTTGACGGCAGATAAGGACCGCTAGGCCCATCTAGTCTCCCCATTTCCCTACCTACAGGATAGGCCGCAGATCCTAGTTAACCAACAGCCTATATCTTCCTGCCCCCCACAAGAATTGCCTTATGTCTGTCCCATGCATTCTTGAATTCTCCCACAGTTTTAGACCCCACATCTTCCTCAGGAAGGCTGTTCCATGCATCCACTACCCTCTCTGTGAAATAATACTTCCTCACATTGCCCCAGAACCGCCCTCCTTCTATCTTTAAATTGAGTCCCCTTGTTCTTGCAAGTCTCTTTTTCTGAAAGATGCTACCCTCTTGGACTTTGTTGATTCCCTTGAGGTACTTGAAAGTTTCTATCATGTCCCCCTCTCCCTTCTTTCCTCAAGGGTATACATATTAAGCTCCTTTAGTCTCTCCTCATACGGCTTCTCTTGCAGACCCTGCACCATTTTAGTTGCCCTCCTCTGGACTGCCTCTATCCTGTCTATGTCCTTGCGGAGATGGGGTCTCCAGAACTGGACACAGTATTCCAGATGGGGTTTCACCAACTGTCTGTACAGAGGGATAACAACTTCCTGTTTTCTGCTGCTGATGCCTCTCCCTATACATCCCAGTATACCCCGGCCCTCCCTACTGCCTTCTCACATTGCTTGCTAACCTTAAGGTCATCTGATATGATTACCCCCAGGTCCCTTTCCTGTTTTGTTGTTGTTACTACCTCCCCACCCATTGTGTATTCTTCCCCTGGGTTCTTGTTTCCCAGGTGCATTATTGCACTTTTGCATTGAATCCTAGCTGCCATACGTCAGCCATTCCTCCAACCTTGCCAAGTCCCTTTTCATCCTTTCCATGCCTCCTTGTGTATCAACCCTGTTGCAGATCTTTGTGTCATCTGCAAAAAGGCATACTTTTCCTTCCAGTCCCTCTGCAATGTCACTGATGAAGACATTAAAAAGGACTGGACCCAATACTGAACCCTGCGGTACCCCACTAGTAACCACCCTTTCTTCAGAGTGGACTCCATTTACAATTACCTTCTGTGCCTGTTGTCCAGCCAATGTTTTACCCAGGCTACCACCCTGGGACCCACTCCCAGGCTGGTTAATTTGACTATTAATCTTTTGTGTGGGACTGTGTCAAATGCCTTGCTAAAGTCTAGGTAGGCCATGTCCACAGCCCCTCCCTGGTCTACTACTTTGGTCACCCAGTCAAAGAAATCTATTAGATTCGTCTGACATGACCTTCCTGCTGTGAACCCATGCTGCCTTGGATCCTGTGCTCCACTGACCTCTAGGTACTCAACTATTCTTTCCTTCAGAAGTGACTCCATCACTTTCCCTACCACAGAGGTCAGACTGACAGGTCTGTAGTTTCCTGCCTCTGTCTTGGTCCCACTTTTGTGAATGGGAATCACATCCGCCTTCCTCCAGTCCTCGGGTACCACACCATCCTCCCATGATTTATTAAAAAGAGTAGCCAGTGGTTTCACTAGTTCCTTCCTTAATTCTTTTAGAATTCTGGGGTGAATTCCATCAGGACCCATTGCTTTGTCCACCTTCAGTTTTAGGAGTTCTTGCAGAACCCTTTCTTCTGTGAAAGGATTGGGATGACCCCCTATCAAGACTGCTTCTGTTAATTGGATTAGGCACTTCCCCTCCTCTTTTGTGAATACTGAGCAGAAATATTCGTTCAGTATTCCTGCTTTCACTGTCCCCTCTGCCCACCCACCGTTCATTCTATTCAGCCTCACTATCCCTCCTTTGTCTTTCTCGCTGCTGATGTACCTATAAAGGTTTTATCCCCTTCTTAACTGAGTTGGCTATCTTTTCCTCAGTTTGGGCCTTTGCTATTCTGACTTCCTCCCTGCTTCTTTCTGCCTTAACTGGTACAGCTCTCTGTCCTGCTCCTTCTGTGTTTCCTTATACTTCGAATGCTATCTTTTCTTCCTGACTTTCACAGCCACCTCTCTTGAGAACCATAGTGGCTTTTCTTTCGTTTGATTTGTTTATTTGCTTCACACAAAGGCTTGTTGCCTCTGTGATGGCAGTTTTGATAATTCCCATTGTTGCTCCACACCTCCTTCTAGCCTGTTTGCTAGTGCTTTTCTGAGGCACTCTCCCATCTTGCCAAAGTCAGCCCTCCCAAAGTCCAGTACCCTCACTTTTGTATGGCTTGACTCTGTAGCTGAGTTTAACATGAACCACACTGTTTGATGGTCACTTGTCCCCAGATGGCAACCCACTTCTAGATCTGAGATCCTCTCACTGCCCCGTTTGAGACACGAGGTCTAAGATTGCTCCCTCATGAGTGGGTTCGAAACTAGCTGTCTAATGCCTGCCACCTGTAGGGCGTCAAGAATGGCCCTGCTCTTGGATGTGGCTGCAGCAAATGTCTCCAGTTAACATCTGGCATATTCAGGTCTCCCATCAACAGTATCTCCTTTCTCTGCCATTCTAAGAATGCCTTCCATCATATCCTTGTCCATTCCTTCCCCTGACATGGGGGTCTGTACACAACCCTGTGTGGATTGTGGTGCCCTTTCCAGTCTCAAGGTGACCCACAGTGCCTCCTCTCCTCCTGTTTACTCTTTTGTTCAGTTGCTTTTATCTCTTACTTTACATGAGAGCTACTCCTCCCCTCTTCTCCCTGCCTGTCTCTCCTGTAGGTTATGTACCCTGGTATGTTAACATCCCAGTCATGGTTCTCTGTGTACCATGTTTCTGTGACTGCTACAATATCCAGGCATCCCTCTTCCATTAAGGCCACCAGCTCAGGGAGCTTGTTGCCCAGACTACGGGCATTGGTACTCATTACCCTCCATTTCCTGTTGGCCTTACCCCCTTTTGCCCAATCCCTGTCCTTCTTGCGTTTGTCACTTTCTCCATTTACCACTGCCCTTCTCCCTATCGACACCTCCATGTTGGTGTTTGCCACACTTACTACTGTGATTGTTTGGGGGGGCTAGGATTTTTCTGCTCCTTTCCAGTGCCTCCCCCCTTGGCTAGTTTAAAAGCTTGCCAATGAAGCATTTAAACTTATCACCTAGGATCCTGGTTCTCCTCCCGGACAGATGCAGCCCATCATGCCAGTATAGGCTTGCATCACTCCAGGTGGACTCCCAGTCCCCAATGAAGCCAAATCCCTGAGCTCCACACCAGATTTTCAACCACTGATTGAATCCCATGGTACGGAACACCCTAGCCTCTCCTATGCCATAGATGGGTAGCACCTCCGAGAAGGTTACCGTGCGTGCTACTTGACTAAGGCCCCTCCCCAATTCCACAAACTCTTCCTGCACTTCTCTAATCCCTTTCTTAGCCAGGTCATTTGTCCCTAGGTGGACAATGACATCCAGCTCCCTCCCCTGTGCAGCTGCTCCGGCAATCCTGAGGATTCACTCCCTGTCCCTCCAAGCCATGGCGCCAGGCAGGCACCTTACCTCCCTCTCCCCTTCCTTGCCCAGTTCTACCTTCCTAACAATGGAGTCCCCCACCAGGAGTTGTTTCCTTCCCCTGCAGGGTCCCCTGCCACCCTCCTGTGGGTCTCCTTTGTGGAGGTTCCCAGCATCCTCCTTGGTCTCCACTGTAGGTGCCTCCATAGAGGAACCACACTTTGCCAGAATGGCATAGGAATTGTGGAGAGGTACAACTGGAGGGATGTGCCTCTGTTCCACCACCCTCACCCTCCCTGAGCCCACTGTGGTCCAACCGCTCCTCTTTCTTGGCAACCTCTGAGGCAACGGCAGTGGCACTGGTGGTCCCTGGATGGAAGAGGAGGTCCCACAAATCCTGGCCAACTCAGCCTGGAGATGAGCAACCTCCTCCCTCAGCCCAGAGAGGTGTCTGCAGATGGGACAACACCGCATCCTCCAGAACATCTCCCGGAAGACTGCTGCTCCACAGCCACTGCACTGCACCACTCCAATCATGTCTTATTTCTGGCCCCTTAACTGTTTGCAATCCTTACTCTTTCCTCTGTTTTTTTTCTCTCTCTCCTTACTTTCTGCCTGTGTGCCCTTTAAGCTCCTGATTGTCCTGTTCTGAGACAAGAATATCCTATATTTCTCAGTATACCACTTACTTGTTCAGAGGCAGACCTCCAGCAGCTAGAGGGGGCCGGAGAGCTACTCTTGCCCTTTTAGGATGGTGGGTCCTTGGTGGTTCTGTGATCACTCACTTCCTGCCCCTAAACAGGAAGTTCCTGTTGTCAGTCAAATCCTGTGCCTATAAAAATAGAATTAGCTTTGCGTGGGGGGGTGGTTACCGTGCTGGTTATTAATAACTACCTGATTTGTTTCAAATCGGCTATGAACTAACTTGTCTCTCAGACTGCTTGCTCTACTTAAATTAATGCATGGGTATCGCCCACTGCTGAAGTCACATCATTGTCACCAAGCAGTACAGGGCAGTTACGATAAATTATATTGTCAGTTTTACCTGCCAAATGATTGAATTTACTGACAAAATTAACAGGACCATGTTCATAAATTTAATTATTTTAGTGGCTTTTCATTGTTCTTATTTTCAGTAAATCAGCTTTATCTCTAGTCTTTCTCAGTAATGTTTTGTTATAACCCCCTATTGAGAAATCTTATCTCCAGTACTTTAGCCTGTCGCTCATATGGTTCAGATGAACTACATTTTCTTTTTAATTTTTTTTTTTTATTACTTTTTCTCCCCGTCTTCAGTGGGCCACGTTCAGGAAAGAACCCCAACCCCATCCCTCTGATGTCCACCTTCAGCGCTGTTAATCTTCCCCCAGGGCTTGACCTGCCCCCAGTGGGATCAGCGGGGGATCTGCAGGCCCCCACCGAAGATTGGATCCAGTTCTGGTCAGCACCCAGCTGGTCGGGGAGTGGGACCTGTGAGTCTCTCCATCATCCAACCACTGCAGACATGTTTCCTCTTTTTTTTTCTCTTGGAAGAAAGGGCATACAATGATGCCAGTTGCAGTGTCATGCAAGCTCCCATGTGTGGTATGCTGGGCATCTGTCCACCCTCCACCCACCCTGTAGAGCATTAGTGTGTTATCCCCCCAGCCTCTGCTAGGTGGCAGGTAAGCATCAATCACTGCCCCCCCCCACTGGATAAGGAGAGCTGTCCTTGGGATGCTCAATCCTGGTCCTCCCTGGCAACTTGTTCACACCATGAACATGGGTCACCAGTACAGCAAGAGGTAAGGCATGATGCCTCAGCCCTCCATGCCACCAGGCAGGCCACTATTTTTTTTTTTATCTAAAGAATTGACTATAAGGGATATCATTTTTCAAAGGAATCAAATGCGTACTAGCTGCTGTCAGTGCCACATTTATAGCAGTATTTTTCTGAAGCACTGAGTGCCAAGTTTCTCTCATGTCTCTTGTCAGTAGAACTATCGCTTCTGAAAATAGGAGTATTACAGGCAACTGCCTTGGACATACTTGTGCCTTGAATTATGACACAAATCAGTGCTGCTGTGGTAGTTGCTAAAATTCATAATGATAGTTAGAGTATTAGCAAGCCATAGCTAGTCATGGTCTGTTCAATTTACTGGGTAAATGCCTGCCTGGATATTATTATGGACCCCACCTTATTTCCCCCTCCCCATTTCTGCACCTTTTAAAATACTCAGCTTATCAGTTTTTTTTTTGTTTTTTTTTTCCATAGTAATCAGCATGATGGGCTTATAAGAACATTCATAAATAATGCAGTAGAAAGGGCTTTACATAGAAACATAGAAGTTGATGGCAGATAAGGACTGCAAGGCCCATCCAGTCTGCCCATTTCTTTTTTCTACCTTATAAATGTGCCATCGGCCTTTGCTCTCTCAATGGCCTATCTATTCATACTCATCTGTATTGCTCCCTTATGCCTATCACATGTCTGTTTGAAGCCCTGCATTGTATTCATATCTACCACTTCCGGAGGTAGGCCGTTCCATGCATCCACCACCCTTTCTGTAAAAAATAACTTCCTCACATTACCCCTTAATCGGCCTTCCTCTAATCTGATGCTGTGTCCTCTTGTCCTGCTATTTTTTTGTATTGAAACATGTTAGACTCTGTCACCTTGTTAATGCCCTTAAGGTGTTTGAATGTTTCGATCATATCACCTCTCTCCCTCCTTTGCTCTAGGGTATACATATTGAGCTCAGTTAATCTGTCATCATATGTTTTCTGATGCAGCCCCTGCACAATTTTGGTTGCCCTTCTCTGGACTGCCTCAATTTGGTTAATGTCCTTGAGAAGATGAGGCCTCCAGTACTGCATGCAGTACTCCAGATGGGGCCTAACCAGTGTCTTGTAAAGAGGGATTATTACTTCCCTCTACTGACTTCTGATACCCCTACTAATACACCCCAACATCCCCCTAGCCTTACCTACTGCTTTAGTGGTCTGCTTGGATGATTTCGGATCACCGGTGATGATGATGCCCAAGTCTCTTTCTTACCTTGTGACTGCCAGCAACTCCCCTCCCAGCTTATAGGTGGCTTCAAGGTTTCTCTTCCTTATGTGCATGATCTTGCACTTCTTTTCATTAAACCCCAGTTGCCACTCTTCCAACCATTTTGCCAGTTTATCCAGATCTCTTTTCATTCTGCCCACCCCATCTGGATCATCTACTCGGTTGCAGATCTTGGCGCCATCTGCAAACAGACAAACCTTACCCTCCAGTCCATCTGCAATGTCACTGATGAAGATATTGAAGAGGATTGCCCCAGGACTGATCCCTGAGGTACCCCACTTGTGACTTGCATCTCTTCTGACAGTATACTGTTTACCACCACTCTCTGTTTTCTGCCTGTCGACCAGTTTGCCATCCATTTGACCAAATTCTGACCCACCCTGAGCCTACCCAGCATATTAAATCAATTTTCTATGTGGAACAGTATCTAAAGCTTTGCTGAAGTCAAGGTAGGTGACATCAAATGCTCCCCCTTGGTCCACCACTCTGGTTACCCAGTCAAATAAATCTATGAAATTAGTTTGACAGGACCTTCCTTTTGTAAACCCATACTGTCTTGGATCCTGTGTTCCTTTGGATTCCAGGTGTTGCACTGTCCTTTCCTTAAGGAGTGCCTCCATAATCTTGCCCACTACTGAGGTAAGACTGACTGGTCTGTAGTTCTCTGTCTCCTCCCTGCAACCACTCTTGTGGAGCCGGATCACATGAGCCCTTCTCCAGTCTTCTGGGACCTCTCCTGTGCTCAGAGACTTACTAAACAGTTCCGATAATGGCTCTGCTAGTTCCACCCTTAGCTCCTTTAGCACACTGGGATGTATGCCATCAGGTCCCATTGTCTTGTCCACCCTGAGCTTATCGAGCTCTTGAAGGACCCTTTCTTTTGTGAAGGGATTAGTGCACACCTTTCTCCTCCCTGTGTCCATGGTGTTGAGCTCTGGGCCCTGCCCTACCTTCTCTTTAGTAAATGCTGAGCAGAAGTATCTATTTAGGAAAGATGCTTTTACATGGTCCTCCTCCTCCTCCTCCTCACATGTCCCCTTATCTCCTTTGATCTCAGCAAAACTCTGGACTTTCTCCTTTCGCTAGTGTATCTATAGAAAGTCTTGTCACCTTCTTTTACTGTTTGTGCTAGTGTTTCCTCGGTTTGGGCCTTTGCCTGCCTTACTGCCTTCCCTGCTTCCCTTAGAGAAGTTTGGTATGCCTCCCTATTTTCATTCTGCTGCATTCCCTTATATTTCCTGAAGGCCAGCCTTTTGGCTCTGACCTTTTCTGCTACTGTTTTTGAGAACCAAAGTGGTTTCCTTCTTCTTTTGCACTTTCTTTTCTGTCTAACACAATGGGATGTTGCTTCAAGTATTGCATCCTTAATGCTTGCCCACTTTGCCTGTAACCCCTCACCAGTATTTCTTTTTGCCAGGGCTAGCTTAACTCTGTTGGCCATCTTATCAAAGTCAGTTCCTCTGAAGTCCCATATTTTTGCCTTGGAATGGGATGATTTAGTTCTAGTGGCCAAATTGAACCATACCATGTGATGGTCACTGGCCCCCAGGTGACCTTCTACCTGGAGATCTGTCATCCTTTCCCTGTTAGTCAGTAATAGATCTAGGATAGCCATGTCTCTTGTGGGTTGTTGTACCAGTTGTTTGAGGCCCTCCCCCTGCAGGAAATCCACCATATGTCTAGTTCTGGCATATGTTCCTGCTGGTATTGACCAATCTGTATCTGGCATGTTGAAGTCTCTCATTATCTGAACCTCCCCTTTAGCTGTCATGTTTTGTATGTCTTCTAACAGTAATGTGTTTATGTCCTCCCCCTGATCTGGGGGCCTGTAGACAACCTCAGTTTGTATGGCTGTCCCATTTCCTGTTTCCAGGGTGACCCACAGTTCTTCTGGCTCCTTATGTGTATTCTGAATTTCTGTAGCTTTGATATTTTCATTGGCATACACCCCCCCTTTGCACCTCAGTCTCTTCTGAACAGTACATAGCCGTGTACTGAAGTCTCCCAAGTGTGGTTACTGGTAAACCACATCTCACTAATTGCTATTATGTCCAGTTTACCCTCTGTCATTATTGCCTGTAGGTCTGGAATCTTGTTTCCCAGACTGCGAGCATTTGTGTACCTGATTTTCCATTGGCCAGATTTTGGTGTGTTAGTTGTTCGGTGAGGTCTGGCATTTGCCCTGTGGGTCGTATGGGGAGCTGAACCTTTGTCCTTACCTGGTGATGCAAATGAACTGCAAACAGGCACTGCATTGCTTCCTGTAGCATACTGCAGCATTTTATGATATATCACAGTATTACTGTATTGCTTCATAACTGGTGCTGCAATCCATTTTTTTAGGTCCAAGCTGATGGCCTTAATGAAATCAGCCTCTCTTCATACCAGGGCCCCCCACCCTGTTTGTTTTTTTTTGTTTTTTGATGTGGGGCTGACTGTGTTAGCCTGGGAGGCATTTTGCAGGCTTTTGCAAGCAACTGGATGGCCAATTATGTCATCAGTAGTGTATGATGTCATTACGTTCTGTGTAACGGCATGGCACACCAAGTGATGCGGTGATGCCTGGTGCATCATTTGTTCACTTGGCATGGTAAAGGTGGGTACCTCCATTAAAAAGAAGGCAGTGAGGATGGCCTGGAACACATGTAGTATCACCCATGGCTAATGGTGACCCTGTGTAACTGAATAGCCTTGACACAGTATATAAGTGTCTTTTAGAATCTTTAGTGCTTTGGGTGCGGCAGTCTTACAGATGTGATGCTGATATAGGCTAATGAGGTTATTTCATTTCTCTTTAGGGGACCTGTACTATCAATAATGAACCGCCAATATTAAAGATGTCCTACAGTGACAAAATAATAATGGTGTGCTAGTTACTAACTGAATCATTTATATTATTATGAATAGTTATATTAAAACACAACTAATTTGGGGACCATTATTTTACTGTTTTAACAAACATAGCATGCACAGCTTATGGAGTGAGAGGGAATAGAACATCTACAGACATGTATTAAGAAGTGAAAGGGAAGAAACCCTCAAATTATTTTGGGGGACTGCCCCCAATCCTTACCAGAGCTCAGCCCTGCCCTGCCTACTGTATCCCCATGCCCAGACTTACCCCCTGGGTGGGGCCGCAGGGTGGATGCCTCCCCAAGACACTGTTGGCAAGCCACAGCTTACCTCCTGGGTTGGGGCCATGGGAGTGGGACCCCCCCAGCAGACATTGGTGGCAGTGGAGAAGGTGGCAGAGCAGGGTGTCATGCCCAGGTGCCAGCTGTCTTTCTGAATGCTGGATCCCTGGAGTGGGGACATGCAATGATGTTCAGCATCCACCCTGCTCCCTAAGGTGATGCCACTGGCTGCAGCAGTATCCCCAGCCTATGCCAGGGGTCTGTAAATCATTGGACACTCTTCCCCCCTCCCCAAAGAAGGACAGCAGTCCTCAGGGTGTTTGATCCTTCTCCCCTCCAGCTGTCTCTATGTCTCCCAAGTCCATCAACAAATGCGGGATGTCAGCACCCACAAGCAGACACCTTGCAGCTGCACCAGCGGGTGAGCCAGCAAAGAAAATCTCTATTAAACAAATATAAGGACATGAGAATGGAAGTGAATTCTTAGAGTATATATTGTTTACTTTAAGACTTCAACTAGGTCGAAAAGAATCAGAATAAATATGACAGTGCAATAAACAAATGCATTTATTGTGCCCCTTGTAGGACCATAGAGAATTGTGGTTTGTATAGATTAACAAGGAAAAAAATATATGAAACAGCAACTATAAGGTATAATCTTTTATTTATTCATATTATATAATTAAAAGAATAGATTATCACACAGTATAGTAGGCTGTTTTCTGAAATAATTAACATTTTTACTTAAGGCTGCAATCTCACATGAGCATATTAAGAAGACAACAAAATTAGGCTTTTTGGTCTGTTTAGTCTGCTCGTTGTCCAGAGTTCTTAGCTCAGGCTGGTGTTCCTGCTCCCCCTCCCCTACCTTTCCACTACCTTCCTCCCCTCTTTCCATTACCTTTATCTTTCCCATGTATCTATCCCAGCCTCTCTTAAAGCTGCCTGCTGTCCTCAATGAGATTACCTCTTCTGGCAGCACATTCCATCTGCTCACCACCCTTTCTGTGAAGAACTGCCTTTTAACCTCCCTTTTAAACACCCACCCCACAACTTTAGGCTGTGCCCCTTCTGAGTGTTGCTGCAGCTTAGCCTGAAGATGCCCTCCCTGTTCACCTTACTAATCTCTTTCAAGTATTTGAAGGTCTCAATCATGTCTCTCCTCTCCCCTCTGTCCTCCAGGGAGTAGATACAGTATTTAGAACCCTCAGTCTCTCCTTGTATGATTTACCCTGCTGCCCTGCAATCATCTTCATAACCCTGGCTAGATGCATCTTTTATCCATAGGGAACATTTTAAACTGATATTCTTGTCATAATGATGGGAACTTTTTTCATAGCAGGGGCATCTGTAAAGAAACACCTCACTTTCCAGTTTAGATACTAAGGTGCTTCATCTTTAAAATTATTAGGAAATTAGTTTAAATAGCAGATAGTATGGGTGTAATGTTTCAAAAATGGTGGAGTCAGCAGCATGACTTTCCTAGCTTCCTTCCTTTCCCTCTCATTGTAAGGCAGCTGGTAAAGGTATCATTTTTCAGAAAAGGTGAGATTAATAGCACACTCGTGTATATATATGGGCAGCAGTCAGTGGCTTTCAGTTAACAGGTGGAACTGGCTAGGAGTGGAGCATTTTCTGTGCTGTAATTCTCCTGATCTTGAACTTGAGGAGGAAAAAGAAGATGCTGCAAGACATGGGCCCTTATCTTATTTTCCTCTATTTGTTGCAGATCTGTATTGCAAGGTATCTGCTTCATTCTGGACCCATTATCTCTAGTTGACTGTTTGGAGTTTATGAGAGATGGGGGGTGGTGGTAAATATGCAGGCCTGTATTTTCAAAGATTTGCTGCAGATGCAGCAGCAAGTTGCATCACTTTTGTAGCACAGATCAGAGATGTGTCTATATCGGAAGGGTGCACTACCATCAGACGATGGATGCACCATAATCTGCTGCCCTTGAACTTGGTTCCACTGTACATTAGTGGTGTAAAAAGTAACACAGATGTGATGCAGTAGTGATGCATCCCCTAAATACAATGCAAATATGCTACAATTATTATGCAAATATAAGTGTTGTTTTGATGCAGCTATGAAAATATGGCACAATTATATGCTGTATATGCATGATGCAAATTTAGGTGTCTTGACACATCTGTATCATTTTTTTAACTTTTGAAAATACCACCTGCTGTCTTCTACAGTGTCTTTAAAGCTCTGCCAAATGTAATTAACATTAAAAATAATCCTCACTCCTACTGAATACAGGAAAATAAGTAACAACAATGGCAATAAAACTTCAAAAATATGAGCTTGATTTTGCCAAACAGGTTTTACTTTTGTCTTTATAAATGATGCAATAATTTTTTTTTTTTTTATTATTTAGAGGCTTTATTAGTATTTCAGCACCAAGTAAGATACATCGAGCAATCCAGTACAAGTGAAACATCAGGTGCAGACCTTTTAACACAAAATAACCCTTCTCCCACTACCCCTCCCCCCAGACTACACACCGTTACTGCCAATTGAGTTGCAGACATACTGAAGTCCCATTTTCATTAGGATTTCCATATCGTCAGGATGGCCTCTAAGCTTCCTCATAATGAGGTAAAAGTTTTGACTCTATTTTGTATAAGTGCAATATGTCTTTCCAGTTGTAATGCCAGGACACTCTCTCTGAACCATTCCAAGATTGTAGGAGGCTTTTCGTCCGTCCAGTGTCTCATTATTGTTAACTTGGCAGTTCCTGTGATAAGAGTCATGTGCGCTTTCCTACATTTTGGAGTGTCAATTGGGAAATAATTTATGAGACAAACTTCAGGCATAAATAAGTCTCTCAAGCCAAGGATAGGATCCAAAGAATTATTAATGGATTGCCAAAATGTCTTTATATGTGGGCACAGCCATAACATATGATAGAGTGACCCAGTGTCCTTCTTACACCTGTTGCATGTTGATGCATGTAAGGATCCATATCTAAAGAGTTTGGCTGGTGTCAGATACATATTGTGCATAATATTGTAATGAACTAATCTGAGTCTATCTTGTTTAATAAATTTATACATTGATATCCAAAGTTTCCTCCACATATTAACATCTTCAGGAATACCTAATTCTCTTATCCAATAAGGGCAAATTCCAGAGGGTAATCTATGGTCCCAATCCTGAAGAATTTTATATAGATTAGACACTTTATGTGGTTGGGAGGCAACCTACAGGAGTGCGATTGGATCCCTTTCACCTATATCTATTAATGGGGAAAGCCGGGAAAACGAGGTTAGGGCCTTACTGACTTGAAGGTATTTAAAAAATTCATTACCTACAGCACTAACAGAGTCATGTAATTGAGCAAGAGAAATCACTTTTCTGCCCCTCCACATCTCTGAGACTTTACATTGACTCAGCCAGGGCCAAAAGGTACGGGGTATTGGTGTACCGCCAATTTTGAAATGCGGGTTTTCGACAATTGGCTGGTCAGAAGACTGACACCATTTAACTGCGAAGTATATTTGGGGCTGGTGAGAGGCTTTCATCGAACAACCCATAGGATTATTTCTGAGAGGCTTGGGGATATAGGACGGAGAGACATATAGCAGGGCACGCAGGGAGCATTTCTCATGGGATGCCAGGTATTTTTCGATGGGTAACCACAAAGGAGAGTAAGCTATATGATCTGCCTCTTTCTGCCAGAAGAACAGCCTACTCAAATGTTGTGCAATATAGTATATAAAGAAAAAGGGAGCTGCAAGGCCCCCCCTATGATGCAATAATTTTTAAATTATTCAGGTCCATGGAATCTGGTGTTGAAGATAACCAGGGCCATTCCCATTCTTCCTGATGTAGGAACTATTTAAAAAACACTTTGTGCTCCAGGATAAAATGGATACAGAAAATGCATACTTTTGCTTCTCTACAGTATGAGAGTTTTTAGCAGTGATAGAATCTAGCACCAAGTCAATGTTTGGAACGGCTTTCTTTTTTTAAAACCTTCAATGGATATGTTTTTACTTATATATAAATGCATAATATTGAGACAGTGCAACCATAGATCATATTACAAGTACAAATGACAATACCACTAAATGTCTCCACCCTTCCAAACTGAAATCAGATAGTTATTACTCCCCCAACACACACACATACACACATGATATGAAAGATGTAAGAAAGCTGGGAATGTCTGTTAGGTGAGTAATGTCACATTAAAGCAGCCCAGCCACCCCCCCCCAGCTGATGTGGACTTCTAACATGAAAGAAAGCCAGGAATCTCAGTAATGTGAGTCAGTGTAATATCAAACTACACTGCTCCCCACCCCATCCCACATAACAAAAAAGAGTGCCTATGAAAAGACTGCATTGACACAGCGGAGAGTTTCACAGACTGTGTAGGGAACTGTGATGCAACTGTTGTTAGGAAGGAAAGAATGCAGAATCCCCTTTTTCTGAAAGCAATAGACTGCAGGGCTCCGCCCACTGCAGCCCTAAAGAAGGAGACAAGTCAAAATGTAACAACTTCAGGTCAATGAGTTCAATGTCTGTGTTGAGGAAGGTATTAGAGAGGGTTGTGAAAGAGAAAATTAAAGGTTTGATTAATACATATAATCTGATGGACCACACACAACATGGATTTACAAAAGGGAGATCATGCCAGACCAACTTGATGAGTTCATTTGAGAAAGTTAGTAAAGCATTTGAAAATGGGAAACCTATGGATGTGATATTTCTAGATTTTAGTAAAGCTTTTTATGTGGTGCCTTATGCAGAACTCATAAATAAATCATGTGAATTAGGAATTAATGATAGGTTAATATCATGGATTGAGTCCTAGTTGGAAGACAGAGAGCAATGGGTGCTATTACGAGGTGTGCAATCAAAGTAGGCACCAGTTACCAGTAGGGATCCACAAGGGTTAGTTTGGGGACCATGTTTATTCAACATCTATGTTGTGTCAGTGGAGTGTAATAAGGGTGTATGGCTATCTAAGTTCAAGGATGACACAAAGATCAGTTTGGTGGTCCAGCGTACAATGGAAATTGAATACCTACAAACTGAATTAGATAGACTTGATCTATGGGCTCAAATGCATAAATTAGACTTCTATGTATAGAAGTGTTCAGTGATACATTTTAAAAAAAACAAGTGAAAAATGTAATATATCCTAAATGGTCAGGAACTTAAAGAATCCACAGAAGAGAGGCACATATCTGGGAGTTACCATAGCTAATGATTTAAGCTTTAAAAGATATTGTCAGTTGACAGTTAAGAAAACTTATGGTGTGGTGTCAAGTATTAGTAGACATAAACAGCAGAGATAAAAGAGTTATTCTGCCACTATACACTTCATTGGTCAAACCATATATGGATTACTGTGCACAGTTTTGTTCACCTTACAATAAAACTGAGACTAGAGCCTTGGGGGAAATACAGGGTAGGGCCACTGCAATGATTACAGTTATGAGGACAGTTGGGTATAAGGATCATTTAGATTCACTAGGTTTTCATATCCTGGAATACCGCAGGCTGGGGGGCACTAATGTTTAATGTATTGGGCCTTTACTAAGCAGGATCTGTGGGACTGTTGTGGCAGAACTGCATTCTGCCAGGCCTTGTGCCCCGGTGGGGAGATGTCTATCCTATCATCTTTTTCTTCTTACTATAAATCTATTGCAGAACAGTACTTCTCTATCATATCCTTTGCTTTTTTCTAGCCCTAACATAGGTTGGCTATCTACGTCAATCTTTTTCTATCTCTCTATGCCTTTTTCCTACTGCCTTACTTTTCCTATTCAATTTATCCGTCCCTCACCACCATTCCCATGTAGCACCCCATTCAAGTCCAGCGTGCCAGCTGGCAACAACATTATTAAGGTGCTTGTAGGGCATAAAATGACTATGAATGAATAAAAGTGCATTTAAAACTGTTTAAAGTTCATTTGGAACAATTTAAAGTGCACATGTACATTTAAAATGTTCTTGGGTTAATAAATGACTGAACCAGGAAATTACCTATAACAACATGTTCAGACATGAAACGGCATGTCCAAGCATGTAGATAGGAAGATAGTGGCCTCTAGTGGCCTATATCTATAATGAATTACTGCATAACCATGCTGACAAGTGGGAGGGGCTTACTTATGTAATGGACCCTTTATGTTTAAAATGGTAATAACACTGGCCAGAGAAATTATTTGTATTAGTTTATACTGTTGGAACACTGTCTGTAATACAGGCTTAGAAACAACTGTTTCTTTTCATATAGGACTAGTTGTGAGCCTCTAGAGAGATAAACTACTTAATTGTCTTTTGTGGGTGGGCCTAAAATTAAGTGGGAGAACTGTATAACCCCCCCTAAACCCATGCATAGGCAGATGAGCTGAGAAGCTGGTCTCACTTGTCTGAAGTAAGACAAGAGGAAGGACCTGTACCTGGATAGATACTGGTACTGTAGCAACACTGCAGGAAAAGCTGAACTGACTGTTTGAACTGTCTTTCAAACCTGAAGGAAGGTGAATATACTTAAAGGAAATAACACTGTGCAATTATTTTTCTTTGTTTTGCAAATATTATTACATTTACTCTTTTTATACTTTGGTATAAAATAAAGCAACACCGAGGTGTGTTGTACCTCATGTACTGTGTTCAATGTTATCCTTACCCACAGTCCTATTACAACTGTCTAGAATTACAGACTAGAAATATACAACGGGACACACAAGCCCACTTGCTCCAGATTAAAGGGGAAGTAAACAATATGAAAAAAAGAGCTATATGGTTCTTACAAATGGTAGTATCCTTATGGAATAGCTGACCCTTATATGTGGTGGGTAGTAAAAGTATGGAGGACTTTAAAAGAAACCTCAACAGTTACTGAAAAATGGCCAAAATTACTAGCTATACCCTTTGAGTAAAGGCTGAGCAACTTATGGGCAAATTGTCTTAAATACTCATAAATGACCTCTGAGACCTATGAGATTTTGAGCCCCTCTAACTCCCCCAACATGTGTAGTGTCAGTTTGATGTGTACTTTTAATATTTGAGCAAAATAACTGAAATTAAAAATTTCTTGAAATTTTGTAGAATTTTCATGCAAATGACATGAAATTCCACTGAATCAGATTTGTAATTCAATGGGCATTCTGTGGGCACACAGCTGTACCCCTCTCCTTCATTCATTCATTCTTTATTTATATAAGGCGCCTTTCTAAAACCAAGGCGCCTGTACAGAATACATAAAACAATAAATAATTAAAACAACATTAAAATAATCATATGTCATTAAAAGCTTTGCTAAAAAGATATGTTTTCAAAGCTCCTTTAAAGCTTTGGACAGTCGGGCAGTTTCGCACCTGATGAGGTAGAGAGTTCCACAGGATCGGGGCCATAAAACTAAACGATCTTGCCCCTGAAGTTTTTAAATGGACTCTGGGAATCTCTAGCAATCCCTCATCAGTGGATCGGAGAGAGCGGGGGGGACAGTAGGGACAAAGGAAGCTCTTTCAGGTAAGCAGGTCCCTGATCGTGTAGGGCTTTATAGGTCAGCAAACCAACCTTGAAGGTGATTCACCAGCAAACTGGCAGCCAGTGCAGTCTGCAGAGCACAGGCGTTATATGACTAGACCTAGAAGATCCAGTCAACAGCCTGGCTGCTGAATTCTGCACTAGCTGCAGACGACGAACTTCAACCCCCGATAGCCCCAGGTAAAGGGCATTGCAGTAGTCAAGGCAGGAGGTAACAAAGGCGTGGACCAACACTGGAAGATCCTCTGGAGGAACCAGGTGCTTCACCCGGGCGATGTTCCTCAGATGGTAAAAAGAGGTTTTGACAACCGCTGACACCTGAGATTTAAAAGTCAGACAGTTATCAAATACAATGCCCAGGTTCTGCACCTGGTCTGAGGTCGTCTGCTGGACACCCCCAAGCCATAAGCCCGAGGGTGATCCAGCTAACAAACCCACTCCCCAGTGACCCTGGTCCACAACCAACACCTCAGTTTTTTCGGGGTTCAACCACAGCCAACTCACATTCATCCAGTCTTGGATCTCGGCAAGACAGTTGTTAAATACCAAAATGGCAGCATCCTGGCTGGGCACAAAAGACATATACAGCCGGGTATCATCTGCATAGCAATGAAAACCCAGACCGTATTGCCTACTAATCACTTCTAACGGCAGCATATACACTACAAACAACATGGGTGCCAAGATGGAACCCTGCAGTACCCCACAGGATAGGGAGACTGATGCCGAAGAAAAAATTCCAGACACCACCCTCTGAGTCCTACCCTCGAGGTAAGATTGAAACCACCTGAGGACTGTATCAAACAGTCCACAGATAGACCGCAAATGCTCCAATAGCACACCATGGTCCACAGTGTCAAACGCTGCAGACAGATCAAGAAGGACCAAGATGGAACAGGTCCTTCGATCTCTCACTATTAGGAGGTCATTTAGTACCCGAACAAGTGCTGTCTCGGTACTATGCCTTTTCCTAAATCCGGACTGGAGAGAATCATAGACATTGTTGTTGATCAGATGATCATCCAGCTGCGCTGCAACCACCTTCTCAATAACTTTACCCACAAAGGGTAAGTTAGAGACAGGCCTGTAATTTGCTAGACAATCCGGGTCCAAGGAGGGTTTCTTCAAAAGAGGCTTAACTACAGCCTCCTTAAGAGGATCTGGAAAGATCCCCCTCTCCAAGGACCTCCAGACTATCACAGCAAGGACTGGGCGATTTTTATCCACACAATCCACTAAAAAGAGGCATAGGGCCGGGTCCAAGTACAGTTGGTCGGACGCAGTGATTGGATGACCATCACAATGTCAATGATTGTGGGGAGGCTGAAGTCAGACCATGCAAACTGGGTGTCCGACATCTCCTGCCGACCATCACAACTCCCACTGGAGAGGGCCAAGCAGACATCCGATTTGATTTTGGCAACCTTATCTGCAAAGAAGAGAGCAAACTCCTCACACCGTTCTTCAGAAAATGCTCTTCCGGGCTGAAGACAGACTGGATTGCACAATCTGTCCATGGTCCGGAAGAGCTGAGCTGGTCTATTTTGTGCAGCCGCAATCTTTCTGGACAGGAATTCTGCCTTCTTATGAGAGATTGCAGAGTGATAGACCACATAGTGGTTCATCAAACTAAGTTTGTCATCATCCAGACAGGACCTCCGCCAACACCTCTCCAACCTTCGTCCAACTCTCCTCAACTCCCTCAGAGTCTCATCAAACCAAGGAGACCTGGGATGAAGAGTGAGAGGACAAACATGAACAGGAGCAATGGAATCCAGGGCCCCTGCCACCACCTTATTATAGGCACACACCAGCTCTCCCGGATCCATGCAATCTCTCGGTAAGCCCGATAGGTCCAGCACCGCCATCAGGTCATCCGGGGAAACACCCCTTAATGGGCAGTACCAGACCATTTCCATGGGGGAAGACCTATTAGGGGTGGCCTCAAAACTGAACCCAATGGAGTGATGGTCCGACCATCCCACCAGTTCCACCACCAAGTCGGATATCTCCATCCCCAGAAGGAACACCAAGTCCAATGAATGCCCACCAATATGGGTCGAGGAGGAAATAACCTATGTGAAGCCCAGTGAAATCATCAGCTGGAGGAAGTCTTGACCAAAATGTGAGAGTTCATCATCGACCCAGGCATTGAAGTCCCCCAGAACCAACCATCTGGGGGACCCCAATGTCAGGTCGATAATGAAGTCTGCAACTTCCCGCAGGAAAACATTCTCATCACCTGGTGGATGGTATACAAGAAGTATCCTGCACCCCACACCCTCACCTAAGATACATTCAAAGGACCTGGTGATTCCCACTGGCATCTCCACTAGGCCCAGTTCTGTTCCAAAACAGATAGCAACACCCCCGCCCCTACGATCCAACCTTAGGCGGTGTATCACCGAGTTCCCCGCTGGAACTGCTGCCGCCAAAACTGGTCCAGGATTTTCATCCAGCCAGGTCTCGGTGATGCACGTCAGGTCAGATGACCCAACAAAATCAGCTATAATAGCTGTTTTGGTTTTAATAGACCTGGCATTGCACAACACCGCCCGTGTAGGATGAGCCTCCGAGGATGACCGTGTTACCAGCTGACTATAGTCAGAACCCTTGGGTATGGGCACCAGACAGGGAGGTCCCCTTTCCTGGGCCCATTTCGCCACAGGGCATCTCCTTGTCCCCACTATCCCTATCCACCCACTCCTTTCCATTCCTCCTCCAGACCCAGTGCCAGCCCTCCTCCTTCTCCCCACGATCCCCAAAGCCCTACATCTTCTATAAACCTCCGGCGATAGGGGGGGACATGAGAAGGGACGAAGGTACCTGAACCTGGAGGGGGAGTATTACCCAAGTGTCCTAATGTTGTCCCAGCACATAATTAACACAACAATAAACAATCTAGAAAATTAACCCACCTCTAACACTTAAATGAATACAAAAACTCTGAAATAAAATAACGTACAGTTAGTCAAACAATAATATAAACTATGAATCTAATAAACAGAATAACCAAATAACTAAATAACTTAAAAACTGAATATAAAGTATAAAATATATCTGCAGTATCTAACAAAACCTATACCCCTTATTTCAAATATATAATAAATTAACCCCTATCAGTGAAAAGATACGTATTATTGTAGTGTCCAGAATGTGCCTTCAGGACTCCAGTTAGTAGCTTTGATTTTATTTCTCTACTCCCCCCCCACAGTGCTCTCACCACTACAGGGAAGGGAGCTTTTCAGGACTTTACAAGCCCCTATCATAAGGCTAGATTTTGATGTTAGGAAAAAAGTCCTCCAAGTCCAGTAACCAGCTTGTTGGTTAAGTCACAACACAATTTTCCTTTGAAAAATAGAATAAGAATTCTGAGTTATTTACTGCCCTCCCCCGTGTGCACTCACCACTACAGGGTAGGAGCTTTCAGATTTTTCAAGCCCCCTCTCACGAGGCTAAAATAACACTCAGAACCCAATTCTGTCCTTGCTGAGTATGTAGCAAAATCTCGCCTGAAAATAGAGGTTAAAGAGTACTTCACCAGCAGATGGTCCAGGAAGTCCCAGTTTCCTTCAATCGTTGTAGTGTTTCTCTTCCACAGGAATCTTCACGGTAGCAGGCAAGCAGCATTTAGATCTTACTTTTGAGGTCAGGCTCTACCCGATCCTTCACCATGGCGATCTAGGCTAGACTACCCTTCGGTGGTCTCTCTGTTTTGCCTAAGGGAACTGGATCTATACCACCACCCTCCGGTGGCAATAACATCCGTCCTTCCATCCAGACCGAGGAACCCAATCCCCTCTAGATTGCACAGGGATCCTTGCTGCACGCTATGCACACCCTCTCTCAGGGCTTCCTCTAGCTGGTCCTCTCCACAAAGGTACCCGACAATGTCCTCCGAGTTTGGTCCAACTGTGCTCTCATCCTGTTCGGAACCCACCACTCTGTTCACTGTTCTTCCGGATCTCCACGACCTCAAAGCAGCTCCACTGGACCACCAAAACAACAAGATTCCCCTTGGGCAAGTTGACAGGACGGTAAGCAGCTTCTTACAGTTCCACTTTACCAGTTTTTTATTGTATTATATTGTAACTGCAAGCACTAGGTTTCCAAACAAAAGAAATTAAGTAAAAAATGCGGTAAACAGCGGTCGACTTAGACCGTAAAAGTAAACTTAGACTTAAACCGTAAAAAGTAAATCAAGCTCTCCTGTAATTAAACAAACAAATGAAGGTTTTTTGCTGTCCGATTAGAGAGCTTACAGACAGCAGCTCAGCATGGCCGCCATCTTGACCCTTCACCCTCTCCTTTCTGGCATTCAGTGAGTACATATTAAGGGCCTCAAGTTGGTCCTCACAGGATTTGCACTGTTGGCCCTGGATCATCTTAGTGACCAATTACCACACCTACTCTATCCCATACCTGTTCTTTCTTAGGTATGGACTCCAGAATTTGGCACATTACTCCAGGTGAGGCCTCATTAATGACCAGTAACATAGAAACATAGACTTTGATGGCAGATAAGGACCGCTTGGCCCACCGAGTCGGCCCATTTCCCTACCTGATGGATAAGCTGCAGATCCTAATTAACATACTAACATACTAAAAGCCAGCAGAATAGGCCTAATGGTCTTTCATGTCTGCTCGGTAGCCAGCCCCTATTGGGCGCTCACTCCTCCACCCCCTTAGCCCCCGAGAGGGTCATCTTCAGATTCAGTATACCATTGCACTTGTCCCACCCCCTCTTAAAGCACTCAACTGTGCCCTCCTCCACTAGGCTCCCATGCAATGCATTCCATGGCCCCACCACCCTCTCAATGAAGTAATGCCTTCTACGTTCTCCCCTGTAGTTTCCCCCCTCCAGCTTCCACTTATGCACCATGGTTGCGCCCCCTTTCTTTAGCCTAAACATTTCTTTGGTTCTGCCCCTATTAATCCCTTTCACATATTTGAAGACTTCTATCATGTCCACCCTGTCTCTCTTCTCCTCCAGTGAGTACAGTCCAAGGACTTCCAGTCTTTCTCATAGGTCCTTTCACTCATGCCTTGAGTCATCCTGGTTGCCCTCCTCTGAACCCTCTCCAGCAATGCTATGTCCTTCCTAAGCTGAGGTCTCCAGAACTGCATGCAGTACACAAAATGTGGTCTGACCAGGGCATTATACAAAGGGAGGATCACCTCCCTCCTCCTGGACGTAATTCCCCGGGCTATGCAGCCCAGAATCCTGTTTGCCTTTGCCACAGATCTTCTGCAGTTTTCAGTGTTATTCATTCTGGTGTCTATCACCACCTCTAGGTCCCTTTCATTCATTGTGGCTTGCAGTGGGACCCCTCCTAGGGTGTATACATGACCTGGGCTTCTGACCCCCCAGATGCAGCACCCTACACTTCCCTGGATTAAAACTCAGTCCCCACTTTCTCGACCAACCCTCCAGGGTATCCAGATCCCTCTGGACTGTCTCTTTTGCTTCCTCCCCATCTGCCAGTGATCCCAGTTTTGAGTCATCCGCAAAGAGCCTCATCCTACTCCTAACCACCCACATATTGGAGACATAACCAACAGCCTACTTAATCCTACCCCCAACATGAATTGCTTTCTGTCTGTCCCATGCATTCTTGAATTCCCCCACTGTTTTTGACCCCACAACCTCCTCAGGCAGGCCGTTCCATGCATCCATCACACTCTCCATGAAAAATACTTCCTTACATTGCCCCTGAGCCATCCCCCGTCTATCTTCAAATTGTGCCCCCTTGTTGTTGCACATCTTTTTCTGAAAGATGCTATTCTCTTGGACTTCGTTGATTCCCTTGAGGTACTTAAATATTTCTATCACATCCCCCTCTGCTTCCTTTCCTCAAGGGAATACATATTACACTCCTTTAGTCTCTCTTCATATGGCTTCTGGTGGAGAACCTGCATCATTTTAGTTGCCCTCCTCTGGACTGCCTGTATCCTGTCTATGTCCTTGTGGAGATGGGGTCTCCAGAACTGCATGCAGTATTCCAGATGAGGTCTCACAAACTATTTGTACAGAGGGATAACAACTTCCTGTTTTCTACTGGTGACGCCTCTTCCTATGCATCTCAGTATCCCCCCAGCCCTCCTTACTGCCTTCTCACGTTGCTTGCCTACCTTTAGGTTATCTAATATGACTAACCCCAGGTCCCTTTCCATTTTTGTTGTTGTTAATACCTTCCCCACATTGTGTACTCTTCCCCTAGGTTTTTGTTTACCAGATGCATTACTTTGCACTTCTTTGCATTGAATCTAAGCTGCCATATTTTGGACCATTCTCCCAACCTTGCCAGGTCCCTTCTCATCCTTTCCACCCCACATTGTGTATCAACCCTGTTGCAGATCTTTGTGTCATCTGCAAAAAGGCATACTTTGCCTTCCACTCCCTCTGAAATGTCACCTTTAAAGACATTAAAGGGGACTGGTCCCAGTACTGAACCCTGTGGTACCCCACTTGTAACCCCCCCTCTCCAGAGTGAACTCCATTTACTATAACCCTCTGCATCCTGTTGTCCAGTCAATTTTTTACCCAGGCTACAACCCTGGAACCCATTACCAGGCTGGCTAGCTTGTTTATTAATTTCTGTGTGGGACTGTGTCAAATGCCTTGCTAAAGTCTAGGTAGGCCCTGTCCACGGCCCCTCCCTAGTCTACTACTTTGGTCACCCAGTCCAAGAAATCAATTAGATTCATCTGACATGACCTTCCAGCTGTGAATCCATGCTGCTTTGGGTCCTGTGCCCCACTGGCCTCTAGCCACTCAATTCTTTCCTTCTGAAGTGATTCCATCATTTTCCCTACCACTGAGGTAAAACTAACAGGTCTGTAGTCTCCTGTCTCTGTCTTGTTTCCACTTTTGTGAAGGGGAATCACATCTACACTTCTCCAGTCCTCAGGTACCACACCATCCTCCCATGATTTGTTAAAACGATTAGTCAGTGGTGTCACTAGTTATCCCCTTAGTACTTTTAGAATTCTGGGGTGAATCCCAACAGGCCCCATTGCTTTGTCTACCTTCAGTTTTAGGAGTTCTTTCAGGACCCTTTCTTCTGGGAATGGACTGGTATCAACCCCCCTATCCAGAGTGCTTCTATTGTTTGGCTTAGGTACCTCCCTCTCCTCTTCTTTTGTGAATACTAATGTAACCCCTAGATGGCGCTATCCCAGGGGCTACTACCCCTGGGGATTTGCCACTAACAGGTTGAGGGGTCTGAATCCAATGGCGGGTGCCTCCACCCAGAGGTCAGGGTTTGCAATAGTTAAACTAACTTGGTCACAGCCCTCTGGGATACTGCAACCCCCCTTTCTTCCCACTAGTGGCCCACACAGTATATCAGAATTACCTTCACAGTATACACTTACCCCAGGTCTGGTTCAGGCACTGGGACCCCTGTAAAATAAGAAGATACAGTGCAACAATCACAGTACACTACTTTAACATAGACAAATACCTCAGGCAGTATAACTTTGCTGAAACAAGCAGCTCTGATTTATTTAGGGGGATATAACAAGGACAGGGGGAAATCAGGTTAATTAGTTTATCACTTTACTCATCTACCTATGGCTCTGTGGACAGGCCTATCCCTACCAGTTACTGTCCCTGGGTACCCAAGCCCTAGTGGCTAGTCCAAACCGTGGCAGCTGGTAGGGGCCCTTTCACACAGAGAAAAGAAAATTAGTTAAACAGTCAGCAGTACAGTAATTCCATTTGAATTTAATGTGGCAATTCAACAGGGAGCGACCCTGAATTAGTACTCATGACCTCCAAACAAGATAGGGTCCTTCAACGTCAGCAGGGCTACTCTTGAGCTCCACGAGACTCCTCACACATTTATATGGTAAACAGTAACAGGCAAAAGTCCTTTAATGGCAGCAGGATTCACTTGAGCTACACAAGCCTCCTCACACATTTATATGGTAAAAAGTAACAAGCAAAAGTCCTTTAATGGCAGCAGGATTCACTTGAGCTACACAAGCCTCTCACACATTTATATGGTAAACAGTAACAAGCAAAAAGTCCTTTAATGGCAGCAGGATTCACTGGAGCTACACAAGCCTCCTCACACATTTATATGGTAAAAGAAAGTACTATACCAGGCAGGCTGCTTCTCTATCCCGATCGCAATTACTGCACAATACCGGAGAACACACAGCAGATTCAGTTCCTGACAGACCGAGCGCAATTCAGCAATTTCTCCAGTCTTCTACAGGGTGAGCCTGGTTTCTACTCTTCAGATATCCTTGATTCTCTTCACAGGACAGATTCAGTCCTAACAAGCAGTTACACAAGCTGCAGACCGAACTCGGGCCCTTACACGTTTCCGACTAAAACTGCACCGAAAAGCACAGGGCTCCTTCCCTCTTCACTGCCAGAGCTCAACTGAAACTCCAGCAGACAAAACCAGGCACTTCCTTTGAGTTCCTCCCAGTTCTTGGCTGGATTGGCTGTCACTCACAATAGACTGCCCTGTTGGTCCAAAAGGCGCAAGTCAAACTACATCTCCCAGAGTCACTGCCCATACTATCCTCTTGTGGCTGGCTCAGATTACGAGTCCAAGTTCTGATTCGTCCAAGGCAGCATTTTAGAGCTAACTTAACCCACACTGATTGGTCCAGTTCAGCAGTTCAAAACTAGAATGGGGAACTAGGCAAACACAGTTCTGACTGCAAAAAAGCAGGTTAGACAAACTGTATTTTCATTATTACTCTAAATGATTTCTGGCAAACAGTTACATCTTTCAGATAGGTTCCCTTTGCACTCCTAGTGACTCCAAAATGGAGTGAATTGGCAGCAGCTCGAGTGGTACTCAAGCAGAAAGCACACAGTCCCCATATAAACTAATTATGTCTGCAAGCAGACAGCTCTTAAAGACAGTACCAGAGGCTCTAAAACATTCACTGATAAATGAGCTAGCATCCAAACACCGTTCAGGCTTGGAGCATTCAAGCAAGCTCCTGGAAGTCTTTGGAACCCCCATTTGCGGGGGTTACACTCTTCCTGGCCTGGGAAAGCTTGCGTCTCGTCAAGCAAGTACCCTATAAGTTTCAACTGCAACCATATACATTTGCATTAGGCTCACACATGTAATCATCAGTCAATATATCATTTTACCAAGAACACATTTCTGAAACATTGCAGTACATCACTCTTACACAGTATTACACACACATTGTACCATAACTCAAGTTATTACCTCTTGTACATGAAACCTGAAGAGAGGGCCCTTCCTATCAGTTACCTTGGGGCTGGACAGGGCAAGGGCACCATATAGAGAGCAACACAAGTAACTTGGAGTTAGCACTGATGCTCAGTTTGGGCAATGAGCTCAGGGACACATACACTCCTTTATGGACAACATTGAGAGGCAAGTCCACAGGCCTCCCAAGGGAATCATAACTGAGGTGCACCACAGGCTTTACAGCTCGACCAGTCTTTCTAGTGGGAACTGTTACAGTCTCTGCACTCTGAGCCTCATTTTCAGCATTGTCCTCACTTGTCAGGGGAGTCTCCATGGGGGTAGAGAGGCTAGAACTTGGGGCACTTTCAGCTCCATGAGTTACAGTTTCTGAGTCCACAACATTTGGCTCGCATGGAGAGCTTTCGGACACTGGCAGTGGACTGTCAGGGCACTCAAAATACTCTTCTTGTTCTGGTGTATCACCAGTCTTCCCCAATCCATCATTTTCCTTCCCTGAAAACTCAAACAGTTCAACCATGCACAATGATTCCATTTCATCTGATCTGATGCTTTGCACTTCACTTTCTGGGAGCATTGGCTCCAGGGACGAAGCTGGGGGCTTAGACAGTCCAGAAGGCCCAGCTTCATCTCCAGTATTGACTAGGGGATTGCCCCGAAACAATTGACTCAGTTCATAAGAAGGATAGTATTCAAAGTCACTCTCACTTTCTTCTGATATGGACTGACAGTCATGCTCAACTGGGACTTGTGGAGGGAACACTTTAACTCTGCTTCTGTAGGTGCAGACTTTCTTGATCTTTTCTTAGCAGCAGCAGCTCTAGTCACTGGTCCAGAGGGGGCATCTTCTGGGGGTTCAGACTCAATCAAGATTTGTCCAATGGGCAGTAAATGATTTCTATGCATTGTTTTTACATCTTTTGAATTATTCTCAGGCCTTACTTTGTACACTGGCAGATCATCTAATTTGCCCACTACTATGAGAGGGAGATGGTGCCATCTGTCAGCAATCTTGTGTTTGCCATGCAGTCCCAGATTTCTTAGCAATACCCGATCTCCCTCCTGGAGTTCCTGTGCTTTCATCTTTTTATCATACCTTTCTTTGTTGGCCAGATTTCTTTTGGCAGCCATAGTTTGAGCCAGTTGGTACACATGAGTTAGCTGGGTCTTTAACTTTTGCACATACTTTAAATAGTTGTCAGCTTGAACCCCATCAGGAGAGACCCCAAACACACATCTACCGCGGCAGTCGAGCTTCTCTTCCAAACATCAGGCGGTAGGGAGAACCCAGTGGCATCACTTTTGGTGCAGTTATAAGCATGTACCAGGGTGCTAATTTGTTGGCTCCATCTAGGCTTGTCCTTTAGGTGTAGGGTGCCTAGCATATCTAACAAAATCTTGATTGAAATGTTCAGGCTGTGGGTCCCCTGGGGTGGTAGGAGTGGTTCTGGACTTCGCATCCCACAGAGAAATCATCTGTTTGATCAGGCGACTCTCAAAGTCTCTCCCTTGATCAGAATGGATTCTTTGTGGAGCCCCATAGTGAACAAAAAGTTTTCTACAAGTACTTTGGCCACAGTGGATGCTTTCTGGTCTTTGGTGGGAAAGCTTGGGCATATCTCATGAAATGGTCAGTGACCACCAGCACATTACTGATATTTCTTTGATCTGACTCCAAACTCAGAAAATCAATACAGACCAGCTCCATGGGTGCACTGGTGGTGATGTTAACAAGGGGCAGCCCTCTGAAACCAAAGCTTTCTCTGTAAGCAGCGACTACAAGTTCGAATGTGTTGCCCACATCAGCCCCATCTTAGGCCAATAGAATCTGGATCTCACCAAGTCAAGTGTTCTGTCTATACCAAGGTGCCCCATGTGGTTGTGCAAGGACCTCAGTACTGAGTCTCGAAAGGCAGTGGGCAGCACTAGTTGTTGTTTGTCTACTTGTCCCCTCTGTCTACCGTTTCTCAGTACAACAGTTTATTGATCAGTTTCAACTTAGGACCTTCTTTGTATAACAGTGCAGTTCTCAAATCAGTGGAGCATAATTTGGACACATCTTTTCCTGCATAGAGGCTTCTAAAGCTGATTTGATCATGGGATCATGAGGATTGAGCCCACCGAATACTGTCATTGTCCAGCTGAGGCAGTGCACCAATGTCTATTGCAGAAAAGTGGCAATAAGCAGCAGGTATGCAATTCTCAGAGGGTCCCAAGCAATCCACCATGCAGTCCACTGCATCCGTGGACATTTGTTCCTCCCTATCAAACTTCCGGCAGAGTGCCCGAATGTCAGGTTCTGCCAATCTGACCCAATCATTCTGGGAAACAGGCCTCCGGGAGAGAGCATCAGCATCTATGTGGTTCAGGCCTGCTCGGTATTCAACAGCATAGTCATATGTAGATAGCAGAAAGCCACCTATGGCCAGTGGCATCCAACTTAGCTGAGGTCTGCACATAGGTCAAAGGATTATTGGCTGCTTTACTAGTATTTTAGCCCCATCAAGTACTCATGGAATTGGTCAACAATAGCCCACTTCAAAGCTAGGAACTCTAACTTATGTACAGGATAGTTCTTTCGGATGGGGTCAGGCTTCTACTGGCAAAGGCCACTGGTCTCAGGCCATTCTTGTGCTCTTGGTACAACACAGCCCCCAACCCTTGCAAGCTAGCATCAGTGTGCAGGACGTAAGGTTTCTTGGATCAGCATAGGCCAGCACTGGAGCATGGGAAAGTTGATATATGATCTCATGAAAAGCAGTCTCACAATCAGGAGTCAGCGACTAAATACTTCACTCGGATGAAAATACACTCTTTCAGTCTTGAGGATGCTGACTTTTGGTATTTTTGTGGGTTAGGGATACCCTTAGTAAGGTTAAGTAAAGGGTGGATCACTCTTGAATAGTCCTTGATGAAAGCGCCGATAATAACCAAGAATCCAGGAATCTTTGCAGTTCTTTTAGATTTTTGGGCTGTGGCCGGGTGTCAAGGCCTCAACTTTACTTGGGTGGTCTCTATTCCTAGGTGGATACTATGTGTCCCACCTACTTTACTGATGTTTGAAAGAATTGACACTTATCAATGGACAGTTTAAGGCTAACGTCCTCCAGTCGGTCCAATACCTTAAATAATCTGCTCATGTTCCTCCAGTGAGCTGCCAAACACAATAACATCATCTAGGTATACCAGGCACTCTAGTAAGTTCATGTCCCCACTGCACACTCCATCAATCGTTGAAAAGTGGCTGGGGCACCTGAAATCCCTTGAGGCATCCTCATGAATTCATTGAAGCCAAGCGAACAGATAAAGGCTGTCTTCTCACGGTCCTCTGAGGCCATCGGGATCTGGTAGTACCCACTGCAGAGATCCAACACAGAGAACCACTTGCTCCCGTTTAGGCAGTCCAAAGCATCCTGAATGCGGGGCATTGTGTACTGATCAGGGATAGTCCGCCGGTTTAAAGTGCGATAATCCACGCACATCCTTACTGTCCCATTCTTTTTCCTCACTACCACAATGGGGGAAGCATAAGGGCTTCTGGATTCTTGTATTACACCAGCAGCTAACATCTCTTGCAGATGCCGTCTCACATCATCTATGTCAGCAGGTGCCAGGCGTCGAGACCTCTCCACGAAATGGTCTTTCATCATGCAGCGGATATTGTGCTCAGCTCCTTGCATGCATCCTACATCCCATTCCTTTAAAGAAACACCTGTGCTCTCTGGGCAAGCTTCTCACTGATCCTCACTTTCCATTCAGCTGGCAGCGGGGAGTCACCGAAAACAAACAAGTCAGGCGTTACTCTGTCATTCTTCCTTGAACTCTTGCTGCTAGGTAGCACTGCAGTGTCTGCACAATGCACATTAGCCAGGATACAACCTCTATTTACTTGAATGTCTCTTTCAGACACATTATGAACTTGGACCATTACCCTTCTGGCATAAGCATGGGCTCTAGCTGGCAAAATACTAGGCTTGACTAGCAGTCCCTCTGGCAATTTTCCATTGCCTGGTGCATCCAACATTAATATTTTATTCTTAACATCCTTTCTGATAAGGACCTCTCCCTGTAAGGTACACTGGGCATTTGGCGCCAGGATCAGAGACTCAGGATCCTTCTTCCATACAATTCCGACCGGTTCCTCTGGTTCTATTTTTTCCATCTCTCTGTGCCTCATAGGCCTTCTTAATTAAAGCCAGAACTCTTAAAGCTCTACTAGTCTTTGACACCTGTTTTTCATAACATAACTGTGCCAGCCTTCCGAACATATGAGCATTTGTTCCAATCAACAAGGGACACCATCATACAGTCAGTGGGGGGACACACTAAAGGCTAGGGTCTCTACTTGTTAAGCCACTCCAGCCACGGAGGTGGGAAAGACAGCCAAATTTGATTACTCCGGAATAGGGTAGCCTTCTCACTTAACCCCCATACATGCAGTCCTTCTAATGGTTGTAAGGTACATATGACAAATGCTTCTGATACCAATCCTGGAACATAATTGTCACTTGGGAGCCACTGTCTAATACAGCTCTTGTAGACACTCCATTCACCTTTACAGTGGTCTCCATGGAGGGACCCACTATTCTGGACCAGTCTAGAGAGGTGGGTAGGGGCCTGGGCAACTGACCTTGCCACAAAAGGACGTGAGTTAGCATTTTTGGTGCCCTCACTGGGATCATTTCGCACCTCTTAACCACTGATTTGTTCTCTGAAGCTCTCCTTGTAGCCTATATGCAACTTTGTCAGTGTCTTTTGGGGACCAGCATCCCTTTCATGTGCCCATCCTTCCCACAATTATAGCAAAACATACTTTCTGGAGTTTGAGCTGGCGGCGCCACACTGGGAGCCAGGCAGAGGTAGTGCTAACTGGAAACCCAGGTGCCATCTCTGTCTCTGGCGTGATAAGCATTTGGAGACATCTCATCAGTTTCTCCACTTCCATGGTCAAGGAATCGAGTTTGGAGCCGTTATCAGCAGGAGATACATGGGTGGGTACCCCACCCCATAGCAGATGCAGTCGGATATAGGTCAGGGTCCGTATTTGCAGGCGTGGCTCCATAAAGGACTGTTTTTGAATTCCCGGATCTCTCTCAACAGTTCGCCCCATTGTGGCATATCTTTTCCTTGTCAGAGCACTCATTGACTGCCAACCTCTGCCCTGAACTTCACTTGATGGGTCACCTCAGTCACTCAGGTCGTGGCAGCTATTAGTGCAGGTCCTCCCGAGTCGCCTTTTCTCAACTCCTCAATTTCTCTCATTAACTCATCATAGGAGGTGGGGATTCCAGTCGATTTGCCAGGCGTAACTGAAGCAACAGCAGTTCTGAAGGGGCAGACTTAAGGATCCTGTCCAGCCTGGTTCGGTCCAGTTCAATCGCTGGCAAACTACCCTTTCTGAGGCATTCTTGCAACAATTTTCCAGCCGAGATATACACACAGACAACAACTCCCCTTGGTACTGTTGTGCATTTCTTACTCTCCACCATGGGTCCTCATCAGAATCTGGGCTCCCATACACATTCTCCAAGGCCTCAAGATAGGCCTGTGCAGTCGCTTCAGGGTTACTGGCCCTTTTAGCACAGATGGTAGCCAGGGCAGGACCTCGGAGGCTCTCACTAACCCTCTTTCACTTTTCAGCTTCCAAGCATTGCCATTCTAGCACTTGGGGGGCAACATAGTCTATCCAGGTCTCCCAGTCATCCTCCCCTTGGGGGGTTGGGAGGGTGCCAGAGAAGATCCTCAACCTTCGGTAAGAGTCATGACTAATGGCAGGTGCAGAAATAGAAGTCTGCATTGGTTCAGCCACCATTACGGGTACTGGAGCGGGAGAGGGTGTTGGGGAGAACACCCCAGGTGTGCAAATAGTTTCTTCAAGTCCTCCACAGTTTTCCCTTCCCCCAGCAACCATTTAGCAAATTTCTCCTCAAAAGTTTCAGATAGTGGTGGGGGCTCATTCCTCCCCAGGTCTTTACTGTCCTTAGTTATCACTCTCCAGGCAGTGAGGGCTCCCTCTGGGGTAATGGTCTGTGGCACTTTGGAGCTATCTATGGGATCCTTAATCTCTACTAGGGCCAGGAAAGTGTGGGTGAGCAGATTAGCATGCCAACCCACCACCACAGGGTTTTGTAAACCTTGACCTTGGAAAGTACTCCTGTACAGTGTCCATATTGATACCCAGGGGATGTCCAGGATAAGCATAGCATTTGGAGGTCGATCTCCTCCCCAGTACACCACTCCACCAGCGGTGCACAGCCACTTCTGTCGGGTACCATTTTTTTCTTAACAGTGGTTCGTAAATATGGCCACTAGAGGACACACAATCCCAGCGGTGAGCCTCCAAGATGTAACCCCTAGATGGCGCTATCCCAGGGCTACTACCCCTGCCTGTTTGCCACTAACAGGTTGAGGGGCCTGGATCCGATGGCGGTGCCTCCACCCAGAGGTCAGGGTTTGCAATAGTTAAACTAACTTGGTCACAGCCCTCTGGGATACTGCAACCCCTTTCTTCCCACTAGTGGCCCACACAGTATATCAAATTACCTTCACAGTATACACTTACCCCCAGGTCTGGTTCAGGCACTGGGACCCCTGTAAAATAAGAAGATACAGTGCAACAATCACAGTACAATACTTTAACATAGACAAATACCTCAGGCAGTATAACTTTGCTGAAACAAGCAGCTCTGATTTATTTAGGGAATATAACAAGGACAGGGGAAATCAGGTTAATTAGCATCACTTTACTCATCTACCTATGGATCTGTGCACAGGCCTATCCTACCAGTTACTGTCCCTGGGCACCCAAGCCCTAGTGGCTAGTCCAAACCGTGGCAGCTGGTAGGGGCCCTTTCACACAGAGAAAAGAAAAATTAGTTAAACAGTCAGCAGTACTGTAATTCCATTTGGATTTAATGTGGCAATTCAACAGGAAGCGACACTGAATTAGTACTCATGACCTCCAAACAAGATAGGGTCCTTCAATGTCAGCAGGGCTACTCTTGAGCTCCATGAGACTCCTCACACATTTATATGACAAACTGCAACAGGCAAAAGTCCTTTAATGGCAGCAGAATTCACTTGGGCTACACAAGCCTCCTCACACATTTATAGTAATAGTAACAAGCAAAAAGTCCTTTAATGGCGGCAGGATTCACTTGAGCTACACAAGCCTCCTCACACATTTATATGGTAAACAGTAACAGGCAAAGTCCTTTAATGGCAGCAGGATTCACTTGAGCTACACAAGCCTCCTCACACATTTATATGGTAAAAGAAAGTACTATACCAGGCAGGCTGCTTTCTATCCTGATCGCAATTACTGCACAATCCCAGGAGAACACACAGCAGATTCAGTTCCTGACAGACCGAGCGCAATTCAGCAATTTCTCCAGTCTTCTACAGGGTGAGCCTGGTTTCTACTCTTCAGATATCCTTTGATTCTCTTCACAGGACAGATTCAGTCCTAACAAGCAGTTACACAAGCTGCAGACCGAACTCGGGCCTTACACACGTTCCCGACTAAAACTGCACATCGAAAAGCACAGGGCTCCTTCCCTCTTCACTGCCAGAGCTCAACTGAAACTCCAGCAGACAAAACCGGCACTTCCTTTGAGTTCCTCCCAGTTCTTGGCTGGATTGGCTGTCCTCACAATAGACTGCCCCTGTTGGTCCAAAAAGGCGCGAAGTCAAACTACATCTCCCAGAGTCACTGCCCATACAATCCTCTTGTGGCTGGCTCAGATTACGAGTCCAAGTTCTGATTCGTCCAAGGCAGCATTTTAGAGCTACCTTAACCCACACTGATTGGTCCAGTTCAGCAGTTCAAAACTAGAATGGGGAACTAGGCAAACACAGTTCTGACTGCAAAGAAAGCAGGTTAGACAAACTGTATTTTCATTATTACTCTAAATGATTTCTGGCAAACAGTTACATCTTTCAGATAGGTTCCCTTTGCACTCCTAGTGACTCCAAAAATGGAGTGAATTTGCAGCAGCTCGTGTGGTACTCAAGCAGAGAAGCACACAGTCCCCCCATACAAACTAATTATGTCTGCAAGCAGACAGCTCTTAAAGAGACAGTACCAGAGGCTCTAAAACACTCACTGATAAATGGCTTAAACGCCAAACACCATTCAGGCTTGGAGCATTCAAGCAAGCTCCTGGAAGTCTTTTGGGAACCCCCATTTGCAGGGGGGTTACACTAAGCAGAAGTATTCATTCAATATCCTGCTTTTCACTGTCACCCTCTGCCCACCCACCCATCCCTTTAATAAGCCTCCTATCCCTCCCTTGGTCTCTCTTTGCTCCCTAATGAACCTATAAAAGGTTTTACCCCCCTTCTTACCCGAGTTGGTTATCTTTTCCTCAGTTTGAGCCTTTGCTATTCTGACTATACAGGGACAACATCACTTCCTTCTTCAGCATCACTTTGCACATTCTGGCACTAAATCTCAGCTGCCATATTTTGTATAATCTCTTCAATCTCTCCAGATCCCACTTTAACGCCTTCACTCCCACCTCACTGTCTACCCTGCCACATAGTTTTGTATCATCCACAGAGAGATACAGCTTTCCTTGGATGCCCTCCCCTATGTCACAGATGAACATATTGAACAAGACTGGTTCTAAGACTGACCCTCTGTGGCACCATACTCATGAACTACCTGTCATCTAACTTGACCATTCACTTCCAACCTTTGCTCTCTCTCCCAAGCCAGTTCCATACCGATGACACCAATTATCTCCCCACTCCCAGGTCCTCCAGCTTCCTCAGCATCCTTCTGTGTAGTACCAAGCAGAGTAAATTTAGAGCATGCCCTCTAATAACTATCCTTGTGACCCAGTCAAAAAAATGCTACTAGGTTGGATTGACACAATCTTCTCACCACAGATCCATGTTGCTTATTGCTGTCTAGTGTGTTTGCCTCTAGGTAGGCCACTAGACTTTTTTTGATTAGGGTCTCCTTCAGCTTACTTACAATGGAAGTAAGACTACCCAATATATAGTCTCTCAGTGAGGTAATCGAGTGGGTGAGGGTAGGGCAGCAATATAGCAGTGCTGCTGCTCCACTTCCCACTCAGGCTCCAACTTATTTAAGTTATTGAAAAGTTTTAGTTTTTTAAATAGAATGAACTGAACCTTTTAAGCTGTATTTTTACTTTTCTTCCTTCCAGTCTGATGTCTGATCTTAATATCAACAGAATTTGCAAAAACAGATGCAAACTGCTCATGGTTCCAGGGCATTTTTGCATTCTGCTCCACTCTCCAAGTAATGGAGCACTATTTGGAGCAAGAGTCATTGATTTTCTTTTTTGAGGGGGAATGCCTGAATGTGGATACAGTGCTTTGGATACAGCAGATGAAGAAGTGATTGTGAACTGATGATTTGTTAACTTGGAGCTGTACAGCACTCGAGTATCGTGACAACCAAAATTTAATTTAGGTCATGGGACCCATTTGAGAAGGAGAATGGTTATGGAGACCCCTGTAGCAACAGGGTGATTTGGAGTACTGTGAGTACTGAAAGGCTCTCTGTTACTTGAATAAGCTATGACATCTTTATGTAGGGGGTAATGATGGCGTATTTAAATAATTTGCCTGAAGTTGTCTGAAGTTTTTACATTCATAGGAGCTTTGTTCTCTTTTCCTTTCCTCTTCATATAAACCTGCTCAATGAGCCTGCAAGCATTTTCCTCCTGGAGGAATGGAGGCTCCATTAAAGAGAACTCCATTTGAAAAGATTCTGAACCTTAATTGGTGAAAAAAAAAACCTCAAAAGGATGGAGGTGCCTTTTTGGTGCTTGCTGGACTCTGTTACAGAAAGAGAGAGGAGTGATCAGTGAATTACATAGAAACATAGAAACATAGATTTTGATGGCAGATAAGGACCGCTTGGCCCACCCAGTCTGCCCATTTCCCTACCTATTGGATAAGCTGCAGATCCTAGTTAACCAGCAGCCTACTTCTTCCTACCCCCACCCCCTAGAATTGCCTTATGACTGTCCCATACATGCTTGAATTCCACCACTGTTTTTGACTCCACAACCTCCTCCAGAAGGCCATTCCATGCATCCACAACCCTCTCTGTGAAAAAATACTTCCTTAAATTACCTCTGAGCCGCCCCCCTTCTATCTTCACGTTGTGCCCTCTTGTTCTTGCACACCTCTTTTTTTGAAAGATGCTGCCCTCTTGGACTTTGTTGATTCCCTTGAGATACTTGAAAGTTTCTATCATGTCCCCCCTCTCTCTCCTTTCCTCAAGGCTATACATATTCAGCTCCTTAAGTCTCTCTTCATACGTCTTCCGGTGCAGACCCTGCACCATTTTAGTTGCCCTCATCTGGACAGCCTCCATCCTGTCTATATCCTTGCGGAGATTGGGTCTCCTGAACTGCACGCAGTACTCCAGATGGGGTCTCACCAACTGTCTGTACAGAGGGATAATAACTTCCTGTTTTCTGCTGGTGATGCCTCTCCCTATGCATCCCAGTATTCCCCCAGCCATCCTTGCTGCCCTCTCACATTGCTTTCCCACCTTTAGGCCATCTGATATGACTACCCCCAGGTCCCTTTCCATTTTTATTGTTGTTAGTATCTCACCCCACATTGTGTACTCTTCCCCTGGGTTTTTGTTTCCCAGGTGTTTTTTGCTCTCTAATACAGTAAGCTCTGCGTTGTTTTAGTTGTGGCACCCTAATAGCTTGGGTCTTTTCCTCTAATTAAAGGTAATATTTAAAACATGCTGCCAGTATATCCTCCAAAGTTCTGTGGGCCCTCTGACCCTTAATTCAAAAGCTTGGAAGCTGTGGTACAAAATTAGCAGACTCCCAGATCGTGAGAAGGTAAATATGCCTGATCAATTTTAAGAAAGAAATATTGGATTTCAGAAGCCTGAACAGAAGGGAGTAAATAGATGTCCCTTTTCTTGGAGGCAAGATGCCTTGGATTTTTACCAGATGCCTTTCTAAACTGAATATTAAAAGAAAGTGATTGTATCATTTAAATTCATGCCTGTAGTTTAATTCCTAGATTTGGCTTATAATAATGCTGCTTTTACTTGTTCAGCATTGTTTAAGGTGTCTGCTTCTAGAAGATTCCTGATATGTAGATACTGGCAAGGATATTCAAAAGGGTTGCACCATGCGCAATAGGGTTGCGCCAGCGCAAGTCCGAAAATGCACCATTCTGCGATATTCAGTGGGAGGCAGTTGCACCCCCCCAAATCATGCTGAGCAATAGTGCAATGATAATGAATGTATGTGCAACTGAAGGGGGAGGAACCATGCATAAATGGCGCAGTGCGATATTCAACAACATGTGCCATGCTCAATAGGGGAGCAAGCAGAAGTTGCGCCATAGCGGAAATGAGCCAAAATAAAAAGGAACAAGGGAGAGGTGCAAGAACACTACAGGGAAGGCACATGTTGCTGAACTATAGCCAGCCACACAGGCAACACAAACACACACAGGGCAGGACAGAGAAAGGGCACCTGGAACCCACAGGCTCAGGGAAGGTGTGGGGAGCCTCAGCCACAGTGCAGAAGGGGGAAGTGCCACACAGCACTGAGGCCAGCATGTTTAGGTGTTTCTGGTGCAGGGGAAGTAGCAGCCAGGACAGCAGGGGGAACACAGAAACAGCTGCCGGGGGGGTGAACACAAGCCTGGGACATGGCCAGTGCCACCATCCAGATGGAGGCCGTAATGAGGGGGTGAGAAGGTGGGCAGCAGGGGGGCGTAGCCATGGAAGGGCCCGTCAGAGATATGCCCCCAACAGGCAGTACCGAGCCCGCACCAGCTTTGAGCTGTACAGTGATCCTGAGATCGTGGGCTGGTACCACCTGAATCGGGCAATTCTGAGGTGACTCTGTGAGCTGTGCAGTGATGTGATGCAGGCACCCACACGACGGAGCCATGCTCTGTCAGTGGAGACTAAAGTGACAGCTTGCATGTGCTTGCTCACCATGGGTACCTTCCAGAGACCAACAGGGGACACCACAGGCATAACCCAGTCAGCCGCGTCACGCCACCTCACCCAATTCCTCAGCGCACTGCTGCCACATGCTGCGGATTACATCCATTTCCCCAGCACACCGGCAGAGTGCATAGCAAACATACAGGAGTTCCACGGGGTAGCACATATGCCTGGCATGCTAGGGGCGATAGACTGCACCCATGTGGCCATCTGCACACCACCTTACCCCGAGGGGGCTGCATACATTAATCACAAGGGCTATGCTAGCATCAACTGCCAGGTGGTGTGCGATGCCAGGGGGCGCATAATCAATGTCTGTGCCACGCACCCTGGGGGAGCACACGATTCCCTCATCTGGCACCAGTCGGCACTGTGCCACAGATTCGAGAGTGAGGACATCCCCACTGGCCACTTAGTGGGTGAGTATGCAAACCACATGGACAAACTTAGGGCTTGGGAGGGGCATGGTCAGAGGTGACATGGGTAGTGGCCTACATAGCCCGGGGCAGGGCGATGCTGATCACCAAACTAACCTCCACCCTCTACACACAGATGACAGTGGATACCCACTCTGTCCCTGGCTGCTCACACCATACTGGTGGCCTGTGACCCCATCGCAGCAACGCTACAATGAGGCACATGCCACCACATGTAATGTCATTGCGCGGGTGTTTGGTATGCTGAAGGCACATTTCCGTTGCCTGGACACCTCTGGCAGTGCCCTACAGTACAGCCCCTCAAAGGCCTGTGGGCTATTCCTGGCCTGTTGCATCCTGCACAACATGGCCAACGATTGTGGGATAGTCGTACAGGTCGAAGAGGGGGACAGTGATGGGGACGATGAGGATGCCGGTGACAATGGTGATGGGCAGCCCCCCTTGGACGACTGGACCTCTGACTGCTCCGGCTGGCACAGCTGCACCGGGACACCATCATGGAGGAGCACTTCAGCCAATCCAGGTAAGTCATGGGGCCATGTGCAACCACCAGTGGCAAAGGCACAAGCCACAAACACGCATGGACACACACCAGGGGTGCATGCCATCAAGGGAAATGGCTGGGCATAGAACCACACACACCATCAGGGAAGGGTGAGGTCTAACACGGCACACAGACACACACACACACACACACACACACACAACTCACCAGACATGCACAAATGGTAGGAGGCACGCTGACCCAGAATGCCACCCCTAGCCACACACATGTCCACAGACCACCACGCCTACTGCCTGTCATTGTGCGTGTGTCAGATGCTGGGCACCATTGCACATTGGCGTACAGTGCAATGCAAGCATCATCATGCACATGCAACTGTGGACAGCAGCTGGGAGGGTGTGCAGATGGACTGTGTGTGCGTGCAGGGCTGGGTACCCACCCGTGCATTGTCCGCTGAATGACACAATGCACACAAGGCAGCATCAGACAGTAGCCATGCTGGAAGACAGGTCAGTCACATGCCACAGTGCCCGGGCCACCAGGGATGTGTGGATGGCCCCGCCTAGACCCACCAGCAGTGACAGGCTGACCACTGGCCTCATGGGGTTGCACCGATGGTCCCCCAAGGGTTCCACTGCGTGAACGTGACCGTGCTCAAGAAGGGGTCTGCAGCACACCGAACATGCCTGCGCCAGGCGTGCTCGGGATGCCCACAGCTGAATCCGGTGTCGACAAGGATGGTGTCGCACGACTCCAGGAATGGGGGGTAGACATTGCACTGCACAGTGTCTGCGACGCATGGGCAAATAACTGTGTGCCCCCTGTGGCAATGGCAGCTGTGATGGTATGTGTCAGCCTGTCAATGGCAGCGGTCACATCCTCCCGCATCCGGTCCATCCCTGCCAGGAGCAGAGCGGTTTCTCTGCTGCGATGCTCCTCTGCCTGGTTCAGAGCCACACTTAGTGCATCCACCGCCATCACAAGTTGCATCTGTTGATTGACTGATGCTTGCAGTATGCGGGTGTGCTCATTTAAGAGGTCATCTGCCTGATTGGCATACTGTCCCTCATGGTGTTCATGGCCCTGATGGTCAGCACCCATTGAGGGTGGGTGCTGCACACCAGGGCCAGGCCTGAGCATGTCCACAGGTGGTGCACTGACACTGCCCCTGACACTGTACCCCCAAGCCCATTGGCCAACTGCTGATGCTGCCCGTCCGGCTGCCACTCCCCAGGGCTCAGTGGTGCCACCGCAGTGGCCCAACAGTCCCACTGTCCTGTACACACACCAGTGCTGCCCCACCAGTGCAGACAGGCACAGACTGGGACTGTGTTGACACGCAGGCCTCCACGGTGGCATCATCCACAGCCATGGCCACGATGTTACCTGCTGTGTGGCCATCCTGTGGCACACACGTGTCACTGCCCATGACGTTAGTGACATCATCATTGGTGACGGACCCGGCACCAGCCCGAGTCCCAGCATGCTGGCATCTGTGGACACTGGCATGCTGGGACATGGGCAGGACCTCCTCTGTACCTGCTCCAACAACATCAGTCTGGACATCCAGACGGGCCCACTGTCACCCTGAGCCACATATTCCTGTGGAGGTGGATGGGCCCTCCTCCATCTCCATTTGACCGGCCTCAGTGGAGAAACCCACCACCGCTGACCCATGCAGATGCTCAGGAGCTGTAAGGGAAAACAAAGTCGCATTACTGCATGTGACCTACCTTGTCCCCCCCAATAGACAGACCATGACCTACAATGTAGTGACGGGCTACCACCCATCTGGAATCCACCACCCGGAACACCCTCAATGGTGCAACGCTGCATGCTGCCAGCAACCTTCTCCTCCTGTGGGGTCAGGTGTAGCACCTCTGGCTGTCCCCTACCTGTTGCAGACCGTGCTGCCCTGATGGCAGCCACCTTCTCCTTAATTCTCCTCCTGTCTGTGCCTATCTTCTTCTTGCAGTCCTGCACGGAGCGCTGGTGGCTACCATGCAGGTTTACAGCATGCGCCACCTCCTCCCATGCAGCAGCATGGGCCTGTGGTGTTCCCTGGCATCCGCTGAGAAGCGGCTCCTGGTCTAGGTAGGCCTCGAACAGGGCATCTGTCTCAGCCTTCGTGAAATTTGGACTCCTCCTCCTCCCACAACTCTGTTCCTCTTCCTCCACAACTCGCTCGGTCATGATTCAGCCTGTGAGAATGACAAGTGTTACCTGCGACTGTGCAGTCCCATGCATGTCCCAAAATCCACAGTCCACACTCCCAAACAGCATGCAACTCACCAATAGACTGCAGTAACCGACTATGGCCAGTGCAGTCCAATGTCGCACTTTTATAGAGCAACCCATGCAAATGAGGTGAGGCGCATCTTTAAGTGGATGCAAATGCAGTGACTGCGCCATTGAATGGCTGATTAGCTGATTTGCATATGACGAATGAATATTGCGCTATTGCACTTTGCGCCATTGTGTTGAACGTGCTGAGCCAAGGGCACAGTTCTGTAACATGCGCAGTACACACCTAACTGCTCATGCCTGGGTTGATGACGCAGGCACCTGCGGTGCTGCTGATGTGCTGTGCATGGGAGGCAATGCAGGGCATGGCCTAACCATTGTGCCAGTGGCACTACAGCACTGTTCACCTATATGGCACTGTGGCACTGGGGCGTCATAGGTGCACTAGGGCAACAGCACGGTAGGCCCCTACAAGAGGTGGCACACAGGCACCCAATTGCATTGGGTTCCAATCATGCTGTGGCTGTCCGTGCGCCAGAGACCCTTGATCCTGTGCCCAACCTTTGCCCCCTAGGCGCCATGTGTCAGGCATGGGTGCACCACTATCACGCTGTTCAGTGACAGCATGATTGGGAATGGCAGCGCTGTACCGTGCAGCATCTGCATGTGGCAGAACCGAGCTGCAGAGCATAATTTTGACTTAACTGAGCAGTAAAGATGGCACGGAGGAGAGCAGTACAGGGAAGCCAGGTGGAGCTGGCAAACCTGGTTGACATTGTGGAGCAACATGTTGGCCCACTATTTGGTGAGGCACCCCTGGACAGGGCAAGGAGTCAGGTGTGGCAGGAGGTGGCTGACACCCTGGAGGAGGCCACCGGTATGGGGTGGATGGTGGAGCAGTGCCACCACAGATATGGGGACCTGAGGTGGAGGGGCCCGGACCTGCTTGCCCACCTGCGGGCACGTGCCAGGAGGGGCATGGTGCAACGGCCAGGTAGGTGCAACATCCATACACTTTTATCTTCCATACAGGTATCATGGTTGCATGTGTCCAGCACATGGGGCCATCCAGTGTTGGCCGTGGTGGTGTTATCAGGGGTGTGGGGTGGGTGGGTGGGTCTGGCTGTGTGGGATTGCACACACATGGGGTGGGGACTTGCTACAGGATTTTACTGATGTTCCTCTCTCCATGTTTGCACCTTAGGCCCAGATGAGTGCAGACTGGTGAGGGAGAGGAGGTTCTAGCAGGAGGACCATCAGTCCGGGAGGGGCGAAGGTCCACAGAGGTGCAGGGACCAGCCTGATGATGGTGAGTGCCTTCCATCCATGATTACTATTGCATGCTGTGTAACAGGGTGGGCAGCGGGGCATGGCCGCCATCCATTGACACCACTGCCATGCACGCAACTTGTTACAGTCAGCACTGTCCAGTGGCACTGCATGTCTGGGAGTGCATCAATGGTGGTCCATGTGTGCACCAGGCACATGGCTGTGCCACTGCCTTCACACTGCATCCATCCATTGACACCACTGCCATGCACGCAACTTGTTACAGTCAGCACTGTCCAGTGGCACTGCATGTCTGGGAGTGCATCAATGGTGGTCCATGTGTGCACCAGGCACATGGCTGTGCCACTGCCTTCACACTGCATAGCCAAGTCACTGTACAGCCACGGTGGTGCTTTACAGGACATGGGCGGTGGGTGTCTGCAGTGGTCCACATGGCTGTGGCTGCCTGGGTAGGCAGGTTTTGTGGACACAGTCACTGTGGGTGGTCGCACACCATCACAGGGTCGTGGCACATGGCTATATGCAATGCACAGTGGGTTTGCTGCATGGGACTGGACAGTCACACATATTGACTCTGCTCCCTTGTCCTAGGTGGACAATGCTGGATGGCCCTGGAATGGGCAATACAGGAAATCCTGCAGCTGGCACGGGCACCCCTGGCAGCCTTGGAGAGGTTGGAGAGACATGGGGTCCGGAGGAGGAGAAGAACCCAGAGGCACCACAGAAGTGCAGAGCAGGGCAGAGAATAGGCCCTCCATGACCCCCTGACAACCATACCCCCTGGACTCACCCTCACACCCTTTCTTCCCTCTCCCATTTCTACACCCCTGCCCCATGCCTGCCCCCACCTGGTTTGAGGCCCTTCCCCCCTTGTACATATTTGTAAATATGTTTGATAGTTCTTATATTTTAATACATACATTTTGTTATAACAACTGTGGTGGTCTCTTATTTGCAGTGGGCTACAGGTGCTCAGCTGCAGTGGTGTGCATGGCGTCAGGGGTGGTGCACGCATGGGTGTGTGTGTGTGTGTGTGCGCGTGCAGAGGTCAACTGCCTATGGTGTGGGCAGGGGGATCAGTCACTGTCTGTGGTCTATGTGTTGTACTCTGTGCACTGGATGCCTGTGTGCAGTGGTCCATGGGGCCTGCACTATGTGCATGGCACCCCTGTCAGACAGTCCATGGCCTGTGCAGCTGACACCCTTGCATGTCTGTGATATGCACAGTCTGCTGGCATGTCAGTGGTGGCTGCTGTGACCAGTTCTGGAATGGGATGTGTCCTTGGGAGGGTGTGCAGGGTGCTGTACCACTGAAGGTGGGGTCCGAGGCATGCCCTGTCACATGTGGGGTACCTCGTGTGGTGACACATGGTCGGTGTCTCAGCTGTACCTCGGGGGGGACGTGCAGGATGGCACTGTGTATACATCTGTTGCATCACTGTCTGCTGCCGCCCGCTGCAGGGTGTCCATGGTGGGGCTGCCTTGCATGGCTCCATGGTGCACAGGGTTGCATTGTCACAGTGGGGGTGGTGGCATGCATGGGGTGTCCTGCACTGTCGGGTGCTACTCCTGGGTAGGGTGTATGGGGATCATGGTGCAGGTGTGCTCTGCATTTGTGGGATGGTATGGTGCGGGTGGTCAGCCATCCTTGTGTGCGGTCACAGCTGCCGGGGTTGTGATGGGGCACCATGGCCCGGCTGTGGGTTGGTTGCTGGTCTCCATGGGCCAGTGGTTATTCCAGCCCTCCCCCAGTTGTGCAGTGCATGGGGTGTGGGGGGACGATGTCTGTTCTGCTGTGTGTTACTCTGCCCATCTGTGGCATGGGTGGTGGGCCCCTGCATCCCTGGTTGTGCTGTTGCATTGCTGGGGGGCATCCCTGGTTGCGCTATGGTGCTTCTGGACTGCTCAGCTGAACATCCCTTGTTGCACGATGGTGCATCAGATATGCTCAGCTTCACCTCCCTAGTTGCACTATGGTGCAGGTGGTGCGATATTCAGTCATCGGCCATAGGCGCATCTTGGCCTGCACAGTTTTTGAATATCGTGCTTCTTGTGCATGGGCGTAATGGACTTGCACTTGCTCCTGCTGTTGCACACTTTTTTGGGTGCAGTTTGAATATCTGGGCCCCTGTTTCAAACTTATCTTTCATTTCACACATTAAAAAAGGAATGCTACAGTATGGGACTCTTTACTGAGCTACTAAAGTGCTCGGTCTACTGAGTGTGGTTGTATGTCCACTCAGAGAGTAAATATATAAAAAAATATAGCTACGCCATTTCATGGAACATGATATAATCATGTGAGGTTTTGATGAAATTGCTGAAATTTCGAACCTTTTTGTTTGTGTTTCCACATATATTCTTTAAATTTCTGTTTCTTTCAAATGTAATTAAGGACATGCAGAGAGCAGCTAAGAGCATGAGAATGTGTTTCAAATTTTTATGCAAGGCAATAACAATTACTTGCATTGCATAAGGTGAATTGAATGTGACCTAGGTGTTTTATTGGATGCATTGCTTCATCTGTTAGAGCTATGGCATTGGAATAGCAGGACCTCTGAATTATGGTGACATTTTATAATTGAAATGGCAATTGGATATGTGATAAAAAGCTTTATGAATTCTAATATACTGTAGATAGGCAGTTAAGCTGGCTGAGGGTATGCAGGATGCCCTAGGTGGTAATATTGTGTTGCCATTCTGACCTGGCACACACCCTTCCATTTTACTGTGTAAAAAGGAGTTGAGCAGTGGCTTGTCCCAGTTCTTGGTTTCAGGGACTCAAGTGGGACCAATGATGAGACAGACTGAGAAACAAACATGATCATAAGACCTCATATTCTTTGATGCCACATTGGTTGATCCTTTTTGAAGCAGAGACCATAGGCATGCCATATTTGTCGGGAATTCAATGGCCATGTATTACTCTTATGCCTTCTATGTGGTCTAATGCTGCACCTTGTTTCCAGCCTAATTGAGTGGATTGGCTAGTGGCCATGTGCTTGGAATTATGGATAGTTAGCCTAACAAATTCACTATAGGAAAACCTGGTAGACTTCTTAGCACAATGGTTCCCAGATTTAGATGTCATGGGGCTCTAACGTATTAGACTTTTGTACCTATTTAAACATTCAATTTTGAAGTTTACAGATGAAGTTTTTAAAGCTTTTTAGCTTTAATGAGAAATAAGAAAATGCAATATAAACCTAAGATGGAAATCAGACATGAATTCTGCTGACTGACTTAACAGGGTCACTGGCATGTTGAAATTCATAATTCAAATTAATCAGGAATTAACTTTTCTTCCTTTCCAGCCTGAGGACACTAATTAACAGTGCATTGGAATGTGCTGCTCTCTTTTAAGTTACTGGTTATCTTTTTATATTTCAAGTTAATTATAATTGTCTAAATTACTTTCTATTTTGCAATGTTTGGAATTTTTAGCTAGCATTGCAAAGACTTTATGTCGAACATAAACTTGAAAGAAGATGTAGTCACTCGGGTCTTCCCTGCCTTCCCAGCAGAGCCAAATCCACAGACCTCCAAACCCCAGGCACCACTCCAGATTCTAATGGGCAGCTGAACAGCTCAGCCAAAGGCTCAGCCAGCTCTGAACCCTGCCCCCTAAGCACACTCAGGTATAAGATGTCTGGTCCCACTTCTTATTTACCTTTAGGGCTGCAAGCCCTTTCCTTACCCTGACCACCATGTCCATTGCCCCCATTTCCTGCACCCCCCTTGTTGTGGTCTTAATAACACTGTCTGGGATAAGCCCTTCATCTTAAACCATGAATTTTGTACAGAAGTAATTCTTTGAAACAGACTTCTGATCATCATCCTCTACTACCATCCCTCTCTTTAATGGTCTTAACAGTTCTCCCTCATCTTTCTTTTTCCCCCAATGTGCCTAAGGAATTTCCCCATTGACACCCAAAGTAATGAACATCTCCATGTCTGCCTCTGTCCTGTTCAACCTCTTTACTTCTTATAGCTTTCCCCGATTGCCCCCCATTCTTTCTACCCTAGCTTCTTCTTGTACCCTTTAGAGGCCCTCCTTTTGGCCCTCACTTCCTCCCCAGCTTCCTTGGAGAACTAAATTGGCCCTTTATACTTGTTCATCTTATTGACTTTCCTCGTACAAGAAACAGCCATCTCTAAAATGGACCCCCTTAATTACACTACTGTCAATTTTTCCATTACTCATTTGACCCCCTCTACTAACTCCAGTTTTCCCTACCCCTTTTCCTCATTTTATTGAAATCTGCCTGTCTGATGTCCAGAACCACAAACTTTGAAATGAGTCTACAGTAATCCAGGATCAGTTCAAACCAAATAGTATTGTTTATTGTATCGGTGTCAGTAGCTCAGCTGGTAGCACACTCGTCTCTGAGGCCAGGAGATCAGAAGGTTGTGGGCTCTATCCCCATACCAGGTGCTTGGGTTAAATCCCAACACTGACACTGTAGTGCAGCATGAAGGGGGTGCTGCACTCCTGAGGTGCTGTCTTGCAGATGAGACATTAAACGGATGTCCCATCTGCCTGTTCTGATGGTAGTTCAGGTGGATGGTAAAGATCCCATGGCACTTCTCGAAAAGAGTAGGGGAGTTTATTAAGTGAAAAATCATACAATGACCACATCACAAATCACTTAAAAGAAAAAATACAGTCAATACAAAAATTGTCTTCGGACATAAACCAAGAAAATGTGAACTTAATACAAGCATTAAAGTAAATGCACAGTCATGAATCAAAATTCATAATTTACACACAATTCATTTAATTGTATAAACCCAAAATAGAGCAAAAAACAACAAAAAAAGGAGAACAAATAATAACTGTTAATCAAAACATCTGACTTAACATTCCTCCAAATAAGAGAGCATCCAAATCTAATCCTAAATCTAAAATACCTTTAGCAGAAATTGGGAGAAAATATAAGAGCCTAATGCAACCCCTATTAACCCTGTGTCAGTACCTTTTACCCTGTATGTTCTATTATCTATCAGTGTTTCTTTTCAACTCGTCTAAGTAACAGACACATCAGAATCTGTTATCCAGGGTATGTTTCTCCAGATATTGAGCAGGACTCTGTGTTGCAGATTTTTCACATCCTCATGATGTAAGGATTGTAACTCACTCATACTCTTCTGATTTACTTCCTCATGATATATGTGTTTTTGCTGTAAAGCAAATAAACATGTGCTGTTCCAGAGGAACCATTTTATTACCAGCAGAACCCTATGCAACATTTCTATGTGCCATAGATTCCCTACATCTGTATATTTACCACCATAAGCCCTTCCATAATAACAGTCTTAAACCACAGAACATCCCACATACTAGCCAAGGTTGCCCAAAAGGGTGTTACATATGTACAGGAGAAGAACAGGTGTTCTGTCATCTCTAGCTGCTATATGCATCTAGGTCTAACATACATGCGTTCTTCTAACTGCTTGTGTTTATGATTTGTTTTCACATTAATTCTGTCATGACAGCTTAGCCAGTGAAAGTCCTTCATTTTCTCCAGTATCCTAGGGGTTCGCAATAGATGTAGTATGGTCTCTTTATGTTGATTTGGACACTTCCGGAATGTATCCACTTCTCTAAACTATGTCCTCAGTATTCACTAATATGTATCTTTTCTCTGTTTGGTCAATAACATCTGACTCACTATTTGCCATTTTTTTAAAATACACTAATGTCTCTCTAATGTATGTGGGAATATTCAATGATCGTTTTAAAGGATCTAGCTTTCCTCTATCCCATTGTTTATACCATGTTTCACAGGTTGCAAAAAATAAAGGTACCCAGCTTAGATCCGTAAAAACTAGCAAGGGTCTAAAGTTTGCATACATAAAAATGCTATAATAAAATAATATGGGATTCACCATCCCTAAACCCACTTGATCTACTGGGAGATAAACAATGTTTCTTTTAATGGGGTTCAACCTACTGCCCCAAACCTCTTGAAAAAAAGACTATACAACATGGTTTCTAATTGTCGGGGAGGGGAAAAGACATAGAAACATAGAAACATAGAATTTGACGGCAGATAAGGACCGCTTGGCCCACCCAGTCTGCCCATTTCCCTACCTACTGGATAAGCTGCAGATCCTAGTTAACCAGCAGCCTACTTCTTCCTACCCCCACCCCCTAGAATTGCCTTATGACTGTCCCATGCATGCTTGAATTCCACCACTGATTTTGACTCCACAACCTCCTCCAGAAGGCCGTTCCATGCATCCACAACCCTCTCTGTGAAAAAATACTTCCTTAAATTACCTCTGAGCCGCCCCCATCTTCAAATTGTGCCCTCTTGTTCTTGTACACCTCTTTTTTTAAAAGATGCTACCCTCTTGGACTTTGTTGATTCCCTTGAGGTACTTGAACGTTTCTATCATGTCCCCCCTCTCTCTCCTTTCCTTGAGGCTATACATATTAAGCTCCTTTCGTCTCTCTTCATATGTCTTCCAGTGCAGACCCTGCACCATTTTAGTTGTCCTCCTCTGGACAGCTTCCATCCTGTCTATGTCTTTGCGGAGACTGGGTCTCCAGAACTGCACACAGTACTCCAGATGGGGTCTCACCAGCTGTCTGTACAGAGGGATAATAACTTCCTGTTTTCTACTGATGATGCCTTTCCTATGCATCCCAGTATCCCCCCAGCCCTCCTTGCTGCCCTCTCACATTGCTTGCCCACCTTTAGATCATCTGATATGACTACCCCCAGGTCCCTTTCCATTTTTGTTGTTGTTAGTATCTCACCCCCCATTGTGTACTCTTCCCCTGGGTTTTTGTTTCCCAGGTGCATTACCTTGCACTTCTTAGCATTGAATCTAAGCTGCCATACATTTGACCATTCCTCTAACCTTGCCAAGTCCCTTCTCATCCTTTCCACCCCACCCTGTGCATCAACTCTGTTGCAGATCTTTGTGTCATCTGCAAGAGACATACTTTCCTTCAGTCCTTCTGCAATGTCGCTTAAAGACATTGAAGAGGACCAAGTCTAATACTGAACCCTCGGTATCCCACTAGTAACCTTTCTTTCTTCTAAGTGGACTCCATTTACTATTACTCTCTGTGTCCTATTCTCCAGCCAATTCTTTACCCAGGCTATCATCTTGGGACCCACTCCCAGGCTGGCTAACTTGTATATTAATCTTTTGTGTGGGACTGTGTCAAATGCCTTGCTAAAGTCTAGGTAGGCCATGTCCACAGCCCCTCCCTGATCTACTACTTTGGCCACCCAGTCAAAGAAATCTATCAGATTCGTCTGGCATGACCTTCCCACTGTGAATCCATGCTGCCTAGGGTCCTGTGTCCTCTGGCCTCTAGATACTCAACAATTCTTTCCTTCAGAAGTGATTCCATCATTTCCCTATCACTGAGGTTAAACTAACAGGTCTGTAGTTTCCTGCTTCTGCCTTGCTCCCACTTTTGTGAAGGGGAATCACATCTGCCCTCCTCCAGTCCTCGGGTACCACCCCATCCTCCCATGATTTGTTAAAAGAGTAGTCAGTGGTGTCACTAGTTCTACCCTTAGTTCTTTTAGAATTCTGGGATGAATCCCATCAGGTCCCATTGCTTTGTCCACCTTCAGTTTTAAGAGTTCTTTCAGAACGCTTTCTTCTGTAAATGGGCTGGTATCAACTTCTGTATCCAGAGTGTTTCTACTGTTTGTTTTATGCACCTCCCCCTCTTCATTTGTAAATACTGAGCAAAAATATTTGTTTAGTATCTCTGCCTTTTCACAGTCTCCCTCTGCCCACACTCCCTCCCCTTTATTAAGCCTCACCATCCCTCCCTTGGTTTTCCTTCACTCCCTGATCTACCTATAAAAGGTTTTATCCCCCTTCTTAACTGAGTTGGCTATCTTTTCCTCAGTTTGGGCCTTTGCTGTTCTGACTGCCTTCCCAGCCTCCTTTTGCTTTAACTGATACAGTTCTCTGTCCTGCTCCTTCTGCGATTCCTTGTACTTCCTGAATGCTTTCTTTTTCTCTTGAACCTTCACTGCCACTTCCTTTGAGAACCATAGTGGTTTCTTACATCATTTTGTTTTGTTTATTTGCTTCACACAAAGGCTTGTTACCTCTGTGATGGCAGTTTTTATTATTCCCCATTGTTCTTCCACCCCTCCTTCCTGCCCATTTGCTAGTGCATTCCTTAGGCACTCACCCATTTTGGCAAAGTCAGCACTCCTAAAGTCCAGTACTTTTGTCTTTGTATGGCTTGACTCTATTGCTGTGTTTATTGTGAACCATACTGTTCGATGGTCGCTAGTTCCCAGATGGCTACCCACTTCTACATCTGTGATCCTCTCTCCATCTCCATTTGAGAGAAGCAAGTCTAATATTGCTCCCTCTTGAGTGGGCTCCAATACTAGTTGTCTAAGGCATGCCCCCTGTAGGGCATCTAGAATAACTCCACTCTTGAAGAGCAGCTGCACTGCACTCCAGTTAACATCTGGCATATTCAGATCACCCATCAGCAATATCTCCCCTTTTCTGCCATTCTAAGTATACTTTCTATCATTTCCTTGTCCATTTCCTCCCCCTGAGAAGGGGGTCTGTATACAACCCCTGTGCAGATTGTGGTGCCATTGCCTGTCTCCAAATTTACCCACAGTGCTTCTTCTCCTCCCTGTTTACCCTTTTGTTCTGTTGCTTTTATTCCTTCCCTTATGTAAAGAGCTACTCCTCCTCCTCTTTTACCCTCCCTGTCCCTCCTGTAGATAACCATTTGATGTAACTAATGTATAAAAATACAGGAATTAAGAAGGTTTTTAATAAATATATCCTTTTTAGTTTGCCCAATTTCCATTTGTTCCACTGAGCTACTAAGGCTCTACCTTGTTGTACGCAGGGCTCCCAGTTTAACATATCCAAATCCTCAGGTCCAAATTTTATACCTAGAATATTTATGTGACTGGATGTGAAACATATCCTACCAACTTCTAAAGGAGGCTGTATGGCTGACCCCAATTGTGTACCTACACATTTATCTAGGTTCAGTGCTGCCCCTGAGTGTGTACTGTATGTCTTATAAATTTGCAGAGCTTTCCTGGCTGAATCTCTATCTGCTGCTAAGATACAGAGCCAGGACTTTATGTCGAATGGGAACTTTATTAACCAAAATGGGTTTCAAAAGTACCGAGGCATTAATTAGCCATAGTAGGGGATCAATGCAAAATGCATACAGTAGGGGGCTTAGGGGGTACCCTTGCCTGACTCCCTTTAGCACTGGAAACATAGGATCTTTCCATCCTTTTACTATGGCAGTAATGATTGCTGTTCTGTATAAACATTTAATCCAATTAATGTACTGTGTGGTAATTCCATACTTTCCTAATATTTTCCATAGAAAGGTGTGACTAATGGTGTCAAATGCTTTTTCTTTGGTCTAAGGAGAGAATAACACCCTCCATTCAATTCCTATTACTGTGTTCAAACAGCTCTCTAAGGAAGATCAGGTGCTCAGTGATAATTCTTCCTGGGATGGCACATGTTTGGGCCTGTGAAATAACACATTCTGCAATGTTCAATAATCTGGCATTCAATATTTCAGCCAAAATTTTAAAATCCTTGTTAAGTATTGATATTGGTCTCCATTTAGCAATATGCCGTCTATCACCTTTTTTAAAAATATTAATTAACAACGCACTGTCATGCATAGAGAGGGAGTCTCAGAAGTCAGAATCGACGTAAAGACTGTAGCCAATTCAGTGTATATCTGGTTGATCCTGCCACTAGCATATGCTTGTCTCAAAGATTAAGCCATGCAAGTCTAGGTACAAAAGGATGGTACAGTGAAACTGCAAATGGCTCATTAAATCAGTTATGGTTCCTTTGATCGCTCTCTGGAGGTCAGGGTTAACGGGCAACAGACTTCTAGGAAAACATAAAGTGAACTTACAAGCTCAAATGGGCAGACTGGGTGGGCCATAGGCCCTTATCTGCCAACACTGTCTATGTATCTGTGTATCTATGTATCTATATCAAAGGTCCTAAAAATGTATATATATCTCCCCAGTTAACCCATCCCCGCCAGGTGCTTTATCAGACCCTAGTGCTTGAATGGCCATTTCCACTTTCTGAGGGGAAATCTCCGCAGTCAGTTATTGGGTCAGATCCCTGGGAATGCCAAGCGAGGGTACTGACTCAACAAAGTCCTCTAGGGCATCCTCCATTATGAGGGTGGGTTCCAAAAGATGTCTAGTGTGCTGCGTAACAATGTCTAAGATATCTTTGGGATCTGTACACAAATGGTTATTGACATTCAGTAGACCATCCATGTTTTTATTCCTATTCCTTAAATGACACCCTTCATATGGGCAAATCTGACTCTTGTTACCCTGTGTACCAAAATTCTGCTGGTATTGAAGACTCTGTGCTTGTATTACATGAAACAGAACCATTTGTTGTTTAATGTGTTGAATCTTTGGGGAAAAAATCCTGTTTAACCATAGCAGACATGGATAATAACTTTTGTAGTTGCTGCCTATGTAATATATATGCTCTATAAGCATTGTCATGGGCTGTTTTACCACAAACTCATAATACCGATATTAAATCTGCTATTGTATCTTCCCACCAAATACCCGGGTCTTCATACATAATCAACACTGATTTCCTTGCATGAATAAAATACTGCCCTGTGCAGAAGTGAACCATTAAATTTCCAGTACTCCGGCCCATGTGGTGGATTATTTATATTACCTAGTTGTAAATATAATATTTTATGGTCTGAAAATTCAGCCACCAGAGTTTTAGCATTAGCAATCAGAATATTGGGGGAGATAAAAAAAATAGTCAATTCTGGTTGCTGAGGATCCCCTATGCAAAGTGGAATCTGCCCTCCCTGTCTTTTCTAAATATGCATCTCTTAAATTTGTGTTTTTGATCATGTTATACAAAAATGACATGTTACAAAAAATCTTATGAGTGGTAGCTTGGCTTCCTCTATCCCTAAATTTCATCCCACAATTGAAGTCTCCCCCCAACACAACATTTTGTGTGGAATATAAATATGGTTGGATAAGCTGAAATAAATCTATTCATTCCACCTTAGTTTGTCCTGCATAGACATTAATAAGACAGAAGAGCACATTCCTGATTTTAATGTCCAGGAACAGAGCACGCCCTGGTAGAAGATCCACAAGTTTAATAAAATGGACATCAATATTTTTAAACAGTATGGCTACCCCGGCAAAGGTTTCTGTTCCAATAGACCAATATGAAGGCCCTGAAAACCAAAACTATATAGCATGTTTCAATTCCAATGTAGTGTGCAACCTCATATCTTGAAGAAAAAAAATACCTGAAGTGAATGACTGTAAATGAGAATACACAGCTTGCCATTTCTTAATACTCTTAATACTATTTACGTTGCTGGAAAATAAAGAGATCACAGCCACCATGAGAAAAAAGAAAGAGTTGCACACTATAAATCTCATTTTATACTCAGGGTAGCTTCTTACTTGAAGCTCTCGTGGTTCTTGTGTTTTTAAGTTTAGCCGAAGCCTTACGGGGGCTATGGGGGGATCAATCACCTCCTGAGGGGGTTCCTCTAATCCTGAACTCGGGTCTGGCAGGAAAGAAACCACTGATGAGCCATCCGACTCATCCCCCGAACCCACATCTTCAACTGGTGATGGTGCAAACTTATTCTTAATAAGAGTCTCAGCTGTCTTGGAAATCTTGGAAACAGGTTGTTGCCAAGTTTGTCTTCACCTGGTCCTTCTTACCACATGCTTCCTGGGCTGTTGTGGAATGGCCTGGGGAAGGGTCATATCATCTTTACTCTTTTGTGATTCTATCAATTCCTGTTCTTCCCTATGTGTACCATTCCCCCACTAGAGTAGTCTGTCCCTGGGGTGGTTCAGGTAGGGGAGGTGTAACCTGCACTGGTAAGCTGGGGGTTGATTCCAAGGGATCAGATATATTTAATGCTATGGCCTCTGCAGGGGTTTCTCTAGACCTGGCAGCAGTATTTTGCGAACTGGTATGTTGTGCAAGAGCAATTGTAACTCTTTGCTCATCCCAATCTGCCTGATCCATCTGATTATGGGCTGCTGAAGGGCAGGAGCGATAGGTGTGCCCCTTCATATCACAGAGATTACACACCCAGTCACTTTTACAGAGGCCTAAGGTGTGACCCAGCTCGACGCAATTCATGCATTTTAGCTTATCACACATGCTGCTAAAATGTCCTGTAGACCCACAATATTAGCAGGCTTTAGGCTGTCCTGCATTAAACAGAACACTTCTATTCTTTCCCCAAAAAAAACAATTAGGCAAAAGTAATAGTCCAGAGTTAGATGTGTTTAAAATCCCTTGGACCCTCCATCCCCCAGTCCAAATGTGGTCTTCATCAAATATTGGCTCCAGGTTACCCTGGACCGAACAGCTTTGTTTCATCCAGTAAACCAAGTCTGTGACACTGACACCCTCGCTCCAAAATAACACGGTGATCATGTGATGTGCTGGTTTCATTAATGGAACCACTTCAAAGGGGGACTACAAAAATGAAGCTTTCGAAGTCCAATATAAAGACCAACATTTCTGCAGGCCACTGCCCTGCCTAAAGCTAATATCGAAAACTGGTTCCCCTGATACATGAATTAAAGTGTATATTTCCACATGGGTAAACTGCATAGAACCTTTCAGTAATACTCTTGAAATGTGTTTGCAGTCTGGAAACCTGTCCACACCTCCTTTACAGATTAGTCTGATAGCATTGTGTCTTTTTGCTGGGAAAACAGGAGCCCTGAATAGAGAGGCATAAGAGTGAGTCCCATCCGTATTTCTAGGATTCATTGTGGCAGCTTCCTGGTTGTTAGGCTGCTCAGAGCAGCCGTTCATTTGCTGTGATCTCCTAATGAGAGGATCTGAAGTTTGTTTCATAGTCAGTGCTGGATTCTGTGTTAATCCTAACCCATCTGGGATGTGCAGTGGGGAAGAAACATCCATAACCGAACCCAAATCTGCTGAAGCTCGATCTATTACTGGAGAACTTTCCTCATCCACAGTCTTAGTAATGCTTGGTTTAATGATAGAAAAACTTGTAGGGCCTGATTCCCAAGAACCAGAAGTAGCAGATTTTTCCCAGCCAGCAGCTGTAAGTGCCTTGTCCATTGACCAAACTGCTGGGTCTGCATTATTAATGTCTTGCAATAGTACTGTCTCTGAGTCTCGTCTTAGGCAGGGCCCTTTAGCGTCTGTAACAGCCATTCCCGGCGAGACTCCTGCACATTGATTGTTTAAGTTCCCGACAAAAACAAAAAAAGGAGATTGGGTCATACCTGCTGTAAATGAAAAAGGATGTTGTACCTCCTGCCACTCTGCAGGGCCATCACTTGCCTCCGCTAGTTGTCATGTCTGCTGCTGTGTGAGTAAAAGAGCTGCCATGTAAGCCCTTTGCAGCCGTACCTCCACCTCTGGCTTATCAGCAGGTATCGTTGGTTCTTGCTGCTGCACTATGGCAATAGTGGCTTGTAACTCAGTTTGTCTTCCCTTGAAGTGAGCCTCTTCTTTTTGCAACAAAAGCTGCAAATCCTTAGTCACATCTTCCTTCATTTCTTTGTCAGCATCCGATACTGAATTTATGTTTTTTAGCCCCTCTTTCTGTTGTGAGCTCTCTGTAATCACATCTGAGGTTCCATTAAATCCTGAAATAGCACAATCCATATCCATTACCACTCTCATTGCATCGAAAAAACTTGTGTCTCTGTAGTTGAAATAGCAGAGGATGAGACCCGCTCCTCGGCCTCCTGGACCTCCATCCTGCTCAATATAGTAGAAATAGCAGAGGGTGAGACCCGCTCCTCTGCCTTCTGGACCTCCATCCTGCTCAATCAATACACCGGAACGACAGTCAGCCAGAGGTTCTCCTACAGGAGAGTAGGGGAATTTTCCTGGTGCCCTGGCCAAATTTCCTACCATTCACTAAAAATACCACCAATAGCTTAATCTGGTTCAAGGTCAGTTGGCATTCATCTGTATCCCCCTCCCCCGGGTCATGCCTGAAAATATCTAGTCTAGTGCACCTACCCAGTCAACAAAAACCAAAGAAATAAATTGTGGTCACCATGGACCCTGGTGGCTCCCTTGCTGTTATCCCTTCCACTACCTCCAAATTGATAAACACCAGATCCAGAATGGCATCATGTCCTGTGAGTTCACAGACCCACTGGACAAATAAACAGTCCTTCATTGTGTCCAGCAATGCCTGACTTTTAGTACTCTTAGTCGTTGTGGTAACCCAGTCAATGTCCAAAAAGTTCAGATTACCCATAACCACTAGTTCCCCTTTTGATGCTCTTCTCTTTATTTCCTCCTCTAGTTCTCTATCCCTCTCCTCCTCCTTCTGCCATGGTGATCAGAAGGCTACTCCACTACAATCCTTTATTTCAGCAGCTGCACTCAGCTGCACCTAAATCAACACCACTCCTCCCTCCCTTTTAATATTACCATCCTCATTTGTTGCTATGCTCGCCTTAATATAGAGGGCTACTCCTGCCCCCTTGCCTTTACCCCTATCCCTACTAAGCAGGATATTAACATTGGATAGCCAAATCACAAATGTTATTTACAGTTGCTCGTGTCTCTGTTATGGCCATCAAGTCTAACTCGTCATCTGCCACCATTGACTGGAGCATGCTAATTTTGTTGCCCAAGTTCCTGGCATTCAGACAACCCACCATTCACACTTGTTTCTTTGTCCCCCTGACATTACCTATTCCCCGTCCACTGTCAGCACCTCCCTTCCTCCTCCTCCTGTTACACCTACTCCCAGATGGTTTCACACGACACCCTTCTCCCCCTCCTGATCCAGTCTGCTTTCCACCTGCACTATCCCTAGCTCCCCCTTTGCCTTGAGAAAGAGCATGAGATATGAAGGCAAACACTTTGCATGGTTGGACGAGTGCTGCTCCCAGCACTTTTATTAATAAATCTTTTTTATGAATCAGATGACTAGGACTGTGGTTTTTGTTATGTGTTAGCCTTAGCACGGCCTTTACTTTGCACTAAGAAATAGATGTCTGAGACTCGGCTAGTCTGTCGATGGGCACCTACATTCAGTTTGGAGTTCTTTTTGTACACCTTAGGTGTGTAATGTCCCATAAACCTTGAGAGTGAAGCTTGAGAAGTATATGTGGACATTGCACACCAAGGTTTTGTTAAAAAAAAACTTCATAAGCACACAGCCGCTCACGTCTTACTTCTAATAACTAGTGCAAGGATATAAGCACAAAAAAAGACAGCCAGGAAGATCCACATGAGTTAAGTTTCCCTCTGTTGAACTGAAGAAAGGGAAAGTGAAGTGCAAGCACTACAAATGACATAATAACTGTGTATGACACCATACCTGGTTATTACAGCATTTGATCACACTGATAATCAATGTGATAAAGGGGCTCACTGGTTATTATCTTATCATATATCTTATCATTATGAATTTCTTGAACCTAAACAGTGGTTCAAGAATCCTCCATGAGCTACAGCTCAGCTGATTCTGCAAGGTACTAGCCCGGACTTTTGGATTTGGTACCAGTGGAAGCTGATTTCCAAGTGGCCCACACTATTTCCTGCTAAACACATCTCTAACTACTGTATCTCCCTCTGTGTCTCTAGTTGAATTTATGTGACAGGGTTTAATAATTTGCTTAATCCTTACAGTCATTTTAAGTTCTGAGTTGATATTAGAAGTGAATTTTGAGCCTTGACTGTGTAAATCCTTCTTCTGCTCTCTGGCCTGCAACCTGTCTCCACCCCAACCTCCAAACAGTCTGCTGTGCTCTCTGACTGTTGACTTTTCCATTAGCAGATTATATCCTTTCACCACTAGAGGACTATATCTCTGGTAGCATCTCCTATCCTATCTGGCACATCACACACTCTGTTCTTTTATCATCACAATGCTCCCTCCTCAGTGGGCTCTGCTTTTCCTCTCTCTCTCCCTTCTTAAAAACTAGATAAGCCTGCCATCCACTCTCACCTCTAACCACTTGTGCTTCTAGCTCAGTCTACCTACAGGGGTTAAACGCAGATGCTCTCCCACCATCTGTAAACACACCACTCAAACAGCAGCTGATTGGCCGGCCCTGTCTTCACTGCCTTGCTTTGCTCTCTGGGCACTGCACCTATTGACTTTGCATTAGTTTTGCCGCAAAATTTCATCCGCCCCCCCACCCCCTCTTACCTTACTTAAATAGACCTCTAACCCCACCCTCCCTCTTACATACCCCACCTCCCACTGCCTATTGGCCAACACTTGTAGCTTCCTCTGCTCTGCTATGCCTCCTATCCCCTTCTCTCATCCCACGTAGTGCTTACTGATTGAGGTTCTCTTTCTCAATCTTTCTTTCTATCTGCCTCCTGCTAGCCAAGTTACTTCCTCCTGTTCAACTCATTTCCCCACCCCCACTGTGCTAGTATGCAAGCCATGCGGGTTCTCTCCGCCTTTCTCTTGCCTCTCCTCCTCCTCCTTCTTGCCCCCCGTCCTAGCCACCCCCGCCCGCCCACCCTCACTCTGATTTCCACTGCTACCCCAAGGAACCCTCCACTTCCACTCAAGACTTGTGCTTGGTCCACTGTTTGGATATTCCTGGTTACTTACCTTGACCACTACTCTCAACAAGTGTGGCCACCTCTCTACTGTACCACCTTGCAGTCCATATGGGATACTGCCTAGAACCTTGCAACCTCTACTCCCGGAAACAACGATCAAAACTATCTTTCAAAGAGCTGCGACTCTGCTCCTTAAAACTCCTACTCCTCCTCCTTCATATCTCAGGCAGCGTCCATCCCAATCCTGGCCCTAGAAGCTCAGGCCACACAAAAACTCAGGTGCCCTTATCCTTGCAACCATTAATATCTGCAGCCTAGCATCAAAGCTGGATGCACCAAGCCTCTCATATGCCAACACAACCCTGACATCCTTGCAGTGGTGGAAACTTGCTGATGCCTAAAGTTCCTGACCGGCAGTAACAATAGAGGCTACAATGTCCACAGGCTGGGCCGGATATCCAAAAAGGTGGTGATTGGGCAATCTATATCAAAGACTCAAAGCTCCCTGTAGCAACTCCATCACTTTCTGCCTTAGCCCAGATTCTGCCAATAAAAATCATCCTAGGTCCCAACCATAAAGCCCTGACTATTGTCTCTGTATACATCCCACCCAGGGACCCTAAACATGGCTTCAACGACGTCGTAAACTTTATCAACTCTCATCCTCCTGAAGCTGAACTTATTCTACTAGGAGATTTCAACATAAACTGGTTAGCATCAGGTGCCAGTGCCTATAAAGACTCCATCTCAGCTGCTAACCTCACGCAAATGATAAACTCCCCTACTAGGATTAACTACAAGACTGGCACCAGTACTCTCCTGGATTGGGTCCTCACCACTCACCCCTCAAGGATTTCTCGTATGACCGTTCTCCCAAACTCTCTCAGTGACCACTCCCCAGTCATATGTGCATGGTCTAAAAATTCCTCAAGCCCCCTCCCAAAATTATCACTAGCAGAGTCCTTCCTCATGGAAAACTTCCACATCTCAAACAATACCTGCTTCTACAAGACTGGCTACCAATCTACAAAGCAACAGATGTTAACTTGGCTTTTGATCACTTCATCTCAATTTTTAACAAAGCCTGCGACCTCTTTGCCCCTGCTAAAAGGCACAAAACAAAATCTCTCTCTAACCCATGGCTCACCGCGGCTCTCTCACAGCTGAAACTAAGGGACCAATTCTGGGCAGTTGCCAGGGCCACTGGCAAACAACTGGACATCCAAAATTACAAACAAGCATGAAATGCCTGCACAAAAGCCATCCAGCTCACGAAATCCACCTATTACAAAGACGCTCTCACCAATACATGGGGAAATGGTCATGCTTTCTGGGACAATATCAAGGATGTCACAGGGAAGCAGACAAAAACCTCTCCAGCCATGTTAATGGTTGGTTGACCCTCAACCCTCGATCCCAAGGTGATTACAAACATCTTTAACATGGCTTTTTCAGACCTTAGTGCTGTCCTACCCCATGACTTTTTCGAAAACAGGGCCTACTCCCCAAATACCTCAGCCCCACAGTCTAACCATCCCCTCTTCTACTTCCAGGGAGGTAAGACTGAATGAAGATCTCCGCTATATTGCTGCAGCTATCTCTAAATCTAGATCTAGTAGCGACACCCTGGATCTTAAGCTTCTGTTGCTCACCCTCGATGAGGTAATTCATCCATTAACAAAAATCCTAAACCTCTCTCTCAGCTGTAGAAAATTCCCGGACTTATGGAAAACAGCCACCGTAACACCTGTCCACAAAAGTGGGGATAAGACGAATCACTCAAATTGTCGCCCTATCTCCATACTGCCCCACTCTCTAAGGCACTCGAGCGCATCGTGGCTGATCAACTTACCGACCACTTTGGTAAATACAATATACCTTGTCAACAACAACACGGTTTCTGGAAAGGTCACAGCACCACCACAGCCCTTCTTGAGTTCACTGGAGCTTTGCACAAATCCCTTGACAATGGCCTTCTTACAGGGGCCGTTTTCTTCGACCTCTCCAAGGCCTTCAATACAGTACACCATGGACTACTAATTGACCAACTACTGAATGCCGGGCTATCACCTGACTCTTCTCTCTGGTTTAAAAGCTACTTAGAAAACCAGTCACAGAAAGTAAAAATTGCTGACACTCTTTCTGACACCCTGCCTGTTTGCTCGGGTGTCCCACAGGGATCCATACTGGGCCCCCTCCTTTTTAGCCTTTTCTTAAACTCCCTTCCTTACCACTGCTCTGAGCAGATCATACTATATGCCGATGATGCTGTTGTATTCTCCACTCACAACGATCCTGTAACTCTTCAACACAACCTTCAACTTGGTTTCAGTTTGTAGAGACATGGTTTCTTAATCATAAACTGGTCCTCAATGACAAGAAAACCAAATCTATGCTCTTCTGCAGCTGTCATAACCCACACAAGCTACACCACTTGGCTATCTCCACCACCCAGGGGAACACTCTAGATTAGGTGGGGTCCTTCAAATACTTAGGGATACAGCTTGACCTGAATCTCTCCTATGGACCTCACGTAGATAATGTAGCTAAAGCTGCTAATACACAGCTTGGTCTCCTCTACAAACACAGACAACACCTCACGCCAGAAGCTTTGAAGGTTGCAGTCCTGAGCTCTGTGATCTCTGTAATAGACTACGGTCTCATCATTTATGGCTCAGCCACAACCACAACCCTTAGACGCCTCTCAACTGCCTTAAATAAGGCATGTCGGCTCATCGCTGGTGCTCACCGTCTCACCCACACATGTGACCTGTACACCCAGACTGGCTGGCTCCAACTATCAAACCGCATAAAGTTTCTCACCTGCTCCATGGCAAAAAAAATCTACCTTGGCCTTACACCTTCTGGGGTCTCAACTTTGTTACAACACCGAACCAACAAAAGGTGCCTTAGGAGATCCACGCTACAGCTACTGAAAGTTCCTCACTGTCACACTTCACAGGGACAACGCTCTTTTGCTTATCGAGTGCCACTCTGGTTCAATGGCCTCAGCCCCACCATCTCCTCTGCCCCGACAATTGGTATGTTTAAAATTAGGCTGCAGAACTATCTCACTACCAACAGCTCCTGTGACTGCCCAATTTAACCTTGTTTCTCCAGTTCCCTGCCTGCTCTAGTGGTCCCCCCTTCCCCTCCTCACTGGATTCTACCCTCACATCTTGGTATACCCAATGCTGCATTTTTCATCCTCTCCCCACCCTACTTACATTCCTTCTCCCCCTTCCCTTCCCTCTCCTTATGACTCTGGTACTTCTTATCTCTTGTCTGTTTTCTCTGACAAATGCCGCTGGCTGCCTTGCTTACAATGTTACCCTTGAATTGTATTAATCTGTAATCTGTTTGCAATGTCCACATTGTTGTAATGTTTGTCTTGATGTTCCCCATAATTTGTATTTCTCTGACGTGGAACCTTTGTAAAAGAGCTTTGGCTCAAAGGTATTTGTAATCCTAGACTTGACAAATGAATCAATAAAAAATAAATATAATCCATATATGGTCCTTCCTGGTCTACCAATATTCCTCTTTTTATGGGAATTTATATGTATTTGTCTCATGTCATTCCTAGTGCTGTATTGCACTCTGTGTATTAGAAAGGTGCTCAATAATTAAACCTCGGATGAAGGGTCATGTGAGAGACTCAAAGTCCTGGGGTTCAGAGCCATCACTTATTGTTAGATGCAAAATAAACAGTGAGTTTTTTTTTGGCATACAAATGGACTATTTGCCTTTCCTTGGTGTGTGGCTCATGGTGTATTGCTTGCTCAATATTTAAATGATCCTATCCTGTTCTAGTACTTCCAAAGCCCTTGTGTCTGCTAATATTAATTCATCTTCTTACATCCATCTGACTGCATCCTGACTTCCTCCCACTACCCACTTACCCAATTCTTACGTATCATTCTCATATTCTTAGAACTGCTTCCACCTACTTTAGTGAACATTGCTTGCACTGATGTCACTTTCAAGGAGATAGGAAATGATTTTTGAATATTTAACTGCCCTTCCAGCTTCCTTTCCATGCCAGTTATGTATTCTGATATGCTTTGATGATTTTTTGATAAATAAATAATACAGCTTTGGGGTGCCCTCAGATCTACATTGAGTTCCAATCTCCTCACCAGCTACTGCTCTTGATTTTCATATCTCTAAGACAGTCTATGACATCACAGACTCCCACTCCATGCCATTCATCTGAATGGCCTTGTAAGGAGTTTGTGATGTCATAGAATGTTCAGGCAGTATGAAAAGAGACAGCAGCAACTGCTGAGCAAAGAGGGGTTCAGGGTAGTTACAAAGGCAACACAATTAGATGATTAATTTTACAAAAAGGTCAAAAGTATATCAGAATACTTAGTATCCAATAAAAGAACAACTGGAGGGCATCTAGAGGTGTAAAAAACATTTCCTATCACCTTTCACTGGAGCTATGGAAATTAATACTAAACATCTTGGTACTGTAATTGTGATCAAAGATGACCAGCACAGACCATCTCATCACCTTGACCAGCTGCTGTCTGAATGAATGGGGAGTGTATACTCAATAGTAATCAGCTGATTACTACAGAGCACACCCTCACATTCATTTAGATGGCAGCTGGAAGAGGTGGGTGGTGAGAGGAAGGCCTGCATCATTTGCAATCCCTCTCTTCTGGTTTATGTATCCTTTACTTTGGGTGTCATGGGGTGGAGGGTGGATTGGGTGCTGATATTTAGGTGTGGGAGGGGGATATTTTTTGACCATGGCTGATAGGGCAGGTTGAAATGGGATATCTGAGTTGTCTGAATCTCGGACCATGCGAGTAGGTGGGGGTGGGGGGAAGGGTGGGTTATAAATTATCAATTGGAGAATTTACTATTAGCTTGGGGGAAGTAAGACAGTGCAGGGTAATACTGGGTCAAAAGAGTGCACCAAGAAGAGCGCTGCAAGAAATGCGCTGTGTAAAGCGTGAAGGGATTTAGAGTGACAGCAGTATAGTAGAGGTAAGATATTATCACTCCCCCTGTCACTCTGCGTGTTTCCTCATGAAGGCTGAAGTTGCCGTATGCTGGAGTGGTTTGCAGAGCCACTCCCATGGTGAGGTGGCTAGGGCACCAGCACACGATGTGGTAGGAGGCCTGAGACCGTGATTCGGTTCCTAATTTAATTTCATGGAAACAAGTTATCCCCTCAACATTCTCCACATGCCTAAGTCCGCAGACCCCCAGGGCTGATTATAATAAGTCTATGGGGTATGGGGGGCAAAGCCCCCATGTCGGGGTGTTCGGGGACAGAGCCCCCCGCATAAAGAAACAACTCCCATTTGTTTTGTTGGGGCTGCGCTGTTGCCAATGGGCTGCTATGTTTCCTGACCCTGTTTTGGGCAGCACTCTTTTGCTTGTGGTGTTTATTGCCGCATGTTTTTTGCAACATGAGACCATGCCATGCAGCACTGCTGCATGATGGGTGTGGGAGAGGGTTTATATTTATTGGAAATGGTAGGGCTATGGGGGAAGTAATTGGTAAGAAGATTTGTGGGCAAAGTGCCATTTCATGTGGTGGTCACCTAGCAAAGCTGGCAATTCACTATGCAGAGCAGTAGGTAGAAGGCCAAGCTATGATGCACTTCAGATACCACTCCACATTATGAACATGAAATATTTCTTCTTTGGATGGACCTACTTGAAGCCTGCATGTGCAGCAACCTAGTGGGCAAACATAACACCATGCAGGTAGTGGCCTGTGCTAGTTGTCAATGTGGTGGGCATCATCATTGCAGATCTGCTGTTACTGCTCTCTCTACATGGGATCAACAGTCTGGCAGGACTCAGGAGAAAGGCAACAGCATGAATCCAAGGTCCTGCCTTGTACATATATAGCAGATAGAACTGTAGGAAATTCTTGTGCTCTGACACACACCAAATCTGATTGTATTGAGCTGGAAAGAGACAATCAATTCTGGGATTCCTCCCTCCATGTCTAGGAAAAGGGTGAGAGAAGTGGGCCAGAGCCAACTTCAGTTTGGCTTTGAGTTGGTCAGTTCAGCCAAACCACTTTGACTTCCAAACTCCAATGCAGTGACTGGCATGATATAAGACTACGAATGGGGGGGACCTTTACGTCAGCAATAAATATGAATTACTGCAGCTTACTTTTGGCAGGTTGTTTGTCATGCCATGCATCTGCTATTTGTAGCATTGTGACCGAGTCTACAAAACCAAGGCCACATGACCCACTGTGTGTTAAAGTGACAGTTACTATTCATTGCTGACCTCAAGGCATATCTGATTCCCTATATAAACTGCAATGCAAGGTGTGGTGCAGGACCCGAATGCCCATAAGGTGGTGAAATTTTCCAGCTGGTTTATGCAGTCCTGACTGGATTCAACTCCCTTCCACGGATGCAGTCATACCTTCTCCAACATCTCTCCTCTGTTGGTCTCCCTTGGGTACCTTGCAGCACAGCTCAACTCCCTTCTTTGATAATGCACTCTCTTTCAGGGTGGTAGAATAAATCCTGGACTGGCCAGTTCACCCTCTGCACTGCCCAAGACCAATCTACTACAGACTGACTCTTTCAGCTGCTGGTTCAGGGTCTTTCTCTTTCTGTCTTTCTGTGTTTAACAATCTCCACCTTCAGGTCTATTCAAGCCCAACAAATGCCTTTTGCTTCTGGGCTGTGTAAGCCCTAGGCATGCCTCCATACTCTTGGCATGCAGCTCTGCCTTCAAGCTGCCTCTGACACAGCCTGGCAGTGTTCTGGCACAGCTCCTGCAATTCATTTATGGGTCCAGCCCACTGAGCGAGACCCTCTGTGAGCCCCATGGGTGGGTCTCTCTGAGTGATTCATTTTGGCTGAAAGGCTGCTTACCAGGGCTGTCTGGCACCTCTATGTGAATTAATGAAGTCTATCTGTGTCCCAAGAGCCTTCTGTGGCTCCCCAGCAGGCTCTGCAGACTGGTTGGCTATTCTCTGTCCTCTGACTCCATCACTATGTTCCCCACAGGGTCGAGGCTTAGCAAGATGGCTACCACCTTGCTAGTTCATGGGGCACTGGCCTCCTAAGTTTTTTTTACAAAGGGCTACTGTTTTAAAAAATGTTCTGTGCTCCCAATCTGTATGCTTGTAAGTCTTACACTAGTGTCAGATCAAGTGGCCATAAGGGGATTTGCTGAGTTGTTGAGAGTGCTCAGCTGGTTGTGCTCCGCTGTGTTGGTTGGAAGAAAGGGGCTCTATAGATCCATGAAGATTAAAGGGTGTTGAATGAGCCAAAGAAGGCATCACTCCTATTCAAACTTTAGGTCACGTCAGTGGTCCTGGAGGTGGAGAGCATCTGCAGCAGGCTGTTTGCTAGTGTGCTCCGTGGATCCAACTAAGCTCTCACATGATGTATGTTATACATATGTGGCAACTGATTGTGTTTTACATCCAGATATAATGCACCACACTGAATGACTCAGCAGGGAAAAACTGCAAATTCCATTAAATATTTTAACATTTTAATCAGACAGTGATAAAGGCTCCCTTCAATTTAATGGATGAACCATCCAAGGATTCTCACTGCACAAGTTACATTATAGATCAATTAAAACTGTGGAAACACCAGCACCAAAATAACAAGAGGCTACAGTTAGATACAAAGAAAAATATCCCTTTAGTGAGACATTTTTTACTATAAGCTGCATTATAACTGATGCCATTCTTTAATTGACTTTGATGATAAATTGATGGTGCATGAAACAACAGGACTTTGTGTTGGAAGTTTGAATTCTGGTGTACTTAAAATCATAGCAGAATGTGAACATGTAGTCTCAGGGGTGTCTCCTCCCCTGTTCCCATCTCATATCATGAAATTTAAGCCATCTAGTCATATAGCGGCAGTACATTAGACTGGGAACATGCTTGAACTTGGGAATCACACACTAGAGCTGTTCTGGAACCACATGCATCATTGCAGTGAGGTGTCTGACTTTCAGGGAGGGTGGGTGTGGGGGCCACTCATATCATGGTAGTAAGGAGCTTGACTCCAAGGAAGGGAGGGCATGGAAGCCACACACACATCAAGGAGGTGAGGAGCTTGACTCCCAGGGAGACATGGGGGCCCACATGCATCATGGTAACGTGGAGCTTGATTACAAGGGAGGGAGCATGCAGGAGCCATACACAGAATGGTGGGGGAGCTCTCAGGATGGGAGTGGGAAATACACACATTATGGAAGTGAAGAGCTTGGCACCTAGGGAAGGAGGATTTGGGAGTCACACCGACATATCGTGACAGTGAGAAGCTTGACTCCCAGGAAGGTAGGGTGTGGTGGTCACACACATCACAGAGGTGAGAAGCTATACTCCCAGGAAAGGAAAGTATGGGGGCCAGATACATCATGGTGGTGGGGGGCATGACTCCCAGGGATTGAGAGTGTTGGGCCACACACATCATGAAGATGAAGAACTTGACCCCTTGGGAGGGAAAGTGTGGGGTCTCACACCTCATGGAGGTGAAGAGCATGAATCCTAGAAAATGAATGTGAGGAGGGGCCACACACATCTTAGAGATAAAGTAAGCCAAAAAGACAAAGAACCTCAGCACAAAAACATTGAGGTAAGGTGACCTGAAAGGACATTGGTAACAGCCAGGTTTCAAAGAAATAGAAAATGATGCATACCCCATTAATGCAGTGCATCATGGAATGCATGTGAAATTCACTGTGAAAATTTAGACTGGTTCAATTACTTTAAAAAGCAGCTGACACCTTTGGGAAGACGATGGAAAACATAATATTTAGAGACAGTTCAACTTATATTCCATATAAGTTCTATAGATTTCTCCTCTCCATTACTTTCCTCCAGTAGGTCACAGACTTCATTGCTGATAGGGTGTTGGAGTCGCCCAGATGGTTGATTCTGGGTGACTTCAACACCTGTGTCGATGATGAATCATCACAGGTTGGACATGACTTCTTCCAGTTAATGACATCGCTGGGCCTAGCACAAGCGGTTGCTTCTCCAACCCACCACTATGGCCAAACCTTGGACTTGGTATTCTCATAGGGGCTTGAGGTCCCTGACCTCAGGATTGATCAGGTCATTTGGTTTGATCATTGCAAGGTGGAGTTCTTGTTTGGTGTCCCCCCCGATAGTCCCTTCTCTGTTGAGATGATCTGACAGCGCCCATTAAGGGGTTTTCCCCCAGAGGGACTTTTGGTGGTGGTAGACTTTTCTGGTGTGAGTAGTGCATGTGTGGTTGGCACAAGTGAGGCGGTGATGGCCTACAACAGGGTTGTCACTAAGGCGCTGGATGCCATTGCAGCAATCCGTATATGACCCTGGTCTTCTCACTTGAGACCCCCTTGGTTTGACGGAGCTCTCAAGGGGATGAAGACCAAGGGCCAGAAGTTGGAGTGTTGCTGGCGGAGGACCCAGTCTGAGGAGGACAAACTGGCTTTGAAAGTTCACTACGGTGACTATCAAAGGGTAATTGACCATAAGAAGGCAGAGTTCCTGTCCAGGGAGATTGCCTCTGGGAGGAATAAATCAGCTCAGCACTTTTGAGCTATGGAAGGCTACTTCAGCCTGCCTGTCTACAGCAAAAAGAGCATTTTCAGTTGCATTATATGAATAGTTTGCTCAGCTCTTCTCAGACAGAGTGTTCTCTATTCGGTCCAGAATCTTCCCAGAGGGACAAGATCAGCCTCGCAGTGGTAGGCCCTGTATAAGCAGAGCCACTCCTATTGTATGAGGGAGTTTCAGCCAGTGGGGGTGGCTGAGGTCATTGAGGTAATCTAGAAGCTGCGGCCTACCTTTTGTGAATTGGACCTGGGCCTGTTTCATCTCCTAGTGGGATGCACTGAGTCTGTTGGTCCAGTGTTCGCTGAGATAGTTTGGTGTTCACTCTTGGAAGGGTTCTTTCTCAACACTTTGAAGGATACATTGGTGATGCCCCTTCTGAAGAAACCATCACTTTTGACCCTGATATCTTGGTGAATTATCAACCTATCTCCAACCTCCCATTCCTGGAGAAGGTTGCTGTGAATGTGGTGGCCCTGCAGCTCAAGGCACACCTCACAGCCTTTGACATCTGCGAGCCATTCCAGTCTGGATTTAGGGCTAGGCAAAGTTCTGAGATGGCACTGGTCAGAGTGCAAAATTAACTTCTCAGTGGTTAGAGTACTAGCACAGAGCGCCAGGGTCCTAGGTTTAATTCCTAGTGGTTCACATTTTCCCTTTCTCATTGTAATTCATGATCTACAATAAGTTTGCCTTGCAGTGGCCTCATAAATTGCACTGAGAGAAGTTGATTGGCTGTTGCTCCTCAGGGTGCGGGATAGAGGAGACCAGTCAATTCTCATTCTCCTGGATCTCTACTCAGCATTTGACACTGTGAACCACATCGTGCTTCTGGATTGCCGTAGAGAGTATTATGGACTTGCCGGTACTGTCATCAGCTGATGGGAATCCTACAGTATCTACAGGATACAATGGATAATGATGGAGAATTTCTCCTCCTGCCTAAAGCTCCTGCTATGTGGTGTTCCTCAAGTTTTGATCTTGTCACTGATGTTGTTTGCAGTGTACATGCTACTCCTGCGTGAGCTCATTAGATGCGACAGTCTGGGTTTTCACTGTTATGCAAATTACACCCAGCTGTATATGTCTTTTGCCCCAGGGACAAATAGCACTGTGGAAGTGCTAAAGAACTGTCTGTCCGAGATTCAAAACTGGTTGTCCTCTAATTGACTGAGAGTGAACCCTGGCAAGACAGAGGTACTGGCGATCAAGGCTGGTTGCATGCATGATGTGGATGCCTCTGAGGTAGTAACAGGGTTGTTTCTTAGGTCTACTCCATTGATGGCATCCACTAAGGTGAGAAATCTGGGCATCATCCTTGATGATGGGCTGACACTTGATGCGCAGGTGTCATCTGTCAGTCACAGACCATGTTTTACAGGGAGGAAAGGTCTGCGGACCACAAACCTTTTAGAGGTGAAGAGCCCAACTCTCAAGGAGGAAGGGATTGTTTATTGTTGTTTTGTTCTTTAAATGTCCCGGTTGGTCCTGAAAAAGGGCTTTGCCCAGTGACCTCACCAAGTTAACAAATTTAAAAATGTGTATATACACATATATATATATATATATATATATAAATTTTCACTACTTAGGGAATGTCGCCCAGATTAAATCTCTAATTCTGTTGCATGCCTGCACTGGTACTTGTCTTTGTCACATCAAGGCTGGACTACTGCAATGGTCTATACTTCGGGGTCAATGGAGGGAACCTCCATCAACTGCAGCTGGTACAGAATTCAGTGACTAGGTTGCTGACAGGCCTGCCCAGGTCCTGTCATGCGACCGCGGTCCTGTGGGGTCTGCACTGGCTGCCTGTGAGCTGGAGGATATTCTTCAAGGCAGGCTTGCTCATCCATAAGACCCTATATGACTCAGGCCCTGGCTACCTGAGTGACCTCATGACCCCTGCCTTTCCAGTGTGCTCCCTTCACTCCTCCACCAAGGGCCTTCTAGCACTTCTGAGGGCCAGGCTAAAAACCTCTGGAGACCGCACATTTGAGGTGACCAGCCTGGTCCTCTGGAACTTGCTCCTCAGATCCCTGAGGAAGGTCCCTTTGGGTGGAGGCTTTTAAGAGGGATCTGAAAGCCCACCTATTTAAAAAAATATTTTCTGGTTAACTCCAGATGATTTTAACATTATTTATTTATTATTATTTAATTTTATATGGTGGTTTTTAAATTATTATTTGTTTAATGACCTAGTATGCATTTTTGTTTAATTCCTGCCATGTCTTACTCTTTTTGCAAGGTGCTCAGAACCCCTGGGATTAGGTGTCATAAACATAAATATTTACTTATTACTGAAGAAATTCTCACAAAAACAATATCTTCATCCCAAAGAGTTCACTTGCTTCTATAGCTTATTCCCTTCTTGAAATTACAATGCTCTGTTGTGACATCACAATCTGTTGCATGGGAATAACTGTGATGCCATAGAGTATTATGATATCAGGTTGGGAAGAAGCAATAGAAGCTAATGAACACTCAAGGAACAACTATCCTGTTTTCATGCATACAACCTCAGTAATAAATAATAGGGATAAGAAATTGAGCTAATGAGAAATACAAGTTTCTTTCTGTCCAAATATTATATTTTTCAAAACTTTTCGTTAAGCATCAGTGACCCTATAAGCAGTGTACATGGTACAAAACGGCCTTTCACACAATCTGCAAATGCTGAGAACAGAAGACACAGACACGTGTTTCATCCTTTTCAGGACTCATTAGTGTGCCTTATCTGTATCTTTGTCCAGAGGAAAATTAATGCCTTCAATATAGTGTAGTTGTTAAGGGCACTGAGCTGCAAACCTGGAGACCTGGGTTTGCATCCTATCAGCACCCCACTTGCATACTGTATGACCCTAAGCAAGTCACTTAACTTCCTTGTGCTCTCAGAATGCACCTGGAAACAAGCTCTGGCTTAGTGTGCCTTTCCTGGTTAAACAATTTCCCATTTCCCTTTCTCTTCTGTTCTCAGCCCTTGCAGATAGTTAGGGAGGCTATTTGGCACCACTGTGCACTCCTGCTTAAAGCAGAAACAATTAAAATGTTTGTGGTGGTTTGCATATAAATCCTGTGATGTTTTCCATCATTAGGGTATGTGTGATGGAGGTAAAAAGTTTGACTCCCTTGGACAGAGGACAAAAGGGCCATATACATTATGGAAGTGAGCAACTTGACTCCCAGAAAGGGGTGGGAGTGGGGCCATACACATCATGGAGGTGCAGAGCTTTACTCCCTAGAAGGCAGGGCAATGGGGCCACAAACACCATGAAGGTGAGGAGCTTGACATCGAGGGAAAGAGGGTGTGGGAACAGCAAACATCATGAAGATGATGAGCTTGACTCCAAAAAAGGTAGAGCAAAGAAGCCACATACATCAAAGAAGCAAAGAACGTAATTGCAAGTGGAGGAAGAACATGGGGGACATACACATCACTTAGGCACAGACCATGTTTTACATGGAGGAAAGGTCTAGGGACCACAAACCTTTTAGAGGTGAAGAGCTTGACTCTCAAGGAGGTAGGGACTGAGGACCTCACATATCATGGAAGTGAGGAGCATGACTCCAATGGAGAGAGGGCATGGGGCAACACATCATGGAGGTGAGGAGCTAGACATCAAAAGATGAAAGGCATGGGAGCAACAACATTTATGGGGGAAACAGCTTGATGCCCACAGAGGGGTACTGTGAGGGCCAAACACATCATAGAAGTGATGAGCTTAACTCCCTGAAAGGAAAGACCTTGTTACCATAAACATAAGGGCAATTGTTGTTTTGAATGCTAGCCACATCTTCCACATTTTTATTGTTTAATAGTGGACACCAATTTACTGGTCTATTCTTAATTGTGTTACTAATATTGGGGATGATTGATTTATTATCATAATGTAATAATCGCCCAGTACAAGCTGCGTGATTGCACATGGGCTGCCTACAAATCCTCCTTGAACCAGGCCGACCTCCAGACATACTGGTCACTAAGAAACAAGTGCACAAAGACTGCCCAGACTGCCAAAGCAGCCTATGTCAAAGAACTCCTACTCTCTAGCCACGTCTCTCCCTCTAGCTTCTGGAAAACAATCTTCTGCCTTGTAGAACCTTCCCCTTCCAGCCGATCACCCCTGTACTCTCTTTAGATGGCTCCCTTACCTCAGACCCTTCCTCAGTAGAGTGGACACCCTTAAAAAGTACTTTATCTTGTCCCCAGATGTGGAATTCTCCCATGGAGGCTCTACTCATTGATGGCAGACCTGCGCCATTGGCCATGATTCAACAACGCCTTGCCCTTCCAGTTTATCATCCTTTTAAACACCTATAACTGTCGGGAGCTGTGATTGCTTTTTTGGGACTGCTGCCATGGGTACCACCACCCTCATCCATTCTGCCAGAACTTCAGTTGATTGCTCACAATCCACATTCTGTTGCTAGATTCTATGCCTTTTTACAGACCAATGACCCAAAGGGGTTGCAAGGTACAGGTTTCTACTGGCAACATTCTTTGAATCTGCAGCTTGAATCTAAGGATTGGCACTTAATCTGGAAGAGACTGTATAACTTCATTACGCAGGACAGGTATCATTATACCCAATTCCAAAGTCTCCATAATATGTATTTCACCCCTCCCCTTTAGATTATTCTGTATGGGGCATCTTTCTGCCCTGCATTGTTCTTGTGTGGGACCGAGATGTGCTCTCTTATACATGTATTATGGGATTGCCCCAAAGCGGCCCTGTTCTGGGCTAATATACATAGCTCCCTCAACCCCTTGCTGTCCCTGGACTCCTTCTTTACTCCTAAATCATGCCTAGTAGGCTATTTCCAGGAGGAACATTTTGGGTCCTGTAAGACATATCTTTCTTTAATTGCCATCACTGCTAAGCTGGTCATCCTCTGTCACTGGAAGGATGATACTATTCTGTCACTTTCTGAATGGCGGTAAGAAATTCTTTTAACTCTGGCAATTGAGAAACATATTGCCAAATGACAAGAGAAGTTGGGCAGGTACTTGGATTTTTAGGAACATCTGGAAGCTCTAATTTAATGAACCTAGGGTTGTTTGTACAGGGACTTCATAGAGGGGAGAGCTTGACCTGTGCAGATTATTTGCTCTTAGGTCCTCCTGCAGCTCCTTCCCCCTTTCTTGGAGTTGTCTTATTTTGCTTTATTAGTTAGGTTTCTTCCTGGAACCTCTTTATTGGGGTGGCAGTGCTTGGGGTGGGGTGGGAGGGTGGTCTGAGGGGTGGGAGAGGGTGGGTGGAGAGTGGAGGGTTTTGGGGGGAGTTTTAGATGTTTCATGGGTTTGATAGGTTTCCTTTTGTGTGACATTGATGGAATACATGTGAAGTTTTCTGATGTGTTGTTTTTCTTGTTGTGTTTGTTCTATTTTAAAAACTTAATAAATTATATTAAATGGAAAAATACAAGTACTTTAACTCTCGTGCACTTCCTGATCCCCCCAAAGGCCCTCCCTGACCCTCCCACTCTGCATTCCCCAAATGGCTACCATTCCCCCCACCCCATGACCAAACAGAAGGTTTTCAGTGCTCTATTATCACTCAATTCAGCCAAGTGCAGTCTAGACGGTATTGACCCCATGATACTTTGTATCTCTTCTCCTGCCTTTGTCCTCCCCCTCACTCACCTGCTAAAGCTCTCTCCCTCACTTCAGGTATTGTACCCCTGGCCTGGAAAAGTTCCAAGGTCCTACTGTTCCACAGAGGCAGCAACCCCTCCAGCCCTGGGAATTACCACCCCATCTCCCTCCTCCCCTTCGTTGCTAAGCTCCAAGAGATACTTGTCTACTTTAAGATTGCTGATTTTCTCACCATTAAAAATACTCTATCCCCATTTCAAGCTGGGCTCAGGAAGAGTCACTCTGCTGTGTCCTCCTTACTGTGGGTCACAGATGCCATTCACTCAGGAATGGATCTGGATCACATCACAACCGCTATCTTTATAGACTTGGCAAAAGTATTCGACTCGGTATCTCCCTCAATCTTACTCAGGAAGCTACACTCTGTTGATTTAGTGCCACCAGTAGTAAACTGGTTCAGTTCCTGCCTCATGAACCACAGCCAATTAATACAGGTGGGCTCTACCAGTTGTCTCCCCTCCCTGTCCTTGCTGGTGTATCCCATGGTTCAATTTTAGGCCCCATTTTATACTCACTTTTCATAACTGACCTTCCATCAGCTTGCATGCATGCTCATATCCACATGTACGATGGTGATACAATCATCTATACCTCTGGTCCCTCAAGCCTCGAAGTCAAGGCCCCACTCCACGGTGATTTCAACAGGGTGATAAACTGGTTTCAGGCCAACAATTTGAGGGTAAACACGAAGAAAACAGCTTCATTGCCTTTCAGATCAAGACAAAAGCTCTCTACTCTCTTGCCTCCCCCAGTGATTTCCACCCCTGATGGCTCCCCCTCCAGAATCTGTCTTTGCCATCAAGTACTTTGGGATATGGCTGGACAACAAACCAGACTTCTCAGCCCGTATTGACTCCCTGTATGCAAAGCTCTGCCTAAACCAGGAGTATTACACCAGAACAAAGATTGCCTTTCCCTCTCTGTGCATCATGAATTGATCACAAAAACCATCCTCCCCGCACTCAGTTATGCGGGTATCGTCCATGGTACTGCCCCTGCCTCTTCCATCTCCAAACTCGATATCCTCCTAAACACATTTTGTTGCTTTGCCACAAACTCTCCTTTCCGCACTCACCACTGCTCCTTCTATTCGTCTCTTTCTATCCATTCCCTCTCCTACCATCACCAGACCCACTCCCTAATCTTTATTGCCAAATTCTGGTTTGGACTCCTTCTTTCCTATCATTCCCCCTCTTATTTCCTGCGGTCCCACCCACCCCACCGCTCCACTCCAGGCGTCCTGATTTTCTCCTCCCTGACCCTAACTCTACAGTAGGACAGTCTGCTTTCTGTTTCCATCTTCCTTCACTCTGGAATCAAGTATCACCATCCTTCCATCAAACCTTCTTGTTCCCAGCATTCAAGCACCTGCTCAGACACACTGCTACTCCTCCCTACCACTGCCTCTAATCTTTCAGCCTGTAGTTTAACTCAGACTTCTCTATGCTCCACCTTTCTATTTTCAAGTTTATTCAAATGGTAACTTACTCAGATGAGCTCTGTATATCGCTGTTCTTGTATATGTTTTTATTATTATTAGCCCACTCCCCGTGTCACACCTGGAAATGAGCCCTGGCTGAGTGTGCTTTTTCTGGTTATCAAAATTACCAAAGATTAAATAAATAAATTATACATAAAAACTCCAATGATTCTACTCTGAGTTGTATGTTCAGTTAGTATTTTTTGAAACTGACCATGTTATAATCATTGTTGGCTAACAGTGCCCTGACTTGAAAGTTGTTTATCTGGATATCAGCTGAGCCTAGGACTATGTCTAGTATTTTATATCCTCGTGTTGTACTAGATTAAGTTGTTCTGAAGCTTCTATTAGGGATTTCCAGCCACTGTTTTGGCAGAATGTGTCATCTAGTCAATATCCTCCAAGTTTAGGTCTCCCATGAGTATTATTTTCACTGTCAGAAACAATTTCAAGTGTATCTAGGTTGTCAGATGTGATTTTGTCTGTTGATTCTGGTAGTCTGTAGCAAATTCCTATTATACACCCTCTTGGATCTGTGACTGCAATTTTAACCCAGAGTGTTAAAGATTCAGAAAAGTCTCTTTTGACTTTGTAAGCTATTTCAATTGCAATACCTCCCTTAAAGCAGCAGTGCAAGCTAACATTCTACCTCTGTTTTTAGATCCATGTTGCCAGTCTCAATCTCTGAAGCTGTGCTCTGTGTTTGTTTTTGTCCAGAACACACGTTTTCACCATTAAAATTATTTTTTACTGCGTGTTTGTTTACATTGGTGTCACTATTAGCAGCTCGTTGCTGTGTCGCAAAGCTCTTGAGCGGCATTCTGGGTAGCGCTCATTCACCCCACGAACCTCCTCTTCCGTTTTTCACTGCGTGTTCCTGAGAAGCGGCAGTAGCGTGTGGCTGACCTCTCTGGCATAACTCATCATGACATCCTCTTCTTCTACTAGTACTGAGAAAGCTCTGTCTAGGTTAGTTTGAGCCCGGAGGGTCTGTTTATGACTTCATATGGTAGCTGAAGAAGGTAGAAGGAAAGAGTGTCACTGGCGGCTGATGGTAATGCATTTTGAGGTTTCTGCTGCACGCTTTAAGAAATTAAGCTTTTTCACAGTCAGCCCGTGTACATACAGTGACTGGTACAATTGCTGACCACTATTTCTTCAATTTCTTATCCCTTTGCTTGGTGAAACTTCAATCAGCAAGCATAGAAAAGCGAAGTCACTTTCCAGAAATCAAGAATTACTTCAGAAATGTGCAGAACATCTATTAATAAAGCCATTTAGGTGACACCTGCTCAGGATGTTCTGCACACCTGTCAGTTTTGGTCGGTGAATGTATTTTAAATAAAAATATTTATTATGGATTTTTAGTCACCGATACCTGGTGCCACTCTTCTAAGCTAGCTCATATACAGTGATAGTCTTTGACATGTTGGGCTGGGGGGAAGGTGGCTGTTGGGGGGACATTAATTCCTATGTACTCTAATGCAGGGCCCTTTATTGACAGGGTATAAAAGCACCTTTCAAGGATGATGTGAGTTAGTCCATATTGCAAAACATTATTTGGGGATATTTGGATGCATGCTCAATGGCCACCAGCCACAATCTAATTATAAACAATAATGGCCTTAGATGTCATTGCCTACCCTTGTACTGTATTGTACACTGGTGCTGTAATGCAGTTATGGATTGTAGAGTACTTACCTACTCTGTTAATTTATTCACCCCCTGCTGGACTCTCTACACAAAGTAGTATTCCCTGTTGTTCCATATGATCCTCCCCCATCACTTTTCAGCTGTTGTGTGTCATAGGATTGTTATGTGATGTAGAATACTGTGTCACTGGGGTCAACTTTACTGATATCTTTCCAGTATTCAGAGGTCTATATCATTTTTCTCCTCGAAGCATGGTACCAACTGCCAGTGACCACTACTATCTGTGATGCCATGACAGATTTACAAAACGGCACCATTTACAACCATAACTTTACCAAAACAGCATATAAACACTGGTTGGGATGATGTAAAGACTGGTTGGGGGAGGGTTATGAACTTGATACATGCTTAGTGCCAGTCCAGAACATAAAAAGTACAAACGACAGCCTTATTTCAAGTCCTCAGCACCATGAGAGCTGGTTAGAGAGGTACTGTGAGACCATTACCAAAAGACACAGCATGGTGACAATTCGGTGACAACTAGCAGCAAAAATGCTTGCTGACATTACATGGCAGGGTCACAAAACAGCAGCAATCGGCAAATAAACAAAATGTAACAACACAGAAACAACACAGAATCTGAAATGCACTAAAATGAGAGCATACTAAAACAGAAGAATCTGTTACTGCAGCAACAGCACTAGGCATTTGGTGCCATGCAATACAATGAGCGGGAGAGCACAAGCATGGGGACAAGGGAAGTAAACATTGCACAAGAGAAAAACAAAGCCAAATACAGCAGCTGCCGTCTTTCTTGTGGGGCCACAACATTTATAAACTTTCATTAATTTTACAAAAACTACAGATTGTGGGGCATTGAAAGTAACAGAACTTGAAACCGGAATTGTGGTGGAATCAATACAACAAAAAGTAGAATTTCCATAATCACTTCCTGGTTATCCAGTACTGCTGCTTTAATGTAGAGTGCAATACCTCCACCTCTTTTTTTAGGTCCTTCAGTGTGGAACACATTGTATCCTTTAATTGTTGCCCCATGCTTCAAGCAGTGAGCACCAGGTTTCAGTTATGCTGATTAACTAATATTCTCTGGCAACTGGGTAAGGCCCAAAAGGTATGGTTCACCCATATCAGTGAGACAGTCTTTTTATTGACAATGATATGGGCACAGGCAATATGCTATCTGGCATTTTTGCACCAGGCATTATGGCTTCCAGGATGAAGAGCGCCAATGCCCCGTCCTGGGAAATAGTCATGTTTTGTGGGGGGCTTTACCCCATACCCCTCCACAAACAAATATAACCTTCTCTGGGGAGGGCATTCCCCAGAGGGGGTAGAAATGGTGTGGGTGCAAAGGACGGCATGACCGAGAGGCGATCTAAAATCAAGATCGCCCCTGTCATCATCACCCCCTTCATATCACATTAACACAGCAAAACCCAGACAGCGAAACTCATTCCTGTGACACTTTCAAACAGATTCAAAGTTGTCGCTGTAAGGGTCCCGCTGAACACTGGCACTGATTTTGCCAGTGTATCGCCCCCTTCATAGTCAACTCCAACTTGGCGCAGCCCCCCCCCCGCAAAAAAAGCTGGCAGATACCGCCGGGTGAAATTTTGCCTGTCAGTATTGGAGATTTCGCTCTGCCGCATGTTGACAACTTTGTTGTCTGTGCAGCTTGATTGAACCATCGCCCTTATTGCAGTGACAAAATTCAGTCGCTGTTCTAACGGTATACTGGCATATATCTTTTTCATGACACCTACCCATATTATTGGTTCTGAGGTGCAGTGCAACTACTGGATTTTTTTCCCCTGCATCTTTGAGGATTATATCAATTCTTGGATTGATATCTTCAATTTTTGTACCAGGGAAATGAACGACCATAGAATTTTTGGTTTTCACATATGATAGAATCTGTGAAATGAATGATTGAATCACCTATAACAGTTTTTTGTCTTTTGTCAGACTAGTGATTATTTGAAGTACCATTCACTAGAACATCAGTATTAATCCCCCTATGTCTTCTGGATTTAATGTACTAAACCTGTTCTGTAATGTAAGCCCCTAGGTACTACATATGTCAGCTCTACGCCCATTTCCTCATTGTAATCATTCATTGCACTGCACACCAGTCATTATCTGAGACATCAGTTAAACCCTTCCTACCTCTTTTATGTTGCCTTTCCAGGTTACTTGAGTTTGCTGCCTTTTCCTCCTCCTCTTCCTCTTTGTGTCCTTTTTTGCTGTATTCTGAATTTCCACTTGTTTTGTTACAAGTGAGTTATTTTCTGTTGTCATGGTTTTAACAAATGTTTCAATTTTGTTGATTTTTAATGCCCTTTTTAATTCAACCTTTACTGAATTATGTCCTGAAATGAGTGCTTGGTATGCAAGACATTTTCCACAAATGAAGTCATCCATTATGTTACAAGAGGGTCTAGGGGGCAAACACACATGATGGTAGTAAGGAGCTTGACTCTAGTGCTGTGCGGAATGTGGAATTCTGCTGGCGGAATTAGTGTGGCATGATGAATTTTGCTAGTCCTTCAGCGGAATTCCACATACTGTGATCTGTAGAACAGTATACTGCAGTAAAGCTATTTTTCTGTGGAAAATTATTCCACAACTATTCGGCGGAATTTTGTTCCGCTGGAATTTGAAAATTCTGCACAGTGCTACTTGACTTCCACAGAGGGAGGGCTTGGAGCCATGCAAATCACTGATGTGAGCAGCTTGACTCCTTGAGATGGAGGACATGAGACCTCACACATCATAGATGTGAAGAGTTTGACTCCCCGGGAGAGAGGGCATGGGGGACACAGATATCATCAAAGTGAGAAGCATGACTCCCGGGGAGGTAGGGCAGGAGGGCCAACACATTTCATAGAAGTGAGAAGAATGACTCTAAGGAGGGTGGGTATAGGGCCACATACATCATCAAGCTAAGGTGCTAGATTCCAAGGGAGGGTGTGAGGGCCAACATATCGGGAAAGTGAGGAGCTTGACTCCCACTGAGGGCATGATGGCATCACACATCCTGTGAATGAGGAGATTGATTCCCAAGGAGAGATGGTGTGGGGAACATGCACATAATAGAGTTGAGGAGCTTGACTCCTAGAAAAGAAGGACATGTGGAACATGAAAGGGGAAGTCTGCCTGTTTGTAGACAATACCACGCTCTGCAACAGGGTGGATATACAGGAAGGGGGTCAAGGAATGGAGACAGCTATAAGAAGCTGGAGGAATGGTCCAAGAACTGGCAGTTGAGATTAAATGCCAAAACGTGAAAGGTAATGCACTTGGATAAGAGGAACCCAGGAAATAACTATGTCCTTGAAGGGCAGCAATTGGAAAAGGCAAAGATGAAACGGTATCTAGGAGTTATGATTTTGGCCAATTTAAAGATAGGAAAGCAATGCAAAAAAGCAGCACTAAGGGCAAGCTGCATCCTTGGACACACAGGTAGGGTTATTACTAGCAGAAAGCATGATATAATCATCCCACTCCATAGGTCTCTTGTGAAGCCTCACTTGGAGTACTTTATGCAGTTCTGGAGACCATACCTAAAAATGGACATAGATCATCTGGAATACATGCAGAGGAGAGCCACCAAGATGGTGCAGGGACTACATCACGAACCTTATGAAAATAAGCTCAGCCAGTTAAATCTATTGTCTCTAGATCAGAGAAGGAACAGAGGAGACATGACAGAAACATTTAAATTTGCTAAAGGGATAAATGCAGTACATACTGGTAACCTCCTTCAGGAAACTAGGACTGCGCGTACAAGAGGGCACAACTTACACCTGGTTGGTAGAAAATTCAGAACCAATGTTTGGAAGTACTTTTTCATAAAGAGGGTCATGGACCCTTGGAACAGCCTGCCACTTGAGGTGGTGGCGGCTTAGACTGTCAGGGAATTCAAACTGGCATGGTACAGTCAATGTAATCACCTCAGCAAGAGCCGTAGTTGGGGGGGGTAGACATCTTGGGCAGACTAGATGGACTGCATGATCTCCTTTTTCAGGCAAATTCTTATGTTCTTATAAGTGATGGAGGGCATGAAACTACACATATCATGGAGGAGAGAAGATGAACTCCTAGGGAGGGCTATCGTGTGGGCCACACATCATGGAGGTAAGGGGTTTGACACTTATGGAAGGAGGTTTTGGGGGCCACACATGATAGAAGTGAGGGGTTTGACTCTCAAGGAGGTAGGATGTGGGCTCCACAAACATCATGGCACTTTTCAGCTTGGCTCCCAGGGAGAGTGGGAGGGCATTATAGAGGTGTAGTCTTTCACTTCCAGAGATGGAGGGTTTAGAAGCCGCACACATTATGGAGGCAAGGGGCTCGACTCCCAAGGAGGAGGCATGGGGAGCCACCCATTTAATGGAGGTGAGGAGCCTGGCTACTATGGAGGGGGACATTTGGGCTATACACATCACGGAAGTGAAGAGCTTGACTTCCATGGAGGAAGGGCCTGGGCTGGTATTTGTGCTCTCAAAGTTGACAAGGACATAGTGGCACTGAGGTTGGCTGTGACAATGGCCTCTGACTTGCCCAGTTAGCATGAGTAAGCATGCAACTCAGGCAGTCTCAAACATTAGCATATAGGACAGCGTACCAAAGGAACAAAACAAAAAATAAAAAATAAAAATATAAAACAATTATATTTAATACTCCAACTATGATTCTGCAAAGAAAACATCAAATCATCAAATCTGTCACAAGTGTCCATGTGCTTTTGGAGATGCTGTACTGGGGTTGCTGTACTGTTAGAGGGGATGCTATTAGGATTGCTGTATAGTTAGAGACACTGCACTAGAGGGTACTGCACTGTTGAAGGTATTGCACTAGGTTGTGCTTTGCTGTTGGATGTACTGCACTAGGGTGTGCTTCATTGTTGGAGGTTCTGCACTGTTGGAGGTGCTGTACTTGCAGGTGTTGCACTGTTGAAGGTGCTGCACTGAGGGTGCTGCACTGTTGAAGATGCTGCACTGAAGGTGCTGCACTGTTGGAGGTGCTACACTTGCAGGTGTTGCATTGTTGTAGGTGCTGCACTGGGGGTGCTGCACCATTGGAGGAGCTGCACTTGCAGGTACTGCACTGTTGAAGATGCTGCACTGGGGGTGCTGTACTGTTGGTGGTGCTGCACAAGAGGGTGCTGCACTGCTGGGGTACTGTACTATGGGTGCTGTACTGGTAGAGGTTTCTTTTCACGATGAGACATTAAACCAAGGTACCTTCTGTAGATCTCTTGAGATTGTCCAGGTGAAAGTTCAAAATCCTATGGGACTTTGGAAAAAAATTGTTTTAATGCATTAAAACTCTGGTATAAGTTATTAGGGCCTCTGTGGGGTGCCTCTTATGATATAAAAGATTTCAGCATGAGGTTTGGATGAGAAAATAAAGTTAAGCTGAGTGGTTCTGCCTTCCCAAACCTCATGAGTGGAGTCTCCTGTAACATAAGAGTCACCTTGTTAAGGCCCTATTAAACTTTTTTGTAACATAGCAATAAATAACTCTGCAAATAAGAATTATCTATTGGCCAAAATGCAACATGTGATCTTAAACTAGCGGGGATTAACTCCCCAGTAATGCCCGCTAGTGCAATACCTGCCAGAGCCACGTGCAAACCCAGATCGCAGACAATTATTCCCACTGGTGTAGTACCTTGAAAAGCTGCATAACAATTATGATTGCATACTATATAAAGCAATCTAAGCACCCTCTCCTGAATAACCCAGTATACAGTGCAAAGAAAATCAATATGCTAACTTGCGACCTACCACCACTGTCGGGTGAACACAATGTTCTTCATACACACAAAGATCCACCCATAGAGCAGTAGTTAAATGACTGTCTGGGCAACAACATGCGCCTTAGAAAAAACAGCAGACAAACTGACCTTCTGTAACTCAGAAATCCCAACAGTACTGTCCGAAGCAATGTACAGCACTCCAATCAGCCGCTCTGAAATCCTATTCACCCGACCACAAGCTGATAAGACACACTGTGTGAAAGATATGCTGATGCACAGTTCAGGTGCCTTGTAACCCAAGCAAAGTTGTGTTGCATATAACACCCTGAAATAGTTGAGCCGGTCCTGAGATATACAGGTGGGTTTGTGACCTCTTCAGAACCCCCAGCAGTGACAAGTTAAAGTCATTCTGCCTGTTTTCTGTATAGAAGTGATGTGGAAGCTATACTTAATTATTTGTTTTACCTTGTGTAGGGTGTGTGGGACGGACAGTCTGAACAGACTGGGTGATCCAAGTGTTCCTTTTCTGGCGACAGATTCGATGTTTCTGTTTCTAACCCTGAAATGGCGTTATTGCATCATTAGTACACAACACCTTTCTAGTGTTAGGAGCATAGTACAGTTTCTACAATATAGCTATTTCTGTCAAAGTGTTTGTTGTTCTACTGTTAGGCAAACCAGATAGTTATGTAAGCCATAAGGCATGAACTGGTGTGTATAACACATATTGTACAGACAGTCGGGGCGTAATAAGGCACGAGGTCTGTGGCTTTGTGCCCTAACCCCCTTCCCCCCAACTAGGCATTAATTCCCTTGTAGAGTCCTCCTTTGTCGTGGATTAATGCTTACTTAACTCAGTCAAGTCACTTACAGGGATCTGTAATGAGTGTTACGTAATTTCTTTTTATTTCAAAAGTAAAATGATGCCACCCTCCCCTGGCTATGAATGATCCACTCCTAACTTTCCTGCACAAAAGACCTCTGTATGCAGGACAATGAGTACAGTGGCTTTGTGCTCTGATTGACTAAAATCTCATCAATGATTTATAATGTGCAGTATTAGCACATGTGTTGGCTGCATGTATACCGCATACAGGCCTTGCTCTACCAATGTCTAACTCATCCCTGTTTTTCTATATGCTTTATTTTTATTATTTTAAAGAGAGAATAAAAAAAACACAAAGCATATTTTCTTGAACTGGAAGGAAACTAATTCTTTATTCAGCTGGAGCTGTGTGGGAAATTTTACATTGCACTTGATAACTGCAACCTGCACACTTTTGCTCAATTCTGTGGGAGGTGAAACTAACTACCCTTGGTAATTGTTTTTTATTTATGTATTTATTTAGTGTTTAACCAAGAAGGGGCTTGCAAACTCTGCTTTAGAAAAATTGGAATACTGCATTTGGGTTTCCCTTTGGAGGTAGCTGGATTGTCAACTAGGATTTTGTGTCAGTTAAACTAATTTAATTAACTTACAGGTGGCTGAGGAGTTGAAGAAGGGGCTTGCAAACTCTGCTTATCTTGGAAGTAACTTCAGAAGGGTTGAACTACTGCATTTTGGTTGTCCCTTGGGGGTAGCTGGATTGATTACTAGGATTTTAGGACAGTTAAACTATTTTTAAATAATTTACTGGTGGTTAAGGAGTTGTTATAGCAAAAGCCGAAGTTGTGGATTGAAACACAGACAGCCTCAGGTGCAGGAGACTGTGTTCCCCTGACTGTTGTGCAGGTTGTCTTGCTGAAAGGAAGGTTAACACTCATCCTAGTGGCGGGTCAGAGTTTGTAGCTGATTGTTCCTGAGGCCATAGCTTAGGCCCAAACCCACCCTTCCCCACATGGCCCCAGGTATCATTTCCTTTATAGCAGGGTTTGTGACATCATTTTTTCAAGGGGAAGGTGCATACAGCTCATATACTTATCAGCACAGCACACTGCACTGAAGGTAATAGCACACTCACTAACAATATATAACCCCCAAAAAAAGGCTTGACACAAGAGAAACAGGAAAGAAGTCAGACATGTGGGGAGTAGTGCAATGCACTGGCTGTGGGACAGCAGTCTTCTGGGAGACTTTCTGGAGGCTGTGATGCTGCCCTATTTGCAGGTATCTCTCTGGTCTGAGGGAGGAGGTTGCTCGTCTCCGGGCTGACTTGGCCAGGATTCCTGAAACCTCCTCTCCCACCCAGGGACCACCAGGGCTACTGCCACTACCTCTGAGGTTGCCAAGGAAGAGGAGCAGTTGGAACAAGGTGGGCTCAGGCAGGGAGAGGGTGGTGGAACAAAGGAACATTCCTCCAGTTGTACCTCTCCACAATTCATATACTCTTCTGGTGGTGAGTGGTTTCTCTATGGAGGAACCAGCAGTAGAGTCCAAGGAGGATGCTGGGAATCTCCACAAAGGAGTCCCACAGGAGGGTGGCATGGGACCCCACAGGGGGAGGAAACAACTCCTGGTAGGGGACTCAATCATTGGGGGGGTAGATCTGGGGAATGAAGGGGAGAGGGAGGTAAGGTGCCTGCCTGGAGCCACGACTTGGCAGGACAGGGAGCGAATCCTCAGGATCGAGGGAACAGCTGCACAAGAGAAGGAGCTGGATATCATTGTCCACCTAGGGACAAATGACCTGGCTGTGAATGGGATCAGAGCAGTGTAAGGGGATTTTGAAGAGTTGGGGAGGGGCCTTAGACAAGTAGCACATACAGTAACCTTCTCAGAGGCACTGCCTGTCTATAGCAAGGGCGACGCTAGAGCACTTCACACCATGGGATTTAATGAATGGTTGAAAAACTGGTGCAGAGTTCATGGTTTTGGCTTCACTGGGGACTGGGGGTCCACCTGGAGGGATAAAGCCCTATACTGGCGTGATGGTCTGCATCTGTCCAGGAGGGGAACCAGAATCCTAGGTGATGGGTTAAAATGTATAATTGGCAAGCATTTGAACTAGCCAAGGGGAGAGGCACTGAAAAGGAGCAGGGAAAACCCAGCCTCCCCCCCACAAAACACAGTAGTTAGAGAGGTAAACACCATGGTAGAAAGTTAATGGGGAGCAGGACGGGGTAAATGCAGAAAAAGGCAGTAAGGATGGTGATGAAGCTAAAAGGGGTAAGGCCATCAACAAATGGGGGGTGATGAGTACCAATGCCCGTAGTCTGTGTAACAAGCTCCCTGAACTAGTGGCCTTGATGGAAGAGGGATATCTAGACAGTGTGGCAGTCACAGACACATGGTACACTGAGAACCATGACTGGGATGTCAACATACCAGGGTATACCATCTACAGGAGGGACAGGGAGGATAAGAGAGGAGGAGGAGTAGCTCTCTATGTAAGGGAAGGGATCAATGCAACAGAACTAAAGGATAAACAGGGAGTAGAGGAGGCACTGTGGGTTACCCTGGAGACAGGTTATGGCACCACAATTCACACAGGGGTGGTATATAGACCCCCATCTCAGGGGGAGGCAATGGACAAGAAAATGATAGAAGACATCCTTAGAATAGCAGAAAAAGGGGAGATATTGTTGATGGGGGACCTGAATATGCCAGATGTTAGCTGGAGCACCCTAGCTGCAACCACATCAAAAAGAAGGTTTATTCTTGATGCACTTCAGAGGGCATGCCTCAGACAGCTAGTGGTGGAACGCACTAGGGAGGGAGCAATCTTAGACCTGTTACTGTAAAATGAGGATGGAGAAAGGATCTCAGATTTAGAAGTGGGTAGACATCTGGGAACAAGTGACCACCAAACAGTGTTGTTAACGATAAACACAGCCATAGAGTCTAACCATACAAAACCAAGAGTGTTGGACTTTAGGAGTACTGACTTTGGGAAAATGGGAGAGTGCCTTAGAAAAGCACTAGCAAACTGGCAAGAAGGAGGGGTGGAGGAACAATGGGGAAAAATCAAAACAGCCATCACAGAGGTAACAAGCCTTTGTGTGAAGCAAATCAACAAAGCAAAATGATGGAAAAAAACACAATGGTTCTCAAAAGAGGTGGAGGGGAAGGTTAAGGAGAAAAAGGTAGCATTCAGGAAGTATAAGGAAACACAGAAGCAGCAGGATAGAGAACTGTACCAGTTAAAGCAGAAGGAAGTGGGGAAGGCAGTTAGAATACAAAAGCCCAACCTGAGGAAAATATAGCCAACTCACTTAAGAAGGGGGATAAAACCTTTAATATGTACATTAGGAGTGAAGAAAGATGAATGAAGGGATAGTGAGGCCTACTAAAGGGAAGGGAGAGTGGGCAGAGCATGACAGTGAAAAAGCGGGGATACAGAATGAATACTTCTACTCAGTATTCACAAAAGCAGAGGAGGGGGAGGTACCTAAATCAAAGAATAGAAGCACTCTGGATAGGGAGGTTGATACTATTCCATTCACAGAAGAAAGGGTTGTGAAAGAATTGTTAAAACTAAATGTGGACAAAGCAATGGGGCCTGATGGGATTCACCCAAGAATTCTAAAAGAACTAAGGGTAGAACTAGTGACACCACTGACCTTCCTTTTTAACAATTCATGGGAGGATGGTGTGGTACCGGAGGACTGGAGGATGGCAGACGTGATTCCCCTTCACAAAAATAGGAGCAAGACAGAGGCAGGAAACTACAGACCTGTTAGTTTGACCTCAGTGGTAGGGAAAATGATGGAATCACTTCTAAAGGAAAGAATTGTTGAGTTCCTAGAAGCCAATGGGGCACAGGACCCAAGGCAGCATGGATTCACAGCAGGGAGGTCATGTCAGATGAATCTAATAGATTTCTTTGACAGGGTAACCAATGTAGTAGACCAGGGAGGGGCTGTGGACATGGCCTGCCTAGACTTTAGCAAGACATTTGACATAGTCCCACATAAAAGATTAACAAGTTAGCCAGCCTTGGAGTGGGTTCCAAGGTGGCAGCCTGGGTAAAAAATTGGCTGGACAACAGGATACAGAGGGTAATAGTAAACTGAGTTTACTCTGAAGAAAGGGGGGGTACTAGTGGGGTACCACAGGGTTCAGTACTGGGACCAGTCCTCTTTAATGTCCTTATAAGTGACCTCGCAGAGGGACTGGAAGGAAAAATATGTCTCTTTGCAGATGACACAAAGATCTGCAACAGGGTTGATACAGAAGTTGGGGTGGAGAGGATGCAAAGGGACTTGGCAAGGTTGGAGGTATGATCAAATGAATGGCAGCTTAGATTCAGTGCAAAGAAGTGTAAGGTAATGCACCTGGAATACAAAAATCCAGGGAAAGAGTACACAATGGGGGGCTGAGATAATAACAACAACAGAAATGGAAAGGGACCTGTGGGTAGTCATATCAGATGACCTTAAGGTGGGCAAGCAATGTGAGAATGCAGTAAGGAGGGCTGGTGGTATACTGGGATGCATAGGGAGAGGCACCACCAGTAGAAAACAGGAAATTGTTATCCCTCTGTACAGACAGTTGGTGAGACCCCATCTGGAGTTCTGTGTCCAGTTCTGGAGACCCCATCTCCACAAGACATAGACAGGATATAGGCTGTCCAGAGGAGGGCAACTAAAATGATGCAGGGTCTGCACCAGAAGACATACGAAGAGAGATTAAAGAAGCTTAATATGTATACACTCAAGGAGAGATGGGAGAGGGGGGACATAATAGAAACTTTCAAGTACATCAAGGGAATCAACAGAGTCCAAGACAGTAGCATCTTTCAGAAAAAAAGATGTGCAAGAACAAGGGGGCACAATTTGAAAATAGAGGGGGACGGCTCAGAGGTAATGTGAGGAAGTATTTTTTTCATGGAGAGGGTGGTGGATGCATGGAACAGCCTTGTTGAGAAGATAGTGGAGTCAAAAACAGTGGGGGAATTCAAGAATGCATGAGACAAACACAAGGCAATTCTAATGGGGTGGTTGGAGGAAGTAGGCTGTTGGTTAACTAGGATCTGCAGCCTATGTATTAGGTAGGGAAATAGGCAGACTAGGTGGGCCAAGCGGTCCTTATCTGTGGTCAAATTTTATGTTTCTATGTTTCTAAAACAAAAAAAATATTCACAAGGAAAACAAAAAAAAACTCTAAAATTTCTTACATAAAGATAACTAAAGTACTGTATAACCTTTTCTGAGGTGGTTAAAAGTAAAAATGCTAACACTAAATTCTAGCAGGGCATGCTAAAGTTCATATTTTGATTGTTTCATTTCTGCTTGTTGTGTTCCAAGCTTTAACATCTCATGTAAGAGATAAATAAAACGGTTATTTTAGCTGATAATAATATTCCAAAAATACAAAGAAGATTAGAACTATACTGGCCATCTATCATCTAACTTGACACAGTCAAAGAAAATTAGAACTACTGTGTAGCTATCCATCCTCTAACTTGACAGTGAGAGTAAAAAAAGGCTTTTAAAGGGATGCAAGAAAGTGGATTTTTAAAGTTCAGTTATCACTAACAGGGAGGCATTTTGCAGTGTTCCCTTCATCTTCATCTTCCATGTGCCTGTCTGAGATTGCAGTACACTGGGGAGTATGAAAGAGGACAACCCCCATGTCTGTACTTTATCATTCTGAGCCTTAGCTGAATCAGGCATACTAGCCTGTATAAAAGGCAATGTCTATTCTGGTGAAGCCTTGTCAGCCTGACATACACAATGATTTGCATACCCATGATGCCTTGCTCTGGGAATGAGGCTGAAGAGTATGTGACTGGTTTGAAGAAATTAACAAAAAACAGACAATTTGGATATTTCGTCCCTCCTAGCATCCTTTTACAGTTTCCATACTTTGCTTTTCAGCAAACTGTCTTTCTAGTATACTCACTCCATGTATTCTAAAAAGGGACCTCACCTTCTTTTTCTATGTCAGACTCCAGGTCCTAATTCCTGTACTTAAGCACATTGTGACACAGTCCATATGAATGGCTGCATGTAAAATCAAATGCTACTTTATTCTATTCTTTTCATGTGGCACCTCACGCTCGACTGTTGTCAATATATTAATCTCATTATCCTCTGCACATACCCCATCTGACGAGAAAACCATGGGGTATATGTTCCACATCCCTCATATTTTTCTCTATGAGAATATTAAAATATGTGTCCATGCCTCCTCTTTGTGTGCACGCATGCACACATACACACACACACGCACACATTCTCCTGCCATATTACAGTGGGATCAACAAGGTTGAGGGGCCTGGGCTCTGTTTTGGATGGAAAAGGGTGGGGGGTTCATTCCCAGATATAGAATAAGCAACACAGTCCCTCCACCCAGAGTAAATTTCACTGGGCCAGTTATTGGTGTGGTACAACCGTCTAGGATACTGTACCTACACACCTCCCCTCATAATCACCCCCCCTCCACACACACACACAGAATACCACTTCAAACTGTAACACTTTAAAACACATGCAATTAATGACAATCACTAATAATATGCTCACAGTGTTAAACAACAATAAATAGTTTATTAAAAAGGAATGGGGGGATGGAATGCAGAAAAAAATAACAGTGGCAGATTTGATATAGTGGATAGAAGACATGAAGGGCAAACTAACAACAATGCCCACCCCCAGCAACAACACAGTAGTATGAGAACCCCCCTTCCCCACTTCCCCACAGGTACCAGTGTCACCTAAGGTCAATTTGGGTACCCAGGTGGTTTACAGTGCAGGCCTCATGCACTGCAGATGGGTGGCCTGCATTGGTGCACTTTTTAAATAAACAAAGAACTCTTGGATAACCTTATTTAACTCCTCAGGTCAGGTCAGGCCCTGTGTTTACTCACGATTGTGAAGCACAGTCCCACAATGTCTAGATTACAGGAGTAGGATCAGTCCGTCAAGCTGGGGGTCTCGAGCTGTACAAGCAGCCTGGCAGCTTACTTGACTGTGGCAGAATTCTGGCAGCTTGTCACCTTCTGAGATGTGGCAGTCTCTAGAGGCTTGTTACCTTTGGTGCTAGGTTAGGATCGTGCACACCCAAACAGCGCAGTCCACAAGAGCAAAGAAAAAATGCCGCTGTCCACAACAGCTTCCAGCCAAAGCACAGACCACAAGAACAGCGGCAATGGTAGTGGTCCAGAAGACAAGAACTGCTACCACACAAAAAGCACACATAAATTTCTGTTCTCTCTCTCCTAAAGCTGGTCTTCAGGCTCATCACTTCTGGGAGGTCCTTCCTGGAACCACGTGACAGGCAAGAGGTAGATTGACTTCTGCAGAAGGAGGTAACCTCCCAGCCACTTCCTCCAGATGTCAGTTTACTTCCTGCCTGTCTGGTGGCAGGAGCTCTGCAGGACCTCTGTCACAGAAGTGACAGATGAGGAGAACTGTGAGTTGGATCCATTTCTTTTTTTCACTGTCTACAATTATATCCTTAGCGCTCTGGAGCGCTATTACAGGGACCCCAGTCTCAGTCTTGCAAGCTGGAGAGACTGGCTCCCTGTGCTCCCATGCTGCTCTCACTTCCTGTGCTTGAGTGCTCAACCCCCCCCCCCCGGAGCATCACCCAAGGGCGCACCTGGGCCCTGCTGTAAGTCCACAGGAGTCTCCCGCCTAGCAGCAGCCATGTTGACGAGCATAAGGGGAAAATCAGCTGGTCGACGGGTGCCCGAAGCTCCCTTTTTGTTGACAGCCAGAGGATAATTAGGCCATCGATGCGACTGCCGGTTGGAGGGCCATTTACCAATGGGCGGCATTCTAGGCTCCCCAACGTCACAGATTTAGTACAGGAAACGTAGCGCTACAACGGCAATACATTCAGGGGCTAAGGGGAGCAGGCAGCCTCTCATTTTCATTGGTGACCAACCTGGACACAGCTTTCTGCATTTTGGGGGGCTCAAGGGGGCTAAAAGCACCACGGATTCTGCACTTTGGAGGCTCAAAGCAGAAAAGGAGATTTCCCCAAATTCAGTGTTTTCAAGGGAGCTATTAGAAGATAGCCCACAAACATCAAGGGACTACTGCAGAGCGCAGCAATTCAGGCTATTCAAAATGTCTTAAAGGAGCAGGCTTCCACTAAGCCTAGGTAGCCAAGTGGGATTATCTGACCCCTTCAAGTTGTGATTCCAGGGGTTGGGGCCAAGTTTGAATAACTTACCCCTTCAAGTTATGGTACCAGGGGTTATGGCTTCCACTAAGGGCAGGCCTCCCAGGGGCAGAAAGTGCCACAAGTGCAGAACGCCCATACTGGCCACATTTGCAGGGTCGCTGTATGTGAAATGCGACAGCATAGTATCGCCTGCTGTGGATGAGGTGGACAAAGCTTCCGCCTCAGATTATCAGGAGTTGCAAGACCAGCCCAGGGGTTCTGGACACTCCCTAACTCTAGAGGGACGTCACCACTTGGCTGGGGCACTAGCTCCAGATCTGATAGAGAAACTGAATCGAGTCTTTGCCATCAACCCCTCATGTTTTGATGTCCTTCAGCAGGCTAAGGAACCCAGGACCCATAGGAAGGCCACAGACAAGTGCACCCCTTCCCCATCCTTGGACAAGGGATCCCCCCCCACCTCATGGCATGATTGGAGGAGGAAGAGACCTAGAACCAGATCCAGGAGTTCTTACAGACACAGGGACACAGCCCATGGGAAGCACAAGCGGGACAGGTTCCCCACAGGGTCCGACTATACTTCCTTGGAAGAAGGAAAACTCCCCAATTCAGATTCTGACTCAGAGGCCTCACCAACCAGAAACTTCAATTTGGAAGATCTAGACTTTTTCATTAAAAAGGTGTCCTAGGAGATACACTTGAGCTCCCCCACTTCTCCAGATCCCAAGCGAGCCAAGCCGGCATTCTGGCTAGTGTCAGCAGCAAAGCCTGTGATGGCCTTCTCTCTACTCCAGGCTATCGAGGACCTCTTAAAGGAAGAATGGCAGAGCCATGAGTGTTCCTGCCCTGTCCCTCACCACCTATCCAAACTCTTAAAGTTTGACAAGAAGCCTGCAGGGAAATGGTTCAACTGCCCTAGGATAGACCCTCTTATATCAAACCTCTCAAAAAGAATGGTGATCCCAGCAGAAGGTGGGGCCTCCCTAAAAGATCCAGTGGACAGGAAAGTGGACACCTCTCTGAAGAAGGCTGTTCAGTCCACTGAAACCTCCCTCAAGGCAGCTACGGCTAACCTCTACTACGCCAGAGCCACGCTCTCCTGGGCCACTGATCTGGCATTACAGCTCACTGACAAGCCAGACAAGAACTAGTCCATTTTACAGCAATTACAGCTCATGGGTCTAGCTTTGGCATATTCGGCTGACGTGTCGGCAAAGGTAGTCAGATGCACAGCACAGGCTATGTTCTACCAGACCTCGGCTCGATGCAACTTATGACTGCAGGCTTGGCAGGCAGATGTCTCCTTGCAGATGCATTTGGTCAATGCCCCTTATGAAGGAGGCCTTCTATTCGGCTCAGTGCTAAAGGAGGCGGTCAGGGAACCCGGGGAAACTGCGAATGTATGGATGCTGCAGGCCCAAGGAAGGAATAGGCCCTAGATCTCAGGCTCCAGACAAAAATGTTGTGTCCAAAATTATTCTAGTGGGTAGAACAAGATGGCCCCAGGCAGACGCTCTTAGTTCAACTCACTTAACCAACGCGGCTCCCAAGGCAGCAGGGGAGGCACCTGGGATGTCGAGGGTGACTCCAGGAAATCATAATGAGGACTCACAGACCCATACTCATGTCGGCAGCAGACTTTCCAACTTTCTCGAGGAATGGGTCCACAACACTACAGACAAGTGGGTTTTAGAAGTAATCCATGAGGAGTACTTCATTGAGTTTGATTCCCGGCCCCCATTCCCCACATAGTGCTCTCGCCAATCTCAGGCAATCCAGTAAAGCGAGCGGTGACCCGGCAAGCAATTACAGATCTTAAACAGTCAGCAGCGATTGAACCAGTCCCCACTCCAGAAAGGAACAGAGGGGTGTACTCGCTATTCTTCATAGTGCCAAAATGCTCGGGGGGCTTCTGGCCGGTGTTAGATCTCAAGTTTCTAAATGGCTTTGTTCATCACAGAACTTTCAAGATGGAGACCTTAGCCTCCATCATCCGAAAAGTCCACCAGGGGGACTTTTTGGCCTCAGTAGATTTACAAGATGCCTATCTACACATTCCCTTCAGGAAGGCACACCAGCAATTTCTGAGAGTCAAAGTGGAAGGTCACCATTTTCAGTTCAAGATGCTGCTCTCTGGCCTATCCACAGCCCCAGAGTCTTTTCCAAAGTCCTTGTGACAGCGGTTGCTTACCTCCAAATGCAAGGGATCCAGCTTTTTCCATACCTGGATGACATTCTTATCAAAGCCCTGGAATACCATCAAGCGGTTCGGGTGGTGATGGGGGTCACACGGTGCCTCTCCTCTCTGGGATTTGTGATCAACAGGAGGAAGAGTTCACTACATCCATCTCAGTCTCTGTCCCATTTGGGGGTGCATATCGACACTATCCAAAACAAAGTGTTCCCCACAGTACTGAAATTCTGAGAACTGAGGGCCCTCATCCTCAAATTTTGGGCAGCCCATTCTTTGCTGGCCCACTCCTTCATGCAACTCATAGGGACTATGGTCTCCCTGGCAGACTCAGTCCCCTGGGCACTAGTCCACATGCATCCCCTCCAGTCAGCTCTCCTCCAGCAATGGTTCCAATCAAGAGGCACAATGGACCAGAGGATTCAAATATCCCACCAGACGAAGAAATCCCTGATATGGTGGACTCAGCAGGACAACATCATGAAGGGTCTCAACCTGGAGCATCCTCACCAGATCAGAGTCACTACAGATGCCAGTCTCCGGGGCTGGGGAGCACATTCGGAACAGCTCTGGACACAGGGCAAGTGGTCTCAAGCAGAGTCCCTCTACAGCATCAATGTACTGGAGATGCGGGCAGTCCACCTGGCATTGCAGCAATTTAAGTCACAACTCTCCCACCAGGACGTCCTTATACTCAGGGACAATCGGAAAACAATGGCATACATCAAATGACAGGGAGGCACAAAGAGCTCCCAGATGCTGTGAGGGACACTTCTTCTCTTCCAGTGGGCGGAAGTCAACCTAGCAAGTCTACGGGCGGCATACGTTCCAGGCTAGAAAAACATCACAGCAGACTGGTTAAGTCACAAGGACATCCTACCAGGAGAATGGGAGCTCAAGAACAGCACCTTCCTGCTCACTATGGAGTAGTGGGGGGCCACCTGCAGGTAGATCTTTTCGCCTGCCGAAAAAATTGAAAAGTTCCAAGATTCTGTTCTCTCAGCAAGGATGGAAAGGCCATAGTACAGGATGCATTCTCCATCAACTGGGGTCAGTTTGATCTCCTGTATGCATCCCCCCCCCCCAATTCCGATCGTATCACGGGTACTGCACAAGATTGTTCGAGACCAAACAGAAGTGATTCTGGTCTGCCCATGCTGGCCCCACAGACCATGGTTTCCCGGATTAGTCCAAATGTCTCTTTAGTCACCCATACTGTTCCAAACAAGCCCAGACCTAATTCATCAGGGACCAGTGCTGCACCCAAGTCCTCACAATCTGTCCCTCTCAGCGTGGAGTTTGAGCGGAAAACTCTCAAGGAGTTTGGTTTCTCGGCACCTGTCATAGAAACGATGATTCAGTCCAGGCGAGCCTCCTCCTCCAGGGTTTATTATAGGATATGGAGAAAATTCCTATTCTGGTTGCAAGATTCCTCCTTTACCGGATGACTCTGTGTCTCTCCCTACCATACGTCAGTTCCTTCAGGAGGGTTTCGACAAGGGCCTCCAACCGGCTCCCTTAAGAGTCCAGGTCTCTGCTTCTGGGGCGCTACTATTAGTGGACTCAGGTGAATCCTTAGGAGCTCTTCCTCATGTTCGATGATTTCTGAGGGCAGCAACCTTGAAACATCCACCAATAAAACCGGTAGTACCTCCCTGGAGGCTCAACCTAGTACTCAAAGCACTCACCAAGCCACTGTTCGAACCCTTAAAGGAGGCATCCTTGCTTCACCTCACTATGAAGGCAGTCTTTCTCATTGCAATCACCTCAGCCTGACGCATCAGTGAGATAGGAGCACTATCATCCAAAGAACCTTATACTATTTTCCATCAAGACTCTGTAGTCATGCGTACAGATCCAGCCTTCTTACCTGAGGTGTTAACTCATTTTCACTGTAACCAAGTCTTGAATATTCCTTCATTCTGTCCTCACCCCAAGAATGAGAGCGAGAGAGAATTTCACACACTTGATCCGCGGAGAACACTCAAAATCTACATCAAGAAATCTGACTCAAGCCATAAGACTTCAAACCTATTTATCCTTACTTCAGGCTCGAACATGGGTAAGCAGGTGTCAAAGGACTCTATTGCTTGGTGGATTCGTTCCACCATCATCATGGCCTACCAGAAGGGTGGGGTTGATCTACTGGGACCAGTACGAGCACACTCAACCAGAGCGGTAGCTGTGTCCTGGGTGGACTTCAGAGAAGCTTTCCCAGCAGACTTATGTAGAGCGGCCACATGGTCATCCATACACACATTTGCCAAATTTTACAAGTTGGACGTCACCACCTCAGCAGAGGCGTCATTTGGCCACAGGGTCCTCCAGACAGTGGTGGATCCATAGGTGACTATGAACCTTATTCCCACCCAATGGAGGGATGCTTTAGTATATCCCAGAAGTGATGAGCCCGGAGATCAGCTTTAGGAGAGAAAAACAGAAATTTAAACACCTGTAAATTTTCTTTCTCCAACTGCTGGTGTCCAGGCTCCGTCCCTTCCAGAATGCTAAAAGAAGGCCTCTGGCCACAAGTTACACTAACCTTTCTTGTGCTTGTTCCAAGTTATGTGTTTCCTCGGAAGGCAAAAGCTATAGAAGTACTGACGTCTGGAGGAAGTGGCTGGGAGGTTATCTCCTTCCTGCAGAAGTCAATCTACCTCCTGCCTGTCACGTCATTCCAGGAAGGACCTCCCAGAAGTGATGAGCCCAGAGACCAGCAGTCTTAGAAAGAAAATTTACAGGTATTTAAATTTCTATTTTTTCCCCCTGCATCCCCCATTACGGAGAGCTTTGCCCCCAAACCCCCCAGCCTATTTATAATTACCTCTGGTGGCAGAGGCAACTTTGGGAAGGTGTGAAACTTTGGGGGGTGTTGTGGAGGGAAAGGGGAAAAGCACAGGGGGGCAGACACAGTACCCCCACAAGTCAGGAGGGGGGAGAAATAAAAAAAAGAACACACAGTGCCACCATACAAAAATAAAGGACACATACCTCCCTGGACCAGGAATTAAATCCCAGTCCACCAGCATTCTTCAACCCTCCACTGCTTGTTGCACTACCCTCTATGCCATGGCTGCTGCTCGGTGGAACTCCTCCCAGCAGAGGCTTTAACCCTTTCTCCCCCCCAGACTACAATACGGCCATAGGGATAGCGCTAACCTGACATGCAGCATTCTAACCCTATCGTTGTATTACAAGTAAGCATAAAGCCATGACTAAGGTGGCATCTAATGGGGAATTAATGCATGGTTGGGCCCATTGTTGGACGAGTGCCTACAATGGTCCAACAATGCTTTAATTCCCCATTAGATGCCATCCTCGGAGTGGATTAATGCGCTTGTAACATGGCAAGTGCAATGCAAGTATTACTTACATACTCTTTTACTTGTTATGAAACACACATCAGTAGCAGGGCTTATTTCACTTACAGAATTATGGTTTAGGTCTCGTACTTTATAAGGCTGTGTCTAACTGGAAGCATGCACGTTGCACTGCCCACATCGAGTAATATAGTGTGTACCAACTTATCACAGGTTACAACTTTGCTTTACGTAAGAGTATACAGATAACATAATGATGACAGTTCAAAACTTGGTACTTGTAGTCGGGTGTTCTATTGCTCTGCGTACATTTGTAACTCAGATTTGTGCCCTGCTGGATTGTGGCAAACACGTATTAGCTGCATACTTTGCTATGCCCAAAAAGTGACAGCAGTTCTGTGAGCTGAGTGTTCAGCACTGCGATGAGTTTTTCAACCAATAGATGGAGCTTTCAGAACAGCAAACCACTTCTGCTGTGTTTGAGATTGATGTGTTTGTTGTGGCCATAGTTTTGACATCCCATTGTGCTCAGAGTATCTGACAGTCTGCATTGGGTGGCTTGGTCCACTGCAAAGAGCACACTTACATGTTGCAAACATATATTGTTTGCTGCTGATTGTTCTCAGGACTCCAACAAAATTGGAGGAGTTGCCCAGATACCACCTTTCCGACCAATAGGTGGCACTTTTAAAGAAGGATGAAACTTTTACTGTTTTCCCATCTCCTCTGTTATTGGCTTCTGGTTGCGACTGCAGTGTTTCAGTGTGGTGCAAGTGCTGCACTATTAACCAGGTGGGTGGGTGGAAAAGAGCATGCTTTGCCCTTCTTTGCTCTCTCTGGTGCATCACGCTTGCAGCACCGGGAAACACAGTGCTCAACTGCCTGTGTCGGAGCTCCCACTTGGGTTTCCCACTCTCTCTTGCTTGCGCCACCTATTGGTCAAAGTTGTGGTAATACAAACGGTCATGACTTTTTACTTTCAAAGCGAGTTCACACTCTCTACATGGCATTATTGCTGGATTAATGCCCACTTCAGTTTGTGTCATGGGTTGTCTTGTGACCAATCTAATTTCTGTATTGGACTCTACCTTTCATTGCCATGTTACAAAGCACTATACTGACCATGCGGTTTACAAATGTGTAATTCAGGATTTGCTCATCTAACTGATTACCATCACCTTCTGTACCAGTTGGTCATGGCTGCTGGAACAGACCAGTACTGTGGACCAGGGCCACATGCCTACCACACATGTCTGGGCATCCAACTCCCAGGGGAAGATGATGGGTAATGCCTGGCTGTAGCACTACCTGGCCAATTCTCCCAGATTGTCCTTACTGGCAGTAACCACAGTCCTGGAGCTCAGGAATCACAAAGTATTTTTGTCTCTACAGCTGGCAAACATTAAGGCCTCCAGAAACAAGTGTGGCCCACCCCTAAGAGTTAGAGGTGGCAAACAGTCTCTTGGGCGGTTCCCAGACTGCAGACTCAAACCGCAAAATGGTTTCTCTTGCTTCAAACTGGATTTCCCAGGCAATGGGAATTTTCTGTATTTGGCTCTGGAATCTGATTGCCCGGTCCAGACAACATTCCGCCATTTGACAGAATACAGTCCAACTCTGCTCACAGGTTGAGAGCTTCTCTCAGATGCTGCATGGTTTTAGCCACAAACAGCTCTTGAAACATTCACTCTGGTGTTCCAGATGGTGGAAAGCTTTTGGGGCCAGTCCAGTGACGCTTAGGGTTGAGGCATTGGATGCCTTACCTTGCGCCACGCCAGCAACTTGGGTTTGGGAAGGACCTCAGGTCATCGGAGAGCCAACACTGGGGGGGGGGGTATAAATTAACTATACCACACTGATGACAGTGAGGTAGTAAATGTACAAGGTTCATGGTTAGTGGTCCCTGGTAATCCAATAAAACCATCTTACACTAGATGTTGGATGTGTGGATAAAAAGGGAAGTGGTTATCCCTCTGTACAGACAGTTGGTGAGACCCCATCTGGAGTACTGTGTGCAGTTTTGGAGACCTCATCTACGCAAGGACATAGATAGGATGGAAGCAGTCCAGAGGAGGGCAACTAAAATGGTGCATCAGAAATCATAGGAAGAGAGACTGAGAGAGCTTAATATGCAAACCCTTGATGAAAGGAGGGACAGGGGGGACATGATAGAAACATTTAAGTACCTCAAGGGAATCAACAAAGCCCAGGAGGGTAGCAATTTTCAGAAAAAGAGATGTGTAAGAACAAGGGGGCACAATTTAAAGATAGAGGGGGGACAGTTCAGGGGTAATGTGAGGAAATCTTTTTTTCATGGAGAGAGTGGTGGATGCGTGGAACTTCCTTCCTGGGGAGGTTGTTGGGGCTAAAACAGTGGGGGAATTCAAACATGCATTGGACAGACACAAGGTAATTGTAGTGGGGGGTGGCAAGAAGTAGACTGTTGGTTAACTAGAATCTGCAGCTTATCCAGTAGGTAGGGAAATGGGCAGACTGGGTGGGCCAAGTGGTCCTTATCTGCCATCAAAGTCTATGTTTCTATGTTTCTATGTTGTTTTAAATTAGTTGCAATTTATTAATACCCAAATGAGCCCTAACAAATTTACCTCTAACATGATTAAGTCTAAACAGCTGATGGCTTTTCACCACCAGGGCTACAGGTGCACAGAGAAAATGAAAAAACATTTCTCCCTTCCACACCTCTCAACCTCTTGCCTCACGAATCAGGGACAAGGCTTAAAAAAATCAGGGACAAAGACCCCAAATCAGGGACATATCTTAAAATATGGTACTATCCACTCAGAAGGCTGATAGAATAAGGGGGTTTGTGTTAAGATGCAGTTTCTGAAGAATAACAAGTCTGTTACTTTAATGTTTGACATTATTTTGTGCTTTTAATCCCCACTGTTCTGTCACAAGAATACAAATTTTACGAGGGACATAGGAAAAATCTGAGGCAAAATCAAGGACGTCCCTGAAAATCAGGGACAGTTGAGAGGTATGCTCCCTTTTCTCTGGGTGTCTCAAGCATCCATGGCAGCCATTATGGCTATTCCTCTTGGACACACTACACATACAGTCTGTCTGATATTTATACTGAGTTTGACAAGAGATGCAAAACAAGGGAAATTTCCCAGTTTTCAGACACTCTGACCATAAAAGGCAAGAGAAGTAGGGTCATGAGACAAGGGTTTAAAACACATACATCACTGCTGACTTGACATTAATCAAAAGGAAAACATCATTTGTCACAAGACGTAAATAAAATCTCCTCGCACTAAAAATATTTTGCTTAGAAAAACAGAAAACCTAATGTCACAAGACAAGGGCATAATAGATATTTACTAATAATTACCAATAATGTAAGTTTAAAAATAGACAAACATAAGATAGGGAGGTGGACTAGACATTAATGCTTGCCAATTTGCACGTAATTTCTCTATTTCTGCTTACACCGTTATCTATATTAGCTACATTAAAGTTTAATCATGACCTTCAAAATAATGCACCTGGGAAACAAGAACCCAGGGGAAGAATACACAATGGGTGGGGAGGTAGTAACAACAACAAAACAGGAAAGGGACCTGGGGGTAATCATATCAGATGACCTTAAGGTTAGCAAGCAATGTGAGAAGGCAGTAGGGAGGGCCGGGGGTATACTGGGGTGTATAGGGAGAGGCATCAGCAGCAGAAAAAAGGAAGTTGTTATCTCTCTGTACAGACAGTTGGTGAGACCCCATCTGGAATACTGTGTCCAGTTCTGGACACCCCATCTCCGCAAGGACATAGACAGGATAGAGGCAGTCCAGAGGAGGGCAACTAAAATGGTGCAGGGTCTGCAAGAGAAGCCGGTATGAGGAGAGACTAAGGAGCTTAATATGTATACCCTTGAGGAAAGAAGGGAGGGGGACATGATAGAAACTTTCAAGTACCTCAAGGGAATCAACAAAGTCCAAGAGGGTAGCATCTTTCAGAAAAAGAGACTTGCAAGAACAAGGGACACAATTTAAAGATAGAAGGAGGGCTGTTCAGGGCAATGTGAGGAAGTATTATTTCAGAGAGGGTAGTGGATGCATGGAACAGCCTTCCTGAGGAAGTTAGGGGTCTAAAACTGTGGGAGAATTCAAGAATGCATGGGACAGACATAAGGCAATTCTTGTGGGGGGCAGGAAGATAAAGGCTGTTGGTTAACTAGGATCTGCGGCCTATCCTGTAGGTAGGGAAATGGGCAGACTAGATGGGCCTAGCGGTCCTTATCTGCCATCAAAGTCTATGTTTCTATATTTCTATGTTTCCATCTTGCACAAAGGAACAAAACATGTTTTGTACAAGATTTTTGCTATGAACAGCAAGTTTGGCATTGATTAAGACATTTTGCTCTAAAACAAAACATGTTCTCTTTCACCCATTTCTTGCTGGTACCCTCTGCAATAACCATGTTGCTTCTGGTCACCTTTTTACATTACTTCACAATTATTCTGCATTATGTTAATACTTTCATTAATCCTCTTTCATTTGCCCAGCATTCTGCCAAAATACAAGGGGGTAGGATTGAGCAGCTGGAAGGCAGCTCTGCTCTCCGAGGGTGGTCGTCACCCCACCCCACCCCGTAGTTCTGCTCCCACCGGTGGAGGTCCAGTGGGTAGTGTGGTAGGTAAGTGGGGGCAGCAAATGTAACGGGAGTGGCGAGGCGTGGCGAGTGCGCCGCCTCCATAGGCAGACGCCCAGGACATGAGGACGGGGTGAAAATAGGAAACAACTGATAAAAATCTATATAAAAAAGAAAAAGAAAGCTTTTGACAAGTCTCCTGGACTTTGGCTGTGGAAGCCTTAGGCTGATTTCCAAATTCCTTTTTCCGGCTCCTTAGTGCTCCCCTGTTTCACTCAGAGAGCCCAAGGCAGTACTGCCTTGAGCTGAATCTTCCCCAACATCTGAGGAGAAAGATTGCAGCATCCCATTGGCTGACATAGCTGTCCATCTGCAAAATAAATATGCAATGGGTCCACTTGACATCCGAGTGGACAACACTAAAGGTGCCAAGGATATTGTCCAGTCCCCTTACCCAGGAGCCATGGCAACAGTTCTTGAGCTCCTCGAATCCAGATTGGGCAAAGAAGGATCAGGAGTTACCAAAATGGCAACCCTATAAACAGTTTACATGGAGTCCCAAGTTTAAAGTCTTGTTGCAAGCAAACAGTGCAGTTTCAACAAATAACTGTTCCGTAGTCCCATAACTACCCCTCTGCCCTGTTATTTGGTTGCAGAATGGGTTCTGAAAAAGTCTTCCTCTGTCTGCCATTAGTGCCATAGTACAAGGTCCCCAGGTGACAGGCAGAAACATATTCACAGAGCAGCCTCCAATGTTCTTAAAGTAACAGTACACATAAACATTGGGGGCCGGATATTCAAACTGCGCCCAAAATGTGTGCAATAGCAGGAGCAAGCACAAGTCCATTGCGCATATGCGCAATAGACGTGATATTCAAACATGGAGCAAGGCAAATTGAGCAACCAGCCAACATCTGAATATCACGCAACCTGCGCCATAGTGCAACCAGGAAGGGGAAGCTGAGCAGATATGATGCACTATAGCGCAACAAGGCCAGCCCAGCTGAGCAGTCCAGAGGCGCCATAGCTCAAACAGAGAGCCCCCCAGCAGCAGAGCAATGGAACTGCACAACCAGGGAGGTAGGCAGGGGCCCACCACCCATGCCACAGATGGGCACAGGAACACACTGCAGAACTAACAATGCACCCCACACCCCAAGCACAGCATAAGTGGGGACAGACAGAATATCCACCGCCCATGGGGACAAGCCAACAAAGCACAGCTGGGGCCATGTTGCCCCAGCACACCCACTGGCAAGCTGAGACTGCCACACAAAGGGGCGGACAACCCAGTGCACATCAGCCCCTTGTGCACAGCACACCCTGCACTGTGACCCCAAGACACCACCCATGAGCAGTGACTGTCACTGCAGGAATCCATGCATCCCTGGCCACACTGCAACCCCGTGTACCGCAGGAACCATACAAGCCAGACCCACCATGAGCACCCAGCAGGGTGGCAGCACACTGCAAGACCGACTGAAAGCCACTTCCACACCAGAGACACCTCCCCATGCACACACACACATACCCAGGACAATACCACCCCAGATGCCATGTACACCACTGCAACTGAGCACCTATAGTCAGCTGCAAATCAGAGATCACCACAGTATTCATAACAAAATATATATTTTTCGAATTAATATATGAACAACAACAATATGAACAAACAGAACTATATACAAATATATACAATACAAGAGTGGGAGTATGAGTACAAGGTAGGGGTGGGTAAGGGGCAGGGGTGAACAACTGGGAAAGGGAAGGCAAGGTGTGAGGGATGGGTAAAGGGGGGAGGTGATGGGCAGCTACTGCCTGCCAGCCCGCTCATCATCTGGCTGCTACTGGTCCCATGGCCTCCTCCTGCGCCTGATGCCACGGCACTGCAGGTCCCTCAGGATGTCGAAGGAATCCACGGCCACCTGAATGAGCTGGTGGACTGACCGCTCTAGCCTCCGCAGGATCCGGACACCTAGGACAAGGGATCAGAATCAATGGCTGTGACTGTCCATATCCTTGAAGCCCACCCAACATGCATGGCATACAGCCAAGTGCCCCGCTCCTGTGATGGAGTGCACCCACCCACAGTGACCGTGCACAAGACATGTCCAACCAGGCAGCAACAGCCATGTGTGCCACTGCACACACACACCACCCATGTCCAGCACAGCACAACCAGGGCTGTATAGTGACATGGCTACACGGTGGGAAGGCAGTGCCACAGCCATGTGCCCAGTGCATGCATGGACCACCATTGATGCACTCCCAGACATGCAGTGCCACTGGACAGTGCTGACTGTCACATGTTGCGTGCATGGCAGTGTTGTCCATGGATGGTGGCCATGCCCTGCCCCCCCCCCCCCACAGCATGCAATAGCATTCATGATGTCATGACACTCACCCTCATCGTACTGCTGCTGCTGCTGCTGCTGCTGCTGCTGTCATGGCTCATCACCACCACCACCACCAACACCATGCACAGCCACCGCTGCCACCCCTTGCTGCACCTCAGCCTCGGCCCTCCTCCACTACGCCATGCCTGTGGGAAACAAAAGGTGAGAAACACATCAGTGAAATCCCAAAGCAGACATCCCCCCTGCCCCAATGAGTGTGCCCGCCCACCCAGCCAGACCCATACATCACATATCCTGTAAACACCGCCACAGCCAACCATCGACCAACCCTCCCCCATGTGCTGGTCACAATACACAGTGTTACCCATACGGACAATACAGGTGTATAGACATCTCACCCACCTGGCCGAGGCACCACGCCCCTCCTGGCACATGAACGAAGTTGTACCAGCAGTGCCTGCTCCCTCCTCCACAGGTCACCATACCGGTGCCTGCACTGCTCTGCCGATCGCCGCCGGCCAGTGGCCTCCTCCAGGGCAGTGGCCACCTGCTGCCACACATGAGTCCTCGCCATGTTCAGGGGTTCATCCCCAAACAGTGGGCCATGGTGACGTTCCACTATGGCCACTAGGTTGGCAAGTTCCACCACACTCCATTGTGGGGCTCTCCTGCGTGCCATCCCTGCATGTATATAGTAGGCAATATGGCGCTCCACAGAACAGCAACCCCACGTGGAATTGTTGCGCAATACAACTCCGTTAGTCCCTATCGCGTTGTTCGTATAATGCCGCCAGCTCCTATCGTGCTGTTACCAAACAGCGTGATAGAGCTGCAGACATGCCATACATACAGCGCCAAGGGGGCAAAGGTCAGGCACAGGGTCATGGGTCTCTGGCACAAGGCCACGCACAGCGCCATCAGATGTCTACACGTCCAGCGTGATTGGTCACCAGTGTGCCATTGCCACAGTGGACTATTGCGCAGTTGTGCCACAGTGCCATGTGGTGACCATCGCTGTAGCACCACTGGCACAATGGTGGCCATGTCCTGAATTGCCTATCGTGCACAGCACGTCATCAGCATGGCAGACGCCTGCGTAAGCTACCTGGGCATGCGCAGTGCAGTGTACTACACAGTCACAGAACTGCGTCATTGGCTCAGCCGGTTCAACTGTATTGCGCAAAGTGCAACAGCGCGATATTCAGCCATCATATGCAAATCATCCGATCAGCCATTCAATGGTGCAGCAGCGCGATTTGCATCTCATTAAAGTTGCTCCAGTCCTAATTTGCATGCATTGCGCTATAAATGTGCGACACTGTTCTGCAGTGGCCATATTCGGTTACTGCAGTTGATAGGTGAGTTGCATGCATTGTGCTGTTCTGGACCATGGCCTCAGAGAATTGCTGTGTACTGCACAGTCACAGGTGACCACTCTCACCCATACAGGCTGTGAAATGACCGAGCGAGGACTGGGTGAGGAGGATGATGGTGGGCGGAAGAGGAGGCCCAACTTTACGAAGGTGGAGACAGAGGCACTGCTTGAGGCCTACCTGGCTGAGGAGCCACTTCTCAGTGGACAGCGGGGCACTCCTCAGGCCCATGCTGCTGCATGGGAGGGGGTGGCACGTGCTGTCAACCTGCATGGAAGCCACCAGCGCTCTGTGCAGGAGTGTAGAAAGAAGATGGGGACCAACAGGAGGAGGGTGAAGGAGAAGGTTGCAGACATCAGGGTGGCATGTGCTGCAACAGGCTGGGGACAGCTGAGGGTGGTGCAGCTGACCCCGGCAGAGGACATGCTCACTGCAAGCATGTAGCGCAGCGCCATTGAGGGTGTTCCTGGAGGTGGCTTCCAGACAGGCGGTAGCCCATCACTCCATGGTATGTCATGGTCAGGGGGCAGGGGGAAGGTAGTTCACATGCACTAACGTGTCCTTCCTTTCTGTTACAGATCCTGTGTGTCTGCAGGAGTCAGCAGTGGAGGGCCTGTCCACTGCGGACAGCCACCCAGAGTTGGAGGAGGGACCATCCACCTCAGCAGATTGCCGGCGTGCACTGCGGCAGTGTGCATGCCCGGCTACCTTCACTGATGTTGAGACAGGTGTGGGGAGTGCCCTTCCTGTGTCCCAGCGGTCTGGCATGCAAGTATGCCAGCACGCTGCGGCTGTGGCTGTGGCACAGACCTGCACCATCGATGATGCACCGACCACTATGGGCATTGAAATGTGTGTGTCACAGAATGGACACACAGCAAGACAGCTCACGCCCATGGATCTAGCTGGTTCTGATGAGTGTGCCAGCATGTCAGCACAGTCCCAGGCTGTGCCTGTCAGCACCGGTGGGGCAGCACCGGTGGCTGTGCAGGTCACTGGCACTGTTGCGGTCACAGCAGTGGAACCACTGATCCTGTGGGCACAGCAGGCGGAGGGGCAGCAGCAGCAGTCACCCACTGGGACTGGGGGTACAGGGCTCAGCGGTGATGTAGGTGTACTTCCCGTGGACATGCCCATATCTGATCCTGGTGAGAAGCACCCACCCTCAAGGGATGCTGTACATCAGGCCCTTCCAGACCCTGAGGGACAGGTTGCCGATGTGGCAGATGACCTCTTTGATGAGCACACCCGCCTGCTGCAGGCATCAGTACAGCAGCAGATGCAGGTTGCAACATCTGTGGAGGCACTGTGTGTGGCTATGGAGTGGCACAGCAGGGACACCGAGAGGATCCTGTCCCGGATTGACCATTTGCGGGTGGATGTGACTGCTGCCATCGACAGGCTGACACAGGCAGTGGTCGGTGTCATGGCAACATTGGGCACACAGTCAGGTGCCCCTGTGCTGCTCACACCGTGCAGTACGCTATCCACTCCCCATTCCCGGCATCATGCGACACCCACCCTGTCGATGCTGGGTTCAGCTGTGGGCATCCCGAGCACCCCTGGTGCAGGTACGTTCGGTATGCTGCAGACCCCTGTGCAGACAAGGTCGTGTTCATGCAGTGGGACTCCTGGTGGTCCATCGGTGCCACCCCATTTGGCCCATGCTCAGCCTGCCAGTGCTGCTGGGTCTCGGTGGAGCCACCCATGCATCCGAGGTGGCCGTGGCACTGTGCCGCATGACTGAGCTGTCTCCCAGTGCAGGCCCTGTCTGGTGCTGCCCTGTGTGCAGTGTGTGTTTTGGTGGGTAGTGCACCAGTGGGTGCCCTGCCCTACACGCCGACACACGGACCACCTGCACACCCTCCTGACTGCTGTCCACAGGTGCATGTGCATGATGATGCCTGCATTGCACTGTACACCAAAGTGCAAGGGTGCCCAGCATCTGACACACGTACATGGATAGTACAGGTGTTGGTGGTGGCCTGTGGATGTGTGTGTATTTAATGTCTGTGTTCCTGCTCTGTTGTGCACCTGACCCCTGTGCACTTTGTGCCTGGTGTGTGTGTGTGTGCGTGTCTGTCCATGTGGCGTGTTACTGTTCACCCCTCCCTGGTTGTGTGTGTGTGCTTCTGTGCCCTGCCACTTCCCTCGCCATCATGCACCCCTGGTGTGTTTCCCTGTGTGTATGTGGGTTGTGCCCTAGCCACTGTTGGCTGCACATGGCCCCATGACTTACCTGTGTTGAGCGACGTGCTCCTCTGTGATGGTGTTCCGGTGCAGCTGGGCCAGCCGGATCAGTTGGGCGTCACGCTGTCCAAGGGGGGCTGCTCATCCCCATCATCACCAGCATCACCAGCATCCCCATCGCTGTCCCCCTCCTCGACCTGTACGGCTTTCCCACAGTCTTTGGCCATGTTGTGCAGGATACAACAGGCCAGGAATATCCCACAGGCCTTTGAGGGGCTATACTGTAGGGCACCACCGGAGGTGTCTAGGCATCAGAAGCATGCCTTCAGCATCCCAAACACCCGCTCGATGATGTTGCATGTGGCGGCGTGTGCCTCATTGAAGCGTTGCTGCGATGGGGTCGTGGGCCACTGGTAGGGTGTGAGCAGCCAGGGACGGAGTGGGTATCCACTGTCACCCTGTGGGATAGTGGAGGTTAGTGACATGTTCAGGCTTATATTGCCCCTAACCCTGTGTGCCACTCCCATGGCACCTGTGGCTTACCCACCCTTGCCCCCGATTTGCCAATCCTACATGCATACTCACCCACTTTGATGTCCTGTGGGGATGTCCCCACTCTTGAATCGATGGCACAGTGCTGATTGGTACCATATGAATGAATCGTGTGCTCCGCCAGGGTGTGTGGCACAGACATTGATGATGCGTCCACTGGCATCACACACAACCTGGCAGTTGACACTGGAAAACCCCTTCCGATTGCAATAGGCAGCCCATCAGGGCCAGGTGGCGTGTGAATGACCACATGGGTGCAGTCTATCGCCCCTAGCATGCCAGGCATACGTGCTACCCTGTGGAACTCCTGTATGTTTGCTGTACGCTCTGCCGCAGTGCTGGGGAAATGGATGTACTCCACAGCATGTGGCAGCAGTGCGCTGAGGAATTGGGTGAGGATGCGTGATGTGGCCGACTGTGTTATGCCTGGGGTGTCCCCTGTTGGTCTCTGGAAGGTACCCGTGGTGAGCAAGCACATGCAGGCTGTTACCTTTGTCTCCACTGACAGAGCGTGACTCCGTCATGAGGGTGCCTGCATCACATCACTGCACAGCTCACAGAGCCGCCTCAGTATTGCCCTGTTCAGGCGGTACTGGCCCACAATCTCTACATCTGAATACAACTCAAAGCTGATGCGGGCACGGTACTGCCTGTTGGGGGCATACCGCCGACGGGCCCTTCCACTGCCACGTCCCCCTGCAGCATGCCTTTTCACCCCCCTCATTACAGTTCCATGTGGAAGCTGGCACTGTCCATCTCCCTGGCTTGTGTTCCCCCCTGGCTGCTGTTGATCTGTTACCCCCGCTGTCCTGACTGCTACCTCCACTGCACCGGGTACACCTGCTGGCCTCTGCACTCTGTGGCCCCACACACCTTCCCTTGCCCCTCTTCTGTCCTGTGCACTCCCTGGCCTGCACTGTTTATTGCTCTGGCCTGTTCTGTCTCCCTGCCTCATGTGGCTTCCCTGTCACGTTCTTGCACCTCTTCCTTGAGCCTTTTTATTTTGGCTCATTTCCGCTGTGGCGCAACTTCCACCTGATCTACTGCTGCGCATTGTGCAAGTCTTTGAATATCGCATTGCGCACTTTATGGATGGTTCCACCCCCTTCGGTTGCGCATGCCTTCATTAGCATTGCGCTGTTGCTCAGCATGTTTTCTGTGGCACAACTGCCTCCTGCTGAATATCGCAGGATGGTGCAATTTTGGACTTGTGCTGGCACAACCCTTTTGAATATCCCACCCTTTATGTACATTTGTGCAAAGTTTAATCTCCCTTTTCCCTAAGTGTGTCCCCGGATCCCCCACTCCTGCTTGGGGCACACAGGAGACATTTGTCCTGAGCTGCAAGGATGGCTTTTACATGGAGCACCATGACACTAAAAGGATCTGCGAGCAGACTGTCAGCTCACATGTTTGAGCAGGAGCCAACTCGAACATGTACACACTCAGCTATGAGGCACTTACTGCTTGCCCAGTGCCAACTGTGCTGTACTGCCAGGTGAGTGCTTTCAACTATTACACAACTCCTCCAGTCCCACAGCAAAACAGCACACAGGGACTGGCAGGAGCAATAAAAGGGGCACCACAGATCCCAGGACTAGTGAGACCAGACAGCTAGGAGGCAGACCAGGTAAGCCACCTGTGGGGGGGGGGAGGTTACAAATGTTTTTAATTGTTTTGCCCTCTGGGCATGGCTTAATCCCTAAACCATATAAAAGGTTTCAGCTCTCATACTGCTTGTACAATTTAAAATTAACTTGTAGCCCAGGTCGTTGAATTATGCTGGTGTTTCTTGTTCCTGTTTACACCTTAAACTGATCACTTTGTTCATCACTTTGTTTGATCGGGAGTCAGTCACAGAAGTTACTCCAGCCAAATTAGACAAGCATTTGTCTAGATGCCAAACATGTTTGCTTGCATATTGTTTCATGTTTGAACAATGGTATCTTGAGGCTGCAGGCGGACCTTTCTTCCCCTAGTAGTCATTGTCTCATAGACTTTGGGTTCCATAGGGATAAAGAGTATACAGCTGCAGCAATTGACATGATCAGATATTTCCTGAAATTTCTGTGGTTATCTCTAGAGATTTTCCCTGCCTTACTGTAGTACTGCTGTAGGGCCACCAGACATAATCTCTTTAGAAATATCACAAAATGCCAGTCTGGTGGTACTGGCGGTTGAGGCACTGGTCACTACACCTTGTGCTATGCCAGCGACCCAGGTTCGGGAATGAGCCCGGGCCGCCGGGGGTTGGCAGTGGTGAGGGAGGATCAAGCATCCAGAGGACTGCTCCCCTCCCTTGGGGTTGGGGGGTAGGCCTGTCGTCCTGCTCGTTGACTGCCCTCTTGTGGTAACTGGAGGGTAATATGGGTCAGGAGACACGTGCTGACATCCTTACGTCAGTAGGGGAGGGGGGAGATGGGAGAAAAGAGTAAAAGGGAGCTGGCGGGCTCCTTGATGGCCCCGTGTCCCTGTGCCATCCCCAGATTCTTGATTTGTACTTGGGAGGGTGCTGGCACTCTTCTCCCTGGCTCTGCCATGGGGGGCAATCCATGGGGGAACTACCAGGGATTGGCTGAGCTGGGATGCACTGGGACGGAGGATGAGTCCCTCCTAGGGAGGGCCATAACCACCCCCAGGCTCTGGAACATAGAAAACAGAAAAATAAAAAAAATTAAAAGAAATATCACAAAATATCTGGAATTGAGGTATCTGACCATGCCAAATGCTACAACTATAAAGCTGAAAAAATGGTGAACAGAATTGTGATAGGGAGACCCTCTCTGAAGAATGAAGGACCAACAACATTGTTTTTTTTTTATTGCTTTATTCCCTCTTCTGAGTTGGTGGGCAATGAATATAGAAGGAGTAGCTAGCTGAGAGATACTGTAGCTGTCCCCAAACTGAAAAGCCAACTGCTCAGTCAGATGAAAAGCCAGTTCTTTTATACTGTTACCATAAAATGTGATGTCATTTAAAAAAGAGTGGTTTGTGCCAATTTAGAGGGTAACATTGATTTTAAGGAAAATGAAGAGAGATGCTGTAATAATCTAGGTGTGTAAACATATTATACCCTATTTTCTAAAGAAATATCATGCTCTCATGTCAGATGAGTCAGCCTTTCTGTGTTTATTTAGGATGAGTCAGCATGCCTGTGTTTACTATTTACCAACACGGTTTCCGGAAATTGCGTGGGATGGAATCTGCCCTCCTGCGGTTCACCGCTGATATATTTCAGGCTATGGACCAGGGTAAAGCCACTGTAGCTGTCTTTATCAATCTCATGAAGACTTCTGATCTCATCAATCACCCCCTTCTTATCACAAAACTCTATTCGTTTGGCCTTGATGATAACTCTATCGCCTGGGTCTCAAACTACTTATCTAATAGGTTCCGGTGCATCAACTGGGCAGGAGCCATATCATCACTATCTCCTATCACTGACGGGGTCCCTCAGGGTTCAATTCCGGGGCCTCTACTATTCTCAGTCTTTATAAATTATCTGCTGTTGAACTGTGAGGGAGCATCAGTTCAGCTCTACACCGATGATGCCATATTATATACTGTAGGTCCTCCAGTAATATCTTGTGCAGTAACTCCAAACTAGAAAAATACTTTCAGATCCTAGAAACCTGGTTTCAGGAGAACCTGCCAGTGTTAAACACCAAGAAAATGAAATCCATGCTGTTCCAACACACATCCTTCAGTATGAACTCTCAACCCCTCCCCCCCAGTAATCAATACCGCCTCCGGTGTTCCACTAGACGGGGTCTGTTCCTTTAAATATCTGGGCCTAACACTTGATGAGCACCTGTCCTTTGATACACATGTGACTAGTGTTATCAAGGTAACCAGTAAAAAATTTGGTCTCCTATACCACACTGCTCCCTACCTCTCACATCAAGCAAGGAAGACTATTGCCTCTGCTACCTTCCTCCCTGGCTTGTTTTATGGTGCACTTATACTCCACTCTGCAAAGACATAACTTCTGGTCAACTTTAGGATGGCCTATCATAGAATCACTTGCTTTGCTGCCAAGGCCCCAGCTCGCGCCCACCATTGTAGCATGTGTAACACTCTTGGATGGACATCTTTGGAAGCCAAGCTGGACTTACCAATGCTTTGTACCACTTTCAGACTTGGCCATCTTCCTTCACCACCTACCCTGTTGAATCTACTCACCCTGAAAACCATCCCTAGGACCCTTAGAAACCTCTCACCTCCTGTTCCTAAGTTTACCCAAGACTCGCCTAACCATAAGCCAAAGATCATTCTCATTCACCACACCCCAAAAGTGGAATAACCTCCCCCAAACTTTACTTTCATATAAGACTATTCTCCTCTTCAAAAACTGCCTCAATTAAATTTTCTTCCCACCTCCAGTATGCAATGGTAACTGCAACTAACTCCATCCTGGATACCTGCTGTCCTTACTCACCCCTTTATCTATCCATCTTTCTCCCCTCCCTACAGTACCTCCCCTTTCTCTGCCTACGCTCTCCCTCTCCCCTCTGACTCCCACCCTAACCATTCCACCCATCCCTGTTCTGTCAATTAAATAATATATATGTTACATTGTTTTGCCTTGAAAATAAGCCTTGTAGAAAAAATAAAATAAAAAAACTTATTGTTTAGATTGTCTATATCATTGTACTGACTGCCTGTTCATGAACATCATGTATCTGTATCCTCTGACTGCATACATTCTTACCTCTGTACAATACTATCATTATCTTCCTTTGTATGGAATGTATCTGTTCCCTGGGTTACCCCTAAAAAATGAACTTTTGTGTCTCAGTTGGGCCCACCCTGTCATCAAATTTTAAATAAATAAATACATTATGAGTCAGACAGCTCACATTGTGCTGACATCATCAGTAGGTAGGTATAAAAGCCTACCTCCTGAGATGCAAAACAGATGAGTTAGTTAGTGAAGCCCTGACTGTCATGGAGGAAGCATCTCATAGTACATGCCAGTTTTCATGTGCTAGGAATCTATTTGGCTGGAACTAAGCCTGGGAGTTCTGCACTGAGGGAATTGTGCACTGTTTTGAACTGAAAGACTAGCCAACTATTTCCTTTCTGTATGTTTACTATTTTCTTTTCTGTTATTTTTGGAAAATAAATACTGCAAAGTGCATTCTACACCTTTTACCTTTATTTGTTGCATTGTCTACCCACTAACCTTCACATCTGGTGTCAGAAGTGGGATACTGGTGCATCTAGGCTGGGAGAGAGATGTTACCAGGGCATACTGCATTGATATCTTGGCAGATGTCACAGGAAGTACCACAGCAGCAAGGCAGAGGTGCTGGTATGAGACAAAGGTCACCATATGCAGACAGCAGAGTCTTAACAAGAACCATGGCAGAAAAACTGGGTATGCCATCATTTCCTGGACTAGAGGCAGTACTCCTGTCCAAGTTAAAGCCTGATTGGACCTCTGTGGAGCAGTTTCAGGCTATATTGACAAGCCTGCTGTAATCTGCCAGTAGCAGTGATACATGTCCAGTGAAACAGACTGATGGCCTGACTGTGGTGCTCCAGGTGGCAGAGGCCTTGATGACATGGCAGATTCAAAGGTGGCTAGAGGCAGAGTGGCTTTGCCTGAAGGCAGATAACAATGTGTTAGAGGTCGAGAAGAGTTCAAGTACAGGTGCTGCACACTTTGATGAGGAGGAACCAGAAGAGACAGAGTCCTGTACCCAACCGCAGGAGCCAGCGGAAAGGTTTGAATGGTGTAATGACTGTCCAGAGCTCCCCATATTCCCGGGGTGTTATCTGTGTGATATGCACTCTGAAAGTGAGGGGAGTTTGTGTCAGAAAAGTATGGACAGCTGCCTGAATACCACTGAAATCCCAGGTGAGACTGGTCCTTTAAATATTGTGCTGGGCAGTGAAACTACAGTCAAGCAAGAAGAGTCCTGTAAGTTGGCTGAAGGGACTTCATTTGTAGATGCACTAGGCAAACATTGGAAAACAGTGGAGTGGGGTAAATTGCAGTCTGGGGACCATACTATAGAGAAACTAAAATAGTGTATAAAAATGAAAGATGGTGTACCTGTAAATGCTTTTGTGGGAAATCGAATGTATTCATGGTATGAAAGTATTAATGAGGTTTTGTACCATATGAGACCGAAACCCAGATCTAACAAGATAGAGATACAAGTGGTGGTGCCAAAGAGATATCAGCAGAGAGTACTAGAGGTTGCTCATTCCAGTACTTGTGAACACCTCAGTCATGAAAGCGAGTTGAATAATCTGATACCACATTTCCACCTGCCAGGAATGTACAGACAGGTGTCAGCTTACTTAAATTCCTGTTTGGTCTGCCAGTCAGAGATGTTCCCTGTCTCTAGAGAAGGGCTCGTGCATAACAGTTGTGCTGGTAAGCAATGGGTGGAAACTCCAACCCTTCCAGGGTGTTGGAAGGTGAAAAACTGTTAATCCTGTTTTTCTCTTAAGTGGGGGGATGTGTGATAGGGAGGCCCTATCTGATGAATGAAGGGCCAACAACATTGTTTTTTTAATTTTTTTATTCCCTCTTCTGAGTTGGTGGGGAATGGAGATAGAAGGGGAAGCTAGCTACAGAGATACTGTGGCTGTCCCCAAGCTGAAGAGCCAACTGCTCAGTCAGATGAAAAGCTAGTTCTTTTATACTGTCACCATAAAATGTGATATCATTTGAATATGAGGGGCTTGTGCCAGTTTAGAGGGTAACATTGATTTTAAGGAAAATGAAGAGAGATGCCATAATAATCTAGGTGTGTAAACATATTATACCCTATTTTCTAAAAAAATATCTTGATCAGGGTTAGGGGCAATATAAGCCTGAACATGACACTAACCTCCACTATCTCCACACAGGTTCTGGCTGCCTTCCCAGCTTCCTTTTGCTTTAACTGATACAGTTCTCTGTCCTGTTCCTTAAAGGATAACAGTAGAGTTGAACTGCCTACACATATCACTTCACTCCATTCATTTCATTCCACAGTATTTAGCTGTAATTAGTAATATCATGGAACACATGCTTCTTACTTCAGTGCAGACATTTAGTTTCACAGCTGGGAAATGAGTTAGGTAACATAAGGGTAGAAAATGTCCATTTTTATTCTATACTCAGGCATATAGGAGCCAGTGTTCATTAATATTCTTTTTTATTGAAACAGTGCTAAAGTCCTGCTATAAACAAGATAGGGTTAGATGGATGACAATCATGAGTTTTTTTTTAACTGTGGATGACTTTAGGAGTGGAAGAGCCCTATTTAACAAAGTTGTCCTGCGTTAGGTTACATATGACATTAAAAGAGAAGACATGTGCTGCCGGCCCGGTGGCACTGAGGTTTGAGGTGCTGGATGCCACACCTTGTGCTGCGTCAGTGACCCGGGTTCGGGAACGGACTCGGGTTGGTGGGGGTCAGTGGGGAGAGGGAGGATTGAGCATCTCAACGGAAGCTCTCCTCTCTCTGGGAGGGATACCAGGGGTACCTAGATGTACCTAGATGTACCTGGCATCCCGAGAGGGCTGGTGGAAGCACAGGCTCTATAAGGGCTCTGGCAGGTCTGTTCACTGGAGTCAGGGAGGTGAGATGCTGTTAGGCACTTGGGAGGTAGACATGTGTCAGCATGTCACTCTCTGGATGTACATCTTTGTGCCGGTGACTCAGGGTGCTGGGTTGAAGGGAACAGAAAAATGGAAAAACAACCCTCTTGGTCCTAGATGAAGATCGATCAGTGCCTCCCAGGAAATCACCGACTCATGGGCAGACCTCGCAGTGCCAGGCTCTCCTCAAGTAAGGTCGAGGAAGGCACTTCCTCACCCCACCCAGGGGGGATAGCTGGGAATCAAGGTAATACAGGGGAGACATCGGGCACTCTAGGGGAAGATTCCGTGTCAGTGATCTGTGGGGGTTGATCAATGGTACGAAGGAGTGGAAAGGGAGGGTAGCTCAGGCAGATAAAGTGGTGCACAAGCACTACAAGTAAAGAAAAAGTGAAGACATGTTAGGATTATCTAGCAAGTACATTCAATGTATGAAGTGTGCACAAAACAAATGCTGGGTTAGCCCGGCCCGGTGGCACTGAGGGTTGAGGCGCTGGACGCCACACCTCGCTCCACACCAGCGAGCGGGTTCAGGAACAAGCTTGGGCTGCCAGGGGTCAGCAGGGGGAGAGAGGGATTGACCTCCCAATGGCAGCTCTCCCTCTCTGGGGAGGGTTCGATGCATGACTTGCTGCTATACTGCCACCTTTCGGGTGAACCCGGGGTTGACAGTGCAGTCTAGGGTAACGCTAGGGAACTGTGCAGCATCAGCCGGGAGCCCTGGGAGAATTGAGTCTCTACGCATACCTCCCAGTTGGCTCTCCTAGAGTGCCGACTGCTGCGGGGGAACAGAACATGGGAAAATGGTGGCCCATCACTCCTAGGTGACGACCCTTCGAGCGCTGAGCGTATCGGCGACCGCCAGGACAAGAGCAGACTCCGCTGTGCTACACCCACTCCACTGTTGTTTGGGGAGAAGGTAGGAGAGGGCCTCTCCTAGCCCCATCTAGGGGGTTATCCAGACTACCTAAGGCTACTGAGGGGGTGAGCCCTCTAGGGACAGAGTCCTGTGGCAAGACGCCGAGTCAGCAAGGCTTATGGGGGATCTGATTGAGTGAGGTGATGAGGCTGGAAGGCAGGCAAAAAGAGCAAATGGGGGTTTAGCTCCCACTCTTCATTAGTTTTAAATAATCCTATAGTATATGGTTACAGTATATGTGCTCAGTTCTAATGCTTTGATGCGATAACACTTTTCTCTCCAACCTCACCACTACCCATGGAAAAGTAGTAATTTGTTTTCCCATAAAGCTTTGTTGTCCAGATGGAGAGCAGGCAGCTATCAGGCCTGTCCCTGACACACCCAGCCTGCCACCATCTCCCACAGGACATACCACACCTATTGAGTCCCCCACTAACTGTTCCCCTGTTGTGGGGGAGGATGGGGAGGGTTGTCCTCTCTTCACCTGGGGGCACACATTCAAACCCTAGACCCAGCATCCTGGGTGATGATGCAGACTGGGAGCAGGCAAGGCTTCATGAAGCCCCATTGCTTTTTTTCATTTTCTCTCCTGACCCCTGCTGTGTCTCAGACATCAGCACAAGACGTGATGGTGCACACACACTGTGCCAAACCAGCAGCTCCCTCCCTTCTAGTTGCTCAAGTCTATACTACTACCAGGCCTCCAGCTAGTAGCAGTCAAGGGCCAAGCAATCAGGCCTTCCCTTGAGAGAGGATATCAGTCCTATGGATGCTCAATCCTCTCTCATCCCAGCCTTACCCCAACAACCCAAGTCAGTTCCCAAACCAAGGTAGCCAGCATGGTGGGTGGTAGCACTACCAATGAGCTACTGGGCCAGCTGAAAATTGGTAATTTATTGGCTACTACTGTAAGCCTCCTGTTGTTAAACAAACAAGAATTGTTGACATTTTTGATTTCACGGTACACTTCTGCAAGTAGGCTGGATCCAATGAGTCCAACATCGCAGTTGTAGTAGCGTGATCAGCTGGGGACAAGGGGTGCATTCTGTTTGGTGGGACTTTACCAAGATCAATCAGAAATACTATATATCTTTTTATAGTTCATGTTTGTAATGATAACAGTTTTGAATCTCCTCTATGGTAAAGGGAACATGAAGACAACAGTCGTGATTGGTGTATTCAGTTTCAAACTGATTACTGTCCCTTAGACCTCCCCCTCAATGAACACTTGAATTATATGATTAAATTAATAAAATATTAAGTTAATGCGCTCTCACTCAGGTCTATTATATTTCACTGTTTGTGTGTGTGTATTTTTAGCAGAATAAACTGCTGAGGGAAAGAAGTTCTCCCCCATAGGTCTGTGTCCTGCAAAAATGGCTAGAGAAACACAAGAGATGCTCCTCCTCGAACTTAGTGATTTTTTTTTTGAAGGCGATGATGAAGTCAGGGCTCAGGTCCTATGAATAGTCATAATTAGGTTTACAGAGACTAATTAAGATTAAATGTGTTTTCTTTTAAGTAAAGCTTTAAATCAATAACTTCTGCAGTGATAACTGAGAAGTGGGGGCTAGATAGTTATTATATTTTCATAAATGGTCACCGGGGCTTTACTAACAGAGCATAATCCTCAATATAATTTCAGTAATTACAGAAAAATCACAGTTATGTTACTCTAATGACCAGCTAAACATTCTCATTTTCCTTATACTTTCTGCAGCCCCAAACCACTAACACAAATTGTGACCCTGCCAGCACTGCACTGAATTTACCAACACATCTTTCCCATATGGAAAATAACTATATTTCATTAAAGCTGCAGTGCATATTAGTGTTTCAATTCAATTTAAATTTATTTGTTCAGCAAAAAAAGCCATTACAAAAAACATGTAACAAAACAGACATTATACAAAACCTATCTCAATATAAATAGCATAAATCTCATATCAGTACATACACAGGATAAAAATAAGCTATGTTTATATATCATCCAGCTCTCTATTGCACTCCCCCAGATAATAGTAGCAATTTCAAAAGCTATCATGTTGTTCAATCATTATGTTAGCTATTTCATAAGAACAATATTTTCCAACCTTAGCACTTTTTATTACTTATACCCAAAAAACCCTATCCGGAGATGTCTACATTTAAATGCTCTTGATAATATCTCATATTTCTTTTCCTTATTTTAATAATTTCAGTTAAATATACAGCAAATCTGGTTATCATATCAACATTTTCGGGGTTAAATAATAAGTTCAGCAGGAATCTAGAAGGAATATTAAATGTGCCAATTCATTTGATCAAGTATTTAATTCAAACACTATGATACCATGGGCATCTGAAAATAACATGTTCCAAGTTCTCTGCTCAGCCAAAGAACAGAAACAATGATTTGACTGATTTGTTTTTTGACCATATCTTGTAGTCAATACATTACTAGGGAAAACTTCAAATCTATATTGTGTTAATACGTATCTATATTTTGGTTCTGTCACTGCAGTCAAATAATACTTAAGGGAATTTTCTGTCATGTTCTTAACTAACCAGCAATACGTCTTAACCAGTTTGATCTTTACAAGATCATAATTTTTAGCATCATTTTGTATTATTTTTCTAATATACTTAACATAAGAGATACAAATCTCTATATGTTGCTCCGTCCATCTTTTTAACTCATATAGATCAAATTTAGTTAATAAAGAATATACTGAGGCAATCCATCCAGTTTGCTTATGTGAAAAAAGATAATCTTTTTCCCTTAAAGCATGGAAAAGTAGAGAATCTTTAGATTGAGACTGTAATTTGATCCAATATGAAAGAATTCATTCCTGCACCAAAAATGCGAAACTAATCTGGCCTAGCTGTGACCTGGCCAGAACATTTGAAGTACTGGCCAGAATTCTTAGCAATTGTTCGTATGTTTTATTTAATACAGAATCAATTCTATTTAAATTTTGCAAACCCCCAAACCTCCACAGCATATGCTGCTTGTGATTTTAGTTTTGCATTAATGACCTTAATCATGGGAGCCACAGTTTTACTACCATACAATATATTGAATCTCTTTAGGAGTTTGGCCGAGTTCTCTAACTTTTTAACTGTTATAACAATGTGCTTATTCCACTTGGTATTACAATTTACTTCCCCCTAACCTAAGTGACCTATACTTTAATTTATTTCTAAACACCATAATATTTGTTTTATTTGGATTCGGTTTAAGATTATGTGATTTACATAATCCCTCTAACTTATTCAAGGATCTCTGCAAACCAATCCTACTAGTAGATATTATGGCCAGGTCATCTGTGTATGCCAACACAGGAATGTGTCTTTTTTCTATGTTCACTAAAAGAAAAGAGGGATTATCTAATGCAACAATTATGTCATTTATATAAATGTTAAATAGAGTCGGAGCAAGGGCACATTTTTGTCTAACACCTTGGTTTCTCTTGATTTTTCCAGTCAGTGTTCCTGACTGAGTATATTTAATCTGTGCCTATGTATTTATATGTAATCTTTTAATAAGTAATATGAGATCCTGATCAGTTCTTACCTTACACATTTTTCCCAAAGTAATGAGCGTAAAACAGTGTCAAAAGCAGACGAAAAGTCCACATATGCTACAAAAATAGGCTGCTTCTTGATTTTAGTATACTTTTCAATTATATGATTAAATAAAAAATGTGTGTGTGCATATTAGTGGAGAAAGTTTTGACCTATATATATATTTTTTTTGTTAAAGTTGTTATTGGAATTTATTATTTGTTCATATGTAGAAGGATTACAACAATGACAGTGCTACTGCAACTCTACACATGCATAGGTTACTGAATACATTTAGTCACAGACTATATGAAACAGGTGCTCTTTTTAGCCTGAGATTTAGCATGTGGAATTCCACTACGGAAAAGTGAGAAATTATAATACAAGTTACATTTTCCTGTTGTGGTCCATTAGTACCTGCAGTATTGCTGCAGTTTGGTTTAGCAACAGGTGGAATAGGATGCTAGGTGTGAATCAAAAAGGCTCAGCATATGGAAATATTTTTATTAATGTTAAGTACAGGTGTGCCTTCCCAAACTGAAAAGAAGGTGAAAAAGAGAAAAATGTAACTGACATGGTAACCCTGTATTTATAATTATTGTCCAATGATTGCTCTTTATCTGTAAACTCCCTGGTTGCTATTAAAGGTCAGTAGAATGTAGCCTATTTTTATTGTTATACATCCACTGCCTCCTTAGATGTGCTAAGGTAGTGGCTACAAAACCAGTAATGTGTGAGTGAGGGGGAGGAGGGGGAATGGACACAGGAGAAAAGGGGGAGGAGGTAGGCTGAGGCCCACAGCAGTAAGTTTCCTATTGGGAGGGTCCAACTTTTAACACTGCTATAACATATACATAGTTAATGCACTAAAGGGTGTTATTATGTACTGTGGGTCAGTTTAAAGAGGCAGGTCTTGTTGTTCACCTATCTGGAAATCTGTATGGAGTTATGGGAGGGTGTACTGTCAAGTATGGGCCCCATGTTTTATAGTGTATTTTAAGATTGCCCATTGCTGCATGAGTGGTTTGTACATATCGTGCTGTGAGGGACAAGCCATGGGTCCATTCAAAAAGATATGGAGGCTTGGAGTCTCTTCAGTGGCTGAGAATAACTCTCATTGCTTTTGTGTCACATTTACCCAGTTTAGTTCAAAGTGTGACAGCTGGCTGCCCTGAGATGGTAGCCCTAAGAGTGCTAGGGAGACTTTAGAAACTAGGAGGATAGGGACCAGTGCAGCACAAGACTTCCATACTCCAGTCCAATATGATTCCGGTGTGGACAGGAACAAACAGAATAGTGGGATGCAATGGTTGTGGGGCAGCGGTGTTCATAGCCACACTGTGGAGAATGGGCTGTTGTCCGATATGCATCAGACTGGGGCAAATAGAAACATACATAAACAAGCTAAGGGAGAAGATTGTGAGAACACGGGAGAACAGGGGGTCAAGGGAGAACTATAATGGCAGCAGGGAGATATGGGGAGCAGCAGGCATGGAAGGAGGGAGGGAGGAAAGAGACCAACAGGGGGCATGAAGTAATAGGGCAAGATAGGAGGGTCCAGGCAGGAAAGGGACACAGACCAGGCTGTCGAGGAAGCAATGAATGGCAAGAGGTGTGGAGAAAGGGGAAGGGGACTCCAGGGGCTCAGGAAGGGCACATTCCTTGGCATCAGGGGGAGGTGGTGCATAAACTGGGGGGTATTAAGGTGTCAAACAGGTTTGAACCTTTTGTAGAGTGGATGGATAAGGGTGTTCAGAGGATGGAGAAGGATGTTTGGGGATAGAAGGGGTTGGAATCTTTGGTAGAAGGGATGGAGCTGGGGGAAGGGATGGTAAAACAGTGGGAGGAGAAGGGGAGAATGAACAAGGATGAGGCATGGAAGGTACAAGGGGAGCAAGGAGGCAAGAAACAGGGGCAAAGGGAGGAAGAGGGAGACAGAGTGGAAGAGGAGGAGGTAGGAGGCAAACCAGGAAAACGGGAGAACAGTTAGGTGGAAATAGGGGAACAGAATGGGAGGTGGGAAGAATGGCAAAGAGGATGGAATCTTTTTGACAGGGGAAGTACAGATGGGGCACTGGGAGGGAACCAGGGGGGTCAAGTAGGTAGTTCGGGATAGGGAGCGCAATTAAGAAGAATGAGCCCAGGAAGGTGGGCCCACCAAGATCACCATCAGATCCATTAGCTGTGGATGTTGAGAAAACCTTGGTGTTTGGGGACTCCATCATTAAGGGGATACATGGGATCAGCAGGGGGCCTACATACAGGCAGAGGTCAGTCTTTTGTGAACTGGGGATGGAGGCTGGGAGGCAATGCAAAAAATCAGGGAATGTGCTAGGTTGGTAGAGAAACCACACTTAATCATTCATTGAGGACAAACGATCTGGCAAGTAGTGAAGTGGAAGAGGTCCAGAGGAAGTTCAAGGCACTGGCAAAGGGGATGCATGGAAGAGGCCAAATCATTAGTATTCTCAGAAGTCTTGCCAGTCCCCTGTGCCAGCACTGCTAGGCTGAAAAGGATTAGAGAGTTCAAAGACTGGCTCAGCACATGGTGCGGGAAGGAAAGGTTTGCCTGTATAGGAGAGTGGGGGACACATGGGAGGATGAGGGCTTGCTTTGGAAAGATAGACTAGATCTAGGTGGGAGGGCAAAGGCACTAGGGAGCCTACAAGGGTATATTGATAAGTTCTTAAGGGGGGGTTAAACTGGAAGGGGGGGAATACAAGGCTAGGATGACAGGGAGTTTAACAGGAAGGGCAATGGACTACCTAGCACTCCCCTGCAAAAGGGAGCAGGAAAGGGAAAAGGCAGGAAAGGGAGGGATGGCAGGGAGCAGGGTATATGGTGGAAAAGACTTTCTTCAAATGCCAGAAGCCTGGGGAAAAAAATGGCAGTCTTAGAGTCCATAATGGTGGGAGAGAGCCTGGATAGTGTGGCCTTAATGGAGACCTGGTGGTCTGAGCATCAGACCTGGGAAGTAGGCATTCTGGGATACAGGCTTTTCTGGAAGCATAGGGCTGGCACAAAGGGGGAAGGGGAATTGTGCTGTACATTAGGGAGGACATTAAGGCTGTAGAGGGGCAGGAGGAGCATGGGGAGGCAGAACCTTGTGGGTCATGTTAGAAAAGAGATCTGGGGCATCAATATGGCTGAGAGTGGTTTACAGACCTCCAACACAGGTGGAGGAAGTGGACATGCAGATGTTGCAGGCGGTTGAAAGAATGGCACTCAAGGGGGAAATTCTGCTGGTGGGAGACCTTAACCTCCCAGATGTGGACTGGGATATCCCATCAGCTAGATCAGCCAGGAGCAGGGAGATCCTCAAGTCCCTCCAGGGAGCTTTCCTGCAGAAGTTGGTGAGGAAGCCCACTTGGGACGTCAGCATACTCAACGTGTTCCTCACAAATAGGGATAGTGTGGAGGGAGTTGGCATAGGGGCCAACCTAGGTGTGAGTGACCATAACACAGTGAGCTTCAGGGTTAGGGCAGGGAAAGAAGTGAATCGAACCAACACAGTGGTCCTGGACTTCAGGAGGGCAGATTTTCCCAGAATAAGGGAGATTTTCAAGAATGAAATGGAGGGGAAGGAGGAAATAGAGGAAGTGGAGGAATTATGGAATTCAGTCAAGGGGGGGGTTACTAAAAGCCACTGAAATCTGCATAAAGAAAGTGAGGAAGAACAGAAAAAGAAAGAGACTGCTTTAGTTCACCAGAGAAGTGAGGGGGCAATAGGGGAGAGAAATAAAGGGTATTAAGAGAATACAAGAGGACACAGGGGAAGGCAGACAGGGAAAAGTACAGGGAGAAGCTGAGGGTGGTGAGGCAGAAGATTAGGAAGGCAAAAGCAGAAACAAAAGAGAGAATTGCTAAACAGGCCAAAAGGTGCCATAAAACTTTTTTCCAGTATATAGGAGAGAAGAGGAAAGCAAGGCTGGGGCTAGTAAGGGTGAAGGGAGTACAAGTGGAGGGGGACTTTGAGGTCAGTTGTCATGGTGGAAGGGGAAGGGAGGGGATTGGTATTAGGGGAGAGGGGAAGGGGTTACATAAGGTTGGATCCTAGTTCGATCAGTGTGAACAGAGTCAGAGAAGAATTAGGTAGGTTAAGGGTAGACAAGGCTATGGATCTGGATCTCCTGCATCCTAGGATAAGCTGGGAACTAAGGGAGGAGCTGGCGGCACCTCTAGTGAGGTTATTTAACTTGTCCCTGGCAACAGGGTGGATGCCAGAAGACTGAAAAAGGGTGGACGTAGTGCCTCTTCACAAGAGTGGCAGCCGGGAGGAGGCTGGCAATTATTATCCAGTCAGCCTCACCTTGGAGGTTGGTAAGGTGATGGAGGTGATATTAAAAGAAAGGGTGGTCATCTTCTTGGGGGATAGTGAGCTGCAGGACATCTGTCAGCATGGCTTCCCACAGGGGAGGTCATGTCAAACGAACCTGATCAAGTTCTTTGATTGGGTGACAAGGGTGGTTGATCAGGGACGGGCAGTGGATGTGGCCTCTCTGGGCTTCAGGAAGGCCTTCAACACTGTTCTCCACAGACAGCTGGTAAATAAACTAGGGAGTCTGGGGTGGGACAGAAAATAACAAGATGGGTGGAGAACTGGATGAGGGGTAGAAGCCAGAGGATGGTGGTAAATGGATTACATTCATGGAAGGTGGGGGTGATAAGTGGGGTCCCCCAGAAGTCAGTGCTGGGGCCCATCCTATTTAACATCTGCATCAGCGACATAGCAGATGGGCTGCAGAGGAAGGTCTGCCTGTTTGCAGATGATATGAAGATCTGCAATATGGTGGACATCCCATAGGGAGTGGACGCTAGGAGAGAAGATCTAAGGTTGCTGGAAGGGTGGTCAGAAACATGGCAGCTGAAATTCAATGCTAAAAAATGCATAGTAATGCACATGGGAAGGAATAACCCAAAAGCAAAGTACACACGGGGTTGAAATGAAAACAACCCAGCAGGAGAGGGATCTAGGGATTGTAATTTCAGACAACTTTAAAGTAGGGACCCAATCTAGAAAGGTGGTTGGCAAAGTGAATAGAATGCTGGCATGTATAGAGAGAGGTATAACAAGCAGAAGGAGGAAGGTGCTGATAGCAGTTTAGAAATCCATGGTGAGGCCTCACTTGGAGTACAGGGTTCAGTTCTGGAGACCACACCTGTGGAAGGACATAGAGGGGATTGAAAGGGTTCAGAGAAGGGCCATGAAGATGTTGCAGGGGTTGCTTGGGATGCCCGATGAAGAGAGGTTGGGTGAGCTGGACTTGTACTCGCTGAAGACCAGAAGAGAGAGAGGGGGTGCATAATAGAAACTTTTAAGCAAGGCCCCTAGAATTCTGCGGCCACAGAATTTTGTGCAGAACTTGCAATCTACCACAGAACTTCTGTAGTGCCACAGAATTCATTGTTCTTGGTGATTTTTTATTAATATTTCTGTTTATCCATAGAATCTGGTTCCCTTCTCTTCTTTTTATATCCAAAATCCCTCTATGTTCAGAATGTGATGTTATCATTGCTATAACATCATAAATTAGCTAATGAAATGGCTGCATTCTGCAACAGAAATGAATAGTCACTTATCTACCACAACTCCCACTGCCAGAAGCGGTGGCACGGGACATCAGGCATGGTGATATTTGCTCAACCTGCACTACAGCCTAATACAATTTTCAGTCTTACGTTATTGCACTAGGGCCAACTTAAACAAAACCTTGTCAATAGCACAGACTTGTTAAGTCCATACCTCACTTTGTACAAAGTTATTTGTGCTTTTAAGGTATAGAGATGCCATCTGAAATGAATAACTGGTAAAAATTAATTTACCTGTTAGTTTTAAGAAAAATAAAGCAATTATACCCAGAAAAGTGGAATATAATAATGTGTAGACCTGCTGAAAGAATAGACCTGTTAAATAAATAATTGCGCTGTACACATTTTTGCCAGGGTTATTGATTACATATCGTTACTGATTGATAGTCACCCAAAAGTTATGGAGAAATGTGTTCAGGGCCAGCTGCTGGGCCAGAGGATAGCATGTTGTGTTTCCATGCCGGCAGCTCAGGTTCAGAGATTAGCTCTGGGAGCTGGCTGGGCAGCACAAGGATTGGGGGAACACATCACTGCTCTGAGCCTGGGAAGGTATGGTGCAGTGTTCTATCACACAGTGGACACATTGTGATGGGCTGGAGAGCTCTATCTCACAATCGGTTCACATGCATGTCATGGCCTGATGGAGTTTCGTAATGTGTCAGGGGAAGCAGGTTGGCATGATAAATGAGTTTTGCAATAACTCCTCTATTCAGTTTATTCCATTTCCTATGGAACTTGTATGAATGAGGATGCAATTTCATGGAAAAAAAATATATACAGTATATATATATATATATATATATATATATATATACACATACACACACATATATAGTATCTCTCTCTCACACACTATATACACACATATTTGTATGTATGTATGTTACAGATTGCATATAATTATATAAGTGATACACAGTGGGGACCTCATGAGTGGTGTAGAAAGCACATATAAATATATGTGATACACAGTTGAGACCTCATTAGTGGTATAGATACCATGCATATAGAAATACCTTATTTATCACATAAGGTCCCCTCTGCATATTTCATTTATGCAATAGGCTAGGACCTTAAGGGAGATAGATTTGTTTTGCTTTTTTTAGGCATAAAATAATTTCTATATCTGTTATTTTTTGAACTAGTGTTACTGTGCGTTCCCCCATCCTGATTACTATAACCACTGCCATGAAAGTGAAGTCATGATGACAAGATGACACTGTGATATGGTAGTTTGTTAGTGCCGCAGAACTTCCGCAGAAATTATAAACCACCACCACAGAAGTTCTGCTGCAAATTGTAGTCCTGCCGCACAACTTGGTCCCACTGTGCCGCAGAAAAGTAGGGGCCTTGCTTTTAAGTATGTGAAGGGGATTAATAAGGTAGGGGTAGCTTATTCACAGGGATGGTAGGTGCAAGAACTAGGGGTAATGGACTAAGGTTGGAAGGGGAAGGTTTAGGGGAAATGTGAGAGAGTGCTACTTCACTTAGAGGGTGGTGGAGCCATGGAACAGGCTACCAGAGGAGGTACCGGGGGCTGAAATGGTGGAGGGATTCAAGAGGGCATGGGGCAGACACAAGGGGTTGTCCATAGGGTAGAGGAAGGGATCTTGGGATGAATGGGGCAAGTGGGGGGGGAGGGATGAGACAGACTCGATAGGCCAAGAGGGTCCTTTTCTGCCATCACATTTTCTATGATTCTATAATATATACAACAGGGAGGCTTGGGGAAGGAGCACCTCCAACAGACATTGTGCCCATGAGCCCTGCCCGGCATAACCATTTGGGGGGAGGGGTCCTGTACACTCTATGCAGGATTTTAAATCGGGGTGTCTTTGCTTGCAATTCTCAGTTTGCTTTATATGCATTCATCCATACTTGTTCCTAGGCAGACTGAGGAAAGGCTATGAGTCATAGCCTTTCCTCAGTCTGATTCCCAGTCCCACTTCTCTCTGGGGCCTGATGTGTGGTCAGATGGGACTAATTTGTCCTTGATGTTCTAGAATTTACTGGCCAGATGTTGTGTAGATATACAGTAAGAACAGTTAGCCATGTCTCAGGAGGATATGGTTTAGGAAGGGTATGAGTAGGGGAGGGGGTGGTGATGTTTTGACTAAATCCCTCAGCTGAAGATATCACCGAAAGTGGGTATGGAGCAGGTTGAAGAGCTGCTGAAGTTCCTCAAAGAGTCTAAACACTCTTGTTAGTGGGTGGGATAGGTCTCCCAGGCACTATAACCATTGTTTTGCCATATCTCCGACTGAAAGGAATGGTTATGAATTGTGAACTGGTTATTGAGCCATATTGGCTGACCACTCACTGTCTTTGGTTCCCAACCAAGGAGTGCTTATTACAAATGCAGTTAGTGTGTCTCACACATGGAGAGATGTTAGATCTCAGAGACCACTCCAGGAGGATTAGAGCTTGGGGGCATGGTAGGTTACCCTGGGCCAGTTCCAGTGTTAGCCAGCATAGGATAGGATTTGAGTAAGCAGGTTTATAACATGTGATTACTTGTCGCAACACTACCCCGTTATGGATCATTCTAAAGCCTGGAAGCCCAAAGCTACCTGCTGACCATAGGCCTTGTATTGTCCTAAGCTTAATTGTTGGTGCTTTACCGGACCATGTGAAAGAATTTGTCTTGGTGCGCAGGTCTTTGAAAAAAAACAGGGTTTGTATTGGGAGATTTCCAAGGGTATACTGGACTTATAGGAGTGCTACCTGCTTCAAGGCATTGACCTTGTCCCATAGAGAGAGTATGCGAGAGACCCACATGTTAAGATCTGAATCTAGCTTCTCCAGCATCAGCTGTGTGTTTTCCACCACTGTGGTCAGAACAGTCTGCTTAAAGGGACACTGTCAACTCTTTTTGCATCATACTATTTCAAGTTGAATATGCATATGTTATGATTACTTACCAGCTCTAAAACTCATTGGTGTTGCTGGGGGTTTAATCTGCTGATCATTTCTTAGTAGAATTGAAATGCATGCTAATTATGTAATGATACCCAACCGTGTTTTGTTCCACATCCTTGATCTGCTCTTTTTGCTCACTTCCTGAACATTAGAAACACCCCAAGCAGTGCAGCCACTCATGCTGTAATAGTCTCCTCTGCTCCCACTGCATCTTGAGTGGCTAGACTGTGTTGGGGGTGTTGACAAGTCCAGGAAAGATGCAATGGGAGCTGATTAAGGAATGCAAACAAACACATTTTGTTGTGGTGAACACCAATATGATCGGCAGTCTGTTTTACACTTTTAAAAAGAATAAAGGAATCAGGATCAAACTTCCAGCCACATCAACAAATTCTAAAGAATGCAAACAATCTTAAAATACTTTTTTATGGCTGCCTGTGGGGAGCCCAGCAGGCGTTTTGGGATCACATCTCTGTAGGAGAGAGAAGGGACCATGAGCAGATATGACCCCTGTCTTCTCCTACAGTGATGCAGTCTCCTGTCTGCAGCTGTGTTGTTGCTGGTGGGCTTTCCTCCACGGATGGAGCTCCCCTCTGCAGAACATTGCCCCCCTTCCCCATGCATTACTTCATTCCGCAATTGCGGAAGTGACAGCAGCTGCAAGATGGTAGCCAGACTCAATCTGCGCATACGTAAGTATCACGCATGTGCAGGTCTGTTGTCACTGCCATCTTACAGATGGCATCCTCCTGCATTGGTCTTGCTCTGCTGCTGCTCCTGCTCTGTACATCTCTGCTGCCACTCTGCCAGGGTTTCTTCTTCTGCCATGCTCTGCTGGACCTCTGCTGACTCTGAAAAGCTTTGGGCAGCTGTAGTGGCTCTGACCAGAGTTTGTTTTAACTAGGGACAGTTTGAGGACTAAAGGGGTTGACAGTGTCCCTTTAAGTTTGATCAGTAAGCACACTACTGCCTCTGTTGATCATTGATAGTAGTTACTGGAGAAGTGATCAGATGAGCAACTTTGGTTCAGGGGTATTACTTGGGATTTGGAGCCAGTCAATTTATAGACCGACTGGTCTGAGTAGTCCAGAAGCAATGAGTTAAGACATACTTGGAACTATACATGGAAGGTTTAGGTGAACAGGAGGTGTGAGCCCATATGGTTCATCTCCTGCACTAACAGGTCATCCAACCCCTAGTTCTAGGTGTAGGTGCTTGTCAAGTTTGTTTTTAAAGGATAGAAATGAATTAGCTTCCACTATTTCCCTAGGTAAGTTATTCCATAAGGGGATTATCCATTATGTAAAAAGGTTCCTTCTGATGTTTCTTTTAGAATATGTTAACTTTAGCTGGTGACTATGGCTTCTCAATGGTATGACTACTATTGAACTGTAGTCCAAGGCTGTCTCTTAGCTCCCTGTCTCTGGAAATTCTGTACATCAGTAACAGGTCTCCCCTGATTTTTCTTAATTCTAGTGGATAAAAGCCAAGGCTCGCCAGCCTGCTATCATAACTCCAGCCCTGCATTTCAGCAACCAGATGAGTAGTCCTTTTCTGCATTCTCTCAATGCCATCTACATCCCTCTTCAGATATGGGTTCCAAAGAGGGGCACCACAGTCCAAGTGGGACCTGACCATAGTGCTATACAGTGGATTAATACATGCACTGTGTCTGCTACTGAAGGCCCTAGTAATGCAGCTAATAATCCTATTAGATTTTTTAATAACGTCCCCACAGTGCTTATTGAAGGTCAGGTCATTGGAGACCAGCACCCCAAGATCTTTTTCATTTTCCACTGTTTTCAGTGTTATACCATTTAATGAATATGTGCAGTTTTTATTTCTAACACCAAAATACATGACTACACACTTATTCAGGTTGAAGAGCATCTTGTTGGCATTTGCCCATTCTTCTATCTTTTTAATATCCTTCCTTAATGTTTCTACCTGGTTACTGACACTAACTTCGCCACTTAACTTGGTGTCACCTGCGAACTTGGTTTGTAGTCATATCTGATATAAAGATGTTAAATAAGGTGGGTCCCAGTACTGATCCCTGGGGCACCTCACATGTAACCTGTCCTATTCCTGACAGGTAACCTCTGACCCACACTCACTGGGTTCTGTTGCCCAGCCTTGCTTGTACTCACCTCACTAGTGTTTCACTTATCCCAGTGTCTACCATTTTTTGTATCACTGGTTCATGCGACACTTTATCAAATGCCATCTTAAGGTCTAAATATATAACATCAGTGGGTTGATTCTGGTCAAAGTGCCTACTAATTTTCTTGTAAAAGACCAAGTTGCTCATCAGACAAGATCTGTTAGATGTAAAGCCATGTTGGGTTGTATCAATCTGATTGGCTGCGATGATCTCCTCCTGTACTCTATCCTTAATCATTGATTCTAACAGCTTTCCCAGGACCAATGTCAGGCTGATAGGCCTATAGTTGCCCACCTCCCTTTTCCCTCCTTTCTTGTAGATTGGGACAATCATAGCTGTTCCCCAGTCATGGGGAATGTCTCCTGTGTGCAAGGACTTGCTATATAGTCTGTATAATGGTTCTACTAACCATACACTTCTTTAATTAACCTTGGTTGAAGTCCATCTGGTCCTGCTGATTTAATAATAAATAATAATTTTGAAAGGTGCTTGATAAATAAAGTTATCAAGGTGCTTTAGCATAAAAGGTAGATAAAACAAGATAAAATATAAAATACAGTATAAATACAAATAGTAAAAATTCAATAAAATCAATCAGAATAGGCTTGGTGCCACAGGTACGTTTTCGAGGCCTACTTGAAACCCCCCATGGTCATGCACCCTCGTAGCTGACAGAGTAGAGAATTCCAAAGGGCTGGAGCCACATACATAAATGCAAGGGCCCCCGATGATTTTAAGGATATCCTTGAAATCTCTAGCAACCCCTCGTCAGCCAAGCAGAGCGTTCGCCCGGGGCAGTAGGGGAACAGGAGCTCTTTCAGGTAGTCTAGGCTGAGTTCGTGTAGGGCTTTTTAAGCCAAGAGTCCAACCTTGAAGGTGATCCACCACTGAATCAGCAACCAGTGCAATTCGCTCAGCACCAGTGTGATATGACATGTCCGAGGAGTCCCCGTCAACAACCAGGCTGCTGCGTTCTGCACCAGCTGCAAGCAGCAGATATCAACCCCCAGTAGCCCAAGGTAAAGCGAGTTGCAATAATCAAGGCATGAGGTCACAAAAGCAAGAACCAGCGTGGGAAGATCATCGGTAGGAACTAGGTGCTTGACCCTGGCGATGTTCCTCAGATGGTAAAAGGAAGACTTGACGACTGCCAACACCTGAGATCGCAGTGTCAGCCCATCGTCAAGAATCACCCCCAGATCCTGCACCCATTCAGTGGCAAGAAGCTGGGAGCCCTCCCAAAGAAAGCCCCATAGGTTGACCAGCCCCCAACCCCTCTATCCAGTGACCAGGATCCACAACCATCACCTCAGTCTTTCCCAAGTTCAACTTCAGCCAGCTGGAATTCATCCAATCCTGGATTTCAGTGAGGCAGTTATTAAATACTGAGAGTGCACTACCCTGGTCAGGTGCAAAAGACAAGTAAAGCTGGATATCATCAGCACAGCAGTGAAACCTCAGCCCATACCATCTTACAATGTCTCTAAGGGGCAGCATGTACACCATGAACAACATGGGGACAACACTGAACCCTGGGGGACCCCACAGACAGAGAGAGTCAGAGGAATAAATCCCCAACACCACTGTCTGAGTTCTGCCAGTGAGGAAGGACTTAAACCACCTGAGGACTGTACCAGACAGGCCACAGATGAACCTCAGGTGCTCAAGCTGCACCCCATGATCCACAGTGTCAAACGCTGAGGAGAGATCAAGAAGAACCAAGATGGAGCAGCTTTTCTGATCTCTCGCCATCAAGAGATCATTGAGCACCCGAACCAGCTCAGTCTTGGTACTAAGCCTCTTTTGAAAACCAGATTGGAGAGGTTCGTAGATGTCATGGATGGTCAAATGGTTCTCCTGCTGTAAGGCCACTACCTTTTTAATCACCTTCCCCATGAAGGGGAGGTTAGAGATGGGTCTGTAGTTAGCAAGGCAGTCTGGGTCCAGAGAAGCTTTCTTCAGGGATGGTGTCACAACCGCCTCCTTCAGGGAGCTAGGGAACTCACCTGACTCAAGGTAACATCAGACTATCCATGCCAGGACCGGGCCAATGATGTTGCAACAACCCATAATCAGGGAAGTTGGGCCCAGATCCAAACTACAGCATGCAGGGCACATACCCTGGACAATCCGTATGACATCCGCAAACTCCAGCTGGTCAAAGGTACTCCAGGAAAAGTGGGTGAAAGTGACCAAGCAATGATCAACAGCATCCTCCATAGAGTGTGCTGGTTGAATCTCCACTCTGATGCCTGCCACCTTATCCACAAAGAAACAGACGAGCTCATCACACTCCAATTGTGAAAAAACTCTTCAAAACTGTAGGCAGGCTGGGTTGCACAGCCTGTTCATGGTTCAAAAGAGCTGAGCCAGTCAGTTCTGAGCAGCAGCAATCTCCCTGGACAGGAACTCTGCCTTCTTACTGTACATTGTTGATTAATAGACTTGGTAATGTTCCATCAACCTAAGGTAGTCAGCCTCCAGGGTGGATTTCCGCCAGCAACGCTCTAACCTTCGTCCTAGTGGCTGCATCTCCCTCAAGGTCCCATCAAACCAAGGGGACTGAGGGCAAAGGGAGAGAGGACAAACATGGACAGGATTGATAGAGTCCAGGGCAGTAGTAATGACCTTATTATAGGCCAGAATCAAGGCCTCTGGGCTCCCGCTTACCTCAGGAAACATTGATAGGTCAAGTACCACAGCCAGGCCATCAGGACTCACATCCCATAATGGGCAGTATCCAGCCATCTCCAAAGGGGTAGGCCTATGAAAGGGGGCACAAAAACTGAATCCCACGGTGCAGTGATTGGGCCATCTAACAGGTTACTCCCCCAGATCAGAGGCTTCGATCTCCAGGAGTAAGACCAGGTCAAGAGAGTGAATTGTGTTTATGAGTAGCAGAGGTAACAATCTGTGTAAGGCCCAGTGATGTCATCAGCTGGAGGAAGTGTTGTCTAAATTGTGAGAGTTCATCATTGAACCAGGCATTGAAGTCACCCAGGACCATCAGCCTGGGTGACTCAAATGCCATGTCGATCATGAAGTCCACTACTTCCTGAAGGAATCGCTTCTTATCCCTGGGTGGACAATAGATGAGGGCGATCCTACAGCCTACATCTGCTACTACAGTACACTCAAATGACCAAGTCTTCTGAACTGGTACACTCATGAGGCCCAATGAGGCCTTGAAACAGACTGCAACCCCCCACAGTCCAATCTCGTACGGGATATCACCAATGTGGGGCTAGCATTCTTGTCCAGCCAGGTCTCGGTGATGCAAGCCAGATCAGCTGTCCTAACAAGATCTGCAATAATTGCCATCTTGTTTTTAATAGATCTGGCATTGCATAACACTGCTCGAGTTGGACAGGTTTCCAGGGCCACCCGGGCTACTTGTCAACCAATAGTGGTGGTACCCTTGTGTATGGAAACCAGACATGGGGGACCATGTTCCAGAATCCATTTCATCCCAGGGCATCTTCTGGAACTAACAACCCCAATGTGAGAGCCCTGCTCATTCATCCTATGCTGTTTGCACACCCAGCCCACCCTCCCCCCGACAGGCAATACCCAGCACTCTACATCGCTGATAGATTGAAAACTGTAAAGGGGGAGACAAAGCAGCAGAGGGCACGAGGGGAAGAGGATGAATAGCGCACGACCTGGGGGGCAGGCCTCCAACACATATTACTATCCCAAATCAAATAAACTACACCAAGCCAGAAAAGAAAAGAGAAGAAAACTCCAACAAAGTAAACTCAGAGCAAAATCTAAAATAAATAATACAGTTCAATAAATAGTACAGTTCAGATTTTGCTGTATTAATTTTATGTAGTTTCTGCATCATATTCTTCTTGGATATTTCAGCAACTACATGGGTACTATTGGTCAGTTTAATGTTATTTCCTATACTGTTGTGATTGCTATTGGAAAATACTGAACAGAAGTAGTTACTGAACTTACGGACTTGTGCTACCGGGTCAGTGACCTCATCTCCTTTCATCAGGGGGACCAGCTAGTTGAATATCCGGAGAAATGTGAAATACAATGCCCTCAACAGCATGGATTTAGAAAAGGGCACAGTACCACCACTGCCTTTTTGGAGTTTATGGGTTACATCCACAGTACACTTGATCAAGGAAACTGCTGGTGCAGTGTTCATTGACCTTACAAAAGCTTTTGACGCTGTCAACCACCCACGTCTACGCAGACAGCTTTCCTCCATTGGGCTCTCCAAGAAGCACTACAATGGTTTGAGAGTTATCTTGTGGACTGGTTCTAACAAGTCAGGATTGCCAATACCACCTCGAATCGAAAGCCAGTCCACTCAGACATACCCCAGGGCTCCATCCTGGGACTGTTACTGTTTAATCTATTCATGAATAATCTTCTTAGTGCCTGTCATCAGAGAATGTTACTATATGAGATGATGCTGTCATCTTTACCAGCCACTAGGACCCTAAACTCATAGAGCATCATCTACAGCTTGACTTTACGAGGGTTGAACAATGGTTCAGTGCCCACAAATTGATCCTGAACCTCAGCAAAACCAAGGTTATGCTATTCAGCAGTGTGTGTAGCGAACATAAAGCCCATTCCCTCACCATCCAGAATGGCTCTGTCGCACAGCTCAAGCAGGTCAAGCATTTCAAATACCTTGGGATCACGTTGGATAACTTCCTCTCCTACAAACAACACATTGAGAATGTTGCCAAGGCCGTAAACATTTGAACTGGAATGCTACATAGGCACAAGCATTGTATGACTACAGGTGCTCTGCATCTTGCAATTCACAGCTCAGTCACTTCCGTCATTGACTATGGTCTGACCATCTATGGTTCTGCCTCCCCTAATGGTAATGGTGGCACTTAACAAGGCCTGTAGACTACTCACTGGTGCTGCCCGCTTTACTCACACCTGTGAACTATATGCCCAATCTGGATGGCTCCCAGTCCTTTGTAGGATCCAGTATCAGACCTGCCTGCTAACAAAAAAGGTACTCCTAAGCCTCATGCCACCAGGTGTCGAAAAGCTCCTAAACATGCACTGTACCACTCAGCTTACCTGTAATGCCCTCAATCAAACCTTCCAGGTTCCCAGATGTCGGAATCCTGACTACTCCCAAAATTGGCCCCTTCAAACAGCTGCTCCAGGTACACCTCACCTCTTCTAGTAGCTGTAATTGTTTCACTTAGAGCTCCACTTCCCTTAGTACTCCAGACTTTCCTGCTCACCATGCTCCTCTCCAATAGATTTCTGCTATCTAGTCCACCCTTCATTCCCCTCCACTACCCCCGCTACTCCTACCCCCATCACCACCAACACTAGCACTTATAGCACCCCTGTCCCCTACCCAACTAGCACTTCTCAATCCCTCCTCCCTCCTTGACAATGGCCTTCTAGCCTGCCCACTCCTTCTGGGTCTACTCTCCCTACTGTTCTTCCCCTCAAATGCCATCACATCTAGTCTACTGATGCACTGCTTGGTTTTCAGTCTAAGCCGTTCTCTCCACATCTATCACTGGTTTTAGCTCTACTCCTATCGTACCTGTATAGTCTTATATAATGAATAATGATGTTCACTTCACCCTTGTATGTTCTCTACCATCTGTGTAACTTCTGTATCATTTTTGAAATGATGTTCACCCTGTTTGTCTACCGACATTTTGATGTGGAACCTTTGTAAATGAACTGTTCTTGCTCAAAGGTGTTTAATCCAAGCGCTAATAAAAATAAATTAAAAATGTTCCTATCAGATGTTTTACTGTTTACATATGCATAAAATGATTTCCCATTATCTTTTATATGGGCCAATTTAAACTCAGTTTTCTTTTTCTCATCCTTAACTGCCTTTTTTGCATTTTTAAGCACTTGTTTGTATTTGTTTGCATTATAGTTGTCGTTGTCCCTTTTAAGGGCTCTATATGCAATCCATTTTTGTTAATAAGGATTTTGACCCTGTCTGTGTACCATGGTGGTACTTTACCATTTTTATTATACATAACCTTATTTGGCATATATTTATCCTCTACTGTAGGTCCAAGAGTTTATTTTTAATCTGTAACCGACACTGTTCTGTTGATAATACAGCCATGTCCAATCTCCAGCCTGCTAATTCATCCCTTATCTCATTAAAGTCTCTCCATGCATAGTTTTTTACATGATAATTATGTAGGTATATCCGCTGAAAAAAAGCGTGATGTTGTCCACAAAATGAGAGATCTTATGCAGGGTTCCCACTACTGTTATATCCACAAAGCTGGTGAATTACACATTTTTGGGGCTAGGGGCTCCACTGACAGAAGGAGTAGGAATAGGAAGAGTGGACAATCCTGTTGGGTAGCCCCATGGGGGTGGAACATTTGTGAAACAATTGAGTTGGTCAACACATCTGTGATGACAGACACATATAAGATGTGAACAAGGGAGATTAATTTATCTGGCATTATGTCAAAGAGGTATGCCCACTCCAACCTGTCAAATGCTTTCTCAGATCTAGGGACAGTGTGGCAGTGGGCATGGTCAGATGATTAGTTTCCAAATTAGGACCATGTTGCAATGGATGTTATCTTAGCTCAGCTGATCTGGCAAAAAGCCAACCTTTTCTGGCTGTATCAGGTGTCCCATTATGCTCTCCATTCTCTTAGCCAGAAGTTTTGTAAACACCTTTGCATCTACATTAATTCATGAAATTGTGTGAAATTGAGATAATGAAATGCTATCCCTGATCTTCTTAGGGATGAGTGTGGCATGAGCTTGAGAAAAATAAGGAGGATTCCCCTTCTCTACTCTTCATTAAGAACGCCAACTAGTTTAGGGACCAGGGTCTTTACATACGTGCCAAAGAACTCACTAGGGAAGCTGTCTAGTCCTGCTGATTTACCTTTTGATGTAGATAGGATAGCTTCCTCTACCTCCTATGTGGAAATAGGTTGGATCAGTTGTGTACTAGAATTGGGGGGGGGATACTTATAGTAAAGTCATGTCAGTATAAAACTTGTAATACTTATGTGTAATGGTGAGACTTCTGAGGAGTAAAGCTGATCATACAAGTTCTGAAATTTTCAGGTGAGGTAACTCTCATATCCTGAGATATATGTATCACTGGAACTGGAATATATTTTTCTAGTTCCTGGGCCTAGAGACTGGTGGCTAATAGTTTCAAGGGTTTTCGTCCAGCCTCCCAGTAGGTCTGATTGAGGGCATATTCTGTTTTCTTCTGGAGAGTGTCTCTTCTCTTTGTTCTGATGGCTGAGAGCATGGTGCATATCTTCTCCTGTCTCTCTGGGTATAAGTAGGATTCCTGTTCTAGGTGCTTTAAGTCTCTTTCTTTTTCCCTTAGGAGTTTGTCTTTCTTTCCTAAGTTTCAACTTATAAGCTATCAATTTACTCTGGATGACTGCTTTCATGGCCTCCCACTGAGTGACCTAAGATGTGTCAGTGGCATCATTCAGGGAATGATATTCCAGGAGCTCCCTTTGTAGCCACTGGACAAAATCATCCTGTTGGAGTAACTGCATGTTAAAGTTCCATGTATTCCTCAGCCCTGCTGTCTTACCCCATGCCAGGGATGGTATCACTGGAGCATGATCAGATACATGTATACTGCCCAATGACACTCCTCAGGTCTGAGAAAGTATTGCATGTAATAAAAAAGTACATAAATTGTACTATATGAATTGTGGATTGAGGAACAGTAGATATAATCCACATCATGTGGGTGGAGATCTCCAGACATCATGGAGACCTTCCTGCTTGTAAGTGGTTGCTACATGGGAGGCTACAAGTTTGTTGTGGTGTGTGTCACCAACCCACTACTGGGGGTCAGGTCCACTGAGCTCACAGTGCCCACCCTTAAGTGCAATCCTTGATGGGGGGCAGGGATACCCTCCTCGTCCTTTCTGAATGCTCGCCGAGGTTGCGACTGTACCTCAGCCACGATGATCCAGGGTGTCCCTCTAGCTCTGGAGAAGGGCAAAATACCAGTCTTGAGTCTTGTGGCCAAATATGAACCCTTCCTTGGCTATTACACAAAGGAGGAAGACCTACACTCTCTTCGGGTTAGCAATGTAAGCCTGATTTGGCCTTCTCCCTACAGGACATGCAACAGCCTGGTTCAAAATCCCTGCAGACTTTTCCCTGAGACTTTTGTATGCTCCCTATCCTTCCAGATCCCTTACAGACCCTTTTCTCAATTTGGTTGCCTATAGTAGCCCTTTTGGCAATAACAGTTTCACAGATTATTAATAAACCTTCTGCAGATAAAAATATAATAAATCATCATGCAGGCAGAATTCTTTGGGAAAACAAATGTTTTACTAAAATACTTAAAATAACTAGTTACAGCTAAAAGAGAATGCTAATTTGGTTTACAGTAGACAGGCAAAAAAATGGAAAAATGTACAATTAAAACATAATAACACTGTTAGCTAGTCTACCTGAGGTATGAAGATTTCAAAGTCCAGATAATAATTGGTTTGCAAAATATTTCAGTCATTCTGTAGCAGCCTTTGGTTCTTAGGCAGTCTTTGTGCTGACAGGTCTTCACTTATGGTCAGGAGGAAGGAGTCCAAACAGGATGGCAAAAAGGTTCTGCATGTCCGTGCTGGAGAGTTTATATAGAAGATCATCCCCCCCAGTCTGTGACTAAAGGCTTGCCCTTCTGTGAATAAAGGCTGGTACTTCAACTTTAGGTCACCAGGTGTCATGCTTGCGCCATCCCAAAGTCTTGGCAGTTAGAAGAAATGTCAGTGTACTGTGGGAACCTTTTCCATCACCTCTTGTCTAAGACCATTTCCCTTTTGATCTTAAGAGTTTACAACAGTGGACATAGCTTATCTTATCCTGGGATTTTGAACTGGCTTAATTTAATTTATTATAAGGAAGATCCTGTAAGCTATATGATTTTACAAGCTGATTTTATTATTTCTGTTTGCCTTGACCTGTTAACATTAGAGGAATACTCTTTGATCATGTATCCATTAACTTTTTGACAAGAACTTATCAGATTACTGCAAGAAAGGATGGCCTCATAGGTCAGAGGAAAGTCAAACCCATTTAAAAAAATCCAGTCTTTTCTCTATGAGCCTTTGCTGACACAGGCATGTACATAGAATTACATAAAAAAAAAATATGCACAGCAGAATAATATCTACAAATAAGGGATATCAGTGGGGTAGCACGCAAGACTCCTCTCTCCTAGACTGAATTTGTGGAAATTCATCTCTAGGCATGGTATGATTTTCACAAATTCTGTTCACTGCTTTAACTGGCAGGATAGCCCATCTGCGTTGGCTCTGGCCAACCCGGCCCTGTGAGTAATGGTCATATCCTAGCCCTGTAAAAAAATACTCCACCTTAAGGGATAACCATTCTTCTTACCAATCTGGTCAGCCACACCAGGTGGTTATGATCAGTCTGTTCTTCAAAGTGCCTCCCATACAGGCACGGCTCTAATTTCTTCAGAGCCCATATCAGTGCAAGGCATTCCTTTTCAACTATGGAAAAGGCCTGCTCCTGGGGAAGCAGCTTCTTGCTAAGGTACACTATTTGGTGAGCTTTCCCTTTATTAGAGGCCTATCTGAGAAGTGCTCCAACTCAGGGGCACTGCACAGTGTCTCCTTTAGCCATGCGAAGGTTTGTTCACAGGCTTGATCCCATTTTACCTTTTTGAGCATTCTTTTGTTTAGCAGGCCATATAAGGGAGCTGCCAGGGTACTGTAATTTGGTACAAACTTTCAGTAGTACCCGGTGGTCCCTAGGAACTCCGAATCTGCTTCTGGATTTCAGGCCTGGGCCATGCCTCTATCACCTCAATCTTGGCTTGATTGGGACAGAGCTTCCCCTGCCCTACTACATGTCCTAGGTATGCCACCTCCACCATGGACACTTGGCACTTTTCAGCCTTGACAGTGAGCCTTGCCCTCTATCCTGTCCAACATTTCCTTCAGGTGGGACAGGTGTTCCTTCCAGCTGGTACTGAAGATGACAATATCATCCAGATATGCCACTGTATATTCTTTAGTACCATATAACACCTGGTTGACCAACCTTTGTAAGGTGGCAGGGGCGTTCTTCATTCCAAAAGGTATTACCCTGAACTTGAATAATCCTATTGGAGTGATGAAGGCTGACCTTTCCCTAGCTCTGGCAGTTAACTCCACCTGCCAATACCATTTTGTCAAGTCAGAGGTGGTAAGATATGTTATCCCTCCCAACTTGTCCAGTAGTTCATCCATCTGTGGCATTGTGGGGGCATTAGACTTCGTGACTGCACTGAGTCCAGGATAGTCCACACAAAAGTGAGTAGAGCCATCCAACTTGGGAATGAGGACTATGGGTGAGGCCCAGGGGCTGTGGGATTTCTGGATTACCCCTATATCCAGCATTTTCTCCACCTCCCTCTTAATGTCCTTTAGGACAGCCTCAGACACCCAGTAGGCTGTCTGCTGTATGGGCGCTTGTGTCCCCATGTCTATATCATGTGTCACTAAGGGGGTTAGTCCAGGCTTGGTCGTAAACAAAGGAGCAAAGACCACTAAAACCTTCCTCACTTCCTGGGTCTGTTTTGGGGTCAACTGGGGTGACAGTTTGATTGCCTCCACAGAGGATACCTGCTTGTTTTCCTCCAGCAAGTTCAGTAGGGGATCTCCTTCTTCTTCTGTTCCCTCCCCAGGACTACACACTGCAAATACCATGCCTGCCCTATTTGCATATGGCTTCTTCATTTTGACACAGTACATTCTATGGGTATGCCTCCTGTCAGGCAGTTGTACAATATAGTTCACCTCATTTTTCTGTCGGACTACCTTGTATGGTCCCACCAACTTGGCCTGCAGCTTGTCCTTCCAGACCAGAATTAGGACCATGATTTCCTGATCTGCACTATATGAGCAAGCTCTGGCTCTGTGGTCATGCCAGACCTTTTGCTTCTGCTGGGTGGCTGACAGATTGCTCTGGGCTGCCCCCTTAAACTCCTTCAGCTTTTCCCTAAACTTTAGGACATACTCCACTATGGGAGTTCCCTGGGTGGCGTGCTTGCCTTCCCAGTCTTCCCAGATCAAGTCTAGGGGCCAATGCACCCTACGTCCATATAAGAGTTCGAAGGTGGAAAACCCTTTTGATTCTTGGGGCACCTTCCTGTATGCAAAAAACAGGTGGGGAAGGTATTTCTTCTAGTTCCTCCCATGCTGTTCAGCAAATTCTTGGAGCATTGATTTTAGGGGATTTACCTATAGCGCTTCCACTGCGCTAGTGCCGACATCCCCTACAGCAACGGCTGCAATGATGACTGTTGGCATTGTAGCCACGGGGATGTCGGTGCACACCCCCCAGTCTCTAGGATTCTAACTCCGAGTCAGAGTTGGGCTGAGTAGGGGGCACACACCCAGCGAGGCAGTCCCAATCGGCAAACAGACCACCACAGCCATGGGTGGGTTTTGCTCGATTCCTGTCACTGTGGTGGTCTTTGCTGTGCCGGAGTCACTGTGGCAACAGTATACCATTTTAGGGTACCATTAAACCTTTCCACAAGCCCATTAGCTTGTGGGTGATAAGGTGTTGAGCATCTCTGCACTACCCCATACTTCTCCCACAAACACTTCATCAGATCCGACATGAAGGTACATCCTCAATCAGTGATAACCTCCTGCAGAAATCTGACACCTGAGAAAATCCCTAGCAAGGCATCTTCCACTTTGTCTGTCCTAAGGGAAGAGAGGGTGACTGCCTGAGTATTGGGTGGCATAATCTACCACCGTCAGGATAAACCTCTTCCTGCAGGAGCTTGGGTTACTCAGAGGTTCCACAATATCCATTCCTACCCTCTGGAATGGCTCCTTCACAATGGGCAAGGGAATTAGGGTGGCTTTAGTTTTATTACTTGTCTTCCCTATTTGTTAGCACCAGTGACAAGATCTACAATATTCCTTCACCTGCTGGGTGAAGGTGGGCTAATAGAAATTCTGGACCAGTTTCTGCATGGTGCGTGCAATTCTCAGATGTCCAGACATAGGGAGGGGATATCATCACCACTCCCTCAGTCCTCATGTCCTACATGTACAACAGTCCATTGTCCCAATATATGCTATGTCTCATGTCACCTCCCTGTGTCCCATCAGGGTCTGCACAAGCCCTCAGTCTCTTCAAACTAGGATCAGTTCTCTGAGAGACTGCAGATTGTTCACATTTTCCCAAGGCATGGGACATATCCCCCTTCAATTCCTAAACTGGGGTCCATAGCTCTAGTGTCAGGGCATTCAGGGTCACTGCCATCCCTAACCTTCTGTCCATTTGTTACCCCATCCTCCTCAGAGTAACCTTCTGTAGCTGTTTTGTGAACTGTTTCCTTGGGAAGTCCTACCTTCCTTTCACTACTCTCCATTTCAGGAGACATAGGCTGGGGAACCAGCCTCGCATTGTTTTCCAAAGGGGCCTCTATGGGGTCCAGAAACTACACTTGGCCTTTGCCATCTGACTGTGGGTAACAACAAACAACACCTCCTTCTGGAGATTGTTCCCTATAATGACATCCAAGGCAAGGTTGTCTGCCACAGCCACTGTTTGTACCCTCTCTCCTGTCTCACCCCAGTCCAGGAGAATGCTAGCAAGTGGAAGAGTTTTCTCCTCTCCCATGAACTGATTAGGTATAAGCTGTTCAGGTTCAACCAAATCCCCATTTACTAAGGTAAGAGATGCCCCCATATCCCTTAACCCATGGGTCTGCACCCCATTTACAGTAACTATTGCATTGTATGTGCTCCGTCATGTTCATAGGCATGCTTTCAGGGATACACAGTGCTCCCAATTCTGTTCGAGCACCACTTAGACCACTCTGTGCCTTTTCAGGACACTGTCTAGTAAGATGCCTTGGCTGTTTGCAAAGCCGGCAATCATCATTTCTTTTATCCAATAAATCATTTTCTTGTAACCTGGGGCTTCCTCCTTTCTGTAGAGGCAGTGAGGGTTTAGCTGCCCTGAATACGCACTTTTCCCCTTCTGTGCTGCCACGCCCGCCCCACTCCCTTTCAGAGCAGGCTTGTTCCTGGCATAGCGGTCCAAGAGCTCAGCAGCCTGCTGCACTGTTTTGGGGTCTCAGTCCTCTACTTTAACCAGGTTTTTAGCTCTGCTGGGCAAGCCCAAAAGAATTGCTCCAAAAGTACATCCTGCTCAATTTTCTCTACAGAGTTTGCTTCCACTTCCTCCCAACATTTCAAAAACTGACTTTGCTTTGTGGCGAGTTCATCACAGCTCATGTTAAGGCTTCTCTGGAGCTTACAGAACTTAACCCTGTATGCTTTAGGTGTTAATTTATACTTTTTAAGCAATGCAGCTTTAAGTTTCTCATAATTACTACTGTCCTGATTGTCTGTTTGGTCTAGTGCCTCATGCCCTTTCCCAGTAAGCAGCAAGGTAGCTAGAAGCTCCAGGACTCACTGGCTATTTTAGCCTGGATACAGACATTTTCAAACAAATTCAAAAATGCATCCATACCCACACCCTCTTTAACTTCAGCTATTAATTTGGAATTTAATTTATACCCCTCGTCCTGGAGTTCCAGGTTCACCTCAGCCACTTACCTCTTCTTGTGCTGGTCATTGGAGTTTTAGCTTCTGAAATTCAAACTCCCTTTGATACTGTTTTCCTCTCTCTTGGCTTCTCTCTGATGCTAGCTTTTTTTCCTGCATCTTCAGCTCCATTTGGAGCTTCCTCTGCTCAAATTCCAGCTCCAGCCTCCTCAACTCTAGCTGCAGCCTGATCCCTTCTGGCTCCAGCATTGTGGTGACTCTCTTCTGGTACTGTGGCTCTGAGTTCCCTCTGGTTTAGTGGTCCTCTTCCCTGGGATGGGACTCTGCGATGTCCCTTGGTACCCCCACTCCCAAGGCCTGGTCCCTTTCAATCACTGACTGTGACTCGAGGTCCTGGGCAGTTGCTCACGCAATGGCTGCCACAAAAGCCTCCACGAGGTGCTTTTTGGTTCACCCCTCACACTGGACCCCTCTTTCCTGACACAACTGCTTTAGGTAATCTGCAGTGTATTCACTGTAAATGGAAGCCATCTTCTTCCCTAACTACTGCTACAGTAGTTTTACACCTGAGGAAGAAAAAGAACAGGTAGGAAACTTTATAATGGAAACAAATTATATATTCCTGTTTTTAAATCTCTGCCTTGATTGTTTATTTATTTATTTATTGAAATGTTTCACCAAGAAAGGCACACTGAGCAATAAGATTCTCATCTTACGGTGTGATCAGGGGGGGTTACAGATGGAGAGCAGTTGCACACATTGATATATGGAATAGGAGTTAAATTGTACAAGGAATTACAATGACATATAGTAAATTAGGTTACGTGCATAAGGTTATCTTCAACAAAATAGTTCAGCATGGATTAGGTTAGCACAATACTGTTTGACCGCCATAGTACTCTATGGAGAACACATTAGACAGAGAGAACAAGGGTAGAAGTGCAATAGAGAGCAAGTGCAGAAGTTGATGGAATATGCCAGCATTTATAGCAGTAGCTAATGCCACTGGTCAGGCCTCATGGGATCGGTGAGGGGTAGGAGGAGGTAACTCAGTGGGAAGGGATTGTGTGTGGACAGTTTACATTTTATCAATCTGATACACTGGGCTCAAATCCAACTGTTATGCTTGTGCCACCAATATCTTGAATCACAATAGTATGCAACCAAATCTCTCATATCCCAAAGCTGAGCACCAGATTTGTCACCAACCCACTCCTAGGGGTCAGGCCCACTGAGCTCACAGTGCCCACCCTTAAGTGCAATCTGTAATGGGGGAGGGACAGGGATACCCTCCTCTTCCTTTTTGAAAGCTCACCAAGGTCATGACTACAACTCTGCCACGAGGATCTAGAGTGTCCCTCTAGCTCTGGATAAGGGCACAATACCAGTCTCAAGTCTTGTAGCCAAATATGAACCCTTCCTTGGCTATTACACAAAGGAGGAAGATGAAGACATCACAATCTCTTCAGGGTAGCAGTGTAAGCTTGATTTGACCTTCTCCCTACAGGACATGCAACAGCCTGGTTCAAAATCCCTGCAGACTCGTCCCTAAAACTGTGGTATTCTCCCTGTCCTTCCAGATTCCTTACAGACCCTTTTCTCTATTTGGTTGCCTATAGTGGCCCTTTTGGCAATAACAGTTTTCACAGATTATTAATAAACCTTCTACAGTCACACATACAATATAAGAAATCCTCACACAGGCAGATTTCACGGGAAAACAAATGTTTTACTAAAATACTTAAAATAACTAGAGTTACAGCTCAAAGAGAATACTATTTTGGTTTACAGTATACAGGCAGAAAATATGGAAAAATGTGCAATGAGAATGCTAAACACTGTTAACTAGTCTACCTGAGGTATGAAGATTTCAAAATCCAGAGAATCGCTGGTTTTCAAAATATTTCAGTCTTTCTGAAGCAGCCTTTGGTTCATAGGCAGTCTCTGTGCTGACACGTGTTCGCTTGTGATCATGAGGAAGGAGTCCAAACAGAATGGGAAAAAGGCTGTGCGTGTCTGTGTTGGAGAGTTGACATAGAAGACTACCCCCCCAGTCCGTGCATAAAGGCTGGCCCTTCTGTGAATCCCAAAGTCTTGGCACTTAGAAAAAATGTCAGTGCACTGTAGGAACCTTTTCTGTCACCTCTTGTCTAAGACCATTTCCCTTTTGATCTTAAGGGTTTATAAAAGTGGAAATAGCTTCTCTCATCCTGGGATGTTGAACTGGCTTAATTTAATTAGTTATAAGGAAGATCCTGTAAGCTATATGATTATACAAGCTGATGTTATTACATCTACTTCCCTTGGCCAGTTAACATTAGAGGAATACTCTTTGATCATGAATCCATAAGCTTTTTAATAAGAACTTGTCAGATTCCTGCAAGCAAGGCTGGCCTTGTAGGTCAGAGGAAGGTAAAATCCCTTTTACAAAATCCAGTCTTTTCTCTATGTGCCTTTGCTGATACTGGCATCTACATAGAATTACATAAAAAACATATATACAACAGAATAATATCTACAAATAAGGGCTAGCAGTGGGGTAGCTTGCCACAGTGGGGACCTAGGCCAGTATAGCTGAGCGGTACATCTAAGGCCAAATTTGGGTCTCCCTCTTTGACAATATTGGTTGATAGAATTGACAAAGGGGGTCTCTGGGATGCTAAGAGTATATAAATTCCCTCAAAAAATGGGTTCATCTTGGTACGTACCCTCTGGAATAATAACTCTACCATCATTGTCTAGGTATTCCTTGTGGATACTAAGCTGTATGCCTTTTTTACATAAAACAGCAGCTCCACATTGTCTGGAGGAGTTGGCATTGTGGAATGTATACTATGCTGACATACTAAATAGCCTCAGTGCCTCACTCCCAAGAAGGTGTATCTCCTGAATATATGCAATGTCACATTGTATGTCCTTAAGTTTTTGTAACACCCATCAATGTTTATTAGAGCAGTTCAGGCATCTTGAATTCCATGATATGATGTTTACATTATAGGGAGGGACCACCATGGGCAGCACCAACCAGTTGTGGTAACAGCAGTCCCCCAATTCCCCAATACCACCCACCCATGTTCTCCTCACCCCATACAGCACAATCCACCTGCACTGCAACAATACCATGTAATAGAAAAGTTGTAGCATAAGGAAAATTTTGTTTCAGAATAAGCAAGAACAATCACTATTCAAAAGTTCTATGTAGTCCCCACTCAAGCTTGGGAAGTGGGATTTAAAGATAAGTATACTAGTTCAAAGTCTGTCAGGTAATAAACTAAAATACACAAGAAAAGTTATGTAAAATAAATAAGAGTGATCCAACTACTTGAGGCACACTAGATACTTCCTATAAGACAACATAATCGGAGCTAATAAGCCTTCTCTCATAATGAACCTGCATTCAGCTAACCAACAGGATGGATCTGTCCAACCCCTTAGTCCATCTGTCTGTCTATGACCCCTACTGTAAGGCAGTCTACAGTCTACTGTTTAGGGAGATAGAGTGGAAGACAAAGAGGGGTTAGTCTGGGGAAAACATAGGGGTCCATGGTTCATACTACTATGCCTCCCATGGATTGGGGGGCTGGAAATTGCCATATGCCATGGCATGCCCTCTCTATCCTTATTGTACTAGTAGTGAAGGAAAGGAGATCTGGGGAGGAGATCAAGGAGTCTGATTGGGAACCCCTTTTTAGGGATGCAGTGGGCATAGCCCTGCAGACCTCCTGCTATGAGAAAAAGACTTCTGCATTCCATTCGACTGAACTTGTTGGAGTTACAACACAGTTGCCTCCATGCCTGTGAAGCACCCAGCTCACTGTCTCTATAGGCAGTTGCACTGCACTATTTTTATTTTTGCCATCACGGCCGAACACAGCACCCTTTGCCATGTCCAAGATGGCCACCAAACCATATTGCGCATGCACGATCACTTGTGCATGTGCAGTACATTTCAGCAGCCATCGTGGTCATGGTGGACTATCCTATGTTATGCTGTGATCACTGATTTCTTTTGTTCTAAAATTATATATAACCCCCCACCTGATCCTCTCTCTTAACACCCACCACCCCCACCCCAGAAACATAATAGTGACACTGGGGGTGCCCAACCCTCCAGTATCCCGATGGCAAATCCTCTGACTGCCCCCCATCCATCACCGTCCATGCATGGTTATTTGTGCTTTTTTTTTTTAAATTTATATTGATAGTTTATTCCCCCCACCTGACCCTCCCTCTCAGCACCCACCACCCCACTCCCCCTCCCAGAAATGTAACAGTGGCACTGGGGGTGCCCAATCCCCCAGTGCAGGAATCCCCCTTTGTTTCTTTGTTTTTAACCTGTAAAAAATAAGTTAATCGAAGTCTTTTGTGCTTTTACACTCCTCCCCACCTGACCGTCCCACTCAGCTCCCCACTCTCCGCACCCCCCCAAGCCCTTACTTACCCATCGGGGGATCCAATGATGTAATCCTCTCTGGACTGCAGACACAATTTCATTCTTCATAGCTGGACCACAAACTGAAGAAACAAGTATGTAGTTCAATGTATTGCATTTCAATGGCGTTTTGAACTTAGTGGCATAACTTGACCATTTTTTTCATATTTGTGGCCCAAATTTTCAACATGCCTTTTTTGGGAACCCACCTCATGAACAATAGCACTGTCATTAGGCAAATCTATCCCAAATGGTGATTTCACTGTCCCTGAGTGAAATCATCTTATGGGCAGGAGTTGAAATTTTCTCTGCCCTTGTTCATGACGTAGGGTCATAAGAGGGCTATGTTGAAAGTCTGGTGTAAAAATATTAAAAAACAGCAAACCTATGATGAGCCTACATTGAATTTTGCAAATGAAGGCTCGTAACATTGGTAATTTTCAATATTTTAGCCCCAAATTTACAACATAGCCATATCTTTACAGCACCTTATGAATGTGACAGCTGCCATTTTCCAGATCCTGGCCAAAATGTTTATTCACATCCCGAAAGGTGATTTTGTGGTCCCTGTGTAAAAGCACCTTCAGACAGGAGTTGAAAATGTTATCTCCCCTTGTTCATGAGATGGGGTCATAAGAAGGCTATGTTGAAAATTTGGTGAACAAATATTAAAAAAACAACTAAGTTATGAGCCTTCATTGAATTTTGCAAACACAGGTTTGTAACTTTGGTAATTTTCAATATTTTTACCCCAGTTTTCAACATAACCATATCTTTACAGCACCTCATGAATGTGACAGCTGTCATTTTTCAACTCCGTCCCAAAATGTGTTTTTGTGTCCCAAAGGTTGATTTCACGGTAGCCCGTGACATGGGCATCGGCGACTGAGCACTTTTTAAAATGGTGACTCAGCCCCGGCGCATGTCGACAGGGCTACCATGGAGGAACAGTGACCAGATGGGGGAGGTTCGTGCATATAGCGACAGGATGTCACTATATGTATACGCATGTGGGGGAGCAAGCGTGATGGAAGGGAGGCAGGGTTGGCCTGGCATGGTTGGCATGGGGCTACTGAGCTGGCCCCATAGTGTGGTGGGTGGGTGGCAGCCTAAAGCTGTGAGGGTTCCGGGTTCGCGTCCGGGAGGGCCTACATTTTGGTGCACCTGGCCTGACTTTTTATTTAATCCAGATTTTGCACACACCCCCCGACATGCACCCCCCTGGAATTAAGAATCCCTTAGTAGGGTGGTGTGGGGGGGCACCAGCTCCATTTTCCTGTGCACCAGGGGTGTACATTGCCAAAATTGATTTTCTCTGATGTACACTCACCCTAATGACGATCACCTTTGCGCGATCGACATTATGACATGGAACTGATTTTGCAGTCCCTGCATGAAACCACCTTTCAGGTTGGAGTTGAACATTTGCACTGCCTTTCTTCATGTGGCAGTGTCATAACAAGACTATGATGAGTTGAAAATCTGGTGTACAAATATTACAAAACAATAAATTTATGAATCTATGTTACATTTTGCTAACACAGGCTCATAACTATGATCATTTTCAATATTTTACCTCAAATTCCTCCCACTTGGGGCCATATTCAGCACATTTTTTTCTGCCATGTTTCTGTGTCCAGCAAGGCTCCACAGCTGTTGGGAGGGAAGAAAAACATACACAGTGTTGAGGCAGAGAATGAATCAGGGAGAAAGACAGTGGTAGCTCCTGGTTGAGGCCTTGATACAGTCCTGATAACTGCTTAGTGGGAACTTGAGAGCAAAGTCTCAGGTCAGGTCAACTGAGTCAAATTGGTAGCTAGAGTGATGGGGGTGCATCAAGGTCTCAGGCATTATGGCCCTGGTAAGGAAGAGTGCGAGTCAGACAACTCTAGATAGGTTGAGAGTTTAAGTTGCCAAGGCGTTACACAATTTAATTTATACTGTGTCTTGATTATTGGTTTGAAGTACTCATGGCTCATTCCCCTTTTCCAGCTGCATCAGACAGCTCCATTTCCATGGCACACCCCTGGCCTTACTCTGCTGCCATTCTCAGTTCCCAGATACTCTTGCAGGTACTGGTCAGCCTCTTTGGGGGTTTTGGAAGTGGAGCACCTTACCATGGAATTTAATCACTACAGTGGCACGATACAGCAGGAACTATGTTATTCCTTGGTTACAAAGGCCCATTTTGATTTAATCATTAGCTTGTCTTTTGTTTAGAAATCCATGTGAGTAGTCTGGGAAAATGATAGTCTATTGACTACTGCCATAATGTCCTTCAGCTATCAAGCTCTTCGCAGGACCAGCTCCTTATTCTGATATCTCAAGAGTTTAAAGATGAGGGGCCTAGGTTTTGTCTTATTCTTTGCCTCCTCTGCCTGCTGAATCAGATAAGCATGGTCTATCTGAAAGTCATTTTCTCTCATTTCAAGTTGGAACCAGATCAGGAGATTTGTTCAGAGAGAAAGCTCTGGGTCTTAACCCTCTGTTCCTTCTGCTTTTTTATTTTTATTTATTTTTTTATTTTAGTTTTTGGTAACCAGGTAAGGCCCACTAGGCACAAGTGCCTGTTTTCCGGGGCAACCTGGGAGCACTGGGCGATTAAGTGACTTGCTCAGAGTCATACAGTATGCAAGTGGGTCAGAAGTTGGTCAACTGGGTGGCAAACTGGTTGACTGGCAGAAAACAGAGAGTGGTAGTAAATGGTATACAGTCAGAAGAGATGCAAGTCACAAGTGGGGTACCTCAGGGATCAGTCCTGGGGCCAGTCCTATTCAACATCTTCATTAGTGACCTCGCAGATGGACTAGAGGGTAAGGCTTGTCTGTTTGCAGATGACACCAAGATCTGCAACAGAGTAGATGATCCAGATGGGGTGGGCAGAATGAGAAGAGATCTGGATAAACTAGCAGAATGGTCAGAAGAGTGGCAACTGGATTTAATGCAAAGATTGCAAAATCATGCACATAGGGAAGAAACCCTGAAGCCACTTATAGGCTGGGAGGAGTTGCTAGCAGTCACAAAGGAAGAAAGAGACTTGGGCATCATCATCACTGATGACCTAAAATCATCCAAGCAGACCTCTAAAGCAGTAGGTGTAAGGCTAGGGGTGTTAGGGTGTATTAGTAGGGGTATCACAAGTCGTAAGAGAGAGGTAATAATCCTCTGTACAAGACATTGGTTAGGCCCCATCTGGAGTACTATGTGCAGTATTGGAGGCCACACCTTCACAAGGACATTAACCAAAATTGAGGCAGTCCAGAGAAGGGCAACCAAAATGGTGCAGGACTGCATCAGAAGACATATGAGGACAGATTAACGGAGCTCAATATGTATACCCTTGAGCAAAGGAGGGAGAGAGTGATATGATCGAGACATTTAAACACCTTAAGGGCATAAACAAGGTGAAAGAGTCTAACATGTTTAAATATAAGAAAATAGCAGGACAAGAGGACACAGCATGAGATTAGAGGAGGCCGATTAAGGGGAATGTGAGAAATTTTTCACAGAAAGGGTGGTAGATGCATGGAATGGCTTACCACAAGAAGTGGTGGCTATGAATACAGTGCAGGGCTTCAAACAGGCATGGGATAGGCATAGGGAGCAATACAAATGACTATGAATAGATAGGTCACTGACAGAGCAAAGGCCGATGGCACATTTATAAGGTAGAAAAAGAAATGGGCAGACTGGATGGGCCTTGCGGTCCTTATCTGCCGTCAACTTCTATGTTTCTATGTTTCTATGTAAGTGGAGGTTGTGAGAATCAAACCTAGGTCTGGTTTGCTGGATGTACTAAGCTCGTTCACACCTCACTACTCTAACCTCTAGGCTATACTGCCAGCTCAAATTCTACTAGCTTGATGATCCAAAGATTTTTTTTTGCTGGCCACAGCCTTCCAGATCTTCTAGTTCACTGGTGAGCCTTGCAATTTGGGCTTCTGCAGTTTGAATACAAGAGTCCTGGGCAGAGTGTTCCCCCAGTAAGGTGATAAGCTTGTCTTCAGATGTATTACTGGGCCGTCAAGGGCAAGATGCTGGTTTGAGTATCTGCAGCGGTTTGCTGGATTGCCTCCCCGAACCCGCAATTTATTCCAGTAGGCTGGCTTGGCATGCTGGACTTATTGCCAGGGCTGCTCATTCCCTGATCATGGACATCTTGGCATCTGGGAAGCAGCTTGTAGGAGGTGAGCTGTCGATCTCCTTTTTACATTTTTGTGGGGTCATGGGTGCCACAGTTTCTCACCACTCAGTTAGCATGTCACTTTTGATTAACACCTGAGAATTCTATGTTAGTTTGCTGTTGATTGTCCAGTGGAGGTGGATAATGTCAGAGGCAGCCAGGAGCCGGAAGATTATGTAGCCATTACGCTCTGGTGCTCACATGACCTCCTCTGACCTATACTTTTTTATTGTATTTAAATTGTCCCATTTTGAGTCCACATTAACATTTTTTTCTAGTTTACTTTTTTATTCTATTTTAAATTGCCCAGTTTTGGGTCTACTTTAGCATTTTTTTCTAATTTTAAATAATAAAAGGAGCGCTCCTTTTAATATGGCTTGACTTGGTTCTCTTCAGTATTCTCAGCTGTTTCTGTTCACAAGTTGTCCTATAAAGTTAGGAAGCAGTGTCTACTGCAAGCTAATTCATTTTATAACATGGGTTCAGAAAATACTGTCTTCTGATTCATCCAAACAGGTCAGCTGACCATTGATTAATCGCTGATATACCCACTGTTGCATGTTCACAGGGCTTTATTTTACTATTTCTTTAGGTAAAACTCTAACATAACACTGCTTATGATATAAGAGGATTAACCCACTCCAGGGTATGGGTTTACTGAGCATTAATCCATGTCTGGGTGGTTGAAGTCACTCGGCTTCACCTCATGACTCCAACCTCCCCACACAGGCATGGATTAATGCTCAGTAAACCCATACCCTGTCATGGGTTAATCCCTCCATAATTACAAGAAAAGTGGTCTTAAAGAATTGGTATTGAAAAACAAGACAGAATCCAGACAAAAACCTGGTCTGAGCCATATTAAATGGAGTGGTCCATTTATTGTTCCGTCCATAAAAACAAAAAGTGGTACAGCAGACTAAAAACCATGAACAAATGATATCATGCAAGACAGGAAATAAAGGGCAATCGAAAATACAATACAAAAGTATAGGCAAGAATTTTTACTGCTATCATGCACTGCTGCCTTTATATGTAAACAATATCTGACTATGAATATATTTGAAACATATTTCAGATATACATTTTTCCAGATGATTTTTAGATATTTACAGAATTCAATGAGATATGTCTTATACAGTACTTGGCACAGATACAGTATATTAAATATCAGTTCTTTGTTACACTATCAAAAAAATTAGTTTTTTTTATTTTGTTTTTCTACTTTTTAATGATTTTATGGAATCTCTAATGAAAAATGTGTATATTTGTAAGCAAGTGTAATTTTACACTGTAATTTCTACAATAAGCGTGTATCAACAAACATATATTTCCAGTATATTAAAGATATATATTCTAAGCTACATTGCATATATAGTTAAAATAGGTTTGAGCTGATATTCAAATCTGAAAAATAATACTACTATTAATATAAATGTCCATAGGGTAGTAGCAGGCCAAAAGACCCATCATGACTACCCACCCACTTCTCAGTGGTACAGAATCATTCAATCATTTATTGTTCCGCAAAGAAGCCACTACACAGCAGACTTACATACAAATAATAAAACACAAGCATTACATAACTATTATACAGATTAAAACCTGTTTTTATTGGAAACAGATTAAAAAAATAAATCACATTTATGATAAAAAGCATTTAGTCTGTTATAAATTACTGTACATTATACATTTTATAGCAGTAGTTGATAAACACTCATTAATCCAATAGGTGTACATGGGAGAGAAATGACACCCATTTTTGTTTACATTTAGTCTAAATTATTTCAGTTTCATATGTATTTAACCGTATGTTAACATTTTTATTCTGTTTTCCCCTGAGATTTAGCCACTTCTGTTAGATATATAGCTAAATCTGTGGGTACTTGTTCACATTCAGCATTATAAATCAGATCCAACATATATATGTCAGGTATATTATAGGTTTCCAGATATTTCGCCAAGTGCTTTTTCCTTAATCTATCATACCATGGACATCTTAACGTGACATGTTTTAGATCTTCATGTAAAAAAGCAATAAGATTGTTTTGTTAAATTTTGATTTTTATTATGTCTTACTTCTAGTCTGTTGCTTGCAAAAGATTTAAACCTATATTGTGTTAGTATTATTCTGTGTTCAATGTTCTTTATTGTAATACAACTGTGCAACTGTATAATATAACTGTGCAAGAAAATAATTCAACATATTCCTCCTGCCTTATTCCTGCCTCCTCACATCTTCCCCTCCCCACTTCCCCCCTCCTTTGACTTACAACCCTCCTACACCACCTTTACCCTTTACTCCTGTCCCACACCACCTCTAGCTACTTCGACAATGCCAGTCTGGCTGCTTACCTTCCCCCCTCATCATCCCCAAAGCTTAACACGGACCTATTATTGACATGTCTCACTATTCCCAGTGTATCCCTACCCTGCAATAACTTGATGTAATGTAATTTACTCTACTTTTAAGATATATCTGAAGCTAGCAAATTTTGTACCTCGTGTGCCATTTTAATGATGTTCATGATGCCTACATGTTTTTTTTCTTTTTTCACTGTTATCTCAATTTGTACTTATTGTATTGTATTGTATTTGTATTGCTCTGTTTTGTCCCTGACTTGGAACCTTTGAAAATGAGTCTTTGACTCAAAGGTATAAATCCCAATCGAAATAAATAACTAAAAAATATTTAAATATGGTTTTAAATTATGCTCATTTGTATTATTTACTAACCAAGGCGACATTTTTATTTGCTATAAATCTTGTAAATCATTCTGTCTGGACAAGCCATATAATTATTTAGTTATATATCCAGCACAGTCTTTATTAATAAAGATGTTTTGTTTAACCCATCCATTCAAATATGGCAGTCCATTATTTTCCTGTATTCCCCTAATTTTGTTTAGCCATCCATAGGTGTTATAGTTATATCATTTCTCTTTTTCAGTTATACACAGTTTTATTAATTGATCTGAGTTATCTGATGCTGCTTTTATCCAAAAACCAATCATTCTAGCTTGCACCATATATTCAAAACTAAGTTGACCCAGCTGTGACCTGACCAGTACACTAGAGGTACTTATTGAAAGCCTGAGTCATTTTTTATATGTACTATTTCGACAGATTCAAGTTTATTAATTTTATCTACCCCCATACTTCTGCTGAGTATAAGGCCTGACTAATTGCTTTAGCATTTATGGTCCTTAATACTGGGAATATTGTTTGTCCACCATAGAGGTAGCTAAACCTATTCAATGCTTTTGTTTTTTTGCACATTATTAGCTATATTTTTTACATGTTTATTCCAGCTAAGATTGCTGGAGAACCATATCCCCAGATACTGATATTCATTTACATTATTATATTTTTGATTAGCAAGAAGAACTTTCCAACATTTTTATTGTGGCTACTAAATACTATAACATGCATTTTTAAAGTATTAGTTTTTAAAAAATGTTTAACACGTAGTTCATCCATCACAATTAATGTTTTTTGCAGACCTGTTCTACTAGTAGAAATTACTGCAAGGTCATCTGTGTATGCTAATATAGGGATTCTGTTGTTACCAATTTTAGGAGCGTGATGCTCTTTGTTATCCATTGCATTTATTATGTCATTTATGTAAATATTAATAGAGTAAATAAAGAATCATTTTTCTGGTGCTCTTGAAGATATCAATCTAGTGTTTAAAAGTATCCTTATTAATACAGGTTATTACAGCATCGGGCAATGAGTTGCACATGTTTACAATCCTTTGTATATAATAATATTTTCTTTTACCTGCCCTGAATTTTCTTGAACTATCTGGAATATATGCATTGTGTATCCCTATTGTATACTGATTAATGTTAAATAGGTTTTATTTAACAAATTAATATATTTTATAGTTAGTAAATATGGTTAGTATATAGTTTATATATACTGTATATACATATATATATTTAAAGTAGACTACATGTTGTGAATATACAGTAGTTTGAATTCTTATAGTAAAATATGCATCTTGTTTTCATGCACGATATAGTATATGTAGAATATATTCAGAATATATGTTCTTTATATATGTTAAATATATTTTTTGTAAATGCTTACTTTTGTATATGTAAACATTTGCATTAATAATTTGTGTATAATTGAAGCACAGTTTATTAACTGAAATCCTGGTAATTCTGGGTTTTTTTTGCGGTTAATTTCTTTCTCCTTCACCAGTCCCCAGTACAGCAGAATGCCAACAGTTAATCCAGGTCTGTCACTTAGCTTTCCACTGGGACTTACCATTACAATTCTGCTAAGGGGGCTGAGTGCTTACCAGGTGAAGGGCCTGCAAGTGGGCAGAGATAGTCAGCCAACCTGAGCGCTTCTTTTTTACCTATGTTTTCTCTCCTAGGAGAGCAGGCATGCATTGCTGTCTAGGGCTGCCCTGTGCACACTCTCACTCACAGGATGTCAGCAGCGGTGACTCCCCCTGTCCTCTGTGTAATGGTCCTAACCATCATTAGGGACCAGGCTCACACTGGGCTCCATGTCCCACCCTCCACTGGGAAAGGATAGCTGTCCCCTTAATGCTCAGTTCTCTTCCTCCTCAGTCAATCCCAGTGATCCTAGTCTGTCCCTTAGCCAAGGTTATCAGGTGTGGGATCCAGTGCCTCAGTCCTTTGCACCACTGGGCTGACCCTAATTTCTATTTAAAAAAATTGAATTGACAACATTAGCTGGCATGCCAGAGGTAAAGGTACAGAGTGTAAACTATGTACATATAGGAACTCACCCCTACTGAAAATGGAAGCAAAAAGGGGTGATATAAATACCAATGGAAGCCTTTATTAAGCTTGAGATTGAGAGGAAAGTCCTATGAGAAAGTATAACTATACACAGACGATGTAGCAACTATACGTAGATGATGCATTCCTATATAGACTGGATAAATGTATCTCCGCCATTAAATTAGACCTAGAAAAGGATTTCTGGATCTTGGAAGTTTGGTTCAAACAAAATCTACTGGTTCTCAATACCAAAAAAAACAAAAACCATGCTGTTCTGACACACCCCCTATGACCTATCCACTCCACAACTCTTTATAATCAATACCTCTACAGGCACGGCTCTAGAAGGAGTGGACTCCTTTAAATATTTAGGACTTACACTATATAAAAATCTATCCCTCAAAGCACATGCTCATAGAACTATCAAGTCCATGCATCAAAAACTGGGCATGCTGTACTGAATTGCCCCCTACCTGACCCCCCAATCTCGGAGAAACCTGGCCTCTGCAACATTACTCCCATGTCTCTTCTATGGAGCCCCTCTACTCCATTTGGCCAAGGCAACCACACTCTCCAAATTGAAGCAAACTTACCATAGAATCACACACTTCGCTGCTATAACACCTGCTCGAGTGCACCACTGTGACATCCTGAAGGCCCTAGGATGGCCGTCCTTCAAGGCTAAGCTTGACCGGCATGGAGTCATAATGTCACAAGACATTATGCTGCAGCAATATACCGTGCTGCCAGCACCCCCTGAACCCACCCCCAACTAAAATAATTAACTCTGGGGGGGTTAACAGTTGAAATCGCACAAAGTGCAAAAAAAAAAATCCATGCATCTGGGACCAGGAATCGCCACTGGTAGTAAATGCACTGCCTACCTCCCTTGCTACCAGTAGCTCATCCCGTTGAGCCACGTCAGCTGCTCACCAGCTCCATGTCCCAGAAGAGGTGTTATCCTCTGCCTGGGAGAGTTAGAGGATGCACTACCGTGCATACACCCTTTCACTGTTTTGCACCCTCTCGCTCTTCCCTACCACACTGTTCCTGATACACGGTTATGTAGTGCTCGACATATTGACCCAGTAGGAGCTTGACCTCCCCTACTTTGCACTATGTTCAAACTCATCCACCTTCTCTCCCCACCCATCCTTACAAACATGCTCACCCATAAACCCATCCCTAGGTCCCTTCCTTCCGCCCACCTCTCTTTGCAAAATCTCCCCAAGACTCGCCTCACCTTTCTAGCTTCCCAAACATGGAACAACCTCCCCCACAGACTACTTTCCTGCTCATCCCTACCCCAGTTCAAAAATACTTTAAGGAACTCTTCTTGCCCCTGCCAATCTGCACCTGTTTCTAAAACCTCGTTCCTCCCATCTTCCTAACCTTCTAATACTCTACTCTGCAGCCTTGTATCACCCTCTCCTAATCTCACCTCCTCAATTTGCCCATCAAACTTCTTTACCTTCCCTTACTTGTTATGTCTGCACATAACTTGACTACGGCACTTATTGGACTGATTGTCAGCAAACATCTAAATGTCTGTATTTAATTTTCTTTTTTCCCTCTTGACTGTGGCACTTACTGGAACAACTGTTAACATACATTATTCTGTAGGATACTCTCTGTAACTACTCTTCTGTTTTAACCTGAATTGTATGCACATACTACTATGTATATTATTATTTGTTGAATGTATGCATACATTATCATGTATATTATTCTTTGTCACTGCCTACATGCTTTTTGTAACCTGTTTTTCTTTCTACATGGAATTGTATTTCCCCTAGTCACCCCTGAAAAAAGGATATGTCTATATCAGTGGGCCTAACCAGTCATCAAAATTCAGATAAATAAATAAAGGATAATTCCCAAATAGATATCAAAATGGTTGCCAACAGGATGAATGCCAAATGTACAGATAAAGATGTGGCACATCATAATTATTTTATATTCTTTCTATCTGATTAGTTTAAGATATGTTTACAAAGTATATATTTAAGAACTATTTTAGACATGTCAGCTACACAAAAAGTATATCTATCAAGTATTCACTTCATTGGTTTGGCTTCACTGGGGACTGGGGTTCCACCTGGAGGGACACCAGCCTATACTGGCAGGATGGTCTGCATCTGTCCAGGAAGGGAACAAGTCTTTTGAACAATCGGTTTAAATGCTTCATTGGCAAGCTTTTAAACTAATCAAGGGGGGAGGTACTGATAAGCAGCAGGAAAATCCCAGCCTCTCCCTACAAAACAGGGTACTAAATGAGAAAAAGACTGAGGTAGAAAGGTCAGTGGGGGATGCTGCAACAGAAGGTAAAGCCATCAAGAAATGGAGATCAATGAGTACCAATGCCCGTAGTCTAAGTAACAAGCTTCCTGAATTAGTGGCCTTGATGGAGGAGGAACATCTGGATATCATGGCAGTCACAGAAACATGGTACACACAAAACCATGACTGGGACGTAAACATACCAGGATACACTATCTACAGGAGGGACAGGGAGGGTAAAAGAGGAGGAGGAGGAGTAGCTCTTTACATAAGGGAAGGAATCAATGCAACAGAACAAAAGGGAAAACAGGGAGGAGAAGAAGCACTGTGGGTAAATTTGGAGACCGGCAATGGCACCACAATCCACACAGGGGTTGTATACAGACCCCTTTCTCAGGGGAGGAAATGGACAAGGAAATGATAGAAAGTATACTTAGAATGGCAGAAAAAGGGAGATATTGCTGATGGGTGATCTGAATATGCCAGATGTTACTGCAGTGCAGTTGCAGCCACTTGAGAGTGGGGTTATTCTAGGTGCCCTACGGGGCATGCCTTAGACCACTAGTATTGGAGCCCACTAGAGAGGGCAATCTTAGACCTGGTTCTTTCAAATGGAGATGAAGAGAGGATCACAGATGTAGAAGTGGGTAGCCATCTGGGAACTAGCGACCATCGAACAGTATGGTTCACAATAAACACAGCAATAGAGTCAAGCCATACAAAGGCAAAAGTACTTGACTTTAGGAAGGCTGACTTTGCCAAAATGGGTGAGTGCCTAAGGAATGCACTAGCAAATGGGCAGGAAGGAGGGGTGGAAGAACAATGGGGAATAATAAAAACTGCCATCACAGAGGTAACAAGTCTTTGTGTGAAGCAAATAAACAAAATGAAACGATGTAAGAAACCACTATGGTTCTCAAAGGAAGTGGCAGTGAAGGTTCAAGAGAAAAGAAAGCATTCAGGAAGTACAAGGAATCACAGAATGAGCAGGACAGAGAACTGTATCAGTTAAAGCAAAGGAAGCTGGGAAGGCAGTCAGAACAGCAAAGGCCAAAACCGAGGAAAGATAGCGAACTCAGTTAAGAAGGGATAAAACCTTTTATAGGTACATCAGGAGCGAAGGAAGACCAAGGAGGGATAGTGAGGCTTAATAAAGGGAGGAGGGTGGGCAGAGGGTGACGGTGAAAAGGCAGAGATACTAAACAAATATTTTTGCTCATTATTTACAAAGGAAGAGGGGGAGGTACCTAAAACAAACAGTAGAAACACTCTGGATACAGAAGTTGATACCAGCCCATTTACACAAGAAAGGGTTCTGCAAGAACTCTTAAAACTGAAGGTGGACAAAGCAATGGGGCCTGATGGGATTCATCCCAGAATTTAAAAGAACTAAGGGTAGAACTAGTGACACCACTGACTACCCTCTTTAACAAATCATGGGAGGATGGGGTGGTACCCAAGGGCTGAGGAGGGCAGATGTGATTCCCCATCACAAAAGTGGGAGCAAGGCAGAAGCAGGAAACTACAGACCTATTAGTTTAACCTCAGTGGTAGGGAAAATGATGGAATCACTTCTGAAGGAAAGAATTGTCGAGTATCTAGAGGCTAGAGGGGCACAGGACCCAAGGCAACATGGATTCACAGCGGGACGGTCATGCCAGACAAATCTGATAGATTTCTTTGACTGGGTGACCAAAGTAGTTGATCAGGTAGGGGCTGTGGACATGGCCTACCTAGACTTTAGCAAGGCATTTGACACAGTCCCACACAAAAGATTAATATACAAGTTAGCCAGCCTGGGAGTGGGTCCCAAGATGACAGCCTGGGTAAAGAATTGGCTGGAGAATAGAACACAGAGAGTAATAGTAAATGGAGTCCACTCTAAAGAAAGGGGTTACTTGTGAGGTGCCGCAGGGTTCAGTATTAGGACCGGTCCTCTTCAATGTCTTTATAAGCGACATTGCAGAGTGACTGGAAGGAAAAGTATGTCTCTTTGCAGATGACACAAAGATCTGCAACAGAGTTGATGCACAAGGTGGAGTGGAAAGGATGAGAAGGGACTTGGCAAGGTTAGAGGAATGGTCAAATGTATGGCAGCTTAGATTCAATGCTAAGAAGTGCAAGGTAATGCTCCTGGGAAACAAAAACCCAGGGGAAGAGTACACAATGGGGGGTGAGATACTAACAACAACAAAAATGGAAAGGGACCGGGGGGTAGTCATATCAGATGACCTAAAGGTGGGCAAGCAATGTGAGAGGGCAGCAAGGAGGGCTGGGGGGATACTGGGATGCATAGGGAGATGCATCATCAGTAGGAAACAGGAAGTTATTATACTTCTGTACAGACAGCTGGTCAAACCCCATCTGGAGTACTGTGTGCAGTTCTGGAGACCCAATCTCCACAAAGACATAGACAGAATGGAAGCTGTCCAGAGGAGGGCAACTAAAATGGTGCAGGGTCTGCACCGGAAGACATATGAAGAGAGACTTAAGGAGCTTAATATGTATAGCCTCGAGGAAAGGAGGGAGAGGGGGGACATGTTAGAAACTTTGAAGTAACTCAAGGCAGTGGTGCAAGTGGTAGACAAGAAGTACAGGAACTCATGCACTGGCAATTATGAAATGCAGAATGAAGATCCTCAATCTAAATGATAACGGTGTCAAGACACAACTGTCTAATTCGACACTAGTAGATTTAGTTAGAGATATTGAAGTATTTCTAGGAAAACAGCATTGTTGTACAAGTCAAATGTTGTTATGGAAACCCTGATTGCAGATCACAGATCCAGAAACTGTCACTATGTTGCTAGTTTAAGAATTTCAGTTTCAGTGTCAGTGGGAAGAAGTACAGGAACTCAGTTTCTGCTGCAAAAAAGGTACAGGAACGGAGTTCCTGTGCGTTCCTGTTCACTTTCATCACTGCCTCAAGGGAATCAACAAAGTCCAAGAGGGTAGCATCTTTCAAAAAAAGAGGTGTGCAAGAACAAGAGGGCACAATTTGAAGATGGGGCGGCTCAAAGGTAATTTAAGGAAGTATTTTTTCACAGAGAGGATTGTGGATGCATGGAACGGCCTTCTGGAGGAGGTTGTGGAGTCAAAAACAGTGGTGGAATTCAAGAATGCATGGGGCAGTCATAAGGCAATTCTAGGGGGTTGGGGTAGGAAGAAGTAGGCTGCTGGTTAACTAGGATCTGCAGCTTATCCATTAGGTAGGGAAATGGACAGACTGGGTGGGCCAAGCGGTTCTTATCTGCCGTCAAATTCTATGTTTCTATGTTTCTATTCAAGACACATCGCCAGGCATATATAACATATGTAGTGCATCTATAATAGATATACTATGGGAATATATATATATATATATATATATATATATATATATATATATATATATATATATATATATATATGTATATATATATATATATATATATATATATATATATATAAACTGTATGAGCTATATTTTGCATATACATCAGATATTTCAGATTAGCAAATTTGCATGTATTTCAAACATATGAGGAAAATATATTTTAAACCTGAATAAGAAATATATTTGAAATATGCACTATAAATATATTTATACTATATTTTTCATATGGTTTCACATCCAATTTTAAATACACAAAAAAACTATTTTGAATTTTAATTATTAGATCAGATCCCTATAAACAGAAAGGACAATGATGTCGCTGCTTGGCCACAGAGAAAGTTGATATGGAGGCATAAAAATGGACTGCTTCTTGTAGTAAAGTAATTATTTGGGTACTTACGGAACCTGTGCATCCAGCACATGGCAGGGATCAAGCAACAAACTGTGATCTATCTTTAGAGGGATATTTCTACAGTAGATAAATACATCAATATTTCCGGATGCCAGTAGGTGTAAGGAGAAAATTAAGGAGTTCTGTAAGATAGGCAAATTTTGTGTGCATTTGTTGATCAGTTTGCTAAATGCAAAGCCAACACAAATGTAATTACTTTGTGAGGATGGTCAGTTTCTTAGATAGGGGCACATGCTGTAGCTAGAGGAGCAGCAGGGGATCTAGAATGTGGATGAGGATGGAAACAGCTTTGTGTCCTTATAATTTCAATGTCTGTACCCCAGGTCTATAGTTTTATCCTGCATATGCAATTAGAATATGTCTGAACTCAGGTCTGAAAATGTTGATCTGCTAAGCCGGGTGAGGACAGGATGCTTGAGACAGAAAAGATTTATAGGAAAAGAGATGAAAAGCCTGTCATAGCAATTACAGGTACAAGGTCAGGGAAGTATTTTACAGTATGTCCTGAGGCATGACATATTATAACATTCATTAGATAATGAAAGCAGAAGGAAGATACATAAATGCCTGATACGAAGTTATGGTCCTACAATTAATAGCGCAAATGTTAACAAGAAAGCAGCTATGAATTAAGTGGTGAGGCATGAACTGCTAACAGGTTCATTAAAAGAACCAGGCTATTGTAATACATGACATAAAATCTCAGTGCTATAATTAAAAGCCTAAAGCGATGGGATAAAATACTAAATAAAAGGGCAACCAGTACAGTGACCAGCTACATCAACTGAACCTTAACCCCATTTACTGTATTTACACAGAATGAAAAAAGATTTAATTTCAGTAAAAAGTTGTTTTTTTTAAATTGGCCCCACATATCAGTCCATCTCAGAACACAATACACTGTATTCATTACAGGTGGCAAACAGAGAAACAGTTGAAGCAGAATCTGTGACCACTCTCTCCTATAGACACAAAAGTATAAGAAATAAAAGGTAGGCTAAAGAAAGATGTTCTTTACTTGAAGGTAATTTCCTCTACAACAAAGGGCTACAGGGCCTCATTGACACAAAATGCCAAAAAAAAAAATCTATCTGTAAACTAAAAAAGTTGAAATTTTTGTCCCTGTTTAGAATGGTGGCATAATGCAGCTATGCTATACCATGGCCTGGAATGCACTTCCACCTCATCTCCTCTCATGCCCCTCCCTATCACTGTTTAAAAAATCGCTAGCTGAACACCTGCTTGAACCTCCATCCTGCATTTGCTTTCGCTAATCCCTGTTAACTCTTATCCTATTTACTATCTACTACACTGTCCCAGGTGCATTACTCCTAGCTTGCTCTCTCTCGCTCTATTTATGTACATGCTAATCCTGCTATTGTTCCATAGCGTGCTGAACATATTCCAGTTGAATTTACTACATTAACTTTTGTACAATTGTAAATAGCTCTGTACCTTGTGTAACTAATATGTAATATTGTATTGTCTTATTCTGTAATGTACTGTTTTGTTATTGTCTCCCAGGTTGCCCCTGTAAAAAGGACTGCATGGTCTCAGCGGGCTCACCCAGTTACCAAAATTCTAAGAAATAAATAGCAAGTAAATAGTGCAGCTTGCTGACTTGATTAATGCAATTGTGCTGAGATCCAGGACTGAAAAGATTTAAACTTTCTAGGATCAAACTTAATTTGGGATGTTCTAAACCTTGGATATACTAGATTTAATGTGGGAATGTGGGACCCAGCTTACTTGAATTACATTCTTTGCTTGGATTCTTTGCCACCTTCAAGACTGTTTTGAGTGCTCTGATAAAAATTTCCACTTGTATAAATTGCCATACTAGCAGCTGGATGTAATTCTTTATTTTTTTTACCTACTGTTTATCCTCTCCCTACTCCCTACTCCCTGAGCGCTGCTTCTTTGGGAGTTGCCTAGGCAGCTGCCCCATTCTCACTGCCTGAAGCCCTCGGGTGAACTCTGGTTAAGCCCCCCTATGGAGCCATGGCTATTCTCCTCAGGCAGGGATGAGGTGGGGCCCATACACCCCAAGCTTCTAGTTTCATCGGAGTCTCACCGATCAGGACAGGCAGGGGATATTGGAGTATGTGCCGGGCGCTTCATCTACCCGCATCATTTTACTTGTGATTAATAATTTGATTCCTGGGTTAGATGTGTATTTTGGTGTTATTTCTGTCTATCTGGGGGCTGTTAATTGAATGCATTCCCACCTCTCTGTCCTCGGTATGAAGTCTTATTAATTACAGGTTAAAAGTGTTAGATTGAAAGGGTGAAGCAATACTTTTATCGGTGCATTTCATTTATGTGCACCTGTAGTAGCAAACTCCCAGAACAAACCTATAATTATCACTTAAATACCTGGTTTGAAGATTTTTTTTTTTAAACCTGAATCTTAATGCCTTCAAGATGTTGTATGTCGAAGGAAGGACAGGTCAAAATTAGTAAATTCTGATTTTGTGGAATTTATGCAAAACATGACATTTTGCTAATTTTTTCCAATTTTTTTTAATTGATCATAACTCAGTCAGTATTATAGCTGGAGCTCTGCTGTTTGGAATTCCCTCCCCCTTTCTGTTTGGTCTGCCACTTCCCTTCACTCCCTCTCTTCCCTTCTCTGTGATTTCACCACTTATTCCTGCAACTGCACCTAAGTCTCCACCCCTGCTCTACTATGCTCCTACTCCCCCTCCTTTCTACCTCCCTTTTCTTCTCCATATACTCTACCACTGCCTCGCTCCTCCTGAATAGTTTCTGGAATAGTCTTTCAACATCTCCATGCTCAACTCTCAACTCATTCTACCCTGGGTGGCCATTTTGTATTAGGAGAATCAATGGATGGTTTGGACTTCATACGGAGCTATTGGGTACATTTAAGCACCCATTGCTGATTGCCTATTATTACACATATTGCTGTGTTGGCTTTTGCTTATACAGTAACCATTATGTAAATACTGTAAATATTGTTCTGTATATGCTCTGTTATTGTACATACTTATCTGTAATGCTCTGTTACTGTTTCATTATATACTGTATATTGTACATACTGTTCTGTAATGCTCTGTTATTGTCTCCTGTTGCTCTTTCCCCAGGACACATCTGGAAATGAGCTATTTTTCAGATCAGTATGGCTGTCCTGGTGAAATTTTTAAAATAAATAACATAAAATAACAATATACAGTAAATATGGGTTGGAGGGGGTTTGAGAGATGACACTTGGATTGCATCTTGAGAAGATAACAAACCTGCACCCATCTCCCAGGGAAGGTCATTTTAGCTAAATTACCTATCTCTGTATTTTAACTTACTACATAGTTTCAGTCTGTAGAATTATGCTATGCTTTGTAATGCTATATGTGTACCAAATTGCATAACAATAGAAACTTGGTAACAATTACTTGTCTCACATGTAATTATTTGTGATCATTAGTGCTACCAAAGCACCCCAATTTTCCTTACATTTGTGAAAGTTAAACTTAACAAGTGGATTTGTAATGACATTACCTGTTATGCATCCATGCATTTTGGAGCACATTTTGCCAAGCAGTAATTTGTAAAGTATCTACAATAAATTTTAACCTACTACTCCACATTTATCCAGCTTAATTAGATTCCAGAACATATTTACTTTGGGTATGCATGCAAAATCTTGAGTGTATACATATAATAGCAGTGGAGCTATAAACATCAATATATTTTGAACATTTTTATATAATTTAACAAATAATTTAATTGTGAAATTTAAAAGTCCTGCAACTTACATATAACACTATCTTTATTTAGCAGTTTCTAAGACTCTTCCAAGAAAGTATGCACATACATTTTCAATTATCTAGCTCCAAAGGTGACCAATATGTTAGCGTAGAAACATTTTCAGAAATTTTGACATAACTAATATGCATATAAATTTTAGATCTCTGGTTATAAGACTGACCATGTTATGACCAATTAAAGACTTTTGGAAAATGTTGCAAAATGTTCACATGATTAATAAATTGCCAGAATGTGAGCCCCTATAACTTCCTCATGCTTCATCCACAAATCATGAGACCTGGCATCCTGTTCAGGCCTCTTCCAAACAGTAAGCATCCCAAATTTAAGATCTCTAGCTATATGACCACCCAAGTCACGACCAACTAAAGAATTTTGGAAAATGTCATGACATTTTGCAAAATTTGAGGAATTTCAAGAAAATTCTGCAAAATAATTTGTTTTTTTATTTTGTTTCTTGAAGCAGATGTTCAGGCCCAGCAGCAAAGAGTGCCCAGGGCTCAGACAATGCCAGGGTTAGATAGCAGTGGGGCAGTACTGGCAGCAGTACCTCTGTCCCTGGGGCATTACATCAGCAAAGCCCAGCCATCTGGAGTATACTTGTCCAACAAAGTCTGCCAGCAGATATATGGACATGTTAAATATCTGACCATGTTTTTGTGACTGTACAAATACCTCAGGTAGCTTTGGAGCTAGAATTCTGAAGCTATGTATATATATACATACAGTAATAAGTCATATAACTGCAATGTTTTATAATATTTTGAAGAATGCTTTCAAAATTATACTAAAATAACAAAAATCTAAATTTTGGCAAAATGTTTGCCTACATAGAAACATAGAAACATAGAAACATAGAAGTTGACGGCAGATAAGGACCGCAAGGCCCATCCAGTCTGCCCATTTCTTTTTCTACCTTATAAATGTGCCATCGGCCTTTGCTCTGTCAGTGACCTATCTATTCATAGTCATATGTATTGCTCCCTTATGCCTATCCCATGCCTGTTTGAAGCCCTGCACTGTATTCATAGCCACCACTTCTTGTGGTAGCTATTCCATGCATCTACCACCCTTTCTGTGAAAAAGAATTTCCTCACATTCCTCTTAATCGGCCTCCTCTAATCTCATGCTGTGTCCTCTTGTCCTGCTATTTTCTTATATTTAAACATGTTAGACTCTTTCACCTTGTTTATGCCCTTAAGGTGTTTAAATGTCTCGATCATATCACCTCTCTCCCTCCTTTGCTCAAGGGTATACATATTGAGCTCCGTTAATCTGTCCTCATATGTCTTCTGATGCAGTCCCTGCACCATTTTGTTGCCCTTCTCTGGACTGCCTCAATTTGGTTAATGTCCTTGTGAAGGTGTGGCCTCCAATACTGTACGAGTACTCTAGATGGGGCCTAACCAATGTCTTGTACAGAGGAATTATTACTCCCTCTTACGACTTGTGATACCTCTACTAATACACCCTAACACCCCTAGCCTTACCTACTGCTTTAGAGGTCTGCTTGGATGATTTTGGTCATCAGTGATGATGATGCCCAAGTCTCTTTCTTCCTTTGTGACTGCTAGCAACTCCCCCAGCCTATAAGTGGCTTCAGGGTTTCTCTTCCCTATGTGCATGATTTTGCATCTTTGCATTAAATCCAGTTGCCACTCTTCTGACCATTTTGCTAGTTTATCCAGATCTCTTCTCATTCTGCCCACCCCATCTGGATCATCTACTCTGTTGCAGATCTTGGTGTCATCTGCAAACAGACAAGCCTTACCCTCTAGTCCATCTGCGAGGTCACTAATGAAGATGTTGAATAGGACTGGCCCCAGGACTGATCCCTGAGGTACCCACTTGTGACTTGCATCTCTTCTGACTGTATACCATTTACCACCACTCTCTGTTTTCTGCCAGTCAACCAGTTTGCCACCCAGTTGACTAAACTTCTGACCCACCCGAGCCTACCTAGCTTATTTATCAATCTTCTATGTGGAACAGTGTCAAAAGCTTTGCTGAAGTCAAGGTATGACATCAACTGCCCTTGGTCCACCACTCTGGTTACCCAGTCAAAAGAAATCTATGAGATTAGTTTGACAGGACCTTCCTTTTGTAAACCCATGCTGTCTTGGATCCTGTGCCCCTATGGATTCCAGGTGTTGCACTATCCTTTCCTTAAGGAGTGCCTCCATAATCTTGCCCACTACTGAGGTAAGACTGACTGGTCTGTAGTTCCCCGCCTCCTCCCTGCTACCACTCTTGTGGAGCAGGATCACATGAGCCCTTCTCCAGTCTTCTGGGACCTCTCCTGTGCTCAGAGACTCACTAAACAATTCTGCTAATGGCTCTGCTAGTTCCTCCTTTAGCTCCTTAAGTACCCTGGGATGTATGCCATCAGGTCCCATTGCCTTATCCACTCTGAGCTTAGCAAGCTCTTGTAGGACCCTTTCTTTTGTGAAGGGAGTAGTGCTCACCTCCTCCCCTGTGTCCATGATGCTGAGCTGTGGGCCCTGCCCTACCTTCTCTTCAGTAAATACTGAGCAAAAGTATCTATTTCGGATAGATGCCTTTTCAGGGTCCTCCTCCTCACATGCTCCCTTTTCCGTTAAGCTTAGCAATACCTCTGGACTTTCTCCTTTCACTAATGTATCTATAGAAAGTCTTGTCACCTTCTTTACTGTTCGTGCTAGTGTTTCCTCAGTTTGGGACTTTGCCTGCCTTACTGCCTTACCTGCTTCCCTTAGGGCAGTTTGGTATGCCTCCTATCTTCATCCCTCTGTGTTCCCTTATATTTCCTGAAGGCAGCCTTTTGCTCTGACCTTTCTACTACTGTATTTGAGAACCAAAGTGGTTTTCTTCTTCTTTGCACTTCCTTTTCTGTCTAACACAATGGGATGTTGCTTAAGTATTGTATCCTTAATGCTTGCCACTTTGCCTGTACCTCCTCACCTGTGTTTCTTTTTGCCAGGGCTAGCTTAACTCTGTTGGCCATCTTATCAAAGTCAGCTCCTCTGAAGTCCCATATTTTTGCCTTGGAATGGGATGATTTAGATGTAGTAGCCAAATTGAACCATACCATGTGATGGTCACTGGCCCCCAGGTGACCTTCTACCTGGAATCTGTGATCCCTTCTTTGTTAGTCAGTACTAGATCTAGGATAGCCCTGTCTCTTGTGGGTTGCTGTACCAGTTGTTTGAGGCCCTCCCCTGCAGGGAATCCACTATGAGTCTAGTTCTGGCAGATGTTCCTGCTGGTATTGACCAATCTGTATCTGGCATGTTGAAGTCTCCCATTATCAGAACCTCCCTTTAGCTGTCATGTTTTGTATATCTTCTAACAGTAATGTGTCTATGTCCTCCCTCTGGTCTGGGGGCCTGTAGACAACCCCAGTTCTTATGGCTGTCCCATTTCCTGTTTCAGGGTGACCCACAGTTCTTCTGGCTCCTTATGTGTATTCTGAATTTCTGTAGCTTTGATATTTTCATTGACATACAGGGCCACCCCCCCTTTTTGCACCTCGGTCTCTTCTGAACAATACATAGCCAGGTACTGAAGTCCCCCAAGTGTGGTTACTGGTAAACCACGTCTCACTAATTGCTACTATGTCCAGTTTAGCCTCTGACATTATTGCCTGCAGGTCTGGGATCTTATTTCCCAGGCTGTGAGCATTTGTGTACATGACTTTCCATTGGCCAGATTTTGGTGTGTTAGTTGTTGGGTGAAGTTTGGCATTACCCCTGTGCATCGCATGGGGAGACAAACCTTTTTTCTTACCTGGTGATGCAAATGAACGGCAAACACGCTGAATTCCTGTTTGACCACTACCTATACCCCCTTTAAAACTTGAGAGTTTAAACTTAGTGCACGTGCCCATGATGCAAGTTTCTCTAAATTCTGAAACTGTGGAGAAAATTGGATAAGAAATTTTGAAATTTGATGGAAATTACTGAAAATTAAATTTTGTTTACATTTTTGGCCATCAATAACTCAGCTCCCTTTCAATCTAGGACTCTGATTTTTGGTGCACTTATGAAAGCTATTACTGCCTAGAAACCCATCAAATTTGGTGTGATTTGACATAAACATTTAAAAGTAGATCAAAATAACTGTAATTTAAAATTTTGGAGCCGTCCTGGTGGTGCTGAAGGACTGAAGCACTGGACGCCATACCTCATGCCACACCGGTGAACAGGGGTAAGGAGTGACCATGGGTTGATGGGGATCAGCAGAGGAGGGAAAGGATTGACTGTCAAACAGACTGCTCTCCTCTCCTGGAGAGGGGGAGGGTTGTCATCCCACTCCTTGGCTGCCCCCTAGTGGAGGCCATAGGGCAGTGCCAGAACAGGGAGGCACAGGAGTGCAGGTACATGGTGTGTGCGTGTCTCCACATGTGCACACTCATACCATGAGGGGAGGGGGCAGGGCAGAAAAATGGAAAACGGTGTCAGCCAGCAGGATGACACTGGTCTTCTGCAGGCTTTGCACCTGGCCAGCTGGGCACCTCCATGCCATTGAGGTAAGTCCTGGTGTATGCTGGGGTGATGGGGCTGAGGGGATTGGTGGAAGGGGGCTGGTTGACAAGGAGGAAAAACTACAAATAAAAAATAAATAATTTTGTCCCTTCAAAGGCCTGTTGAAAAAGGTATGCTTTCAAAGATTTTTTAAAACCTTCCATGGTCAGGCTATGTCATATCCAGCATGGTGGAGAATTCCATAGGGTAGGAGCCATAAAGACAAATACTCTTCCTCCTGATGTTTTTAAGGATACCATGGGAATCTCTAGCAATCCCTCGCTGAAGGATCAGAGTGAGCAGGTGGGGCAGTAGAAGACAGGAGTTCTTCCAGGTAGAGGGGCCCCTGGTCATGTGGGGTCTTATAGGTCAGCAATGCAACCCTGAAGGTGATCCTTCATTGTATTGGCAGCCTGTGCAGTTCACGCAGCACAGGTGTTATGTGACTGGATCTAGGGGTTCCAGTGTTAACAGCCTGGCCATCGTGTTCTGCACTAGCTGCAAACAGTGGATGTCCACCCCTATAGCCCTAAGTAAAGGGCATTGCAGTAATCAAAATGACTGGTGGCAAAGGCATGGACCAAGGTAAGATGATCTTCGGGTGGGACCAGATTCTTCATCCTGGCTATATTTCTAAGGTGATAAAAGGAAGATTTGGCTTGCCCAGTGGTGCTGATGGTTGAGGCACTGGACACCACACCTCACACCATGCTGGTGACCTGGGTTCGAGATCAAGCTTGGGCCGCTGGGGGTTGGCCAGGGGGGAGACAGGCTGGAGCATCCAATGGCTCACCTTCTCCAGGGGAGTCAGGGTCTTTCAATCTGGCAAGCGGTGACCCCTGGTGGAAGCTGGGGGTGTGATGGCATGCTGGAGTCACAGGGGCATGATTGGTCACAGATGTAGGCTGGTGACCAATCAGTCACAGGGGCTGCTCCTTTTAGGAAGGAGGGGGAGGGATGTTGCTAATGTTGGCATACACACCATGACATAAGGGCCCACAATGCCCCACAGAACAGAGGGAAAAAAAAAACATCAGAGCCTGGAAGATGGATCACTGAGTCAGGTCCCGATGTGCCGGTGCCTGCCTACAGCCCCAGACTCTGACAAGACATGTAAGATTCTGGGGTCTGTCTATATCCTAACCCTGCCTGGAGGGGGTTCCAAGGCCAGATGGAGAGACCAGAGACTGGCAGGTAAGGCACCAGCAGGGTCAGACTTCATAGGCGACTCCCGATGGCGAGGCTCCACTGGGGCACTAGGAGGGGAATAAAGAGAAATATAAAAAAGGAAAATATTTCACCACAGCTGAAACCTGCACCCTCAGGGTCAGGCCTTCATCAATTATCGCACCAAGGTTACACTCTTGGCCCAAGGCATTAAGTGGGACTCCTCCAAGATGTAAACCCGAGGGTTGTCCCACCCATGCTCCAGTCATCCTACGATCAGGGTCCACTATCAATACTTCCATTTTTTCACGAGTTCAACCTCAGCCAACTAGCACTCATCCAGTTCTGTATCTCTGACAGGCAGTTGTTAAACATTGAGACAGACTCTAATTCCTGTTTGGGTGCAAAAAACATGTACAGATGACAGTCATCTGCATAGCAGTGAAAACACAGTCTGTACTGTCTTATAACATCCCCCAGTGGCAACATATACACTGCAGACAACATGGGGGACAGTGCCGAGCTCTGAGGTACCCCACAGGGAAGCCAGCGAAGGGCCGAGGAATTAATTCCTGACACCACTCTCTGAAATCTGCCCTGGAAAGATCAAAACCAATTGAGGACTGCTCCCTCAGTCCACAGAAAAACTGCAGGCACTCAAGCAGCACCCCATGGTCCACAGTGTCAAGTGCCACTGAAAGATCCAGGAGAACCATGATGGAACGGGCTGTCTGATCCCTCACCATTAGAAGATCCTTTAGCACCTGTACCAGGGCAGTCTTGGTGCTGTGCCTCTTCCTGAAGCCAAACTGGAGAGGGTCATAGATACTGTGGATTGTTAAATGATCTCCAGTTGTAGAGTGACCACCTTCTCAATGACTTTCCCTATAACAGGTAAGTTCGAGACTGGTCTGTAGTTGGCTGGGCAGCCGGGGTCATAGGAGAGCTTTTTTAGGAGGATCCACAATATCACCTCCTTTAGGGGATCGGGGAAGATCCCTTTCTTCAGTGAAACTCCTACTGTCCCAGCAAGGACCAGGCCGATGACCTCAACACACCCCACTAGGAGGTGGGTTGGGCCTGGATCCAAGCTACAGCAAGCTGGCTGCAGAGTCTGGATGATCCTCACTATATCTAAGACTACCAGTTGGCTAAAGGTGGACTAGGTCAACTGGGCATTAGTGCCACCCAATTGATCAATGTAAGGTCCAGTGGGGAGGCACTGGCCAATCTCTTCCCTTATGGAAGACACCATATCAGCAAAAAACTGCACAAACTCCTCACACTTTTCCTTTGACAAAGCTCGACCAGAGTGTAGACAGGCTGGATTGCACAGTCTGTCTATGGTCCGGAAGAGCTGAGCTTGCGTATTTTTGGCTGCTGCAATTTCCCTGGACAGGAACTCTGCCTTCTTATGGGAAATTGCAGATTGGTAGATCTTATGATCTAGCAATCTAAGTCTGTCCTCCTCCATCTGAGTTTTCCGCCAGTGTCTCTCTAATCTTCATCCTTGCCTCTTCAACTCCCAGTGTGCCCCATCAAACTAGGGGGCACCCGAGCGAAGAGTAAGAAGGTGAATACGTACTGGAGCAATGACATCCAGGGCCCCAGCAACAGCCCTTTTATAGGCTAATACCAGAGGCCCTGGGTCAGTGCTATCCATTGGAATTCCTGAGAAGTCCAGTACTGTCATTAGACCTTCTGAGGTAACACCTCTCAATGGACAATACCGAACAAGCTCCTTTGTTGCAGGCCTATTTTGGGGGACTGATGGTCAGACCACCCGATTGGCTCCACCTCCATATCAGAGATTTCCATTCCCAAGTGGTTCCCAAATGGAACACCAAGTCCAATGAGTGCTTCCCCCAATGTGTTGCGGTGGTAATAAGGTATAAGGGAAAGGCTCAGAAGGGCACTGTCAGCCTGACATTCCAGTTTCAGGGAAATAAAATTCTGCAAATCCAATGTTCCAAATATGCAAGGCGTAAGGCACACATAAGATGGAGGGTATAAACTCTGAATATAGAAAAAAATATGCATTCTGTTATTCCAATATAGAATTATTTACTTGGGGCAAGCATTAATGACTTAGAGCTGTGCAGAATTTGTGGAGTTTCATTGGAATTCTGTGAAATTCCACACAATTTCATAAAACATTTGTGGAATTTCTTTTTATTTCTAAATTTGCTCATAACTTGGCTGTCTGTTACATTAGAGATCTAATATTTTGCAGAATTACTTGTGGATGGGTGCTCTAATGGTGTGCCAAATATCATGGCATTAGGATGCATCGTCTCAAAACCATACATGTTCAAAGTCTGTTGTTTTAGTTTTTTGTGGGAAATTTCATGAACATTTTTATCTGCACATAACTCAGACACCTTTAGAGCTAGAAATCTGAAACTAGTCACATATATAAATGTAGTTATAACCCATACATCAGCAACATTTCATAACATTTCAATGAAAGTTTTAAAACATATAGTAAAATAACAAAAATTTGAATTTTGGCAAAATGTTTTATTTTTTTTTATTTATTGAGATATTCAGAAAGACCTTTGAGTCAAAGACTCATTTACAAAGGTTCCACGTCATACATAGAAGAGAACAGGGACAATATTCTTTTTACAGGTTGCTTGTACATTACATAATCATACAGTTATTTTACATGGTTATACATTTCTTCAGTGGGTGAACTACCCTTCCAGGATAACATGATTTATAAGAGATAACATGATTTACAAGAGATGTCTGGCCACATATAGCACAGACCCCTTTAAAACTTGAAATTCAAACCTTGGTGCCTATACCAATATCCCACATTTCTCTAAATCCAGAAAATGTGATGAAATTTGAATAAGAATGATGGCAATAACTGAATACAACATTTTGATTACTTTGTTTTGGCAGCCATAATTCAGAGCCCTGTCAGTCTAGGACTCTGAAATTTGTTAGACTTATGAAAGGCATTAGTACCTGTATACCCACCACATCTGGTATCATTTTAAATACATATTGTGAAAACCAGACCAAAATAAAATGTAAAATGTGGTAAAATGCTGTGTAATTTTTAAAATTTATTAATTTGGTTGTCATAATTCAACCATCTATTGAGCTAGAGATCTGGTGTTTGGCATAAATAAATTATAGGTGCTTAAAGTCTATCATTTCATTTTTTTTGTGTCAGGGTTTATAACAATTTTACCTATAGTAGTAGCCACAGACATGGCCAGATATTTCTACATATTTTGTAATATTTCTAAAGAGTTTCTCTCTTCTGCCCCTACTATGTAAATAGAGAAAGCAGGAGATTTTTCTAGAAATATCACAGAAATTTCAGGAAATATCTGACCATGTCTTTGTGACTGTACAAATACCTCATGCAGCTTTGGACAAGTCATATAACTGAATTTTTTACAACATTTTGATGAATGCTTTCAAAATTATACTAAAATGACAAAAATATAAATTTTGGCAAAATGTTTGCCTACCTATACCCCCTTTAAAACTTGCGAGTTTAAACTTAGTGCATGTGCCCATGATGCACGTTTCTCTAAATTCTGAAACTGTGGAGAAAATTGGATAAGAAATTTTGAAATTTGATGGAAATTACTGAAAATTTAATTTTGATTACATTTTTGGCCATCCAAAACTCAGCTCCCTTTCAATCTAGGACTCTGATTTTTGGTGCACTTATGAAAGCTATTACTACCTAGAAACCCACCAAATTTGGTGTGATTTGACTTAAACAGTTAAAACTAGATCAAAATAACTGAAATTTAAAATTTTGGAGCTGTCCTGGTGGTGCTGAAGGACTGAAGCACTGGACGCCATACTTCATGCCACACCAGTGAACAGGGGTAAGGAGTGACCATGGGTTACTGGGGGTCAGCAGAGGAGGGAAAGGATTGACTGTCAAACAGACTGCTCTTCTTTCCTGGAGAGGGGGAGGGTTGTCATCTCACTCCTTGGCTGCCCCCTAGTGAAGGCCATAGGGCAGAGCCAGAACAAGGAGGCACAGAAGTGTAGGTACATGGTGTGTGCATGTCTCCACATGTGCAAACTCATGCCATGAGGGGAAGGGGCAGGGCAGAAAAATTGAAAACGGTGTCAGCCAGCAGGATGACACTGGTCTTCTGCAGGCTCTGCACCCGGCCAGCTGGGCACCTCCATGCCATTGAGGTAAGTCCTGGTGTATGCTGGGGTGATGGGGCTGAGGGGATTGGTGGAAGGGGGCTAGTTGACAAAAGGAGGAAAAACTACAAGCAAAAAAATTTAATTTGGCAAAATTGTGCAGAATTTTCATGCAAATTCCACAAAATTATATGTAATCAAAATGTTAATTAAATGGGCATTCTGCCAGTGGAATTTTATATTCCACACAACTCTAATTATGGTTAACCTAACTATGGGAGTCTGAATTGTCCTCTAACTGGCTTCTGAATAAGAACTGTTGGTAGAACTTGCTGTCACCCCATGTTAGTAATGGAATAGTGCACCACAAGGGCTACACTCATTTTGCCAAGATGTGTGCTGTGTACATTGCAATCACTGTCTGCATTCTGAAACATTTCAGAATGCACTGGTTGTAATGTACACAGCACACATCTTGGCCAAAAAATGTGCCATGTTTAGTCAATTTATTACCGGTATTATTTAGTGTGAAGAAAGACTGGGGGAAGGATAATGAGGCTTAATAAAGGGGAGGAGGGTGACAGCAACAAAGCAGAGATACTGAACAAATACTTCTGCTCAATATTCACAAAAGAAGAGGAGGGGGGATGTACCTAAACCAAATAATAGAAGCACACTGGATAGGGGGGTCGATACCAGTCCATTCACAGAAGAAAGGGTCCTGAAAGAACTCCTAAAACTGAAGGTGGCAAAGCAATGGAGCCTGATGGGATTCACCCCAGAATTCTAAAAGAACTAAGGGGAGAAGTAGTGACACCACTGACTACCTTTTTTAACAATTCATGGGAGGAGGGTGTGGTACCTGAGGACTGGAGGAGGGGGTGGATGTGATTCCCCTTCACAAAAGTGGGAGCAAGGCAGAGACAGGAAACTACAGACCTGTTAGTTTTACCTCAGTAGCAAGGAAAATGATGGAATCACTTCTGAAAGAAAGAACTGTTGAGTACCAAGAGACCAGTGGGGCACAGGATCCAAGGTATCATAGATTTACAGTAAGAAGGTCATGTCAGACAAATCTAATAGATTTCTTTGACTGGGTGACCAATGTAGTAGACCAGGGAGGGGCTGTGGATGTGGCCTACCTAGACTTTAGCAAGGCATTTGACACAGTCCCACACAAAAGATTAATAAACAAGCTAGCCAGCCTGGGAGTGGGTCCCAGGGTGGTAACCTGGGTAAAAAAATTGACTGGACAACAGGATGCAGAGGGAAATAGTAAACAGAGTCCACTCCAAAGAAAGGGGGGTTACTTGTGGGGTACCGCAGGGTTCAGTACTGGGACCAGTTCTCTTTAATGTCTTTATAGGTGACATTGCGAAGGGACTGGATGGAAAAGTATGCCTCTTTGCAGATGACACAAAGATCTGCAACAGGGTCGATACACAAGGGGGTAGAAAGGATAAGAAGGGACTTAGCAAGGTTGGAGTAATAGTCAAAAGTATGGAAGCTTAGATACAATGCAAAGAATTGCAAAGTAATGCACCTGGGAAACAAAAGCCCAAGGGAAGAGTACATAATGGGGGGCAGATATTAATGACAACAAAAATGGAAAGGGACCTGGGGGTAATCATATTAGATGTTCTAAAGGTAGGCAAACAATGTGAGAAGGAAGTAAAGAGGGCTGGGGGGAATCTGGGATGCATAGGGAGAGTCATCACCAGTAGAAAACAGGAAGTTGGTATCCATCTGTACAGTTGGTGAGACCCCATCTGGAGCACTGCATACAGTTCTGGAGACCTCATCTCTACAAGGACATAGACAGGATGGAGGCAGTCCAGAGGAGGGCAACTAAAATGCTGGAGGGTCTGCACCAGAAGACATACAAAGAGAGACTAAAAGAGCTTAATACGTATACCCATGATATAAACATTCAAGTAACTCAGGGGAATCAACAAAGTCCGAGAGAGTAGCATCTTTCTTTTTTTTTTTAATTTAAACTTTATTGATACATTTCCCTTTATAAAGGGCAGTTACAGTGGAACAAGATGTGACATACCACATGTACAGAAAGAACTTCCCAGCCCACCACTCCTGCCCATCCCCCCCTTACAGCAGCAACAAGACCATATAACCCCTAAGTGCAGTGATTATTCCCATTGGACATATGAGAAAGACTAAGGTGTGACATAATCATGAGTGAGACAGTGAAAGTAAGGAGTGGAGGGGATCCCATATTTTACTATGAGCTGCAAGTCTATTATGAAGGCTTGCAATTGCCTTTTCTGTTCAGAGATTAGCAATGATTTCATGCAACCACTCTTGGAAAGATGGGATGGATTTGTCTTTCCAATGGCATAAAATGAGTTTCTTAACAGATAGAGTTATCATGGAAATATGAAATTTCCTGATTCTGACAGGGGACATGTCCCCTAGGAGACATATCTCAGGAATAAAGTACTCCTGAAGGCCCAGAAGGGGATCCAGAGACATCTTGATTGAATTCCACAGAGGGGAAACTTTGGGACAGGACCAAAACATATGAAGGAGTGTTCCTTCTCCCTGCATGCACTTAATACGTGTACTAGAATTCGAGAAACCCCATTTCTTTAGTTTAACAGGGGTACAATACATATTATGTAATACATGGTATTGCATGAGACGCAATCTGTTCTGGGAAACATATTTATGACAGGATCTCCATAGGGATTGCCAATCCAACTGGTATTGAGGAAGAAGCGAGTTCCAGAATCTAGTAGGTCCAAAGGAGTCCCCATATTTTTTATGATACAACACTCTGTATAATTTAGATACAGTACCTGAAGATCCAGACAGTAGGGAGATTTCAGGTATCAAGGCTGACACCTTCTGGAAATGGGGAATATTCCCCAGGACTCTTGTGAATAGGTGTCTTAACTGCATAACCTTAAAGTGAGTTGAAACCGGAATGATAAATTTTTAAATAATTCCACCTGGGGACAACCAGTGTCCCTCCCCATCCACCAAGGAAAGCAGTTTTCCATCACCTAATTGGGGCAACCACTTACTGGGAATCTGCTTCCTGTTAATAGTAAAAGATGGGGAGTTCCAAATGGACTGAGCTAAGTCAGTCTGGGGGGAGTAATGAAGAAATAAACATAACTGTGCAAAAACTCTTAAAGAGATACCTACTGTAGGACAGTCAGCTGTCTTTACCTGTGACACTTTGAGGTAAAATAGGGTTAAGGGGTCCAGGCATTTAGCTTTAATTACATCTAATTCAATCTTATGCCATACTGGTTGTTCCATTTCAAGGCCCGGGGATATCCATCTCACGCATTTTACTAGGTGACTGGCCCAGTAGTATAATGCCATATGGGGAATCCACAGCCCTCCCTCAAATTTTGGGGCAGCTAGTTTATAATAAGCCAAACAGGGGTATTTATCAGTCCAAATAAACCTAGTAAATATACCATGCAATTTTTAAACCAGCGTATAGGGATAAAAGTATTGAGAAGGAATAGGGGGTTAAAAGTTCTAGGAAAGACATTAGTCTTAATTATGTTAATGCTGCCCCATAATGATATGGTAAGTTTAGACCATCTGTCAAGGTCATGAATAATAACCTGTGAGAGAGAATCCAGGTTATCCTTAAACCATGTTGAGGGGTTACGGGATAACTTAATGCCCAAATACCTAAATGCTCTAGGAGTCCAGCATAAGCCTAGGGGATTAATATCGTTCTTGAATACCTTGTGGTTTAATGGAAAAAAATAAGGATTTACTGGCATTCAGCTTGTAGTTAGATAGCTTGCTAAACCTGGCTATTTCATTCAGTAGGGGCGGTATTGATGATACCGGATGGGAGAGGTGTATCAACAAATCATCTGCATACACGGTGACTTTAATTTCATGGCGCCCAACCCAAATACCTTGTATAGAGATATTTTTGAGAATGTTTTGAATGAGGGGTTCCGAGTATAGATTAAATAACAGAGGTGATGGGGGCAGTCCTGCCTAGTCCCTGAACGGAGTGTGAAGGAGTTAGAGAATGCCCCATTTGCTGAGATTCTTGCTGTAGGGGATTTATATAGTGCAGCAATCCAAGATATAAATACCGGAGGGAATTTGAAAGCACTCAATACCTTGAACAAAAAACTCCAATTTACCTGATCGAATGCCTTCTCGGAGTCCGGAGAGACCAGGCCTGCGGGGAACTCGGCGTCTCTGGTAGCCGAGAAGATGTGAGATAACGTATGCAAGTGGTCCACCGATGAGCGTCCTTTCATAAATCCTACCTTATTCATGCCTATTAACTCAGGGAGTACCATAGATAGCCTATTAGCTAAAATCTTTGAGAGAATGTTAATGTCTTGATTTAGGAGAGATATAGGCCTATAACTTTGGACAAGCTCTGGGTCTTTGTCTGGTTTGGGGAGAAGTACTATCAAGGCTTCAAAGAGGTGACAATCAACCTCCCTCCCAGATGAAATATGTTGAAATAATCTATTAAGTATTGGTAGTAAGAGATCTCGGAACACCTTGTAGAAAAGGGAAGAAAATCTGTCAGGACCAGGAGCTTTATCTGAAGGTAAACCATTGATAACCTCAGCAATTTCTTCCTGTGATATAAAGGAGACTAGAGAGTCTTTGTGACGTGCTGGAAGGGAGGGCAAGTGGGAGTCTATCAGATACTTCTCCACGCTTACAGGGCTGGGGGGTTGCTCCATGTCCCCATACAGCGTTTTGTAGTATACTGCAAATTCTTGAAATATCTCGGTAGGAGATGTTTTCAGAGACCCATTAGCTGACACCCTAATAGAAGGGATGAATCTCAAAGATTCTTGTTGCTTGATACGGAGTGCCAATAGGCGCCCCACCTTCTCTCCCTGATCAGTGTAACTAGCTCTAGTACATATGATAGCTAACTCTGCCTTTTCCCAGAGTAACTCTAAATATCTATCTCTCAACAATAGGAGCTTCGTCCTATCTTCTTCTGGAGTATTGGCCAAAACATTAATTTCAAGTACCCGAATTTGGGATAATAATGATAATAATTCCCTCTCCCTAGCTCTTTTCCTAGTCACCGCCATACTAATAAGAATGCCTCTAATGTAGGCCTTAAAAGCCCTCCTTATAATGTCCAGTTTTGTACTGTTTAAAGGGTTGGACAAAAAAAAGGCCTCAATATGTTCCTTTATGAGTTTACAATATTTAGAATCTTTAAGCAATTGATCATTAAGTTTCCATCTTGTTTCTCTCTTTGAAACATCCTGAAATGCCAGTTTACACAACACCAAGGAATGATTGGAGACAGGACCAGGTTGGATCGACAATGTCCTGACCCCAGGCAAGAGAGTCTGAGAAATGAAAATGTAATCAATGTGGGACTGGGAGCCGTGCGCCAATGACCTGTAGGTTAACTCCTTGGAATCTGGATATAGGACACGCCAGACATCACAGAGCCCGCATTGATCCAGTAGGTCTCTAAAAGCCCTCTGACCTGGAGAACCCCCCCCCGATCCACCACCTGACCTGTCGAGGTTTGAGTCTACGACTTGATTAAAGTCACCACCCAGCATAATCCTTATAGGAAGGAAAGGCAGGATTATATTTATAAGTCTCATGAAGTACCCAGAATCATCTGCATTAGGGCCATATATACTGCCCAGTAACAATGGTACTGACCATAGAGTACCTATAAATAAAACAAACCTACCCTCAGGATCCTTGATGCTTTGTGTAGAAACAAAGGGAATGCCCCTGTTAATAATAAGCATGACCCAACAACTATTGGAAGAGCCTTGAGCCTCATACACCGTCCCAACCTGTTGTCTCCCCACTTGTGAGGCTTCCGTTTCTAATAAATGCGATTCCTGTAGGAAAGTTATCTGAGAGCGTAGTAGGCTTAAATGTTTAAGAACCTGATATTGCTTAGATTTTTTCCTGATCCCCTTAACGTTCCACGTTGTAAAAATCACCTCCTTGGCCACCTGCTAAAGACTACTAGGTTTAATAGATTCGGCCCTGCGCTCAGGGTATATAGCACGTGTAATCTGACCCTACCCATTGCTGCTGTAAGGCCCTCCCACCACCCTAACCCCCATCAAAAGCCCAACTTTAAGCCCCCAGTACACCCCCACCCCTCCAACAAGAACCCGAGCACCCACCCCTCCCAATCCCCAATCTGTCACAAGCAACGCTAGCACAGCACTGGGTCATTTCCTCCTCCCGCCCCTGAGAATATCCTTGCTAATGAACACCCACATATCTCTAGGTATAGAAGTAGTTTTAAATTACATTGACAAGCCCTTAATGCCTAAAGAGTGGTCTCAAGCTTCCAGTGCCTGTGGACATATGATAGTAAATCCAATAGAACTAGAAAAAAAAAATGAAACAAGCTATCAGAGATGTGAATATGGCAGGTAATCACGTGACACCAAAATGAGAACTGAAAATTGCCTGTCCCCCATAGAAAACTGCACCAAAAACCAGAGCCAGGGGAAAAGCTAGTACAAAGGGGTAGCCCCAATCTCGAACTGAGAACATGAAAAAATGAGAAACAAGATGACAGCCAAAATGAGATCCTGAAATGAGAAAACAACTAGGAGTGACTACCCAGGGGTTACCAACCCCAAGTTCCAAAATACTCCCTGCGAAACCAGAATGGCATAGAGACTGAAAGAGATCCCTCTCGACTCAAAATCACCCAGATGTATGTTAATTGGGCAAACCGTGCCCTCTTGTGGTCATATCCCAGTCCAACTGGCCTGCCAAAAGCATAATGAAAGCCCAAAACCGCTCTGAAACCTGAAAAACTAACATATAAGATCTAATCAGGAAGCCATTAACCAAAAGCCTTCCCCCCGTATGCTACCCCCAGAAACTGAGCATGTAGTATTCTCCAGAATGCAGTCCCAAATGAGCCATCACCAGAACCCCCAAAAGGATTCACCTGGAAACAATATTAACAACAAAAAGCCAGGGCATGGAAATGGTAACAGTCAATCCATTTACTAGTAGCCCAGTTCCAACTGAGAAAATAAACACAGCAGAACTCGGTCATTGGAAAAAGCTTTCTCCATGAAAGAAACAAGTAACAGTTCATTCAGCAGCTCTCAGTGAATCCTGATACTCCAGAGGCACTCTCAGGTCATCCAGAACAAATCTGGCAGCATTGATTTAAGGCTTAGTAGCGCAGCTTCAGGATCTTCAAAATTAAGCCAAGAGCCATTTACTGAGACTTGTAACTTAGCTGGGTACCCCATCCTGAATTTTAACCCTGCCGCTATAATCTTAGATACTATAGGGTGGAACACTTTCGGCTTCAGACAAACCGAGCCAGGGATGTCTTGAGCAATTCTCAACTTCGCCTTCTCCCATCTGACTTCTTGCAAGGCCTTGACTTTCTGCAAGAAATGCTGCTTTTCCAGATAATTCAGAAGGTGGCAGATAATGGGACGGGAGAGGATCAGGTGGGGGTTTTGGCTGCAGGGACCGATGGGCACGCTCTATCGTGTACACTGGGCCAAAGGGAGAGGGACCAGAAACCCGGTCTACCAGCTTCTGTACAAAGACTACTGCATTCTGGCCCTCTTCCCCTTCTGGAAGCCAAGTATTACAACATTATTTCTTCAGCTACGGCCTTCTAAATCTTTGAGTTTAGCTTCTAAGCGAGATAATTTTTGTCTCATTGATAGAAATTCAGGATCCAGGCTTTCCAGTTTTCTCTCGATCGAGACTATTCGGGCAGTATTATCCAAGACCATGATAGAAACTTCATCCAATTTTCTGGAGAGGGATTTCAAGTCAGTTGCCATGTCTTTCATCTCTTCTCGAAATGTCTTAAATTCTTCCAAGAACCTGTTAAGAGTTAAAGGCTCTTGATCCCCAGCTTGACACGAAGGATCAGGCTTGTCTGGGCCACTCAAGGCTCGGGATTTCTTTGAGGCCTTCTCAGGAGTGGCGGGGGGGTATGTTTCTGCGGGGCTTTCTTCACATAAGCCTTCATTTACCACTCTGATACCCAAAGGAGCACAGGATGTTTAAACACAAGAGGAAATCGTAAGCGGAGGAATGAGATAGGTTTTAATGATATAAAAGACGAATTTGTATTTGGGAGGCAGGAGCTTAGCAGAGGAGCTTCTACTCAGCACTCTGCATCACGTGATCCTCCGAGTAGCATTTTTCTGAAAACGAGATGTGCAAGAACAAGGGGGCACAATTTGAAGATAAAGGGAGGACAACTCAGGGGCAACATGAGGAAATTGTTTTTAATGGAAAGGGTGGTGGACGCATGGAACAGCCTTCTTGAGGAGGTTGTGGGTTCAAAAGCAGTGGGAGAATTTAAGAATGCATGGGACAGACATAAGGCAATTCTAGTGGGGTATATAAGGAAGTAGGCTGTTGGTTAACTAGGATCTTCAGCCTATCGGATAGGTAGGGAAATGGGCAGACTGGATGGGCCAAGCAGTCCTTATCTGCCATCAAAGTCTATGTTTCTATGTTCAACCCATAATACATTTTTTGTGGTTGAAATATAGGCTGAACAGGCAGGAGATCTGTCCTGTCAGCCTCAGCAGGGAGTAGTTTCAACTTGTTCCACAGTTTTTTAATTTAATTTTATATGTTTAGTTTTGGTTAATCAGGAAAGAGGGGCTAGGCAAGTCTGTCTAGTTTTAGCCTTGCCCCAGAGGGAGCGGGAACTATAGATGGAAACCAACTGAAATTAAACCAGATTAAGCTGCTTTTAGCATTTTTAGTGAATGACGGAAGTTTGGCTAATTTTGAAAACTCCTCTACTCTTCTCAAATTTGCCATGGGACTTTTAACGTCCACCTGAACAACCACCAGAACAGGCAGATGGGACTTCAGTTTAATGCCTCATTCAATAGATGGCACTTCAGGAAAGCAGTACAGCTGTCATGCACCACAGTGTCAGTCTTGGGATTTTACCTCAAGTTCCTGATGTGTGGCTAGAACCCATAGCCTTCCAATCTTCTGGCCTCAGAGGTGAGTGTGCGTGTGTATTTTAGTACATTATGAAACAATGGTCATCGGCAATGACTAATCAGTACCTTTTATTGATGGTCTTGCAACTCCCCACTGGGACTGAATACTGTTTACTGTGTCTGTCCTTGTGCACAGCTGACTTGATTGGAGTTAGTGATTGACTGTTTGCATTGCAATATGTATAATACTGTGAGTTATTCACTGGGCTAAGAATTTGTCATAAGTCCTGAATTGAGAGCAGATTACAGGCTGTGTATTTGACCCAGACAGTGCCCCAAGGGGTGGAAACTGTTTTTTCTTCTGTTTATCTCTGTGTGCCTTAAAAGACCAGGCCAGACCTGTGTCAGGAAGTGCTTACATCACAGCTACTTTTCAGCCAATAGCTTTGGAAGAGTCTTACAGACCTGATAACAGTACTATAAGCAAGTGGATTTTTTAGCAGGCTCATCAGATAACCTAATATTCTTCAGGTGAGGCTACCTCTGGCTGGAAGATGCAACACAGGACTTAGGATTTGCAAGAAAGTGAGTTGTGCTCACAACAGAGGGAGTTGAACCTTACAATTTACAATTGTCTTTGGTTTGAAGCAGATTCCTTAGGAAAGTTAATATTCTTCAGGTGGAAGATACTTCTAACTGAAAGGTGAAATAAGGAACTTAGAATTATCAGAAAAGGCAGTCTTTCAATTAACAGAGGGAGGTGGACCTTGCTTTACTTTTGTTACAATTGTTAAGATTTTCAGTGCAGGAAGAGTTTAAACCCACAGGGACTGAATACTGTTTACTGTGTCTGTCCTTGTGCACAGCTGACGTGTTTTGGGGCTGACTGCTTTCAGAACACAAGTCACCAGGCTGTTTTGGGGCTGGGGAGGTTTACCTGAGTTTGACCTGGATGTTTGGATTTTTCTCTGTTTGATTAGCAGGGTATTTTCTCTGTCAAATTGTCATGTAGGGCACCTTGCTGACAGGAAGGCACTCATCGCAGCTGTAGGTCAGAGCTTTTAGCTGATTGTTTCGTGAGGGCACAGATAGGCCCAAACCCTTCCCACCCCTCACCCCAGCCACCCCTGGAAATAGTTCCTTTATACCTGCGGTTCTGACATCATTTCCTCAAGAGGGCAAGGTGCATATCTCTGTCATATCCTCTCTAGCACATTGCACTGACAATATAAGCATACACATTGTATAATATATATATTTCTATATAACAAACCAATCACACACACACACACACATAGACAAAAAAAAAAATAAACAAGGTAGACAGACATATGGGGAGTAATGCAATGTAATGGCTGTGGGGCAGCAGTCTTCTGGGAGTCTTTCTGGAGGCTGAGATGCTGCCCTGTTTTCAGACAACTCTCTGCCCTGAGGGAGGAAGTTGCCCGTCTTCAGGCCACACTGGACAGTAGTAAGGGAACCTCCCCCATCCAGGGAGCACCGGAGCCGCCACCACTACCTCAGAGGTTGCAAAGAAAGCACAGCAGTTGGACCACAGTGGGCTCAGGGAGGGTAAGGGTGGTGGAACAGAGGCACACCCAGTCAGTTGTTCCACTCCACAATCCATACACCATTCTGGGGGAGCATAGTCCCCCTATGGATGCACCCACAGAGGAGACTAAGGAGGTTGCAGACAACTGTCACAAGGGAAGCCCTCAGAAAGGAGAGAGAGGACACCACAGGGTAAGGAAGCAGCTCCTGGTGGGGGACTCAATTATTAAGGGGATAGAACTGAGGGGAGCAGGGAAAACTGAAGTAAGGTGCCTGCCTGGTGCCATGGCTTGGAAGGACAGGAAGGGCATCCTTAGAATCACTAGAACAGTTGCACGGGAGTCTGAGCTGGACATCATTGTCCACCTAGGGACAAATTACTTGGCTCATCATGAGATTAGAGCAGTGCAGAAGTACTTTGTAGAGTTGGGGAGGGGCCTAAGATAAGTAGCACACACAGTATCCTTCTCAGAGGTGCTGCCTGTCATGGCATGGGTGAGGCGAGGGTACTTTGCACCATGCAGTTTAATGAATGGTTGAAAAAATGGTGGGGAGCACAGGGGTTTGGCTTCATTGGGGACTGGGGTTCCACCTGGAGGGACACCAGCCTATACTGGCAGGATGGTCTGCATCTGTCCAGGAAGGGAACAAGTCTTTTGGCAGTCAGTTTAAATTCTTCATTGGCAAGCTTTTAAACTAGTCAAGGGGGAAGGCACTGATAAGCAGCAGAAAAATCCCAGCCTCCCCCTATAAAACAGGGTACTAAATGAGAAAAAGACCAAGGTAGAAAGGTCAGTGGAGGATGCTACTACAGAAGGTAAAGCCATCAAAAAATGGAGAGCAATGAGTACCAATGCTCGTAGTCTTGATAACAAGCTTCCTGAATTAGTGGCCTTGATGGAGGAGGAACATCTGGATATCGTGGCAGTCACAGAAACATGGTACACACAGAACTATGACTGGGACATAAACATACCAGGATACACTATCTACAGGAGGGACAGGGAGGGTAAAAGAGGAGGAGAAGTAGCTCTCTACATAAGGGAAGACATCAAAGCAACAGAACAAAAGGGTAAACAGGGAGGAGAAGAAGCACTGTGGGTCAATTTGGAGACAGGCAATGGCACCACAATCCGCACAGGGGTTCTATACAGACCCCCTCTCAGCGGGAGGAAATGGACAAGGAAATGATATGAAGTATATTTAGAATGGCAGAAAAAGGGGAGATATTGCTGATGGATGTTCTGAATATGCCAGATGTTAACTGGAGTGCAGTTGCAGCAGCCACTTCTAAGAGTGGGGTTATTCTAGATGCCCTACAGGGGGCATGCCTTAGACACTAGTAGTGGAACCCACTTGAGAGGGAGTAATCTTAGACCTTGTTCTCTCAAATGGAGATGGAGAGAGGATCACAGATGTAGAAGTGAGTAGCCATCTGGGAACTAGCGACCATCGAACAATATGGTTCACAATAAACACACAGCAATAGAGTCAAGCCATACAAAGGCAAAAGTACTGGACTTCAGGAGGGCTGACTTTGCCAAAATGGGTGAGTGCCTAAGGAATGCACTAGCAAATAAGCAGGAAGGAGGGGTGGAAGAACAATGGGGAATAATAAAAACTGCCATCACAGAGGTAACAAGCCTTTGTGTGAAGCAAATAAACAAAACAAAATGATGTAAGAAACCACTATGATTCTCAAAGGAGGTGGCAGTGAAGGTTCAAGAGAAAAAAAAACATTCAGAAAGTACAAGGAATCACAGAAGGTGCAGGACAGATAATTGCATCAGCTAAAGCAAAAGAAAGCTGGGAAGGCAGTCAGAACAGCAAAGGCCCGAACTGAGGAAAAGATAGCCAACTCAGTTAAGAAGGGGGATAAAACCTTTTTTAGGTACATCAGGGAGCGAAGAAAGACCAAGGGAGGGATAGTGAGGCTTAATAAAGGGGAGGGGGTCGGCAGAGGGTGACGGTGAAAAGGTAGAGATACTAAGCAAATATTTTTGCTCAGTATTTACAAATGAAGAGAGGGAGGTACCTAAAACAAACAATAGAAACACTCTGGATACAGAAGTTGATACCAGCCCATTTACAGAAGAAAGGGTTCTGAAAGAACTCTTAAAACTGAAGGTGGACAAAGCAATGGGGCCTGATGGGATTCATCCCAGAATTCTAAAAGAACTAAGGGTAGAACTAGTGATATCACTCACTACCCTCTTTAACAAATCATGGGAAGATGGGGTGGTACCTGAGGACTGGAGGAGGGCAGATGTGATTCCTCTTCACAAAGGTGGGAGCAGGGCAGAAGCAGAAAACTACAGACCTGTTAGTTTAAACTCAGTGATAGGGAAAATGATGGAATCACTTCTGAAGGAAAGAACTGTCGAGTATATAGAGACCGGGGGGTACAGGACCCAAGGCAGCATGGATTCACAGCGGGAAGATTTCTTTGACTGGGTGACCAAAGTAGTAGATCAGGGAGGGGCTGTGGACATGGCCTACCTAGACTTTAGCAAGGCATTTGACACAGTCCCACACAAAAGATTAATATACAATTTAGCCAGCCTGGGAGTGGGTCCCAAGATGATAGCCTTTTAAAGAATTGGCTGGAGAATAGGACACAGAGGGTAATAGTAAATGGAGTCCACTCTGAAGAAAGGGGGGTTACTAGTGGGGTACCGCAGGGTTCAGTATTAGGACTGGTCCTCTTCAATGTCTATATAAGTGACATTGCAGAGGGACTGGAAGGAATAGTATGTCTCTTTGCAGATGACACTAAGATGTGCAACAGAGTTGATGCACAAGGTGGGGTGGAAAGGATGAGAAGGGACTTGGCAAGGTTAGAGGAATGGTCAAATGTATGGCAGCTGAGATTCAATGCTAAGAAGTGCAAGGTAATGCACCTGGGAAACAAAAACCCAGGGGAAGAGTACACTATGGGGGGTGAGACACTAACAGCAACAAAAATGGAAAGGGACCTGGGGGTAATCATATCAGATGACTTAAAGGTGGGCAGGCAATGTGAGAGGGCAGTAAGGAGGGCTGGGGGGATACTGGGATGCATAGGGAGAGGCGTCACCAGTAGAAAACAGGAAGTTATTATCCCTCTGTACAGACAGCTGGTGAGACCTCATCTGAGTACTGCATGCAGTTCTGGAGACCCAATCTCTGCAAAGACATAGACAGAATGGAAGCTGTCGGAGGAGGGCAACTAAAATGGTGCAGGGTCTGCACGGAAGATATGAAGAGAGACTAAAGGAGCTTAATATGTAAAAGCCTCGAGGAAAGGAGGAGAGGGGGACATGATAGAAACTTTCAAGTACCTCAAGGAATCAAGAAAGTCCAAGAGGGTAGCATCTTTCAAAAAAGAGGTGCGCAAGAACAAGGGGGCACAATTTGAAGATAGAAGAGGCGGCTCAGAGGTAATTTAAGGAAGTATTTTTCACAGAGGGTTGTGGATGTATGGAGCGGCCTTCCAGAGGAGGTTGTGAAGTCAAAAACAGTGGTGGAATTCAAGCATGCATGGGACAGTCATAAGGCAATTCTAGGGGGTGGGTGTAGAAAGAAGTAGGCTGCTGGTTAACTAGGATCTGCAGCTTATCCATTAGGTAGGGAAATGGACAGACGGGGTGGGCCAAGCAGTCCTTATCTTCTGTCAAATTCTATGTTTCTATGTTTCCTATGGTTTTGGTGAAAAGAAACCTCTGGTAGGATACAGTTGTTAGCCCACCATGTGTGGTCGATGTAGGATATGTAGTGTCAGTGGAATGCAGTTGGCAGCACACCATTTAAACAGTGCATCTGTAGTTTTTAAGTGCACGGTCAATTGACGTATTTTGATCAGAGTTTCAGATTTTCAGAACACATTTCATAAACTGAATGCATGTCTAGCAAATAATCTCAGGCATGTGTCCATGTGTGCAAACAGGCTGCCATCTCACTCCTTAGCTCCTGTTCACTGGAGCACTACAACAAGAAGGGGCTTTCAGCAGCCAGCCTACCACACGTGCAAGCAGGTACAGAATGAGACCTCAAAAAAGAAGCAACACTGTGTTTTTTCTGTTGGTAGACATCTATTGATTTTTTTTTGCATCATTGAAGTTTGACTAGTAGCCCTGTGTTTTAGAGCATTTTGCTTCTGTACTTTACGGACTTGTGTTTTGCTTGCCTTGTAGTTTTACTCGTATTTGCAGGCACCTTACTGCCCAGTAATTTTAACATGTATCCTGCCTACTTCTGTACTGTAGTGTGCCCTACTTAACTACTTCTCTGTATGTTTTCTGCTCTTTCCTTACCTTTTCTGTTAAGGTAGCCAAGCATTCTTTCCCTCTAGTCTCTCCTAGTAGACACCATTTCAGACTGCACTCCACGCATGCGCAGTAGAGTCAACTCTTGGTTACCCCTCCTTTCTTTGTCTGACTCTCCCGCCCTGATCCTGCATCCTTTGTCCTCAGCTAACCTTATTATTCACCCCTGCCTTTCTCCCTTTCTCTCAACAGGCTGCCGTTTCACTCCTCAGCTCCTGTTCAGCAGAGCACTACAACAAGAAAGGGCTTTCAGCAGCTGGCCCACCACATGTGCAAGCAGGTACAGAATCAAACTTGCTTTAGCCTGTCACCACTTATGCGACGATTGCCCTGCCCACCCTGGCTCATCTCTACCGTTATAGGCAGTTTTGGTCATGTGACCTATCCGTGACTTGCAGGTGCATCTCTACCTTTTGAGGTAGTTTAGGACATGTGACCTATCACGTGACTTGCAGGCTCTGGAACAATCTCCTATGTTGCCCACTTGCAGATTATACTTGCTGTGCACTAGGAATCACTATCATGCCATACTCATCCCTCCTCACCACACCCATAATTTAACCCCTACTTAGCTAGGTTTGGAGTCCTTTCCTAGACAAAATTCTAACACTGCCCCTCCCAGGTGATCTCCCACCATCACTACACAACCTAGCTGCCCTTGGGATTCAAGCCCCTGACCACCCACACTAAAGGTGGGGACAGTAACCACTATGCTTTCTCAGAGGCAGTAATCATAACTAACTTTTTGCACACCTTATCCTCTCTCCCACCACCCCAATAGTGATCCTGCCTGGGATGCTGCTATCCCCAGTAGCCCCCCCACCCTATCACTAGGTACCAGAGGGGTGCTGCGGCCTCTACCTACTCGTTGTCACCCTCCTTCCATACTTGCATCCATAACTCATGCTAGTTCCATCCAAAGCCATGGTGACACTTAACTTAGTTTCACTCATATTAATTTCTACTAATCTAATACCCCCTAGTCTGGGTGAGAACCAACCTAATGCTAACTGCCCCCCACCCACTAACTTCCAACCTGTTTAAACTCCATAGTGGGGGGTTGGATGGCCTGGTACACCTATATTAAGTCATAATTAAAATGCTGACCCAGTTTTAAGGAATTGCTTACTTATGAATGCCAGGAGTTTGAATAATAAGTTTGGAGAACTACAAGTAACTATGAACACTTTAGATACATGTGTTTGTGCCATAACTGATACCTGGTGGAGTTCTGGAGATTCCTGGGATAAGCATATCTCTGGTTACACCTTATTTCACAAAGATAGGCAATCGAAAAAGGGTGAGGGGGTAGCCCTGTACATCTCTGACAGCATAATCTCAGAAAAGGTAGATACCCAAAAATGGGATAAAGCTGAGATCCTTTGGGTTAAAATATCCCCCACACTCAGAAGTTATTAACATAGGTTTGATATATAGATCTCCCTCAGTCCCCGTGGATGAAGAAGCTCAATTGCTAGATTTTATTAATACAATTGGCAATACTAAAAACAATGTCCTTCTTGGAGACTTTAATCTCCCTGGCATAAACTGGGATACACTCCAGCCCAAGACCAAAACCGAGTCACGTTATTTAGAAACTTTTTTGTTAGCAGGAATGAATCATTTGGTGACATCTAACACAAGGGATAACCATATTCTAGATCTGGTTCTAAGTAATCTAACAGAAAATATAAATGATTGTAAGGTCCCTCCCCCCTTTGGGTCCAGCAACCATTCCATGGTTTACCTTTCCTTTGGAACAAGGTTGGGTAATATAAAAGGTAAGACAAGTAAATCTAATTATAATAAAGCTGATTATACTAACATACTAAAATGCCAGCAGAATAGACCTAACGGTCTTTCGTGTCTGCTCGTTTGGTCAGTCCCCAACCTGGGTGCTGACCTTGCTGTCCCCCTCACCTTCTCTGGCTTCTCCCTTCCCAGTTCCGGATATTCTTGCTGCATTGGATTTTGCTTCCAGAACCCTTCCCCTGTACCTGTCCCACCCCATCTTGAACCCCTCCACTGTCTCTGCCTCCACCAGCCCCCTAGGCAGTGCATTCCATGGCTCCACCACCCTCTCAGTGAAGTAGCACCTCCTCCTTTCTCCCCTGAATCTTCCCCCTCCAGCTTCCAGCCATGCCCTCTAGTGGCCCCTTCCTCCTTCCTTCGAAGCACCCCAACTGTTCCTCCCCTATTTACCCTCTTCATGTACCTAAAGACCTCTATCATGTCCCCCCGGTCCCTTCTCTCTTCCAATGTGTACATATTTAGCTCTTCGAGCCTCTCCTCATAGGTCCTGTCCCCCAAGCCCCAAATCATTTTGGTTGCCCTCCTCTGGACCCTCTCCAGGAGGTTAATGTCACTATTATGATAGTAAGAAGTGTTCCCTAAAAACATGGAAGTGGGAAGAGGAATTTCAAGATAACCCATTACATCTTATATGGGACCTCTTAGTGGATAAGGTGTCTTCCCTAACAAAAACCTTCACCCCGTTAGTTAAGAGCCAGGTAGATAATAACAAAAATGTACCTGAATGGATGACTCCATCTGTGTGGAAATTGATTAATAAGAAAAATAAAGCATTTAAAAGAGCAAAGGAATCTGGCAGTAGTATACGCTGGGATTCTTATAAACTGCTGCTTAAACAAAAAGATGTATTTCTAACGCAAAACGAACATACGAACTGAGTCTTGTAAAGAAGGTCCAGGATAATTATAAATCCTTCTATGCTTACATCAATAACAAGAGGGGTACAAGTCGATCTAGCGGACCATTACAAGGAAATGATGGCAATATGGTTACTGACCAGCTTCAAATGGCTCAGCATTATAATTGCTTTTTTACATCCGTATTCAACATCAAAACTTATCCTAAATTAGCACACCTGCACTCAGTACTTGATACTGACCTACAGATCACAAGGGAAGGCACTCTCCTCTGTTCAGGCATCCCCTACCCTTCTAGCTCCCTCCCATGTGGCACCTGAAGTCCCCTCACTATTCTCGACCTGCCCACTGGGCCTGCTACTGGATTGGGCAGTTCTCTCCTTGCAGTTCGAGCCAGACTCCGCCGTGGTGGTCCCCCAGGTTGGGTTCCTCACCCTCTCCTCACCCACTAGCTCTATGCTGTTCTACTGCAATGTTCACTCTACCCCTTGCCTGTTTCCCCGACACTCACCTGGGTTGTTCGCTGATTCAGACCCCCCCTTAGTTTACCTGCATCTGTAGTTCTCCTTATTCCTTGCTACCCTGTGGGCTTATCGTATTTGAGTTGTAGTCGTACTCATGTTTGTTAGCTCTGACTCTGTACTATGTCTATATACTGTACTCTGGCCCCACCTGTGTGTGGGTGAGTTTGTTCTCTGTCTATGCACTATGTTCATTGTACTGAATTCTCTCTGACCCACCTGTATTGTGGGATTGTATGCTACCTTGAATATGTACCATGTTTTTTCTGTATTGTAACCTCCCAGGTCGCACCTGAAAATAGGCACTTGTTGTCTAGTGTGCTTACCTGGTTAACAAAAACAAACAAATAAATAAATAAATAAATAAGCTCCTGAAAATCAAACAAAATAAATCTCAGGGCCTGAATGGGCTGCATTCGAGAATACTCAAGGAGATGGCAGAAATTTTGGCTGGTCCAGTTACAGCTATTTACCAAAGATCTCTGGATGAGGGTTTAGTCCTGGGTGCATGGAAACAGGCATTGGTGGTACCTATCCATAAAAAAGGGAGCAGGCATGAGGTGGCAAATTATAGGCCTATAAGCCTGACTTCAGTTTTGGGTAAAATCCTAGAAGGTATTATTAAAGATCATATTAATCGGTACCTTGATGAAACAGAACAAACCGACCCAATGCAGCATGGTTTTATAAGGGGAAGATCATGTCAGACAAACCTCCTTGAGTTTTACGGAGGGGTTTGTAAAGCATTAGACCAAAAGCACTCAGTGGATGTGATATATTTGGATTTTTCCAAAGCTTTTGATAAGGTACCTCATGGAGAACTAATTGATGCTTTAATTGATCATGGGTTGGGGCAACGTAACTAAATGGTTTGAAGCATGGCTCGATACATGGTTACAATCAGTTAGTGCAAGTGGTACATGTTCCACTTGGGCAGAGGTGAGGAGTGGGGTGCCACAGGGCTCTGTTTTGGGGCCTTGTTTATTTAATTTGTATATTTCCTCAATGAAAACAGAGATGGGAGCATGGGTATCCAAATTAGAGGATGACACCAGAGTATGTAGTATAGTTGATAGCCTAGAAGATGTAGCAAATCTTCAGAAAGCCTTGGGTGATCTGGAAAAGTTGCCATTGGATAAAAAAACTGACCTTTAATAATGATAAATGTTGTGTTATGCATTTTGGGAGATCAAATGGTAACATGACATATGCACCTGGTGGACAGACATTAAACACAGTGGAGCAACAAAGCGATCTGGGTATCATGACAACAAAAGACTTATCCTTTAAGACATATTGTAACCGGGTCATTAAGAAATCCAGTGGTATTCTACACTGTATTATTAAACATATAAAATGTAGAAATAAGGATGTGTTGTTGCCCCTGTATACCTCCTTGGTGAGACCACATTTGGAGTATTGCACCCAGTTTTGGTCTCCTGCTGGGAAAACTGAAATAGACGCACTTGAAAGAGTACAGCGTAGGGCTACTCATAATATAGAGGAGGCAAAAGGACAGGACTACAAAACCAGATTAAATATTGTGGGCCTTTATTCATTGGAATATAGGTGACTAAGGGGTGATATGTGCTTGATTTTTAAATCCCTTATAGACCCTGAGTTATGGGAACTACTGGGGCTAAACTTTAGGAAATTAACGTACAGCACAAGGGCCCATCCCCTCCAACTAGAAGTGGAATGTCCAAGATTAAGGAAAAGGAAATCCTGGCTAACTCTGAGAATAACTAATATTTCAAACATGCTCCCATTGGAGGTAGTGGCTAGTGATAGCATGAACACATTTAAGAGCAGATTAGACAACTATCTCATTGAGCATAAAATAGTGGGATATTCTTGATATGGTGAGCAAAAGGACTTTTGTCTATTAAAGCTCTGTACCGACCTATGACCTATGGGCCCTGCTACCCTGGATAGCACCCCTGACTACAACCTTAGCCTAATTAGACTACCCAGCTGCTTAGCACAAGTACTCAGGTCCAAATCAATCTTTCCAATACCTTGATTCTCTATTTTGCTGCATGCCAGCAATGGAATAAGATCCAGGCTGCACAAACCACTGACCACTTTAAACCTATTGCATCAGTCACTACCATGGGCCACACTGCTTCTCCTATTGCTATCTAGCAACATCCACCCCAACCCTGACCCTACCCAATCTTCACATCACTGCAAACATAGCCTCAGAACCTTAAAACTAGCTTCTATTAACATTTATAGCCTGCTAGCAAAACTTGCCGACCTACAGGTATGGGTTACCCAACACAGGCCGGATGTACTGTCAGTGATGGAAACTTGGCTTATGCCTAAGATCCTGACTCAGTCATTTCCCTTGGGTATGGGTATTCTCTCTTTCATCAACACAGACTTGATAAAAGGAGTGGAGGGTGTGCAATTTATATTAAGGACACACTCCAGGGTCTTCCCCTTCCACAGTTGAACTTTAGAAAGAATGTTCAGGCCCTTGTCCTTAGACTATTTTAGGTCCCTACAGTAAGTCTCTCACCATATTATTGGTTTACTTACCTCTGCATGACCAGGTCAATGGCATCAACATACTTGTTGAGTACCTGTCCAGCCTGCCCCATAACACTGACGTGGTTGCACTAGGGAATTTCAACATAAATTGGATGGCTTCAGAGGCTGCCCCCTACAAGGATGCCCTTTCTGCCATTAACACAGCCCAATTAATTAACTCCTATACCAGAATTAACTACTGGACTGGCTCCAGATTCCTCCTGGATTGGGTAATCACAAACAACCCGGTGAGATTCTTCAGTGCTGCAGTTCTCCCTGATGCTATCAGTGACCACTTTACTGTTCTTTGCTTCTGGTCTAACAGGACACCTAAGTCTCCTGCCAAAACAGTAGTGCATGGGGTCCTGAAGAAAAGACAACTTGAAAACCTCCAGGCCCATCTCCTAAATTGTGATTGGTCACTTATTGACTCAGCGCAAAACGTTGACCAAGCACTAGATTATTTCATCTCTACATTCAATATGGCATATGACATTTACACCCCATTCAGAAAATGGAAGACTAAGGGGGCTAACAACCCCTGGATTACCCCTTCCCTGCTTAACCACATGGCCTCCAGGGATAACTTTTGGCACCATACTTGTGCTAATGGGAAACTGGCTGACCTTCAGCTGTACAAAGCAGCCAGGAATGCCTGTACTCGCAAAATCCAACTAGCCAAAATCTGCCATTTTAAGCAAGAGCTCTCTAATTCTTGGGGTGATGGTAGGAGGTTCTAGGATAACTTGAATGATCTTATGGGTACACCCAGGAAATCCTCCCCCACCATGACTGAAGTCGATGGTGACACCACCCAAAACCCTAAGTACATTGCTAATACTTTCAACAATGCATTCTCTGACCTTGGTGGCATACCCCCCCTGACTTTTTCGATGCATCTCCCTGCAAAGCTGAAGTCAGTACTGCCCCCCTCCTTGCCCCCACTTTCTATTTCAAGAGAATCACCCATACTGATGTCAAAAAATATATAGGTCGGGCGCTATGCAAATCAAGATCCAGTAGTGACTCACTTGATCTTAAACTGCTTAACCTAACCCTAGATGCAGTCCTGTCCCCTTTAACTAAACTACTTAACCTGTCCTTCTGCCTTGGGCAGTCCCTGTGCATTGGAAAGCTGCTGTGATTACACCCATCCACAAGAGTGGGAACTGATCCCAGAACTCAAACTTCACCCCCCCCCCCCATATCCATCCTTCCTCACCTCTCAGAAGTTCTGGAATGCATTGTTTCAGATCAGCTTACTGAATACCTGGAGAAATACCAATGGCAATGTTCCCAACAACATGGGTTTCAGAAGACTCATAGCACCACCACTGCACTACTTGAATACACTGTTTTTTTACTCAACGCACTGGACCGGGGATGCTTAGTGGAGGCGATTTACATTGACCTCACTAAAGCATTTGATATAGTCAACATTAACCAAATTGAGGCAGTCCATAGAAGGGCAACCAAAATGGTGCAGGGACTGCATCAGAAGACATATGAGGACAGATTAACAGAGCTCAATATGTATACCCTTGAGCAAAGGCGGGAGAGAGGTGACATGATCGAGGCATTCAAACACCTTAAGGGCATTAACAAGGTGAAAGAGTCTAACATGTTTAAATATAAGAAAAATAGCAGGACAAGAGGACACAGCATGAGATTAGAGGGGGGCCGATTAAGGGGGAATGTGAGGAAATTCTTTTTAACAGAAAGGGTGGTGGATGCATGGAATGGCTTACCACAAGAAGTGGTGGCTATGAATACAGTGCAGGGCTTCAAACAGGCATGGGATAGGCATAAGGGAGCAATACAAAAGTCTATGAATAGATAGGCCACTGACAGAGCAAAGGCCGATGGCACATTTATAAGGTAGAAAAAAGAAATGGGCAGACTGGATGGGCCTTGCGGTCCTTATCTGCCATCAGCTTCTATGTTTCTATGTTTCTATACCTTTTTACTTGACTCACTCCTCACCTTGGGACTCTTGGCTGAGGTGACTGACTGGTTTCAGAGGTACCTTGGTGACAGAACCCAGCAAGTCAAAATAAGTGATGTGTTCTCTGACTGCTGCCAGGTGCGATCCAGGGTACCACAAGGCTCGATCCTTGGTCCCCTGCTCTTTAGTCTATTCCTTAACACCCCTCCCAAGTTTTCTTGACTAATTTATTACTCTATGCGGATAATGCCATCATTTTCTCATGTCATCCTGACCCCCTCCTCCTCGAACTACAACTACAGCACAACTTTTCAGATGTAGAGGACTGGTTTTCTGACCACAAACTTCTTTTGAAGTACAAAAAGATGAAATTCATGCTTTTCGCTAGCCCGCACAACAGGGACAAATTACACCAGTTCACCATTCTTAACAGCCTTAACTCTCCTCTTGAACAGGTCCAGCAGTTCAAATACCTCGGGAAAACTCTAGATACTTTCTTATCTTTTGCTTTCTACTTGGACCATGTTGCTAAGGCAGTAAACACATGATTAGGGCTCTTATATAGGCATAGGCACTGTCTCGCCCCAGATGTACTCTACCTAGCAATCTCTAGCGCAATACTTTCTATAATTGATTACGGTCTAGTCATTTATGGCACTGTCACTGAAAACAAGCACAAAAGAATCAATATAGCCCCTAACAAGACCTGTAGGCTAGCTACGGGGGCCCATAGACTCATTCATACATGTGAGCTGCATGCCCAGTTTAACTGGTTCCACCTTAAGGGCAGGATAAACAAGCATTTGTCAATGCCGAATGTTTGCTTGCTGGCACTGGCAATGGTAGTGTAGAAGTTACAGAGCAGCAAAATAGGAATGGCAGTGACGTATTGAACTGAAGCCAACCCCACCACCACCCTGCAGAGAGTGGCAGGCATTGGGGTGTGCCTTTGGGTCGTCAGGCATAACGACCACACCATTTCACCACACCCTATCTTGCAGACACTGACAAGTGTCATGGTGTGCCTTGGGGTCTTTGGCCCTTATGCGCACCCCATTCCATCAGGAAATACGGTGAGATGGGTGCAGTATAGGAGAATGGGGTGAAGTTTGAGCCCGAAGAGTCCGAGGCACATCTTGATGCTTCTCACTGGCTGCAAAGTGTGGGTGGGGGTGGAATGGTATGAACATGACAGGCAAGAATCCCAGGTCACACCCCTGATGCCTGTCATACTCTACAGGGTGGGGCGTTATGGTCGGAAACCCTAACGCCTCAGGCATTCCTTGGTATTTTCACTCCAAATTTTCAACATGGTTTTTTTGTGACCCCCACCTCATGAACAGTGGCAATATCAGTTTGTTAGCCGAAAACTGCTTTTGCACAGCGACTATGGCATTTGGCACCACAGGTGCAAAAACACATTCTGAACAGGATGTGAAAAATGACAGCGGCACTGTTCATGGGGAGGTGTAAAAAATGGCAATGTTGAAAATCTGCTGTGAAAATCTTAAAAAAACTGGTGAAGTCACAAGCGTGCGTAGAAACTGTGCAATGCACACCCGTAATGTAACTAGTTTGGGGATTTTTTTACAGTAGATTGTTAACACAGGCATTTTGGGACCTCCGATCATGAACAGTGTCAGTGTGATTTTCTTTATCTGTCCCGAACAATGATTTCCCACAGCGACCACGCATCTCTGCACTGAAAGTGTGAAAACACATTTCGTCCATGTTGTGGAAAATGACAGCTGTACTGTTCATAAGGAGGTGTGGAAAAATGCCACTGGTGAAAATGTGGACTGAAAATATTACAAATTCATGAACCTACGAGGGTGCGTGGAAACTGCTGAATGCTCACTCATAACACAGTCATTTTATGGAGGTTTGTCACCAAATTTTCAAAATAGCCATTTTAAGACCTCTGCTCATGACCAGTGTCACTGTGATTTTCTTAATCTGTCCCAAACATTGTTTTCACACACCGACTGTACCATTGTGCGCTACATGTGCGGAAACACATTTTGGGTGAGATGTGAAAAAATGGTAGCTGCACTGCTCATGAGGAAGTGCGGTAAAATGGCACTGTTGAAAATCTGGTGTGCAAATATTACAAATTCGCAAACTTGCCAGCGTGCGTAGGAACTGCACAATGTGCGCTCCTAAAACAGTCATTTTGGGGAATTTTTTCACAAAATTTTCAACATAGCCATTTTAACACCTCTGCTCATGACCAGTGTCATTGTGATTTTCTTAACGTGTTCCATACATTGATTTTGCACACCGACTGCGCCATTGTGTGCTATGTGGGCAGAAACACATTGTGGGTGAGATGTGAAAAATGACAACTGTACTGCTCATAAGGAGGTGTGGTAAAATGGCAATGTTGAAAATCTGGAGTGAAAATATTGAAAATTTGCGAACTTACGAGCGTGCATAGGATCTCTGCAATGCACGCTTGTAAAACAGTCATTTTTAGGAATTGTTTCACCAAATTTTCAAAATAGCCATTTTAAGACCTCTGCTCATGAACAGTATCACTGTGATTTTCTTAATGGGTCCCGTACATTGATTTCGCACACCGACTGCGCCATTGTGCACTACATGGGCGGAAACACATTTTGGGTGAGACGTGAAAAATGACATCTATACTGCTCATAAGAAGGTGTGGTAAAATGGCAATGTTGAAAATCCGGGGTGAAAATATTAAAAATTCGCAAACTTACGAGCATGCATAGGAACTGCACAACGCATGCTTGTAAAACAGTCATTTTTAGGAATTTTTCCACCAAATTTTCAAAATAGGCTTTTTGAGAGCCCACCTTATGAACACTGGCAGTGTCATTTTGTTAATCTTTCCGGAAAGGTGATTTCACACAGTGGCTGCAAAATCACCCTTCGGGCCAGAGTAACGCCATGACAGTGCAAGAATTCATGAGGAGGGGTCCCAAAAACCCCATGTTGAAAATTTGGTGCAAAAATTCCAAAAAATGCCTGAGATATGCAACAAAGTTGAAAAAACCCTATCTATCCCATTATACAGCGATAATGTATGTTAGAAGGCTGTTAACCTTAGGAAATCATCATTTCCTAAGGTTGTTAACCTATCGATGTGACGTAGATATGTTGTTAACCTATCGATCCTACGTCACATCGATAGGTTTAAAACAGCAGTGGTCTGCGCGTATGTCGTGCTTTTTCGGACGGGGAACCAACTGAAGGAAACCGATGGGAAGGACTGAAGGGCCGGCGGTGACTTCTAAAAAATGTAAGCCGCTTAATTTTTGATAGTGGACCATACACTATAAAAATAATGTATAGTCCCTCTATCGGCAGCAGTCAATTTTAACTGTCTCGAGGTTGCCATGCGGCGTAAACCTCGACTTCTCTCCTAAAGAGTTTTACATGAGTACGCCCTAGCAACCTCTCGATCCGATAACAGCAGTTAACTATAGAGACCACCACATTATCCTCTATTACTGGCATTTCCTCAGTTCGGGTCGGCTTTGAAGAGTGCAGGCGTGTTTCCGGTTCACGAAGATCGTCGCGCCGGACTCCAGAGGTAAGTATGGGGTGGCGGGGGTGTGGGGAGGCAGGAGTGCGCAGTGGGTGGAGTGCGGGTTGTGGGGGCAGGGAGACTGCGAGGACAGTTTTTTCTTTACAGGTTTTTTATGAAAAGATGGCAGCGGGACGTTTGCCACGCTGGGGTGGGCTCCCAGCATGGCAGAAGGGCGGCTGGGGGCATGTGGAGCCGGCCGGAGTTGGGCACACCCATCGGCCATGGCATCTGTTGCCATGCTGGGGTGAGCTCCCAGCATGGCACCCTGTATTCGGGGGACAGTGGAGCAGCCGGGGATTGAGGCACCCCGTCGGCCATTACATCATTTTGCCACGCTGGGTGGGCTCCCAGCGTGGCACCTGGGCTCTTTGGGGGCGTGGAGCCGGTGGGGGATTGGGCACCCCATCGGCCGTACAGTGTGGGGGAGGGAAGGCGCATGAGCATGCAGTGTGCGTGCATGCACGTGTGTCGGGGAGACCTCTGCTCACTCAAGCGGAGCTCTCCCTTTCAACTGTATGCCACTGCATTTTCAGCTGTCATAGACAGCTGGAGCAGTGATTGGCGCTCTGTGACCACGCCTGCAAATACACTGACTGAATTGGAAGAGGCTGACACACCTCTGGAAAACTAGTATGATGGCACTATGTTTCTTGCACATGCGTACAAGCAAACGTAAAAATCAGACTTGTCTGTTAGCCAAAATAAAATCTGCCTTGGCCTAACTCCCCCTCCCATCTTCCTAAAACTCCTTAACCAAGTAACTAACCCCCACCACACCTGTGGAATGTCTAACCAGGCTCTCCAAGTCCCTTTCTGTCAAACCTCCTTGGCACACCATTCATTTATATTTTAGTCAACTAGCTGGCTGAATGACCTCCCTTCATTTATCCGTGACCAGTCAAAAATTGGCCCCTTTAAGCATAAACTTTGCCAGCACCTTACTGCTCAGTGCAGTGTGATTGTCTCCCATAAGCTGCTGTCCCCCTAACTGTGACCTTCCCTCCCTCTGTCACCTACGCTACCCTCCCTCACACCTGCTGCCTGTTTGCCTTTTTTCCTTCACTCTCAACCTCCAGCACTTACACTACTCTCTTCTGTTCTGTAACTTCTTTTACCCCAAGTAAGTCCCATTCCACCCCCTTCCTTTCTTTTCTAATCCCCCCTCACCTCAATCCCCTGTCTCCTCCCTATTCCTCCCTCCACCTCCTTCCAATCTCTGCCTTGTCACACCTTCCCTGCTTTACTCCCCTTCCCTCTATTTTGACAAAGCCATCCACTGGCTGCCACTAATCCTGTATAACTGAGCCTTAGCCTGTTTTTTCTCAGCCTTTATGAATGCACTGTTCACTCCACTTGTCAAGTCTGATTTACTGTGCAAACTGTTTTGTCTCTGTACTGACGTGGAACCTTTGTAAAAGAGCCTCTGGCTCAAAGGTTTTGTAATCCAAGAAGTAAAAATAAATAAAAAATAAATATATCACAGTATTCCTGCTCTACTGTGCAGTGTAGGGTATTTGTTTTCTCATGGCCTGAGGTTATTTCCATAGTTTCGAGGAGTCTCACTATGATGACAATGTGAGAACTACGAGCAATACGAGCAAATGTCTTCGACCAAGTCAACTGCTAAGCAGCCACAGCCAGAAGAGATTGTAATCTTTTGCAAGTGACATTTTTAGATTGCCCAACAGCAGACTTACAATAATCTATTTCTGACAGAATAAACATGTCAGTGGATAAAACAGCCTGATCAAGATAAGGGCAGATACAAGCATGGATTTTCTGAGCTGGGCATAATCATGTTTAACAGCAGCTGAGATATGAGGCCTCAAAGAAAGATTAAACTCCATTGTCAAAGCAAAGACTCCAACAAAAGGTTTTAAGGTTAGGATTACAGATCCAAGGAGAGAATTCTATCACAAATGTATTGCCACATTTACTCGGGAAAAGACCAGCTCTCACATGGCATCACATTTTCTGTGTGGGGCACTGCTTGATTTCACTTCTACTATGATTCCAGCCAAGGGAGCTCAAGTGACTTGTTCAAGATCACACCATAGTGAATCCATGGCTGTGATGGGATTCGAACCTGTGAGCTCCTGCTTCACAGTTCCAGTAGTCTAGTTGTCAGGCAGCACTGCTTTTTCATATCAGTGACTCAACAGTAATATTTCTTAAAGGAGCACATAAATCTTGTAGGGATTTTTTTGTTTACAGTTTTTAATAGGAGGGCTGAAGCCTGAGGTTTAATGTGTACAAATAGGGTCTCCCACATTCCCGATAAAGGCCAGCCTCTCTCAATTGTTCTCGCTTAGCACATTGTGAAACCCAGCTGTTTCCTGGCACTCTGGGCTGCTGCATGGCTCGTGGGCTGTGCCTCCTTTCGTTCTGACCTTTGCTGCTCTTGCCTTTCACTTTGCCTTTTGGTCATTTGTCTGTTTGCTCCCAGTCTGTTATCCTTCTTCTGTTCTGTTCCCTTCTCCATTTTTTTGTCTGTTGGTCTCCCCTGCCCCTTTCCTCGTTGTCTCTCCTTTGTGCTTCCCCTCCATCCCATTTTCTCCCTACTCCTACCTCTGGCTACTTCTCCCCGTACATTGCTTCCATGCCATTCCTTCGATATAATTTCTTTTTGTGGGATCTTTTTTCCTTTCTTCAGATTTGGCACTCCATTTCTGTCTCTATGCCTGCACCTCTGGGTTGTCACATCATCCCCTAGCGCTCAGCTTTCAGCTTTGCTGTTACTCGTTACCTGTAGGCATCATTCAGCACTGCTCTATCTCAAAACACCTGTTCTCCCTCACTGTAGCTGAAGCATTGTCACACAGGTAACAACCAGGGCATGAGTATGCTGCTACCCATACTGGCAGTCCATACATCTCCTACTTATTTTGATTTGGCTATTTATTTTGGTGCCTTGAACTCATTGTACCTATTGCACCTTGTGTTGGACACCCATTCCTGCTCTGATCCACTACAGGTACTACTTGGATTTCTCCTTGTTGCCATTTTTGTTTGTCCTGTTGTTCACTTATGTTTTGACGTGGAGCTTTTGTAAATGAGCCTCTGGCTCAAAGATTTTGTAATTCCAAGACTTAAATAAATAAATAAATATGCAAAGTGTCATTAGATATTTATTTATTTATTTAAGTCTCAGAATTATGAAATCTTGTAGCCAGATTCTCATTTACAAAAGCTCAGTATCAAAACATAAGTGAACAGCAGGACAAACAAAAATGGCAACAATTGTACAATGACTGAAAAAGAGAAATGAGTTCAAGAAATACAAAGATACATTATAAGCTCTACTATAGTAACATGGTTACAGGTACAAGGCATTTACAGTTGTGCATAGTACGAGTCTGAGTAACAGACCTTGTCAAATAATCATAGTCTTAAGTGTTGAAGGGGGAGGTGGTAAGGAACCATAGAGGAGGTAGAGTTGAGGGAGAACTCAGGGGTGGTGGTGAATAGGAAGGTGGCAGAAGAGTACCAGAGTGGAGGGAGAGTTGAGGGAGAGTTCAGGTGTGGGGGAGACGAAGGTGGCAGAGGAGTACCAGACTGGAGGTGAGGGAGGAGAGTCTGGGGCAAAGCACTGTTCAGTGTGTGAAGGGGGAAGGGGTGGGGATAGAAGGTAGGTGTGGTGAGGGATGAGAAAGGGAAGAAGGGTATGAGAGGGTAAGTGGAGGGTGGCTAAGCGTGGGGTAGGGAGGGGAGATGAAGTAAAGCAGCTAAGGGAAAAAATAGGGAAATAAGAGAGAAAACTAAAATAAATAAGGGGAGGAAGAAGAGGGTAGGCAAAATTGGGGGGTTAAAGGAGGGGGGGTGAAAGGAAGGAGCTAGGTGGGACAGTCACAGCAGCAGTGTTTCAGTAGATGTCACAATTTGGGTTTGAAAGACCCAATCCTAGTGCAGGCTAGGAGGTCAGGTGGGAGATTAAGACCACTGGGCACTCTGTACATAAAGGTCCACTGGGTTTGTGAAATATGACAGAAGGGGACCTGGAAGGTGGGGTTGGATGTGCCTCTGGTGCTGTGGTGGCTGGTGGCTATGTAATCTGCTGATGAGCTTCAGAAGTGAGAGAGGGGCCATACTGAGACTGATCTTCATGAACAGATAGATGTGATAAGAGATTCTGCCATGGAGGTTCAACCAGTTAGCTGAGGTGTATAGGTTACATGTGTGAGTGAAGGGGAGAGCCAGTAACTAGGCAGCAGGCTTTGTTTAGGGCAACACTTATCCTCTAGAGGGTGGTGCCAGTGGCAGAGCCATAGATTATCAGCCCAAAGCCTATAATTGAGAGGACGGAGCTGGTAATGGCCAGACAGAGGGCTTTCTGGGACATATAGTGTCTATGTCTGTTTAGACAATTAATTAACTCCTATACCAGAATTAACTACTGGACTGGCTCCAGATCCCTCCTGGATTGGGTAATCACAAACAACCCAGTGAGATTCTTCAGTGCTGCAGTTCTCCTTGATGTTATCAGTGACCACTTTCCTGTTCTTTGCTTCTGGTCTAACAGGACACCTAAGTCTCTTGCCAAAACAGTAGTGCATGGGGTCCTGAAGAAAAGACAACTTGAAAACCTCCAGGCCCATCTCCTAAATTGTGATTGGTCACTTATTGACTCAGTGCAAAACGTTGACCAAGCACTAGAGTATTTCATCTCTACATTCAATATGGCATATGACATTTACATCCCATTCAGAAAATGGAAGACTAAGGGGGCTAACAACCCCTGGATTACCCCTTCCCTGCTTTACCACATGGCCTCCAGGGATAACCTTTGGCACCGTACTTGTGCTAATGGGAAACAGGCTGACCTTCAGCTGTACAAAGCAGCCAGGAATGCCTGTACTCGCAAAATCCAACTAGCCAAAATCCCCTTATCTTGGTGCTGACTGCTTTGGACACAAAGGTAACATGTTCAGCATAGGATAAGTTGCTGTCCAAGGTTATGTCTAGGTATCTGAAACTTTGTACTTGCTCGAGGGGCAAGCTGAGGTTTTCTGTTATTAATAGTTGGGTGTTTTTATACCTGTTGTGAGTACTGGCAAACAGCATGACTTTGGTTTTCTTGTAATTCACGACCAGTTTGTGATCAGTGAACCAGGTCTCAAGTGCAGTGAAACTATGTTGCAAGCTGCTAATGAGAGTTGCGGGACTGGGTTGGCTGATGAACAGCACAGCATCGTCAGCATACAGGAGCAGATTGGAGGGGCAGACTTGAGGAAGGGAATTGAGGTATAGGCTAAAAAGGGGCGGCCCCAGAATAGATCCCTGAGGTACCCCTGAGTGCACAGGGAGATTAGTGGAGAGGATGTCAAGTATTTTTGCTCTTTGGGTTCTGCCATTTAGATAGCTCTTAAACCAAGAAGTGACTTCCTGTGAGAAGCCAACGGTCAGTAGACACTTTAATAACAGAGTGTGGTTGACAATGTTGAATGCCTTTGTGAGGTCAGTGTAGAATGCCCCCACAAGGTGTCCGCAATCCAGTGATTTATGGATATAGTCAGTAAATTTGAGCAGGGATGTAGTGGTGCTATGCCCCTATGAAAGCCTTGCTGTTGGGTGAGTTGTAAATTATAGGTGGAAAGATATTCAGTTAGCTGATCAGCAATGATCCACTCTAAGGCTTTGGAGAGGGGTGGTAGGATGGAGATTGGGTGAAAGTTAGAGTGGATAACCCTATCTCTAGACTTATATACCAGGGTGATCACTGCCACCTTCCAGGCCAAAGGGAACTGGTTAAGACAAAGGGATAAGTTGAGGATTTTGGTGAGAGGAATCAGCACTGCGTCTAAGGTGAGACAGAGCATTTTAAGATCTAATGTATGCTGAACCTAGAGTTACCTAGGGCCTGCAGCTGGTATTTTTTTGCAGTCTTGGTGGTTACTGTGATGCTTGGCCAGCTGGTTATGATTGTTGTATGATATCTGTAATATAAAAATATAGTATGTGATTGTCTCACATAAGACATCCTGTGCTTCCATGGGTGCCCCCCCAACCCCATGGTTCAGTGAAACTACAGGATATATTACACTGACCAGGAGAGCTCTGTAATGTAATTAACTTCTTTGAGAAGTGCATTTTATGGCCTTTTTTTATGACCTGTTGCTGCTTTAAAGTGAGGGAACTAAATATACATGTTATTACAGGATAGGATATGATTTAGCTGATTCTTGTTGGCTATATCACACTTAGGTGATGGATTCCAGGGTTGTAAACCTCAAAAAGAACTGGGGGCTCAAGGACTCATAATTTGGGAAATTAGTTTTTTGCTGATGCCACCTTATTTAATATACCTCCTGATAGGACATCATGTTTGTATTTTTTTATATTCTAAAAGGAGGAGCTAGATGACTCACCAAGGGGGTGGGGATATGGAGTTGAAATGCAATCTTGTAACTGGGGAATATGACATATTATTTTGGGACTGAAAGACACAGCTCTCTGATTTAACTTAGGCACTTACAGAGGTAATCATACATTAGGTAGAAAAGATCTAACTGTATGTTGGTAGGAGTTCTGTCGTTTTCCTTGTTTTTCTTTTATGTAATTGTGATGCTCTTTGATATATTGTTCTGTGTTAAGATTTTTCATATTTTTATCATCTTTTAGTAAAATCTTTATTTGAAAGATACTGCCTGGGTGTGTCTTCCAAGTTCTTTTTGCATGTGATGTATACGTGGTTAACTTTGACAGCTGTTTTGAAGGGCTTGATGGTGTTACCAAACTGGGATAAGGTAAGAATATAACTAAGGTCTCTTATAGAGTTTTATGGGTTCATTTTGAAAGCCTGGCTTGGTGCCCCTGGTGAAAGATTGTACCACAAATCCCTGAAAAGGGTACATATCTGAGCCTGTACATTGGGTACGCTAGCATAAGGTACACAGTTTGAATCCAGAACTTTAGACTAAAGGCAATTCAGACCCAAAAGCAGACAGGAGGGTTACCCTGTCTGTTACCTGTTCACACTCTTGCGTTCTGAGGTTAGCACTGAGGGAGCAGAGGGCCTGACCTGCTGAGTGCGTTTGTGACAGATTTCGTTAGCAGTGATACAATAAAATTGGTAACACAAGCCTTAGCTGTTCAGTGTGTCAGCTTAATACTGTACAGCTCACTTGCAAAATAAGGCAGTGATTTCTGTTTAAAAAGGAAACAGAACTATATTATTTTCCTTACAGTCAAGTTCCTACCTGTTTTATTTTTTTTCAAAGTGCAAGTTAGAGTAGCCGTAGTTAGGGAAGAAGATGACTTCCAACTACAGGGAGCACACTGCAGACTACTTGAGACAGTTGTGCCAGGACAGAGGAGTCCTGCACGAGGGGAGAGCCACCAAGCAGAACCTCATGGATGCCCAGATGGCAGCATTGAGTCACAGACTGTGACTGTAGAGGACCAAACCTTGGGCATGGAGGAGCCCGTGTAGTGTCCAGATCTAGTGAGAAGGGCAGCAGGGCCAGTGCAAGTGAAGAGCCACAGCAGCAGTGGAAGGTCACCAGTATTCTGGAGCCAGAAGCAATCAGGCTGCAGATTAAGTTGCGCAGAATGGAGCTGGAGTTCCAGAGATGCTGAGTGAGAACGGCGAGAAGCACAGCGAGAGAAGTGAGCCACAGAGAAGAGGGAGTGTGAATAGCAAGAGGTGGACCGTGAAGAGTGTGAGCGCCAGAAGCAACATGAATTGGAGAAGCTACGACTCCAACCACCGGCACCAGAGCAGGTAAGTGGCTTGGGATCAACTGGAACTACAGGACTGGGTTACAAATTGAATTTCAAATTGATAGCTGAATTTAAAGAGGGGGAGGATATGGATGCCTTTTTAAATTCCTTTGAAAAAGGTTGCATTCAGGCAAATATTCCTAGAAGGTCCTGGAGCTTCCAGCTATCCCCACAACTTACTGGGAAAGCTCAGGATGCATTGGGTCAAATGGACAATGAGGACAGTAATAATTACAGCAAACTTAAAGTTGCACTTTTAAAACATTTGATTTAACTGCAGAAGCATACAGAGCTAAACTCCATAAGCCCAAGAGAAGCCCTGACATGAGCTATAAGGAGCTAGCCATGAAACAACATCAGTGTTTAAAATGTTGGTGGGAAGGAATTGAAGCAAACTCTATAGATAACATAGAAAATGCTATATTTTTGCTCCTAGGTCACCCCTGAAAACAGGCACTTATGCCTAGTGGGCCTTACCCGGTTACCAAAAACTAAAATAAAAAAATTAAAAAAATAAAATATTGCTAGAACAGTATTTTTGGGCATGCCCAGCAGAGCTGAAAACCTGGCTGGAAGACTGAGATACCAAAACAGTACAAGAGGCTGCTGAACCTTTGGACCACTATGCCAAGAGCAGACCTGCTCTGAGAACAAATGGGATGGGCGTTGCAGTGCAGAAAGGGAAAAGCATGCCTTCAGGGCAGCTAAAACCCTCACTACCTCCACTGAAACCAGTTAGCCCCAGGTTTCAAAGAAAAGAAAAGAAATTAATGTTGAGTTTGTAAAGAAACTGGGCATATTGCCAGACATTGTCGCAAAAGGATGAGCAATATGCGACATGGGGCTAGGAAAGAAGTGGGTTGTTTGTGTTTCCCTGGAAGCATGCATGTGAACATGAGGGAACACATGCACCCAGTCATTGTGAATGGTGTACAGACACAAGGGTTAAGAGACACAGGGGCATCCCTGACACTGGTAAAAAGTGGATCTGGTAGAGCCTGGTCAGCTTATACAGTAAATTTGTAACTATACAAGGGTTCACTGGTGAGGAGACACCATTGCCACTGGCTAGTGTTCTCCTAGACTGGGGTGAAATGGGGAACTGTGCAACAGGTGGCTATAGCCAAAATGTTAGCAGTTGATGTCATCCTTGGCAATAATCTCAAACGGGATGGTGTGTGCAGTTACCCGTAGCCAAGCAGGATGGGGAAATTGTAGTTCCCTGGACCCCATAGAAGCCAATGTGTAAACCACTGGGAGGCTGGTTCCCCAGCCTATGTCTCCTGATTTGGAGACTAATGAAAATGGGGGTAGAAATTTCCCCAGTAGCAGTTAACCACACAGCTATGGAGGGTTACTCCGAAGAAGGAGGGGTGACCCATTGTCAGAGGGTTAGGGATGACAGTGATCCTGAGTGCCCTGATGCTAGTGCTAAGGACCCTAGTTTAGAGACTGAAGCGGGACTGTCCCATGCCTTTGGAATGTATCAGGAGTTTGCAGCTGCTCAGAAAAGTGACCCTAGTCTAGAGAAGCTGAGGGCTTGGGCAGACTCTGATGGAGCACAAGGAGGTGATGGTAAACATAAGGTTTATTGGGAAAATGGACTGATGTATACTTAGGCTGTAAATACAAAGGGAAGGGTGATAGGCACGCAGCTTGTTGTTCCCCAGGGGTACCATGAACAGTTGCTTAATTCTGCACATGATATTCCCTTGTCTGGTCATCTGGGAATCACGTGCACTACGCAGCGATTGGCCCAGAATTTCTGTTGGCCCAACTTCACCCAGCAGGTGAAGGAGTATTGCAGGTCTTGTCACCAATGCCAAGAAATAGAGAAGGCAGGTAAGAAAACCCAAGCCACCCTAATTCCATTGCCCATAGTGAAGGAGCCATTCCAGAGGGTGGGAATGGATATTGTGGGGCCTTTAAATACCTCCAGCTCCTCTGGGAAGAGATTCATCCTGACTGTGGTGGATTATGCCACCCAGTATCCAGAGGCAGTCGCCCTATCCTCACTGAGGACAGACAAAGTGGCAGATGCCTTACTTGGGGTTTTCTCCCATGTTGGGTTTTCGCAGGAGGTTATCACCGATAGAGGGGGTTCCTTCATGTTGGACCTAAGGAAATGTTTGTGGGAGAAGTGTGGGGCAGTGCAGAGGTGCACAACACCTTATCACCCACAAGCCAGTAGGCTTGTGGAAAGATTTAATGGTAACCTGAAGTCAATGCTCCAAGCATTAGCTGAACAGCATGGAAGGGACTGGGAGAAATACCTTCCCCACCTGTTGTTTGCATACAGGGAGGTGCCCCAAGAGTCGACAGGATTTTCCCCCTTTGAGCTCTTCAATGGATGCCGGATATGTGGGCCCCTAGACTTGATCCGGGAGGACTGGGAAGGCAAGCCCGCCACCCAGGAAACTCCCATAGTGGATATCGCCTTAGGTTTAGGGAAAGGCTGAAGGAGCTTATGGGGACAGCCCAGAGTAACCTGTCAGCTGCTCAACAGAAACAAAAAGTGTGGTACTACCACAGAGCCAGAGCTCACTTGTACACGGTGGGTCAGGAAGTTATGGTCCTTATTCCGGTCTGGAAAGACAAGCAGCAGGCTGAGTGTGCCGGACCGTACAAAGTAGTTAGAAAGGTAAATGACGTGAACTATATCATAGCGTTACCTGACAGAAGATATACAGAAAGAATGTACCATGTTAACATGATGAAGCAATATGCTAATAGGGCTGATATGTTGTTTGCAGTATGTAGTCCTGGGGAGTGGGTGGACGAAGGAGACCCCCTTCTGGACTTGCTGGAAGAAAGCAAGCAGGAGTCCTCTGTGGAGGCAGTTAAATTGACACCCCAGCTGGTCTCAGACAAGATCCAGGAAGTAAGGGAGGTTTTAGCAGACTTTGCCCAATATTTAGCACCAAGCCTGGACTAACCCCCTTAGTGACGCACAATGTAGAGACAGGGACACGGAATCCCATATGGCGGACAGCATATCGGGTGTCAGAGGCTGTCCAAAAGGACATTAGGAAGGAGGTGGAGGAAAATTTGGATTTAGGGGTAATCCAGAAATCCTACAGCCCCTTGGCCTCACCCGTAGTCCTTGTGCCCAAGCCAGATGGCTCTACTAATTTCTGTGTGGACTATCATAGACTAAATGCAGTCACAAAGTCAGACGCACACCCGATGCCCTGGACAGATGAACTCCTGGACAAGTTGGGAGGGGTGACCTACCTTACGACTATTGACCTGACAAAGGAGTATTGGCAGGTAGAGGTAACTGACAGAGCTAGGGAGAGGTCGGCCTTCATCACTCTGATAGGCTTATTTGAATTTAAAGTAATGTCTTTCAGAATGAAGAATGCCCCGGCCACTTTCCAAAGGTTGGTGAACCAGGTGTTAAATGGTGCTGAGGAGTACGCAGTGGCATACCTGGATGACATTGCCATCATTAGTGCCAGCTGGGAGGAACACCTGTCCTACCTTAGGGAAGTGCTGGGCAGGATACAGAAGGCCGGGCTCACTGTCAAAGCTGAGAAGTGCCAGGTGGCCATGGCTAAAGTGGCATACCTCTGGCATGTTGTAGGCTGGGGACAGCTCCATCCTAACCAAGTAAAAATAGAGGTGATCAAGGCATGGCCCAGACCAGAAATGCAGAAGCAGGTCAGGAGTTTTCTAGGAACAGCAGGGTACTATAGGAAATTTGTGCCCAAGTACAGTGCCCTGGCTGCTCCCCTATCTGACCCGGTAAAGAAAAATATGCATAAGAAAATTACCTGGGAACCAGCCTGTGGAAAAACCTTTACCAGACTGAAGGAGACACTGTGCAGTGCTCCTGTATTGACAAGTCCTGACTGTAGCAGACCCTTTATAGTCCAGACTGACGTCTCAGACATGGGTATTGGGGCAGTATTGAGTCAGACAGCCAATCAAGGGAAAGATCACCCTGTAGTGTACCTGAGTAAAAAGTTACTTCCCAGGGAGCAGGCTTACTCCACTGTGGAAAAAGAGTGTCTTGCCTAGTGTGGGCCCCTAATGAAGTTAGAGCCATACTTATATGGGCAGCATTTTGAGGTACAAACTGACCACAACCCCCTGGTTTGACTGACACAAATGGGAAAAACTAATGGTAGACTATTAAGATGGTGTCTTACCTTGCAAGGTTATGACATGACAATCTTACATAGGGCTGGAGCAACCAATCAGAACGCAGATCGCTTATCGCGTCTATATGAGGAGTGAACTGACTTAGGGAGATCATCCCATGCAGGGGGGATAGAGCCCCCAAATTCAGTCTAGGTGGGGAGGATTGTGATGCTTGGCCAGCTGGTTATGATTGTATGATATTTGTAATATAAAAATACAGTATGTGATTGTCTCACATAAGACATCCTGTGCTTCCATGGGTGGCCCCCCTTCCAGGGTTCAGTGAAGCAACAGGATATATTACACTGACCAGGAGATCTCCGTAATGTAATTAACTTCCTTGAGAATTGTATTTCATGGCCTTTTTTATGACCTGTTGCTGCTTTGAAGTTGGGGAACTAAATATACATTTTATTACAGGATAGGACATAATTTAGCTCATTCCTGTTGGCTATATCGCAATTAGGTGATGGATTGCAGGGTTGTAAACCTCAAAAGGAACTGTGGGATCAAAGACTCATAATTTGGGAAATGAGTTTTTGCTGATGTCACTTTACTTAATATACCACCTGATAGGACATCATGTTTGTATTTTTTTATATTCTAAAAGGAGAAGCTAGATGACTCACCAAGGGGGTGGGGAGATGGAGTTGAAATGTATCCTTGTAGCTGGGGAATATGACATATTATTCTGGGACTCAGGCACAGCTCTCTGATTTAACTTAGGCACTTACAGAGGTAATAATACATTAGATAGAAAATATCTATCTGTTTGTTGGTAGGAGTTTGTTCTGTAGTTCTCCTTGATTTTCTTTTATGTGATTGTCATGCTCTTTGATATATTGTTCTGTGTTAAGATTTTTCATATTTTTATCATCTTTTAGTAAAATCTTTATTTGAAAGATACTGCCTGGGTGTGTCTTCTAAGTTCTTTTTGCTTGTGATGTATACGTGGTTAAGTTGACAGCTGTTCTGAAGGGCTTGATGGTGTTACCAAACTGGGAAAAGGTAAGAATATATCTAAGGTCTCGTACAGCGTTTTAAGGGTTCATTTTGGACACCTGGCTTGGTGCCTCTGGTGAAAGATTGCACTGCAAATCCCAGAAGAAGGAACGTATCTGAGCCTGTACATTGGGTACACAAGCATAAGGTTCACAGTTTGAATCCCCCCAGAACTTAAGACTAAAGGTGATTCAGACCCAAAAGCAGACAGGAGGGTTACCCTGTCTGTTACCTGTTCACACTATTGAGCTCTGAGGTTGGCACTATGGGAGCAGAGGGCCTGACCTGCTGAGTGTGTTTGTGACAGTTACTGCCTTGAAATAGAAGTGGGGAACAGATGGGCAGGGTTAATGTAATGCTTGCAGGTTCAGGAGGGAGGGTCATCAAAAAAGTTAGGAGGAAGTACCCCACTAAGGTCGGAGAAAGCAGTGTTGAGTATGTCTGCCATTTCTTTCGGGTCCTAGGTAGTAGTGCCCTTTATATTGAGCATAGATGGAAGTGACCTGTTGGGTTTACCAGTTAGATTCTTTATGTTCCCCCAAAATTTGTTACTGTCCCCGTTAGACTTGGTGAACCGTTCTTGGAAATAGGTAGATTTCGCGAGGGGAACTGCCTGGGAATAGGCATTCCTAGCCTTCTTGTATTTTTGCCAGTCCCTGGGCTTATTGGTAGTATATTCTAATCATATCATTTACCTAGTCCTGCACTATTCGGTACCCATTCATAATCTACTGTGCCAGTGTTCTTTTCATAATTTTTTTCTTTTGGTTATGTTACATGAGTTACCTCAGTCACCACCGTGGTCTGGCACTTTCCTCCACACATGTTGCTGTGTCCTCTTGTCACTTTATGTTGTCAGTCTTCAGTGGGTTTTCTTCTGACTCCCTTTCAGCTGTACCTGTTGTTTGCCTCCTCCTCTTCCCATATCCTCCTTCCTTTCTATTATCCTCTTCCTCCTGCAACTTATTTTTGCTTTGCTCCTATTGTTTACTGTGTGGCTCCCAGCTGCCCTTTCCTTGCTCAGTTCATACCAGCAGTCTGATGGCCTCAGTCCCTAACTCTGTCTTTTGAGGTATCAACTCCCAGCAGTCTGACAGCCTCCATCCCTAACTCTGTCTTTTGAGAGGTATCAAGTGCAGATGGGCTTGCTCTGTCTATCAGGGATGGGAATACATTTCATCCAATCTGACAGTCTCCATTCCTAACTCTACCTGGCAGGGTATTGAGTGAAGGTGAGCGTCCCTTGTCTGCTGAGGATGGGAGCATATTTCTTTCAGTTACGACCTCTTCCACCAATCCAACAGCCTTCGTACCTAACTCTACCTTATGAGGTATAGCACTGCAGGTAGGCTTGCCCAGTCTTCTGGGAATAGGAGCCTGTTTCATCTAACTACAGTTTCAACCAATTGCCTTCCTTGACCATACTGTGACACTCTCTGTGCCTAACTCTGCCTGGAGTGTTATTGAGTGAAGGATAGCTCTCCCCAAATTACCAGGAATGGGAGCCTGTTTTATCCATCTACAGTCTCAACTGACTACTTTCTATATCCACACTCTGTCAGCCTTCATCCCTCACTCTACCTGGTGGGGTATCGAGTCCAGGTGGGATTGCCTTGTCTACCTGGGATGGGAGTCTATTTCATCCACTCACATTTTCTACCAGTTCAGTTCTCTACAAGCTTCCTCTGTTACCATCCATTTCATCCTCTGCATCATTTTCAGTTCTGTGTCGATCCCACAGAATAAGATTCAGGTTTGCTATCTCCCTTTGGGAATAAGACCACTGTACCCAGTCAGCTTTTAGTCTCCTGTACCTGGGCCCTGTCAGCGGTTCCCTCACCTCCAGTTTCTGATGCCAATCCTGCATGATCTCCCTGGCCTTATTCCTCTGCTCCTCCAGCCCATCCACTGGCTTAGGCCTTAAACTACTTTGTTGAAGAGTAGACTGTTTGGTATGCTGTCGCTAGGTCAACACTTTTACCATGACTGACATTACAGCAACGACAACACCAGGTCTCTGTAATGTCGGCCCCCTGCACTGTTTTCTGGGGGTGTTGCACCCCCTCCCGGAATCAGCTCTGACTCAGAATTGATTATTATAGTTAGGGGGTGTGAGCATGAAGCTCCCTGATAAAAACACAGTCCGAAGTGACTTCCTTTATGCCGACCGCAAAACCAGTCGACATAGAGGTGTCTCTGTACAGTCTGTCGTTAACGAATTTGTCGACCGACTACCATTGTTCCAGACTGTTCTAGCTTCATGGTTGCACTTCCCTTACTGGACTCTTCAACTCCTGGTTTTGTTCACTCCTGGGATTTGTGTACTTTGTCCTCACTCTTTCACCTCATCCTTTTTTGGATCTTGTACTCTGCATGCTGGTTAGTCACCACAATCTTCCCTGCTCATCAGACTTCAGGACTTTATGGCTCTGCTTGCTTTTTAGTTTCCATCCTACAACCCTATCAATGCATGTGACTTACTTCCCAGCTCAGCCTCTTCCAGTATCTGGCCCTTTAGCTTATGCTGTTACAACCTCCATCATTGTTTCTCTGGCTGTTCCTGCACCTCTTACTTTTCAGCCAGGATTTTTCTCTGTCTGCATTCCTCCTCACTTCCTGCCTCTACTGCATCTAGATTCATTCCAAATTCCTTCCCCACCACCTGGCTTCAGCCTTCCATCTGTTGTACCAGCTCCCTTGGATTTTACTGGACCCCTCTGGCATCTCAGCATTCTCCTCCTGTGCCTTCCTTTATTCTACTTTTAAGTATGCTGTGAAGGTACCTGTTCTCATTCATCTGTCTTGCTCTGATTTTAAATGGAATTCTCCTGGATCTCATTTTGCTTCACCTTCCTCCTCATTGGATCCATCACCTCAGTCTTGCTCCTAGGATCTTTTCTGGCCTGCTGTGTCTCCTCGTCAGCTCATCAACTCCATGATTGTCCTCTACTCCTGGAATTGCTTCCCTCTGTTGACTGTTCTGTACCCTATGCTCATTTCCTCACTGCTGCTACACTCCTTGGAAGCTTTGCTCCTGACCCCTGGCATAATGCCCATTTTTGCAACTGCCATTGGACTGGTTCCTACTGATCCATCTCTCTGGCATCTCTATGGTGCATTTTGGAGAGACCACTGTTCTGTTGTGCTCATTCTGCAGTTCCACTATTCTAGTGGGCCATGGCTTCAGCACATTTACTTCCATGTCTTTTCTTTTGGCCATTTCTCCATATTTACTGCCATCCAGCATTTAAGCACTCATTTGATTACTTTTCTTGGTTGATCCCCTACATATTCCTACAATGGCTGGCATTACTGCACCTGTTCTGCACTCCATGGATTATCAGTTCTTCTCATCAAAAAGGATACCCTGGTCCAGTGACATCCCTCGAACTACATGGCATCTTTGGACTCAGTCAGTATGGAAGCACTGGTACCTCCCAATAATCTTCACAGGATCATTCCTCAGCATCCTGTTGAATTCAGACTGTATAGAAGCATCTACCTCCTGATCAACTCCATGGGATCATTTCTTGGCATCCTATTGGATCTGGACCATGTAGAAGATCATTAATCAACTCTGCAGAATTATTCCTCAGACATTTTCTTGAATTCAGACCATACGGAAGTTATTACCTCCTGATTTACTCCACAGGATTTAAGCTCTGGTGGAATCCTCTTCAAACCCATCTTCTTACAAAGAAAATGTGAAATTGTTTTCCTCCTGGGATACCTCAACTGCACAATAACCATACTTCCTCAAAAAAGGGAGCCTCCATGTCCTACCTATTCACACTGGCACCATCGGTTTTGAATTCCACCATTGTGTTCAATTCTTGGCAATGCCGACTCAGAGTGACCATGTCATCTGACTCATATCTTCATAGAAGAGCTATCTGATGTTCTTACAAGACCCTTCTTCCATCCTGCATTTCATAATATGCATCAATTTTCTCCAATGCATAGCTATTCTGCTATTGTTGCACAATCCCAAATCACTGCTCCTTGGCCTCTGGTCATCATCATACTTATGAAGTTATCTACAACTCCTCTTCAGGACTCTCCATTCATGTCAGTTGTCTATCTAGTGGTCTTTCGATCTCATCACACAGTATCTGTCTTCCTCATACTCATTCCAACGAATACCATCACCAAGGGAAAGTCTTCATTCCATTCCATTCTATCATCTCACTTATAGTCATCTGACTTGGTTATTGCTTTATCACAGTTGCACAATGCAATAGTTCTACATTAGCCTATGCAGTCAACTCACTTGATTTGTTATATCTTTTTGATACCAAACTCTTCATCACTTCATCAGTAAGCAGACTTAGTTAAGACTCCTCCTTTTTCTAGCATTCCCACAACATGTTGGAATTGAATCACCAGCAAGTTAACACCACATGGGTCACTTTAGCTCCTTCCACTGAGTTACTACACTACAGCATGAAAATGTATCCATCTTCTTTCACATTGCAGTCCTTCCTGAATACGTGCTCATGTAAACCATGTTATAGGATTTTTAACTCATCATCAAGCCTCAAAACTATCATACAGAACAATTCACCTATACCTATTGGTATCCAATTTCATTTTTACAGCATACTCTATCCTTGCCATCACTGGTCTTTAATCCTCCAATTACTTTCTCTTACAAGGTACCCAAGAGCTTCATTTAATTTGAATCCTTGTTGCCTCTGTATAGATGTCTCCATAGTGAAATGTAATGAATCTACTGAACTCGAAGCCATTGGACTCTACTTTGAACATGATGGTTTCTTCTGCTATTTTGTCTAGTCTTCATTTGATTCCTTCATCTCATTTTCCTCAAGCAACTTCAAGAACTTTGCCAACATCTGTAAAATTGCCAGTCTACAAAAGGGGCTGATCATTCTATCCTGCCCTTACCTTCTTCAAAGTCTGACAAACTCTGACAGATTACCTTAAGGAGTTCACATAACCTACTATCCATTCTGTAATTCTGGAGTATGGCAGCCCATCTAGACAGACTTGTGTTCTCTTCATGCTCAGATCGATCATGTACCTTGTTAAAAACTATCACCTAATATCACAAATAAATCCTGGATCTTGTTCAACCCTTTCTTTAACAACTAGACTTAATCCATATTCATGATCTGGACATTCCTCCGGATTTGATCTGCTTCTTCAACCTCACAAATTCACCTTCCTGCACACATCATCAACAGACTCGGAAGACAGATTTCATCACATTATGAACATTACATCCTACATCAGAATTAGAACTCAGTTTAAGCATTTAGGAGCATCTCCTCTTAGTGTGCTCTGAGGACAGGCAGGTCAGTAGCCATGGGTCCTCAGAGGTTTCCTCCACAGGGTTTTTTTCCTCTCCTCTGTGCTACTGGTCACACTCTCCATGAGTTGAAGGAGGTAATCTTTTTGGGGCTTTCTATTCTCTACATGCTACCCAGCTCACCTACCAAGGGTGGGAATAGAGAAAGGCTAAAGTTCAAACTTCATAAGTATACACAAGTACTGCCCTATTCATTAAACTTTGAACATACTGTAACTGGAAATTTGGACATGAAGAATATGAAGTCTGTTTAATATCAGTGCATGTTTTCATGTGTTTGTTTTAAAATACTCAGATTTTTCCTCTTTCCGGGTCCGCTGATAATGCTGCCCTTTCCAGCCTGATATTTATTTGTTAATTATTTAGTTCCAGAACCTGGTGACATCAGTAGAGTACAGGGAAAGTTTCACTGTAGTCTTACCCCACCACTATCACCCCCAACCCCACCACCACCACCACCATGAGGGCTTATCTTAATAGCTGCCCTGCCAGCACTTGCCATCATCTCTCTGCATGTGGATCCTCTTCTGGGGCATGAACTACATTGTGGCTCCAGCATAGTACAGGATAGATGAGGAAGAACCTGGACTTTCATTACTGCAGCCACAGCCTGTGTCTAAGTTCCATGCCATATACAGCCATAACAGCTGATGAGTGATTGGACATACATGTATGTGACCTAGGAGACAGCCCTGTTGAAACCGAACACTGGTTGGCCCCATTCAATAACACTGGAAGTGTACACATGGACTCGTGCATTAAATAAATAATTTATTACTGAGACCTATAAGTACCTCACAGGGGTGAACAAAGTGCAAGGAGAGAGTCCCTTTCACAGGAGGAAAAGCACCAAAAGACGGAGACATGCAGTAATGCTGCAGGAGAAATTTAGGAGGGATGAAAGGAAATGCTTCTTCACAAAAAGGGTGGTGTATGCCCGAAACTGCCTGCCAGAAAGGGTGGTGGAAGCAAAGACAATGTGGGGCTTCAAACATGCATGGGATAGGCACATGGCTATAATAAATAGAAGAAGAAGAAGAATCAGCATTTGTGTAGCGCTTTTCATACACAGTATCCCAAAACGCTTTACAAGCAATGTTAGACTGGTAGTGAAGTGACTGAATATGTGGTGGCAGCCATATCGCACATCATCACCCACACACAGCCTGGATAATTGCATGATCCATTTTATGGGAAGGGGAATGTTGGCCAGGACACCGGGAATGTTCCCTGCTCTTTGCGAAGAGTGCCCTGGGTTATTTTACTTCCACCTGGACACCCACCAGGTCAAAACCAGGATGGGCAGAAGGGACCTCAGTTTAATGTCTCATCTGAAGGATGGCACCCCCCAGCAGTACAGCAACCCCTAATACTGAACTTGGATGCCAGCAATTTTTAGGTGCAAGTCCAATCCCGTTGTGAGACGAGAACCCATGACCTTCTGGTCCAGAGATGGATGTGCTACCAACTGAGCCACACTGACACCTAATAGAGGAAAGGGAAGTGGCAGGGATGCTGATAACAAAATAAGGTCCAAGGTTTCAGAATAGGCAGGGACAAATAGGGCAGACTGGATGGGTCTACCAGTCCTTTTCTGCTGACAAATTCTATGTTTCTATTAGCTAAGAATCTTTCTACACCATAGGAAGCATTCATTTGTTTCACCTCTGACTTGCCTCACATGCTGGCACCTTTATAAGGTGGTCAGATCAGTATGCATTGCATCATGCAGTCTTGGATGACTATGATTCACCCGAGCTTTCATTCAGACAATCAGATATCAAGTATCAGCCAGAAAACTTTTTCCCTTAGGGACTAACCAATGGAAGGCCTGGATTTGTGAATGAATAGAGAGAGATCTGGCAGCAGCAGTCTGTCTGTGAAGGTCTGTGAGTCTCTGCTTGTGTCTGTCTGGAGCCAGCTTGCTATGAGGCAAGAGTGAGTTTCAAGGCAGAAACGTGTGTTTAAAGCATACAGGAGGTGATTGCTGGATGAAACCAAGTCTACTTTTAGAGATACAGCCTGTGAGGCTTTATCACCCCACAGCTGTGTTGTTCGGTCTTATGAGACTCGGTTTTAAATAGACTGGATCTGCAACCTATGAAATCATCACAGCTTGCTTGTGGAGATAAAGCCACAGCCACTACAGTCTGGTGACTGGTCCGCAGTGTTAGGAGTTGCCAGGCAATAGCACTGGCCTGAGGGAGGGTTCTCCTAAGTGCATTGCTGAAACTATATCATGTAATCAATCACTGATGTGTCAAGACTGCTGTGCTGAACCAGATGGGTGTAGTCCTGTAGACATCTTGAGATGACTGTAGAGAAAAGGGAGCTTACCAGATACTGAGTAGACTTTTTAAATAGTGGAGGTGAATGGCAATCACTGCATCTCCACCGCATTATTTTGTCCATCGGTATCGGTGGAGCACAGCACTATCTGCCATGTCCAAGATGGCCACCGGAGGTTTCTGTCCATGCGCAATGACTTGCGCATGCATGGTAAACTCTGGAGGCATGGTGGCACAGTCTGCCACATCCAAGATGACTGTTTATGCACAGTGCACATGCACGAGTTGTCATGCATGTGCAGAAAACTCTGGCAGCCATCTTGGATACATCAGACAGTGTCGTGCTCCACTGATACCACTGGACCTCGGCTGCAGCCATATTGCTTCTTGCAATACTTGTTGGGAACTGTGAGTAAAGAGACAGGGCTTTGATCATGCAACACTAGTTAGGTACAGTAGATAGGGTTTGTTTGTTATTTGGTAACCTTGACAAATTGTGTTATAACATCATTCCAGTTGGGACTCGGGAGTTAAAATTTAGGCCAACCGGACATAGATACAATGATTGATTGATTGATTATTTTTATTGGCCAGAAAAGGAAGGCTAGACAGTACTGCTTGTTTTAAGTCTCATCTCGGGGGGTATGGGAAGGGGTGATGGTGTGGGAATACAGATGCCAAATGACTGAAACTAGACCAGATTAAGCTGTTGGTATTTTAGCAAATGGGGAAATTTGTCCAGGATACCTGGGAAAAAGGCTTTCAGGAATGTCCTTCACCATCCTTTCCTGTAGCAAAACAATTAAAAGATAAATGTATACCCCAGCGGATATGGGACATGACGTGACAGCAGACTGAAAGTACGAAACCAACATAAGCAAAGGAAAATCACTGAAAGATATTGTCCAAGACAAGTATGTTCCACAGAATTAGAAACACAAAAGCATTTATTCCTTCAGTGGTGATGTGAGAGAACAGTTCTTCATGGAGAAAGTGGTGAAGGCATGGAACAGGCTTCTGGAGGATGTGGCGGGAGCCAGAACAGTGACAGAGTTTAAGATTGCATGGGACAGACATAAGGGGCTGTGTGGGAATAGGAAAGGGGCCACACGAAAGGGGGCAGAATAATTAAAGGAGTGGAAAGGGCAGACTGGATGGGCCTGAGGGTCTTTTTCTGCCGACAATATTCTATGATTCTTACTTGCTCCTATGCTCATCAGTTTGGGAATTTCATAGCCACTAAATGGACAACTTTTCTTTTCTCAGAGGTAACGTAGGAAGAAGTCACTGCTACACTCTTTCAAAATAAATTTGTAGGTTACTACAGTAGTACTCTTTGCTTGATCTAGGAATTAAATTTTATTTATAGACAATGAAGTGTAAACTATTATTTCAACAGCATTTGGTCCTAGTTATAGTCACCACAACACAATTAGATCAATAGTTAAATTATATTTGTATCAAATAATTTCAGGTGTTGAGTCAAAAGGAAATCTATGAAACTATGGAAATTCATATACTGGACACCATAGCCAGTTTTAGGCACCAGCGAACCCTGCGGTCACTGGGGGCCCCCTGCTTTTTCAGCCCCAACCAGAGCACTGTACCTTAATTATTTTTATTTTTTATATCTTCTTAGAACAGCAACAAAGTGCTGTGCAGCTCCTTCTGATGTGGCATTATGACTTCATGAAATGACTTACCAAGCTATATGACCCTGTCAGTACGAGGCAAATGAGTAGCAATGGTTGGAATGGGAAGAACTTCCCAAAAGGAGTAACTCTGCTGTCTGCCAATAAAAAAAACACTTAAAATATACCTCTGGCTGTACTGAAAATAATACACGATGATGTGCATATGGGTTATAGTCAAACAGGCAAAGGTTGGCCAAGTAAGGGGCTGCCATGACTTTACTAATCCTGCTGGGGGCCCCCAAAACTATAAAGCCGGCCCTGCTGGGCACCACCTTAAACACATCTACAAGAAACTCCTAGTACAATGGAACAGGTTTCTCAGTATGTTGTGCCCCACCCACTCTTTTTTGATGAGAAAAAAATAATATTAGTCTTAGCTTGGTGAAGCGTTTGGTTTGGAATGGATAATCCTTTTCTCCCAGTTCTTTTCCTTCTCTCTCCACCCCCTTCCCCTTCTTTTTCTTTTTGGTTTTCCATTCTTGTTCATGGCAGTTTCTTTTATGATGTATTTAAAGTGTATTGCTAGATTTTATTCAATTACTCAAATTAGATATTTGCTTCTTCTCTTTAAGTCACAGAACCTTATGTGCTAATATTTTTGCATTGTTTGAGTTGTACTGAATTCTTGATTCTCTACAAAAACATTACATCCAGTCCTCATAGAGAAGTGGGACAACTGAGGCTGGGCAGCAAGATGGCTCCAGGGCTGCCCCGCTCCGCTCCGCTGCACTTATGGCTTCCTCCAAGTTTGTTCTTGGTTTCAAAATTATTCTTTTGAGGTTCTTTTATTTTTTATGTATGAAACCTGAAGTGTATTTGTTTATTTGAGCTTTATCAGCCATTTTATGTTGTTGGAAGCCTTTAGACAGTTCAGATGAGAGACCGTTTGTTCTCCGCATCTGGCGTTCTGACAGACGCTAACAACTTTTTAGTCGAGTGATTGTTTATGTCAGTTTTTTGCGATTCGGACAATTTGCTTATACGCTTTTAGAGATATTAATCTCACCTAACATATTATATGTCATGTGTTTATTTGCTCCTTGTTTATTTGGAGTAATTCTGGAAGGGGAAGCAATGGAAGTGATGGAAGTGATGGAAATTTGTGGATTCATGAGATTTCTGGAGAAACACTTTGGAGATGGTCTCAGTTTCGACTGCTCATCAGGAACTGGAGCAAGGAGACGAACGAGATAAAACATGTTGTAAGGCTTTTAAAATGCCTTTAAAAGGTATGCCATCCTTGCCTAGGGCTTGTGGTCTTTTGGGAAAATGTATCAAATTTACCACACTTAGAGGAGCGCATTGTTTGTGTTTTATTTTTCCTTCAGGTGTCTGTACTGAAGTGGACAATTTTTGGATTAAGCACCTATGGAGAGTTAAAGAGCACTGTCTGTGCTGAGATACCTGAATTTTTATGAGAAGGCCCTAAAAATTAGATTGATGCTCTGACGTCTTGGAAAAATACTTTAATAAAGAAATTTGAAAAGAAGGCAAATGAGGTGTAGCCGTGAGTACAATTATGTATGAACATGAATGGCTCTCTTATTTCCAAGCTTTAATTTCAAGAATCAGCACATATCCATTTACAAACTATACAAGAATGCTACCTTAATTTTGCTTTAGTTTTGCTGGTGGTAAAATCCTTATAAATTGATCCTGTCTGGCAAGCAAAATGGTGCCTCGAGCACTTTTTTTTCCTCCGGGCTATTACATTGATTTTAATCACCCAAGGAGCCTCAAATGAACATGGATATCTGAGAGTTGTTCAAACACTTTAAATCAGCAGTACTCCTTGTTCAGGAGCAGTGTAATATGTTGCTTCACAAATTGTATATTAGTCTCTCATTTTGTAGAGGCTCTGGAGCGATTACCTTAGGGAGTATTTTTTGCCACGGCAGTTGGAACTTTTGTAGAGAATATCTGCTGTTATCTTTTATATATAGGCATCGCCAGTTTATTAGTGTGTGTTTTTCATATATTGAACTACGTGTTATTTGTCTTTATTTATGCAATCCACAATTTAAATGTGTTAACTGTTGAAATTCTTTTTAGGATCCCATTAGAGCTGACCATTTTAAAATTAAGTAACAAAATATATACAGATGAGTTATTGATCAGTTAGTAAAGGAGTGCCAAAGTAGTTTGCAGAATAATTATTTGATTAATGACTTCAATGAGGATAATAAGGCCCACTGCCCAATGTTGGGAAAGTGCTAGTTAGTCGAGGACTATGTTCTGGTTATTGGAGGGTAAAGGTCGTTCATAGTGATCTGAGGTAAATACCTTTTTACAGGTATATAATTCCCACTATACTTGGCATAATCAGAGGTGGGGAGCAATATTTAAGGCAGGACATCTCCAGATATTCACCAAGTAGGTTAGGTATAACTGGAAATAAGGCAATTCCTAATGGGACATCTGACCTTGTGTGTAATTATGTGTGACACACAGTAGAATCTTCATGAGTTGATATCTGGTCTGTATGAAGGCCTGAAGCTAAGTGGGTGTGTTTTTAATAAGCCCTCAGTAGAGTTTGTAAGAGGTCATTGGTGTCTGAAAATGAAGTAATTGAATGTGCACAGGAAGGCATACAGGGTTTATGATGACCCAGATGTGGTTTTATCTATTCCTGGTTTATAATTCCCACTACTTTGGTGATGAGTGAAGGCTCAAAGCTAGCGAGTATTGCAGGCTGTCTTTGTAGTTTGTTAAGGATGTGGGTGTTACGTGTGATTTAGGTTTTTGCAATTTGTGTCTAGTGACTTCCTTGACCCCTTAATTCTGTGCATGTGTTTCTCTGCAGGCTGGCAACAAACCTGACGTGGGGTGGGAATGGATATAAATCCTGCTTCCGATGGGGGACTATATGTAGAATATAACTGACAATTGCTGAAAATAGTATTTTTTTCTGAATATAGGTATGCTATCGGCTATAGTAATAAATTACTGCATATACTATTCTTTTATGGAAGCTATAATGTGCTGCTTTTACTAATTTATAAAGTAACAAACCTTATTGTGGAAATCAAGATGATATGAAGGTGAAATTTTGATAACAATTTAAAAGGCAGGTGTTTTCACCTCTTAAATGTCTTATTTAATCGTTTTCTGTATGAAATGCGGATTTGCACATATTGTAAAGTGTGTATTGGGTATTGTGTATGTCAGATATTGTAATGGCTATTTAGCTGAACAATAAACTTTACTACTGCTACAAAAACATTACCCTACTCTTTTTGAAAAGTGTCATGGGATCTTTATAGTACACCTGAACAACCACCAGAAAAGGCAGACAGAACCTCAAATTACAGTAACATCTCCTTTGAAAGACATAATTAGAGTTGTTTTGCTGTTCACTCACAATGTATCCATTAACAGGACCCAGTTCTCAAATCTAGGAAGTATGGGAACTTAACCACAGTAGGATCTCACAAAGTGATCCTCTCAGTGACCATTGATGATGTTTCTACAAACTCGCTAGCCAATGAGCTGACTGAAAACAATTTCATTCTGATAATGGCTTTTTAATGTTGGTCATGCCCGTAAAAGGGCCATGTGGCTCAGGGTGCTTACCCAGTTAGCAAATTAAAATAAAATAAAAAATAAAATAAGTAATGTATTTTGAATTTTTAACCATAACGTTTTCACATTTCACCCCAAATTTTCAACATTAGCAGTTTCATACCCTGCCTCATGAATATAATCACAAAAATTGACAAAGTTAGAGACATTTTGACATTTTTCAATGTTTGCTCATAACTTTGATTTTGTTTTTGAGATTTTGACCCCAAATTGTCAAAATAACTGCATTGTTACCATAGCCAATGAATAAGATTGTGCACAAAACTAAGATTTGGGCAGGATTTCATAACTGACACCTGTCATATTCATAAAGTGGGGTACAAAAAGACTATGGTGAAGATTTAGGTGAACGTTTCAAAAAATAAAGCTATGTGGCAAGCTGAAATTTAAAGTTATGCAGAAACATTGAAATGTTTCTAATTTGAAATCGTTAGGCATAAACATATGGAGTAGGGAAATAAGTAGTTACAATAATATTTTTAAGGGCATTTTAGCTGTACATGTTTTAAATTGCTGTGATCTTTTTATGTTAAATATGTGTATTGTTTTATATTATTACAATGTATTTTTTAAAATACTCTATCTTATAGAGTATGAACTCTCAAGTTGTTCCTATAAGAGAAACCTGTGCTCAAGTGAACTTCCTGGTTAACAAAAACAACACCAACACCAACAACAAAGTATTATAAAATGGGTGACAGAAGTCATACAGAAAAAGGTTAGGAAGCATAGACATACCAGGATACAATATAAAATTCTCAAGTAGCATTTTTATTATTCTTAATAACAATAAAAAAAACTTAAATTGTGCAAATTGTGCACAATTGTTCATATACAGGCAGCTCAAACAAATGTCATTCATCTGAGTGCATTTCCAAATCTAAAGCTCCAGCTCTTTCTTTAAACACTCTCTTGATATGGTCTCTTTCTCTGGCAGTTTAACTTTGCATCCTATTTTTCACAAAATGTAACAAATTTGTCAGTTTTGATTTTGAGCCCAGAGAACATCCTGGTTCAACAGGTGCAATAAATTACAGCAGTCTGTCTGGAGCTGGTATCCATCTGATACTTTTGCAAATAAGCTCGAGAAGATCCAAAGGTTCCTCAAGGTCAAATCTCTTGTATTTATTTATTTATATTTTTTCCGGATTTTGCCCCTGCCACCGGCTGCTGTACATCAACCTGGTCATGGCACCCCAGAGCTTCCTCCTCCAGGCACTGGCTTGTTCTTTTCCCAGCACCCCTGGCTTCCAACCCCGGGGGGGCAGGAACGCAGAACCCAGATGCTGCATAACCGGTAACTATCTGGGGAGAGCAGGTCCAGGAGGCTAATTGAAGCCGGGAGCAGGATTCACAAATGCAGCCAGCAGTGAGGAGTTTTTCCTGGTTTTTCAGGGGCCGGGACATGCAATGACATCCAGTGTCCACCCCACCCCTCTTGGAGTTGGCGCCGGCAGCTGCACGAGCCTCCAACCTGAACCAGGGGTCCATCATGTGCCATGCACATCCCTCACCCTGCCCCTGGAGAAGGAGAGCAGTCCATGGGACATTCAATCCTTTTCCCCCTGGCCAGTGCTCCAGTGACCCGTGTCTGTTCCTGAACCTGGGTCAGTGGCGTCACAAGCAGAAATACAACTTCTGCATCAATGGGCCAGCTTAAATCTCTTGTATTTAGAGCCTGTCACCTTTTTAAGAGACCCAGTTAGCTTTCTGCAAGTTATTTCATTCAACGTAACTATACAGTACATATCTGCAAACCAAAGAATCCAGGTTTCCCATCAAGATTCAAATATATTTTTAACCACAGAGAACAAAGGGGGAGAGAAAGAGTAGAACAGCAAGTGCTGTAAGGGAGATAGCAGTGGGAAATTGTGAGATCATTGACATGGCCGGGTCCTAAGTCCATAAGGAAAGTTGATTGCACATCAGACGGGAAAAGACAGAGAGAGATACAAGTACCAGAAAAGGAGACAACAGAATAGATCCTTGCTTTTAACTCTGTCAGCATAGCAAATGGTACAGGGTCTTATTTAACCCTGTCACAATGGAAATGCTGCGTTTTGAATAGCTGGTAAATGTGCTTAATCACACTACTATGAACACCTACAAAAAAAGTTCCAGCATCATCTGTCCCTTTGGCTTAACATATCACTCTGCCAATTAAAATGATAGTTTCATAATTACCAAACTTCCATTGATTTCCCAACTTGCCATCTCCAATGTCTGCTTCCCCCCAAAAAAAAACAGACCATAGTTTTTCACCCCCCCCCCAACACACACACACAAAATTTGGGACTATTTTCTTTCTCATTACAGCAGTTCAATAAATTGAAAAACATGCCTTAAAAGTATGTATATTATTTATTTTACTGTCTTAACTGTTCATTTTATAAGTGCAATGAGACAGTCCATGGTGTTGGTAGTAGTGCCATGAATGCACACCCAGGTACATAAGGGTACTCAGGCTGCAGCCTTGTGTCTTGCTATGCCACTGGACAAGCATTCATGGCACTATTATCAACACCTTCTCACGTCATATTGTTTACATCACATATTTACTTTTGGAGTCAATATTTTTGTTAGTTTCAGCAATAATACATAGGTAGGAAAAAATACAATATGCCCTGTCAACAACACTGAGAAGGGTACACTGGTACTGAGTCTTTATATAAAATTACAGCTGTTTTGTACAATACAGTGGGCTAGTACCATGTAACAAGGAAAAAAGGGAACAAGCAATTGTCAGTGTCAAATGTTTGCTTGCTTGCATTTGCTGTGAAGGTGTTTGGCATTGATAGTACAGAGGAGACGTGATACAGTCGTTAAAAAATTAATTACACTAGTTCTAACACTGAAATTGTCATTATTTGGAAATGAAAAGGATCAAACATAATGCTGTCATTTTTTTAGACTGTGACATTGAATTGTCAAAATACTAGTTTTTTTTTTTTTTGCCCCTGCATACAGTATGTACAGGATACGTATAATTTATGAAATGTGAACCAAAACAATGTTTTGTGGAATGAATAGGAAAACAGGTTTTGGAGGGAGATCTGATAATGACAACTGTGATGTTTATATGATGGGGGTAAAAAAAACAGAGTATGTTGAAAATGTGGGTTCAAAAGTAAAAATATTGCAAAGTTATAGGTAAACGTTGAAAATGTCAATGTTTCCTCATCACTTTGTTTTTCTATTTCAGTTTGGACCTTAAATGTTCAACACAGTCATTTTATTACACCACCTTAGGAAAATGCAGGTCTCATTTTTGAAATCCTGTCCAAAATGTCATTTTGCAACATAAGTGTGAAAAGACGTTGTGAGCAACAAAAACACAGAATTTGATGACAAATAAGGACCGCTTGTTACACACAGTCTGCCCATTTTCCCTACCTGCTGTAACCCTGCAGACCCTACTTGATCACCACTTTTACCCCCACTTTCCTTCTCACTAAAGTTCCCTTACACCTATCCCATGCCCCAGTTCCTGGATCCCATTATAGTTTTTGCAAGATTTTCAAAATGACATCATATGTTCATTACGTGGGATATAAAAATGGCTGTGTTGAAAATGAGGGATAACAATCTGGTAAAATAGCAAAACTAGAAGAAAACATTAAATAATTTAAATTAGGGCTGGGCAGACTGTTCTGCCCCAAATTAGACCACCACCCCCTGGATCCAAGTGTTACCACAAATTTATCTAAATATGGACTTCACTGCATCAGTCCAGTTCCATGGTAGGCAGGAACACATCCTTTCGTGCTTCTTTCTCAGATAAGTGTGCACCACAGCAGCCTCCTTTCTCACTCTCGCCCAAGTTGGCTGTTGCCATAGGGATGCTGTCAGCACACCATGCTCCATGTAGAGTGTCAGGACAGGCGGTGGGCAGCATCCAATGAGGCAAAAGCTGTTAAATAGGTATTGTGTGATGTACTCCACCATGTAATGTTGATGCACTCCTCACAGTATATAACTGGTAAGTGAGCATCATGACCAAGAAGAGAGACAGACAGGGAGATGGAGTGGAGTGTGAGCACTATATGGACACTCTCACTGACTGATTAGTCAGTCAGTATTGTTGATTGGCTTATAGTTCCATCTAAAGATTCAAGATGAGAGAGAGACAGAAAGAGAGAGGGAGACTTACTGGGGGCCATAAAAAAAAAGACAAGCAAATTATTCTGAGCCACAGGCTGGCCCTTTTGCTCTGCATTCACACTGCTGTTAGCTGGGGGGCCCAGATGAGGGAAAAGTGACAGACTGGTAATGGTGGGGGTGGCAGAGAGACTGGGTGGTGTCTGCTGTGGGCCATCACTTTTAAAAAAATACTTTTCTGACAAACACAAACAAACGTAAAATAAGTGGCTGAGCCTGTGCGGTTGGCTGTGGGGGGCCCTGGGGAGGACAAAGCGGCAGACTGCGATTGGTGGGTGGCAGAGAGACCTGGTGTTGGGGGAGATCACCTATAAAAAAAACAATACTTTTCTGACAATAAAAACAAAAAGAAGAAAAAACAACAGGTGGCAGAGCCATTGCTGACTGAAGAGTGTTGATGTCGGCTCCACGACAACTCAGCAAATCAGGATGTTATTTCTTTTTTTTTTTTCATATTTATCCTCCTCCCCTTCCCTCAGCTCTGGTCTCCTTGGAGCCCAGGAGTCAGTCCTCTGGGGTCTGCCCCACTGATAGTCCTCCCACCCATGCAACCTCAGTTTACCCCCCGGGTGGGGACAAGGTAGGCCCCTAACACCCTAGCAGTCAATAGCATCCAGTCAGGAGGGTGCCAGGTGGGCAGCCGCAGACCGAGGGCAAGCTCTGGTGCTCCATCTCTGCTACAGCTAAAGGGTGTTTTTCCCTGTTTCTTGGGGAGTGGCTGGTGCCCTGACATCAAGGCATGGAACCGACATCTGCCATTCCCCCACCTTTTCTCTCTACATCATCAGCACTTGCTGCATCTCTGGCCTCTGCCAGAGGGCAGCCGTGCACCGACTCGGGACCCCTGTCCCTCCCCAGGAGAGGAGAGCTGTCCTCCAGATGCTCAATCCTCTCCCTCTCCTGCTGACCCACAGCAACCCAGGCTCATTCCCGAACCCCAGTCGCCGGCATGGTGCAAGGTTTGACATCCAGCGCCTCAACCCTCAGCACCACCTGGCCGGCAGGATATTATTTCTTGATGCTGAAGTAGCGGCTGTGATTCAAAACGAATGACCAGAATATGAAAATGGATTGAGTCCAAGTCTTTGGATAAGAATTCTTATGTGGTCAATGAATCATTTTGTGGTCATGGATGATCTGATGTCTGAGGTTAACAAAGGAGAGGAAGGATTTGACTTTGCATGGGAAAGCATAAGCTTTGCCAATCTGGGTACTGGGCACCAAGCATTTGATGAAGAATAATAAGTTATGGAAACTCCAGAATGCAGTCTATCAGTTTTTGATGAAGGCATTGTCAGGATATAACAGTCAGCTTGTTTCTATAGGTTAGAGATCTTGAGAAAGTTGACTGTGCAAGATAAGGATACAGTGAATTCTCCTGAACGAAGGAATCCATAGAAAGCGAAACTAATAGCCAAAGAATCCATAAGATTGGACATAGATTTGAATAGTTTTGAGTCCAATAAGTCCAGCATACATCTTAATAAAGATCCATTTACTGGAAGATAGCATTGGATTATGAGCAATGGACTTTTGTTGGAAGCCCAATAACAGCAATTTGATGTATGAGTTGAAAAACAAAGATGGTGAGGATGGAACAGATTGGGAAAGAAGAAAAAAACTGGGTCCTGGTTAAATATTGCTTGATGGTTCCATGACAAAAATGCCATTCTTGGTGGCTGAAGGTCAGAAACACCAGTACCAAGTCAACGGAGATGGCAGTGGAATAGAAGGATAGTGAGGCACAAAAGGAGATGTATTTGTTCCAAGCCATTGTGTAAGAAGCCCTGGTGGAAGGAGCCAAGGTGGCCCACATGATAGAAGACACTTGCATATGATAGTAGCTTATATCATGATTGGATCACTGAAGGATGGTGGAGGGGTCATTATAGGATCTGCTGAAGGGTGAAGGTGATGGAATGCCTGAAAATGAAATCAAGAGAAGCCACCAGCTGCCCCATTAGTAAAGCCAAGAATATGATAGCAGGTAAATGTAAAGTCATAAATGATTGAAAGACAGGTTAGCCTCTGCATGAACAGCATGATGGAATGGGAAGACGATCGCCATTGTTAATGATAGCTACAGAGGATTGATTGTCAGAAAATATGGATATTGACTGATGTGACCAGTGATGCCCCCCAAAAAATGCAGCAGCCACTATGGTGTATATTTCAAATAGAGGAGATGTGGGAGAAAAGTCTTTGAGTGATGTACTATCAGGAGGCCAAGGAGCAGCAATCCAGGAATGGTGAAAGATGACCTCATTGCCATGAGTCAGAGAAGTATCTGTGTAGATTCGAGGATGCAGGTCTGGAGAAGGATCCTTGTGGAACACTGAACATCCATGCCAGATGGCAAGAAACCAGGACCACATGGCTAGGTCCAATTTTGCTGATGCTGTGGTCTGGATGTGGTGATGAAGTTCAGAGATGCATGATGCCTGGGTTAGAAGATATGAAATGAAAGCTCAACCTTGAGGGATAAATACCATGGCAAAATTGAAATATCCCAAGTGAGAAAGCAGTTCATGCTTTGTGCAGGATGATCTGATAGAAAAGGATTTCACCAGCTCTTGGATCCTAGACAGCTTGTCAAGAGGTAAATGGGCCTCCAGGCAGTCAGAATCCAAGATTATTATACCCAGGAATTCAAGGGATGTTGATGGTCTTAGTGTTGTCCCTGTGGCCAATGGGACGGACAATTCATGAAAGAGCTGAAAAAGAGCATACATGCATGCAACTGGAGGAGAATTAGGAGGCCAAATCATGAGGAAATTGTCAAGCAAATGGATAACTGCTGGTCGATGACAAACATTAACCAGTGCCCAACAAAGAACTTCATCAAATAAGTAGAAGACTTTAAGGCTATTATGGCAGCCAAAAGTAAGGTGGACAGCAAAGTAATAGTTGTCATCCCATAACATACCGTATGGATGCCAGAGGGAAGAATGAATAAGTAACAGCTTGAAGGCATCTGTGATATCCGCCTTAGATAGTTAAGAGCAGCAGTCAAATCTTTTTTATTATTGTGATGGCATTGTCAATATGTGCATAAAACAAAGAAAAGTCATCAGCAGGGATGAGAGAGTTGATGCTAGGCTTTGATGAGCCATGAGAAGTGGACAGATCAACAACAAACCTCTTTTTTACCAGAAAGCTTCCTAGTTGCATTGCCAATAGACTTGAAATGGTAAATAGGGAATGGTGGGCTTTGGAAAGGCCCCAAAATAAAGTCCTTCAGAAGATCTGTCTTGAGGAATTGGTGGACAACATCTGGTTCCATAATGGCAGACTGTAGATTGGCACAGTGGACAGAGGAGGTAGAGAGAATGGAGATACCGGTATGGAAGCCATGGGTGAACCCAAGCAGAAGGTGCTGCACCAATGTAGGAGATGGATGGGAGGCTAGGCATCAATAGGAGGAATCTCATCCAGAGGAGGAGGTGGCGTAGTGTTGCTTGGAGATGTGGTAACCTCAGGTAGAGACAGATCAAATTGAGGTGGCAGTGGGACCAGAAAACAAGTTTCTAGGGAACTGAGGCATAATTGAAGACAAGGAAGTGAGAAATAAATCATAAATCTCCTGCTTCTGGACTGTAGCTGGGTAGGAAATCCCACACATGGAAAGGCTGCCAAAAGGTGAGGTATAGTCCAATCCATGATGGAATGATTAATCCTAGAGGTGCACTTGCAGTCCACAGGAGCCATCAAAGGTTGGTGAGACTGAGAAGAATCTTCTCTGGAGGGAGGTTTGATACTCGCCATGGTAAGGAAAGAATGCTAGGGAGTGAGACAATAAATATATTGAGAAGGAGGAAGCCAGAATAAGGTAGCAAGATAAAATAGGCATTCCCAGGAGAACAAAGCTACAGCAGGAAAAATCAGGAAGGCTGACAAAGACACAATGGAGATGGGAAGGTAAACAAATTCCCATCCATGGAAGACAGAAACAATACAAGGAGCTGAAGAACGGAGGAGAGCGACTGGAGAGGTACTGATCCACAGATACAGAACATGGCAAGTGCTGAATGCCATTGAGTTGCATGGAATACAGATACTGTGATGTGAAGGAATGCTGGAAAAAATGGTGGAGTAGGACTCCCAGCCCTGGTAGACGGAACAGGTCCACTATCGCCCACAACTGGCCAGGTAGAGCTAGAGATGGAGCTACAAAGTTTCTGGCATGTGGATACTGGTGATACAAAGTAATGGTGGAAAATGGTGAAGCAGGACTTCCACCCTCAGCGGACAGGACAAGCCCACCTATGCTCAATATGGATTAGGCAGAGCTAGGGATGGAGCTATGAGGTTATCAGTTTATGGATACATGTGATGCAAAGTAATGGTGGAAAATGGTGAAGTAGGACTCCCAACCCCGGCAGACAGGACAAGCCCACCTTCACTTAATACCGACTAGGTAGAGCTAGGGACAGAGCCACAAGGCTGCTGGCATGCACACAATGAGAAGAAAAGCAATAGTACAGAAAGGAAATGAGGAACATGGATGTAATGGTGTGGAGGGGATGGAGGAGTGCTGGGGGTAATGAAGACAACACAAAGGCAACATGGTGAAGAGAGACAAGGGAAAAGTTAGGGAAGGGGAACAAGAAACTGAAAAAATGCACTAGAAGGAGAGTATGGATGAAAGGAGTGGGAGGGTCACCACACAGTTCAGATCTATAGACTCCAGGTGCAAGTCCCCTCTCATTTGAGAGGAGCTTATTCCTCACCTTAGGGTCCCCTTCCTGCTGTCCCAGGATGTAGGTTTCTGTAAGGTGCCCTGGGGAACACAATGTCTGCTGGCTACCACTTGGTGGCAGAAGACATAAGGGTCTTTTAGGGAATATATAAAGAGGGAGACAGGAAGTTTCTGGGTCTTTTGGAGGGAGAGGGACCATCAGGATGCATCTTCTGGGCAGTGTGAAGGGGGGATAACCCCCCCTTCCATTAGGCAGGTCGGCCATGTAGCAGTGAGGTGCTAGGTCCTGGGCTGGAGTATTCTGTGGGTGGTGGTAGGTAGTAACAGTTTGCAGTAGTTTAGGCCCTGAGTTCCCTGTGGGGTTGGATACTGAAGGTGGTAGGAAAGTAGGGTGGGCCCCGGGGGGTATGTTCGGGAGATTCATGGAAGCAGGTTAGGAACCTTAGATGTCAGGACTGTGGGAGCTGTGGCAGAGCTCCTGCAGGAGGGGTACTGGTGGTAGCAGTCCTCCTCTTTCCCATGTGGCAAGGCAGCTCAGGCAGGTCAGTGATGGGGCCAGGGGAAAGCTCTACCCATTTATAGGGCCTGTCTGGAGGAACAGGCCCTGGGGCTGCTGGATGTGCCAGCAGGCCACAGAGTGCCTTAACAGCCCCCTTCCCATGCTAGTTAGCTCCATTTGAGCACAGGAAGAAAAAATTACTCACCTTAGTAATTATGTTTCTTCTAGTGGAGTCTTGTTGTACTCTGACTAGTGCAGTTAGCCCCAGCCTTTAAACTGCCCCGGAGAACAATGGGTTAACTTTTCTATGCATGACATAGAATGTTCATCTCGAGCTTGGTTGATGTCTCTGCCTGTTGTAATTCGAACTGCAACCATCAGATCTTTACGAGCAAAACTCACTAGGTGTTCTGTGTGGAAACTGTAACATTTTTACTAGCCAACTGGCAGAAAAATAATGTTTTGGCCCCCACTTGCATACTGTGTGACCCTGAGCAAGTCACTTAACTTCCTTGTGCTCCCAGGTTGCACCTGCAAACAAGCTTTCAGCTTAGTGTGTCTCACCTGGTAAAATAATTGGTAAAAAAAAAAAAGGAAGACTCAAGTCAGGAAACCCAAACACAAAAAACAATCAAATGAAATAACAACTCATCCCATGAGAAACAGAGGGTGTAAAGGGGGCACCCCTAGGGTGCCAACACTGTGCCTACCCACCCACATCCCAAAAAATCTAGGTTCTGAGAGGGGAGGCGGGGGGGGAGGTCAGAATACAGCAAGACTCCACTAGAAGAAACATAATTACTAAGGTGAGTAATTTTTTCTTCAAACAACATGAAGTCTTGCTGTATTCTGACTAGTGCAGACTACCAAGCAGTGTCTCCGTGGAGGAGGGACAGAACCTACTTTGGGAATAGGCTCTGAAGTACTGCTGTGCCAAACTGAGCATCACTCCTAGCCTGGGTATCCAGAGAGTAATGCTTGGTAAAAGTATGGACTGTTTTCCAGGTGGCTGCTTGACAAATTTCTAAAAGAGGGATATCCCTGGCAGCAGCCAGGGAAGCAGCTGTACCTCTTGTGGAATGAGCCTTCAGGCCTGAGGGTGGAGCTTTTCCCAGTTTTTCATAGCAGAATTGTATACAAGACACAATCCACCTGGCAATAGATCTCTTGGTGGCGGGTTTGCCCTTCCCTACTTCTCCATAAGTGAGGAGCAACTGGAGGGAGTCAAACCTGTGACCCTTGGTATGCTCTATGTAGTAGCTAAGGGTTCTTTTAACATCCAAACTGTGTAGCCTCCTCTCTCCCGAGGAAGAATGATCAGTGAAGAAAAGAGGGAGAGAAACAGACTGATTCAGGTGGAAATCTGAAACCACTTTAGGCAAGAACTTTCTGTTTGTTCTAAGGACCACTTTATCTCTGTGAAAAGAGATGAATTCAGGTTCCACTGACAGGCCTTGCAATTCACTGATACGTCTAGCAGAAGTAATGGCTACCAAAAACACAGTTTTCCAAGTCAAGTACTTGAGCTCTGCTGAAGACAAAGGTTCAAAAGGGGGTTGCATAAGCTGAGCAATGCAAACATTAAGATCCCAAGCAGGAGAGGGATCCCTAAAGGGGGGATTGGTGTGAAGCAATCCCTTGAAAAACTTACAGAATACAGGGTGTGATGACAGTGAGGAAGACTTACCTACTGACAGGAAAGCAGAAACAGTTGACAAGAGTACCTTGAGAGTAGCTGGTCTGAGGCCTAGGCCATTGAGATGGACCATATAATCCAGAACCGTAGGCAATTCAGCAGTGTCTGGAGAAATACTCTTCTTAGAACACCAAATGCTGAATCTTTTCCATTTGGAGTTGTAAGCCTTTCTAGTGGAGGGCTTTCAAGAAGCCTTGAGGATATCCAGAACCCCTTGGGAAAGATGCAGATCTGCAAACTCTAACTCTTCAAGAGCCAAGCCTTGAGATTGAGAGACTGAAGATTGGGGTACCAAATCCTCCCCTGAGAGGATGTTAACAGGTTGTAATTCCTGGGAAGAGACAGGGGAAGATGGACTGCTAGGGACAGCAACAAGGGATACCATGGCTGCCTGACCAAGTCTGGAGCAATCAGAATCACTTTGCAGGGTTGTGACCTTATCTTGACTAACACTTTGAACAGGAGAGGGAAGGGGGGAAGCATACAGAAATTTCCCTTCCCAGTTCAGAATCAGAGCATCCAGGGGGACTAAGCCCAAGACTGGGGGTCTGCAACAAAAGAGAGGAAGTTGGTGATTGTCCGGAGCTGCAAAAAGATCTATCTCAGGAGTGCCCCATCTTGAGAAAATCACCTTCAACACCAGAGGACCCAGAGCCCATTCGTGATGGCCCTGAGATATTCTGCTCTGTGCATCTGCTAGGACATTGTCCTTCCCTGGAAGGTAACTGCTATCAGAGAGGGACCACAACCTCATTGCTTCTGTGTGCAAGGCCATAGAATGAGTGCCTCCTTGCTTGTTGATGTACCACATAGTGGTGGTGTTGTCTGTTCTGACCTGAAACACCTTGTTCTGTACTGATTTGGAAAAAGCTTGCAGTGCCAGAAACACTGCCCTGAGTTCCAAGAGATTGATGTGCAGAAGAGATTCCTGAGGCGACCACAGTCCCTGGGTGGTGAGGTCCCCCAAATGGGCTTGCCAGCTCAGCAGGGAAGCATCTGTGGTAAGGACCACTGAATGAGACTGAGTGGCAAATGAAACCCCTTGCCTCAAATTGTCCTGATCCTGCCACCATTGCAGGGCTTGGATCAGAGTTCGAGTCACTGGGATTAGTTTGGTAAGGGAATCATTTCTTTGGGACCAAAAAGCTCTTAAGTGGAACTGAATGTCCCTCATCTGGAATCTTGCGCCTTGGACCACTGCTGTAGAAGCTGCCATGTGGCCCAATAGCTGAAGGAAGTGCCTTGCTGGTCGAGACACCTGAAGGCTGAATGAAGAGGCCAGGTCCATGAGAGCCCTTGCCCTGTCCAGGGGAAGGAAGGCTCTTGCTTTTACCGTATCCAGCTCTGCCCCTATGAAGGTGAGGAGCTGCACTGGTTTGAGAACTGACTTTGGTAGGTTGAGAAGAAATCCTAAAGAAGTGAGCACTTGCTGGGTCACTTGCAGGTGTGACTTGACTTGGTCTGGGGACTGGCCCACTATGAGCCAGTCATCCAAATATGGAAAATGGAAATCTTTTGTCTTCTTAGGAAGGCAACAACTACTGCCAGGCACTTTGTGAAGACCCTTGGGGCTGAGGTTAGGCCAAAGGGCATTGCTCTGAACTGATAGTGGCCTGAGGGCAACTCAAACCTGAGGTACTTTCTGTGGGAGCACCTGATGGGAATGTGAAAGTGGGCATCTTTGAGGTCCAGGGAGGCTAGCCAGTCCCCTGGCCTTAGAGAGGGAAGGATAATTCCCAGAGTAATCATCTTGAACTTTGGCTTTAAAAGATGTTTGTTCAGGTATCTTAAGTCCAGGATGGGTCGCCACTCTCCCGTCTTTTTGGGGGTTAGGAAGTACCTGGAGTACAGTCCTTTGCCCCAATGTAGGGTAGGGTAGGTACTCTCTCTATAGCTCTTAGAGCTAGGAGAGAAGAAATGTCTGCTTCTAGTGCAAGGGTCTCTGAGAGATTTGCAGGTGGAAAAGATCTGGCTCTCATCTTTGGAAATTTTTTGAAGCTGAGAACCAGTCCCTGGCTTACTATTTCTGGACCCACTTGTCTGATGTAACAGACATCCAGTCCTGGAAAAAGTAAGCCAGCCTGCCTCCTACTGGGATAGGAGAATCGACCCGGGCAGACCCATCAGGGTGTCTGCTTGGCAGGGGCTTTAGGCTGAGGGGTGGATGCAGGCCTGCTCATCCCACTTCTGCCTCTCCCTCTGAAGAACCCCCTCTGAGAAAAGGAAGAAGAGGCCTGTGCTTGGTAAAAAGGCCTTTGAAAAGGCCTGCCCCTGCCCCTGGACTGCTGCCTTTGAGGAGTTGCCTGCCTTTCCTTGGCCTGAGCACTCCTGTAAGTGGTCCTGTATTCGTCCATTTTCTTCATGTAATTCTCTGTCTGCTCCCCAAACAGAGAATTACCCACTTCAGAAAAATCCATGGCCTTAACCTGGGTATCCTGTGAAAGGCTAGTATATCTGAGCCAAGCTATTCTCCGAAGAGCCACAGATGTAGCCATGACTCTTGATGATACATCATTGGAGTCCACAGCAGCATGAAACTGAACTTTTGATGCCTCAATCCCATCTGCAGCCACCTCATCCAACTCCTTGGCAAGCTGGAGGGAAGCCTGTTTAGCCAGTGCCAGTACAGTGTCCCACCTGGACTTCTGGTACCTGGCTGCATAGGCCATATAATTCGCCTGCCTGAGTCCCAAGGAAGATGCCATGTACTGCTTCTTTGCCATGGCATCAATCTTCCTGGAGTCCTTGTCTGGGGAGCGTGATGCCAAAGGAATGCTTGCCTTATCACAGGCAGCAGCCTGTACAACCCCAACATGACTGCACTGCTGATAAAGGAACTCTGTATCTGAGCCTGAAAAAGTGTACCTCTTGTCCATTCTTCTATCCACAGGAGGTATGGAATTGGGAGACTTAAGAATTTTTTGTGTCTGTTTCCCAAAAGGTTTGTGGAGGAGAATAGACAGTCTCCTGGACTCTGGGATGTCCATCATCTCTACATAGTCAGGCTCCTCCTGATTCTCCACTGCCTCCTCCACAGGAAGCTGGACGGTATCAGCTACCTTCCTGTAAAACATGAAGTGCGAAGGGGACTCAGAAAGCCTAGGAGGAGAAACACCTGAAGGTCTGTCTGGGGAGACGTCCGGGTCAATAGGCACATCCAGACTTTCACCATCACCATAATCATCTTCCAACTCTCCTTCCTCCTCAAACTCTGGTTCATAAAATTCTTCCAGGGTATAATTCTGAACCAGGGGAACCGACCGAACCGAGCCCCTGCCAAAAGGTGCCGGATCAGTCGGAACCGGGCAAAGCGATTCCACAATACGAACCCCTTCGGCTATTTCTTTGGCGGTCGGAGTGTGAGATTCTGGATCCGAACCGGTCGATTTGTCTTTGCATTTTCTTTTTTTCAGAACCGACTCCTCGGAATCAGCTCTCCTTTTGCCCGAAGAAGTATTGCCCTGGTCAGAGGGCACTCCTTCTGGTTCGGTCAGAACCGAACTGGACTGGCCATCCGGGTCAGCGGACTTCTCTGCCTCCCTTTCCCTCAGTCTACTTAATCTCTTTTCAAGGGTAGATCTGGGAAAATTTTTACAAATTTGGCAGTCTGAATCGAGGTGGTCAAACCCCAGACAATAAACACAGGTGGTGTGGGGATCAGCCTTAGCAAAGACCTCCCCACACACACTGCAGTGTTGAAACCCAGTGGGCCCAGTTTTTTTCTTAGGTTTCTCAGACATGGTCAGCCTAACCAAACTTACCCTTTTTTCGGCAACCGCCAGGCAAGACTCCCCTATCGGTTCCTGACCGTGTCATGGGTCTTGGCAAAAAACGTACTAAAACACGTTTTCTTTAGAGCCGATACGGATAAGTAACCACACACTAAAGTAAAATACAAAATTTACCTGAATGATCGGTTCAGCCAAACCGATCCACACTTTTTACAAGTTCCACACAGAAAACAGAACAAAACCTATCTAGTACTCATGGTACCACAGACAGAGACTTGAACCAACTATGCAGAAACAAAATTTCGGTAGAAATTTGACCGAAAACCGACACTTTAACTGACTTTGAACCGAGCTGCAGGAGAAATCTCCGGAGCAACTGTTCAGTGAGGCGGAATAAAGAATCTGATGGTTGCAGTTCAAATTACAACAGGCAGAGACATCAACCGAGCTTGAGATGAACATTCTATGCCATGCATAGAAAAGTTAACCCATTGTTCTTCAGGGCAGTTTAAAGGCTGGAGCTAACTGCACTAGTCAGAATACAGCAAGACTTCATGTTGTTTGAAGCAAAAGGTTTTGAGGGGACTGGTGCTGTGGTTGAGAGAACAAACCACAGGAAAAATGTACAGCAGGAGGAAGGCTCAGGCAGCCATAAGGAGAGGGGCTACAGTTTTGTAATCTGAGAGCGAGGGGACCACTGGCGCAGAAGCAGGCCAGAAGGAGAGGCCTTGGAGTGTGGCTGGTGCAGGAGTGGCAACAGTTGAATTAGCAGGCTGCATCCTCTGTGAGTCTGGGGTAAGAAAGGGTCAGGAAGCGGTAAGGAAAATCTGCTCGTTTTTCAAGGAAAATGGAGTGGCTCAAGTGATTTAAAGTGAGTACTCCAGGTGCCAACCAGATTTGTGCAAACCAAAAAGGAAAAAAGAGAGTGAAGTTCTGGTTAGTGGGTACATACCAGTGCCAGTGGATTAAGAGCTTCACATTTCTAGAAGAAAATAATTTTGGTCTGGGTGGCAGCTTATCACTGCAATTGAGCTAAAGAATATTCTGCCTGCATAATGTGTTTCTGCCCTTAAAATATCTCCCCCTCAGTGACTATGTAAAAAGGTAGCCCCATGGAGCTGAAAGATTTCTGAGTTTTAAGTAAATTGGACTCCTGGGCTCCTGTAAATCATTGGGGCCCAGGAGAATACATTTGATTCGATTTTAGACGCAGTCTCAGTGTCTGATCTGATTCTGGTGATTAATGAAATTCGTTCTTAATTTTAGACTTAGTCCATGAGCCTTAATTTCCCCAAGGTGTTTTTAAGGATGTTCCAGTTTGTGCCCTTTAAGTGTCCAGGGTATTCAGTGGACCCAGTGAATGCCATCTCGAAATGAATTTTGGAATGGGCTGCCAAGTGTGGGGGGGGAGAGGGGGCGAAGGACCTGCATATGCCCGGTAAGATCTACTCTGATTATTTTTGTATGGAAGCTGAATGGAAAGAATCTATGTTGTGGGCCCCCTTCCCCAGTCCATTACTGTTTTTCTTCTGTTATGCCACTAGATGTTTGGGGAGGGGGTGGCTACGCAGCTGTTTTCAAAAATATAGGAGGGAGAAGGCACCTGTCCCATTAAGAGCACAGACCACTGTCCAGAGCGGAGCTGAGATCTGAGGATGACTGTGAAGAACTGAAATTAACCCAAATTAAAAGAAAACAAGTAAATGGATGCAGAGGATAAGCAGTGGAAAACTGAAGGGGGGTAAAACTAGAGCCAATATATAGTAAATTCCAGGGAGTTCCAGGGAGGAGGGGAGGGACAGGGAAGGACGAAGCCAGCAGGATTTCTGGGGAACAGCAACACTGGGGCAGATAACCAAAGTTAGGAAAATTGTGTTTTTTTGTTTTTTTTTAGCCCATTTCACAAATAGAAGGCAGTATAGCGCTGTGGCTTAAGGCGCTGAGCTGCAAACCTGGAGACCTGGGTTTGAATCCCACAGCCCCCACTTGCATACTGTGTGACCCTGAGCTAGTCACTTAACTTCCTTGTGCTCCCAGGTTGCACCTGCAAACAAACTTTCAGCTTAGTGTATCTCTTCTGGTAAAAAAACAGAGTGCAAAAGTAACAGTTAGGTAGCTGGCTCAGATGGGCAAGGAATGGTAGTGGAAAATGAGCACCCAGCTACACAGGCTAGGACAACAATAGATGCCTGCTCAAGTCAGGCAAGAATTTGCACAAATGATCTGGAGTGCAGTAATGGAAACATACTGGAAAATGACAGGATGGAGCTGCATGACGGTGGAGGAGCAGAAGGAAGAACAATTGGAATTGGGTGTAGTGGTTGGAATTTTTTTTTTTTGTGCATGGATGTGAGTAGTATGTGGACAAGGGGCTGGAAAGTCAGACTAGGCAGCGAAATTAGGAAAGGGAACTCAGAATCCAGGCAGGGACAAGTGGACTGGGGTGAACAGCAGAGCAGTCCTGAGGAAACGCTGAACAGCACACAAATGTGAGCATCCCAATGCGAGATGCAGCCAGCAATGGAATGCCACATCAGAGGAGACAGAATGCACCAGGACCTTGACCTTTAGTCAGAAGCCCTGGGATCAGGCACTGCAAATAAGTAGGCAGTGCAAGGAAGGGCAGGCAGAGCTAAAGGGGACGCTGGTGAGCGGGGAGAGGACGTGGCATCCAATGGAGATAGAAGAAAAAGGGGCAGTGTGAAAAACCTGAAAAGGGGGCGAGGGAAAGGAGGGAATACCTAAAACTGGGGTGACGAAACAGAACTGGAGAGAGTTCCAAAACAAACAAGCAATGGGGGTGGCCAAGAGCAGACCATGTGGAACAGGGAGAAAATAGAGGAAACAAACACAGGAACAGCATGGAGGAAGAGAGGGAGCTAAATACACAATCAGAAAAGCAAGAATGAAAGACAAGAATTAGGCAGAGAGACAAAGGCACACACCACAGAGGAGCTCAGGAAGGAAACCACAGAAGTGATTTCTGGATACTGAGCAGTGAGCTGCTGCTAGATGAGAGCTTATTTCATTCTGACTACTACAATAAAGCAACAATCTTGGACCCATGAGTACAGCACCAGATTCAGAATCTTCTTCACAACACAGCACAGCATCAGATGGCCTCTCCTCTAGTGTTGCAGCATTTTCTCCCTCTTCCTCTTTGACCACTGTGGTAGGATATTCTTCTTCACCACCATCCAAACATAGCACTGACCCAGAGTCACTCGATTCAGATTCACGTCTCTGGAGTCACGTACAAGATGTAATTGTGACATCTTCTTCAGCCACATCTTCTAACACAGCCTCAGCACAGATCATTGCTGAAATGTACCTGACAAAGCCCAATATTAACTGGAAAGCTGATCCTTTGAAATACTGGAAATCCAAACAAAGTATGTGGCCTGCTTTAGTAAAAACTGCAATGAAGTACATGAATTGCCCTCCGACTAGCATCTGTTCAGAACGATTGTTTAGTTCAGCTGGTAACGTCGTTACTGATGCAAGATCCTGTTTGACATCAGAAAATGCTGAGCTTTTGACATTTCTGAAAGTCAATATTCCTCACATTATTTTCAAATATGATACCTGAATGAAAAGTTAACACACTTACTATGAACAGGCCCTACCCACAAAACAGTTCTGACCATTGTGCCTGTGGTGAAAATCTTTTGTGAATAGGGTCTACTACTTTTTATGTTGTCTTGCGCATGCAGAGCAAGCAACATTTTGTGGCAGCTTGCTGGAGTAGCAGGTTGTGGAGGTGCTGTAGTGTTGTGGCCAATGGTGCCACTGCTTTTTTGTGCTGGCCTCTGTGGTACCAATGAATGAGCACACTGTCTATGACAGCAGTTCAGAAACGTGCCACCAACTTGAAAGAATTTCGCTGCTGTAATGAGGGATCACTCCATCATTGCAGGGTGTGCCTTGCCTGCTGAAACATTTCAATAAACATGGCAGCAGCTGCCGCCATCCACCTCTCACAGTCCCTAGAAAGCCGACGTCGGGAGTGCCCAATCCCCCTGTTGGCATGCCACTTCCCTAATTCATTTGCTGATGGAGAAGCCCAATCCCCATTGGCATAATGTTCCCTCTTGTTTTATTTGTCTGCAGAGGGGCGTGCCCAATCCGCCTCGGCATCATGCCCTCCCAAACACAGACACGCTTTCTTTGCTGACAGGGGGCCCAATCCCAATCGGCTTCATTCCCTTGTCCCCAAAATACACAAGTGGCACACTGGGAGATCACCCAGTGTGCCCAAAGCAAACCTGCAAAAAAAAAAAAAACCTTTCTGTGATGTCCTTTTGTTCCCCCCTGTGTAACACAGAAAAAGGTCCCTCATGGTCACAACGCCCCCTTCCCCCAACCCGCACTCACCCTCTGTGCACCCTACCTCCCCGCACCACCCTCACACTATACTTACCTCCGGAGCCTGGTGCAACAATCTTTGGTGGAGTGGGAGACATCTGAACTCTTCAAAAGCCAACCACAAACTGACAAAAATCACAGTAAGCTGTATAATGGCATCAATGGGTGGGTTTCAACTTAGGTGGATATCGCAACCATTTTTGCCACCTTTGGCTCCAGATTTTCAACATGGGGTTCTTGGGACCCCACCTCATGAACTCAGTCACTGTCATTTCGTTATTCAGTCCCAAAAGGTGATTTTGCGGTTACTGTGCAGAATCACCTTTTGGGACTAATTAATGAAATGACAGTGTCACTGTTCATGAGGTGGGCTCCCAAAAAGCCTATGTTACAAATTTGGTGAAAAAATTTCAAAAAATGACTGTTATGAGCGTGTATTGCACAGTTTCCACGCACACTCATAAGTTCGAGAACTTTTAATATTTTCACTCCACATTTTCAACATTGCCATTTTTTTCACACCTCCTTATGAACAGTACAGCTGTCATTTTTCACATCCTGACCGAAATGTGTTTTCGCACATCTGGCACACAATGGAATTGTTGCTGTGGGAAATCAATGTTCAGGACAGATTAAGAAAATCATAGTGACACTGTTCATGAGCAGAGGTCCCAAAATTCCTATGTTGAAAATTTGGTGAAAACATTCCACAAAATGACTGTGTTACGAGCGTGCATTGCGCAGTTTCCACACACGCTCGTATGTTCGAGAATTTTTTATATTTTCACTCCAGATTTTCAGCATTGCCATTTCTTCACACCTCCTTATGAATGTTTCAGCTGTAATTTTTCACATCCTGCCCGAAATGTGTTCTAGCACTTCTGGCGCAGAATGGCGTGATCGCTGTGGGAAATCAACATTCGGGACAGATTAACAAAATAACAGTGCCACTGTTCATGGGCGGAGCTCCCAAATGCTTTCATGAGGTGGGGGTCACAAAAAAGACCATGCTGAAAATTTGGAGTGCAGATACCAACAAAAGTCCAAGGCGTTAGGGTTTCTAACCACAACATCCCACCCTGTAGAGACTGACAAGTATCAGGGGTGTGACTTTGGATTGTCGGCTGTAATGCTCAAGCCATTTCACCCCCACCCCCACCCTGCAGCCAGTGACAGGCATCAAGGTGTGCCTTGGACTCTTCATCCCCAAAGTTCACCCATTCTCCTATACTGCACCCATCTCAATGTATTTCCTTATGGAATAGGGTGAGCGTAAGGCCCGATGACCCCAAGATACAATGCAACACTTGACAGAGTCTGCAGGGTAGGATGAGGTGAAATGGCATGAGTGTTATGGCGGACAACCCAAAGGCACACCTCAATGCCCGTCAGTCTCTGTGGGGGGTGGGGTGAGGTTGGCATCAGTTCCATACTTCACTGCCATTCCTAATTTGCATCTCTCTAACTCCTGTACTACCAATGCCAATACCGGCAAGACAACATTCAGCATCGACAAATGATTGTTAGTACGAGGCATGCATGAGATAGTTGCAACAAGTCATGTGGGCTGGAGGACAATAGGCCAGGCCGGGATTACTTGAATGAAAACAGTGAGCACAGATGCATGAAAAAATAATAACATCAGTGGGTTCAGAGTCCATATAATACAGCAAGCAACTGCATTTCATGTCACAAATGTATTCGGTAGTGCCACTATCTGATCTGGAAGGTAGGGTACTGCTGTCTGCTGCTACTACTACTTGTCACTTTTTATCAGCAACTGATTAAAAAAATATTCTTTTACCACCTGACTGTACCGTAGTATTACTGTTTACTTAGCAGAAGCCTGTACCCTGAAATTGAATGCTCTTCTTCGTATAATATATTTCTCACATCCTCATATTTGGCTGTGATTACTTCACAGAGAAAAAATGTTACTAAAATTCATTTATTTATTGTTTGTGGTATGCTAGCCTGTAACAAGTTCTGGAATTCCCTTCCTCTCTATATAAAGAGTTTGCAATCCCACTCTACCTTCAAGAGTGCTCTTTTTTTCTCACCTACTCGCACTCGTCACTTGTGACTGCCCCTAACTATTGTTTGCTTTCTGTTTTCTCCAACCTCCTTGCCTACCTGTTTGTTCTGCTATGTTTATGAATGTTCTACAGTGTTTTTGTCTTTGTCCGATCTCCCTTCATCCCTGCATGGATGGATTGGGCCCATTGTCTATTCCATGTATATCCCTGCATGGGTATGTTGATGCACTTTGTACTTGTATTGTGGGTATTAATTTACCTTGCTCAGACGTTTGGCTGTATTTTGTACTCTCCTGGGTCGTGCCTGAAACTAGGCAGGTGTTTTGTCTAGTGCACTTACCTAGTCACCAAAAGCAAATAAATAAATAAATAAACACTGCATCTCACTTCCAGTAACTGGGCTGAGATTATTATATATTCATAACTTAAATGACTTATCACTGGCAGCAGTTGTTTGGCATTAGAAATGATGTAATTTTATGTCATCAGGTCTTCAGGTGCACATGTCACAGCAGTAGCAAACCTTATTTTATGACTGAGTTGCACTTGACCGATGTGATGTGACTGTCTGGGTGGTGATCAGTATAGCTTTCACTCCTTGTTTAAACATGTTGCTCAGTAGAAGTAGTTTTACAAATATTAACACCTGTTAGACCAGACGGTGTACCATATCACAGTGCACCGGGACATGGAATGCAGTTACGTCACATGAGTAGGTGGATAGGCTCTTACTGCTGCTGCTCATTTAAGCATTCATTATATCCATTTCTTTGGCCTGGTCTGCTCTGACAGGAACATCCATCAAAATAGTATACCCACACAGCAGCATTAATTAAAAATATCTTAGCTGTTTGGTATTGATTTGTGGTACAATATATACTATAGGTAGTTGCATCTCTCTCTCTCCCCACACACCCAGCATACTCACGGGGCCATGCAGGATATGCCATCGGTACAGCCAGCCATGAAGGAGCTAATGACTGTATTTATTTAGCAATTTTACTTTAATTTTAATACAAATAATGCATTAAATTATTTCCTTTGGGTCTCTGTGTTAAATATGACAGAGTGTGGCCACTTTTATGCATGTTATAGTATTTTTTTAAATATTTATAAATAATCAGAAATAATCAAAACTCCCCTCCCCCCGTGTTCTGGTTCTTATTTAATTAGGGTCAGAACTTCACCGAGTTCTCCCAGCCCTAATCTCACTGTTTGTTTAAAAGTTTGTATTCTTTTTCTGATTTTTACTCCAAATTTTCAGCATAGTCTTATTATGACCCTACCTTATACGAACATATGAAAATGCCAGCAGATACAGGCCATAGCAGTCTGTCAAGTCTGCCTGAGTGTGCAGCTCCCAGTCCACTCTACTGCAGCTGCCCCCCAAACACCTGTGTTATCTCCCAGCCCGCCTCCCCCCCTTCCCTGTTTCCCCTCAGTTATGACCTTACCTCTGACCCTGTCTACTCCCTCTTAAAACTGCCCATAGTTGCCAGTGAAATCACCTCCTCTGCCTGTTGGTTCCACTTTGCCTCCTCCCATTCTGTGAAATAGTGCCTCCTCATTTCTCTCTTGAATCTACCCCCTCCAGTTTCAGATGATGCCCTCCGGTATTCCTCCACCCCCCCCCATTCTGAACATGTCCTCAGAAAAGAGCAAGCGAGAAGAGAGGCTAATTTGCATGGCATTCTCCAAGAGGATGGCATGGCTCACTTCCCTGCCATGGTCACTGCTTTGCTCTCCCTGGTTCCTTCTCGGACCACCACCCGGCTAAGATCGTCCGGGCCCTGACCAGGCCACCAACCTCCAAGGGGATGGCATGGCTTGCTTCCCTGCCACAGCCACTGCTTCACTGTCCCTGGCTCCTTCTTGGACCCCACCTGGCTAAGGTAATTTCCTCAAGCACCTTCTCTGTGGCTTCACTTGCAGGACTCTGATTGGATGGCGTCAGTTACCCAGGCCAATTCACTTATCCCCAAGGCTCCTTTGAAAATCAGAGTGCTTTTCTTTCCAGCACATCTACAGTACCTAGAACCTTCTGCCAGGCAACTGTACTGGTTTTGGACTTAATTTTTCAGCCCACTGATCCTCCCCCAACCCGACACTCTTTAAATACTGCCCCCCCAATCATCATTTCCTCACCCAGTACACATTACTACCGACACCTCTTAAAGCAGCAAGCACCTATTCTGGCACTTGAAGTTAATAAGTTACATTAGAGTGGGGAGAAAAATTATTTGCACCTCATTCTTTGCCCACCTATAAGTAGTCACCTGGAAAATGAATAACCAGGTAATTCTCCTTACCCTCGGCTCCTTGACTGGGATACTAATGATGATTGACTTCTCGGCCGCCATCCTGGCCGCAGATCAAATTGGCCTACATTCCTTTATGGAATTATTTAAACCAACCAACTCCCCTACCAGCACAACTCGGCATGAGTCATCCTCTATTGGCTCTGCTATGCTGTCCTTACTATCAAACCTCGAATGTCAGTTGCTTGGACTTTTTGTCCACTCCCTCACATTCCAGTCCCTCCACTGGCTCCCCGTATTGTGTACCCTTCTCTCACTCCTCCTCCTCACCAGTGATGTGGAAAGCAACCCAGGACCCCCTAACACACAAGGAATGCACACTTAAATATATGTAGCCTCCCATCTAAGTTCTCCGAGCTCGAGACATATATGGCCCTATATAAGCCACACATCCTGGGCCTCTCAGGGACTGGGCTGAAGCCACACCTCACCGATACTTACTCCATACTATGATTAGACAGGCCAGGAAGAAAGAGGGGTGGAGGTGTAGCACTGTATGTGCTAGACCATATCTCAACCACCACAATAGTTTACTCTTCCCCGATTTCTACTTGTGAATGGCTTATTGCTGAGATTATTTTGGGGGCCACAAAAAAACTTCACCTAGGCTGCTGCTACAACCCCCCCACTGTGAGCATCCAGGACCTATCCAGTTTTCTGGATGGCCTTTTGTGCACCTCCCCCTCCAGAGACCCAATCCTACTAGGGGATTTCACCCTCAACTAGACTGACACCCCTAAACCCGATTACGGACTTCTCCTCAAAACACACCAATTAGAACAAGTCATCTCTTCCACCACAAGATATAACATGCCCTCAGACAACCATATCACCTTAGACTGGATTATCACAAATCAAGTGGACCTGGTCCTACAGGCAGGCACAATGTCCGACTCCATCAGGGACAACACCTCTACTTACATTGTCCTAACCACCAGATCAATCCAGCCTCCTCCAAAACTCCTGTCTTTCAGGAAGTTTCACTGCCAGGACCTTGACTCCATTCTTATTAATTTTAGGACTATAAACTAGTCCATACTCTATTCATGCAGGGATGTCTCAACTGCTGTCACATATTTTACCGATGTTCTACAAAAACTTCAGGACAAACATTTCCCAATCACCACCACAAGGGTCAAAGGTGGCAGCACCCACTGGCTATCCAGGGAACTACATGCCCAGATTAAAATCAGGGACAAAACTTGGAAAGCCTATAAGTCATTTCCCTCCCCCCAGCTCTGGAACGCATACAGATAAGTGCGCAATTCCTGCAAGCAGGCTGTTAAGTTGTTAAAGCTCAAATACTATACCAACTTGCAAAAACACACGCTCTGTAACCCAGGCAGTTTCTGGGCCTCAATAGGGTCCCTCCTAAATCCTAAGTGTAACAAGCAGATGACACAACTAAACTCACCCTCAGGTCCAATCACTGAACCTGGTGCAATTGTGGACACCTTCAACAGAATATTTATGGACCTCTCTCCCTATGTTATCAAGCTCCCTACTCAGTCTCCCTCTGACCTATAGAGCAAACCTCAATGCTCCCAGCCCTCCCCTACTACTGCACATGCTCCTCCATTTTACATTGGGGTCATTGGCGTTAAAAACACTGTCAAACTCTTAAAGGCACTTCCTAACCAAGGTAGCCTAGGTAGTGATGGGCTATACCCCACCTTCCTGAAACTGCTTTCCCCAGTTATTGTAAAGCCCCAACCTACATTTTCAACCTTGCCCTTTCATCTGCAACAGTTCCTGACTCTTGGAAGCATGCTCATGTCGTACCCATATTTAAGGCTGGGGACCCCCTTACCCTCAGAAATTATAGGCCATTTCCGTACTTCCTCACCTGAGTAAATTACTTGAGAAAATCATTCACCACCAACTATGCAATCATCTAGAAAAAATATTGCCTCCTGTGTCCTCTCCAGCACGGCTTCCACAAACATCATAGTACCTCCTCCACCTTGGCTCTTTTCTCAAACCATATCCTTAGAAATATAGACAAGGACAGGACCACAGGTGCAGCGTTTGTGGATCTGTTGAAGGCATTCGACCTTGTAAATCACCATCTCCTCTAAACTTTGGCTGCTCACCAGACACGGTCACATGATTCCATAGTTACCTCTCAGGCAGGTCCCAGTCCATCTTAATTGGTAAAAATTCCACTGCTCCACTACCTACCCACACCAGTGTACCTCAGGGCTCAATACTGGGGCCTCTATTTATTTTTTATGTTTATAAATGACCTCCCTGCTGAAAGCATCACTTACAAGGCCATCCTCTATGTGGATGACCTAGGCATATACCACAGTGATTATTCCATAGAGTCCTTGTCCACCACCCTCACAGCAAACTCTGGGGCCACACAGAGCTGGTTCCTTTCCAGAAAACTTCTCAATAATGAGAAAAAAACAAAGGCCATGCTTTTTGATTCTAAACCATTCCTAGCAAAGGTAGCCAGGTCAAAAAAAACACTTTTGATCTCTACCCCTGCCGGTCCTCCACTCAAAACTGTTCCTGCCTTTAAATATCTAGGTGTCACCCTAGACTCTTCCCTTAATTTCAATGAATACATCAGCAACACTGTGATGAAAATCCACCAAATATTAGGTGCTGCCTACCACCAAAATCAACTTCTGTCCCCTGAAACTCGCCTAGCCATTGCTCAAGGAAACCTTTTGCCCCTCCTTGACTATTGCTCCCTGTATGCTGTACTGCATCCTCTTCCCTATGAACCCACTTACATACCATATACAACTCCATCTGCTGCTTTGTCCTTCAAGACCCTTTTACCACCCACCACTGCTCGCTATACCAGTCCCTAGGGTGGCTCTCTTTGCAGGGTCATTTTGACTTTGCTACGGGCAGCCTCATTGACAGTGCACACAGAAACCATCAGCTGTCCCCCTACTCCTCCCTACTCACTGACATAGTGGTCTCTTGGAGTCTCCGGGCCTCCTCCATTCCCCCACTGGAAGTCTCTTGCACTACTACTACCATGGGTAGTAAAGCTTTCTCTGTCTCTGCCACTTCCCTCGGGAATAGACTTCCTTTGTCCATCTGATCATCCCCCCATCTGTCTTTCAAGGCAAATATAAAGGAGTGGCTTCTGCCCGAGGCAGCTTGCACCTGCAGCTGTTCCTCAGGCAGTACTAGGGCCCATACCCTGGCATAGCAACTATTCGTGCCCTCACCCTACCTCCAGTGTGCCTACCCTCTTGCACTTCTGTTCCTCTGTTCAATCTGGAGATGACTACCTGTTTTATTCTGAACTGCTAGCAGGTTCTGCAACTTAACTTAAGTTGCATTTCTACTTATGACTTGTGCCCATACCACTCCTGGTGATAGACTGAACTTTCATTTTAACTGTATTTAGTTCCTTGGCTCCCCGGTGACTGTATGTACATTGCATGTAATACTTTACTGGAATCATCATGTTAAGCCTTTTATATTGCATAGTCACTTAATGTATGTCACTACACCAGTGTGTACCGATTTCTCTGAAATATTTGTACTATGTAATTTGACTTCATACCAAGTGTATTTGGCAGTCCTGTTTTGTTGGGCTGGCAGTATAGCCTAGCGGTTAGAGTAATAAGCTGTGAATGAGTTTGGTACATCCAGCAGACCAGATGTGGGTTTGATTCTCACAACCTCCACTTGCATACTATCTGACTCTGAGCAAGTCACCTAACCGCCCAGTGCTCCCAGGTCGCCCCTGAAAACAGGCACTTGTGCCTAGTGGGCCTTACCCAGTTACCAAAGACTAAAATAAAAATAAATAAATGTATCTCTGTAGTGTATTGATGTTTGTTGTGTTTGACACCCTGGAGGCCCAGATCACGACTGAAAATGGTCCTCTAGATCAGTTTGCTCACCCAGTTATCAAAGACATACATAAATAAATACACTTACCCTATTTATACCCTTTAATATTTATAGGTTTCAATCATATCACCTCTCTCATGCCTATCCTTGAGGGAATACATGTTGAGCTCCCTCAATCATTCCTCATATGGCATGTCCCCCAGGGATAGGATTATTTTTGTCACTATGCTGTACCCCCTCTAGAAGATGAATGTCCTTCTTTAAGTATGGGCACCAGAACTGCACACTGTACTCTAAGTGTGGTCTCACCAGCAACCTGTACAATGGCAGGATGACTTCCTTCCTCCAAGAAATGTACAGCAAAGCTTTGAAATGTGCGTCCTGGTGTCTGCATCAAAAGTGCTTAAAGAACTTTTAAAATGCAATTTTCCAGTGCCAAAAGTATTGTGGACTTTAAGGAACAGACTCAGATATCTGCCCTGAAAGTTTCAGGAGCTAAGTGTGTAAATTGGGGGAGGAGCTAAAGAACTTGTCTAGAAACTGTGGTAAAAATGGTCAAAACGGCACTCCCACCACTAAAATTGCAGCAGAGAAAAAAAGGTAGTTTGCAGTTGAAATTTGCTCCTTCTCAGCGATCACCGTGAAGGAAGAGCAAGCAAGGAGAGAGGATAATTTGCATGACATCGAGTGATTGGTGTGGCTGCATCCAGTCCAGCTCCCTGGCCAGCATCTGCATGCTGCAGAATGTTCGAGGAGAAGAGAGAGAGTGACATGAGAACTGCTTAGACCAGGATCAACCATCAAGGGGTTTGTGAGTGTTCTAAACTTTAGTAAACAGATTAGTACAGTGTAATTTCAGTCTCAACCCATTGTCTGACCGACTGGAGAGTGATCAAGGCATTTGTGGCTATGATCAGCCGGATGGCCACCCCATTTCACCCCAGAGGCCTTCCTAGAACTGGCAGCAGGTTGAAAATTTTCCATCGGAAGAAACCAGCTACTGAATTCAGTGAGTAAACCAGTTAATTGTGCAAACAAACTGTGTGTGATTATCAAGCCAGCTGAACCTGTGTGCAGGCAGTTTGATTTTTGTGCAAAGAAGGACTGCAAGTTGTAGAAGCAGGGCAACAAACAGAAATTCTGAGCATAGACTGTGAGCAATTCATAAATGGGTTCAGCAACATTAAATTTTCTAAGCAGCAGGACTGTGACTTATATATGGATGATGCAGCAAACAGACAATCCTGTGCAAATGTAACCCCCCTACAAATGGGGGTTCCCAAAAAGTCTTCCTTGAGCTTGTCTAAATGCTCACTGCCAGGCTGGTGTCCTGCGTTTTTGCAGTTTAAATGTGATTGCTAGAGAGTGCCTATATAGCCTCTGTGTACTGTCTCTTTAAGAGCTGCCTGGATTGCAGTCATAATTAATCTAAAAGGGAGCTCTGTTAGAAGATGTGCTTGTTTGCTCATCATTTGTCAGAGTAGTAATAATATTGCAGTTTGTTCTAACCTGCCTTCTTTGCAGCATGGACAGTTCTGTTTGTTTCCATCATCTTGGTCCTGGAGTGCTGAAATGGGCCAATCAGTACATTTGGGACTCTAAAATGGAGCCTACCTACAGGGGTTTGGTGGGGTCAAAACCTGTAGGAATTGTAGTTTTGGGCTTTTTGCACCTAAAATAACCTGGAGGGGAGCCCTTGTGGTGATTGACAGGCAGATCAGCCAACCAAACCTTTTGGATCTTGGGGAAATCCCAAACTGCTTGCAGTTTCAGTTAGATCTAAGTTGGGAAGTGAAGAAGTAACAGCTCGAGGTAGTTTGAGCAGCAATCCATAGTGGATTTGAGTGGGAGAACTGTGGAAAGGCCTTGAGTTTTGGCCTGCATGCCTGCCTGCCTACTGTCCCTGAGAGGGAACTTGTGCCTTTTTCGGACTGAATCTGAACTTGGAGAACGAAGTAAGCCACTGAATTGTGAACAGGCTCCTACCTGAAGAAGACCGAAGATTTTCTGAATGCGATCATCCTATCTAGACTTCAAGCCACCTCTGAACTCCCAGATTGTGCAGCGACTCCATAATTGCGACAGGAGAGCCTTTTGCCTGGTACAGTGGAATTTCCTTACATGTGAATGTGTTGTGTGCTTATAGTGGGTCGTGATTTGGTTCCCCACTGTTGTTTGAATTGTATTCTGCTTGCTAGAAGCTGCATTAGAATTTCCTTATGTGTAAATGTGCTGTGAGCTGCTAGTGAGTCGTGATGTGGTTCCCCACTGTGGTTTGAACTGTATTCTGCTTGCTGGAAGCTGCATCCAGCCCCACGGACTGAATCCAAAATCATCTCCATTGGGCCTTGACCTTGCCACACTGGCCCAGCCCGACTACCTGCTGCAGAAAGAATGCCATCGACGAGAGACCTGCCTGGGGATCAGCCCCCTGCTCAACACTTGAACAGGAATGACTACTCGGAGATTCGTGTGGGCGCCACTACTCCGGGCACTCCAGCTCAACAACCTGCAGTCTCGATTTCATCCTGCCTGTGTCCAGTAATGGGTATCGTGAGTAAACATCAGGGTAGCTCCCTGCAACAACAGCTTAATCTAAAGTGTTGTCATCTGATTGTCTTGTTGCCTTTTCTTTCACGAATTGAGCCCCCCCGGTTCCAGATTACAAGTAGTGTGTGTTGTGCATGTTGCTTTCTTCCATCACAGGGCCCCAACCAGCTGCAATGTTCCTGGCTAGCCCACCATTTTCCTACCTGGGTACCCAGAGTGTGTGACTGTGTGGGGACTTAAAGTGCATGCATAACTGTTTGATTAATATAGCCTTTAAGCCAATCAACCTGATTACACCCCTTCCTTGTTCAAGTCCCATGAATAAATCAGATCTGACTTTTTTTTGCTGCATTTAACCTGACTGTGGTTCCAGTTTGTGCCAAGATTACTGTACTGTTGCTATTTACTGTGCATAACCTTGTTTTACAGGGGGTCCCCAGGGTTGAGCCAGAGGAACCAGCCCTGGTGGTAAAGTGTAAACAGGTGGTACTGATATGGTGTACAAGGGGTACTGTGAAAGCATTATCGTACATTGCTCAGGCCACTAGAAGGGAAAGAGGGTGGTTACAGTGTCCCAGAGGGCTGTGCCCAGGTTAGTTTGACCACTACCAACCCTGACCTCCGGGTGGAGACACCCATTTCAGAACTCAGGCCCTTAACCTGCTACTAGCTGCACAGGCAGGGCTAGTAGCCCTTGGGATAGCGCCACCTAGGGCTTACATCTTGGAGGCTCACCGCTAGGATTTTGTGCCTTCTAGTGGCCAAACATTGTGAATTATTGTTAAACGTTAATGGCTACCCCAATAGAAATGGCTGTACACCAGTTGGTGGGGTGATGTACTGGGCAGGAGATCGCCCCCCAAAATGCTCTGCTTATACTGGATATTCCCCCGGGTACCAGCAAGGACACTGTGGAGGGAGCAGTCTCCAAAGTTTAATGTTTAAAAAATCCTGTGGTGGTGGGTCGACAGGCTGATTTGATCGCCCAAACTTTCATAGCCTTGGTAGAGTGTAGTGACCTCGTGGACAGCTCTAAAGTGTCACAGACTATTCCCTCAGAAAGGGTCCTAGCCGCCTGGAGAGTGATAACAAAAGACAGTAAAGACCCTGGGGAGGATGAGCTCATACCATTAGCCGAGACATTTGAGAAGAAATTTGCAATTTTGTTGCTGGAGGAAGGGAAAACCGTAGAGGACTTTAAAAAACTATTCCTGCCACCTGGTGGTGTTCCTTCCCCAACATCCCCTCCTACTCCAGCACCTGTTACTGCCCCACCTTCTGTGCCTGTGCCAATGCTGGCCCCTATATCTGTACCTGCAATTAGTCATGACTCGTATCGCCGGCTGAGGATGTTTTCAGGCACCCTCCCCACACCCCAGGGGAGACAATTGGGAGACTTGATAGACTATGTTGCCCCTCAAATCGAGAATGGCAATGCCCTGCACTCAGGAAAGAGGAGAAGGTGGTTGAAAGCCTCAGAGGCCCCGTCCAACTTACTATCCATGCTACACAGGCTAGTAATCCAGAAGCAACTGCTCAAGATTTTTTGAATGCATTGGAAAATGTGTATGGGAGTCCCGATTAGGATGAGGACCTGTGGGGTAGGGTCAAAAACACTCAGCAGTACCCAGGGGAGCCCTTATCTGTGTATGTGCCTCGACTCAAAGTGGTGCTACAGGAATGCCTAAAGAAAGGTGGCATTGCCCCAGCTAAGTTAGATCGGAATAGGTTGGACCAACTCCTCAAGTCAGCCCCATTCTCTGAATTATTGCTGCTCCAACTACGCTTTGCTGCTTGGTTGGATGCGCCTCCTACCTGTGATGGACTGATGAAGGAAATTTGGAGGATTGAGAGGAGGCAGCCACATGGAGGGGCCCCTCCTGTATCTGCTGTAGCTGCTCCCCAGATGATCGAGGATGCACATATGAGTGATGCTCAGGGGCGAAATACAGTGCCAGTTGAACATTGGGAGGCTAGCAAGGACGCTCCACCCTGGGGAGAGATACTGTGAGAGGTCCAAGAGATTAGGGCTACCATTTTCCTACAAGCCCATTCCAGAGATACAATGGGCCCAACCCCCTCTCAGACCGTGTTCTCTATGGGGGTGGGGGTGCAATCCCAGGCATCCCCTGTTGACAGCAGCTCAAAGATTGATGAATTGACTATGGAAGTGAGGGAATTACTGAGGCATCTTCTCATGCTCACCACACACCAGACAGAGATTGAATCAAGATTTTCTGTTGGTGATACCCCTGCCTCAGCCCCCAATGTGACGCCTTGACCACGCCAGGCTCTAGAAAGCATACTTTGTCATAACTGTGGGAAGGAGGGGCATATGAAGAAAGAATGTGGGTCCCCAAAAGACTTAGATAAGGTTGTATACAGACTTCAAGGGGAGCTCTAGAAAGTGAAACCATGGCTGAGGGGTGCTAGAAATGACCACAGTGAAGGCTCAGGAAATCCCAACTCCAGCTTCTTTGTGGCTAAGTCATCTGTACCGGCCACTGCTACTGTCCCTCCAGACTGGTCCAAGATAGTGGGCCCTTCGATGGAGACTAATGTGGCTGTGAATGGTATTCCAACTCGGGTTGTGCTTGATGGTGGGTCACAAGTGACCATTGTGTTTCAGGACTAGTATGACAAACACTTATCTGATGCGCCCTTACAATCCCTGGAAGGCCTACATGTGTGGAGGCTGAGCGACAAGTCTTATCCATATCCAGGATATCCTGCCTCTGGTTGTCTTTTCCTGCAACTGTCACTGGTGTAGAGCAGCAAGTAGAGACACTGGCCCTAGTGTGTGTGTCGCCCACCAGACTGTATGATGGGGTTTTCCTGTTAATTGGAACAAACGCCCACATGTTTGGGAGACTAGCACAACTCTGCCATGAGAAACAAGGGCAGCTGACTGGATGGGCCCTAAGAATTCCAGCCTTAGTAAAAAATGGCTTATGACTGGCAACAGAGACCTGATGAAGTGGACCCAGATGAGCCAGTTGGGATAGTGTGGAAAAAGGAACCTGACTCCTTGGTATTGGCCCCCAACTCCCAGTGCACAATCCATGAGAAGTCCACCTAAAGAGAAATGTAAAGAACAAAATATTAATGTTGGATGCACCAGGAGATGGAAAGTTGTCAGAGGGATTATTGGTCAAACCCAGCATCTTGCCTGCTCATGCCCAGGGCTGTGCATGACGAGTGATGGTCCAGATTCAGAATGTGTCAGATTGGGAGATTCGGGTGAACAGAGGGTGCACCCTAGCTACAGTAGACTGTGCCAACACTGCTGTATTGCTCAGCAACAAGTGCTCTGGTGAGAAGGAGAGAGTGACCCCAGACTTATATGACTTTGGTGACTCCCCATTGCCTGCAGAATGGAAGGCTAGAATTAGCAAGAAACTCGCTCAGAGGGACCAAGTGTTTTCATTAAAAGAATGGGACGTGGGGTGTGTCCAGGGTGCAGAGCATCATGTACGCCTACATGATGACCGGCCATTTCAAGAGAGATCCCGACGTCTAGCCCCAGCAGACATAGATGATATGAGGAGACACCTGCAGGAAATGCTTGCTGCTGGTGTGATACAAGAATCAAGGAGCCCATATGCCTCTCCCATTGTGGTTGTGCATAAGAAGAATGGGTCAGTAAGGATTTGTGTTGATTATTGAACCCTGAACCGGTGGACTATCCCCGATCAATACACCATGCCCTGTAAACAAGATGCCCTGGATTGTTTGAATGGGAGCAAATGGTTTTCGGTACTGGATTTTCGCAGTGGATACTATCAGATCCCGATGGCCCCAGAGGACCATGAGAAAACAGCTTATATCTGTCCTTTGGGGTTCTATGAATTCCTGAGAATGCCACAGGGGATTTCAGGCACCCAGGTCACCCTTCAGCAACTGATGAAACGTGAGGTGGGAGATATGAACTTGCTGGAATGTCTAGTTTAGTTTAGTTTATTAGTCTAGGAATTAATACCTTTGAGCCAGAGCTCTTTTACAAAGGTTCCACGTCACAAAGAACATTTAACAAAGCACGATACACATTACAGGTAAAACCAGACAGGAAAGTTACATCATAAATTTGCTATTAACAGTTTAAGGCAGTAACGTTTTTAAGTTTCATAGAAAAACAAGCTATAACAGGTTCAAGCGAGTAGACAATTTCGAGGTTAAGGAAACTTCCAGGGAGAGGGTGATCATTAGGCACCAAAAGGAGGCTAGAGAGGAGGGAAAGGTGGTGAGCGGGACAGTAAGTGAGAGGGGACAGGAAAAAAGTGTACCTAGACAATGTCATTGTGTTTGGGCGCACATTAGAGGAGCATGAGACCTGATTGTTTAAAGTCCTAGACAGATTGGAAGACTTGGACTCAAGCTATCCATTGACAAGTGCCAGTTTTTTCAAACCTCCATGAAGTATGTAGGGCACATAGTATCTGCAGAAGGGATAGAGACTGATCCCAGTAAGGTTGAATCACTGACTACTTGACCCCAGCCCCATAATTTGAAAGAACTACAACATTTTCTGGGGTTCTGTGGCTACTACTACAGGTTCATAAAAGACTATTCAAAGGTGATTCACCTACTCTTGAATCTTACCCAGGTTTACCCTCCTACCAACCATAAATATAAAAAAAGCATCCGTCAAAGAATCAGAGAAAGTATACTTCCACACAGGTGAACTTTTTGGACCCCACTGGATACCCAAATGTGAAGTAGCCTTTCCCAAAGTCATATACCTGCTCACCCACGCCCCCATCCTCGCCTATGCTGACCCCACCAAGCCCTATATGCTGCATATGGGTGTCAGTCTGCAGAGTCTAGGAGCTGTGCTGTATCAAGCCCATGAGGATGGTTTGGGACCAGTGGCCTTTGCCAGTAGGAGCTTGACCCCATCGGAGCAAAACTACCCTGTGCACAAGCTGGAGTTCCTTGCACTAAAATAGGTCATCGTCAACCAGTTTCATGAATACCTCTGTGGGGCAAAGATATTGGTGAAGACCGACAATAACCCGTTAACCTATGTACAGACTTCAGCTAAGTTAGATGCCACTGGGCACCAGTGGCTTTCTCCCTTATCAACCTATGATTATGCTGTTGAATACAGGCCAGAACAGAACCATATTGATGCTGATGCTTTGTCACGAAGGCCAGTTTCCAAGAATGATTGGGTCAGGTTGTCTGAACCAAACAATCGAGCCTTGTGCCAAAAATTTGACTGAGATGAACAGATGTCTGCGGACACAGTGGACTGTTTAGTAGATTGGTTGGGCCCTCCTGATGCCTGCATACTGGCTGCCTATTGACACTTTTCTGCTCTAGATATTAGTGCACTACCTCAGTTTGACAATGACAGCATTCAGTGGGCTCAATCCCAAGATCCTATGATTCAGCCTGCAATTCAGCCCACACTTCATGCCCTGCATGCATGGAAATATGTGTCCAAGTTGCATTCCCCTGACTTGTGAACTGCTCTATTGTTTAAAGAAGGCCCCAGGTTGAAGCTACTCAATCAGTTGTTGTACAGAGAGACAGTGGATCATGGCGGTCAAGTAGACAGGCACCAATTCGTCCTGCCTACAGCCTTTAAAGATTTGGTACTGAGGTCCCTCCACAATCACATGGGGTACCTTGGTATTGACAGAACTCTCGACTTGGTACGATCTCGATTCTACTGGCCCAAGATGGGGGCCAATGCTGAGTACCATGTAAAGACCTGCAGTCATTGCCTGCAAAGGAAAGCCTTGCGTTAGAGAGCTGCCCCTTGACAATATTACCACCAGCACCCCCATGGAACTGGTCTGCATAGACTTTTTGTGTTTAGAACCTGATCAGCGGAATATTGGCAATGTGTTAGTGGTTACAGATCATTTTGCACAGTATGCACAAGCTTTTCCAACTAAAGATCAAAAGGCCTCTACCGTGGACAAGATGCTAATGCAAAATTTCTTCATCCACTATGGTGCCCCTCAGCGAATCCACTCTGACCAAGGCAGAGATTTTGAAAGTCGGCTAATCGAAGAAATGCTCCCTCTATGGGAGGTACGGAAGTCAAGAACCACTCCTTATCACCCACGGGGGACCCTCAACCAGAATGTTTTAACCTCACCCTTCTAGACATGCTGGACACCCTCCACCCCAAAGACAAGCCTAAGTGGAGCCAGCAGATTAGCACCTTGGTCCACACATACAATTGCACAAAAAATGACACTACTGGGTTCTCCCTCTACTGCCTCATGTTTGGGAGGGAGGTCCGACTGTCTGCTGATGTCTGCTTTGGGATCTCTCCAGATGGGGTCTAACATGAAAATTACCAACAGTATGTACAGAAACTGAAAACTCAATTGAAACATGCCTATCAACTAGCCCAGACAATGGCTGCCAAAAGAAATCTCACCAACAAAGAGAGGCATGATAAAAAAGTAAAGGCTCAAGATCTTCGGCCTGGAGACTGTGTTGTTATGCAATTTGGGACTGCATGGCAAACACAAAATTGCTGATAGGTGGCACCATCTTCCCCATGTAGTAGTTGGAAAGTTGGATGATTTACCTGTGTACAAGGTGCGCCCAGAGAATAACTCCAAAGCTGTCAAGACCATGCACCATAACCACTTGCTACCTATCGGCCAAGTCATAATTGAGGCTGAACCATCAGAGATTGATTCCCCTGGGCTGGTGACTCATGCTGCTGCAAAAAAGAGACAGAGTCAACCTACTCCAGTAGTAGTAGTTACAGTAGGGGGGTGAGATACTGACAACAGTAAAAATGGAAAGGGACCTGGGGGTAATTACATCAGATGACCTAAAGGTGGGCAAGCAATGTGAGAAGGCAGTAAGGAAGGCTGGGGGGATACTGGGATGCATAGGAAGAGGTATCAATAGTAGAAAACAGGAAGTTGTTATCCCTCTGTACAGACAGTTGGTGAGACCCCATCTGGAGTACTGTGTGCAGTTCTGGAAACCCCATCTCCGCAAAGACATAGACAGAATGGAGGCTGTCTAGTGGAGGGCAACCAAAATGGTGCAGGGTCTGCACCAGAAGACATACGAAGAAAGACTAAAGGAGCTTAATATGTATACCCTTGAGGAAAGAAGGGAGAGAGGGGACATGATAGAAACGTTCAAGTACCTCAAGGGAATCGACAAAGTCCAAGAGGATAGCATCATTCAGAAAAACAGATGTGCAAGAACAAGAGAGCACAATTTGAAGATAGAGGGGGGACGGCTCAGAGGTAATGTGAGGAAGTATTTTTTCACAGAGGGTTGTGGATGCATGGAACAGCCTCCCTGAGGAGGTCGTGGAATCAAGAACAGTGGGGGAATTCAAGAATGCATGGGACAGACCTAAGGCAGTCCTAGTGGGGGGTAGGAGGAAGTAAGCTGTTGGTTAACTAGGATCTGCAGCTTATCTGTTAGGTAGGAAAATGGGCAGACTAGGTGGGCCAAGTGGTCCTTATCCGCCATCAAATTCTATGTTTCTATGTGACAGATTTAAGGTTTCCCCTGCAGCAGGTCCAGAATGATAATGACTGTTAGTCCACCTCTGACGAAAGTGAGTGTGACAATGCCTATTACCCCTCCTATGAATTGAGTCAGCTGTTTCAAGGTAACCCTGTGACTAATTGTGGGGATGAAGCTGAGCCTTCTGAACTGCCTAACCCCTCCAGCTTCATCCTTGGAGCAAATGCTCCCTGAAAGTGAAGTGCAAAGTATTGTATTACATCTGAAGTTGATGACTCTCTGTGTTTTGTAGAACTGTGTGACTTGCCCAAAGAAGGGGCTGATGGTCTGAGTTTCTCTGGTGACACACCAGAACTTGAAGAACAATGTGAGAGTGTTGACAGCCCCCCTTCAGTGCCGCAAAGCCTAACTGTGCCACAGCCTCCTCAAAATGAGCAACCTGGGCCTCCATCAGAAGATAATGAGGAAAGTGTTGTGGAAACAGATCCTACAGAGCAAGGAACTGACAGTGCTCCACGTTTGGACATTCCCATCCATGTAGAAGCACCCATCACAAGTGATGAAAGCTCCAAAGTTAGTGCTGAAAGTACAGAGACTGTGGCCGCTCCCCCCAGAAAGACTGGCCAAGCTGTCAAGCCAGTGCTATGCTTTAGTTATGATTCCCCTGGGAGGCCAGTGAATTTGCCTCTCAATGTGATCCACAAAGGGGTTTATGTTTTGCCAAGCTCACGGCCCAAATTGAGCTTGACAGCCAACTCCAGGTCACTTGTTCTTCCCTCTCACCATGGTGCCCCTGCCCCATCCAGCCCCAAGTTAGCTGATTGGGAAGGGCCCCCTCTTACATTGTTTAATATACAAGGAGTTATTAAATGAATCAGTATTACTTGTATGAAACATGCACAAGTATTGTCAATATGGATGTAGTAAAGTGAAGTATATTGAAAGGTATTGTAATGTAACAAGGTAATGATATATATGTCTCGTTTATATTGCATTTTTATGTTTGCTTACATGCATGTGCAATAAACATAGTGCCATCATCTGAGTTTTTGTAGGTGTGGCACCCTGTCTTCCAATTCAATCAGTGTGTTTGCAGGTGTGGCCACAGTTCACCAATGAATGCTGCAGCTGTCTATGACAGCAGTTGAAAATGCAGTGCCGTACAGTTGAAAGGGAGAGCTCCGCTTCAGTGAGCAGCGATAAGATAGTGTTGATTAGCATGTTGCCAGCAATCCTGCTTGTATACGTCTCTGCTTTCTCTTCCTTTCTTTTCTTTCATTGGTGCCCAATCCCCTGTTGGTTCAATTAACCCCCCCAAAAGAAACAGACTTCCAGTTGCCATACTGCACACGTCTGTATGGCCGACGGGGGTGCCCAATCCCCTGTTGGCTCCACGGCCCCCCCAAAAAAAATCTTCCAGCTGCCATGCTGGAAGCCCACCCCAGCATGACACAAGTCCCACACTGTTATCCTCGACTCCACTGCCCCCCCAAAAAATCTTCCAGCTGCCACGCTGGGAGCCCACCCTAGCGTGGCACAAGTCCTGCGTCGTCCTCCTAAGAAGAAAAGAAACACCTGAAAAGAAAAAAAAGGTCCCTCATTGATTGTCTTGCCCCCCAACCCACGCTCATCCTCTGCACATCCATCTCCACACATCCCCACCTCACCCCATACTTACCTCTGGAGGCTGGCGAGATGATCTTCGGTGGACCGGGAACACGTCTGCACTCTTCAAAGCTGACCGCGAACTGAAGAAATGCCAGTAAGCTGTATAATGGAATAAATAGGTTTTTTTAAACTTTGATGCATATCTCAGGTATTTTTTGGAATTTTGGCACCAAATTTTCAACATGGGGTTTTTGGGACCCCTCCTCATGAATTCTGGCACTGTCATGGTGATAAATTGACCCTGAAAGGTGATTAGGTGGTCATTGCGTGGAACCACCTTTCAGGACCAATTTACAAAACAACAGTGCCACAGTTCATGAGGTAGGCCCAAATAAAAACCCTGTGTTGAAAATTTGGTGGAAAAATTCCCCAAAATGACTGATTTACGAGCATGTGTTGCGCAGTTCCTACACACACCCTTAAGTTTGTGAATTTTTAATATTTTCACTCCAGATTTTCAACACTGCCATTTTACCACACCTCCCTATGAGCAGTATAGCTGTCATTTTTCACATCTCACCCAAAATGTATTTCCGGTGATGTAGCACACACAATGGCTTAGTCGGTAAAGGAAATCAATGTTCGAACAGATTAAGAAAATCACAGTGACATTGTTCATGAGCAGAGGTCTTAAAATGGCCATGTTAAAAATGTGGTGGCAAAAGTCCATAAAATGACTGTTACGAGCGAGCATTTCGCAGTTTCCACGCACCCTCGGAAGTTCATGAATTTGTAATACTATCGGTCCAGATTTTCACCCTTGGTATTTTTCCACACTTCCTTATGAACAGTACAGCTGTCATTTTTCACACCATGTCCGAAATGTGTTTTCACTCTTCCAGAGCAGACAAGGGTGGGAAATCATTGTTCGGGACAGATTAAGAAAATCACAGTGACACTGCTCATAAGCAGAGGTCCCAAAATGCCTGTGTTGACAATTTGCTGTAAAAAATCCCCAAACTAATTACATTACGGGTGTGGGTTGCACAGTTTCTATGCATGCTCATGACTTCACCAGTTTTTTAAATATTTTCACTGGAGATTTTCAACATTGCCATTTTTTACACCTCCCCATGAACAATACTGCTGTCATTTTTCACATCCTGTTCGAAATGTGTTTTCGCACCTCTGGTGCCAAATGGCATAGTCACTGTGCAAAAGCAGCTTTTGGCTAACGATATTACCACTGTTCATGAGGTGGGGGTCTCAAAAAAACCATGTTGAAAATTTGGAGTGAAAATACCAACGAACGCCTGAGGCGTTAGGGTTTCCGACCATAACGTCCCACCCTGTAGAGAATGACAGGCATCAGGGGTGTGACTTGGGATTGTCACTTGTAATGCTCATACCATTCCACCCCCACCCACACCCTGCAGCCAGTGAGAGGCATTGGGGAGTGCCTTGGACTCTTCTGCCCCAAAGTTCACCCCCTTCTCCTGTACAGCACCCATCTCACCATATTTCCTGATCGAATGAGGTGAACATAAAGGCCAAAGACCCCAAGGCACACCATGACACTTGTTGGTGTCTGCAGGGTAGGGTGTGGTGAAATGGCATGGCCATTATGCCTGGTGACCCAAAGGCACACCCCAATGCCTGTCAGTATCTGCAGCACAGTGGTGGGGTTGGCTTCAGTTCAATACTTCACTACCATTCCTATTATAAAACGGCTTTGAGAAATGGAGCTTTCTGATTGGCTGCAAACATTCTAACAGCCTAATGTTAATCTTTTATAAACATACATGTAGAGCTTAGACATTTGCTAAACAAGGTTTAACACTGTTTAAAAACAATTTTTATTATAATAGCAATAAGGCACTCCCAGGGATTATATGTTAATGGTCAGTTAATCACCCTCTAGGGGCATGTGGCACTCGGCTACATCTCGTGCCACAGTACACTCCTAGAAGGTGATTAACAGACCATTCACATAACCCTTGGTCATGCCTTATTGCTTAATTATGCAGCTCTGTAACTCCTACACTACCAATGCCAATGCCAGTAAGCAAACATTTAGCATTGACAAATGCTTGTTGATATTGTGATGGTACAGATTTGACATGGGCACCAAGCTTTCTCCAGGCAGGGAAGGGTGTAACCCTCCCTACAAATGGGGGTTCCCTAAAAGTCTTCCTTGAGCTTGTCTAAATGCTCACTGCCCAGCTGGTGTCCTGTGTTTTTGCAGTTTAAATGTGATTGCCAGAGAGTACCTATATACCCTCTGTGTACTGTCTCTTTAAGTGCTGCGTGGATTGCAGATATAATTAATCTAAAAGGGAGCTCTGTTAGAAGATGTGCTTTTTTGCTGATCATTTGTCAGAGTAGTAATAATATTGCAGTTTTTTCTAACCTACCTTCTTTGCAGCATGGACAGTTCTGTTTGTTTCCATCATCTTGGTCCTGGACTGCTGAAATGGGCCAATCAGTACATTTGGGACTCTAAAAATGGAGCCTGCCTATAGAGGCTTGGTGGGGTCACAACTTGTAGGAATTGTAGTTTTGGGCTTTTTGTGCCTAAAATAACCTGGAGGGGGAGCCCTTGTGGTGACTGACAGACAGATCAGCCAACCGAACCTTTTGATCTTGGGAAAGGCCCAAACTGCTTGCAGTTTCAGTTAGATCTAAGTTGGGAAGTGAAGAAGTAATAGTTCAAGGTAGTTCGAGCAGCAATCCATAGTGGATTTGAGTGGGAGAACTGTGGAAAGGCCTTGAGTTTTGGCCTGCATGCCTGCCTGCCTGCTGTCCCTGAGAGGGAACTTGTGCCTTTTTCGGACTGAATCTGAACTTGGAGAACGAAGTAAGCCACTGAATTGTGAACAGGCTTTTACCTGAAGAAGACCAAAGATTTTCTGAATGCGATCATCCAATCTAGACTTCAAGCCACCTCTGAACTCCCAGATTGTGCAGCAACTCCATAATTGCGACCTGAGAGCCTTTTGCCTGGTACAGTGGAATTTCCTTACATGTGAATGTGTTGTGTGCTTATAGTGGGTCGTGATTTGGTTCCCCACTGTTGTTTGAATTGTATTCTGCTTGCTAGAAGCTGCATTAGAATTTACTTACGTGTAAATGTGCTGTGTGCTGCTGGTGGGTCACAATTTGGTCCCCCACTGTGGTTTGAACTGTATTCTGCTTGCTGGAAGCCGTATCCAGCCCCATGGACTGAATCCAAAATCATCACCATCGGGCCTGGGCCTTGTCACACTGGCCCAGTCTGAGTACCTGCCGCACAGAGAATGCCATCGATGAGAGACCTGCCTAGGGATCAGCCCCCTGCTCAACACTTGAAGAGGAATGACGCCTCAGTGATTCGTGTGGGCCCCGCTTCTCCAGGCACTCCAGCTCAGCAACCTGCAGTCTCGATCTCATCCTGCCTGTGTCCAGTATTGGGTATCATGAGTAAACTTCAGGGTAGCTCCCTGCAACAACAGCTAAACCTAAAGTGTTGCCATCTGATTGTCTTGTTGCTTTTTCTTTCACAAATTGAGCCCCCCCCCCCAGCTCCGGATTACAAGTAGTGTGTGTTGTGTATGTTGCTTTCTTCCATCACAGGGCCCCAACCAGCTGCATCGTTCCTGGATAGCCCACCATTTTCCTACCTGGGTACCCAGATAGTGTGTCTGTGTGGGGACTTAAAGTGCATGCATAACTGTTTGATTAATATAGCCTTTAACCCAATCAAATTGATTACGCTCCTTCCTTGTTCTAGTCCCTGAATAAATCAGATCTGACTTTTTTTTGCTGCATTTATCCTGACTGTGGTTCCAGTCTGTGACAAGAGTACTGTGCTGTTGCTATTTACTGTGCATAACCTTGTTTTACAGGGGGTCCCCAGAGTCGAGCCAGAGGAACCAGCCTTGGTGGTAAGTGCAAACAGAGTGAGTACTGGTATGGTGTAAAAGGGGGTACTGTGAAAGTGATTATCGTTTATTGCTCAGGCCACTAGAAGGGAAAGATGGGGGTTACAGTGTTCTAGAGGGCTGTGCCCAGGTTAGTTTGACCACTACCAACCCTGACCTCCAGGTGGAGGCACCTGTTCCAGAACTCAGGCCCCTTAACCTGCTACAAGCCATGCAGGCAGGGGTAGTAGCCCTTGGGATAGTGCCACCTAGGGGTTACACAAAGAAAAACTGTGGGTCTTACAAGTGACTTTGAGCATGTGTAAATAGGGTTTTCCTGAATTGATGCTGATTGCAAAGTCAAGTTACCGGTTTAGAAATTCGTATGAATGTGCTGAAATATACCAACAAATCAACTGATTGCAGTTTAAAGTAAATTCAGTAGCCAGAAAGATCGGAAAAACAGTTTTGAGCAAGTTAAACAGATTTTGATGCATGAAAAAAGTTACAAATGCCATGAGAGGGTGGGGTCAGCAATGTAAACACGGCAGCAGGAAACAATTTTATGAGACAATATGTGACTAGTGAGCAATTCAGTAACAAAAATGTTGCATGTTTGCTTTCAGACATAACTTCCGGAACTCCCCGCTACCCAGATCATGCCCACGCTATGATCGCTGAGGAGGTGGCAGCACTGAGAGAGGTTGAGAGAGCCTACTATCGTGATAGGCTACCCACAGATGTAGCAATTCCTAGCTAGCCAGTGAGACTATGTATAGTGTGTCTAAAGGCTGGAAGGGATGTGTTTCTGATACCCCATTGCTTGAACTGCCTTGTGAAATTTGAAATGAGCAGGGGCACAGTGCCCGAGTGGGCAACAAGAATTCGATTGGATCCCATGGGGACCAGGGCAGGGGACACTGCCTTCAGCTGCATGCAGCATCAGGTTGAACCTGTTAGGGAAAGTTCTACAGAGTGTGTTACAGAAGGAGCAAGTAAAATTGATGTTGATCCACTGCAAGAGCAGGAACAGAGAGAGGTTTCCAAGCCTGTGGCCCAAATGGACAGTGCAACAGAGGGATCAGTGGACTGTGGAATCAGGGTCCAGATCCTAGCCTAGTGGGGGGGAGGATGAATTGTAAGAGACATTGAATTGGGAGATGTCTACCTCGGTGCCCAGTGAGGAATGGAATGTCTAAGGAGTAATAATGTTTGCTAACTATTGGGCACAGATAATGAGTGAAGAAGAGGATGATGAAGGGTATCTTCATTTTGAGGTCTACTGTGAATTGCCTCAAGCTCTTGTCTCAGAGGAGCCAAAGACAGCTGGAGAAGGCTCTTGCAGACTGTCCACCGAGATTGTGGGGAACAAGCTCTTTTGTTCTTTAAGTTTGAAACACTGACTCAACCAGGACTGACTACCCCCAAGCCAGCCCATGGTCCGCAGACTAGTAAAGAGTAGTAAGGAGGAGAGACTGATACATAGGAGGGCTGATGCCACATATGGGAAGTCCTTTCCTACCTTTCCTGGCTGAGTCTGTAAGGAAATCAAACAGAACAGGCAATCCTGGCTAATGGAAGAGGCAAGTAAGAATTTGTACCCTGGTGCGGCTGAATGTGTAAGGGACAAAATCATCAGTGATCACCTCAGATTCCGGAGACTGGGCAGGACTCTGTTTATGAATGCTGTGTGAATTTTGGATGGGGCTAGTAATGAGACATTTCACAACCATCAGCTTTGAACGCCCAGATGGGGTCATAGTCCTCGCCCTACACCGAGTGGTACTACCCTTAATGGTGCCAATACCTGTGAATATGTCCTGCATGCCTAAAGCAAGCAAGCAGTGGCAGGCCAGTGTCTGTCATCTGAAGCAGCAGTGTCTACGGAGGAAGATGCAGCTCTTCTGGTATTCCAGAATTTCTTCAGGTGTATCTGGATTCATCAGACCAGCAGTTTTTCCTGTTTCATTGTCTGGCCTTCCAGAGGACATGAACCCAGCAGTTTTCCTGTTTCATCGTTTTATTTTTCAGAGCACACCCAGCGGTTTTCCTGTGTCATTGTTTGTTTTCCAGAGGACATTAACCCAGAAGTATCCATAGATGCCATCTGGTCTGAAGGGAGAAGGTCCTCAGCTCGCAGAGTAAGAAATAATTTTTTTGTTCTTCAAGAAGCTGGTAAGAAAACATTTTATTTACATTAACTGACTTTACACAATACATCCTACATTTGAAGACTATCCACAGGACTTTAATATTCATCAAAGACTCTCCCAATGGATTGCAGTGCTATACAGACCCTGTCCTAAGAATTGTTCTTCAGCAGGCTTTGGCCTAGGAGAGACTCTTTAATGGACAATGCCTATGGGCAACAGTGATATTGTCACTAGGGACACTGTAAGGCACTCCATCCCCAAATGTGCTATATAAATGTCTTTGTTCCATTTCTTCTTCACTTTTGTACTTTTATAGAAAAATATTTTGTGGGTTCTTTAGTGCTAGGTGAAGATTTAGGCACTGCGATGGAATGCAGAATGTGTTTTGTTGTGTTTTTATTCTCTTGCAGGTGTTCCTGAAGAAGAAAAGAAGAACAGAAGAGGATATTGGTAGTGTTTTTAGAATTGTTTATGGTTAACAGGGTGTTAATATGTTTTTCTTCACAGGTATGAATCTGTGGGGAAATGTAATGCAATGTAATGTATGTTTCCTTTTGTTGTTCACAGGTACCCTGGAAAGTTTGGGGGGATAGGTTCCCCAGTAGGCAGCATAGTTAGATAGATTCTCCCTGCAGGGCTGGGGGATAGACAGGCTTGGGTTCCTGATCTGCAGTAGGGTCTCTCAGTACTGGTCTATTACGGCATGCTTCAAGTAGTTTTCTTGGAGCCACTGAGCATCCATAGATAGATTGTAGGATAGGGGTTGAAGTTTCATCAGCTGGCCTATGTTCCTTTAGTGTTCCCTGCCTGTGCCTGGCACATGGTAAAGGTGGGCCTGATCACCCTTCCCCATAGGTAACACGGAGGGTAGGATGGCCAAGTGCCAGATGGAGATATGACTGCAGACAGTCATTCATCTGGTTGTGGTGAGTGTAACCATCCAGTCCCCTGGGGTTACTAAAATCCCCTCAGTATCAGTGCTAGGCAAGGAGATGTAACTGGTGATTAACTACAGTACAAGTCACATTAAACTGTTCCTTCAATTAGTTGTTTTCGCATTTCTGATTGAGTTGCATAAGTGTTGCTGGATCTAGTACAAAGCCCTACACAAACTCTTTCTTAGGATTTAAAACTCAGTTTTGCAATGCACTGTGACTGGACTGCTGATGCAATCCAAATGAGTTGCAAACACATTTTAGAAGCATTGCTGTTGAGCTGGTTAAGTACTGAAAAACAATGTAGTATGAGTTGCCAATGCACTGCCAACTGTAAAAAACAATGCTAAACCAACTCATAGGTGGAACAGTTTAATGCGATTTGTGCTGTAGTTAAATGGGGTTTTCACCTGCTCACTCTTCTGTTTACTTGGCTTCAGCTGAGATGAAAGTGATGAGCTCATTTGGAACTCTTGCAGCAGTATAAGCCTTTGCCAGCTCTGAGGAGGGAGTTTAGAGACAGTAGTCAGTGCGAGGAGTCAGTGTATGTGTCAGCAGTTTGAATTTGGAGGAGTGAGAACTGCTCAGTTGAGAGCTCTGAGGAGAGCCCTGCCTTCTCACCCTAGTCATGGTGTTCTCCGGCCTGCCAAGGGAAGTGGTGGAAACTGTTGTCTACAGCAGGATCTCCTGATTTTCATTCCTGGAGGGGTGAAAAGGACTGCTAGTGGAGGGATCCAAGGGGCAAACCCCTTTTTGATCCAGGATGTTTTGAAGCTGCCTGAAATGTCTAACAGTGAGTAGGATCTGACTTTTGCTGCATAAAGCAAGTGCCTGTGCTGTTGTGTTCTCTGGCTAAAAGGGAAATGCACAACTTTTCTGTTGAATTCATAAGTGTGAGACTGTTCTCATTTAAAGTTGGCAGAAATGTATGACATCCAGAGGTATGACTATATCACCATTGTTTGGAGCTTTAGTTCTTCCACTACCAGTGTAGTGTTTAAATGCTGGATGCAAATGTTTCATTCAACTACATGAGCATTTTCCAAGTGTGTTCAAAATGTTTACAGTGTAACGCTGAAGAATGGCTGGGTATGGATTTGGGAGCTAAGGGTGGGCAGACCCCCATCTGGAGTAACAAGTTCAGGACTGCAGGTTCAGTAAGGGTGCCTGGTTACTTTAGACATAGGACAAATATCTGAAGAGGATTTTACCCCCTGAAGAGGGTTGTGCTAGTTATTAGCCAAATGTATGTTCAGTTGTGGCCAGTGCCACTAGAAGAAATGTTAAATGTTCTATGAAATATGGGAATACAGTACAAGGTGAAAGTGTTCTGTCAGTAAAAAGTGTTTTCAGTTGTGGCCAGTGCCACTGGAAGAAATGTTAAATGTCCTATGCAATATAGGAATACCAGTACAAGATGTTCAGTGTCCTATAGTGTGGGAATAGAAAGAGTTTTCTGTCAGATACAATTATTTTGTTGTTCTGCAAGTTCATAGTGCCATGATATGTAACCTTGGGGGTCCACCCTTGCTTTAGAGAACATCTTTTGGAATAAAGTCACATTCTAGAACCCCTTCTATGGTTTGGATAGTTACATTAATGCTTCCTGTGTGGAGTTACTGGGTACCCCTCCAGAAGCATAGATTTAGCATAGCCCTAGCAAACATTCCCTCCCCAGGACCTAGTTTTGAAGATACCTACTAGGTCTTAATTGCTTTTGTACACCCCCATCCCTTTTGATCTCTATAAGTAATCAGCCTGGTATACATTCCCAAAGCTAGGGATGGTACCATTTCTAAATGTTTCTGAATTTGTCTTTGCCCAGTTATGGGTGCCAGGGGTAGCTAATTGTGTAAAGTAGCGGGAGGGGGGTTACATATGTATCTGATGGCCCTGCATCAGAGGGGTCCTCTCCCCTTTGCCAGACTGAGAATGTTTTCATTCACCAGGAAATGAAATGATTTGGCTAAGATGGGTGGGGCTAGTCAACACATTTGGGGCAGGAAGCCAATGAACAATGGGCCCACTCAATTTTGATTGATATCGTGCCCTGTGTTTTGAGGCAGATGTGTAAAATGTCCTGGAGGACATAAGGTCCCTCGGATTCCTCTGGCAAACTGAAGAATCATAGTTTATTATGCCTATTTCTCAGTCCCTGAGCTGTCAAGTAATTCCATCTTGTTCCTTCAGCCAGGCTGTGATCATGCCACTGTTGTGTTCTACTGCTGTCGCTTGAGACGCAGTTGCCTCCAGTTTCTGACAGAGGCTGACAATATCTGCAGTTCTGCTGTAAATGTGAGTTTTATTTTAAGTCACTTAGCTTTAACTGCACTTATGAAAACATTTGTTTTACTTGATATCTGTTGCATACTGTCAGCACAGATCTGGTTCTTCTGTTGCACCACTCCAAAGCTGCGCACCATAGACCTGAAGAGGGTGAATGATCACAAACAGGAAGTTCAGAAGCTTGGAGACCTGAGAACCCTCAACAAGAGCTCCACCCAGGATACAGGTATGTGTAGGCCTTTATAAGAATTAAAAAATGGCAGCAGGTACTAATAATTACCAAATTGCATTAAGCAGGGTGATAGGGCAGAGGAGATTGTAGTTTGACAGCCATCTTGTTTGCCAATCTGCAGATGTTCACTTTCCCACAATCATGTATTTATAAAGCTGCATGTCTGAATATGAGGTAGCATAGTCTTGTGGCTAGAGTTCATGCTTGAGTACCAGGAGGCACAGGTTCAAATCCCATTAGAGCCACTTATACACTGTGTGGCTTTAAGAAATGTACCTAACCGCTCAGTTCGTTAGTCCGCCAGCTGTAAACAGAAGTAAAAGGATGCCCCACTGAAAAGGAGATATTACACCTCAATTGGGCTATCCTGTGGAAGTAATATAAGCTGAAAAATAATTTGCATCACACTTTAGTGCTCTTCCCAATTTCATCGTGCTTCACTCTCTCAGGATTTTTCCTGTTGCTAGAATTCACTTCACAACGCTGCTGTAGAAGGCAGTTGCTGCTCCTACCTCAATGAGCTCATCACTTATCAGAGCGATGTAGTTGCTCATTCTCAGCAAAGTGTTTCATCCTGAAGAAACACCAGGGACTACTCCACTGTTCTCGTTCAACCAAGACCGGCAGTGGCAAGACATTAAAAATGTATGCAGGCCAGACCCCTCTTCTGAAAACTGAAAGTCCCATCCTGTCGCATACCCTGGTTAAATATTTAAAACACAAACTCTTCTGTTAGTAGACAAATTAAAAACATCTGTTTCTTTTCTGACTCACTGCTTTAGCTGAAAAAGCAATTTTCTGTAATTGTTCCTAAGAAGTATTTAATAACCTCTTTGAGCTTCAGTTTACATTTATCTACATGGTGTGCCGAGGCAATAAAGCAATTGTAGAGAAACATTACACTGCCAGGGATCATCCTGCTAGTCAGCGCTTCACCCTTCAAAGGATAAGTCGAGCTGTTCATTCAAAGGGCAATCAGCAAAGTCCCAAAGAATGAGGCAGCACAGAAACTTCAAAAGAACATTTTATAAAGGATTTGCTGTTAAATAACAGTGCCAAATCTATTATTTGACAAAGAAGGTTTTGTTTCTTCATACTTTCATGATAATTGTTTGAAAAAAAAAGCTACTTTTGTGGTTCATTTTGTTGACGGTGCCATCTGTTTATCTGCAGAGCCAGGTACAATACAGACAGGTGCAAGGCATGCTTCCCCCCAGTGTGCTGTACTTAGTTCTGCTGGGGAATTACAGCACTGAGGACAGAAGCCGTCTCTTTATCCACAGACACAGTGTGGTACAGCTACAGTTCTGGCTTCCCTACACTTGGATTTATTAAGTGCTAGTAATAAGTGAGGGACTGACAGCACTGGTGACTGAAGCCCTCTGTTTATCCACTGGCAGGGTACAGCGGGCATGGGAAGGTACAGTGCAGGCTTCGTCATTGCATGATGTATTCATTGCTGGTGAAACAGGAAAGGCTGTCAGTACTGAAGACTGAAGTCCTCTGTCTATCCACAGGAAAGGTACAGTGTGTATTCACCAAATATACCATGGCACTTGGAAACCCTTAAAAAGAGCAATCTGAGCTCTGTGAGTTACAAAATGCAAATTTTATTAAAGTGCAAAATGCAGTGCTCCAAACCTTATTTTGCTCACACAAAAATAAGAGGTGCAGCAGGAGCTGCTTGCCACATCGCTCCAGCATTTCAACTTCCACAAGTCTTCCTCAGGGGTGTGGCTTACTGGGAGAGTGGTTCTCATTTTATACATCACATCATGCATATTCATTATTTAGTGCAAATAGTGATGTGTACAGCTTTAAAAATCAAGCAACCAAATGTACATGAAATCATTCAGAAAGTGGATTTGTTCAAAAAATACAATGCATAAACAGTGCAAAATAGCAAAAAATAGCTGCCCAGTACAGATCCTTCATTTGTTTGATGGGACTGCTTACAAGTTTGCAGTCTGCAATAAATTGCTTAAGCGTGTATATACACTAATCTCTAAATTCAGTCCAGAGTAGGCAAAAAAACAGAAACAAAGTCCAAGAATGTAGCACTCATAAAAACAAATGGAGTACTTACAGGTCAGCTTCAAAATCTAAGGCTTTAATACATGTTTAAATGAAAGTCCTCACATTACAGCATCAGTTATGCTCAGCTCAGCTCGAGCTACAACTGCCTTGCCCTGACGCTTCAGCTAGCCCAGCCTTCCCCAAGGGGCATGGCAAGAAAGAGAACAACATCACAACTTACTGTATGTAGCCAGCTGAATGATGGTGTCTTAGTCAAAAAGTGCCAGTGTGCAAAACTGCCCCAGTACATTCAAGCATAACCCATTCATAAAAAATCCAATACAAAATATCATATAGGCAAATATGTATGCTGACTATTAACATATTAACTTACTGTTGTTCATGATAAGTACTTCAATAGAAATATTTTAACAACGCTAGTTTCAAAATAAAAGTCAGCATGAAAGACAGTCTATTTTAATTCATCTATTGTAAACACATTGGCCCCTGTGTACGAATAGGCAGGAACTACGTGCCTGAGGTGCGTATCCTGCCATTTGAGCTCCACACCTATGGACAGGGGCACACTGCCAGAATTCACTGATGGCCACAACCTGTCCATGGGAATGCTCCCCTGGTATGCAGCATTCCAACGGGTGACTGGGGGCAGAGTCGCGGACCCAGTCAGGCATACAGTGGGATGCCCGGCATGGGTCCCAGAATGGATCACAACCACAAGGAGGCATGGGTCCGGGTGCATGAATGCCAACTATAGGCACCTGGACCCACGCAGCTATGCCCCCTTGTACAGCAGCCCATAGGTTCCTCCCCCCACCCACCACACAGCAAAGTCCTGCAGGGCAACCACTGCCCACGAGATCATCGGTGCCCCCTTTCCATATACCATTGGTAGACCACCTGCCCCCAACACAACACAGCCCTGTCCCCATTGCTGCACAAGACATCCCCCCCTCCACACACGCAGGTGTCCCTGAGCCTCGATCCCAGTTCCCTGCTGGTATAATAGAGGCCCAGGGCCGGTGTTCCCCAACCCACCTGTAGCACCACCTCATCCCTCCACCCCTGTACTTGCTGTGATGGTGCTATGGTCATGAATGACTGGAGACAGCCCTCTCCACACACCCCCAGCCACTGGCTGTAATAGTGATGCTGGGAATGTGCAGCCTGTTAATAGAGGTGCGTTCCCAGTAGCATTTGGATGGCTGGCAGCTGTGGAGGTGTGGTGAGGGCTGTGCCGCTGGCTGTCCCTAGCAGCTGCATCGGCATGCAGGTATAGGGGCAGGGGGTGTTGTTGGTGCCATGGGTGGGGGTGCCACAGCTATGGATGGGGCACTGTGCACGAGGCTGGGGGCACATCACAGTGCTTGAGTGGGGTTATGTATCACACTGTTGCTGGGGCCAGGCATGCCTGTGGAGGAGGGTGAAACTGCTTGTTGCGGGGACTGGGTGGGCATGTGCTGGAGTGGGGAGGAATACCATGCTGTCTGGGGCTGGGGCTCAGCTGGGGGGGCCGTGCTGCCGGGACCAGGGGTGACTTGGTGTGTTGGGAGGGCTGCACACTTGGTGCTGAGGCTGGGGGGACCCTCTGTTTGCATGGGCCTGGCTGCATACTGCAGTTATGGCAAGGTCCCCCCTAGCATATCTTCCAAACCACTATGCCCCCCAGTGGTACACTATGCGCTGTTGTGCATGGTGCATAGTGCAGACATGCCCCCAGCCTGCCCCCCATTCATTGCAGTCCATGTGGCCAGGGGATCAGATGCACAAGGTGCTGCTTGCTCTACTTCATGCACCCGCGTGGGGGGTGCAATGGGTGTGGAGTGGCTACGCACCCCAGATATGTGGCTCATAGCCACTGTACCCATTAGTGTATAGGGCCCAATGTTTTTAAAAATTGCAGATTGCATCAGTTTTGGACTTCAATTTACTATAGTCCCTATCTGAGATAGAGAGTAAAAGGTCTGGTAAATCACACATGATCACCCATTCATTTTATCTAGATCAAGTTGAACGAGGGGATTCACATGGGTGCTTCCAGCAGACAGTATAAAAGAAAGGAAGAAAGCCAGAAACCTGTTGGACAAAAAGGAGAGAAGAATGTCAGAACATCAATTATAATAGGAAATGCTTAAGATCCAATTTTTCATTTAAACCTTCCTGTCTAGCACTCCCTAATTTATAAATCCAGTAACCGTCCCTTCTCAGTAACAATTTTTGTCTATCTCCCCCACATTTTTGTGGTATAATACATTCAAGTCCTATAAATTTTAAGGTCTCAGGGTCTGATTCATGCACCTCACAAAAGTGTACCCCTACTGGTGTGTCCAGTCTCTTATTTTCAGTATTTCTTACACGTTCTTGAATTCTAGCTTTCAGATTATGTTCTGTTTGTCCCACATGAATCTTACCACAGGGGCACCATAAAACATAAACCACACAAGTTGTATCACAAGTGATACATTCTCCGATGTCCACTTTTTTCCCAGGGTCCTTAGGGTGAATAAAAACATTACCCTGTTCTGAATGCCTTCAGGTGTTACATCGGTGGCATTTAAAATGTCCCTTTGCTTTTTGTGGTATCCAGTTTTGATGCCCTCATGGTTTGGTGTGGTGGATAATCTGCTATAAATTAATATATCTCTGAGATCAGATGCACAACTGAAAGTGATATGAGGTTTTGGTCCCACAGATCTGCTAACAGGGTCTTCCCCATTGAAATGAGCCAATTCAGAGAAATGAAATGACCAGTCTTACCCGTCCATTTGTTATACTCTGTAACAGAAGTGATGGGGTTAGAATGTAATTTCTTATTTTCATTTTTCACCTTAAGAAATTTGTTTCTGTCACATGTTACTGCCATTTCTTTTGATTTAGTCAACAGATGTTTGTCATAACCTCTTTAATAAATCTGGATTCTAGTTTTTCTGCTTGTTTCTGAAATGTTTCAACATCACTATAATTCCTCCCGAGGCATAAAAACTGACTGCATGGGACTGAATTTTTTAAGGCTACAGGATGTGCACTATCTGCATGTAATATTAAATTAGTTGCAGTTGCCTTCCTATAACATATAAACATAGAAACTGATGGCACATAAGGACCGCTAGGTCCATCCAGTCTGCACATTTTCCCTACCTACTGCAAAAGCCACAGACCCTACGTGATCTTTGGCTTTATCTTCCTGTTCCTATCACTAGGGTTCCCCCTATGCCTGTCCCATGCATTTTTGAATTCCCCTACTCTGTTTGCCCCGACCACCTCTGCTGGGAGTCTGTTTCATGCATCTACCACCCTTTCTTTGAAGAAATACTTCATCATGTTACCCCTTAGTTTACCCCCTTCCAACCTCATGTCATACCCCCTCATTCCTGAACATCTCCTTTTTTGAAAAATGCTGCCCTCCAGTACCCTATTTATGCCCTTTAGATATTTGTAGGTTTATATCATATCATATCTCCCCTGTCTCTCCTCTCCTCCAGGGTATATATATATTGAGGTCTCCCAGTCTCTCTTCATATGACTTTTGGTGCCAGCCCTGCACCATCTTTGTTGCCCTTCTCTGAACTGCCTCCACCTTGTCCTTATGGAGATGTGGCCTTCAGAAGTGGACACAGTACTCCAAATGAGGCCTCAACAATGATCTGTACAGTGGCATCACCACCTCTTTTCTTCTGCTGGTGATACCTCTCCCTATTTATTTTTATTTATTTATTGAAATGTTTCACCAGGAAAGGCACACTGAACAACATATTACTCATCTCCCGATGTGACCTGGAGGGAAGGGTATAGGGATTACAAACAAAAAATACAAGATAATACAATATAACAAACAGAGTAGTACAATATACCGTAACAATTTTGCAGCTAACAGACAAAACAGAAGTTGCAACAGTGCAGAGATTACAGAGTAAAAGCTCATAATAACTGGTTGGCTTATAGATGATATTTACAATCATAAGTTCAGTGATACACTTAGTAGGACTTGACAGGAGAGGGGAACAAGCGAGAGGTGAGGGGCAGCATTAGGATTGTGGGAAACAGGTACAGTTGGAGGACAGGAAATTTTGAAGGGCAGTGGAAAGGGAATGAAGGGATGATGAGAGCTGAATTTGTGGAGGGAGAGCATTCCAGATTTTGGGAAAGTGGTGTTTGAAGGCTGACTGACCTGCTGACAGGGAGCAACGAGGTATAACCACAGTCCATGAGTCTGAAGACCGTAAGGAATGAGCAGAAGGTGGAGGGGTAGGGAGGGAGGCAGCTAAAGATATGGAGGTAGACAGCCTAGCCAGAATTTAGAGATGAGTTTGGCACAGTGGGAGAGACACCGGTTAGTAAGTGAAGGGAAGGAAAGAGAGTGATAGAGGTCACAGTGGTTAGTATGCATAGGGGAATCAAGGGCAAAGTGGCAGAAGGAATTGAAAAGTGGGTCCAATCTGGATAAGGTGGATTTGGGAGCAGCAATGCAGACTATGTCACAGTTGTCAAAAATAGGGAGACCCTGTGCACCCCAGCATCCCACTGGCTCTCCCCACAGCCTTGGCACATTGTCTGGCCGCCTTTAGGTCATCCGATATGATTATCACCAAATCCCTTTCTTGTTTGGTGACTGTCAGTATCCCCACCCCACCCCCATCATGTAATCCTCCTTGGGTTCTTGTACACAAAATGCATGATTTTGCACTTTTTCGCACTGAATCTCAGCTGCCACACTCTGAACCATTCGTCCAGTTAACCTAGGTCCTTCCTCATTATTTCCACCCTTCCCGGACTTTCCAACCTGTTGTAGATCTTAGTGTCATCTGCACAGAGGCACACCTTCCCCTCAAGCCCCTTTGCAATGTCACTTATGAAGACATTAAACGGACTGGCCCCAGAACTGATCCCTGTGACATCCTACTGGTCACCCTCCTTTCCTCAGATTGAACTCCACTTACCATGTCCCTCAGTCTTCAATCACTCAGCCAGTTCCTAACCCAGTTTACCACCTTGTGACTCACTCCCAAGCTGCCCAGCTTGTTCACAAGTCTTCAATGTGGAACGGTATCGAAAGCCTGACTGAAATCCAGGTAGGCCACATCCACTGCTTCCCCCGATCTACTTTCCTAGTCATCTAGTCAATGAAATCAATTACATTTGTGTGACATGACCTTCCCACTGTGAATCCATGCTGTCCTGGATCCTGTGCTCTGTTGGATTCAAGGTGTTCCACTATCCTTTCTTTAAGTAGTGATTCCATAATTTTCCCCACTATTGAGGTGAAGCTGACTGGTCTATAGTTTCCAGCCTCCTCCCTACTCCCACTTTTGTGAAGAAGGACTACATCTGCCCTCCTCCAGGCCTCTGGAGCCCCATATAATTTAGTTTCAACAGTTTTCAGTCTTATTTGTGTACTGTAAATGGTGACCTCCAAGAAATTATGTGCCTCTTTACTGGCCACATGTGTGAATCTCAGATTTAAATTATTCCCGTGTAGCCAGTCCATAAATTCAGCTATTTCTGTCATGTTTCCTTGCTATATGCAAACTATGTCATCTGTAAAGTGAAACCTTATTTTTATTTTACTCAAATGTGGGTCTTATTCTGAGTTAAAAATACATACTTCTTCCCACATACCTAAAAACAAGTTTGCATATGGCGAGGCCATGGATGCCCCCATAGCAGTTCCACAGCTTTGTAAGAAATGCTGTCCATTAAATTCAAAATGAATATGTGTTAATATGAACTTTAAAGCAGATAGAAAACAGTTTACAGGTATAGCCTCATTTGTTCCATCTTTTCCCAAAAATATCTACATGCTTCAATCCCTTGCTAGTGCTTGATGGAGCTATATAGTGCCTCTACATCAGCTCCTAGCCAGATAAAATTTTCATCCCAAACCACATCAGTTAATTTACACAACAGGTCAGTGGTATGTTTAAGATAAGATTTGAACCTAACCACATATTTTTGCAGAAAATAGTCAATGAATGTCCCCAGTTTTTCACTGATGGAATTAATACCAGACATAATTGGTCTATCTGGGGGTAGTAGCATTTGAATGAATTTTTGGCAGCATATAGAAGCCAGGTGTGATTGGAAATTAATTCCAAATACAATCAAATTATTTTTCTGAAATTGATCCCCCTATGATAGCCTCCTGTAACAACCAGTGTAGCTATTTCTTTAATTTCGGTAAAGGGTTTGATAGTAGTTTAATACATTTTTCACCATCATTGAGTAAAGCCATTACAATGCATATGTAGTGATCCTTATCAAGAATCACTGTATTGCCTCCTTTATCAGCTGGTTTTAAAACTATTTAATCACATGACAGTAGTCCTTGAGTGCTTCATTTTCAGCTTTTGTAAGGTTGTGACTACCCAGCACACCTGCCTTCTCTAGCAAGTCTTTTACCTGTTTTGTGATCACTTTCTCAAACTTAATTATGGCAGGATTGTAAATGTTCGGAGTAAGGGTAGTTTTACCTTTAAATAATTTGTGTTTTTCTTTTAAAATGTCATTAGCTGAAATGTTATGAGTTCTGGTAGCATCTGAAATAGAATCCTGAATGGGTTTACTGTCTTCAGCTGCCCCACTATTAAGTAACAATTCCAGGTCATCCTGACTAATTTCATCAATGATGAAGTCTGTTCCAGAGGTGTCTGGGTTCAAACCCCCCACCAGTTCTGTCCCAGAGTAATCAGATTCGGCAAGCAATGCAGCTGTAGCCAAAGACATGCTCAGTTATTTCCAGAAATTTCTAAAGAGCTTCTCTCTGCTGCCCCTACTGTGGAAATGCAGAAAGAATAAGATTTCTCTAGAAATATCACAGAAGTTTCAGGAAATATCTGACCATGTCTTTGGCTGTGACTGCAGGTCAGTATCTTCCGTGATGCCAGAAAGTCCTTCTGTGAATCTCATATTGCTGGCTGGGGTATTGTTCTCGTTAAAATGGTATCGTAAACTGATTTTTCTAAAGAATTTATTACAAATCAATATTCACCTGAAATGGGTTGAGTTGCAGAGTAGGAATAAAGGACAGTTCCCTTTTAAGTACTGATATCTGATCTGTGGACAGTTCTTTTTTAGACAAGTCTAATACTTGTAACTCATTGTCTTTTTGTCCCTCAGTACTCTTTTTTTGCTGTTTTGCTGTGCTTTTTGATATCTCTTCTCCCCGTCCTTCTTTTTCCTCTTTGGGGTTTTCTTGTGTCTCTACTTCATCTAAAAAAAGGCTCTGGGTCACTCCCCTCAGCACCTGGAAGTGTTTTTTCTCCAGCAACATCTACTTCTGCATTTACTTTTATTTTCCTATCTCACCCTGGAATGATTTTCTTCTGCCTCTGAAAAGGGAAAGTTACTGGACTTATAAATTATGGAGATTTAGACTGGAAGGTCTAAATGAATAATGGGATCTTAAGCCTTTCCTTTTATAACTGATGTTTTTTGTAACTGAATTTTTCTCTCCTCTTTGTCCAATAGGCTTCTGTCTTACTTCCTTTTCTTTATACTGTCTGCTCGAAGTACCCATGTGGATCCTCTCGATCAGCTTGATCGAAATAAAATGAATGGTTATCACATGAGATTTACTAGACATTTTGCTCTCTGCCTCTGATAGGGACAATAGTAAATGACAGTCCATAATTGATGCAGTCTGTTATTTTGAAAAATATAATGTCTATAACAGATGAATTAAAAAAGACTGTCTTTTACTTGGGCTGTTTTTTTTGAAGCTAGCATTGTTAAAATATTTCTATTGAAGTATTTGTCATGAATAACATTAACATGTGCAATAATTAGCATATGGATTTGCCTGTATGATACTTTGTATTAGTTGTTTTATGAATGGGGTATGTTTGTGCGTATTGGGGAACTTTTGCAGTCTTGCACTCTGTAACTATGATGTCGTCATTCAGCTGACTACATGAGTTGTGATTTTGTTCTCTTTCTTGCCATGCCCCCTGAGGAAGACTAGGATAACTGAAACACAAGGGCAAGGTAGTTGTAGCTCAGGCTGAGCTGAGCATAACTGATGCTGTAATGTCAGGACTTTTATTTAAATGCCTATTAATGCACTAGATTTTGTAGCTGACCTGTAAGACCTCAGTTTGTTTTTTTGAGTGCTATATGCCTGGACTTTGCTATTCCTTTGTCAAGAGCTAAGTGCCCTTTTGTGTCTAGCACTGACCCTGCAACACCGTTGTGGCTTACAAATTGGGAATATGTTGAAAAAGAAACAGTCTGGTACATCACCACAATCACCCATCACCAATTTTTGTATGTGCCATTTCCCCAACAACCACCTGAAGCACCTCAACTGCAGAGGGTAGTTGGTCCAGGGTTGGCAGGTGGTTAGGATGGGTCAGAGTGGCTCAGCTTGTAGCACGTCCACCCCTGGACCAGAAGGTCATCGGTTCTCGTCCCACACCAGGATTGGACTTACTCATAAAACGCTGGCATCAGAGTGCAGATTGGGGGGGGTGCTGTACTGCTGCAGTGTGCCATCCTTTGGATGAGATGTTAAACCAAGCTCCCTTTCACCCATCCTGGTGTTGTCCTGGTGGGTGTCCAAGTGGAAGTAAAAAAACCAAGGCACTCTTCGCAAAGAGTAGAGGACATTCCTGGTGTCCTGGCCAACATTCCCCTTTCCATAACCTGGTTCATGCAATTGTCCAGGCTGTGTGTGGGTGCTGATGTGTGATATGCCACCTCTACACATTCAGTCACTTCACTACCAGTCTAGCACTGCTGGTAAAGCACTTTGGGATACACAGTGTATGAAAACTGCTATATAAATGCTGCTGCTTCTTCTTCTTCTTCTTCTTCTTCTTCAAATCGGGTGCCCCATCACTCAATGTTCTCCAATGTATAATCTCCACAAACCATATTAAAACTACAGACAGGTATCTGCCTCTATTTCCCAAATCAAACGAAGGGGCAGAGGACACTGCAAAGCCGGACACTGCCGCACAGAAGCTAGCACTACAAAACTCACCCAAAACAGGGACCAAAACAAAAAAAGCAAAAAGGAAATCCAAGACACTTCTGATCATAGAAGAATCCTTGATTCGAGGAGTTAATACCTACCTCCAGTAGGGGGTAATGGTCAGATGTCTCCCAGGTACATCAGCATGGAAAGATACTGACTGCATTGCTAGAATCATGCAGGAAGCAGGAGAAAATATTAATGACCTGGTACACATAGGGACTAATGATCTTGCCAGCCGGTCAGTTATGGAGACCAGGAAACACCTGATCAGGCTGGGAAACAAACTGTTATTTCATCTGGCATCTCCTTTTCTGAGATCCTGCCAGTCTGGGAGAGGGAGCAGCTGGACCAAAGGTCAGAGAAGGGGAGATGGGGAGCTAACATGTGTCTCAAGGGCTGGTGCCAGGAAAAAGGACACAAATTTGTAGGTAACTGGCAACAGTTTTGGGAGAGAAGGTTCTTTGAATTTGATGGACTGCATCTGATTAAGGAGGGAGTCCGTGCATTGGGGCAGAAGTTTGACATCATTGCAGAATATTTAAAATAGCAAAAAATGGAGAGAGGGGTGCAACACCCGATACATTGAATGGGATGAACTCCCCTCCCTCCTCAGCTAGTGATCAAACAGGTGTTCAGCATTTTTGTAGTTCATTTGCATCACCAGGTAAGGAAAAAGTTCCGGCTCCCCATACAACATGCAGGGGAAACACCGGACCTTGCCTAACAACTAACACACAGAAATCTGGCCAATGGAAAATCATGTACACAAATGTCCACAATCTGGGAAACAAGATCCCAGACCTGCAGGCTACAATGACAGAGGCTAAGCTGGACATAGTAGCCATTAGCGAGACATGGTTCACCAGTAACCACACTTGGAAGACTTCAGTACCAAGCTATGTACAGTTCAGAAGAGACAGGAGTGCAAAAGGGGGGGGCCTTTAGGGTAAACAGGAGATTCTGATAATGGGAGACTTCGACATGCCAGATACAGACTGGTCAATACCTGCAGGAACATCCACCGGAACTAGACATATAGTGGATTCCCTGCAGTGGGGGTGGGGGGGCTCAAACAACTGATACAACAACCCATAAGAGACAGGGCTATCCTAGATCTAGTAATGACTAATGGGGAAAGGATCACAGAACTCCAGGTAGAAGGTCACCTGGGGGCCAGTGACCATCACATGGTATGATTCAATTTGGCCACTAGAACTAAATCATCCCATTCCAATGCAAAAATATAGGACTTCAGAGGAGCTGACTTTGATAAGATGGCCAACAGAGTTAAGCTGGTCCTGGCAAGAAGAAATACAAGTGAGGGGTACTGGCAAAGTGGGCAAGCACTAAGGATGCAATACTTGAAGCAACAGCCCATTGTGTTAGGGAGAAAAGCAAGAGCAAAAGAAGGAGGAAACCACTTTAGTCCTCAAAAACAGTAGGTGAAAAGGTCAGAGCCAAAAGACAGGCCTTCAGGAAATATAAGGGAATGCAGCAGGACGAAGATAGGGAGGCATACCGAACTTCCCTAAGGGAAGGTGGTAAGGCAAGCAAAGGCCCAAACCGAAGAAACACTAGCACGGACAGTAAAAGAAGGGGACAATACTTTCTATAGTTACATTAGTGAAAGGAGAAAGTCCAGAGGGGGTATTGCTAAGATCAAAGGGGACAAGGGGGAGTGTGTGGAGGAGGACCAAGGAAAAGCATCTATCCTAAATAGATACTTCTGCTCAGTGTTTACTGAGGAGAAGGTAGGGTAGGATCCACAGCTCAGCACCATGGACACAGGGGAGAGGAAGGTGTGCACAAGTCCCTTCACAAAAGAAAGTGTCCTACAAGAGCTTGCTAAGCTCAGGGTGGACAAGGCAATGGGACCGGATGGAATACATCACAGGGTACTAAAGGAGCTAAGGGTGGAACTAGCAGAGCCATTATCTGAACTGTTTAGTGAGTCTCTAAGCACAGGAGAGGTCCCAGAAGACTGAAGAAAGGCCCATGTGATCCTGCTCCACAAGAGTGGTAGCAGGGAGGAGGCAGGGAGCTACAGACCAGTCAGTCTTACCTCAGTAGTGGGCAAAATTATGGAGACACTCCTTAAGGAAAGGATAGTGCAACACCTGGAATCTATAGGAGCAAAGGATCCAAGACAGCATGTTTTTACAACAGGAAGATCATGTCAAACTAATCTCATAGATTTCTTTGACTGGGTAATCAGAGTGGTGGACCAAGGGGGTGCAGCTGATGTTGCCTACCTTGACTTCAGCAAAGCTTTTGATACTGTTCCACATAGAAAATTGATTAATACGCTGGATAGGTTCAGGGTAGGTCAGAAGTTGATCAACTGGGTGGCATACTGGTTGGCAGGCAGAAAACAGAATGGTTGTAAATGGTATACAGTCAGAAGAGATGTAAGTCACAAGTGGGGTACCTCAGGGATCAGTCTTGGGGCCAGTTCTCTTCAATATCTTCATCAGCGACATTGCAGATGGACTGGAGGATAAGATTTGTCTCTTTGCAGATGACACCAAGATCTGCAACAGAGTAGATGATCCAGATGGGATGGGCAGAATGAGGAGAGATCTGGATAAACTGGCAAAATGTTCAGAAGAGTGGCAATTGGAGTTTAACACAAAGAAGTGCAAGATCATGCACATAGGGAAGAGAAACCCTGAAGCTACCTATAGGTTGGGAGAGGAGTTGCTGGCAATCACAAGGGAAAAAAGAAATTTGGGCATCATCATCAAAGAAGACCTGAAATCATCCAAGCAGACCACTAAAACAGTAGGTAAGGCTAGGGGGATGTTGGGGTGTATTAGTAGGGGTATCACAAGTCATAAGTGTGAGGTAATAATCCCTCTTTACAAGACACTGGTTAGGCCCCATCTGGAGTAGTGCATGCAGTACTGGAGGCCGCACCTTAACAAGGACATTAACAAAATGGAGGCAGTCCAGAGAAGGACAACCAAAATGGTTCAGGGACTGCATCAGAAAACATATGAGGACAGATTAACGGAGCTCAATATGTATACCCTAGAGCAAAGGAGGGAGAGAGGTGATAAGATCGAAACATTCAAACACCTTAAGGGCATTAACAAAGTAAAAGAGTCTAACATGTTTCATAATAAGAAAAATAGGACAAGAGGACACAGCATGAGATTAGAGGGAGGCCGATTAAGGGGTAATGAGAAGAAGTTCTTTTTCACAGAAAGGGTAGTGGATGCATGGAACGGCCTACCTCAGGGAGTGGTGGATATGAGTACAATGCAGGGCTTCAAACAGGCATGGGATAGGCATAAGGTAGCAATACAGATGAGTATAAATAAATAGGCCATTGACAAAGTAAAGACCTATGGCACATTCATATGTTAGAAAAAAATGGGCAGACTGGATGGGCCCTGCGGTCCTTATCTGCCGTTAACTTCTGTGTTTCTGTTTCTATGTAGGAACTGCAGCACTGTTGAACTGTATAATTTACAAGCCTATGAACTCGAGAACAGGTTCAAAGAAAGGGATATGATAATGAGTTATTGCATAATTCAAAATTAAAAGTGAGAGCACTGGGAAGAAAAAAACTTGCTGTTTGATAACTAAAAACTATCCACTGCTAATAACCACTTTGGCCAAGTGACTTTCATAACTGAGTATAATGTGTGGGCAGTTAGAAAAGACAACATGATTTACCAGAATTGGCCTCTTCTACAAAGTGACAGGCAAACAGGACTGGCAGTAGATCCCAAACAAAGTGTGACTTTTAGCAGAGCCTGTAACCTGAAAGATGATTGGTGCACAGCAAGAGTTAAGCACCACAGAGCAGGTCCAGTAATTAGAATTGACTTTGCAAAAGACCAAAAGGGTTCTACAAGTGCAGACGCTGCTTATGTGCAGGTATGTTGTCACGGGTAATACATTCACTCCTCTAGGAGACAGTGATATTAACATGGAAATATGGAAGTGTATTACCTGTGATGCGATATTTGTAATCTATGCAGTCTGTTGCACTTGTAAAAAATGTATGTGGGAACAATTCAAAATCTAAAAGCAAAGATTCAAGAGCCTATTCAGTCTATCAGTAATAGTAGGTTGGATGCCCCGGTAAGTGTACATTTCCATGAACCACATGGTTCTAATACAGAAGGGCTCCAAATTCATGGGTCTTAAATTGGTGCTGCCCTCCAAAACTGGGGGGGAGGCAGACTGAATTACCTCCTTAGAAAGGAGTTAAGTGGGTTTATAAATTAAAATAAATGAAGCCCCTTGGACTCGATGACCAGTGGGTCCTGAAACCATTTCTGTAAATCCCTCTTATGCATTTGCAATTGGTAACACTCCCCTGCTGGTTAGGGGCCCAACTGCCAATGTCCTAACAACAACCCCCCTCCCCCCACACACACATACACACACTCTTTTTCCAACAGACTAATTACATAGATTTTAATTCTGATACCATTAATTTTTTACATTATTAAGGAAGTATACTATTGGATTAACCTATATGGGGTTAAAAGTAATTCCTCCCTGACACTGAATTTTTCAGATAGAAATTTTCTGACTTATAGAATGGATGATGAATTCATTTGTTACCGCTGATTCTTATTGTATTGTATTTATATAATTTATCTTCTGTCTTTTTTCAGATGCCACCTGTTCTCTCCTATAAAGCCTGGAACTAGCACTCGAGCCAATCCCCATAGCAACACAAGGGATTATCACACACAAAAATTGGTGATGGGTGATTGCGGTGATGTACCGGACTGTTTTTATCTTTTTGACTAATAAAGTTTGCACAGAGTCCAGATTGTTCTTTTTAAGGATTTCTGAGTACTGCGGTATTTTTGTTGAGTATCTGCATGTAGGGATAGGCAGCCCCTCACTGTGGCACTGGCCTTGCACCTTGAGTCACAGTTCTTAGCCCTGGACTTGACCTTCAGTTACAGTATGGGCTAGGTACAGTGCAAGCCCCCCACTCTGTGATGTATTCATTGCTGGTGAAAGGTGAGGGACTAACAGCACTTTATTTACAAACTGCAAAGCAAACATATTGGCATAGTAGTTGGGTTCTGTTGGTCTCTCAGGGGTGTAACCATAGAGATGTAGAAAGCAGCCTCACCTCATTGACTGCAGATGCTGCGGTGGGCCTCTGGGTCCATTTACATGCATACATGCAAACATTTCTACAGCTAGCTGTAGTCTGTCACATGACAGAAACATCAACATTTCTGGCTGCCAATGTTTTCCTGTTAATTGGTGTTTTTTAACTCTATGTGATTTGTTGATTGATTTGTCTGTCTTGCTGTGAGGCTATTTTCTGTTACTTGGATCTCATTCACAGATTGTGGTGTCAGTCTTGCTGGGAGATCGATATGTGGCTGATACTAACTTCCTAGTTTCCTCATTACTTCCCATCACCCTCCCATAATGTCAATCTGCTCTGCTCTTGCCTAGGCACCATTTTGGGGAGTGGATGCAGACTAGATGGCCCCTGGGTAGGGCAGTATGTACCCTTGCCAGTTCAGTCTGGAGTCCAGCAACCTCTGCCCACAACCCAGAGAGGTGAGTACAAATGAGGCAGCAACTCAGTCAAAAGAAGATGTCCCAAAAGGCTGAGACCCCAAACTCATTTCATGACACCACCCTATGTTCTTTTCTTGCTTTAATTGCCTAATGTCTATTTAAACTTCTCTGTACCCTTCGGTCTCCTTCCTGTTCCTGTCATACTCCTACCTCCCACTTTTGCTTCTCTAAAACTAATTTGTTACCCTTCCCTAGATAGAGCATCTCTTGTTTTCCCTTTTTAACTCTCCTACCTGCACCTTCCTTTTCTTGGGTGTGCTGCTCCTTTCCCACTTGTATTACAGGTACAGACTCTGTAGTTATACCCCCCAGCTGTTGTAGACAGTAACTAGTAATATGTTACCTCCTTATCTTGATCTGGTGTCCCCCCTACAGGGTGTACTGTGGACTACAGTTACCCTACAGATGCTCTTAAGGTAGATTTCCACTCCTCACTGTTCCACTCATGTGCTGGGACACGAGTGATGGGAAACACTGACAGGGTAGAAATTTAAACCCCTGCTTACCCCTCCTGATTGGGTTTTTTCCCCTTATACTTAAGGCAGGTGTTGTGGCCACCACAATCCCTTGCCTCTTCACTGTCCACTTTTGATCCACTTCCATATCTTTCTGAAGGCTGCCTGTGTGTCCCCTAAATAACTCACCCATCTTACCATAGTCGGCCTTCCTGAAATTCAGCCCTTTCTTCATACTTGATGTATGATGTTTGCTTCCCGATATCAACTCAGAATAACATGGTTTGGTGGTCGCTGCTCTGCAAGGGGTCCTCCATGTTGATGTCCCTGATGTGATCCTCTTTTGTTAACACCAGGTTCAGGATGGTTCCCTCCTGTGTCGGCATGGTTATCCACTGAACCCATCCTGGACTGCTTCCAGGATCAATTGGCTCCTGGCACTGGCGGTGGATGGGACACTCCATTCCACCTTAGGCAAACTGAAGTCCCCCATTACCACCACTTCAGTCCCATCTGTTGCCATCCTGATCATGGTACCCAGTTCCCTATTCTTGTCCTCAACTTGATTAGGTGGCCTGCAAAGTTCACCCATCCTAAGTGTTCTTTCTGTTGCCATTTGGATCTGTACCCACATTGCCTCTACTTTCCCTTCCCCCTATTTCCTTCCTAGTGGCAGTAATGCCTTGTCCTTACATATAGTGCCACCCTTCCCTTTCTCTTTCTCCTGTCCTGTCTATGGAGGGTATACCCTGGAATGGAGCAGTCCCAGTCACAGTTTGGTATAGCCCAGGTCTTAATGATTGCAGCCAGATCCACTTTCCCTCTGCCATCATGGTCTGCAGGTTGTCCATGTTGTTCCTGAGACTTCTAGCATTGAGGGACACCACCCTCCACTATTCTTGATTCCCTCCCTTCTTTTTCAACCAAGTGCCTCTCTCCTCCTCTGCTTGACTGTTTGCCTCTTCCCTCTTCTTACCTTGATTTGCCCCTTGCTTTCATGTGCCCTTAGTCCTCTTTTACTCTCCCTGTCCCCCTTTACTGACAGCCTGTGCTTTTTAGCTGGTTAGGGTGCTGATCTCCCCCTCCTTTGGAAAACCCCATCCCAAGTCCCTTCTATTCTGCCTAATCCCTTGCCCTTACTGACCACGCTGTGTTTTCTACCTGGGTGGGGGGCCTGACTGACACCTCCTTGTGAAACTTTGGCTGCTGGGACCCTTGCTGGGCCCCCCTTCTTTTCCCTCTCTTTTGCTCCACCCCTACCATATTTTATTGGGGAACTCCATGTCTTTGGTCACAAGATAAAAGTAAAAGTACTGTTTTTGATTTTTATTTTTGATTAGTGAATGGAGGTGTTTTAAATGGAGCAGAAAGATCTAGGAAAATTAGTCCTCTAAGACCTGATCTGAGTGGGGACTTGGGCAAAATGTGATAAATATAATACTGGAGACAGTCCTGACCCAGTGCATGGGCTCAGCAGGCCTCAGCATGCATGTCGATACCTTGTGGGTAAGGCTCCCTGACTCACCACAGGGTGTGGTATCTGCACCAAAACACTGCTCTGTCCCTACCCAGGCCAGGGCTGGTGCTGCATGCTGTTGCACCTTTCCAATCAGTCTTGTCCCATTAAATTGGCTCACTGAGTTCCCACCTGAACTCATCTCACTGGCATGGTAAGGCAACATGATTCCCAGCAGTGCAACGAACATCCCTGCAAAAAATGTTACTTCATAAATTCTTAGTTTTTTAAATATTTTGACTCCAAACTTTCAACATAGTCTCATGAACCCGGTAGGTGAAAATGTTCAAATCCCCACCAAAACACCATTCCATGCCACAGGTGTGAAAACACATTTTGGCTGAGATGTGAAAAATGGCAGCTGTAATGATCATGAGGTAGTGTGAAAAAATGACTATGCTGAAAATTTGAGATTAAAATATTGAAAATTACCAAAGTTGTGCACGTGCATCATTTTTAGGAATTTTTTCACCAAATTTTAAACATGGCCATTTTTTGGACCCCACCTCATGAACACAGGAGGTGAAATTACATTAGTAGGGCCTGAAAGGTGATTTTGTGCAGTGACTGTGAAATCACCTTTTGGGCTTGAGTAACAAAATTTCACTGCCAGTGTTCATCGGGTGTGATCCCAAAAATGCCATGTTGAAAAGTTGGTGAAAAATTTCCTAACAATGGCAAAATTATGATGATAAGTTTGAAATGAATTTGAAATACATTATACAGCACTTACCCATATTCCTCAGTTCATGGTTCAGCATTGAAGAGTGAAGATGTGCTATGGTCCACAGAGTATTATGGTTAGTAAGTATGGGGTAAGGGGGTATGTGGGGTGGTGGGTGCTCATTGGGAGGGTCAGGATGAGGGAGGGACAGCAGCAATGATGAGGGTTTGTTTTCTTTCAGTTAAAAAAAATATGTTGCAGGATGGTTTCCTTCTTTTCAGGAACAGTTACGTCCATTGAAGGGTGAGGGTGCCACTAGACACCAGTGGAAAGTAAAAAAACAATGTTGACAGTGATAAGATGGTGGGGGTGCCACTAGACACCAGGCAAACATAAAAAAATAATGGGGACAGTGATCAGATGGTGGGGTGCCACTAGACACCAGTGAAATGTAAAAAACAACGAGGACAGTGATCAGATGGTGGGGTGCCACTAGACACCAGAGAAACATAAAAAACAATGGGGAAAGTGATAAGATGGTGGGGGTGCCACTAGACACCAGGGAAACATAGAAAACAGTGGGGACAGTGATCAGATGGTGGGCTGCCACTAGACACCAGGGAAACACAAGAAACAATGGGGACAGTGATCAGATGGGTGGGGTGCCACTAGACACCAGGGAAACAAAAAAACAAAAAGGGGACAGTGATCAAATGGGGGGGGGTGCCACTAGACACCAGGGAAACATAAAAAAAAGGGGACAGTGATCAAATGGATGGGGTGCCACTAGACACCAGGGAAATGTAAAAAACAATGGGGACAGTGATCAGATGGTGGGGTACCACTAGACACCAGGGAAACATAAAGGAACAACGGGGACAGTGATCAGAGGTTGGGGGTGCCACTAGACACCAGGGAACCAGAAAAGAAGAAGGGGATGGTCAGTGGGGGGAGGGAAATACCATCTGATGCTGCCCCTGTCATGTGCTGTATGTGGGGAGGTTGTACAGGGTCACCTCTTCGGCATGCACGCTGGCTGAGCATGTGATTGGGTGGGGGGAGGGTCCATTGGACACCAGGGAAAACATTTATTTATTTATTTACTTTTTGTTTACTAGGTAAGTGCACTAGACAACAACATTTTCAGGCATAACCTGGGAGGGTTACAGAACAAGAGTGACAGTAAATAACAACAATGAGTACAGAAGATAACGCAGCATCAGAATGTATAGGATACAGTCGTGAATATGTAACACTACTAACTACAAAGCAATAACAGATTAACAGCATTTAAGATGTTACAGCAAAACCCATATAAGTCCCAAAAGAGTTGAAGTTACAGAATGCAAAACTCACAAATTAGTTTAGACATACACTGGATCAGTTACAGGAGCGTTCATCATCTACCACAAGGAACCTATGAAGTTCAATTTTGAAGGCATGGTGAGATTTTGCATTTCTTAACGGCACTGTTAGGAAGTTCCAGAGCTTAGGTACAAATGTCAAGAAAGCATATTTGCCCATCTTTGTAAAACAGTTAGGTACTTCAAGAAGTGACTGAGACAAGGACCTCAAAAGATATGCCTGTGAGACTGGAGTAAACATGTTGTCATGGACAGCAGGTTCTACTTTTCTAATTACTTTGCCAATGAAACAACCTACCATGTGCATGTAGTAAGAGTTAGGAGAGAGACACCCAATGCTAGAGTACAGTACGCAGTGATGGTTATATCTAGACACTGATAGGGCAAAACAGTAGATATTATTATGACGTGTTCCATTTGCTTGATACCCCTTTATTAGCCTCTGCAAAATATATCATCCCTTAAGTCAGACTGGGACATAACCCACCCTGAGCAATGGCCAGCCTAGCAGCCACAGTCAAATTATATATAATTGTATAGGTGATGCCAAGCTTCATGTTAACTGACTAACAGTTAGTATTAAGATGTAGACTGAAATCAAGGTTGGGGGTCCAGAGTGATTCCTAGGTACCTGAAAGAGTCAACAAACTCTAGTGGGGTGCCGTCTAACCCATAGATATTTAGGGTGGAGGAAGAGGTCCTGAGTTTGGGTCCTGAGCCGAATAGCATAGTCACTTTCTTTGTAGTCTTCATTAGTAGTCTATTTTCCATTAGCCAGTGCTGGATTAAGTTAAAATCCTTGTTTAATTCAGAATTAATGATAGATATGTCTGTGGCACTAGTATATAGGATCATATCATCCATATATAGAAGGGTGGAGCAAGAATCAGACATATTGGGTAGATTGTAAAGAAACAGGAAGATCAGCAGAGGACCAAGAATGGATCCTTGCGGGACCCCAATGCTGGTAAGGGCTAGCTCCAATTTAGATCTGTTTATTTCTATGACTTGTTGCCTACCAGTAAGGTATCCAGCAAACCATCTCAATGTGCCTGAAGAGAAACCCAATGCTTTTAGTTTGGACAGCAGCAGGGAGTGATCAACAAGGTCAAATGCACTGGTAAGGTTAATGAAAACTGAGCCAGTTAACATGCCTTTATCCATGGTCATCTTGACATCACTGGTAAGTTTTATGAGTGCAGTGGTTTTACTGTGCCCATTCCTAAAACTGTGCTGAGCAGGGGATAAAAAGTTGTGCATCTGAAATTGTTCTGCCACCTGGGAGGCAACTAATTTTTCTAGTAGCTTGGCGAGCACCGATAATATTGTGATGGGGCAATAGTTTTCCATGTTCTTGGTATCTCCCTCTTTATGTACAGGGACCACTCTGGCCATCTTCCATAACATTGGGACCTTGCCAGTTAACAAAGACAGGTTGAACAGTTTTGTAACCGGCACTGCCAGGAGTGGGGCAGCTGTTTTGAGAAAATGTGGTATTAGGTTGACCACATGATGGCGGTCTGAGAAGCAGCAGCGTGCCTCCACAGTTCCGCTCCCTTCCCGCAAACAATCTAGTCAACGTTATCACTTCAGGTTGATCTATTGATTTCAAAGGGACAGTTATCTGCAGGAGATACTTCTGGTACCGGACTGCAAGTTCAAAATGGAAGTCTATATGAAAAAGGCTCCTCCGTGGCATTCGCCGTCTCCCACACCTGAAATGGACAAGGCCGCTAAGCACTCCAAGCAGCAGGCCTCCAGATCACCTAAAACCCCACCTGCTCAGATGGTGCTCTCAGAGGAAAGGTTCCTAGAGATCATGCAACCTATGCAAGCTACTATCTCTACCATGTCGGTAGATCTACAGCAGATTAAATCTTCGGTTGAATCACTAACGATTAGGGTGGGTCATTCCAAAACCAGAATTGTGTCGTTAGAGAGAAAATGGGAAAACTGAACAGGAGACCATCAATACCAATCAGCAACTTAAGAAGCTTGAAGAAAAACTGAGGGATTTAGAGGGGCGCAGCAGGAGCAATAATCTCTTAATAATTGGCATACCGGAGAAGGAAGAAGGCAATTCCTTGATCCAATTCCTACTACAGAGGTTCTGTAAAAAAATAGCTGGACCTTCACTGAATGGAGCTGCCTATGTCATTGAGAGGTCTCATCACACCCTTCACCCTCCACCTCCATCAGGCTCCCCGTCTAGGTCTCTTATCTTTAAATTGCTCAATTTTTCAGACAAACAGCATATTCTGGCCAAAGTGAGGGAGCTCCAAGAAGTCCAATGGGAAGGCCGGAAGATTCGCATAACACAGGATTTGCCACAGTCTGTGCGAGTTAAAAGGCAAGAACTACACCCGACTGTAACCAAGTTAATTGCAGCTGGCAAGCCCTTTCGTGTTAAATATCCAGCAATTCTGCAAGTAAAGCATGGAGAACAGTGGCTGACCTTTGAGACCCCTGAACAAGTGATGCAAGAGCTAAAAACCCTGCTCCCTGATCTGCATAAGTGAAATGGACTTATTGGTTTTGCCTTTCTGTTATGTAGCAGAGCATCAATGTAAGATGTGGTGTATGTAAATCAACCCTGCGAGAAAACCTATCTCTTTCCTTTTTATTTAATATGGCTGCCAAATTGACTTGAAGTATGGCTCCAGCTCAGACCTGAACCCTGGAACTTGGTGCAACGAGACCAAATAAAACTCTGGTAATTCACCTTAATTGTGTTCGACAGATCTGTACAGTGCTGGGGGCTGGTTGATAATGGCACTAGTGGCCTAAGTACTGCTTCCTCGAATACTGCAGGGATTTAACCAACCGATAGACTGGGAGTGGACCCAAGGGGCTCATTCTACTACCGGCTGGAAACCTGCAACTATGCACCTGAGATATCAAGCGCTTTGCACCTCTCATCAGGGCTGGGACTGCCTTTTTCCCTGGCCAGGGCTGGTTGACATTTTACTAGGAAACCAGAGGGTTCACCTTGCATTTCGGTACAAGTTTTTCTGATCAAGGGGACATGTTTTTAACCCCTTATAAGGGTCCATTAAGAATAATGCTTAGGAGGACTGAATAATAAGCTTGGTATGTTCATTGGCCCAAATTGGGTCTCACTAGTGTTCCAGTTGAGGAGACCAGATCATTCGAATGTGTCGTAGTGGCAGGTGGGGGTTATAGACTGGCTCTCGTCTACCATCCACCTGGAGACGAGAAGCCATTCCTTAAGGAAGTGGCAGACTTCGTCATTGACCTGGTATTGGAGTCCCCCAGGTTGATGGTGCTGGGCAACTTCAATGCTTGGTTCGACGATGAATTTTTGCAATTTGGACAGCTCTTCCTCCAACTGATGAATTCATTGGGCCTCTCACAGGTTGTTACCTTGGCCACTCATAAATGTGGCCATTCCCTTGATCTGGTTTTCCTCCTGGGGATGGAAGCCTCCAGCGTGGGGGTGGAACCTGTCGGATGGTCTTACCATCACACTGTGAGATTCAATTTTGGCACCCCCCCCCAGCGTAGACCTATCCCTGCGGAGATGGTCAAGTACTGCCTTTTACGGGATGTGACTCACAATGGTCTAACTGCGGCACTTGACCTATCAGAATTTCCTGTGATGAGCTCGGATCCAGAGGTTCTGGTCCTGGCCTATAATAAGGCCATTGCCTCTGTTCTGGGTTCCATTGCTCCAATCTGTGTGCATCCTCTCTCCCTTCGCCCCTTAGGTCCCCATGGTTCAATGGAGACTTGAGAGAGATGCGACGACTAGGACGCAGGTTAGAGAGCTGCTGGCGGAAATCCGGCTTAGATGTCGACCATCTTAGACTGCTAGAGCACTATCAACTCTATCAGTCAGCAATTGCTCATAAGAAGGCAGTATTCCTGTCCGGGGAAATTGCTGCTGCTCAGAACTGACCGGCCCAGCTCTTTTGAACCGTAGACAGACTGTGCAACCCAGCCTGTCTACAGGTTCGTAGAGCATTTTTGCAATTTCAGTGTGAGGAACTTGCTCGGTTCTTTGCAGATAAGGTGGATGACATCAGGGAGGAGACCCACTTAACACTCTTTATGGGAACGGCCGTGGACCAGTCCCCAGTCGCACTCCCTCTTTTTTCCTGGAGTCTCTTCAAAAGGCCGGAAATCGAGGATGTTATGAGGATTGTCCAGGGTATGCACACTACATGCTGTAGTTTAGATCCGGGCCCTACAGCCTTGATTATGGGCTGTGGGGAGATTATCATCCTGGTTCTGGTGAGGATAGTGTGGTGCTCCTTAGACTCTGGTGAATATCCCTGCTCCCTGAAGCAGGCAGTGGTGACACCAGTGTTGAAGAAGGCTTCTTTGGATCCTGACTCCCTCGCCAACTACAGGCCTATCTCAAACCTTCCTTTTGTTGGGAAGGTAATTGAGAAAGCAGTGGCTACTCAGTTAGACAACCATTTGACCATCCATAGCATCTACAATCCTCTTCAATCTGGTTTTCGAAAGAGGCACAGCACTGAGACTGCACTGGTTCGGGTGCTCAATGATCTCTTGATGGCGAGAGACCAGGAAAAAACGGTCCATTTTGGTCCTACTGGCTCTGTCATCAGCATTTGACACTGTAGACCATGGAGTACTGCTTGAGTGCCTGAGAATCATCTGTGGGCTTTCAGGTTTGGTCCACAGATGGTTTACTTCTTTCCTCACTGGTAGAATTCAGAGGGTGGTATCGGGGGTGTTTTCCTCTGATCCTACAGTATCTCTCTATCTTGTGGGGTGCCCCAGGGCTCAGTGCTGTCCCCCATGTTGTTTGCGGTTTACATGCTTCCCCTCAGAGACTTTGTAAGACAGTATGGGCTGGAGTTTCATTGTTATGCCGATGATACCCAGCTCTACCTGTCTTTTGCACCTGACCAGGATGGGGCACTCTCAGTGTTTAATAACTGCCTTGGTGAAATTCAAGGTTGGATGAGGTCCAGCTGGCTGAAGTTGAATTCTGGGAGGATGGAAGTGATAGTCATGGATCCTGGTCGCCGGATAGGGGGGTTGGGGACAAACCATCCCTCAGGTTTATTCCTGGGGGATGTTGAGCTGCCTATCTCTGAACAGGTGCATGACCTAGGGGTGATTCTTGACGATCAGCTGACACTACATGCGCAAGTGTCAGCCATTGTTAAGTTGTCCTTTTACCATCTTAGGAACATCCATAGGATCAAGCACCTTGTTCCGTCCGGGGACCTACCTACATTGATCCATGCCTTTGTGACCTCGTGTTTGGACTACTGCAATTCCCCTTACTTTGGGCTTCCAGGGGTTGATATCTGCCGCTTGCAGCTGGTGCAGAACTCCGCATCCCAGTTGTTAACTGGGACGCCTCATTCTTCCCATATTACACCAGTGTTGTGGGAACTGCACTGGCTTCCGGTTCAGTCATGGATCACCTTTAAAGTCGGCTTACTGACTTATAAAGCCCTGCACGGTTTGGGCCCTGACAACCTGAAAGAGCTCCTGGTTCCTTACCTCCCGGAGCGACTGCTCCGCTCGGCCAATGAGGGGTTGCTGGAGATTCCGAGAGTAGTTTTAAAATCTTCTGGTGCCCGGGCCTTTATGTTCGTGGCACCGACCCTCTGGAATTCTCACCCGTTGGATCAGAGAGTGCGTGACTGTGGGGGGTTTTAAACAAGCATTAAAATCCTTTTTGTGGATTAAGGCTTTTGGGGACGATGCTGACCTGGTTTGATCTTACTGTTTTATCATGATGTTTGATGTTATTTATTTTATTGGTTTTATTGTAATGTTTTATTCTGATGTGATTTTACAATTTGTTCTGCGCCTTGGTTTTTGAAAGGTGCACTAAAAATAAAGATTATTATTATTATTATTATTATTTAAATGCTGTATGTGCGTTATCCTCCAAGCTTTAATTTCCTTTTGACATTGCAACCCCTTGTGGTCAGAGTCTTCCAACTCCGAGTTTTGAGTTCAGAATTTAGGACTGAGTAAGCTGACACTGAAGACAAGTGAATTTCTCTTTATTTTAGTAATTGCCGACTGTTATGATAAATGGGGCCTAGCGAAAGTAAAATGCGTTTTAAACATTTTAGTTAAGCTAGTATGTGCTTTCCACTTAGCTCCTACTTATATTAGGTTGTCAAAGACAGGAGACTAAACATTTGCATGGTTTAATGGTCGGGTTTGGGGCTTTGGGGTGATGTTCCCCTGGTGAATACCTGCCAGGATCTAACAGTAGTTGCTTTCATTTTAGAACTTAATAGTTGTCTGCTCAAGTTGTTTGCAGGTGGGGAGGGGGAGGGCTGAGGTGAGGCTGGTTGCTTATATCAGACCTGTGCTACATCACCTTGAGATGTAAGAGCAGTAGTGCGGTTGCTTAGAACTGGGGGTGGTTAATTGGGATTGGGGGGTATATGTTCAGTATGTTATTTCATTATGGGGGTGGGGGTTCTTGGGGGATAGAATGATCAGTATGACATTTTCTTTGATTTTCCTTTGTGTAGGGGGGAGGGCTGCAAAGTGTTATCACTCTATCCTTATAAGCATGAATAGGGGCACCTCACAGGAGATGTTTGATTTAATTAAATGTTTACCCTTTGGACATTCTGTCTCCTTAAAAGTATGGGTGGCCCATATATCTTTGTGAGCTTGATCGTCAAGGGGGTCCAGGTTAGATGTAAAAGGCAGATGATATTAAGACATCTCTCTCATCTTAGGACAGGGTTTGCTTGTCTACAAGAAACACACCTCCGGAGGGAGGATACCCCCTCCTACAAAGAAATTGGGTGGGACAAGCTTTTGGCTCAGGGATATCCACATGCCAAGGTGGGGTTGCAATTCTGGTAACAAAAACAGTCACATTTAAGTTAACTCAAGAAATATGGGATCCTAATAGTCATTATATCCTGATTCATGGGATGTTAGAATCCCATCCAGTGCTACTGGGTGCGATATATGGCCCAAATATGGATTCTCCCCTTTTCTTCACATACCTGCTGATCCTCATCACTACTGACCCCCTAAATTAACGATACTGGCTGGGGATTGGAATATCACCCCCCAAGTAGAGCTTGATAGGTCAGATCATAGAAGGTGTGGTCTATCTCCAGCCCAAAGAGCCTTGAAAGATCTTATCAGTGGGGCTGGCTTAATAGACGTTTGGGGAGTATTGAATCCTATGGAAAGGCAATATACTTTCTTTTCCCCTCCCCATTGCTCCTACTCCCAAATAGACTATTTTCTAGTCAGCTCCTTCATGTTACCAGGTATACTGGACTCGATCATACAAGCTAGGGTCTTGTCTGACCATTCCCCCCCTTGGTATTACCTATTTGCTGGGGCCAGGGATTAAGTGGGATTCTCTGTGGCGTTTGAATAATCAGCTGCTCCAGAGACTGGCTTCCCTTAACTACATTAAAGATTTAATCTTCCTTTTTTTAGAGACCAATAAAGGATCTTTAGACAAAATTGACTTAATATGGCCAGCTTTAAAATGTACCTTAAGGGGCGAGTGTATTCAGCTGGCGACAACTAAGTCATGCCAATACAAGGCGCAGGTTGAAACACTACTTGGCTCAATTCATGGCCTGGAACAGACCCTAAGCTGACACTCCACAGAGGATGAATGGGCCAGACTGCATCAGCTTCAGGCTCAGTATGCAGGCCTGATGGCTCAAATAGCTGAGCTGTCTCTCCATTGTACAAAGCTCAAGTACCTGGAATCAGGAGAAAGAGAGAGCAAACTGCTTGCAATCAGAATCAGGCAGGCAGAAGCCTCACAGTATATTCCAGGCCTTTGTTTTACATGAGAAGGCCCTGTAAGCACTGATCCCAGGGAGACAGCTGCTGCTTTTGGGACATACTTTCAGAAGCTTTACTCTGTAGATTCCCTCTTGCAGCCATCAGATGAAGATATTGTCCAATATCTCAATTCAATAGCTCTTCCCAAAGTGTCCCCTACTGAGGCAGCCTCCCTAAGTGCCCACATTAGTATCAGAGAAATACAGCAGGCCATAGAACAACTGCCCTCTGATAAATCCCCCGGTACTGATGGCCTATCCAATAATTTATATAAAGCCTGTCACTCCGTGCTCGCTCCAGTGCTGTAGGAGGTTTATAACCACTGGTATGAAAATGGCCTCTCTGAGTCTAGTTTCCTGGAGGCACTTATAACCCTCATCCAGAAACTGGGAAAAGATCCCTTATATCCTAAAAATTACCACCCCATCTTCTTACTTAATTCAGATCTTAAAATTCAGGCTAAGATCCTGGACAACAGGCTTGCTCCCATTATGGGAGGCCTTATTGGTAATGAACAAGTAGGAATTATGGTGGGGAGAGCCTCAGGGGACCACATGCAAAAACTATTGCACCTTCTCTTGGCATCCAGGGACTAGGACACACCGGCAGTGCTTATCTCCCTGAACACCGAGAAAGCATTTGACCGAGTCTCCTGGGACTTCCTCTTTGTCACCTTAGCCCACTTTGGACTGCCTGAAGAATTCATCAAATGGGTGTGCTTGTTGTACACCTCCCCATTGACCCGAGTCTGGTGTAATGGAATGCTTTCTAATCCATTTCCGCTCTGCCGTGGTACCAGGCAGGGATGCCCGCTGTCCCCACTCCTTTTTAATTTTTATTTGGAAACTTTAATCCACAGGTTATTGACCTCTCAGGAAATTACAGGTATCAAAATTGGGAACACGAGGTATGTGTTTTCTGCTTATGCAGATGATTTGCACATACATGTGGAAAACCCTCAAATCACCATCCTTAATATACTAATGGAAATTGAGGCCTTCTCCAAATTGTCATATTATAAATTAAACCGATCTAAAACCAAAGGATTTCTATTGAACAGTAGAATTACCCAGGCTGACCTGGCAGTTCATAACCTTTCATGGGAAACAAAATCCCTTACATATGTGGGTATTAAAGTGGCAAGGGATATGGCAACAATGGTTAGAGAGAACCTATCCAATTTATTAAAAACTTTCAATTCTTCTCCTCTCCCTCTAGGGAAAGATCAGCACAGTAAAAATGAATGTGCTTCCTCGTATCTTATATGCCTTGGGCATTTTGGGGTGTTTTCTTCCCAAAGTTTGGTTCAACAGGCTCCAAAAGGCACTTAACACCTTTATATGGAAAGGGAAAGGGGTCCGAAGAGCCTTCTTCAAACTCACAGCTCCTAAAACCCAGGGTGGTCTGGCAGCCCCTTCGTTTTTTGCATACTACAGTGCCCACCACAATAGTAAGCTGGCTTTCTGGGTCAAGGGTATAGAGCCCAGCAATCTGTTGGAGTATTTTCCTTTGTGGTTGGAACTGGAAGGGTACCTAGCATTGAAGAATTTCTGTTCATTACCCTCCCTTCTGTACGTAACCCCTACACGGTTTCCTAAACCACTCAGGAATACCCTGGTCAGGTGGTCCCTTAAGGCACTTCATCAGATTCAGAATCACCTCTCATTGAACTGGCACAAATCACTGGAGCAACCGATTATTGGTAATCCCCATTTTAAAATTGATAATAAACCCATATTGCCCTCTTTTTGGGCCTTGCTGAAAACTTGTAAGCTTTCTGACTTCCTCAGGAATGGAGACATGATCTCCTTCCCTCTCTTCCAAGCATGTTGCAAGGTGCTAGATATGTACAAGTTTAAATTTATACAGACGAGGGAGGCCATCACTTCCTTTTTGGGGAACACACCTTGGTTAGCCTCTCCCAATACAGAATTATCTTCAATTCTGCAAATAGCGGATCCGCTTCACTCTGTTTCTATGGTGTATAAGAAGCTACAAATGCTGGATTCCCTTTTACCGTCAGGTGTCTGTTATTATTGGACCCAGGAATTAGCATTGCCCAAAGACATGGATACATGGAGGAAGCTCAGACAAAATACTTACAAGTTTGTTAAGCAAGATAGACTCCTCCTGGTCCAATTTAACATCATGCATAACTTATATTGCACACCTGTGAAACTTAGCTGTTGCTAGCCTTGCTTGTAGAGCAGAAAGTAACTAACTGAAAGAAGCTACCATTTTCTTATTAATTTAACACTTCTATCTCAACAGGAGTCAGTGTCTGCTGAGATTAAGCAGACAGATACTTTATTAGAAGTAGAAGGGGTCTTTTTTAGAGTTAAAAAAAGAAAAGAAAAAGTCAGTGTGTGTTCTGTGCTGGGAAGGGTACTGTATCAACTTACTTTGCTAAATCTGTAGGAAGAGAGATAGCTTAATTGGGGGTGTGGCTTAGACAATATAAAAACAGGTGACTCAAATTACAACTTCCTGTTGCTAGCCTTTTTTCTTACTAATTGCCCTCCATTCCACCCCTCCAACCACCCACCCTAAGCCAGTTCAACTTTTATAGCCACTGGATTTGACTGAGAACAGGAACTTCCTGGTTGGCAGTAGGAAGGGAAGGATCATAAAGAAACATTGGTTTTGTCAAACCTAAAGGAAAAAAGTAGCTCACTTTCCCCCCTAGCTGCTGGTGGTCTGACAATGAGCAAAGAAGAAGGAGGCTACTGAAGAATATAGGAAGTTGTTGTTCCAGAACAGGAAAGGTGAGAGTTGTAAGGAGAGGAGAGAGAGGAGAGAGTAAGCATACAGAAAACAGGAGAGGGGACACAAAATAAGACATGACAGGAGTGGTGCAGTGCAATGGCTGTGGGGCGGCAGTGTTCCGGAAGACATTCTGAAGGCTGCAATGCTGCCTTACTTGCAGGCACCTCTCTGGTCTGAGGGAGGAGGTTGCCCGTCTCCAGGCTGACCTGGCTAGGATTCGTGAAACCTCCTCCCCCACCCAGGGACCACCAGGGCCAATGCTACTACCTCAGAGGTTGCCAAGAAAGAGGAGAGGCTGGACCACAGTGGGCTCTGGGAAGGAGAGGGTGATGGAACAGAGTTGCATCCCTCCAGCTGTACCTTTCGACAATTCATACGCTCTTCTGGTGGATAGTGTTTCCCTCTATGGAGGCACCTGCAATACATACCAAGGAGGATGCTGGGAACCTTCACAAAGGAGACCCACAGGAGGGCGGCATGGTACCCCACGGGGAAGAAAACAATTCCTGGTGGGGACTCAATCATTAGGGGGGTAGAAATGGGGGAGGAAGGGGAGAGGGAAGTAAGGTGCCTGCCTGGTGCCACAGCTTGGAGGGACAGGAAGGGAATCCTCAGGATTGTGGGAGCAGCTGCACGAGGGAGGGGGCTGGATGTCATTGTCCACCTAGGGACAAATGACCTGGCTAGGAATGGGATCAGAGCAGTGCAAGTGGAGATTGTAGAGTTGGGGAGGGGCCTTAGACAAGTAGCGCATGTGGTAACCTTCTCGGAGGTGCTGCCTGTCTATAGTGAGGGTGATGCTAGGGTACACCTCACCAGGGAATTCAATGAATGGTTGAAAAACTGGTGTGGAGCTCAGGATTTTGGCTTCATTGAGGACTGGGGAGCCACCTGGAGGGATGCAGACCTATACTGGTGCAATGGTCTGCCTCTGTCCGGGAGGGGGACCAGGATCGTAGGTGAGAGGTTTAAGTGCTTCATTGGCAAGCATTTAAACTAGTCAAGGGGGGAGGCACTGAAAACATGGTAATTAGTGAGGTAAACACCAAGGTAGAAAAGTCATTAGGGAGCAGGACAGAAGTAAATGTAAAAAAAGGGAAAGGCAGTAAGGACATGAATGGGGCTAAAAGAGATAAGGCCATCAAAATATGGAGGGTGATGAGTGCCAATGCCCATAGTCTGTGTAACAAACTCTCTGAACTAGTGGCCTTGATGGAAGATGGTAGCCTGGATATTGTGGCAGTCACAGAAACATGGTACACAGAGAACCATGACTGGGATGTCAACATACCAGAATACACAATCTACAGGAGGGTCGGGGAGGGTAAAAGAGGAGGAGGAGTAGCTCTCTATGTAAAGGAAGGGATCAAAGCAACAGAACTAAAGAGTAAACAGGGAGCAGATGAAGCACTCTGGGTCACCCTGGAGACTGGAAATGGAACCACAATCTGCCTGGGAGTTGTATACAGACCCCCATCTCAGGGGGAGGGAATGGGCAAGAAAATGATGGAAGGCATCCTTAGGATGGCACAAAAAGGGGAGATATTGTTGATGGGGGTCCTGAATATGCCAGATGTTAACTGAAGCACTTTTGCTGCAGGAACATCCAAGAGCAGGGTCATTCTTGATGCCCTACAAGGGGCATGCCTCAGACAGCTAGTATTGGAACCCACTCAGGAGGAAGCAGTCTTAGACCTGGTACTCTCAAATGGGGACAGAGAAAGAATCTCAGATTTAGAAGTGGGTAGCCATCTGGGAACAAGCGACCACCAAACAGTGTGGTTCATGATAAACACAGTCATACAATCAAGCCATACAAAAGCAAGAGTATTGGACTTTAGGAGGGCTGACTTTGGGAAAATGAGATAGTGGCTCAGAAAAGCACTAGCAAACAGACAAGAAGGAGGGGTGGAGGAACAATGGGGAGTAAACAAAACAGCCATCACAGAGGCAAAAAGCCTTTGTGTAAAGCAAATCAACAAAACGAAGGAAAAACATGCTATGGCTCTCAAAAGAGGTGGCAGGGAAGGTTAAGAAGAAAAGGATAGCATTCAGGAAATATAAGGAAACACAGAAGGAGCAGGACAGAGAACTTTATCAGTTAAAGCAGAAAGAGGCTGGGAAGGCAGTCAGAATAGCAAAGGCCCAAACTGAGGAAAGGATAGCAAACGCTGTTAAGAAGGGGAATAAGACCTTTTATAGGTACATTAGGGAGTGAAGAAAGACCAAAGGAGGGATACTGAGGCTTAATAAAGGGGAGGAAACGTGGGTAAATGGTGACAGTGAAAAATCAGGGATACTGAACGAATATATCTGCTCAGTATTCACAAAGGAAGAGGAGAGGGAGGTACCTAAACCAAACAAGAGAAACACTCTGAAGATGGGGGTTGATACCAGTCCAATTACAGAAGACAGGGTTCTGAAAGAGCTGACAAAATTGAAGGTGGACAAAACAATGGGGCCTGATGGGATTCACCCAAGAATTCTAAAGGAACTAAGGGTAGAACTAGTGATACCTCTGACTACTCTCTTTAACAAATCATGGGAAAGTGGGGTGGTACCTGAGGACTGGAGAAGGGTGGATGTGATTCCTCTTCACAAAAGTAGGAGCAGGACAGAGGCAGGACACTACAGACCAGTTAGTTTGACCTCAGTGATAGGGAAAATGATGGAATCACTTCTGAAGGAAAGAACTGTTGAGTACCTAGAGGCCAGTGGGGCCCAGGACCTAAGGCAGCATGGATTCACAATGAGAAGGTCATGTCAAATGAATCTAATATATTTCTTTGACTGGGTGACCAAAGTAGTAGACCAGGGAGGGGCTGTGGACATGGTCTACCTAGATTTTAGCAAGGCATTTGATACAGTCCCACACAAAAGATTAATACACACGGTAGCCAGCCTTGGAGTGGGTCCCAAGATGGTAGCCTGGATAAAAAATTGGCTAGGCAACAGGACGCAAAGGGTAGTAGTAAATGGAGTCCACAGTGAAGAAAGGAGGGTTATTAGTGGGGTACCGCTGGGTTCAGTACTGGGACCAGTCCTTTTTAATGTCTTTATAAGTGACATTGCAGAGGAACTGGAAGCAAAAGTATGTCTCTTTGCAGACGACACAAAGATCTGCAACACGGTTGATACACAAGATGGAGTGGAAAGGATGAGAAGGGACTTGGCAAGGTTGGAGGAATGGTCAAATGTATGGCAGCTCAGATTCAATGCAAAGAAGTGCAAGGTAATGCACCTGGAAACAAAAACCCAGGGAAGAGCACACAATGGGGGGGGTGAGATACTGACAACAGTAAAAATGGAAAGGACCTGGGGTAATTATATCAGATGACCTAAAGGTTGGCAAGCAATGTGAGAAGGCAGTAAGGAAGACTGGGGGGATACTGGGATGCATAGGGAGAGGCATCAGTAGTAGAAAACAAGAAGTTGTTATCCCTCTGTACAGACAGTTGGTGAGACCCCATCTGGAGTACTGTGTGCAGTTCTGGAGACCCCATCTCCACAAAGACATAGACAGGATGGAGGCTGTCCAGAGAAGGGCAACCCTTCTGGTGCAGGGTCTGCACCAGAAAACATACGAAAAAAAAACTAAAGGAGCTTAATATGTATACCCTTGAGGAAAGAAGGGAGAGAGGGGACATGGTATAAACTTTCAAGTACCTCAAGGGAATCAACAAAGTCCAAGAGGGTAGCATCTTTCAGAAAAAGAGATGTGCAAGAACAAGGGGGCACAATTTTGAAGATAGAGTGGGGACGGCTCAGAGGTAATGTGAGGAAGTACTTTTTCACAGAGAGGGTTGTGAGTGCATGGAACAGCCTCCCTGAGGAGGTCGTGAAGTTAAGAGCAGTGGGGGAATTCAAGAATGCATAGGACAGACATAAGGCAGTCCTAGTGGGGGGTAGGAGGAAGTCAGCTGTTGGTTAACTAGGATCTGCAGCTTATCTGTTAGGTAGGAAAATGAGCAGACTAGGTGGGCCAAGCGTTCCTTATCTGCTGTTAAATTCTATGTTTCTATGTTAATAAAACTGGTAAAATACCTTCCTCTGATTGTACACGGTGTGGGGGGGCTAGAGAAACCTTGTATCATGCCTACTTACTGAATCTTTTTCCCCATGGAACCCCTAGAATTACGAAAGCACATCTTGCCCTAATAGCTGCATCTGTCAAATTGATTATTATGAGGCACTGGAAGGAGGAATATCTGCCCCCAGTTATTGAATGGTACAGAGAGATGCTTCTGACACTACAGCTAGAAAGACATATTGCATCCATTAACAATAGGATAAAGGCTTTCCAGAAAACATGGGGTTCTCTTGAGATCTTGCTGTCCATATAGAAGCCTTAATTTACCTTTCTGAGTCCTCTGTTAGATTGATAGCCCTGGTATTAATTTTATGGGGTAACACTTGGTTGGGGTGGGTGAGGGGTGGGGTGGGGGATGGGGAGAGGAAGGGAGGGCAGTATGTATGATTGTTGCTGTATTTGTTTGTCATATAGAGTTTTATAATTGTAAGTTGCAGTCTGACTGACATCAATCATACTCTTAAGCTGTATTACTGACTGCCGGAAAATATAATAAAGCATATTTAATTAAAAAACAGAAAATGTGGTATGAGACCATCAGAGCAAAGAGAACCATAAGCAGTAGGGATAGTCTTCAGGAGTTGAAATACCTCAGATTTAGTAACAGGCCTCAGGTTAAAATGTTGGGCATCAGGTTCCAACACTACAGGATTTTATTCAGGGCCTTGACCAGTCAGCTTCATGAGCTTAGATAAGTCTGCGATGTGGGAGTTTTGAGTGTTAGCAATTGTATTAGAATTGCTACAGTCTGTGCCATCAAGCGTCATCTCATATATGGACTGTCTGGTACCCTGACCCATTAAAGATTCTATATGGCTTCAAAACTATGAGAATCAGTAAAAGATGTCTGAAGTAGGTGATTGCAATATATCCTTTTTTGCGACTCTTATTTCTTTTTTATACTCATTTTGCAGACACTTGTACTTTTCCCGGTCAGAAGGAGACTTTTTAAGTTTAGATTGGATCCAGGTTTTATCCCTCAATTTCATAGACACCAGTAAGTCGCTGTGCATCCATCGTGTCATGGAACCTCTAATTTTATGTTTTTTTGAGAGGGATGTGTTTATCTTGGAGATTCAGGAGAGTTGATGTGAAAAAGGAAAAAGCCTTCTCTAAGTCAAAGGTCTGGTACAGTCGGGGACCAGTCTAGTTGGTGGAGATCCACTTTTAGGGCATCCATATCCAGTCTGGAGAAATCCCTTAATTGAATTTCCTTGAGTGGGGACTTCTGGGTACACACCTTCCAGGTGCAGTAAAGCGGTGAGTGGTCGCTAATAAAACCTGGCAATATACAAACATTTTGGACTCTCATTGTTCGCTGCAACTCTAGCTGGACAGGAAACTAGCTGTGATAAGTGGAGCTTTCCTAATATCTCAGCAAGCATTGCAGAGTTTTTCCTGAGCCAATTGAGATTGAAGTCCCCTGATATTATGAATTCCTTATTTTTTCCCTTCAGTGATGTCAGGTATTGTGTAAAATCCTTTAATCCATTTAATCCACTCTTAGGGGGATTACATACACGTGACATTTAATTTTTTGGTGTTTCCAAGGATAAGAACAGTGTGGAGTGTTTCATAGGTGCTGTGCATCAAGACTGACTGGGCGATGATGGAGACCCTACTTAACATATAGAGCATTTCCACCACCACCCCCCTTAGATGTTGGATGGTCAGCACTGAGTAACATGTAGCCCTGTAGGGACCATATGGCATCAGGGGTATTAGGTTTTAGCCAAGTCTCAGTTAACCAAAGGATGTCAGGGGAGTTATGAGACACCCAGGCCTCTACCTCTGCTTCATATATATTGGGCGTGTGATTGGTTGGGTGGGGACCACTTGCCACCAGGGAAAACATTATTACATATTGGGCTTGTTATTATAAATATATCATATACTGTGGTGTTCTGCTATGACACACCACAGTATATGATATGACACACATAAAAACCCATAACAGAACATAACAGAAGGGTGATCAGGTGGGAGAGGGACCGCTAGCCACTAGGAAAACCTTTATTACATATTGAGCAGGTGATCGGGTTGGCAGAGGGGACTACTGGACGCCAGGGAAGGCATTAATATATATGGGAGGGGTGACTGAGTGGGGGGAGGGACAGCTAGCCATCAGAGAAAATGTTCTTAGATATCGGGCTTGCTTTTCCATTATGTGTGTCATACATATATTCATATATTTTCTGCTATACGAAACACAACAGTATATGATATGACACACATAATGAGATATGAAAGCAGGACATCATACTTTCACAAAGAAAATGCTATCTGTAGAATGCTTATTTTTAACACTGCGATGACTGCGCATACCCAACCACAAAAAATCTGTTATAAATTATTCAAAACCTACTTGGCCCTGATACACAAAAACCACAAAAGCACATACCTTGGGCCAAACTCTATCAAACCTGAAAGGTTCAGGTTTAAAATCCTCATATTTTTTCAGTAATTGGGGAGAAAAAATAGTCTTAAAAATAGTGATTTTTAATTTTTTTGCACCTCTGTACCTTTGCCTGTGCTGCACAGATGTACATAAAATTTTCAAGATCAAGTGACTGTGGCACAAACACTAAGCTTTCCAAATGTCATGTAAATCAGTTGAATGGGGACCAAGTTATTAAGGTACAATAACTGGAGTTTAACATTAAAGTGCTTACTCAATCATAAAATACAAGTGCGACGGTGCCCGTATAATATTAGACCTTATCTTTGGGGTGTGCACCTCTTTATTATTTTTCCTGCCAAAAACATCACAGTAACCAGGAGTGAGTGACAGAGTTTAATTTTTTTTTCTTACTTAAATATTTTGTCCCTGATTGTGGCTTTCATACATTTTTCCGTGTTGTTTCATAGTCCTTGCTTTGTCACTCATTTTGACTTCCAGCCATTTTCTGTTGGTGCTTCCCAGGTCTCGCTGCCTGCTCTGAGGACTGGGATGAGCGACTGACTGTAAACGCTGCCTCTTTACCACTCCTCAGTGCCTCCCCTGAGGACTAGGAGTGAGGAAGTGCTGTTTTCTCTGGTGGAGTGTATTTGATCGAGTGGGCAGGTGGGAGGGTGGGACATGATGGAGTAAACAGAATTTTGTTTATTAAAAAGTGATAAGAAAGAAAACCAATTAACTGTGACTACCAGTTGGGTGAAAGAAGCAAAGAGGTGTTGTAGACGTGACTAGTGAAGCTGAGGTCAATGTACAGATTTCTTGGGATAAAAGGGGCATCTGTTGAAAATGTAGATTCTGTTCTGGCACAGTGGCTCTGTATTTGTGGTGATGAGGCTGGCTAGTACACACCTTTTCTGCAGTGGGCATTTTGCTGAGATAAATGTCCAGTGTGCCAGCCAATCAGAAGCCTGGACTTTCCCTACCCACTTTATCATAGTTTTTAAGATTCTCGAAGAAGTGACAAAACTCAGTTTAAAAAAACTCACTTTAACAAAACTGTTCATCTTGTTTCCCCTATCACATTCAGTGCAGCTTCTCTTTCCTCCAGCTGTCTCCTGTTGATGAATGGATGTTATTTATTGGGGCATTTAGTGGTATTAAATTGCTTATCTACATAAAGTTTGGTGCAATTTATTCTTGCCAGACTTCAGTCAAATGATTAATGAGGTCCAGACAGACAGAGCTTGGACTCAGACCACTGAAGATGCCAGTTAGTTCACACTTGGCTCAGACAAGCTGCACTTCTTGTAAAATCGTTCACTTAACAAAATGTCCCCCAGCATTTGCTGTGCACCATCTTTCATGAAACAAATACCAAATGAAGCCCCACAGCCTGAACAGTTCTGAACAACTTAATGAGATTCCAAGTGCAGGGCTGAGGGGGTACAAATATTTGTTTTACACAAATACCCATGAATTATACAAATGCATTTGGACAAAAACAGTACATTTACACACAAATGAATCTATTTGTACTAACTTGAACCAAAACAGGCATATGATTTCTTAACTGCTCTGGGTTTTATAAACACTAAATTAAATGAAAAAGAATCTCTTTCATATTCAGCTCATTTGCTGCTTTTCTTTGAGGCAGCTACAGTATATCAATTTAATTTCTATTTCTTCTGTGGAGTATAATTAAGCACAGGGATTACATCCTTTGACTGCCCGTAACCCTTTGAAATGCATTGAACATTGATGTAACAATTTCAATCGTTACCTGACGGTGCCTTTGGGATGCCTGTGGCACTGTGGAAACCCTCACATCTGAGGCAACTCATCATAGTGTACTACAACTCAAACCTGCATCTGCCTAAGTTATTTCCATATGGATACAGTGAGATGAAATCTGCGGTGCAGTGAACGATGGGCATGGCAGCCCTGAAGAGAAGTCAAAGGTCCTGGTGGCAGATGTACAAATGCTATGCATGGTAGAAAATGCAGCCCTTCTCCTGCTCAAACCCCATCCTGACCATTTGTGCCAGTGGCCAGCTGCTCAGTGTACTGTGCATTCCCTATACTCCCTTGCTTGTCCAGCCAGTTTTAAATCTGAATCTAAAAACACCTCAGACTTGCTGCAGAAAACACAAACAACCAAAAGTAAAAAACAGAAAATGGTGTCTCAGGCCAGCCCAGTGGCACTGAGGGTTGAGGCGCTGGATGCCACACTTCGGTCCATGTCAGTGACCCATGTTTGGAAACAAGCACAGGTTGTTGGCCGGTGGGGGGGAGAGGATCTAGCTTTCAAAGGGCTGCTCTCCTCTCCTGAGGGGAAGACTGTGTGCTCCACTGAATGACTGCCACCAGGTGGAGGCCTGGTGGTAGTATGGGACAAAAGCAGCAGAACTAGGGTGGTGGTGTGTGACTCCACCGCGTGTGCATGCCTCCACTGGTGCACATTGATGAGCATGCCCCGGGTTTGGGAAGAAAGGAAAACAGAGGAAAATGGGTGGCAGGACAGGAGTATATGAAGCCTGTCCACCAATGCCTCACCCACAGCATTGCCAGGACCTAACGGCTGGAAACTGGATGTGTGCTAGGGGGGAGGATGACACTCCCCCTTCTAACCCCCCATGGGGGAGGAATTTGTGGGGGTGTTCTGATCCCCAGGTAAGTTCTGGGGAGGTACTGGCTGGTTGGGGTCTGTAGGGCAAAGTAGAAGGGAGCCCAGACTGCCCTGGCCATAGAGGAGAATAAAACACCTTTATAAAAAGAAGAAAATTATGTCTCTCTCACCAGTAAGGAGTCTGGCTCCTCAACAGGACAAAACTACTGTAGATGTATTTTGTTCCCCTTGTTACATTCTCTACTGTGACACTGCTAGAACAGCACATTAAAAAAAATAACTAGACAGCTATCAATAACTGAGTTCTCCAGTCTTGGAAAGCACTGAAACTCTGAAAGAAAACTGCCTCTCTCCACTGCAGCAGCACTCACCTTGCTGTTTCACTTTTGACGGGTCTCTCTGATGGCACATGGATGCTCTATCACCCTCCTTACTGGCCGCTGATCCTGATATCCCAGGTCCCTGGCCTCACAGGGGTTATTATGCTGTATTCTTATAACGGGGTTCTTCGCTGTAATTTTTCTTGCTCTATTTCAGACTTGGGCCATCTTATCTGTATGTTATATTTTGGATCAATCAATCAATCTTTATTTTTTTTAACCAGGCGAAACATCGTTGAGAGACAATCTCATGTACAAGATGAGCCTGAGCAATCACATAGTACAACAGAGATATAACAGATGATATAAAGAAATTAAAAATGTTACAGCGCAACAGTGGTAACCATAATGATCCAGAAAAAAGGCATAGAGGAACAATAGAATATGTGGCTCCATGCATGCATAGTATGTACATTATATTTATAATATTTACATTATACAGTCACTACATACATATATGAGGTACAATGATGAGACACTAGTAGCTAGGAAGCTGGCAAGGGGCAGTTCAGCTCGAGACAGGGCATAGATCAAGGATAAGGCACAGGTGACAGCAGGCTGTTAGAGGAAGCACTTACAGGACTCATTTAAGGTGCACACAATTATAGTTTTAAGGTTGGACAAACTGACAGGGGTTGTAATTTTTAAGATTTATTGGAGGTTGTTCCACAGGACAGGAAGGGCATAGCTAATGGAGGCCCTACCAAATCATGTCCTAAATCTGAGGATGACACGGGAAATGCAGGAGAGACTCTTGAGCGGGTCTGACTCTGAGCAAGTAAGGAGACTACTGAGAAATATAGGAACTTCTTGTCTCAGAACAGGAAGACCAGGAGCTTAAAGGGCACAGAGGCAGTAAGTAAGTAAGTAGAGAGAAAAAAAATAAATAAGCAGAGGAAAGACTAAGTATTCCAAACAACAGTTAAGGGGCCAGAAATAAGACATGATGGGAGTGGTGCAGTGCAGTGGCTGTGGAGCAGCAGTCTTCCGGGAGACATTCTGGAGGATGCGGTGTTGCCCCATCTGCAGGCACCTCTCTGGGCTAAGGGAGGAGGATGCTCATCTCCAGACTGCGTTGGCTAGGATTTGAGGGACCTCCTCTCCCACCCAGGGACCACCAGGGCCACTGCTGTTGCCTCAGAGGGTGCCAAGAAAGAGGAGCAGTTGGACCACAGTGGGCTCAGGGAGGGTGAGGGTGGTGGAACAGAGGTGCTTCCCTCCAGTTGTACCTCTCCACAATTCATCTGCAGTTCTGGCAAAGTGTGGTTCCTCTATTGAGGCACCCACAGTGGAGACCAAGAAGGATGCTGGGAACCTCCACAAAGAAGACCCACAGGAGGGTGGCATGGGACCCCACAGGGGAAGGAAACAACTCCTGGTGGGGGACTCCATTGTTAGGAGGGTAGAACTGGGGAAGGAAGGGGAGGGGAAAGGAAGGTGCCTGCCTGGTGCCATGGCTTAGAGGTACAAGGAGCAAATCCTCAGGATCACCAGAGCAGCTGCACAGGGGAGGGAGCTGGATGTCATTGTCCACCTAGGGACAAATGACCTGGCTGAGAAAGGGATCAGAGCAGTGCAGGAACAGTTTGTGGAGTTGGGGAGGGGCCTTAGACAAGTAGCATGCACAGCAACCTTCTTGGAGGGGCTGCCTGTCTATGGCATGGGTGAGGCTAGGGTGCTCCACACCATGGGATATAATCAGTGGTTGAAAAACTAGTGCAGAGCTCAGGGATTTGGCTTCACTGGGGACTGGGGGTCCACCTGGAGTGATGCAGGCCTATATTGGTGTGATGGTCTGCATCTGTCTTGGAGGGGAACCAGGATCCTAGGTGATAGGTTTAAATGTTTCATTGGCAAGCATTTAAACTTAGCCAAGGGGAGAGGCACTGGAAAGGAGCAGGGAAATCCTAGCCCCCCCACAAAAAAAAATCAGGGTAGTAAGTGAGGTAAACACCAAGATAGAGATGTTGATAGGGAGAAGGGCAGGGGTAAATGGAGAAAATGACATAGGCAATAAGGACAGGGATGGGGCAAAAAGGGGTAAGGCCATCAAGAAATGGAGGGTAATTAGTACCAATGCCTGTAGTCTGGGCAACAAGCTCCCTGAACTGGTGGCCTTGATGGAAGAGGGATGCCTGGATATCGTAGCAGTCACAGAAACATGGTACACAGAGAAGCATGACTGGGATGTTAACATACCAGGGTACACAAAATACAGGAGAGATGGGGAGGGGGGAAGAGGGCGAGGAGTAGCTCTCTATGTAGGGGAAGAGATAAAAGCAACAGAACAAAAGAGTAAACAGGGAGGAGAGGAGGCACTGTGGGTCACCTTAGAGACTGGAAATGGCACCACAGTCTGTACAGGGGTTGTATACAGACCCCCATCTCAGGGGGAGGGACTGGACAAGGATATGATAGAAGGCATCCTTAGGATGGCAGAGAAAGGGGAGCTACTGTTGATGGGGGACCTGAATATGCCAGATGTTAACTGGAGCACCTTTGCTGCAGCCACATCCAAGAGCAGGGCCATTCTTAATGCCCTACAGGTGGCATGCCTCAGACAGCTAGTTTTGGAACCCACTCATGAGGGAGCAATCTTAGACCTCGTACTCTCAAATGGGAGAGTGAGAGGATCTCAGATCTAGAAGTAGGTAGCCATCTGGGAACAAGTGACCACCAAACAGTGTGGTTCACGATAAACTCAGCTACAGAGTCAAGCCATACAAAAGTGAGGGTACTGGACTTCAGGAAGGCTGACTTTGGCAAGATGGGAGAGTGCCTCAGAAAAGCACTAGCAAACAGGCTAGAAGGAGGGGTGGACCAACAATGGGGAAACATCAAAACTGCCATCACAGAGGCAGCAAGCCTTTGTGTTAAGCTAATAAACAAATCAAAATGAAAGAAAAAGTCACTATGGTTCCCAAAAGAGGTGTTGGAGAAGGTTAGGGAGCAGATTATAGCATTTAGGAAGTATAAGGAAACACAGAAGGAGCAGGACAGAGAACTGTACCAGTTAAGGCAGAAGTAAACAGGGAGCGAAGTCAGAATAGCAAAGGCCCAAACTGAGGAAAAGATAGCCAACTCGGTTAAGAAGGGGGATAAACAATTTTATAGGTACATCAAGGGGCGTAGAAAGACAAAAGGAGGGATAGTAAGGCTGAATAGAATGGATGGTGGGTTGGCAGAGAGGGACAGTGAAAAAGCAGGGATACTGAATGAATACTTCTGCTCAGTATTCACAGAAGAGGAGGAGGGGGAGGTGCCTAATCCAATTAACAGAAGCACTCTGGATAGAGGGGTCGATCGTAGTCCTTTCACAGCAGAAAGGGTTCTGAAAGAACTCCTGAAACTGAAGGTGGACAAAGCAATGGTGGCTGATGGAATTCACCCCAGAATTTTAAAAGAATTAAGTGGAGAACTAGTGACACCACTGACTACCCTTTTTAACAAATCATGGGAGGATGGTGTGGTACCTGAGGACTGGAGGAAGGCAATGTGATTCCCCTTCACAAAAGTGGGAGCAAGACAGAGGCAGGAAACTACATACCTGTCAGTTTGACCTCTGTGGTAGGGAAAGTGATGGAATCACTTCTGAAGGAAAGAATTGATGAGAACCTAGAGGCCAGTGGGGCACAGGACCCAAGGCAGCATGAGTTCACAGCGGGAAGGTCATGTCAGATGAATCTAATTGATTTCTTTAACTGGGTGAAACATAGAAACATAGAATTTGACAGCAGATAAGGACCGCTTGAACCACCTAGTCATTCCATTTCCCTACCTAATGCATAGCCTGCAGATCCTAGTTAACCAACAGCCTATTTCCTCCTACCCGTCACTAGAATTGCCTTATGTCCATCCCATGCATTCTTGAATTCCCCCACTGTTTTTGAGTCCACTACCTCCTCAGGAAGGCTGTTCCATGTATCCACAACCCTCTCCATGAAAAAGTACTTCCTCACATTACCTTTGAACCGTCCCCCCTCTATCTTCAAATTGTGCCCCCTTGTTCTTGCACATCTGTTTTTCTGAAAGATGCTAGCCTCTTGGACTCTGTTGATTCCTTTGATGTACTTGAAAGTTTCTATTGTGTCCCGCCTCTCCCTCCTATCCTCAAGTGTATGCATATTAAGCTTCTTTAATCTGTCTTTGTCTGTCTTCTGGTGCAGACCCTGCACAATTTTAGTTGCCCTCCTCTGGACAGCCTCCATCCTGTCTATGTCCTAGCAGAGATGGGGTATCCAGAACTGGACGCAGAACTCCAGATGGGGTCTAACCAACTTTTGGTACAGAGGGATAACAACTTCCTGTTTTCTACTGGTGATTCCTCTCCCTATGCATCCCAGTATCCCACCAGCCCTCCTTACTGTCTTCTCACATTGCTTGCCCACCTTAAGGTCATCTGATATGACTACCCCCAGGTCCCTTTCCATTTCTGTTGTTGTTATTATCTCACCCCCCATTGTGTATGCTTCCCCTGGATTTTTGTTTCCCAGGTGCATTACTTTGCTCTTCTTTGCATTGAATCCAAGCTGCCATATATTTGACCATTCCTCTAACCTTGCCAAGTTCCTTTGCATCCTCTCCACCCCACCTTCTGTATCAACCCTGTTGCAGATCTTTTTGTCATCTGCAAAGAGACATACTTTTCCTTCCAGTCCCTCTGCAATGTCACTTATAAAGACATTTAAGAGGATTGGTCCCAGTACTGAACCCTGCGGTACCCCACTAGCAACCCCCCTTTCTTCAGAGTAAACTCCATTTACTATTACCCTTTGTATCCTGTTGTCCAGCCAATTTTTAACCCAGGCTACCACCTTGGGACACATTCCAAGGATGGCTAAACTTTAATATTAATCTTTTGTGTGGGACAGTGTCAAATGCCTTGCTAAAGTCTAGGTAGGCCATGTCCACTGCCCCTTCCTGGTCTACCACATTGGTCACCCAGTCAAAGAAATCTATTAGATTTGTCTGACATGACCTTCCTACTGTGAATCCATGCTGCCTTGGGTCCTATGCCCCACTGGCCTCTAGGAACGCATCAGTTCTTTCCTTTAGAAGTGATTCTGTCATTTTCCCTACCACTGAGATCAAACTAACAGGTCTATAGTTTCCTGCCTCTGCCTTGCTCACACTTTTGTGAAGGGGAATCATGTCTGCCCTCCTTCAGTCCTCCGGTACTACACCATCCTCCCATGATTTGTTAAAAAGGGTAGTCAGTGGTGTCACTAATTTTACCCTTAGTTCTTTTAGAATTCTTGGGTGAATCCTGTCAGGCCCAATTGCTTTGTCCACCTTCAGTTTTAAGAGTTCTTTCAGGATCCTTTCTTCTGTGAATGGACTGGTATCGACCTCCCTTTCCAGAGTGCATCTATTCTTTGATTTAGGTACCTCCAAATCCTCTTCTTTTGTGAATACTGAGCAGAAGTATTCATTCAGTATCCCTGCTTTCTCACTGTCATCCTCTGCCCACCCTCCCTTCCCTTTAAAAAGCCTCACTATCCCTTCCTTCATCTTTCTTCGCTCCCTAATGTACCTATAAAAGGTTTTGTCCCCCTTCTTAACTGAGTTAGCTATCTTTTCCTCAGTTTGGGCTTTTGCTATTCTGATTGCCTTCCCCACTTCCTTCTGCTTTAGCTGGTACAGTTCTCTGTCCTGCTTCTTCTGTGTTTTCTTATACCTCCTGAATGCTACCTTTTTCTCCTTAACCTTCCCCACCACCTGTTTTGAGAACCATAGTGTTTTTTTCCTTTGTTTTGCTTTGTTGATTTGATTCACACAAAGACTTGTTGCCTCTGTGATGGCTGTTTTGATTTTTCCCCATTGTTCCTCATCCCCTCCTTCTTGCCAGTTTGCTAGTGCTTTTCTGAGGCACTGTCCCATTTTCCCAAAGTCAGCCCTCCTAAAGTCTGACACTCTTGCTTTTGTATGGCTCAACTGTATGGCTGTGTTTATTGTGAACCACACTGTATTGTGGTCACTTGTTCCCAGATGGCTACCCACTTCTAAATCTGAGATATTTTCTCTATCCCCATTTAACAGTACCAGGTCTAAGATTGCTCCCTCCCTAGTGGGTTCCACCACTACCTGTCTGAGGCATGTCCCCTGCAGGGCATCAAGAATAAACCTGCTTTTTGATGTGGCTGCAGCCAGGGTGCTCCAGCTAACGTCTAGCATATTCAGGTCCCCCATCAACAATAACTCCCCTTTTTCTTCCATTCTAAGGATGCCTTCTATCATTTTCTTGTCCATTGCTTCCCCCTGAGATGGGGGTCTGTATACCACCCCTGTGCGAATGTTGGTGCTATAGCCTGTTTCCAGGTTAACCAACAGTGCCTCATCTACTCCCTGTTTATCCTTTAGTTCTGTTGCTTTGATCCCTTCCCTTACATAGAGAGCTACTCCTCCTCATCTTTTACCCTCCCTGTCCCTCCTGTACATTGTGTATCCTGGTATGTTGACATCCCAGTCATGGTTCTCAGTGTACCATGTTTCTGTGATTGCCACAATATCTAGAGGTCCCTCTTCTATCAAGGCCACTAGTTCAGGGAGCTTGTTACACAGACTATGGGCATTGGTACTCATCACCATACATTTGTTGATGGCCTTACCCCTTTTAGACCTATCCCTGTCCTTACTGCCTTTTTCTGCATTTAACCCTGTCCTGCTCCCCATTAACTTCTCTACCTTGGTGTTTACCTCTCTATCTACAGTGTTTTGTTGGGGGAGGCTGGATTTTCCCTGCTCCTTTTCAGTGCCTCCCCCCTTCACTAGTTTAAATGCTTGTCAATTATGCATTTAAACCTATCACCTAGGATTCTGGTTCCCCTCCAGGACAGATGTAGACCATCATGCCAGTATAAGCCTGTATCCCTCCAGGTGGACCCCCAGTTCCCAATGAAGCCAAAACCCTGAGCTCTGCACCAGTTTTTCAACCATTCATTGAATCCCATGGTGTAGAGTACTTTAGCATCACCCTTGCCATAGACAGGCAACACTTCTGAGAAGGTTACGGTATGTGCTACTTGTCTAAAGCCCCTCCCCAACTCTTCAAACTCCTCTTGTACTGCTGTAATCCCATTCATAGCCAGGTCATTTGTCCCTAGGTGGACAAAGATATCCAGCTCCCTCCCTTGTGCTGCTGCTCCCGCGATCCTGAGGATTCAATCCCTGTCCCTCCAAGTCATGGCCCCAGGCAAGCACCTTACCTCCCTCTCCCCTTCATTCCCCAGATTTACCCCCCTAATAATTGAGTCCCCCACCAGGAGTTATTTCCTTCCCCTGTGGGATCCCATGCCACCCTTCTGTGGGACTCCTTTGTGGAGGTTCCCAGCATCCTCTTTGGTCTCTACTGCTGGTTCCTCCATAGAGGAACCACCCTCCGGTAAAAGAGTGTATGAACTGTGGAGAGGTACAACTGGAGGAATGTGCAGCTGTTCCACCACCCTCTCCCTACCTGAGCCCACCTTGGTCCAACTGCTCCTCTTTCTTGGCAACCTCTTAGGTAGCAGCAGTGGCCCTGGTGGTCCCTGAATAGGGGAGGAGGTTTCATGAATTCTAGCCAAGTCAGCCTGGAGATGAGCAACCTCCTCCCTCAGACCAGAGAGGTGCCTACAAATAGGGCAGTATTGCAGCCTCCAGAAAGTCTCCCAGAAGACTGCTGCCCCACAGCCAGTGCATTGCACTACTCACCACATATCTGTCTTCTTTCCTGATTCTCTTGTGTTAAGCCTTTTTTTTTTTTGTTATATATAGTTTTTGAGTGTGCTATTAGCTTCAATGCAGAGTGCTGTGTTGGTAAGAAAACGTGCTGTATGCACCTTCCCCCTTGAGGAAATGATGTCACAATCCCTGCTATAAAGGAAGTGAAACCTGAGGGGGTAGAATGTGGGAAAGGGTGGGTTTGGGCCTAAGCTGTGCCTTCAGGAACAGTCAGCTACAAGCCCTTACCCACCTTTTGGATGAGTGTTAACCTTCCTTTCAGCAAGTCAACCTGCATAACAATCAGGGGAACACAGTCTCCTGCACCTGAGGCTGTCTGTGTTTCAGTCCACACTGCAGCTTTTGCTATAACAACTCCTTAACTGCCAGTAAATTATTTAAAAATAGTTTGTCACAAAGTAGTAGGCCAGGGAGGGGCTGTGGACGTGGCCTACCTAGACTTTGGCAAGGCATTTGACACAGTCCCACACAAAATATTAATAATCAATTTAACTAGCCTGGGAGTGGGTCCTAGGGTGGTAGCCTGGGTAAAACATTGGCTGGACAACAGGACACAGAAGGTAATTGTAAATGGAGTCCACTCTGAAGAAAGGGGGGGGTCACTAGTGGGATACCGCAGGGTTCAGTACTGGGTCCAGTCCTTTTTAATGTCTTTATAAGTGACATGGCAGAGGGACTGGAAGGAAAAGTATGCCTCTTTGGAGATGACACAAAGATCTACAACAGGGCTGATACACAAGGAGGTATGGAAAGGATGAGAAGGGACTTGGCATAGGTGGAGGAATGGTCAGAAGTATGGCAGCTTGGATTCAATGCAGAGAAATGCAAAATAATGCACCTGGGAAACAAAAGCCCAGGGGAAGATTACACAATGGGGGGGGTAGTAATGACAACAAAAATGGAAAGGGACCTGGGGTAATCATATCAGATGATCTTAACATTGGCAAGCAATGTGAGAAGGCAGTAGGAAGGGCTGGGGGGATACTGGGATGTATAGGGAGAGGCATCACCAGGAGAAAACAGGAAGTTGTTATCCCTCTGTACAGACAGTTGGTGAGACCCCATCTGGAGTACTGCGTCCAGTTCTGGAGACCCCTTCTCCGCAAGGACATAGACAGGATGGAGGCAGTCCAGAGGAGGGCAACTAAAATGGTGCAGGGTCTGCAAGAGAAACCATAAGAGAAGAGACTAAAGGAGCTGAATATGTATACCCTTGAGGAAAGAAGGGAGAGGAGGGATATGATAGAAACTTTTTAGTACCTCAGTGGAATCAACAAAGTCCAAGAGGGTAGCATCTTTCAGAAAAAGAGATGTGCAAGAACAAGGGGACACAATTTGAAGATAGAGGGGGGATGGCTCAGGGGCAATGTGAGGAAGTATTTTTTCACAGAGAGGGTATTGTATGCATGGAACAGCCTTCCTGAGGAGGTTGTGGGGTCTAAAACTGTGGGAGAATTCAAGAATGCATGGGACAGACATAAGACAATTCTTGTGGTGGTAGGAAGAAATAGACTATTGGTTAACTAGGATCTGCAGCTTATCCTGTAGGTAGGAAAATGGGCAGACTAGGTGGGCCAAGCAGTCCTTAGCTGCCATCAAAGTCTATGTTTCTATGTTACTTACCCACTGAACATGCAGGCAGACAATCTGAGACGTACTGAGGCAGCCTTTTGATTATCACTCTGTAGGTCCAAGAAAAAGCATTTCTTTGATGTCTGAGTTTAAGAGATGACCAACCAAGCATGGAGTACAGTAAGCAGTGATTGATGGAGTAAGGGGCACTGGCTATAAATTGTAGGGCCCAATGGTAAAGTGTGTTGAGCTTAGCTAGGGCAGTAACGGTGCCTTGGCCATAGAGGAAGTTGGCGTAGTCAAGAAGGGGAAGGAAGGTGGACTGAACCATTCTCACTTTGGCTTCTTGCATGAGAAGATGCTTAATACAGTAGAACAGGCCAAGTCTTTGTTTTAGTTTTTTTGCTAACTCATCAATATGGTCAAGGAAGGACAACTTGCAGTCAGCCTGAAACCCCAGATATTTAAATTTGGCCACAAACTCCAGTGACTCCCCCAAAAGGGTGGTAATTTGTTATATAGGACAATGGTTGGATGCTGGGATTACAGGGGAGAAAAGCTTGGTCCTGGATTTCGTGGTGTTTAGTAAGAGCATGAGATGCAGGAGGTTTTGTTGCAAATGATTAAACTCTAATTGCAAGTAATTGCATGCCAAGTCAGGGGCGGGCCTATTTATATAAAGAAGAACATCATCAGTTAAAAGATGAATGTTTGCTGATGTAATACTGTAATTGATGTTGTTGATGTATAGTGCAAATAAAAGAGGACCTAATATAGGCCCCTGAGGCACACCCCTGAGGAGAGCTTTCAGTGGAGAGAGTTTCCTGTCCGCTTTGACCTGCTGGTAGCGACCCTTTAGATAACTGGTGAACCAATTCAGCGATGTGGTGTCAAGACCAAAGTTTTGAAGAGTAAGCAGTAGCAGGTCATGGTCCACCATATCAAAGGCCTTACTAAGGTCAAGAAATAGGGCACATACGTGTTGTTTAGCATCAAGACCTTTAGCCAATCATTAGATACTGTAGCAAGTGCCGATACCGTACTATGGTCCAGTCTGAACATGGATTGAACAGGATTGAGCAGATTATGAGACTACAGATAGTTTCTAAGCTGGAGGTTGACTAATTTTTCAAGCATTTTGCAAAGAATGGGAAGGAGCGATAAGGGCCTATAGTTGTTTAGGTCGCTCATCACCAGATTTGAACAGTGGTATGACATGGGCAACTTTCCAAATGGACGGGATGACATCCTGAGTAAGGGAAAGGTTGAAAAGGTGGGTGATGGGGGTAGACAATACATGGTACCCTAATTTTAGGAAGTAAGAGTCACTAAGGTCAGCACCAGCACTTTTCTTTGTGTCTAGATTTAGCAAGAGATCTTCCACCTCCTTTACAAAGGTAAAATGGAAGGAGAAGAAAGCATAATGAGTAAGGGTGTCACAGGCAATGTAGGACGTATCCTGGGCATGGGGCTGCACTCGAAGATTGTAAGCAGGGGAAGAGGCGAATGCAAAACTGGCAGTGGCAAAATAGTTATTAAGAAGACCAAGGATGGCTTGCTTATCAGTGGTGTAGGAGCCACCTGTGGAAATTTTTGCAGGAAAGGAGCTGGCTGGATTATGCCCATCAGTGTCCTTTAGGGACTTCCAGAATTTTGTGGAACAGTTGGAGGCATAGGTTAGTTCAGATTGGTAGTATCTGGCTTTTTCAGCGCTGATTAACTTAGTGCACTGGTTCCTAGCTGCTCTAAAGGCTACCTATTCAGGCAGAGTTTTAGTTTTCTGCACCTACTTCCAGAGGGCATCTCTATGGAGCATTGCATCTTTCAGGCTGGCTGTAAACCAAGGGCACAGTCTTTTCCTGGTGCGAGTTTTGGTTAAGGGTGCATGTCGATTAGTGGTGTGCGAAGTGGCTGAAATTCGCTCCACGAAGTGATTAAAGGAGTGACGTGGAATCCGCGAAGTGCTCTGCAATGCAAAGTGGAGTACTTTGCGTCATAATGAGGAATGCAAAGTCCATTGAAACCAATGATTTTGCATTATTCTGCCTTCCCCAAACTACTTCTCCACCAATTTTAAGGCAAAGTGCATTGAAATCAATGTACTTCGCATCACTTTGCTTTGGTATTGAGCGCCAAGGCGTATTTTGCAGTACTTCATGGGATTGCAGGTCGCATGGGCTCTAGATTGTTCTGCACAGCCTCAGTTCTGTGTAATGTGTGTGTAGTGGAAGATATAGACAGTTTCTTCTCAGAGCTCTGCGATTCAAATCCTCTCAAAGCTGTTAAAAAAGCATTTTTGAGCCATTTGTTTTGCTCAAAATTTAGTACATTGATTGTAGGAAACCCTCCTGTGCTCATATCATTGAGTGTTTATTGTTTGTGTGTGGATTTTGAATGTTAATTTAGAACAGTCAGTCTGTGTACTGTGAAGTGTGCTTTGGGGGAGGGGGCGTATCTGTGGTGTAGGTAGATTAACTGGGAGAAAAAGGCAGTCTTTCTGTTTTAGTTGTATTTTTCTTGTATAACTGTGTTAATGTACACACAGTAATATTTTCAGTAATTCTTGACATTTTTTTGTTGATTTTTGTGGTGCAGCAGTGTATAATTTCAGTTTGTTTAAAACATTTGGTTATATTACTAAAGGTTTTCAATTTGCTATGCATTACTTGTAGTGTGTGTGTGAGTATGTGTGCGATGCATGCCATTTAATCAGACACCTTTTATTGTGCCACAGAGTAATTGCAGCAGTGTGAACCTGCTATCTACCACACCTGCATGAATTTTTTATACTGCTTTGTAGTATATTTACTGGTAGTGGACTGTTATTGCCATGAACTACCCCCCCCCAACCGGCAAAAGGTATTCTTTTCCAGATGCGGATTTGTGACTTGTAAGCACTGGCTAGGTGTTGTTGTGCCTTTGCGTATGCATCTCTTGAGTGGGCAGTGCAATCTTAATCTGTCTGTGCATTTGCAATACACCATTAATTCTGGGAGACTTTGCATTTTTTTTTTTTACCCTCTCATTTCACTTTGTCAGCACTGGGAATTTTCTAGACATAAGACAGTAGCATTTTGGAGATGCACATTAATTCTGGTGACTGTGTGTGACCACTGCGTGCATGACTGAGTGCACCATTAATTCCGAGAGACTTTGCATTTTTTGTTACCCTCTCATTTCACTTTGTCAGCACTGGGGAATTGTCTGGACACAAGAGAGTTGCATTTTGGGGATGCACATTAATTCTGGTGACTGTGTGTGACCACTGTGCGCATGACTGAGTGTGCCATTAATTCTGGGAGACTTTGCATTTCTTGCTGTGCTCTCATTTTACTTTGTCAGCACTTGGGAGTTTTCTGGACACAAGACAGTAGCATTTTGGGGATGCACATTAATTCTGGTGACTGTGTGTGTGAGGGGCTGCTAATATTGTTTTCACTTTGCCTTACTTCGCATTAAGACAGAATGACAACGCAAAGTAATAATTACAAGGTGAAGCGAGCCTTTTGTATTGGCCACTCCGTGTAGCGGAGTGACAACGCGAAGTGCCCACTTCGCATTCACTTTGCTGGCAGAATTTAAATTCACTGCATCTCTAATGTCGATTTATGGTTCCAAGGATGATGTCCTGGAACAAACGCTCCAGATAATGTTGGCAGGTAGGAGTAATTTACACACCAGTTTTAAAATATAGTGAGTAAAACAAAATTGGGATGGGTATGAGTGTTGTAAATCTGGAAAAAATGCTCCTTTTGAATCACCAAATATGTTATGAAGCACTATTCTTTGGAGTGTGGAGTATTTACAAATGTTGAGTGAGTATCGGTACTAGTTAAAAAAAAATTTCTGAAGAGTATTTCCTAAAATGAGGTGAGTAAAATAGGTCAGTACCCCCTTATCTGGAGCCCTGCCTGGAACCACTCATAGTCACTTACAGTGGTGGCCAAGTAAAATTCCTGCCAACAGGAGCTTTTAAGGTCCACAAGAAAGGCGTGTTGGTCAAGGTTACAAAGTCTTCTTTTGTAGATGTAATGAGAAGTGGAAGCAGTTTTGGGGACAGCCCTCACACAGGCTGGTCACTTAAGTCATTGAAGAAAATACCTGAGTGAGAGATGAGATGAGGTTTATTTACCAGAATTAGGTCAAGTAAGGTGCTATGGTCTGGATTTTTAAGATTTGGAGAGGTCATTTACGTAATAAGATGGGTAAGTCTGAAGGTGTCGCTGAGGTCGTTTAATGGTTTGGAGCAAGAAGAGAACCAGTCGAGGTTGAAGTCACCCAAAATAAGGACCTCAGTGGACAGCTTGACCAAGGTTTTACTCACATGCTCCAAAAGCTTAAGCTCCGCTGATGGGGGTCTGTAGCACCTAATGATGGTAAGGGACATAGTAGAAGGAAATAAGACCTTTAAAGTCTGGCTTTCAAATTCCTTAGGTGAAGTAGTAGAGTCAATTAAAGTGGCAGAGAGGTTATCACGGACATAGATTGTGACCCCTCTCTTCTTGAAATCCAGTCGGATCTGAGCACATTATAGGACAGAATGTTAATTTCTAAGTCAGAAGTAGGATCATTCAGTGGACATCAGATATTTTTTGGACTCCATTTCCAGCCAGTAGTTATTAAACTCTTTCTATCCTTTTCTATTTGCTGCTCTTTTGTTCACTGTTATTGAATCTCTTTGTATACCTTGGTCAGACCTGAATTGATGTTTCTTGCAATGTCATTGTTTGCTTATTTCCCCCATTCACATTTTTACACATCACCATAATAGCTTTTTTCCTTAGCCCTTCCCTGCCTGCTCATCACACCCCAACCTCCCTTCCCCCCCATTTACTATCCCCTTGTTATTTGTGTATCATTATGGTGTAGTAAGTGTTATTATTTAGCAGGTGGTCACTGTTCTCTGCATTACATTTCAATATATTTTGTGATTGCCCTTACGGCAGATCCTCACAAATGTACTTAATGAAGCATTCTGATTGCTATTCAGTTGTATGGTATATTTGGACCTGTTCTTCTCGTTCTGGCTGTATTCGCCAAAACAGTTTGTTGCCACAAATGTCATAAATATTACAACAGCAAGTTCTAATGCTACAACTGCCACCCCAGCTGATAAGTCATAGGACAAGTATTTTAAGTATAAATGGTGCCTGTCTTCACTATACTCACACACCCCCTGATGAAGTGGCAGAGTGCCACAAAGTGCTGGGATTGTGGCATGGCATTTTTTGCACAATGAATCTTGAATACCTTTGTAAGCCCTGATGTGAGTGCTTTGGTTTTTTGCATGTACAGTTATGCTTGCCTAGCATGGTGGCTCCAAAGTGAATATGAGGTGAACAGCACATGCTTTCTGAATTTGTACCATTACCCTGCCTATACTGATGCCTCATCAAGGCCCTATCTGGGTTGACTGAGTACTTTGTTTAGCCAGCTGCCCAACCCTGCTTGTACCATGAAACTGCCCATACTCAAGCCTTGTCTATCATACTATGTGGGTGGACATAATTTTTTGCTTGACTGATTGACCATTCCCTGCCTGCTTAGATGCACTGCTTTTACTGAGTTTTTGCCAATACTCTATCTAGGTGGACTGAGTGTCCTGTTGCCTTTACTCTGCCAATGCTAAAGCCCTCCTCTCTTCCAGTATCTAGGTGGATCTATTTTCAATAACTGTTGGGACCCTGGGGGTGAAGCTTGCTAGCTAAGATGGTGGCAGACAAATTTGTGCTGAGGGAACCACCGGGGACCAATTTTCATCCATCTGTAAATACCGACTACACTAAAGGGATAGATATCTGGGATCAACTAAAGCTGAACCGGAGCTTTCAGTTGATACCTTTTTGATGGGAATCCACTATCACTGAGGTCCAGGGCACTACAGATAAAAGCAGCTGGCACAAACCACATTGCAGGCCAACAGACAAGAACAGAGCCCTGTCTACAGGTTAAAACACAACCTTGGATAAGCAGCTTTCAGGGACCCAGCTCGGGCATCTTACTTACAGAGCTAAAGAATGGCACACCAATCTTCATCATCCTCTTAAAATGAGCTTGCCAACATAACTAAAATGCTCAGACAAATTCTGACCGACACTGCTGAACTGAAAGCTACCACCACATGCACTAATATCAAGCTACAAGCCCTCACCATGAGGGTGACTGGCTCAGAACGGACTGTTAGAAAACATGAGGAGTCATTATAAAATCATCATGGGCAACTCAGGGAGCAGCAAAACCAGATACAGTACCTGTTGAGTAAAGTGGATGACATGGAAAACATGGCGTGGAGGGGCGGGATATGGTGTCTTTCTTACAATCTACCCTGCCAGCCATCCTTCAGCTCAACAATGGGGCTTTGTCAGAGATTGAGCAGCCCACCAATTCCTCACACCCAAACCTAAGCCAGGTGACTTCCCAAGGCCCTTACTGTGCAAATTCTTATGATATCCTATGAAGGAACTCTACCTTAAGACAGAAAGGGAGAGAGGCAACCTAACATGGGAGGGCAAAAATATTCAACTATACCAGGGCTTTTCACAAGAGCTATCCAGAAGGTGCAAGACATATGCCAGTGTAAAACACCAGCTATATAAATTGAACATCCCGTCTATTATAGTAGGTATCCTGCTTTGCTTTGCATACAATTCAGTGGGGACACCATTACCTTCAACAATACAGGAGAAGTGGAGCACTTTTTAATAGACATTTCCAGGGACAGAAATGCACCTTGTCAGTTACTATCAAAACCATGAGGCAATGACTGTCATGAAATAGAGATCACAGAGTCAGACACAGACTCTCAAGCACTGCAATCCCATTCAGAAACCTTTTAAGGAGAACCATGGCAACAGATGCAGAGGGGCAGACAGAAAAAGTGGAACAGAAATATGCCACCCCGGAAGCGCTCTCCCCACTGTGCTAGATCAAGGACTCTTCAATGCCAGCATCGACTTTCTGACACCAGCAGCAACTCGCCAGGAGATACACTGATTATGTTCACCAACTGGTTCGAAACTCTATGAGATTTGACTCAAACAGCGCTTGATCTCTCTGGTACCACATGAGGAAATGACAACTTCGTCCAAGCCACAGGGGCTACAGTCTGTAGACTGGTCCCCTTTCTACTGGGAGTGGGCTGACTGCATTGCTGAGACTTCAGAAGAGACTGTACAAACTCCGTCGCAGCCACAAGAAATCCCAGACAAAGGTTCCTGTATGCAACCTGCTGCTGTGATATGAGAGGAAAGAATGGAACTCTCCTGAGGTGTGGTGCAAAGTTGTGGTTAATGGTAAGACTGCATTTTCCCCATGCTTGGATTGACCACGGTAGGGAGTGCTGGACATTAGTGCATACAGCCCTAAATGTGAACTGCGATAGCAGTTTACTTTAAAATGTAGAAGGCTAAGGGCACAATATGTGGTAGCTGATACAGATATTAAAAAGGGTTCTGTTTTGTTGTAGCAGTTTAGCCTGTGTAATGCCCCACATATGGGGCTTACCTTAAATGGCTCCCGGTTTCCTCACGTTGCTTCCTTAGTGTCCCGTTCCCCTTGGCACTTTATGCCACCTGGCCCATGTCCACTGTGCTCCCCCTTGTGCCCCAGGTTCCACAAACATGGCCCCATACTTTGTTTAAGCCCATTTTCAGGTTTAATCCTTGGTCATGAGTCGCTGATGTCATGCCAGTTCAGTTCCGGATGCCGGAGCAGTTCCTGACGCGGAAAGCGCATGCGTGGCAATCATTCGTGACCATGCATATGATTCTTGCATAAATCCGGAACGAAATCCACACAGCTACCAGTGCAAGATTGGTACTGGCTGTGCTATTCATTCCATGTCCAATTAATACATTTCGGGGGTATGCAAATATTTCTCTGGACTGGTCTTGGGGCAGCTGCAGTATATGAGTGACGAGGCATGTGTCTGCTACTTTCCTTTTGTTTTGACGTTAAACTTTTTATTGAAATATTTCAGTACACACAATATCAGAAACATGTACAGACAAGCATCCAACATCTCAGTACATACAGGGACTTTTTAAAGTTCATAGCACTGTAACAAATACATAATGGTGCATTGCACAGGATCAGTTAAGAGCAGTCAGGTCATATCTGCTTCCACTTGTGATCCTGAACAGATCTAAATCACATGGAGTATCACTGTGGTACAGCACTTATCACTTTACTACTATGTGTTTCACCTGTTTGTGGTTCTCATTAGGGAGCCCTGGTCAGGCTGTTAGCCTCCCCAGGATAAAGCAGGTAACATTAACAAATTGGAACAGAAGGGGATACCCCTCTCTGGACTGTACCTGGGACAAATCAGTTTGAAGCTAGTATTGTAACAATATTTGTAGTGGCTATCCTTTTCAAGGGCTCAAAAATTGATTGTGGGCTGGTAACCAGTTGGCCCGTAACTTTCAAAACTTAATAGCCAAACCCAATTTGTCTCAACCTGATTTGGTGGACTCTGAAATGTTAGGAAAGGTGCCCATACTTGGTCATAAAAGTAGGATTTACCCAGGGAGAAATAAGATAGGAGTTATGTTGTAGCCAGGTGACCCACTGCCAGCAGCCATTCGTTAGGGAATGGCACCTCCTTCTATCTCCATCTCTGAAGTCTTTTGGCTGTGATACTGGCAACCATGGCTCATTTTAGAAGGGGTGGCTCTGAGGGATGAAGTGTGAGGCATACCAGTAGTATTAGATGAGAGTCAAAAAATATTTCAGGCAGGAAAACCTTGTTAAAAAACTTAAGCATCCCTTTCCCAAAAATTGGAGATTGCCGGGCACTCCCATAGAATGTGGAGAGAGGGATCCCAGGTGAGTGTTATCTCCAGCAGGTGTCTGAGGTAAGAAACCCCCTGGGTTTCAGGGCCTGTTGTATCCTGTATCACCTGTGGAGAATTTTCAGCTGTATAAGCTGGGCTTTGGTGACCCTATAGGCAGCGTGGGCGTGATGCTAAGCAGTCTTCCATTGGTCGTTGCAAAGGCCACCCCTAGCTCCTCATGCCACTGCAGCTGAATCTTGATTATGGGGGGGGGGGATCTCTGAGAGATTTGTAGATAACTCCTGCTGCACCTCTGAGAAGCCCTAAACACCTCTTCAATGGTTGCTGCTTGTCTTGCTTAGCTGTGGACCTCCGATGAGGACACAGAAAGACTGAAGCACCCTCAGTTGTAAGAAGAGCCAGAAATCCCTCTTTGTGATCGAGTACTGGGCCACCAGATCTCCAAAGGAGGTATTAATGTGTGGTCTGGAGAGCGAATGTCACAGTCATAATGAATGCTTGCTTTTTGCCCCCCCCCCCAGGATGCAGGACCCCAGTGGGGTGTATTGAAAGGGAGGGTCGAGTAACTGTTGTTACTTGGACACCTTTATCCAATATAAGTAAGATATTGAGATACTGGGATGTGTCCTCATTAGCTTGATTTTATCATACAGGACCACCCGGAGGAGGGAGCATTGTGCATCTGCCCTTCCATGGCCACCCACAGAGGAACAGATGGAGGTGAAGTAGAGAGGGATATTTTACTGTTTGTGCTAGGACAAAGGTGGCATGATAATATGCAAAACTGGGGAGTCCTCACCCCCTCTAGACAAATGCTGTTGATGTTTGGCCATGCTGAATCTGGGTGGGTGGCCTTCCCATAGGGAGGATACTACCACAGCATCAAGCATGGACAACCAAATGTTCAGAATCTTGATGGGGAGATGGGAGAGGATAGTGGAGGACCTTGGGGTTGAGCACCACTTAATGGCCGCAATCTTCCCAGTTAAGGACATGTGGAGGAGTTTCCAGCTGCTTAGATCCTGTGTCAGAGAGTCAATTATTGGGGTGAAGTTTACTTTGCTCAACTTTTGAATTTTAGGGAAGAGCTTCATTCCCAAGTGTTTGATTCCTGACTCACACCAATGCCAGGGAGCACCCACAGGAGACTGGTGGCTACAGAGCAGGTTAAGTGAGAAAACATTTAATATGAAGGACAGAGATATCACAAAACTCAGTGAGCAGTTTCTGTAGGGGGGAGATGGCAGTCATGAACCATCAGCCAGGACAATGTCATCTGTACACGACAAGGTTCTATGTTTCCCCAATCTTTAGTTCTGTTAGTTGTGAGTGTACCTGCAGAGCCATGACCAATGGCTTTATGGCCAGTAGGACTAGTAAGGGCAAGAGAGGGCAGCCATGCCAAGTGCTTCTCTGGAGGGAAAAAGAGTGAAACAGGGTACTGTTGGTCAGTACTTGGGTGTACGGCTGTCGGTATAGGGTGCCCACTGCGTGTTGAAAATGGGGGTAAAAGCACACATTCCACATGTCCTTAAAGAGGCAGACCCACTCCATGGAGTTGAATGTCTTCTCAATATTGTTTGTTAGGGCAGCTGCTGGTGTACAGAGGGAGGCAGCCAGGTACTGCAGGTCCAGGATTGATCTAAGGGTGTTAGAATCCATTCTCCCCTTTACAAATCCTGCTTGGAAGGGATGTGCTAAGAATTGAAGGATGGGGTCAAGCCTGCCCACAAGTATTTTCAGTAGGACTTTAGTGTCCCCATTGAGGAACAAGATGGGGCTGTAGCTACCTGGTAGAACAGGGTCCTTCTTTTTTTGGCAGCACTGTTATAAAAACTTTTGACTTCAATTGAGGAAGGTGGCCCCATGTAAGGATAACTTAGAATGCCTTTAGTAGCAATGGGGCAGTTTCTGCTATCATCTCCTGGTTGAGATCTATGGGGAGTCTATCACCCCCTGGTGATTTGTTTTTGTTCATCGCCTTTGTTCAGCTGCTCAGACCTCATCTAAAGTGAGAGAATTCAAGTCTCTCTCTGAGTTCTAGGGGGACCCTGGGTAGTGGCACGCATCCCAGATTCAGTTTGAGTTAGTTGGCAATGGGGAGGAGTAAAGTTTGAGATAGTAATCCCTCATTACCTGGTTCAGATCTTTGGAGTGCAGGATACCGATAGTTACGGAGTCCAAGGATGTGTCTTTCCACCTGCATTTTCCAGAGCCAATAAAAGAGTGAATTGATGGCTCTCTTTTTCCCATTCCCAAAACCTATGATGAGACCGGATTAGAGCTAACTCAGTGCTAGGGGAGCACAGGTGATTTAGTCTGTCTCTCAGCTGGAGAACTGTATATAGATTTGAGGTTGGGTCAGATTTGACAGCATCTTCAGGTAGGACTGTACCCCAAATACTTTCCATAGTTTAGTGTCCCCCCCACCCCAGTAGGCAGAACCTCCTTCCCGCACCCTTCTGCATCACCCATGCTGGTGACTGGCACTGCCCTCTGCTCACCACCACAGACAGTCACTGACTGAACAGTCCAGAAATGGCATTATTCAGAACATGTACTCAAACAATGAGCATGTAATCTGAACATTGAGGTTCCCAGTCTGTTCAGTTGGTGGCTGGCCAGGGTGATGAGCAGATGGCTGTGCCAGCTGCCAGCATGGTGGCAGTGGTGCGAGAGGAGAGGAAAGGGAGGGGTCCCACTTCACTGGGTGGGAAGATGGGGTCCCTACACTATAGAAAGTATTCAGGTGGTCAGTAGCTATGTGACCAAATACAAAAGAGAGAAACACAAAAAGCTGCTTGAATTGCAACAAAAAGTTAAGGGCTTTGAGAAGAGAGCAGCAGATGGAGAACGGGGAGAGATTTTCTATTATTACTTTTTACTCCTCCTCCTCTCAGAGCTGGCAGGCGGCCTTGGCCCCCTCCCTTGGAGGGGACTCATCTTTTTGGTGGGCTTTCCCGCACCCACCCCACCAGCCATCCCCACAGGTTGCCCCTCCCCATGACACCTCTGAGGCTGGAAGGTCAAAAAGCTGTGGGTTCTATCCCCACACCGGGCACTTTGGTTAAATCTCAATACTGATACTGATGCTGTGGCATTGCACTCTTGAGGTAGTGTCTTTCAGATGAGAAGCTAAACCTAGGTCCCATCTGCCTGTTCTGGTGGTAGTTCAGGTAGCTGTTAAAGATCACGTGGCACTTCTCGAAAAGAGCAGGAGAATTTCCCCGGTGCGTAGGCCAAATTTCCCTCTTTCACTAAAAATACCACCAACAGCTTGATCTGGTTCATGGTCAGTTGGCATTCATCTGAGTTCCCCAGCACCAGAATGTTGCTGAAAATAGGCAGAATTGTCTAGTCCTCCTTTCCCGGTCAACAAAAACTAAATAAGAGATGGACTGTAGGAACCAGTGTTATAAACTACTAGCCAGGATAAAAGATACTGGCTGGGCTTATCTGAAGAGAGAAATATCTTATACTTCGGATCCCTACTGAACTTTAGTGTTTTACAGTGCTAAAAAGGATAGAGCAATATATTGAAAGCTGTATAACTATAGAGCTTAAAGTGCTTTTAAAGACATTTAAGTGTTTATTCCTAGCATGCTACAAAAAAGATCAGCCTGTATTTATTGGAGATCTGATTCAATATTTATTGCAATTTATGTGGACCCATCTGTATACAGTTGTAATGAATTGCGTCTTTTATGTTATTTGTCTTGTTGTCAGTATATAAGTGATCAAACTTTTTTTTATACTTCTTTATTGATTACATTTATATAAACATAGGCCTGGATATTCAAAAGGGTTGCGCCATGCGCAACAGGGTTGCGCATGCGCAAGTCCAAAATGCGCCATTCTGCGATATTCAGCAGGAGACAGTTACGCCACTGGCACCAGGTTGCGCAAGAGAGCAATGCAAATGAATGCATGCTCAACAGGAGGGGGAGGATCCATGCATAACCTGCGCAACCCGATATTCAGTTGGGTTGTGCAGAGTTGTGCATGCGCAACCCCCAACCTGCGCCTGCACAACCTTGAGCCAAAAAAAAAGGCTTAAGTTGAGGGCCACCCACAGGTGAGCTGCTGCATTGCAGAGTGCAACACAGCAGCTGCCACCCCTGGCTGGCTCCCAACTCGGTCCCTGTGCCCCCACCAGCCCAATTGCGGGCATAGTGTAACTCACGACTCCCCGCCCACACATCTCCACAGCCCGATCGCGGGCAGTACAGGCTGTAACCCCTCCCACATATCCGAAGCCGATCGCGGGCAGTACAGGTACAAGAAACACCCCCACCCACACACACACACACGTGCGAAGCCCGATCGTGGGCATAGCGTGTGTAAACCCCCAGTGCCCGATCGCGGGCAGAATGTAACCCCAAACCCGAATATCTCCCTGGTGGTCCAGTGGACCGTAAAAGCCCGATCGCGGGCAGAATGTCACATCACAAACCCCCAAACATCTCCCTGGTGTCTAGTGTCCCCCCACCCGAAGCCCTCCACCCGCTCCCCCACAGCGGTGGGCGACAGCATCACCGCCTGCCTTACGCCGCCCACCGACTGACTGTCGGTAGGGAACTGCACGCCGGTAATTGCAGAGCACAGCCAATGGGCGTGCAGCATACCGCTCATGATGACCGTCAGATTGTGAATGAACATCATTCACAAATCCTTTGAATATCACCCCAGCCACACCCCTCGCGTAACTATTTTGAGCAGCGCAAGGGTTAGCGCCAGAATGGCGAGTTTGAATATCCAGGCCATTCTGTTTACTTCACAGATCATAAAACAAGTACTCCAATTAACTGATCAACATGAGTACAATCAACTTAGACAAGGCAAAAAATAAATAATTTCTTGGCTGCTTCCTACATCAGCCTTCTTCACTGGTCGTTTCAGACAAGGGTAAACAGTTAATTCCAGTCCTTTTGCAAAGTGAGTGTAGGAAGTCACACCATAGTATACTGATGATCACAAGCTCATTTTCATTAATAAAAAGTAAACCAAACTAAAACAATAAAGAAAAAAACTAAGCCAAACTTTAAGGTCATTGCCTTTTTCAAAGACATTCATTTTTAAGCAGTCATAACTGATGAGCATAGTAAGCAAGTGTATGTTAGCTTATGGTTATCCCCTTTCTGAAATTCCAAGAACAATAGAAAGGTATTCACCAGTTCCTCCTCCCATCACAGGCACACAGCATCGCCTGTCCTTTAGGGGAGAAGCGAACCAAGGTTTCACCTTCCTGAAAGGGAATGCCATCACCTACACTAATTATTTTTAATTATCTTGACCCCTCCAGATCTCCCATCTTGTCTGACTATTCTGGAGAGCCGAGGTTCACTGCTGGAGTTTAAAGGTAATTTCCTCAAATTGTTGTATCTGACAGACTACCTCAAGCCACTCCAGGTTTGTCAGTGGGTTGGCCTCCAGCCACTTTCTAGTTACAGTTTTCATTGCAGCCACCATTAGTACCTGCCAAAGGTAGGTAGCTTCCCATCCCCTTACCTTCCCAGGAATCTCTCCCAGCATGAGAACCTCAGGACCCAGCTGACCCTGTACCTGAAATATTTGCTTTAAAGAATTGTTAATATCCAACCAGAACTACTGAAGATTTGGGCAAGCCCAGAAGATATGAGTGTGGGTGGCTTAAGCAATAAGTCACGAGGGTGTGTGGTTAAACTGAGGAGACCTATAATGTAATGTGTTGTCTTGCTGGGGGAGGGCAGGAGGACATGAAGAAGTACTTCTTTACAGAAGGGGTGGTGGATTAGTGGAACAACTTACCAGCCAAGGTGGTGGTGGTGGTGGTGAAAACTGGTGGGATTCAAGAATGCATGGGATAGGCATAAGACACTCTTAATGGAAAATAATGGGGGGAAGGAGAAAAGGCAGGAGATCCAGTAGGGTCTATGGTGATAGGTAGGGAAAATGGGCAGACTGGGTGGGCTAAGTGGCCCTTATCTGCTGACAAATTCTATGTTTCCATGTTTGTAAATTTTATGTTATGCTTGAATTGCTAACGTCTTTTTTATGATGAAAGTTTTGAATCGATAAAATTTAAATGATTGAATAGTAATTGCAGGTTACATTTCTGAAATGCAGTTTTAGCCAATCAGCTTACCTAGTTTGTGTCACTGTATTTATTAACCTTTTTATTTTCTTGTCCTTGCTCTATCTCATAAAGTGTTGCTTTTTTCTGTGTTGAGTCTGCCTGTGTGCTTTTGAGTGCTCCATTTTAAAATGGCTGTCCCCAGGTTTTCATCTGTATTTGTGCTGTTGGTGAGCTATGCCTGTTGCATCCTAGCCACAAGAAAAGTGATCGTAGTAATGGCATGGGCAGCCATGCACAACAAGGCTGTGTCTTCCTTGAGGATAATAATCATAGGGACCTGAAGAGTGAAGCACGAGAGATCCCTGAAGTCATCAGAACACGGATAGAAACACAGCAGAGTTGTGCATGGTTGCACATGTGTTTTGTGTAGGATATAGTTTTAAACCTAAAATAAAATCAAAAACACATTTTTCTTTCCAATAAAGCTTTGTATTTTTTATTTACCACAAAAAAAAAAACACTCTCACCCAGATGCTTAACCCCCCCCCAACACAGGTGAGGGGTGGGGCTCCTGTTCTTAAAATGATACAGCAGAAGATTTAGTGTAAGGGGAGGTGGTAGTTGTACAGTATACAGTCTAAGTGGGGGGTGAAAGTAAAACAGGTGGGATGAATTTATAGTTTTCTTACTAGAAAAAATGGCTTGATGTACCACAGAAAGAATTAACAGCTTTATGTGACCTTGGTATGACAGTTTTTTTCGTTAGGATGGAAATACATACACCAGTGATAACCATCTACTATAATGGATGTTTTTAAAATAGCTAAAAAAAAATTGGATAGCCAAATGAGCACTCTCGTGAATTATTTAACATTTGCACAACAATGTGAAAGCTCAGTGAAAAATTAAGGCATCTTATAAGACAGAACAAGGCTATGTGAAAAAAAGAATAAAAAGTTTTGTCAGAATGTTTTATCATAAATTCAGCATTGCCTAAACATTCTTCAAGGCTGCTTTGCACATGGTAGGCTAGCTGAGCAGAGGGTGTGCTGGTAATGGGCTTGTAATTTACTGCATTGACGGCCTAATTTTCAAATCTTTTGTGTGGAACCAAGGTTAATAGATGTCACAAGGAAGGAGGAAATTCAGTGCAGTCCACTGCTTCACTCCCACAGGTTCAGGTTTCCTCATGTGAGTGACCTGCAGAGTGCAGACCATGCCTAAGTAAGGCAGGGGCATGGGTAAGACATGGGATCCTCCTCCAGCAGAGGGTACACTACTGTACACAAGTGATGAACCTGAGTAAACACAGGAAGGGTTGAGTAAAAGGTATTCTGTATTTATTTTGTTAACTGGGTAATGGAGATAGAGTCCCATTTTCAGGGCAACCCAAGTTAATTACAAAGTCAAAGCAAAAATTGGAGACAAAATATACAGAAAAAATACAGTACTGCAGAGTCCAGGGACAATACAATTATTAATAACAGTCATTGATATACACAGGAGAACCAAGGTTCGGCAAGAGCGGTACATTGACAACAGGGCTAACACTCAGGTTATTATGTATCATAGGCTGTATATTCAGAAGCAGACAAACTGTAAACTGGCACAAGTCAGCAGATGAGCAGCATCTGGAGTAAGCCAAGGAACGACTCGATCCAGCAGTTAGGGTCAGCAGTTGCAGGAGCATAGACTACCCTCCATCAGGACAACTTTAAGCCCTTTCTTGAGTCTTCCTACTGAGAACAATCTTGCAGGATTGTTAGTAGGGAGTTTCAGAGGGAGGATGTTTAGGTGTCAAAGGATCTCTTGGCCGCACTGGACCTCACCCTCTGTACCTTTTAAAAAAAAGAGTACTACAAGAGGATCACAGGGCTTTTCTTGAAGATTTCATACCAGAATGTCATGAAGGTTAGGAGTAGGGGTGGCACACTTGACTAAAGGCAAGGCAGAAGAGAGGGTACTCGAAATGCCCCTCCAAGAAGCCCAGTTTAATGAGTGAAAGACATTGCAGTGAGTGTTGCTCCCTGGTTGGGGCTTCGGAAGCAATGCAAACAGTTTTATTATATAGAATTTTGAGCTTGTTGGTTCCCAAGCACCTCAGGGATTGAAGAAGAGGAGCACTGTTCATGAGGTAGTTACCTAGACGGTAGAGCAAACCAATTTTTTGATAAAGGGACTTGGAGATATAATTAATGTGGGTTCTAAAGGTGACTTCCTTGGTCCAGATAAACTCCAGGGTATTTGATAAACTCAACCACCTCAGTGTGGACTCCAGAAGATGAGAGGGTTAGCAGTTGCTGCATAGTTATCCCCAGGTTTCTAGGGCCAAACATGGTCACTTAGGTTTTTTTTTTTTTGCATTAAGGACCAATTTCTCTGCAGAAAACCACGAAAACCACGTTTTCCAGTTCTAGAAGGTCACCAGCAAGCTGAGTATGTATTAGATTGGTATCGCTAGAGCATAAGTAAAGCACAGCATTGTCAGCACAAAGCTGTAGGTTAACCCTCCAAAGTTACAAGGTATGTCATTTACAAAAAGGGAGAACAGCATTGGGCCCAAGATGGGAGCCCTGAGGGTCACTGTAAGCAATGGATCTTTTTGAGGATTTTGCACCCTTCCACATCATCATTTGAGAACTGTCAGTCAAGTAGTGGGAGAACCACCAGAGGGATGGCTTATCAGGATTATCAGAGAGGCAAAGCGAGACTAAGTGTGAGGAGGGTAAGAGATTCATAAGAGGACTGGACCATCTGGGAGGACAAGTAGGGGAAGTGAAGACACCAGGAGCTGGATTTTCAGTCCCTCTGAAATCAACGCAGGTGCAGGCAAGAACTGCCACAAGTGGGACTTCATTTGTGGAACTATAGTTGTCCCCGACACATCGTATTTTCAAAGTGGGAGTCATTTTATGTCTGGTTCCCAAATTTATGGCAGTTTCTTTTCAGCACAGCCGTGCTGACATATTACACTTGGTGGGACCAGGTGTAACTTCTCCCGCACTTGCGCCTGCCGCTTATACGGAGCTCACGCTGAATATAGTAAAAGTCTGCAGATGCGAATAATTCATTTTGCTCCGGCTGCTGAGAGTGGGACTTTGTCCCAGGAGTGCCGAAAAAATGGCCCTAGGTGTGTAAAAGGGATCCTAAAGGAATTATGTCTTAGGTACCCTAAGAGAAGGAACTCTGTACAAGGAACAAGGTCAGAGGCACTAACAGGGTACTAGGGATATAGGTCCCACAGCAGTATGGAAAGCAGAGCAATGGGGAATAATTAATAATGGATATGGACAGCTAAGAGGCAGGGTGGGGGGGATGCCTAGAAGGATGCAACATGTGTGGGTCACCTTCAGGCATGTCCTGGAGGTGCTGGTGATGTTTGTTGCAATGTACAGTAGGTTTGCAGTGCTCACTGTGGAACTGCTTGCGGTAACATAGAAACATGGACTTTGACAACAGATAATGACCACTTGGCCTACCCAGTCTGCCCATTTCCCTGCCTGCTGGGTAGACTACAGATCCTAGTTAACCAACAGCCTACTTCTTCCTAACACCCACTAGAATTCCCTTATGTCCGTCCCATGCATTCTTAAATCCCACCACTGTATTTGACCCCACAACCACCTCAAGAAGGCCATTCCTTGCATCCACCACCCTCTCAGTGAAAAAATATTTCCTCATGTTGCCTCTGAGCCTTTCCCCCTCTATCTTCAAATTGTGCCCCCTTGTTCTTGCACATCTCTTTTTCTGAAAGATGCTATCCTCTTGGACATTGTTGATTCCCTTGAGGTACTTGAAAGTTTCTATCATGTCCCCCTTCTCCCTCCTTTCCTCGAGAGTGAACTAAGCTTTCTCTGGAGCAGATCCTAGCAGTCACTGGTGCAGGCAGCCACCATGCTTTCCCAGCGAACACCTAAGGCCCAGGCTGGGGGGGTAGACTGTAGTTGAAAAGAGGGTTGGGGGAACAAGGATCCATGCGAGTGGGGTCCCTGAGGTGGCAGCAACAATCAGATTTGTCCCACTGTGCAATTCAGTTCATCCTATCTCTCCAGCAAGGAGACCGGAACCTGTGGCTGCACATGAGGCCAGGTGTGTCCCCAAGAGGACACCTCACATGCAGTCAAAAGTCCAAGGAGGAAGCTAGGAAACTGATTTTAAGGGACTCCATTGTAATGAAACAGAAAAGTTGGCAGTGGCAGGCAAGAAGAGATTAAGTTCAGAGGAATGCTAGCAGATGCCGTAGTGGAGATTACAATGGAAGGAATACTAGCAGGGTTGTCAGGAGTAGGAAGGGGAGATGGTCTGGATGTCACTGTTTACCTGCTAGGGCCAGAGATTTTTTATTTTCAAAAATGTCCAGTTCTGTTTGACAAAATCTTAAAATCCAGTTTTCCCCCCAGCTGAGAGCAAATCATCATCATATTTTGCGCTTGCACGCTCACACACGGTTTCAGCACGGCGCCGGCGGAAGTGCGCTGGATCATTGAGGTGCCAAGTAGTGATTTTCTCAACCCATGTTTTTGCTGCTTTCTAATTATTCTAACTCTGTGAGGGGGGGCAGACCTTGGGGAGTAGGCAACAAATCCAAACATCGGTGCTGTGGTGCCACAGCGCTGTAATGCCTGCGCCCTAAAGACTTGAAGGCGCATACACCTGGCCCAAATGGTGAGGCAAGGCCGGGGGGGGAGGGTTGCACAAAAAACTGGTATGAATTAAGGATTGTTTGAATGATCAAGTTGTGCAAAGGGAGTTTTTTTCCATAAAAAAGTGACTCCCTGTGCTGGTTTAAAAATGGCCAATTCCATTATTTATTTATTTTTCTGTTAAAAACATAAAATCATTGGTCCTAACATAGGGAATAATGACCTGGCTTTCAGGCCCCTGTAGGAGTTTTGGAATCCCTTTAGGATGCAGGGAGAAATGTACAGTCGCTTTAGGAAGGGAGGGGTCAAGCTGATAATGGCCTCTTTGGCCTTTTCAGAGGTCTGCCAGTATGGGGGAGGGGAGGATTCTTGCTTTCAACACTTGGCTGAAAGAGTGGTTTGTATGTGGAGGGATGGGGTTCTGGGAGATTGGGGCCACTGTTGGAGGTATAGAAGACTGTTCAAGTGGATGGCCTTCAAACATCTGAGGAGGGCACCAAGATGCTGGGTCATGTTTGGTGCATTTCCCTTCTTCAGTAGTGATCTTTACTATCCCCCCTTTTGCCTTGCTACGTTCCCTAATGTAGCTAAAAAATTATTTGTCTCCTCTCTTTGCCCCTTCTGCTATCTTTTCCTCTGCCTGGGCTTTTGCCTTTCTAATTTGTTAGACTCTCTCATTTTTTCCTTGTACGACTCCCAGTCTTTCTCAGTTTTGGTTTCCTGGTTTATGCTGTACGCCTTCTGTTTTTTCTTTGACTGTAGTAGCCATTTCCTTGGAAAACCATAGAGGATTTCTTTTTGTTTTGCTGACACATCTGGCACATTGATCTGTGGCAGTCTTTACTGCTCTCCTGAGCCTCCCCCACATGACGTCCTCCTCCTCAACCTTTATTTCCATTAACTGGCTACTTATGACATTCCTCATTTTTTTGAAGTCAGCCTTTCTGAAATCTAGTACCTTTATCTTTGAGAGCCTGGTGTCCTGTGTTATGTTTACCTTAAAGTTTATCATGCGATGGTCACTGTTGCCCATATGGCATCCCACTTTGATGTCCTTGATCCTTTCCAAGTTTGTGAGGACAAGATTGAGAATGACATCTCCCCTTGTTGGGGTTTTAACAAGTTGGTACAGTCCAGTGCCTTCTAGTGACAATAAGAAGTCCCCTACTTGTTGTTGATGCCGTTAATGTGCTCCAGTTAATATCTGGTAGGTTGAAGTCCCCCACCAGTATTACTTCGCCTTCATCAGACATTTTGTGGATTTCCTCTATTAGGTCTTTGTCTCCTTTATCTCCTTGATTTGGGGCCTGTACATGATGCTGATTCTGAAGGGTTTCCCTTGCCCGTGTCTGCTGTTAGCCACGGTGACTCGAAGTCCCCAGGTTGCCCTTTTACTTCTGTGGCATTTATTTCCTCCCAAATGTAAATGGCTATGCCACCCCTCTCCCCCTTTTTTTGTGCTGCCTATCTTTTCTGAACAGATTGTAACTGGGAATGGCCGTATCATATCAGTGGTTTTCCATGAACCACGTTTCTGTTACAGCCACTCAGTCCAACCTTTTTGTTTCTAACATGGCTATGAGTTTGGGAAGTTTGTTGGTTAGGCACCTAGTATTTGCAACCATTGCCTTCCAGGAATGTGCATCCTCTTTGAAGCGAGGTTGTAGGTTTCTGGTTCAGGTAGATGTTGACTCTGACTTGTTTTCTGAGGATGTATGCGTGCATTTGGTGTTTTTGGGGAGTGATGACCAGCCCACCGATGGCAGGGGTATGAGCTGCATCATACTCCCTTTTATTTAGTTTAAACTACCTGTACAGGCATTGATTTTTTGTCTAAGAGCTCACACACCTTCTCTGTTTAGGTGCAATCCATCTTATTTTAAAAAAAAGCTTGTTCCCAAAAGTTGTGCCAGTTTCCTATGTAGTGGTATCCCTTGTCTTGGCAGTCAGATTGGGGATAGCTTCAACCCAAATACGGCTGTGCCTTTTCCCCCCTTCTGTCTCATCTCATTCCTTTCAATATAGATTCACCAGGACAAGTACATCCCCGTCCCTTGCCCCCTTTCCCTTCTAATGCCCTTTCCACCACCCCTGCATTCATTCTTCCCTGCACAGAGTCACAGCATGCAATGATGATAAGTAACAAGGCAAAAGATATCCATTAGACAAAAATACATAGAGGATAATGTATGGTCCTGTACTGGTAACCAGTTTAACTGTTGAGAGGTTGCCAGGGCAACCATGTAAACCTTGAGAGCGAAGCTTGAGAGGTTTATGTCGCCATGGCAGCTTCAAGACATTACACAAAACCGGTAACCAATAGAGGGACCATACATTATCTTTACTTTTGCAGTTTTAGTCACCACTGTGGCTGTTCCAGGTCATATGAACATATGAAGAAGCCAGCAGAAGAAGGTCTTTTGGTCTAACAAGTCTGCTCATATTGCAGGGTCCACAGCTTGAGCTACTGTCCCTGCCCTCCCTTCCCACTCCTCCCTTTCTCCCTACCCATGATTCTTACCTTCCCCCATGCCTATCCCAGCCTCTCTTAAAGCTGCCCACTGTCTTCAACAAGATGACCTCTTCCAGCAGCACATTCCAAGTGTCCACCACCCTCTCTGTGAAGGAGTGCTTCCTGACCTACCTCCTAAACCTCCCACCCTCCAGCTTAAGACTGTGGCCCCTCGTGTTATGGTTGCCATTCAGCTTAAAGAGACTCTCTTTATCAACCTTATTTATCACTATCAAGTACTTGATGGTCCCAATCATGTCCCCCGTCTCTCTCCTCTCTCCTCTCTTCCAGGGAGTACATGTTCAGTGCTCTCGACCGTTCCTTGTATGCCTTACCCTACTGACCTATCAACTTTGTAGCCCTCCTCTGTACCTTCTCCAGCTGATTAATGTCCTTTTTGAGGTGTGGGCACCAGTACTGAACTCCATACTCAAGTGAAGAGGGAGGCGGAAACCAGTGCACTGCAAATGTTACTGGTGCTCCCGCCCCCACTAACAGTGTACGGGTTACCCCCCCTCACTCTATGTGCATGGTTCTGGTTCCCCAGGTGCATGTAACTTGGTCCTTCCTGCACGCCACTCGACAAAATCCACTCCGGCAGTAATTAGGTCCTCCAACAGTGGCTGGCAACACCTGTCCCTCTTCACCTGTGGTGGGTGAGTAACAGGACTCCGATGCTCTGCTCCTGAACAGAAAAGCCATCAACAATCACAGAAGCTGCAGCACACTTCACTCAGCATGTTCCCTAACTAAAAAATTAAAAACTATAAACCACCTAGTCTACCTCACTATCCAAGCCCTACCTATACTGATTAACCCACTCTAATCCTAGCTGAAAATCCCTTCACCAAACCAGAAACCACTCACTTCCCCGCGTTTAGCTATTATCCAGCTATAGTTAAAATGCCAGCAGAGAAAAACCCCAAACAGTGTTTTCCCTCAATTTTCAGGCTCAAACATTAGCGCCCACACAGACAACAGTCTAGTGTTGCTGCCATCTTCCCATATCAAAGGGTGGTGACCAGATAGGAAATGGGCAGACTAGCTGGGTCAAGTGGTCCTTATCTGCCATCAAAGTCTATGTTTCTATGTACTGGAGGATATAGAGGGACTGCTCTGGATGCTGTTTTGAAGGAGATACTGACCAGTTATGAAATTAATATCGAGTGGGCTTACTGAACCCTGGGCCCAAAAGCACAGACCCCAAAACCAGGCTTTGATCTGTTGTAGCCAGATTTCTTAGTCTCCCAAAAAAAATATCTGCTAATCTCTGCATAGAAAAGGAGACCAGTAGAATTTACAGACCTACCACAAAGAATATCAAAAGTATTTATACCCCTCCGAGAGAAAGGTCTAATATTCCAAACTTCTTTCCCCGCAAAGCTAAAAATCTTCTTCCCTGTTGGTCCAGAACTTTACCATACACCTGAGGATGCCACAGTGGCATTCGTGGACAATGTCATATATCCTACAAAGCAGCAGACACTGCCTCAGTGTCAGAACAGTGGTGATCGCAGACAGAGAAGACCTCTGTCGGATCCCATTCACTGACATTGCTGCAGGAAATGAAGGACATTTTTCATTCCTTTAATGTCCGTAGCTTACTACATATCAGAAAATGTCTAGAAAGTCTGGATCCTGATTTTCTGATATGCTGTAAATCAGTCTGTATGCATCAATGGACAAAACTATGCCCTGCATCACCAATGGTAGTTGCCCAGATGCACCTCCCCATGTATATGCCCCATTGTAAGACATGAGACATTCAAGATAGTGCTTTCCATATGGCTATGCAGGCATTTTTACAATAAATGCCCCTTTTCTCTCTCTGTTATTAAATTCAAACTAAAAGGTAGCCACTGGAAGAAATTCAAAGCAGGAATTGGGCTGAAGACGAGGGTCGATACCAGTCCATTTACAGAAGAAAGGGTTCTGAAAGAACTAATAAAACTGAAGGTGGACAAAGCAATGGGGCCTGATGGGATTCACCCAAGAATTCTAAAAGAACTAAGGGTAGAACTAGTGACACCGCTGACTACTCTCTTTAACAAATCATGGGAGAATGGGGTGGTACCTGAGGACTGGAGGAGGGTGGATGTGACAGAGGCAGGAAACTACAGACCTGTTAGTTTGACCTCAGTGGTAGGGAAAATGATGGAATCACTTCTGAAGGAAAGAATTGTTAAATGCCTAGAGGCCAGTGGGGCGAAGGATCTAAGGCAGCATGGATTCATGATGGGAAGGTTGTGTCAGATGAATCTAATAGATTTCTTTGACTGGGTGACCAAAGTAGTAGATCAGGGAGGGGCTGTGGACATGGCCTACCTAGATTTTAGCAAGGCATTTGATACAATCCCACACAAAAGATTAATACGCAAGTTAGCCAGCCTTGGAGTGGGTCCCAAGGTGGTAGCCTGGATACAAAATTGGCTAGACAACAGAACGCAAAGGGTAGTAGTCAACAGAGTCCACAGTGAAGAAAGGAGGGTTACTAGCGGGGTACAGTAGGGTTCAGTACTGGGACTGGTCCTCTTTAATGTCTTTATAAGTGACATTGCAGAGGAACTGGAAGGAAACGTATGTCTCTTTGCAGATGACACAAAGATCTGCAACAGAGTTGATACACAAGATGGAGTGGAAAAGATGAGAAGGGACTTGGCAAGGTTGGAGGAATGGTCAGATGTATGGCAGCTCAGATTCAGTACAAAGGAGTGCAAGGTAATGCACCTAGGAAACAAAAACCCAGGGAAAGAGTACACAGTGGGGGGGGTGAGATACTGACAACAGTAAAATTGGAACGGGACCTGGTGGTAATTATATCAGATGACCTAAAGGTGAGCAAGCAATGTGAGAAGGCAGTAAGGAAGGCTGAGGGGATACTGGGATGCATAGGGAGAGGCATCAATAGGAGAAAACAGGAAGTTGTTATCCCTCTGTACAGACAGTTGGTGAGACCCCATCTAGAGTACTGTGTGCAGTTCTGGACACCCCATCTCCGCAAAGACTTAGAGTGGAGGCTGTCCAGAGGAAGGCAACCAAAATGGTACAGGGTCTGCCACAGAAGACATACGAAGAAAGACTAAAGGAGCTTAATATGTATACCCTTGAGGAAAAAAGGGAGAGGGGGGACATGATAGAAACTTTCAAGTACCTCAAGGGAATAAACAAAGTCCAAGAGGGTAGCATCTTTCAGAAAAAGAGATGCGCAAGAACAAGGGGGCACAATTTGAAGATAGAGGGGGGACGGCTCAGAGGTAATGTGAGGAAGTATTTTTTCATGGAGAGGGTTGTGGATGCGTGGTCCTTATCTGCTGTCAAATTCTATGTTTCTATGTTTCCTTTCTCAATAACTGTAGCCAGTACTCATCTAATTGTTCCTATCTACTCTGGTTACACCTGCACTGATAACCAACATCTCTTCACCCACTTTTTTTATAAATTTTTTTCCCCAACCAATTTAAAAACCCAAAATCAGCAATCCAAAAGTATTTAAACAGGCACAGCTCTAAGTAAACTTAATTATTAGCATTCAGTAAGATATGTTATAATGTATTTTGCCAAGTTCTTTAGAGTTTAAACAAGGGTAGCTCTCACCTAACCCTTGCAAAAATGTTCAAAAATGGCCCTCACGCTGCCACAAATGTTGAAGTTAATTGTTAAAAGCCATCGAGGCTCTCACACTGCCTCTGAAATAAAATGATTACAGTACCCAAGTTGTCGACCACCACTTCCTCTCACGTAGTGGGGGAAGAGTTCATAGAAAGAAAAAGTCAAAACAGTCTCTGAAACACAAAATAATAATAATCACTGAGCAGGTCGACCACCTGCCTCTCACGTAGTGGGGGAAGAATCCACAGAGAAAAGAAAATCAAATAATCTCTAAATACAAAATAATAATCGCTGAGTAGGTCACAGAAGCAGTATTGATGGTATTACAAAATCCCAAAGGTTCCAGAAGCCAAATCTCTCAGGGCAAACAACTGCCCACAGTGCATATCTGCTTCTTCTTCTTTCTTCTGCCTGCCACATCCTTGTCAACAGAGGCATTACCTCACAAAACAATGCAGAAGTACTGCTGAATGACACTGAAAGCAGCATGAAATGCTTTAAACACAAATGTGGCCGAAACAGTAATTAAAACAAAAAAATGTAAAATAAAAACACAAACCCAAACGAAAACAAAACTATTAAAACAGATAAAAATAACTAACAAAAGTGGCAGCTCTAGTTAGCTCTCAGAAGGCTGACCCAGCTTGGTCGCCATTTTTTTTTTCCATCATGGTGGAATTACTGATTTTTTTTATGTTGACAACGTCAGTGAACTGATTTGGGGGAGGGATGGGCTTTACATTTATTTAATGGTGTCAACATCTGTGAATTGGAAGGGAGCAGGGGCTTTACTTATATTTAATGGTTGCATTCTCAGGAAAATAGGTGGAGGCATGGTCCTTACTTTCATTTTATGGTGGCAACATTGGGGAACTTGGTGGGTTGACTCTTCAACAGTGTTTACCTACAACCATACTGTATGGCTTACTCTAGACCATAGCTGACTGCCTCCTGATACATACATTATTTTGTCCCCATTTGTGAGTTCAGGGTCCAATATCAACCCACCACTGGTGGTTTCCACCACTAGCTGTCTGTGGCATACCCCCTGCAGAGCATCCAGGATGTATTTGCTCCTGGATGTGGCTGCAACATAGGTGTTCAGTCAACATCTGGCATATTTAGGTCTTCTACCAGCAACACTTCCCTTTGTCAGCTTTTTATCTTTCCTGTAGACTGTGTACCTCCGTATGTTAATATCCCAGTCATGGCTTCCTGAGTGCCATGATTCTGTGACTGACACAATATGCAGGTCTCCACCTGCCAGCACAGCTGTTGGAACGAACCTGAGAGCTGGAGGGCCAGCCAGGGGGGAAAGATGCTTCAGCATCCCAGGGACAGCTTGTCTTCTCCGGGTGAGGAGGGGGGACCAGTGCTTGGCACTTGTCTGACCTCGGGTGAAGACCTGAGGTACAGCAAGCCCAAGCCTTTACCAAGGGGGTGGCGTGATGGACATCAGTGCTTAGCGCCTTGACGTCAGGGTGCTCATCATGCCTGAAACACCAGAAAATTGCCCGCAGCACTCCCAGGTAGACGGGCATCAGGCCCCGATCCCCAATGCCCCTACCTCCCCTGGTGACAGCATCCTAACAAAACAAAAAGACTTCAGGGTGTAAGGGCCCCCACCTTGTACCCGCCTGAGGGGTATAGCCATGGTTACATGGGGGATGGACCGCTCCGGTAAGGTAAGAGGGTGGGGACTAAGAAGGCCATAGGTGTCTCCTGAAGGGAGTGGGTGCTGAGGGTAGGAGGATCATAAAGAGAAAGTTAAAAAAAAAAACAATATCCAGGTCTTCTCTGTCATCAAGTCCATTAGATCCGGGATCTTGTTACCCAGGCTACAGAGTAACAAGATCCAGGATACCGGGACTACCTTTCCCAGTCCTGTGTATGGATCAGGCCCCTTCTTCCAAGCTGAGCTCCCTTTCTTGAGCTTACTCACTCCTAGCCCTTGAGCCAGCATCTACACCTACATGACCAATCCCTACAGGTAACTCTCAATGCCTACTGACCAGCCAGAAGCACACTCCTCCTCCATCCCTGCAACTGAACCATCTTTTCTTCCCCCAAACTGGCTCTTAGAAAACTGCTCACCCGTCTTGGACAACACCACAGTCCCAGGACTCTCTCTGCAATTGTACGCCACCAAGTCCATACCACACATTCAACCCACAGACCAGCCACCAATACAATGCAAACACTTTCCACATAGTTGGAACCCCCTCCCTCGCACTCAACACTCTCTACCAAACCAAAGACCTTCCCTGGCCCACTACATCACCCGAACCTGCACTCCCACAATTGACAACCCTATGTACAGCTGGATTCTACCCCATAACACCCTTCCTGCCAACATTCGCCTAACCCCCAACACACACAGTAGGAATGCCCCCCTCCAACCACCATCCCAGCAATTATACTACCATTCCTTCCTTTAGCTGTAAATCATTGCAGATTACCACTCTCCCTGAAACCGAGCACCCTTCGCTGCCTACTATAGACCAAAATCTAAGGGCCGGAAAAGATGGTCCAGTTGCAGGGATGGTGGAGGTGTGTACTTCTGGCTGGTCAGTAGGCGTTAAGAGTTGCCTGTGGGGATTGGTCATGTAGGTGTAGAGGCTGGCTCAAGGGCTAGGAGTGAGTACCCCCAACCAATAACCCTTCCCCTAACTGATGACCTTTCGTACAGCTGGATTGTCCCCCATACAAACCTTCCTGACCACAGTCTGTTGCTAACCCCACCCCAGAAATTGCACACACACACACACACACACACACACACACACACACACGCTTCTTCATTCCTGCAGCTAGAAGCCATCCCAGTTGCCCCCATCCTCCAAAGGGAGACTACCATTCTCAAACCAAGCTGCACATCTGTCACATACCACTGCAAAAGGGTGATAAGTGTTGAAGTGGATTGAGGGAGGAACTGTAAAAAAAAAATCAACTTGTGCTTGACAGTATTGAGTTCAAAGCACCTTCTGAGTGCGTAGAAACACCATTTAAACAGAAATTACTTAAATGTAATTAAATAAAAAATAAATCATTTGAGATGACTGCCAGGGTGAAGCTGTGTGTGATGGGGTTTGAAATTGTGCAGATACTATTGTCCTTATGATAGATGGAACACACATAAAATGACGGACTGCTTGTTCTTAAAAAAATTTGTATTTATAATAAATCTCTCCACCATGTTACTGTCAGCTCATTAGAGCTTTATTAGTCTGGTGGGGTTTCATTAATTACAACAAAATATGTCAGGAGTCAGTAAATCATTTTATCACCCGAAAGTTCAATAATTATCTCTGTTGTGGCAAATTACTTTTGTACAAACCGCCTCTTATTTCGTTATAGAGATTATTCATGTGGTGTCTTAAGAGCCAACTTCATGGGTGTTTTACTGTGTGTTGTGTAAAATTGGCACTTTTAACAATTTATCACTTGGAAAATACAGAGCGGACTCGAAGCAGGTACTGATCTCGCAGCACGTTCACATGAGCGTATTTCAGTGCGCGTCACTTTTCTGCGCATGCTCAGAAAGATCCCGGTACCATTCCCGCAGCTGGAACCAATCTGGCATGACACCAGCATTGTTCTGGGCTGCTGGCGATCACGCATGCACGTTGGCCTGCGTTGTTCTTGCCAGCCGCTTAGCTTGCGATCATTCTGGGAGGTATTTCTTGGTCCTGATGCCCCTGCCAAGCTAAATAGGAAAAGGTGACCTCATAAGGGTTGGAGAAAAACCCAAGATGGGCAGAAAAAAGAAAGTTTTAAACAGAGCACAAAGCAGGGCTCATGAATATTAATGGACCCTGCATGAATATGGATAAAGGGGTTGCCTGCCACCTAGGTGCACTGTATGTCGGCGACAGCCAAATTAAGAAAAGTTAATTAAAATAAATAAATGCAGTCAATGGGGCACTGTTGGGGCTACAAGGCAGTGGGGTTTGAACTTAATAAAAGTTAAACTGTTGGCTGCACCAGAATGTTAAACTTGAGGACACTGCATGGACTGGAGAAGGACAGTGTTCTCAGCCACCATATTTGCAGCCATTAACCAATCGGGAGCCAGTATTTATCCTAGATACTCTTGAGATTGTGCCAAAGGATTTTTGGGGAAAAGGGAGTTACAGTTTTTGGGCACCCAAATGCTGTCTAATCAAGGGACTGAGACTGTGATTATCAGCTTGGATGGCCAATTGAAATCCAAGAACTTTGCTCTTGATGAAAGGAGGGACTGTTTGAATATGGGCAGTTTGAATGAGTCTGGCTGGAGCTCCTGTAGGGTAAGGAGGCTCCCTGCAGCTCGGGGAACTTGGGGAGAGGCCTGCTTTGCCTCTTCTCAGCCAAAATGGTTGTTTAATTATTTGGACTGCTGAGCCTGCAGAATGAACTGAGATTCTCCAGGAAAGGGAGAAAGGAGAGATTTTCCCAAGAGTGAATTGCCAGACTGAAATTGGAGTCAAAGCTGGTGAAAGATCCCAAATCTGCATCTCGGTGAGAAGCTGCTCTTGCTTCTGGAACTGTGCTAAAGTTAATGCCTGGGGTTGCCGAAATTGTCTCCGGCCAAATTTGCCAGAGGGAGACCTGCACTGCTGTGCACCAGCTTACATTTCCAGGACTGCAATATGCAAGTGAGTAAGCTGTGTGGTCTATTACCAAACTGTATCCAAGCTGAGACTGTGATGCCAAGTATTGTGCCTAAGCGACTGCTGCTGCCTGTGGAAGCCAAGCTGCCAGATGACCAGAGAAGGGAATCAGTTCCTAAGGAGAAGATCATCGCGGGTTGTGGCCACCCTGGGGGTCTACGCCTTGACAAGGGGGTGATCATGTTAGCTTCGGTGCCTGTATACTGGATCTTGCCAGAAAGGGTGAAGTCCTGCAGACTGCATCCACATCCTGCCTTGAGGAGTGCCATCCTGGAAATCAGCCCAGATCCCAAGGTCCAAGGTTCAGTGAGTAAAACAGAGTTCTATCCTGCAACATTAATTAACCTGTTTTTCCAACTGATAAGCCTTTCAAGTTTGCGTGCTGGTGTAGGCTGTTCTTTGCAGGCCATCGGGCCTGCGGATTACAATTTCTCCATTTTTTAAAAGTTGTTTTATAATTGCTACAGCCACGTACAAAAGAAAGCTTAATCATTTATTCATTTAAGGGCCCAGACCAGCTGCAATGCTGGCCGACCCATGGCAATGCTTCAGGTCTACACCTGACCTAATTAAACTCTAGGTACCCAGCAGCTTAAACTGGACAGTCCAGAGGGGTTAATGCATTTGTTTGAATGTTACATAAAGCCAAAATACTGCTAAAATTAAAAGCATCAATTAATCTCATATAAATTTGCATCCCCTAACCCTTGTTCAAACCCCTTAATAAATAGGTTTGTTTAAATGTTAACCTGGCCCATGAGCATATCATAACTGAGTGCTGGTTTAATGCAAATAGCTGAAGGGTACTGTGTCATTGCTGGTAACCATTTTCTTACAGGTGCCCAGGGTGCATTCCAAGTTTCAGACCCTGTTAGTAAGTGCAGTCACTGTGAGCATAGTATTAGCTCTCTCCATTAATTGTGAATTGAATGCAAAGTAAAGTATTTTGGGAAACTGTAAGTGTGGGGCCACTAGGTGGGGCTGTGGGTAGGTATAGCTTCCCAGACGGCTGTATCATTTCAGGTTCTAACCTACAAAATCATTACTCTGGGTGGAGGCACCATATTTGTAGTTTTACTGTTGGTAGTGATGCCACAGTGACCCTTGATAGCGTATCCAGATCCCTCATCCTGCAGTCAGTGAAGCAGGCAGGGATAGTAGCCCTTGAAATAATGGCACTAGGGTTACACCTGAATCGAGCTCACCACAGCCCCTAGCTGGCTCCCAAGCTCTACAAATCTGATCTGGCTGCTCCATAGGAACAGTGTGCAGCAGCAGCATGCATGGATAGCGCGCTACTGCAGGAGGGGAATCTGCATATGGGTCGCCAAGCAAGTGGGGTGGCATAGAATAACATCCCAATCGGTGTGTAAAGGCAAAAAGCTGTTTTTCTTGTTCCAGGGTTTTGTTGTTCCTTCATTCTTTTCCAGGGATCAACTGATTGCTTAATGGTGTAAAGGGCCAGCGATGCACGGGCTTCCTTTGAAACAGGGGGCAAGCGCTTTGTTGGATTATGCATCCCAGGGGCAAAATGTCAGTTGAAATTTCTTGTTCTGGCCACTTCTAAAATGTTTTCTTTTCCTTTTCCCTCTGGGGCTCCCTGGTAAATCGGGATCACGCTGTGTGCCAGCAGCATAGCCATCCTGCATAAGCTGCTCCTCGGGGATATGCCAGGTTAAACAGGGGTACACCCTTTACCCTGTGTAACTATCCTCGATTTTTGGAGAGGCACAGGAGGGCGGACCTTATCACAGTTTAAGTTCCACAACATCGAGGCACAATAATGGTTGAGTATTGTAGGCTCTAGGGGCAGTGACATGTAATATAGTTGGGTTAACCTGGGTAATTTACCTAATAATATCTGACATTTCTCTCCATTTTCTATTGTCTTTCACAGTTGATAAACTGGAGCAGGTCCCTGCACATTGAGGGTTCTGCAGCTTGGTAAAAATACAAGCGGCCGAAGATAAGCAGTTCCAGGCATAAGTGGATTGGATAGAAAGACTCGGGTAGGGGCCGCTCAAGGGAAATGTATTACTCACAGAAATAGAGGAAAGGGGAAGGTATATAGGTTACATAGCAAGAATAGGGACTGCCCTATATGGAATTAAGTATCTACCACCCATACTCGACTCCCACATGGTCAGTATCAATAAGCCAAGAGGCAGAGGGAGAAGCCTCACGGATGTCAGGACTTCTCTCCAACTTCCCTGGCATAACATCCCCTAGGAGATATAAATCAAGCTCTGCTTGCTCGGGGTTACACAGGATGGCAGAGATTAAGAAGACTGGAGTAGCTGCCCATCTACCTAGGGGAGTAATAATAAGGAAAGGTAAATTGACTAAAATACCGCCCGCCTCTTTTTTGCACTGAGGGATGGAGCAGGTAGCTCTTGGGACCATTCAGGTTATCCAATCTCTGCAGGTGAGGTGGGAGGCCCAGAAGACATCATAATAGATTAAGCTATGTGGGTCTCATCGCAAGACCCCCACACACTCAGAGATCTTATGAATACATACTGCCGGAGGGTATTCCCTAACCATTGGAAACTGTGGGAGGAAATAGTTACTTGGTCTAATATGGGAAATCTCCCTCTACATAGGAAGATAATTAGTAAAAATATTTATTGATTCTTCTATTCTTTAAAGTTATTAATTGTATATTTATCTCAAGCTCCAGTGGGAATACCAAGTCCAACACTTTGCCACCCTGATGGGTCATGGAAGAAACTGCTTGCGTCAGGCCCAGAGATTACATCATCTGGAGGAAGATGTAACCAAGCCGAGAAGATTTGTCATTAGCCCTAACATTGAAGTCCCCCAGCACTACACATCTGGGGACCTCCAATGTTTCACCGATGACAAAATCGGCCACCTCCTGCAGGAAATCTCCCGCTGCCCCAGAAGGGCGGTAAATAAGGAAAATCCGGTGACCTACGCCTGGACCCTCATGGACTGCTACACATGCAAATGAACGTGGTGCTCTCACTGGGTGCAGGGTGAAGCCCAGCTTGGATGTAAAACAGATGGCTACCCCTCCCACCCCTGCATTCTGCTCTGGGGCAGTGCACTACGGTATACCCAGGCGAGACAGCGTCCTCTAAAACCGGACCGGCATCATCACCAATCCAAGTCTCCATGATGCAAGCCTGATCAGCTGAATAAACCAAGTCTGCAATAATTGCGGACTTGTTTCTGACCACTCTGGCATTGCAAAGCACTGCCCTCAGGGGATTGGTGGACAGTGCAGTCCATCAGGACACCTGCCCACTCGGTCTGGTGGGAACCCTGGTGATGGGTACTAAACATGTCTGGCCTCTCTCTATGACCCATCTAATCCCAGGGTGCCTTCTTCACCTAACTGTCTCGATTCTACCTCCCCCCGTAGTGCATGGGGCACCCCAACCAGATCAAAATGTATGGTCCCTTCTTATCCCAACCTCCCTACAGTGCCTCACTGTAGTAATAGACACTGAGAGGCTGAAAAAAGGCCGTAGATTGATCAACTTGGATGCCCCATACACTATCCTGGCCTGCCCCAGGCCCTCACACCTTCTCAGACACATCCCTCCTGACTACATAGTACCAGGCCCCCAAGATACTAATCCCACAAACACAACACACACACACTCCACACACAAATACAAAATAACTGAAACCCAAAACTACCCCCACCCCACAACCAAAACTACCACCACCCAAATCAAACCCAGCTAAAATCAAATATCTAAATTAGAAAAGTCCTGGAGAGAAGGTTTCAGTTTCAGCTCACTTGGAGCAATTATACTGCCAACCACTTTGAGAAAAGGGCACTCTCACTGTCCCGACCCTTCATAGCCACAGTTCGACAGTGCAGTAATAAAAGCTCACTAATTGCATGCAGCCATACCAGAGAAGCAATCTGTGTATCCTCAATAAATCTTTGGCCCCCTTAACGATAGATCCACGGGAGCAAAGTACCAAGTCCCAACAAGTGATTCTCCACCTGAATTCACCAACAACCAAGTACAGACTGTGACACTGCCCAACAATTCGGACAAGACTCCACAAAGATGTTTCAAAGTAATCCAAGGAAGATAACATCAGCAGACCCTTACCCCGGTTACACTAGTGTGGAAGTGCCCTCTTCGACTGCATGTCCAGGGAATGCAGTCCCGCTGCTACAAGGAGGAAACTGTCGATGATCCTCTTGTATGATGCAGACAGAAGCACCAGCGAGGTGCACAGTTCCAAAACCCAGGAATCCATGACCAGATCCCCTGCAACCCAGATCAACCTCCCCCGAAGGTGGAGATTTTCAAGCAGTGACTCCTCCAATAATTCACAGGAGCACCCCAACGAGGTGCTGCATCAGTCCTGAATCCAGTTGGACAAAATGACATGGAGTCCCAATGTTGGAAAAATATCGGGAGAAGCCTACTCGAGCAACCAGGAGCCACAAAACAATTAACGATGAGCCGAAACTAACTCCAGAGAACCACACCCCCCACAAAAAAAAACAACTAAATAAACTATGCTGCCTCACTGCTCAGCCCTGCCTATATTAAAACCCTAACTAAACCCACTAAAATAATATCTTTGAGTTCTCTCGGTCAGTGCCGCTGCCGAGGAACACACGCTGCAAAATGCTGCTCAATTCTCTCCAGAAAAGGTGATGCATGAAAAAAGAGTAATATGGCTACGCATCTTCAGACTGATTCTAAGTCGTATGGTGCAACTCGCGGGTGTATGCGAGTTGCGCCATGTGGTGCTACGCCGGGGACCCTGCACCCTATTCCAAGACAGGCAGGGTCCCCAGTACCCTCGACTCACAAACTCAGAAACACACACTGCAAAATGCTGCTAAATTCTCTCCAGAAAAGGTAATGCATGAAAAAAGAGTAATATGACTACGGATCTTCAGACATAGGGGATCCGATTCCAAGTTGCATGGTGCAACTCACGGGTATATGCGAGTTGCACAATGCGGTGCTATGCCGGGCACCCTGCACCCTATTCCAAGACAAGCAGGGTCCCCGGTACCTATGACTCATGACTTGCGGTAGCCGTAGGCTTGCGCCATGGGAATAGCGCAATGGACCTGCATGCTACAAGTAGTGGCCCACATGTAACTTCCCCCCCAGAGCCCCCCACCCCGTAACACTGGCACAATCCCCCGGAGCCTTGGGGGGCAGGCAGATTAGCACAAGCAATTGGGGAGGGAGGGCAGAAAACAGACCCGGGGGCTCCCCAGAACTTAGGGATGGGAGGGCAGCACTGTGAGGGGGGTTCATGGGGCACAGCAAACTGTCTTCCATGGCACTGCAAGGGGAGGCATCTGTCACTTTGCCAGGACAGATGCCCCTTTAACTACTTTCATTCTGGTTTAACTCCACTGTGCCATACCGGGTCCTGGAATGGCATAGACAGGCTATGGCAGCCACCCTTCCAGAACAGGGCACAGGTGCTGCCATAAAACACCATTGAGCCATGCCACACAGTGGGTTGCGGATGTAGTGGGTGGCATAGCACATCTTTGGTGCAACCCACCTATGGCATGGCACAAGCTGCAACTTGAAATTCAAACTTGCATATTGCATGGTGCAAGGTGCAGGTTGCGCCATAGGGTTTGGCATAACTCGCCTTGTGCCAGGCGTATCACAACTTGGAATCAGGCCCTGGGTATATAATGAATCTAGCACTCAACAACTGGGGTTAGGAATAACTAGGCATGGAAGTGTAATGGGAAAACATGAAGATAGAACAGTACACACCCTCCTCATACCTGGTGTCAAACAAAGCCAATAGCCTTCAAATGGATATTAAGTCATGTCTAATACAGCCTTATTGGTGGCCACCTCATGGAATGTGAGGGGTCTAAACTCCCCCAGAGAAAAAAGATACTATCCCAGCTGAAGCAATTGAAAAATTAGGTGTCCTTTCTACAGGAGACAAATTTCTGTAAACAAGAGGCCCAGACATTAGCTAGAGAGTGGGTGGGATGGGAAACACACAGCATCTTGGGGAAGGCCAAAGGTGGAGTCTCTATTCTATGCCATAAGAATCTAAAATGGAAACTCGTAGAACAAAAGGCAGATGACTAAGGCAGGTGGGTGATAGTTAACATGTCCACTTAAAAAGGCCCAGTAATTTTAGCAAATACATATAGTACGCACCAAATGAAGACATCCCAGAATTCTTTAATGTGATAACTCAGAAGCTGATGGACATGACATTTGACAACTCTGACATCATTGTGGGGGGGGGGGATTTCAACCTGGCATTGGACCACTTCCTTGACAGATCAAATTCCAGACCAGAACCCCATGTTAAATCCCTTCACACTTTGCAGGAACTACTGCCATTGCACACCAGCTAACTGACATGTGGAGGCCATCTCACCCTACAATGAGGATACATATTTCTCAGAAGCACGTGGAATGGCTAGTAGGTTGGATTATTGGTTCACATCAGCAAGGCTCACCCCTACAGTGGCAGATATTAGTATAGCTCCCTTATACATCTTAGAGCACACACCACTAGTAATGAGTCTGCTCTTCAATCCCAATCTTCAAAATCATTAATGTGGCATCTGGATCCCCTTCTATTGAAGTACAAAGATTTTCAGTAATGGCTCTCAGCATAGACTGAAGCCTATTATATAGATAACCCCCATGGTTCCACATCCTCTGCTATGATATGGGAGCCATTTAAAGCTACACTTAGGAGCAAAATTATAAATTTTGTCATGTACCACAGAAGCCAAAGGGAGAAAGAGGCTGCTCAGCTAGAGGAGTGGCTTAGAAAGAAGGAAGCTACATATAACAAACTCTAGCCAGAGCCAATATGGCTGTGGCAAGCTTCCAAAGCTCTGGAGAGCTAGCACCACCAGAGCCGCTGACTGCCATCTGAAAGATGGCAGCAGTGATGCAGCTGCGCATATGCGGCACTCGAGCATGGATAGTTGCGGTGAATGGCAATATGCCATTTGCAAGACGACAATGTCAGCAGAACTGCACATGTGCAGTTTTTGTCCCGGAATGTGGAAGTAACAGCTGAAATAGTGTGGCTTTTACTCTGTTGAGGCCGTCTGTGGCGGAGTGTTACAAGCCGGGACGGACTATTGGAAGGATACTTCCAAAATTCCAATGGAAGGTGCCACGATTGGTTGTTTTCAGGCAGACAGCAAAATGGCTGTTGGCTCTGCCCACAGCCATAAAAAAGACCCCAGACAGCTGCAAAACTCAATATGGTGTATGAGATCACATTTTTGAGGATTCAGCTCAACCTATGGGCCACTAGGAAAGTTGAGGTCCTAAATCAGAGAACCCAACACAAGTACTGGGCTAATGGGGGAGAAAGCCACTAAGCTGCTGTCCTATAGACTTATGAAACAGCAGGCTGAGAGGTACATTGAGCAACTTGAGAACTTTAGTGGTAAACTGAACATAGCCCCAGGGCTATTAACAACACAGTGGCTTGGTTCTATAAAACCTTGTATAATTCCCATATAGTCTGGGAGACAGATTAATTTCCAGCTTTCATGGCAGGCCTACCACTCCCTAAGCTCTCTGAAGTCCACAGAATTGTTCTGGACATCCATTTTATGGAGGAGAAGCTCGGGTTTGCAATCAAGAGCATGGCTCCCCTCAAGTCACCCAGTAGTGATGGCTTCCCAGCTGACTTTTACCACATAGTTAAAGATAGCATAGCCAAGCCAAACCAATGCTGTGAATACCACAAGAGGTGCACACATGGATAGAATTGCCAGACAACCTTAAGGAGCCCATCATTACAGTGTTGTCTAATGAAGGGAAAGACCACACACTCCCTGTCAACTATAGACCTATATCCCTGATTAATGTGGATGCTAAAATACTGGCCAAGGTGCTCACCTCTCGCATGGAGAAAATCTTTCCTTCCATATAATTCACCCATCACAGGTTGGGTTTGTTAAGGGCAGGATTAGTTTGGACCACTTGAAAGCCCTTATTACACTGATGCAGTCCATTGCAATGCTCCCCACTAAAGCTGCTGCTATTATTGTGGATTTCAAAAAAGCCTTCAAGTCAGTGGAGTAGGAGTACTGTACCTGTATGTAGTTCTGGATCAGCACAACTTTGGCATGTACTTTAGCACATGGATCTGTATGCTATGCAAGAGCCCTAGGTGAGACTAATCACCAATGGCACCCTGTCTGAGCCATTTTCACTTTATAGCGGTACTAAGCAAGGCTGCTGTCTTTCCCCTTTGCTGTTTGTAATAGCTATGGAGCCTCTAGCAGTGGCAATTCAGACACATACACAGATAGCAGGGATTCAGCTGGAGGGGTATACCTCCTTTAGGCTGGATGGGATTGGGAAGCGGAGTGGAGGTTGTCTCATTTATACCAAGGACACCATCCTAGGATGCATCCTCCCATGCCCTTCCACCAGCAGAAATGTACAAGTGCTGTCAATTAAACTTATGCTAGGCACTCACCCCAAAGGTCTAACATTTGTTACAGTATACATAACACCAAAGAGCAATCAACAGGCTTTGCTGAAATCCTCAGCTACCTCTCCAACCTGGACTACAACTCAGAAATTTTTATCTTAGGAGACTTCAACATCAACTGGCATTCACCTGATGCAGTACTGTACAAAAATGCTATCTCCTCCCTACACATGTCACAGCTAGTAGACTCTTACAAGAAGGAATTATTGAACCTGTTCCAGTTCACTGCTGGATTGGCTGATTACGAATTGGCCCAAGAAAGTTACCCACCCAGTTGTCCTCCCCGACTCTGTAAGTGATTATTCACCTATAAGCTGCACCAGGTTGAATAAATTCCCCAGATCACCTGGGAAAACAAACACTTCGAGAGTACTAAAAAATGGCAGCTGGCCTCTTTCAGAGTGCACCTTTTGCAATCGGACTGGTCATATCTTTTCTCAACTAATGACGTCAATTCTGCACTCGATAACTTCATCCAGACCTTCAATATGGTCTGTAATATTTATGCCTCTCCCGTCAAGTGCAAAACCAAGGTGTATAGTAAGTCTTGGATCACCTCGGCCCTCCTGGAGCAGATGAAACTTATGGACACTCTCTCGCACAAAGCCAGAAATACTGGCTCCTCTGTAGACTTCTGGAGCTACAAAACTATTCCAAATAACTGCATAAGTACTATTGGCTTAGCAAAGAGTCTCTACTTTAAGAATGAGTTGTCTATTAACTGGGGAGAAAGCCGCAAATTCTGGGATAATTTGAAGAGTCTCACTGGTAAACCCTACAAATCCTCCCACAACCCTACTCAATCTAAATGGTACAATAACCCAGGACCCTGTAACTATAGCTAACACCTTTAAGAGGGCTTTTACAGACTTAAATAGCATGCTCCCTCCAGATTTCTTTCTACCTCCAGATGTCTCCAACTGCCTCAACCCATTGGTCTTCCTGGCTGGCCCCACCCCACCTTTCTCTTTAAAATGATCTTGCAGGCCAAAGCAAAAAAATACCTCTCGCAAGTCTTCAGGAAAACCAGAGTGGGCAGTAATGCACTTGATCTCAAGCTCATTGCCTTAAGCCTAAATGAGGTACTACCACCCCTTACCAGAATTCTGAACTTCTTGCTCATTAATGGCAAATTCCCTCAGGCATGGAAGAAGGCTATGGTCACCCCCATCTTCAAAAGTGGAGATAGATCAAGTCACACCAATTATAGGCCAATATCTATTCTTCCCCCCTCTCTCAAAAGCATTAGAATGAATCATCTATGACCAGCTCATTGACCACCTTGACAAATATCAGCTGCTATGCCCCGAGCAGCATGGCTTCCAAAAACAACACAGCACCACCACCACCACCTTGGTGAAGTTCACAGGCTACATCCACAATGCCCTTGACTGGGGCCATTTGGTGGGGCGACTTATATCGACCTCACCAAGGCCTTCTACAAAGTGAGTCATGAACTTCTACTGGATCTGTTAACTCACTTGGGACTCTCTCCCGAAACTGTATGTTGAGTTAGGAGTTATCTCTCCAAGAGAACACCACAAATGAAAATCACTGATGCCCTCTCCGAAAGCCAGGCTGTAATTACAGTGGTACAACAGGGGTCAATTCTAGGCCTCCTGCTTTTCAGCCTGCTCTTGAACCACCTCCCCTGAGCATGTCTGGACAAGTTCCTTCTCTGTGCTGATGATGCGATGCTCTTTTCCAGCCAATCGGACCAAGTAATGCTGGAAAAACAGATGCAACTTAATTTCACTGCCGCTGAGTCCTGGTTCATCAACTCTAAACTCCTATTAAAGTACAAAAAAAACAAAACTATGCTGATTGCCTCCCCCCATAACCAGCACAAATCTTACCAATTGCACATAATGAACTCTCAAAATGCCACCCTAGAGATGGTTCAGAGTTGTAAATACCTCGGGGTCATCTTGGATAATTCTCTTTCTTTCACTCGTCACATTGACCTAGTAGCTAAAGCAGCCAATGCTAGGATTGGCCAATTATTTAGGCACAAGCACTGCCTAACAGATGGTGCCCTAAACATAGCTGTTACTAGTTCTGTCCTATCTGTGATTGATTACTGACTGGTAGTATACGGCGCTGCTGCTGATACAACCCTTAAGAGGGTCAAAGTGGCCCTCAGCAAAGCCCACTGGCTTCTCCTTTTACAGAAGGAAGGGTTCTGAAGAAACTCCTAAAACTCAATGTGAACAAAGCAACGGGGCCTGACGGGATTCACCCCAGAATCCTAAAAGAACTATGGGGGGACCTAGTGACACCACTGACCACCCTTTTTAACAAATCATGGGAGGATGGGGTGGTACGTGAGAACTGGAGGAGAGCAGATGTGGTTCCCCTTCACAAAAGTGGGAGCAAGGCAGAAGCAGGAAGCTACAGACCTGTTAGTTTGACCTCAGTGGTAGGGAAAATGATGGAATCACTTCTGAAGAAAGGAATTGCTGGCTACCTAGAGTCCAGCGGGGCACTTGACCCAAGGCAGCATGGATTCACAGCAGGAAGGTCATGTCAGACTAATCTAATTGATTTCTTTGACTAGGTGACCAAAGTAATAGACCAGGGAGGGGCTGTGGATATGGCCTACCTAGACTTTAGCAAGGCATTTGACACAGTCCCGCACAAACGATTAATAATCAAGTTAGCCAGCCTGGGAGTGGGTCCCAGGGAGGTAGCCTGGGTAGTAAACTGGTTGCACAACAGGACACAGAAGGTAATAGTAAATGGAACTCACTCTGAAGAAAGGAGGGTTACTAGGAGTACCTCAGGGTTCAGTACTGGGTCCAGTCCTCTTTAATGTCTTTACAGGTGACATTGCAGAGGGTCTGGAAGGAAAAGCATGCCTCTTTGCAGATGACACAAAGATCTGTAACAGAGTTTATACATGGGGGGGGGCTGGAAAGGATGAAAAGGGACTTGGCAAGGTTGGATGAATGGTCAGACGTATGGCAACTTAGATTCAATGCAAAGAAGTGCAAAGTAATGCACCTGGGAAACAAAAACCCAGGAGAAGAGTACACAATGGTGGGGGAGGTGCTAACAACAACAAACATGGAAAGGGACCTGGGGGATAGTCATATCAGATGACCTAAAGGTGGGTAAGCAATGTGAGAAGGCAGTAAGGAGAGCTGGGGGGATACTAGGATGCATAGGGGGAGGTATCACAAGTAGAAAAAGGGAATTGGTTATCCCTCTGTGCAGACAGCTGGTGAGACCCCATCTGGAGTACTGTGTGCAGTTTCGGAGACCCCATCTCTGCAAGGACATAGACAGGATGGAGGCAGTCCAGAGGAGGGCAACTAAAATGGTGCAGAGTCTGCATCAGAAACCGTATGAAGAACGACTGAGAGAGCTTAATATGTATATCCTTGATGAAAGAAGGGACAGGGGAGATATGATAGAAACTTTCAAGTACCTCAAGGAAATCAACAAAGTCCAGGAGGGTAGCATCTTTCAGAAAAAGAGATATGCAAGAACAAGGGGGCACAATTCAAAGTTAGAGGGCGGACGGCTCAGGGGCAATGTGAGGAAATATTTTTTCACGGAGAGAGTGGTGGACGCATGGAACCGCCTTCCTGGGGAGTTGTGGGGTCTAAAACAGTGGGGGAATTCAAACATGCATGGGACAGACATAAGGCAATTATAGTGGGTGGTAGGAGGAAGTAGGCTGTTGCTTAACCAAAATCTGCAGCTTATCCAATAGGTAGGAAAATGGGCAGACTGGGTGGGCCAAGTGGTCCTTATCTGCCATCAAAGTCTATGTTTCTATGTTTCCTTGATGATCCCAGCCTGACCCATACCTGTGACCTCTGTTCCCAGTCAGGGTGGATAAACTTGGACTGTAGAATTCAGTACCAGGTATGCCTTCTAGCTAAAAAGTCTATGCTTGGACTTGCATCTCTTGGTGTTCAAGGCCTTCTCTTCCCCATCAACAATACCTGCACCACTAGGGGGTCCAGCATCCTGACTTTAAAAATCCCTTTCCACCATATTGCCCAGGGCCAGCGCTCTTTCTTATATCATGCTCCCCTCTTGCCAAACTCTCTCAGCAAGGACATGCTATCCAGTACTAAACTCAGCCCATTTAAAGCTAAGCTTCATGACTATCTTACAACCCTAACCTGTTGTGACTGCTACCTTTAACCTGCTCAAACCCCTGTCAACACCTCCTCTTTCTCCTTCCTACATCCCCTGCCTTCCTATTTCTCTCAATGCCTTCCTCAGTTTCCCCAGCCATGCACCTCCATCTCCCCCCAACCCCACCCAAATCTACATGCCCCTACCCCAACCCCCATCGCTCCCTCCTCTATTCCCCTCATCCGCTAAATTTTGATAAGGCCTACTTGGCTGCTTCAGTCCTCCTCTCGGCCCCTCTCTTAGTTCTTACTTCACTATCCCTCTCCATGATGGAGGCAAGGATATATCATACCACCCTGGATCACATCTGCTACTGTCCCCTCCCTTACTCCCGCAACCACCTGGTACCAATGTTTAAAAAATAAGAATAAAAAAAAAAAGCTCGTCTCTCTAAAAATCGTACTTTGGGAGCTGCCAAGGGGAAGGCAGGAGGCAGAGCTGCAGCAATTGATGAATTACAGAAAAAGATGTCCCATGATGGCGGAGCTCTGAATCTGCTGGATTCCGTGATTCAACTTACTTACTACTGGTCTCCCTCTACACTCGGTGCAGTGTCTGCGACCTACCAGTGGTAAAGACAAGACCATGGAGTTTCATGGGACAGTGCAGTTTTCGCTGTATCCATGAATTCATGGCACAGCGTGGAAACAAAAGAATTGGAGTAGGGAATACATACAGAATCAAAACAAACCTTTTGCAGGAAAAAAAAAAAACATTGCCCAAAGGGAGGAAAAAGTAGCCCTTACCCAACAAGAATCTTGTGTGGCGGTTATCCACGCTATGACTATGTTCAGACAAAAGAACTACAAACATAGACCCTGAAATCCTACACAGTCGATTAGACGTCAGCTCAAAGGGCACCCTGGGAGCTAAGTGTGGGACAAAGGGCCATAAAAGAAAGCTGTATGGCGATTCCCAGGGGCCATCAGACTTGCTGAGACAATTCGGAAAAAAACGACTAGCACACAGAATTAAAAGAACTGCCAGGAAGGAAAGAAAATACATCAAAACACTTAACATGTTTTCCTTTAACCCACAGTCCCATGAACAGATGGTGTTAATGGCACAGCACTCCTATAACTCCCATAGCAAGACGCACAACGGAACTGTCACCATGCAAAATATATACAGTGCGTTATCTTGGTGCTTTGCCTTGTTGTAAGGAGGGATGTGCCAGTAAATCATGGTACAGGACTGGGGGGGGATATGGTGGTGGTCACTAAATGCCAGTTGGTGGTGATGGGCCACTATATGCCCAGGCTTTTATGGTGTCACCAGTGCTTATTTGGGCATAGGAGGCCGAGTATATTGCACAGTACGCAGTAAGGGTTATTGCTGTGTGGCGAATTATACAAAGGGAAGACCTATATTTCATGAACTGTATTGAAGCATGTTCGGCCATGACTGGTCATGGGTGCTTCACTGGTAAACTGCTGCATAATAGTGCCATCATAGCATGTGGGGTGGGGGGGTAAGAAGATGCCAAGGGAACTGAGGTGGGGCCATGGTGGGTACAAACTAAGTGGGACTGGACCGTACACATTGCTTACAGTTGCCAAACATCTGTGTACCTCGAAGTAACATTAGCCCATGTTTTGGCAGTACTAAATGTATGCAGTATGATAAATTGAGTGGTGTGCTACCTATGCATGCAGTCATTGTGAACCAGACACACACAAAGGGCATTTGGCTGGGAAATGGCTGGTTCAACTTTAAGCAGAATTGCATGGTCCCGAAAGGCCTCTCACACAGTTTGCAAAGGGTGCTAACAGATGACATAGACACGTGTTTCGTCCTACCAGTACTCATCAGTATGCCTCCTCTGTTTGACACCCCAGTGGAATGAATCAGGTACCCTAAGATGGTCTGTCTGGGTTATGTTGTGGTGAATCCATTAAAATAAAAAAATATTTAAAAGACAAAGAACCTCTGTGCACAAACACTGAGGCAAGGGTTACCCCAAAGGGCATTTGGCTGGGAAGCCAAGTTTCAAGAAAATACAAAATCACACATGCCCACACAATGTAAAGCATCATGGGCTGCATATGCAAATCACCACAGAATGTTATGCTGGTTCAACTTTAAGCAGAATTGCATGGTCCCGAAAGGCCTCTCACACAGTTTGCAAAGGGTGCTAACAGATGACATAGACACGTGTTTCGTCCTACCAGGACTCATCAGTATGCCTCCTCTGTTTGACACCCCAGTGGAATGAACCAGGTACCCTAAGACTTTTTAAGTGTAGCTCAGTAAAACTCCTTAGCCCTGTGTGTTGGGGGGGGGGGAAGAGTTACCAAGGCAATGTGCTCCAAATTACAGAAGCTCAACTAGGACAAAAGTCCTCACCTCAAAACGTGGAGGAACTATTTTATTACAAAAAAAATAAAAAATACCACAGTGTTTTATCATTCAGACATACACATTATTTTTTTCACAACTATAATACAATGGCCCATTTTCTAAGTGTAATAATATCCTCCAGGGTGGGTGGTATGGGCAATACCGGACCTTCCAGGGGCTATAAGGCCCTCCGCCTATGGCATCGGGCCTCATTACGCCCCTGGGCGGTCTGGTATTGCCCAATACTGACCATCCTGTCGGGTATTATTGCTTGCTTGGGACCCAGTTTCTATTGTTAACATGTCTATCACAATGCTACTACTGTTGAACCACCTACCCACTGTATTGTTCACTGAACCTTCTGTGCCCTTTGTGGCTAAGATGGTCTTCTTACTGGACTTCATGCTGAAATCACAGCCACATGATCTTTCTGAACTACCCCTAAGTTCCAGAGCCCTATAGCCCTATGCCCATCACAAATCAGACCTATCACAGGTGTTGTTAGGGAATGTGTTGGGATCATATGCCATGTTTTGGGCTGACAGTATAGCCTAGAGGTTAGAGTAATGAGCTGTGAACAAGCTTGGTACATCCAGCAGACCAGACCTGGGTTTGATTCTCACAACCTCCACTCACATACTGTGTGACTCTGAGCAAGCCACTTAACCACCCAGTGCTCCCAGGTCAACCCTGAAAACAGGCACTTGTGCCTAGTAGGCCTTACACAGTTACCACAGATGAAAAAAATACACTATGTCTATGTCTTTAGGGCCTCTGGTAAGTCCTTTCTCCCTAAGAGGAAAAACTTGGAGACTGAAACACTTCATTAGAGCCTCCAGGGGCCTAACTTTAATGATACTCCTGCTGTCCGCTCTGTCTATACTAAACCAGGCCCTGCACATTGCACATAGCACTGGGCATGGCTCTGGGAGTCAAGGGAAACTGAACATAGTTGCTCTAAACATTGGTAGTCTCCTACCTAAACTTGCTCAACTCAAAGCCTGGGCAGCATTAGTGCAACCAGGTATTAGTTCCCTTCCCGAAACCTGACTTAAACCCAAAATACCTGACTCTGACATATAATTACCAGGTTTTAATAGCTTCAGAAAGGACATACAAGGCAAGCATCATGGGGGATGCCTGATCTATCGCAGATCCAACCTGCAAGCCTTGAAACTTAAAATCAAAGACCTGTCTAGTGAATGTGAATACCTGATCATTAAACTGCTGCTGGGGCGATATCAAAAATCTGTTGTCCACTTAACGGTCTATATCCCACATGGTAAACATGCGGGTATGAAGTCTATTTCTAACTATCATAATTTAACCAGAATTGGGAATTGATAGTAACAAGGTGCAGTACTAGGCATAGAGATAAGATTGACAGTCTATTTCTTACACAAATGGTCACTGAGTACATCAGAACTAACTATAAATCAGGCACTACCACACTACTTGATTGGGTACTGTTAACTCACCCTGCTCAAAAGTTGGCAGACATGGGGACAAATGAGAAACTAACCAGCTGGATTGTGAACTACCTAATGGTAATGAGTAGAATGCAGATGATGGCGGTAGTAGAGAACACTCCTGGATGAGTGGAGTTACACCACAAGGGTCACTGTCTTGTCCAATCTTGTTCAATGTATTCATAAATGACATTGGGAACAACATTAAAAGTAAGATATGCCTGTTCATGGACAATACCAAGCTCTGTTTGAGGGTGGACACTGAGTAGGACATAAGGGATCTGTCGAGAGTGTGGCCGCCCAAAGTGGCATGGGTGCAGGTTTCAGGGTCCTTGTGCTCTATCGCCTCCCTGGTGTCGATAAGGACTTCTTACAGGACATCGAGGAGCTCTTCACAAGCCTGGTGTTGGAGTCTCCCAGGAGGTTTATTCTGAGGGATTTCAATGCCTGGGTTGATCGCGGGCTCTCGAGTTTTGGGAATTATCTCCTGGGGAGTATGGGAGCCCTGGGCCTGCCACAGAATGTATCAACAGCTATGCACTCAGGTGGCCACACACTGGATTTGATCTTTTCTTTAGAGTTAGATGTGAGTGACCTCAGTATTGATCTTGTATTTTACTCAGATGATAGCACCGTGAGGTTCACGCTTAGGGGCACCCCTCTAGATGGTCACGCCCCAGTGGAGATGGTCAGGTACTGCCCGTTAAGAGGAGTTTCTTCTATGGGACTATCGGCGGTGCTGGACCTATCGAGTGTTGGGGCAGCTTGTGCAATTAGAGCAGAGAAAGCAGTGGCAGCGTATAATGGGGCTGTTGCTGCGGCCTTCAATTCCATCACACCCATTTGTGTCCATCCCTTGTCTACTCACTGGATACCTCTTTGGTATGATGAGGATCTCCAAGGTTTAAAGATGAAGGGGCAGAGGTTAGAGAGGTGCTGGAGGAGATCTGGCCTGCTGGAGGACAAATTTGGCCCTGAAGTCGCATTATGTCGACTATCAGGGGGCAATCTCCTATAAGAAGGCAGAATATTTGTCTAGGGAGATTGCTTCAGCAAGGAACAGATGGGCTCAGCTCTTTCACACGTTAGACAGATCTTTACATCCTGCTTGTCTCTGTGTTAGGGAGCAGGTGTTAGCACTAGGTGCTAGGAGCTGTCTGTGTTCCTCACTGACAAGGTGTCCTCTATCAGGGATGAGGTCTCTTCGAGTACCTCTTGAAGGGGATGCAGAGTCCACCCTGAAATGTGTCAAAGCACTCCTCCTGTCTAGGATGAGTTTGAGCTGGTTGGAGTGGAGTAGGTGGCAGAAATAATCTTGAAGCTGTGGCCAAACCAATGTGATCTGGACCCAAGTTCAACCTGACCTTTGGTTGGGTGTTTGGACCTGATTGGACATGTGGTTGCTGAGGTCGTCTGAAGTTCCTTGAGGAGTGGGGTCTTCCCATTGGCCTTGAAAGAGGCCTTGGTTAGAACACTTCTGAAGAAAACCTCTTTGGACCCTGACTGCCTCAGTAACTACAGGCTGGTCTCAAACCTTCCATTTTTAGCGAAGGGTATTGAGAAGATGGTGGCCATACAGCTTGAGAGACATCTTGCCTCTTCCTCCATCTATGAGCCTTTCCAGTGTGGGTTCCATGCAGGGAATAGTACAGCGACTTCCCCGGTGAGGGTGCTTAATGATCTCCTGATGGCGAGGGACAGGAGAGACCATACCATCTTGGTCCTCCGGAACCTCTCTGCAGCGTTTGACACTGTGGAGCATGAGGTGCTACTTGACCACCTGTAGTTCTGGTGTGGCCTGTCCTGTAATGTCATCAACTGGTTCAGATCATACCTGACAGGCAGAGTGCAAAGAGTGACAATGGGGTTATCCTCATCTAACCCAAAACCTCTGTGCTGTGGGGTTCCACAGGATTTGGTCTTGTCACCCTTGTTGTTCACGGTGTACATGCTGCCATTGGGGGACATTATCAGGTGGTATGGGCTGGGTTTTCACTGCTATGCAGATGTCACCCAGCTGTACTTGTCCTGTGTGCCCAATGCTCAGGTGTTGGCCTCTGTATTTAACAGCTGCCTCGATGAGATCCAGCCGTGGATAACTCAAAACTGGCTTAAACTTAACCCAGACAAGACAGAGGTACTGGTCGTGGATCCAGGTCATCGGGGTGGAGGGGGGTGAGGGTTTATCCCCTGCTCTAGTGTTAGGGGGTGTTCCCCTTGCCCCATCTAGACAGGTGAAGAATTTGGGCATGATCCTGGGTGATGGTCTGACACTTGATGCGCAGGTGTTGGCCATCATCAGGAGTGGATTTTACCATCTCTGGAATATCATCTGAATCTGAGCCCTGATCCTGCCTGAGGACCTGACCACACTGGTGCATGCTTTTGTCACTTCCAGGCTGGACTGCTGTAATGCCCTGTATCTAGGGTTACCAAGAGGCAATCTCCGCAGGCTACAGCTGGTGCAGAACATGGAGGCAAGACTGTTGACTGGGGTAAGAGAGTGTGAGCATATCACCCTGGTCCTCCACGGACTGTACTGGCTGCCAGTCAGGTTGAGTATTGTCTTCAAGGTAGTGCTTCTGACCTACAAGACCCTGCATGACCTGTCTATCTGCAAGATCTCCTTTTCCCCTACCATCCGCCCCAGGCACTGCATTCTGCTGGGAGAGGCCTCCTTGGAATTCCCAGGGTTAGATTGCGGCATTCTGGGGACAGGGCATTCTCGGTGGTGGCATCTACCCTGTGGAACTCCTTTTCTACTTATTTAAAGGAGGCTCCCTTGTTAGAAGCCTTTAAAATGGGTTTAAAAATTTGTTCCAGCAAGCTTTTATTGATTGATTGTTATTTTTAATGGATAGATAAATGAATTTTAAATCTGCTCCCAGCTGAATTGTTCTATATATTGTTGTTTGTGTTACTGTACAGTGCCCAGAGTCCCTGGAAATGGGTGCTTTTATAAATAAAATATCTATCTATCTATCTATCTGATGAAGGATCTGGCTTCCCAGCCCTGTTCCAGGAGGTCATCCGGCCCTGGAGCAAGCTGAAGCATTGCCCAAAGGCAATTAAGTCCTGTTTAGGAGAGCACCTGGCCCTGAAGTAAACTGCGCCATCGCCCAAAAGCTATCAAGGTAATTTGTCTGCACTTGCCCCTTGAACCGCGTTTCACCAAGTTTCTGGAGCCTTTGTCTGAAGTTAAATCTTGGCACCTTTTTTGACTTCATCCAACCACCTCTAAATGTCCAGGAAATTTGCTCCGTTTTTGCTAATTTTACTGTGACTGCTTTGTTCTGTTCACCAGGCATGGACCTAACATTTTGAATGAATTTCCCTGAGTAAAGTCTACATGTAACAGGAGCGAAGAATCGGGTGCCAATTTAAAATGCTGATTCCCCTCGCTGCACTCGCTACAGTCCTACTCTCAGGCAGCCACTATTTTGGGTAACCTTTAAACCACAATTTCGGCCAAACATTTTACCGGACCTAACATTTTGAATTAATTTCCCCGAGTAAAGTCTAAGTGCAACTGGAGCAAAGAATCGGGCGCCAGTTTAAAATGCTGATTCCCCTCGCTGCACTTGCTACAGCCCTACTCTCAGGCAGCCACTATTTTGGGTAGCCTTTAAAACCACAATTTTGGCTGAAAATCTTACTGGACCTAACATTTTGAATGAATTTCCCCGAGTACAGTCTAAGTGTAACTGGAGCAAAGAATCGGGCGCCAGTTTAAAATGCTGATTCCCCTCGCTGCACTTGCTACAGCCCTACTGTCAGGCAGCCACTATTTTGGGTAGCCTTTGAAACCACAATTTTGGCTGAAAATCTTACTGGACCTAACATTTTAGATGAATTTCCCGAGTAAAAGTCTAAGTGTTAACTGGAAGCGAAGAATCGAGATTTTCCAGTTCATGTAGTTCGCTGCACTCAAGTTACAGTCCTACTCTCAGCAGCCACTATTTGGGTAGCCTTAAACCACTTGGCCAAAATCTTACCCTTGCTCAAAAGCAGCCTCCGTCCGACAGCTATGTGGCTGCTCCCACCCGCCTCCACCCACCCTTGGTGGCATTTGTTATATAGTGCTGATTGTCTACTTATCTGTCATGCCTGAGCGTGAGGAAAAATTTTAACTATCTCCTCACTTTCTCACTTGCAGCCTATACTTTTTCACCGCTAGGGTGCTCTTGGAAACCTGCTCTAAATACATATGAGTTTTCACTTTCTTGGTCTGTTAATTTGGTGTGCAGTCTGTGGATATTTCTACCTAAAATCCTCCAATTTTAGTAGTATTTTCCCTCACCAAATAGCTATTACCTAATCACTTACTTGGTCCCCAGCATGGCCCACTCTCTAACTACAGAGCTCCAAATTATTCCAGTGCAATCTTTCAATTAGACTCTATTCTTGCTCCTCTCATATGGATGCCTTTGTTAAAATGCCCTCCTTCCTGGGATGGCAACTGCTCACACCCTAATGTTATTTCTACCAACATGCTTAAACCATCCCACTTGCCCCTTGTCACCTGTCCCCTCTTTGTCTCTAATAAGATCACCTACCATGTTGCTTATACACTCAATAACTCCCCTCCTCTAAACCACTCCCTGCGCACCTCTTTCTTTCTTCATAAACTGTGGTACCTGCTCCTTCTATCACTAATGTTGGCAGAAGACATTGAACTCAATCCAGCACCTGCAGGTAACATCTCCCACAATGATTCAGCATGGAAAGACTTTAAGGGACTGCGTATTGTTCACCTAAATATCCGGAGCCTTCCTCATAACTTAACAGCACTAGAGGCTTGGGCTACTCAATATAACCCTGACATCTTGTGTCTGTCCGAAACCTGGCTAAAACCCTCCATCCCTGATCACCTGTGCATGTCACCCAACTACAAAATACTCTGTCAAGATAGGCCCCACATCTAAACATGGTGGTGGTGTTGCAATCCTCTTTAAACCTCATCTATCACTACACCGAAATGGCTCTTTCACCCTCTCTCACTGTGAAGCTATTCATCCCACCCTACAACTAGGCTCTAAGAAACTGCACATAATTTGTGCCTATAACCCTCCCACTGGTAACATTGTTGGTCTCAAGGAACTCCCATCCCAGGTGGACACAGCCGTTGGATGTAATGAGATCCTCATAATGGGAGATCTAAATCTAAACTGGTCTAGTAAAGCTAGTCAGTCCTTCCACACTGTGGTATATGGCCATAACCTCCACCAACTAAGGACCAGGAGAAGTAGGCCTAGAGCTACGGCAAGCCTGGCAGATGGCGTGAGGGCATAGCTAGTATGGTAGGCACTTCCAATTTTGGCATTAACAGATTTGCAGGTGGCGGTGATATGGAACTCAAAATCCAGGGATTCATCAAGGAGAATTTTGTTAGGCTACTATTGGCTTTTAGGCATTGGTTTCCATTGCCTAAGTTACTATATATATTTTTTGTGTTATATTTGATATATTGTTATGTTTTGTTTTATCTTGAATGTATAGTATTTATTCTCTTTCTGAATGTTCGGCGCCCAGAGCCTCCGGGATGGGCTTCTCTTAAATAAAATTTGCCTTGCCTTGCCTTGCCTAATTAATGACCCTACAAGGGTCATGACCCCCCTTGTTCCAGTACACTAATAGATTGGGCCCTTACAAACTGTCTCGACAGTATAGTTGCTACTGGTACCCTGGCAGACGCTATAAGTAATCACTCCCCAATTTTCTGCATCTGGCGTTCTGCTAGACCACCATCACCTCCTCCAAAACTTATCATTTTCCACAATCTGGCCAGTCTTAATCAGGCACCTTTTATGCATGATGTCTCAATGATCAACTGGTCTCCCATCTTTGCCTCCTCAAATGCTCAATCAGCACTTGACTACTTCCTTGCTAAGTTTGGATGTCTCCAGGACATCCATGCTCCCTGAGTCAGACGCCGTATACAGGGTACACAGACATAGTGGCTCACCAAAGATCTTCTTACTCAATTCAGGGCAAGGAATAAAAGTTGGCAGCGTTTCAAGGCCTCAAGGCTACAGGCAGATTATAATGACTATAGAGCTCAGAGGAATTCCTGCAAAAGGAATATTCGCCTAGCTAAAAGCTCATTCTGTAAGGACTTATTAATGAAATCTGCTGGTGACTCCAAGAAATTCTGGTCTGTCATAAAAACCCTCCTTGGAGCCAATAAATCCTCCACTAGTAATGACATGCTGCTAAATGGCGTGCATTGTAATAATCCTGTGACCATAGCTAGCGCACTAAACAGACACTTCTCGAACCTATCTAGCTACTTGGCCTCTTTCCCCCCTGGTTCCCCCACTCCCAGTTCCATGGACACAGAACCAGTGCTTTCTCATCCACCGTTCTGATTTCAGACCTTTACCAGAACTGAAGTTCTAAAGCTGCTACTCTCCATCTCCGATAGCACTAGCTCTGGTACTGATGGACTGGAACCCAGGCTATTGAAAGTCGCTGCCCCTCTTATTGCCTCCCCTTTAACTACAATTTTTAACTTGTTGGTATGTCACAGCATAGTTCCCAACATCTGGAAGCTAGCTAGAATTACTCCCATCCTTAAGAAAGGTGATCCTAAAGACATGTCTAACTACTGACCTATTGCCATTCTTTCCGTGCTCAGTAAAATCCTGGAAAAATTAGTGGCAACCCAAACTATAGCATACCTACAAGAGCATAACCTCCTCTCAGGTTCCCAGCATGGTTTCTGCAAAGGCCACAGTACTTCCACTACCATCCTAAAACCTACAAATGACATCTATGCTGCTATGGAATCCAGTCCCTTGACAGGTGCTATCTTCATTGACTTAACTAAGGCTTTTGACCTGGTAAACCATACCCTTCTCCTTACAAAACTCCACTCGTTTGGTTTCTCTGCTAAAACAGTTGCCTGGTTCAATAGCTATCTATCCAACCGGATGTAGGCTGTAGCTTTCAACTCAGCCATGTCCAGTCTTTCTCCTATACTCATGGGGGTACCCCAAGGGTCCATACTTGGCCCGCTATTTTTCTCAGTTTTTATAAATCACCTCCCATTGTTTGCACCAGCCTGCGCCTCCTTGCTGTATGTGGATGACCTCATCATTTACCGCAGTGGTAGTAATATCGCGGATATTAACCACTCCCTAGCCATTGACTTCTTAAGCATTCAATCCTGCCTAATAGAAAACAACCTTGCTCCTAATGCAAGCAAAACTCACTCCATGCTTTTCGGTTCTCCAGCTAGACTTAAAGCAAATCGCAACGCCCTTCAAATATCTAGTGCCGATGGTTCCCCAGTAGTTAGCACTAGTGCCTTCAAATATCTAGGCATTCTCCTTGATGAATCCCTGGATTTTGACCTCCATATCACCGCCACCTGCAAATCTGTTAATGCCAAAGTCGGAGGTGTCTACCGTACTAGCTATGCCCTCACGCCATCTGCCAGGCTTGCCGTAGCTCTAGGCCTACTGCTCCCGGCCCTGGCTTATGGCTCAGTCACCTACCTAGGGGCATCAAAGACCTCCATCCATAAATGGGACACCACCTATGATAACATCTGCCTCTATGCCTCTGCATCACCATGGTTCAAACATCACTGTCAGCTTTATGCTGACCTAAAATGACCCAGCCCTGCTGCTCACCGGCTACAGTCATATGGCTCTCTAATTGACGGTTTAACTAGATCAGACCTCCCCTAATCCCTTGCCTCTTTGCTACACTCCCAAACTCCCTCATATGGTCTCCAATCTAATGGTCATGCCCCTCTCTTCATCCCCAGATGCAAAACCACTATGGGTACTAGTGCTTTCTCTCATGCGGCCCATAAGTACTGGAATTTCATCACTCAAGCTATTCCCCTAGCTTCTACCCATGCGGTTTCAAGAAACTCCACCGTGAACATCTATTGGCTTCAAATCCTTGTACATGCTTCCATCCACCTTAGCTCATTCACTCCTTCCATCCTCACCCTTGTCTTTTCCTGCACTCTCCTTCTTACCCTTCCCCTGCACGCCTTCATTCCTTCCCACCCCCTTTCTCCCTGATTCCTACCACCCTCCTTCTCTTTTACTTCTCTACGTTTTGAGACTCATGATGGCACTTACTGTATTTTGTACTTTTCTTGTTTGTACCGATACTGGCTTGTTCACACTTGTTTATATTTTTGACTTTTTCCTAACTGTACTGTGTATAATTTTGACATTGTCTAACTCTGTATATCACCCAGTTGCCTAGTTGTTGTATTTTTGACCATCCCTTTGTTTATCTTTTCCTTGTGCTGCATCACATTGTACTACTCATGTATTTTTTTGCCTTGTATCCTCCTGGGTCGTGCCTGAAAATAGGCATCTCTATGCCCAGTGCACCCACCCGGTTACCAAAAGCAAATAAATAAATGCTAGAGAGGTGGTCTGGAATCTAGCAACTGGGCTTCAGTGCTAAGAAGTGCAAAGTGATGCATACAGGGAGCAAGAACCCAAGGGCCAAGTACAGATTTTGGGAGTACAAGTGGCAGTCTCAGAGGAGGAAAAGGACCTGGAGATAGCAATTACAACCAACCTGAAACCTTCAATGCAATGCAAAAAGATAGGAGGGAAAGCAAACAGGATGCTGGGTTGCATATTGAGGGGGTTTGCCAGCAGGAAAATGAAGGTTGTTCTGCCCCTGTAGAAGTCCTTGGTGCACCAGCATCTGGAGTACTGTGTTCAGTACTGGAGTTCCTACATCACGAAAGACATAAATCAGCTGGAGACAGTGTGGAGGAGGGTGACCAGGATGATACAGGGGAAGCAATATGTCCTGTATGAACAGAGGCTGGTGAACTTAAATAAGTACTAACTGCAAGACAGAAGGGAGAGAGACGATATAATCAAGACCTTCAAATACCTTAAAGGCATCACAAATGTCAAGATAGGAGGTTTTTTTTTGCAGTAGCAAGAACAAAAACATCAGAAGGCACAGCTTCAAATTAGCTGAGGGAGGTTCAGGAAAAGGGCCAGAAGGCACTTCTTACCTGAAAGGGTGGTGGCAGATTGTAACACACTACTAGAGGGGGAGTTAATCACAATACATTTGGAGTATTTACACAGTACAGCTGGAGGATTTACAAGGTGATGGGATAGATTCAAAGGAAAGTTTAGGGTGATGGGAGGGGGGAGCAACATGTAGCATTCACGCACGTGTTCTGCAATGAGAAGAAACGATAGACCTTCAAGGCCTCCTTCTGCTGGCACTTTGTTTGTATGATCATTTGTTCAAATATATGATTGGAGTAACAAAACAGAAACTCTTTCACAGGGCATCCAGTCCTGCCGCAAACTGCAGGGAACATTAGTAATCTAGTCAATACAAGATTACCTTGCCTACATCAAAGTCATTTCGCCACATTCCACAGTACACACCAGCATGCAACCTGCATCTTTCTCAGCCTTGGCTCACAAAGACACTGTTGAATGGCTCGAGCTGTTCCAAGCCTGAATTGCTTTTGATGGCTGGACTGATCCCTTATGTACTGTTCTTGCCTTATGTCTTCTTCTCGATGGGACAGCCATTTCCTAGGTCAACGCATTCACCGGACCATGCGGGGCTAAGCACCATCCAAACGGAGCATGACAGCCCAGGCTACGGGGGACAAACTAGCTGTAATTCACTTTGCTTCTGCAGGAGTTAAACTGGGTAAACATAGAAACATAGAATTTGACTGCAGATAAGGACCGCTTGGCCCACCCAGTCTGCCCATTTCCCTGCCTACTGGATAAGCTGCAGATCCTAGTTAACCAGCAGCCTACTTTTTCCTACCCCCATCCCCTAGAATTGCCTTATGACTGTCCCATGCATGCTTGAATTCCACCACTGTTTTGACTCCGAGCCTCCTCCGGAAGGCGTTCCATGCATCCACAACCCTCTCTGTGAAAAAAAATAACCTTAAATTACCTCTGAGCGCCCCCTCTATCTTCAAATTGTCCCTTGTTCTTGCACACCTCTTTTTTGAAAGATGCTACCCTCTTGGACTTTGTTGATTCCTTTAGGTACTTGAGGTTTCTATCATGTCCCCCCTCTCCCTCCTTTCCTCGAGGCTATACATATTAAGCTTCTTTAGTCTCTCTTCATATGTCTCCCGGTGCAGACCCTGCACCATTTTAGTTGCCCTCCTCTGGACAGCTTCCATCCTGTCTATGTCTTTGCGAAGACTGGGTCTCCAGAACTGCACGCAGTACTCCAGATGGGGTCTGACCAGCTGTCTGTACAGAGGGATAATAACTTCCTGTTTTCTACTGGTGATGCCTCTCCTATGCATCCCAATATCCCCCCAGCCCTCATTGCTGCCCTCTCACATTGCTTGCCCACCTTTAGGTCATCTGATATGACTACCCCCAGGTCCCTTTCCATTTTTGTTGTTAGTATCTCACCCCCATTGTGTACTCTTCCTCTGGGTTTGTTTCCCAGGTGCATTACCTTGCACTTCTTAGCATTGAATCTAAGCTGCCACATTTGACCATTCTTCTAACCTTGCCAAGTCCCTTTTCATCCTTTCCACCCCACCTTGAGCATCAACTCTGTTGCAGATCTTTGTGTCATCTGCAAAGAGACATACTTTTCCTTCCAGTCCCTCTGCAATGTCGCTTATAAAGACATTGAAGAGGACTGGTCCTAATACTGAACCCTGCGGTACCCCACTAGTAACCCCCCTTTCATCAGAGTGGACTCCATTTACTACTACTCTCTGTGTCCTATTTTCCAGCCAATTTTTTACCCAGGCTGTCATCTTGGGACCCACTCCCAGGCTAGCTAACTTGTATATTAATCTTTTGTGTGGGACTGTGTCAAATGCCTTGCTAAAGTCTAGGTAGGCCATGTCCACAGCCCCCTGATCTACTTTGGTCACCCAGTCAAAGAAATCTATCAGATTTGTCTGGCATGACCTTCCTGCTGAATCCATGCTGCCTTGGGTCCCTGCCCTCTGGCCTCTAGATACTTGACAATTCTTTCCTTCAAAGTGATTCCATCATTTTCCCTACCACTGAGGTTAAACTAACAGGTCTGTAGTTTCCTGCTTCTGCCTTGCTCCCACTTTGTGAAGAGATCACATCTGCCCTCCTCCAGTCCTCGGTACCACGCCATCCTCCCATGATTTGTTAAACAGGGTAGTCAGTGGTGTCACTAATTCTACCCTTAGTTTTTTAGAATTCTGGGATGAATCCCATCAGGCCCCATTGCTTTGTCCACCTTCAGTTTAAGAGTTCTTTCAGAACCCTTTCTTCTGTAAATGGGCTGGTATCAACTTCTGTATCCAGTGTGTTTCTACTGTTTGTTCTAGGTACCCCCTCTTCCTTTGTAAATACTGAGCAAAAATATTTGTTTAGTATCTCTGCCTTTCACAGTCTCCCTCTGCCCACCCTCCCCCTTTATTAAGCCTCACTATCCATCCCTTGGTCTTCCTTCGTCCCTGATGTACCTATAAAAGGTTTTATCCCCTTCTTAACTGAGTTGGCTATCTTTTCCTCGGTTTGGGCCTTTGCTGTTCTGACTGCCTTCTCAGCTTCTTTGCTTTAACTGATACAGTTCTCTGTCCTGCTCCTTCAAGTATTCCTTGTACTTCCTGAAAGCTTTCTTTTCTCTTGAACCTTCACTGCCACTTCCTTTGAGAACCATAGTGGTTTCTTACATCGTTTAGTTTGTTTATTTGCTTCACACAAAAGGCTTGTTGCCTCTGTGATGGCAGTTTTATTATTCCCCATTGTTCTTCCACCCCTCCTTCCTGCCCATGTGCTAGTGCATTCCTTAGGCACTTACCCATTTTAGCAAAGTCAGCCCTCCTAAGTCAGTACCCTTGCCTTTGTATGGCTTGACTCTATTGTGTTTATTGTGAACCATACTGTTCAATGGTCGCTAGTTCCCAGATGGCTACCCACTTCTACATCTGTGATCCTCTTCATCTCATTTGAGAGAACCAGGTCTAAGATTGCTCCCTCAGTGGGCCCCAATACTAGTTGTCTAAGGCATGCCCCCTGTAGGGCATCTAGAATAACCCCACTCTTCGAAGTGGCTGTGGCAACTGCACTCCAGTTAACATCTGGCATATTCAGATCACCCATCAGCAATATCTCCCCTTTTTTTGCCATACTAAGTATACTTTCTATCATTTCCTTGTCCATTTCCTCCCCCTGATAACTTTGTTTTCTCATAAGGGAGAACAGGAAGTGGGCGAGTGGCCAACTTCAGAGGCAGGACCTGCACGGCACACCAGTCAGTCAGGGTGGTGTGGAGGACCCGTGAACTAAGTTAAAAGGTGCAGCTAAAAGCAGGCAAGATTCTTGATATTCATCTTAATCAACAAGAGGCTGCTTGTCTCATAAAAATGATTCAATCTTCTAAAGATGGTAACATGCTGACCTCCCCTACAGACATTGCTGCAGAATTTAAGGCCCATTATGAATGTCTTTATGCTGCAGATGACTACCTCCCAAATATTCATGCATTAATGAAAGATGACCTTTCTCAGGCCCATATTCTCCAGTTAAACCCCCATCTTGTGGAGTATGTTAAAGCTCCTGTCTCTACGATTGAAGTGGAGCACACTATCTCCACCCTTACCCCAGACAAAGTCCCTGGGCCAGATGACGTCTCGCCAAATTTTTATATTTCACTTCAATCTGAACTGGCTCCCCATCTAGCTGACTTATATAATCAATGTTATCATTCAGACTGTCTTTCCCCCTCACTGCTTGAGGCCTGTAGTACTGTCATCCACAAGCCTGGGAAAGATCATTCTGATGTGGGCAACTACAGACTCATTACAATTTTAAATATCAATATAAAAATACTAGCCAAAGTCATAGCCCATCACATTAGCAGTATTTGGCAACCCCTAATACACCGCAAACAGGTTGGCTTTATGCAAGGAATGCTTGCCTCGGATCATATGCGGAACATCTTGCATCTGGTATTGGCCTGCAGGGATTCAAATGTGCTACTGTGCAGGTATCCTTGGACACCAAGAAAGCTTTCAATAGGGTATCTCGGTCTTTTCTTTTTCATACCCTCTCTGCCTTTGGATTCCCTCATGAATTTACTAAATGGATCCGCTTATTATATTCTAACCACTCTGCCTGTATTGTCTGTAATGGTGCATTGTTGAAACGCTTTCCCCTACTAAAAGGCATTGATCAGGCTGCCCCTTGTCTGCTTATCTTTTTAATGTGTATGTCAAATTTCTTACCAAGCATAATTTGTAAAATCCACAGATTAATGTCATTTCTATAGGACCTCATTCCTTTAAAATTTCCATATATGAAGACAATATTTTGTTTCATTTGACCCACCTTGCCCAATCCATTCTGATTACATTATATGCACTGGCTGAGTATAGGGAACTCTTGGGCTATAAATTAAATTTAACCAAAACAGTGTGTAAGCCCCCCTTGCAAGGTGGGCTTGATACCTAACCAGGTTGGGTCTTCTCCTTCTGGTGGGGTCCCTCTTTGCCCGTCATCTAGGCGATACCCACTTACTGCCCCCATGTGTCAGGGTTCACTATTATTTAATCCCTGTGTTTCCCCTGGGCAGGAGCGAGATAGGAAGATAATGGTATTTAGGAGGGCAAGTTGACTGGGAGGGGGGGCATTTCCCTCAGGTCCAAAAGAAGTTGGCTGGCAGCATCAATGCAATGCAGGTAGGTCTCCAAGGGAGGGCTGTTAAGAGCTTGGCGGCTGGTGGGGCTGGGGAGTATTTCCATCAGCTGCTGCAGGAGGAGGAAGAAGGCAAAAAGGTTGGAACCTGTTTGAAGGCACAGTGGTCCAAATAACCAGAATCATGGACGAGATTTGCTGGCAGTGGGGCTGTTGCAGTGGTGGCAGGACTGCAGCAGGGTCTATCGCAGGTGGCAGGTCCAGTGGGCTTTTCCTGTATGGCACACCATCAGGAAGGTAAAGCAAAATAGGGGAGTTGCATCCTGGGATTTGCCTTAGGGCCTGCCTTGCCTGTGTTTGGAGCAGGCATATCAGACCCATTAAGGGACATGGCTCCGGGAACCAGTATCTGTGTAAAGAGGGAGCCATTGCTACAGGATCTGTCTGAGTTCTGGGTTGGCTCAGAGAAAAGGGAGGAATTTGGGCACCATTTGGCTCAGTGGATGAGTGGGTAACTGGTTTTGGGAGCAGCCGCGGAGGCATAATGCTTCATCGCCCAGGGGTCCATTTTGGCTCAGCTGGCAGGGAGGAGTAAGGCACTCCTTCGTTAGGAGGATCAAAGGTACATCTAAAGTAAAAGCAAGTTTGGAAGGCATTGAAAGGCTCAATTGGAAGGCTCAGAAAGAACTGGAAGGGGACAGGATCAGTTGTGTTCCAGGACAGTAGCTGCTGCTGTTGTTTTCACAGGGTTCTTGTGGATTTTACTTGTTATTTTAGGAATGGTGAGATCGGGGAGCCTTTCCAGCCGGCCCTGCACTCGAGCACCCAGAGACCGTAGGGGCTCGGCCGCCAATGGTGGTGACCACCGCATAGCCGAGGAAGGGAACCAGGAGGCGGGAGAGACAGCCAGAAAGCCGGCCCTGCCTCGAGCACCCAGAGACCATAGGGGCTCCGAGCCACCAGCCGGGCGGGCGGCCACCGTGATAGCTGAGAAGGAACCAGGAGGCGGGAGAGACAGCTAGAAAGGTACGGGAAAGCCGCAAAATTTTGCCCGCCTCCCTTCCCCTCCTGGGTGTTTCTTTATACACCCTCTCCGTCAACTTTATCCCCCGCCCATAGCTAATCTCCTAGCCAATCCCTGAGCTCATTTCTTCACATCACCTTTATTATCTTTAACCCCTACCTACCCTCCACCATGCAACTGTTCCTCCTATTGCTGTTTTGCCTCTCATCTTCCTCAGATCCAGAAGAGAAACTGAAGCAGCCCATGCCATGGTGATTAGGTGGCTACTCGAGCTTGTCCCCCTGCTGTCCCCAGTGGATGCCCTCAATTCCCCAAGTATACTGCAGCTTCTGCACTGTAATCTTTGGGGTATCCCACAAAAAGGCTCACAACCAGTTCGGTACTCCATAAGCCCCCTGCTCCATTATTGGCACTATAATGACCCCCTATGCCTGTCCATTAAGCTGGTACTTTATGACAAAATCTATAACCACAAAGCAGGATCATCGCCCACTATACATTGGATCCCAAGCAAGAAGAGAAAGTCCTCTGACTACTCCCTATTCCTATCACTTGGTGCCCTCATCAAACTAGTCTTCTTTCTGCTGATCTGTGTTGGCACTGTTGAAATCAACCCTGGACCCACAGAAAGCTCTATCTCCCCATCTGACTTAGCCTCCATAAATGGCCTGAGTTTTCTTTATATCAACGCCTGCAGCCTCCTAAAAGTTCTCATTAATACAGGCCTGGGTTGCACACCTTACCTGACTTTCTGGTTATCTCGAAACAGGGCTCAAATCTGCAACAAATGACAGTGAAATAAATCTTCCCAACTACCAGCTCTTCAGATCTGACCGGTCCATCCAGGGGCGGTGGGTAGCCATCTATGTCAAAGCAAACATCTCTGCATCCTGCCTCAATATTACATCACAGCCAAAGGAATTGAATGCTTATCAATTAAAATAACCCTTCCCAACATATCATCTTTTCAACTGATTGGCTGCTACAGGCCCCCTCTGCAGGCCTCAAACTCCTATCCCACCTAGGATCTATACTTAATCTAGGCCCTGAAGACACCATCATTTTAGGTGACCTGAATTTAAATTGGCTAGCCAATGCATCTGCACCCCTGGTAACCTTTTGTGACACTTATGGATTCACTCAATTAATCAAAGAACCAACAAGGATTAATCCAAAGAATAATCTCAACAGCACACTCCTGGACATCATGTTGGTAAATAAGCTCATCTGTATTCTCATGCTGGAGTGCTATTCAGTGACATAAGTGATCACTGTCCCATAGCTGGCATAAGATCAACAATCAAGCCACCTAACCATGCAAAATTTCTCCCAAGAAGGTCAAAAAAGAACTTTAATATTTCAGGATATCTCCATGATTTGTGCCACACCACACGTTGGCAAGAATTCTATCTCACAGCTTCAATAGAGACAGCTCTTCAGGTTTTAAGTGATATTATCATAAGTGCCCTCAATATACATGCACCCCTCACCAGTGTCAGAACCAAACTCAAATCTTGTCGCTGGTTCTCTGCTGACCTTAAATCTGCACTGCTCGCCAGAGATAAAAACTCTGGCAAAAGACCAAGGATCCAAATGACTGGCTCTAATTCAGAAAAGCCAGAAACTCCTGCACAAAACAAGTGAGAAATGCCAAGGCTGCTCTTCACACAGCTGAATTGGATGCCTCCTATCACAACCCTTCCAGGTTCTGGGGTACCATAAAGGGGATCCTAGGTCAAGCTTCTACCCCTGTCTTACCACCCAAAGTGCACCTAAATAGTATTGAAATCACTGACAAGCAAGAAATCTTAAATGCCTTCAACGATCATTTCACTACAGCTGGCCTAGCTTCGATTCCTCACCTACAAAACCTAATGAGGTCATCACTAAACTTACATTCTACTGAGGGACAAAAGCTACTTCACATTCTCCTTCAAATCAATACTCTTAAAGAGTAGAAGACCTACTATTCCAACTAGATACAACTAAAAGCGCAGGTGCAGACTCCTGGATCCCTACTTTCTAAAGTAGCATTGCATGCCTTAGCTGCCCCCTCACTCACCTCTTCAATCTGTCCCTAGCCACTGGTTCTATCCCCTCAATATGGAAGACAGCTCAAGTGTTTCCACTACTTAAGGCAGGTGATCCCATGGACCTCAACAACTATAGGCCCATTTCCATCTTACCAGTACTGTCCAAAATGCTTGAAAAGTTAGTGAACTTTCAGTTAAGTGCCTACCTTGATACCAATAATCTCCTTAACTCAGCTCAATCTGGGTTTAGATCTATACACAGCACCATCTCTGCCTTAGCAAAAGTTACAAATGACTGGCAGACTGCCTTAGACAAAAGAATAACACCTGTGCTGTGTTTCTGGATCTAAGCAAAAGCCTTTGACACTGTGGACCATGAACTACTAATCTCCTCTCTGAACTCCATAGGCCTTGACTCACTCTCTCTTAAATGGTTCAGATGCTATCTCTCAGAAGAATACAACTGGTAAAAGTGAAGGTGACCTATCTACCTCTAAACCACTCCTAAGAGGTGTACATCAAGGTTCCATCCTGGGCCCCATCCTCTTTGCCATTTACATCAACAATATTGACTCCAATCTCTCACAATCTAATATTCACCTCTTTGCAGATGATACTGTACTATATGTCAGTAATCCCTCACCATCAAAAGCCTGTGAGCTTTACAGTCTGAGTTCTCCTCCACAGCACAACTTACTAGAAAAGAAATTACTACTAAATGCCAAGAAAACGAAAGCTATGTTCTTTGCCACCAAGAGCTGCTCTTCCACTGTCCAATCATTCACCCTCCCACAATTATCTACCATCCTTGGTGAAAATCTGGAATATGTGGACAAATTCGAATATCTTGGAGTCTGGATTGACAATAAACTTGACTATACTAGCCACATTGAAGAGCTCCTGAAAAAGCTTAGACAAAGACTTGGCCTGTTTTATAGGATCAAACACTACCTGACCAGAGATTCCAAACAAAGGCTAATCCTGGCATCATTCCTATCCCTCATTGACTACGCTGACTTCCTTTATGGTCACTGTTCCTCTCCCATTTAAATAAATTAGACACCTTGTATCATTAGAGCTATTAGATTCATTACAGATCTTCCTCCAGCACCCATCATTGCTCTCTCTACAATGCAGTCAGTTGGACATCCCTACAACATAGAAGAAACAAAATGCTGCTGTCTGGATCTACAAAGCTCTGACAAACAAACTCCTTCCTACATCTCAGATTGTTTCAACGGATCACATCAGGCCTTACACCCTAAGGATCAATAAACTCATCATGCTGAAGATTCCTATCACCTGCACCCAGTATGGAAGGGCTGCAATCAGCTATTCCCTAGCACTTATCTGGAATTCTCTTCAAAAGACCTTGAAATTGGATACCCTCATTCCTTTAACATCCTTCAAAAAACTGTACACCAGTCTTTTCCCAGAATCATGCAACTGCTTCCATAAGGCCTAGTCCTCTCACACACCCTCCTTCCCCTACCCCTTTTTATACTACCCCCTATTTCTTTATTGTTCTTCTAGCTTATTCTCCAACCTACTTTGTAGAAAAATGCCCCCCCAAGTCCCATTACCCTAGCTTTATCCCTACAATACTGTTTGTTTCTTTCCTTTTAATATGATCTAGGTCCAATGTCATTTTGCCTTGTATATATGTAAATATTTGTATATCTGTCTCATTCATAAATCTTTGTATTTGTGTTCATTCAGTACCATGTTTTTGTGTAAAATTTGTAACCTTATATTGTTATGACCACTCAGGTCCATCTTGTAAATGAGCTGTGCTCAATGATGTTCGCCTGAATAAATAAAGATTTTGATTGATTGATTGATTGATTGATTGATTGAAATCTCTGCCCAAGGGATGTTTCAGTATGGAGCCAGAGTGGTCTATCTTTAGGCCTGTAAAAACAATCTTGGTAGCTGTGGCTGTTCCTAATGCTCTCTAAATGCCATTTGTGCTCATGCCAAATCTCTCAGCCCCATGGAGCTTTTCCATTTAAATTACATTTTTAGATGCAATCATTTCACATCCAAAATAAAGGTTTTTATATTTTCTCTGATTCTGCTCGTGTTGTGTGGTCAAAGAACTAATCCTCCGCAGAACTTTTATTCTTGCTTTTGAGTAAAGTTCCAGCCCTTCCTCCCTGTTTCAGGATCAGTAGGATGCTGCCGGCTTTGAAATTCAGCCCAAGGGTAGGGAAAGGCCTTCCATTGTGAAAACATCTGCCAGGTAAGGCCTACTCATTACTGCCAATAATGTGGAAAATGCTAAGAAGGTTTAAGGTCTACCCCGCTGTAACACGGAACCCTAGACAATAAATAAGGATAAAGGGGTTACATGTGCTTATGACCCTTAACCACAAAACTCTTAAATGGGATCTTCTCCCTGCTGGAGTGGAATACTAGTCCCCTATCTGCCTCATCTACCTAGGCATTAAGCTTTTTTTTTTTTTTTTATTTTAGTTGTTTAACCAGGTATAGCACACTAAGCTAAAAGCTTTTTACAGGAGTGACCTGGGAGCACAAGGAGGTTAAGTGACTTGCTCAGGGTCACACAGTATGCAAGTGGAAGCTGTGGGATTCAAACCCAGGTCTTGTCTGCTGGATGTCACCAAAGTTGCAGCTCAGAGCCTTAGACCACTACGCTATACTGCCTCCCTTCCATAATGACTCAGAATGTTTCTCCCTTACTCCAAACTTTACAGACCAATTTAGAACAATGGCAGGCATTACTGATTTCACTTTCGGGTAGATTTTCTGTCATACAGATGAACATACTTCCAAGGGTACTATAGCCACTTAATATGATCTGTATTCCCCTACCACATGTATTGTTAACTAAACTTCAAAAGACTCCTGTGGAGTTTTTATGGAAGGGTAAATAACCATGTATCGCATATTCTAAGTTAACTTTGGAAAAACATCATGGTGGCCTACAACTCCCGAACTTTCACTGGTATTATTTAGTTGCCCAGGCTAGCAAGTTTTGGGCTTGGACTGTACAGGACATGGGGATCTCCCCTAATCTGTACTATCCACATTGGAAAAATACTTAGTTGCATTTTTGTGAGGCCAACAGTGTTAACTATTAAGCTTTACTCTCTTTGTCTTGGTCCAAGCTCCCTCCCAAGTTTCAAAACACTTCTATTGGTTGGGCAGTCCAAATAAATTCACAGTTCTGTAAACAGTGAGGTTATCTGAACCAGAAGGATCTTTCTCAACCACTTTGACTCAACTCTAATTTCAAACCTGGCCATAAAACTATCTCAACATCTTTCTTACCCCAGACGAATCTAGATCAATTGGCTAGTCTGATCCAGAATGATCATTTTATACCCTCCACCAGATTTCAAAGGGATAATAATCTCTCTTAGACCAGTATCTTTCTTTTTTGCAGCTCACCCATCTGTTGCAGTCTACTATAAGCCCCATCCATGGCAATTTGCTGATGGTACTGATTATTGTAATTTGGCTGGCCACGTTACTGGAGAACTTGTCATCTCAGTGCTTTATAAAGCTCTGAATGACTTTCTTGGAGATAAGTTTAAAATTACATGATGTTATTGGGAGACAGAGTTCACTAAACAGGTGGGTTTCCTTGACAATTCCAGCATGGGGTCATTAGGTTGTGGACGAAACTGCGCATGTCAAACCCATGCATGGAAAACAGTGTGTGGCAACAGAGAGGCAGCACATAATGCCGACACAACAGAAACGGCACACACCTGAATGGTTTCTTTGTTTTTGTGGGGATTTTTGCACCCCACCCCACACCCCTGGAATTATTATAATCAACTCAAAGAGGCTGTGGACACAGGGGCAAGAAGAATATACCGATCAGCACTTCTCCTCAGTGCATGAACAAAAAAAATGTAACGGCTTCCTAGCAGGGAATCAAACCCTGGCCTTCCCCACCTTTACACTGCTGTGTCAGGTGCTCTGGTCACTGCACCACAGGAGCAGATTAACTGAGGACCCAACCAGCCGTGGTTACATCCACTTCCCCTTCCTGTGCAGAGAGACAGAGGTAGCGATACTTGTGTATCTCTCATATACTCCTGTCACTCTGAAGCACTACATGTTATAGACTGTGCTGTTCTTCATGTGAGGTTTAGTCCATGACACAATGACCTGGTACCAAAATTCTTCCTCCTGGGACTATGTTAAACATGATAAACAGTGTCTTATGCAGTACAAAATAGTTAATGATAAACTGCATCATATGCAGTACAAAATAATCAATATTTCTCCCCACAAAAACTGCATAAGTTGAAAATGATTACCAACCCCTTATGCATGAAATGTAATGCCCATATGTGATCACTAAGACATCTTTTATGGGACTGTCTTTTGTCTCAGTCCTTATGACAACAGATCAAAGCACAGCTGGATCCCTTATTGGGACTGGATGATGCTTTTACTCCCAAACGGTTTGCTGGGTATAGGAATAGACACTTTATTAGGTTATTAGAGACATTATATGGTCCTTACCACTACTGTGGCTAAACTGGTTATTTTATGCCGCTAGACAGATCAAACTGCTCCCTCTCATAGGGAGTGCCATGCAGAAATTCTTTCAGTTCTACATATGGAAAATCCATAGCAGGCCTTAGACATTCACTAAAGTACTATCAAAAGAAATGCGAGAAGGTACACACCCTTCTGCTTTATTGGTTTGTATTGCTGACAGTATAGCCTAGAGGTTAGTGTAAAAAGCTATGAGTGAGCTTGGTACATCCAGCAGACCTGGGTTTGATTTCCACAACCTCCACTTGCATACTATGTGACTCTGAGCAAATCACCTAATCCCCAGTGCTCCCAGGTTGCCCCTAAAAACAGACACTTGTGCCTAGTGAGCCTTTATCTGGTTACCAAAGCATAAATAAATAGTGTTCTTTTTTTAACCTGTTAATAAGGGAGATTTTAGGAAGTTGGAGAGGGGTCTTAAGCAGGTAGCATGCTCATTGGCTTTTACTGAGGTGCTACCTGTCTACGACGGGGGGAAGATAGGATTCTCTGCATCAGGAGCGTCTACTCATTGTTGAAGATTTATAACTGGTCTCCCATCCTCCACACATCACTGCTCTTTATATGCAGCCATAGGGTGGCCTTCCCTTCAATATAGGTGGTGTAGAAATGCAGCACTCTGGACATTCCGAGCCCTTACCAACAAACTCCCAGATTACATTGTTGCCTGCTTCCCCTTGAGCCCAATCAGTAGCTACGCATTAAGAAGCCACTCGCTAAGTTCTCTGAAGATCCCCAGGATCAGTACCCACTTTGGCAGGGCTGCCATAAGCCACGCTTTGCCTACACTCTGGAACAGGGTACAAAGATCCTTGAGACTCAGCTCTCCTGTCAGTTTTGTCTTTTTAGGATCATTTATGACAAAACGTTCACCGAAATCTGTGTTTCCATAGTTCCTTGCTGTCCTGCTGACGGTTCACTCTGTATCCTCACCACATCCAGCCATGAACCTAGTTCCTCCTTTCCCCTCCATATTTTAATCAAGTCCACTAGTCAGCTGCCATAGTAGCCCTCAGCACCCAAGGCATCACTTCTCCCATATTACTCTCCTCTCACTGTTTAAGCGGAACATACAGACCTCATTAGGGCTCCTATGCAGCCCAGGACCCTCACCCAAGTATGGTAAACGGTCACTGAGGGCTGAAATGCAAAGAATTGTACCCTCTGATGGAGGCTTGACTAAGAATGACTAAACATACCACCTCAACTTCTGCATAAATGGAGTCTGTATATACCACAGCAAAGTTGAGTGATGCATGTATGTTCCTACAAGAACGCTTGGAATGTATAGCGTGCACCTACCACTTTTCTGTAAATTGTTTTGTAACTCTTTGCACATGTTGTACTTTGTGTTCTCAATCTATGTATGCATAAATGTTTTGGACAACAGCAGGTCCATTTTGTAAATGACCTTGCTCAATGATGAACTCCTGGATAAATAAAGATTTGATTTGATGATCTGATTTGAAGGAATGGTGTAAGGAGGATGGGTTCAGCTATACTGGAGACTGAGGACCAAAGAGAAAGGATAAGGAACTATATGCAGGTGATGGCCTGCATCCATCTGGAAAGGGAATTACAGTCCTCAGTGGACAGTTTAAATGTTACTTTGCTGAACATTTACACTGGCTGAGGGGATGGTGGAAGAAATCAGGGAGGCATAAACTGGCCCCCCAACAGACCAAAAGAGAGAGAGAGAGAAAGGAGAACTCGAGGGGGGGTAAATCCCCCAAGGTGAAAAATAAAGATAAAAAGAAGCAGAATGGTAGAAATGAAAGGGGATAGGAACATGAGCTGTAAAAACAGAGCAGAAAATGAGGCAGGGAGAGCTGTGCGGAATATAAAATTCCACCCGTGGAATGCCAGTGGAATTACCATTCCGATTCCATGGAACTTCACAAACTTTGCATGAAAATTCTGTGGAATTTTGCCAAATTTTACATTTCAGTTATTTTTCTTTAATTTTAAAACTATGCATCCAACTGACAACAAATTTGTCACTTTGACAAATAGTAACGACTTACGTAAGTGTATCACATTTCATATCATAGGCTGACAGTGGGCAGAGTTATGGGAGGGCAAACATTTAATCAAAATTCAATTTTCAATTAGTTTAATTTAGTTTTTAAATTTCTGATCCAAATTTCTCCAAAGTGTAAGGATTAAGAGAAACATAAGTAAGTGCACCACATGTTGAATCTCAAGCTTGAACAGGGGCCGAGTTATAGGTAGCCAAAGTTTTCCAAAATTTAGATTTTTGTTATTTTAGTGTGATTTCAATAGTATACATTGAAATGTTATACAATTTGACAGGTATGCAGGATATCACTACATTTATATATGTTCATAGTTTCACATTTCTAGCATCACATTGCACTGAGCAATAGCCTGCCAAACATGTTGCTAAAATTTAAATTTCAGCTATGTGCCTCTAATATTAAGACACCACAGCCAAATTTAACCGGATTTGAAACATTTAAACAACTATTTCACATGATCATTTCTGACAAGGTTCATATTTACAGCTTTAAATGGGACTGAATTACAAGTAGTCAAATGTTCACACCAAAATAGAATTTTGCAAGAATGCAAACTGCAAATTTATAAGCACCTGATACTTAAAAACTAGATAATATAATTATATTACATTTGGCAGGTTCTTATACCTTACAAGGAGATTGTGTTTGTGAAGTTATTAATTGCTTGCTGCCCAAAATTGCAAAATAACATCTGTACTTAAAAGTCAAATTCCACAAGTCTATCTGAAAATTGTGGAATTTCATGAAAATTCCATAAAATTGGAATTTGCTAATTTTACATAGCCTTATTAGGGTATTCAAATTAAAGGGGTACAAGAGGCAAATAATGCCTGGGGTCACAAGGTTCAGGAGTTAGATGCATAGTTTCACCAATAAATGGACAGCTGAGCTGGGTAGCATACCAGTGGTGGACCCCCAAGTTGGAACAAGGAAGCCTGTACTCAGTGTACGTGCAGAACAGCATTCCATTCATTTAGATTGAGAAGCTCGAGTTGTACTTTGAAAGCTGCTCTAGTAAACCACCTTATGTCAATATTATTTACAACACAAGGAACATTAGTGTGGCAGTTTTTGGACAAGGGTGCTGTTCATTTTCAATAAGGGAAATGCTGGATCCACTAGTAATCTGGAAAAAAGTATTTAGTGTTGGCCTCTGGACCATTTCTCCACTCGCTAAGCAAGATGTCCATCCGCCATGTTTTCTTTCCTAAATCCCTCCCACAGTAGAGCAGCAGCCAATGGGAGTGTGTGCTGCTAACGTAGGGACACCCAGTCCCTAGCAACCACACAACTCCTTGTCCTAGTGCTGTTAGATAACAATTTCATTGTCTATGAATCAAATTACAAACACTAAAAATTGTATTAAACTAATCCAAGGGGCACCATACACTATGCAGAAGAAACCTTGATCCAGCTCAGCCAACCTCAGAAAAAATAATAGTATTTATTCAGGGAGGAGCCTCATGCAGAACCATTTTTGCTGCCACCTCAGGGTCTGATTCCCATGAATCTCTCAAGTTTCACTGTCAAGGTCACAGGGAATCAGACCCCTCTGTGGCAGAATACTGTTTCTGCATGGTTACCCATCCAGTATTCTCTGTGTTCAGTTTTCACAGAGAAAAGGGAAGAGGATGGGCCACATAAAGGCAACAGGAGCACTGGAGGAAGGGAGGTAGACACAAGTCATTTTACAGAGGAGAGTCCTGAAGGGACTCACAAATCTGAAAGTGTTTGAAGCTATGGGGCCAGAAAAGGTAACACTCAAGGATATTGAGAGAGCTCAAAGATGTACTGGCTGTACCTATGATAATCCTTTTAATAACTCACTACAAACAGGAGTGGTTACAGAGGACTGAAAGAGGGCAGTGTGGTGAGCCACCCAGTTGCTAGTCCTTATTTGTAGATATAATTCTGTGGGTGTATATATATATATATATATATATATATATATATATATATATATTATTTATGTCATCCTGTGTATATGTAGAGGCCAAAAGACATGCTAGTGTCAGCACAAAAGCACCTAGGGAAAAGACTAGATTTTAATAAAAAAGTATTGACCTTCTTTTGACCTGATGGCAGCTGTTTGCCCAGAACTTAAATTGCATCCCTAGTTTTTTTTTTAAACAGGGATATTCCAAAATCTATTTGCATGCCATAAAACCATGCACTCAGGAGTGGAATGCTTTGATCTAAGGAAGCTGTTATAATATGTTACATTTTATGAGGTAACAGGAGAGGAACATGCCTCCTCGAGTACCTGTGTGAATTTTATTTTACGGATGCCAATGGTCTACAGGGGATTTCAAAGGGCTTAACTCGGAAATGTCATATACATGCTAATTATAGGTCTCAGAACTTGATTCTTAATATGCTTGGAAATTTTGGAAACCATGCAACAGTGACATCTTCAGGCCAAAAAGAGACATCTCCAGACTAAACTGAGTAATTGCTCTGAACTAGGAACTGATACTGCAAGATTACAGAAATATATTTAAACCCCCAGATTGGGGCATTTGGACACACATTTTCATCAGGACACTCTGCTTGACACATGCATTTTGCTTGGACTCTGCTGACCACAGAGGACACCTGCCAGCACAGAGACTGCCTAAAAACCAAAGGCTAGTACAGAAAGGCAGCAGTATTTTGCAAACCAGCGATTCTCTGGACTTTGAAATCTTCATTCCCAAGGTAGACTTAGCTAACATGTTTTAATGCGTTTTTCTGTATATTTTTCCGATTCTGTTTCTTATACAGTAATATACTCTCTTTTTGTTGTAACTGTATTTATCTAAGTATTTGAGTAAAACATTTGCTTTCCTAAAGAATATCTGCCAGACCGAGAATTTCTTATATTGTATGTGTGACTGTAGAAGGTTTATTAATAATCTGTGACAACTGTTAATTGCTTAGAGGGGCCACCATAAGCACCCAAATTGAGAAAAGAATCTGTAAAGAGACATTTGGAAGGATAAGGATAAGGATGATATCAGAGTCTACAAAATTTGGAACCAGGCTGCTGCATGTCCTGTAGGGAGAAGGCCAAATCAGGTGTTTCGCTCCTACCCCGAAGAGAGTGTGATGCCTGGGTCTTCCTCCTTTTTGTAATAGCCAAGGAAAGGTTCATATGTGACCACAAGACTCAAGACTGGTATTGTGTCCTTTTCCAGAGCTAGAGGGATGCCCAGGATCCTCGTGGTAGTGGTGCAGTCATGACCTCTGTGAGCATTGTAAAGGATGAGGAGGGTATCTCTACCCCCATCACAGGCTGCACTTAGGGGTGAGCACTGTGAGCTCAATGGTCTTAACCCCCAGGAGTGAGTTCATGACAGGCAGATGTAGTCCTGCTTCACCAAAGTGTTAGCAGGGAGAAGGCTGGCAACTATAGGCCATTCAGCCTGACATCAGTGGTGGAAAGTGAGTGGTGTCACTGCTAAAGTAAAAGGTTGTGAAGTACTTTAAATCCAGTGTGTTTCAAAACCTGAGGCAGCATGGATTCATGGGGAGGATAGGGAAGGAGTCATGTCAGGCAAATCTGATAGATTTATTTGACTGAGTGACCAGGGAACTTGATCAGGGTTGGGCAGTGGACATGACCTATTTAAATTTCAGTAAGTCTTTCAACACTGTTCCATATAAGAGACTAATAAGTAAACTAGGCAGCTTAGGGGTGGGTCTTAAGGTGGTAAACTGGGTAGCAAATTGGTTAAGGGATAGGTGGTAAATGGAATTCACTCCAGAGAGGGGGGGAGTGGCTAGTGGGGTACCTCAGGGCTCAGTACTGGAACCAGTCCTCTTTAATGTCTTATAAGTGACATTGCAGATGAGCTAGATGGAAAGGTTTCCCTCTTTGTAGATGGCACCAAAAGGTGCAACTGGGTGGACACTCTGGAGGGGAGAAAAAAATGTGCACAGACCTGAGAAAACTCGAAGAGTGGTGAAGGGCATGGTAGCTGGGTTTCATTGTAAAAAAGTGCAAAATCATGTACTTGGGGCAAAATTGGGAGAAGAGGTACTGACAGTCACAAAACAGGAATGGAACCTGGGAGCAATCATATCTGATCACCTCAAGATGGTGAGGCAGTGTGACAAGGCAGTTTGTAGGGCCAGTGGTGTGTTAGTATGCATAGAGAAGGGTATAACTAGCAGAAGGAGAGAGGTGGTGTTGCCACTTCATTTATTTATTTATTTATTAGCTTCTGGTCACCAGGTAAGTGCACTAGGCAAAGAAGCCTGCCTATTTTCAGGCATGACCTGGGAGAGTACAGTTTACAGTAAAAAACAGTAAAAATAACAATGACTAATAAGGTTGTACACGGGTGAAATAACAGCAAGAATTATCTATACAAAACAGTAAAAACAAATCAAGAAAGTAGTAGCAAGAATACAAACAGATTAGAGCAGTAATACAGTTGTTGCAAAAACATTACAATGCACAAGTCAAAAGTCCTACATAAACTGTTGAAGACAACTAGGTGCACATACCCAGTATTAAAAAACAGGGATGGGCAAGGGAGCAGCTAGAGGGCCAGCGGCAGGCCACACAGAACCTAAGTGCAGTCACAAAAGTCAAGGGCATTAAGGTGGGAAAAAAGAGTGTGTTTAAACGTTAGGTGAGAAGAGGAGTTCTTCATATGAGGGGGTAGAAAGTTCCAGAACTGAGAAGCAAAATAAGAGAAGGCCTGCTCATCCATTTTGGTTGAGCAATACTGAACAATAAGCAAGGGAAAGGCAGAGGACTGGAGGGCATGAGAATGTGAGACAGGAGTAAGCGTAGCACCCAGAGCCAGAGGGTATGGTGTTTGTGTTAGAGAGTCTATGAAACAACCAAGAGCATGTGATCTAAGGGAATTGGGAGGCAGCCAATTTAGTGTGGAGTAAAGTCGGCAGTGGTGGGTCAGACGTGGTGCAGATAATGTGAATCTGCAGATATTGTTGTACGTAACATCCGTTCTACGGAGAACAACGGAATTGGTGTGAGAAAGGATGGGGAGAGCATGAAGCAGTTGCGGAAGTAACACACCTCACGCAACAGCAGTCCTGGCAGCCGGAGTAAGAGAATGGTGCACTCTGTAGGCCGCACCAATCTTGGAGTTAACTGAGCTGCAAACCTCATTGATATGTTTGGTGAAATCGAGCACCGGGTCAAGTGTTACCCCTAGGTATTTGAAAGAAGATGTATTAGAAACAGGAGACCCATCACATCCGTGGACCAGAAGCTTAGGGGCCAGAGTCAGTACCCATCTGGAGGAACCAAATAGCATTGCCTGGGTCTTAGATAGTTTAAGATTTGGTAATTAGCAGAGAACCAAGATTGGAGGCTCTGAAACGCAGGTGACAATTGTTGATTAAGGTCGGTGATTGACTCTGAGGCAGAGTAGAGTACAAGGTCATCTGCATATAGGATAGAATTGCAGAGTGGATAAGAGTAGGGGTTGTCATTAAGAAAAAGAGAAAAGAGAAGAGGCCCTAGGATTGAACCCTGGGGGACACTTGAGGTGACTGAGGCGGGGCAGAGAGTGACTCACCAAGGGAGACAGTCTGAGATCGATTTTCAAGATAGCTGGAGAACCAGGATAGGGTGGATACAGAAAAATGGAGTGATTGCAGTTCATCCAGTAAGAGGGGATGATGTACCATGTCAAACGCTTTGGAGAGATCAATAAACACTGCTCCAGTGAGTAAACCTTTATCCATATTGCATTTTATGTCACTGGTGAAAAGGGTAAGGACAGTGGTAGTGCTGTGCCCAGCTCTGAAGCCATGTTGTAAAGGGGATTGAAGGTTGGAGTCGAGTAGGTATTAAGAGACCTGATGGTGCACAACTTTTTCCAGCAGCTTACTGAGCGTAGGCAGGAGTGATATAGGGTGATAATGAGTCAGGATTTTGGGATCACCTTTCTTAAAAATGAGTATAGTTCTAGCACTTTTCCAGACAGAAGGGACAGCGGCTGTGCTTATTGATAGATTGTATAGCCTAATAATTGGCTTCGTGAGATGAGAAGCGAACTACCTAAGTATCCTTGGATCTATACCATCAGGACCTGCACTGCAGTGAGCAGGTATAGTCTTAAGTAGCTTAAAGACTTTCTGATGCATAACAGGGGCCAGCACTAGAGTAGCAGGAGCAGATGAAGATGAAGAGGGAGTGGCCAAGGGCAAAACGGGGGGGGAGGGAAGGAAAGGGGTGGGAAGGGTGGAAAAGAGGGCATTGAAGGTATAGGCTATAGTGTAAGGATTATTACAGTGGATACCATTTATGAGCATATCACTTAGAGTCTGAGTGTTGTTGTTTCCCAGAATTTCCTTTATTTGAGCCCAGTACCACTTGGGGTTTGAGGCAGAGGCGCTGAGAAGGTTACGGTAGTACAAACTCTTGGCATGGTGAATCTCCTTTTTACAAGAGTTGCGCAATGACCTGTAGGCATTGAAGTCAGCTTGAAGGGACGAGCACTTCTGGGCCCTTGAGCCATTTAGTGACCCGCCCTTTAACCTTACGCGTGGTAACTGGTATGTGCCGATTTTGAAGAGAGAGAAGGGTTGTGTAGTCAATAATCAGTCGCACAGTTGATATCATTGGTAATGTAAAGAGGGGACCAGTCAACAAGATATAGATCATGCAGTAAAGCAGCAGGGTTGGGGTTGGAGAAGTTGGAAAAGGATAGTAATTTGGGGGGGAAGGAGGGAGGAGAGGAGTTCCAAACACAGAAGACGAGACAGTGATCGCTGATAGAGTTGGGAAGAACACTGGCATGAAGGAAATTCTCCTTCCTGTTAGTCAGGATCCAATCAATTAGGGTGTTGGAGGAGCCCTGACAAGAGATTCTAGTGGGAGCTTGGATTAATTAGCAAGGTTGACCTTGCTGGTAATGGATTATAGGAGAGAGAACTGAGGCCCAGCCCAGTCTAGAGTGAAATCGCCTAAGCAAAGTACCTCATTTTTCCCGAACACAGGCGGAACAAACTCAATAAATTCCTCAAGACCCAGTCTGGAGTGTAGGGGAGGTATGTAAACACAGAAAATGTGTAGAATTTTGACCCCCCCAGCACTAGGCAGGAGTGAAGGACCTCACAGTTAGTCAGGGAAGGGCCCTGTATGATGGAGATGTTAAGTTCAGATTTATAGTAAAGGGCCAAGCCCCCACCTCTTTTAGAGCCAGGGCAATTGGCCCGGATCATACTGTAGCCTGGAATGGTGCAACAGGAGTCATCAATAGAAGATTTCAGCCAAGTTTCGGAAAGGGCTAAGATATCAGGGTTATTAGCACATACCCAAGCTTCAAGTTCAGGGAGGTTGGCAGTGAGGCTCCTTATTTTAAGGTGAGCAAAGGTGAGACAGGAAGATTACGGCAGACAATAAGCTGGGTGAGGCTGGAAAGAATTAGTAACAACAGTAGGGCCAGGGTTGGTTTCAATATCACCAGCAAGGGTAAGGGACAAGGTAATGACCCATAACAATACAGTCAACATAGCTCGAGAGGCACAAGCAGGGGAGACAGAGAACCTCCTTAAAATAAAACTAAGTAAGACCCCAAGATATCTGTTGCTGAGCCCTGACAGAGGTGAAGGATAAGGGTCAGACCTCTTTAGTAGGTTGGAGTAGGAGAAGTTGATGAGAGAATAAGAATGGCAGTTAGAGGGTGACATAGGAGGAACAACAGAGAACTCAAGAAGAAATAACGAGAGTCCCAACAGGAGGGGGCATGAAACCTTCAAGTGCATGGTAGCAAAGGTGTTCAGGTCATGAAAGGTTTCAGAGAGACAGAATGGTGAGAGAGGGGGAGAGTAAGGTGGAGACAGCAATGGAGTGATTTTAACAGGAGAGAGAATCAGAATTATCCAGGAAACAGAGATTCCAGCATGTGCTGGGACCAAAAGAAAAGGCAAAGCAGTGATTGGAAGAAGCGGTGTACCGATAACAGAGCGGCAGAGCAGAACAGAGAGGACCCTGGCAAGTGTAAGAGGAGGCAGGACCCAAATACCACCACCAGAAAAAGGACTGCCAGAGTAGTTGTGCTTGAAAGCACTACGTAAAGAAAACAACGATGGTCTGAATCTGTCCGGGAGGGGGGGAACCAGGATCCTAGGTGAGAGGTTTAAATGCTTCATTGGAAAGCATTTAAACTAGCCAAGGGGGGAGTCACTGAAAAAGACCAGGGAAATCCCAGCCTCCCCCCCCACAAAACATGATAATTAGTGAGGTAAACACCAAGGTAGAGAAGTTATTAGGGAGCAGGACAGAGGTAAATGTAAAAAAAAGCAAAGGCAGTAAGGACAGGAATGGGGCTAAAAGGGGTAAGGCTATCAAAAAGTGGAGGGTGATGAGTACCAACGCCCGGAATCTTTGTAACAAGCTCCCTGAACTAGTGGCCTTGATGGAAGAGGGATGCCTGGATATTGTGGCAGTCACAGAAACATGGTACACAGAGAACCATGACTGGGATGTCAACATACTAGGATACACAACCTACATGAGGGACAGGGAGGGTAAAAGAGGAGGAGGAGTAGCTCTGTATGTAAAGGAAGGGATCAAAGCAACAGAACTATAGAGTAAACAGGGAGCAAATGAGGAACTCTGGGTCACCCTGGAGACAGGAAATGGCACCACAATCTGCACGGGGGTTGTATACAGACCCCCATCTCAGGGGGAGGGAATGGACAAGGAAATGATAGAAAGCTTTCTTAGAATGGCAGAAAAAGGGGAGATATTGTTGATGGGGGACCTGAATATGCCAGATGTTAACTGGAGCACCTTTGCTGTTGGCACATCGAAGAGCAGGGTCATTCTTGATGTCCTACAGGGGGCATGCCTCAGACAGCTAGTATTGGAACCCACTCGGGAAGGAGCAATCTTAGATCTGGTACTCTCAAATGGGGACAGATAAAGAATCTCAGATTTAGAGGTGGGTAGCCATCTGGGAACAAGCGACCACTGCATAGTGTGGTTCACGATAAACACAGCCATACAATCAAGCCATACAAAAGCAAGAGTAATGGGTTTTAGGAAGGCTGACTTTGATAAAATGAGAGAGTGCATTAGAAAAGTACTAGCAAACAGGCAAGATGGAGGGATGGAGGAACAATGGGGAGTAATCAAAACAGCCATCACAGAGGCAACAAGCCTTTGTGTAAAGCAAATCAGTAAAACACAACGAAGGAAAAAACCGCTATGGTTCTCTAAAGAGGTGGCAGGGAAGGTTAAGGAGAAAAGGATAGCATTCAGGAAATATAAGGAAACACAGAAGGAGCAGGACAGAGAACTTTATCAGTTAAAGCAAAAAGAGGTTGGGAAGGCAGTCAGAATAGTAAAGGCCCAAACCGAGTAAAGGATAGCCAATTATATCGAGAAGGGGGATAAGACCTTTTACAGGTGCATTAGGGAGCGAAGAAAGACTAAAGGAGGGATACTGAGGCTTAATAAAGGGGAAGGAATGAGGGTAGAGGGGGACAGTGAAAAAGCAGGGATACTGAACAAATATTTCTGCTCAGTATTCACAAAGGAAGAGGAGGGGGAGGCACCTAAACCAAACAAGAGAAACACTCTGAAGATGGGGGTCGATACCAGTCCATTTACAGAAGAAAGGGTTCTGAAAGAACTAATAAAATTGAAGGTGGACAAAGCAATGGGGCCTGATGGGATTCACCCAAGAATTCTAACAGAACTAAGGGTAGAATTAGTGGCACCGCTGACTACTTTCTTTCACAAATCATGGGAGGATGGGGTGGTACCTGAGGACTGGAGGAGGGCAGATGTGATTCCTCTTCACAAAAGTGGGAGCAGGACAGAGGTAGGAAACTACAGACCAGTAAGTTTGACCTCAGTGGTAGGGAAAATGATGGAATAACTTCTGAAGGAAAGAATTGTTGAGTACCTAGAGGCCAGTGGTGCACAGGACCCAAGGCAGCATGGATTCACGATGGGAAGGTCATGTCAGAAGAATCTAATAGATTTCTTTGACTGGGTGACCAAAGTAGCAGACCAGGGAAGGGCTGTGGACATGGCCTACCTAGATTTTAGCAAGGCATTTGATACAGTCCCACACAAAAGATTAATACACAAGTTAGCCAGCCTCGGAGTGGGCCCCAAAGTGGTAGCCTGGATAAAAAAATTGGCTAGACAACAGGACGCAAAGGGTAGTAGTAAATGGAGTATGCAGTGAAGAAAGGAGGGTTACCAGTGGGGTACCGCAGGGTTCAGTACTGGGACCGGTCCTTTTTAATGTCTTTATAAGTGACATTGCAGAGAAACTGGAAGCAAAAGTATGTCTCTTTGCAGATGACACAAAGATCTGCAACAGGGTTGATACACAAGATGGAGTGGAAAGGATGAGATGGGACTTGGCAAGGTTGGAGGTATGGTCAAATGTATGGCAGCTCAGATTCAATGCAAAGAAGTGCAAGGTAATGCACATGGGAAACAAAACCTAGGGGAAGAGTACACAATGGGGGGTGAGATACTGACAACAGTAAAAATGGAAAGGGACCTGGGGGTAATTGTATCAGATGACCTAAAGGTGGGCAAGTGTAACCCCTAGATAGCGCTATCCCAGGGGCTACTACCCCTGCCTGATTTGCCACTAACAGGTTGAGGGGCCTGGATCCAATGGCGGGTGCCTCCACCCAGAGGTCAGGGTTTTCAATAGTTAAACTAACTTGGTCACAGCCCTCTGGGACACTGCAACCCCCCTTTCTTCCCACTAGTGGCCCACACAATATATCAGAATTACCTTCACAGTATACACTTACCCCCAGGTCTGGTTCCGGCACTGGGACCTCCTGTGAAATGAGATACAGTGCAACAATCACAGTACAGTACTTAACATAGACAAATACCTCAGGCAGTATAACTTGCTGAAACAAGCAGCTCTGATTTATTTAGGGGGATATAACAAGGACAGGGAAATCAGGTTAATTAGCTTATCACTCTAATAATCTACCTATGGCTCTGTGCAGGCCTATCCCTATCAGTTACTGTCCCTGGGTACCCAAGCCCTAGTGGCTAGTCCAAACCGTGGCAGCTGGTAGGGCCCTTTCACACAGAGAAAAGGAGAATTAAACAGTCAGCAGTACAGTAATTCCATTTGGATTTAATGTGGCAATTCAACAGTGGCGACCCTGAATTAGTACTCACGACCTCCAAATAAGATAGGGTCCTTCAATGTCAGCAGGGCTCACTTGAGGTACACAAACCTCTTCACACATCCATATAAAGAAAGCACTATACCAGGCAGGCTGCATCTGTATCCGATCGCAATTACTGCACAATACCGGGAGAACACACAGCAGATTCAGTTCCTGACAGACCAGAGTGCAATTTTCAGCAATTCCTCCAGTCTTCTACAGGGTGAGCCTGGTTTCTACTCTTCAGAGATCCTTTGATTCTTTTCACAGGGACGGATTCAGTCCTAACAAGCTGTTACACAAGCTGCAGACTGGAACTCTGGGCCTTACACCGTTTTTGACTAAAACTGCACACTGAAAAGCACAGGGCTCCTTCCTTCTTCACTGCCAAAGCTCAACTGAAACTCCAACCGACAAAACCGGGCACTTCCTTTGAGTTCCTCCCAGTTCTTGACTGGATTGGCTGTCACTCACAATAGACTGCTGCTGTTGGTCCAAAAGGCACTGAAGTCTAAACTACATCTCCCAGAGTCACTACCCATACAATCCTCTTGTGGCTGGCTCAGATTATGAGTCCAAGTTCTGATTCAGTCAAGGCACCATTTTAGAGCTAGCTTACCCCACACTGATTGGTCCAGTTCAGCAGTTCAAAACTAGAATGGGAACTAGCAGACACAGTTCTGACTGCAAAGAAAGCAGGTTAGACAAACTGTAATTTCATTATTACTCTAAATAATTTCTGGCAAACAGTTACATCTTTCAGATAGGTTCCCTTTGCACTCCTAGTGACTGCAAAATGAAGTGAATTGGCAGCAGCTGAGTGGTACTCAATCAAAGAAACACAGTCCCCCATACAAACTAATTTGTCTCGCAAGCAGACAGCTCTTAAAGACAGTACCAGAGGTTCTAAAACACTCACTGATAAATGGCTTAAATGCCAAACACCATTCAGGCTTGGAGCATTCAAGCAAGCTCCTGGAAGTCTTTTGGGAACCCCCATTTGCAGGGGGGTTACACAAGCAATGTGAGAAGGCAGTAAGGAAGGCTGCGGGAATACTGGGATGCATAGGAAGAAACAACAATAGTAGAAAACGGGAAGTTGTTATCCCTCTGTACAGACAGTTGGTGAGACCCCATCTGGAGCATTGTGTGCAGTTCTGGAGACCCCATCTCCGCAAAGACATAGACAGAGTGGAGGCTGTCCAGTGGAGGGCAACTAAAATGGTGCAGGGTCTGTACCAGAAGACATACAAAGAAAGACTAAAGGAGCTTAATATGTATACCCTTGAGGAAAGAAGGGAGAGAGGGGATATGATAGAAACTATCAAGTACCTCAAGGGAATCAACAAAGTCCAAGAGGGTAGCATCTTTCAGAAAAAGAGATGTGCAAGAACAAGGGGGCACAATTTGAAGATAGAGGGGGGACGGCTCAGAGGTAATGTGAGGAAGTATTTTTTCACAGAGAGGGTTGTGGATGCATAGAACAGCCTCCCTGATGAGGTCATGGAGTCAAGAACAGTGGGGGAATTCAAGAATGCATGGGACAGACATAAGGCAGTCCTAGTGGGGGGTAGGAGGAAGTAAGCTGTTGGTTAACTAGGATCTGCAGCTTATCTGTTAGGTAGGAAAATGGGCAGACTAGGTGGGCCAAGCAGTCCTTATCTGCCATCAAATTCTATGTTTCTATGTAAGTGAAATTGCAGAAAGGTAGGGCGACCTCTAGTGGGGCAGAAATATAAGGAGCAAACGAGAAACTTGGGAGATGAAACATTTTTTTTTTACATGTTCTTACGAGAAGTTCTCCGTAAAACTGTAACACTAGCTAAGGGGAAGGTATTGGGGAGCCAGGGGGGAGCAGTCACAAAGCAACTGCGAGGAAGCAGCCTTGCAGCCGATAAACAGAGGGTCAGTGAGCGTCACAGCCTGTTACCAAGAAAAAGACTACTCCAGCCTGCACAGAAATGAAGTTGTTGTAGCTGCAGCCAGGAATGTAAGCTTTCACAAATTAAATGTAAGCTTATGGCTGTTTGCAGCAATTAAAATGCTCACTGTTTAGCTGAGGACAGAAATTCAATGTAAGCCTTTAGAAATTAAAAGTACGCTGCTGCTAAACGCTCACTGTTTAAAGCTAGACTTAAAATGTTCCCTCAAATAGTTCAGGAGTCTGGGGAAGCAGTCAGCAGAATTTTAGCAGGGTTGTTAAGCCAGGATGCCCCCAAGATTTAGCTTCAGGTCATGATAAAAAAGGTGCCAACTTGGGAGTGAGTAGGACAAAGGATTCAGAAGCGTGGTCGCAATCGTACCTGGGCAGTTGTCGGCAGGGCAGGAGGGAGCAGCTCCGCGGGCAGTCTGGCCCCAGGGGTGGTCTGAAATAAAGAAAGGAGGGATGATAAAATAAGTATCCAGTCATGAGGAAAGGGGCAAAGCAGAGAAAACAGAAGTGTAAAGAGAGGGGAGGGGCAGGGAGGTAGAGAGGGGGGCAGGGAGTGGAAGGGCTGAGAAGCTGTAGTGGGAGTAAAAGTAAGAGAGTTAGCAGTGGGCCACAGGAAAATATTCAACATCATTGTAGAAACATCATTATAAAATAAAAGTACAAGCACTGGGATAAAATAATGCCTGGTTCAGGGGTATAAAACTGGCTAAGAACTTAGCGTAGCGATTATACCACAGCCTAGAACAGTAGCATAAAATTAGATGAGTTTGCAGTACATCACAGTTAGTTTTATCATCGGAATGATTTAAATGATTTAAAGCAGAGTAGCAGCCGATAAACAGAGGGCCAGTGAGCGTCTCAGCCTGCTACCAATAAAAAGATTCCTCCAGCCTGCACAGAAATAAAGCCGTTGTAGCTGCAGTCAGGAATGTAAGCTTTCACAAATTAAATGTTAGCTTATGGCTGTTTGCAGCAATTAAAATGCTCACTGTGTAGCTGAGGACAGAAATTCAATGTAAGCTTTTAGAAATTAAAAGTAAGCTGCTGCTAAATGCTGACTGTTAAAAGCTAGACTTAAAATGTTCCCTCATATAGTTCAGGAGTCCAGGGAAGCAGTCAGCAGAATTTTAGCAGGGTTGTTAAGCCAGGATGCCCCCAAGATTTAGCTTCAGGTCGCGATAAAAAAAGGCGCCAACTTGAGATTGAGTAGGACAAAGGATTCAGAAGCGCGGTCGCAATCGTACCTGGGCAGTTGTCGGCAGGGTGGGAGGGAGCAGCTCTGAGGGCAGTCTGGCCCCAGGGGTGGTCTGGGCAGTTGTCAGCAGGGCAGGAGGGAGCAGCTATAGATTGCTGGAGAGGCCTCACCTAGAGTACTGTGTCTGTAAAAATCTCTGGTGAGACCTCACCTGGAGTACTGTGTCTGTATAGATTGCTGGTGAGACCTCACCTGGAGCACTGTGTCTAGTTCTGGAAACCGCATCTCAGTAAGGATGTAGAGAGAGTGGAGACTGCCCAAAGGAGGGCAACTAAAATGATGCAGGGTTTACATCAGAAGCCTTATGAGGACAGCCTGAAGGACCTCAATATGTACACCCTGGAGGAGTGGATAGAGAGGGGAAATATGATAGAGACCTATAAATACCTCAGAATGGTAAATAAGGTGAAGGAGGGGGGCATTTTTCCAGAGGAAAAGATGCACAAGAACAAAGGGACATGCAATGAAGCTGGAAGGGATAAATTCAAGAGGGATGTGAGGAAGCACTACTTCACTGAAAGAGTGATTGATGCATGGAACAGTTTTCCAGTAGAGGTGGTGGGGGCAAAAACAGTACTGGGATTCAAGAATGCAATGAATACAGATGAGGAATTACCGTGAAAAGCAAGGGGGTGGAGCCAGAGATCAAGAAAGGTCTACAGAAGCAGTATAGGCACGGACAAAATGGGCAGACTAGGTGGAACAAGTGGTCCTTATCTGCCATCAAATTCTATATTTCTATGTCATGGGAGATACCACAGAACTGTTTTTGACTTTAAAAGATCACTTTGTCCAAGCTCATCCTCCCTGGTTACAAGTGCAACAGCTGTTGGAATGAATCATGCAGCCCTCCAAATTCTCAGAATCCTTCATAATGTACACTGGGTTCAGGCTGCAAAATATCTGCAGAAACCAGAAAAGAATGAAATCACACCCTTCATCCAAGGACTGCTTCCATGGCTTCAACACATCTCCTGGTAGCTTGTTGCGCTTGTCCACTACTCTTTCCATGAAAAAGTGTTAGCGGACATCTTTCCTGAATCTCCACCCTACTAGTTTATGTGAGCTCCCATGATCCCTGTGTTTGAGCTCAAGAAAAAAGTTCCTTGGCACCCACCCTGTTCATACCATGTGGGTGCTTGTACACTGCTAATAATTTCATTCCTTTACCTTCTCTTCTAGAGGATATATATATTCAAGTCCTGCAGCCTCTCCTCATATTACTTATCCCCTAGTCTGTGGACCATCTTGGTTGACCTGCACTGTACTGCTTCCACTTTGTCACAGTCATTCCTCAGGCGTGGACTCCAGTACCTTGTGCAGTACTCCAGATGTGGTCTCACCAGTGACCTATACAGTCAGTGCTTTGCCTCTTGACATCAGCTGCATATCCCCCTCTCTATGTATCCTAGCATCCAGTTTGCCTTACCCACAGCTGTTAGATATATTGTGAAGTTTAGGCACTCTGACACTATTACCAGTAGGTCCTTCTCCTTCGTGATGCTTTCAGCACCCCTCCCCCCATTTCATACTCCACCCGTGATTTCCTTTTCCAATGTGCATCACCTCACTTTTTTCACTGAAGCACAGTTGCCAAATCTTTGACCAGTCTCCAGCCTGCCCAGATCTTCCCTGAGCTCCCTTATCCTTTCATCCACATCCACATATGATCAGATCTTTGTGTCATTTGCAAAGAGGCAGACCTTGTTCTCTATGCACTCCCCATGTCACAGATGAACACACCGAAGAGGATAGGGCCTAGCACAGATCCATGTAGTGCTCCTTTTGTAACCTCCCTTACTACTGAGAACTCTTCATTTACTACAACTCCTTGCATGCTTCCCCTCATCCAGCCTTCCACTCAAGATACCAACTTTTTCTCCACCCTTAGTTTCCTGACCAGTCTCCTGTGGGAGATTGAGTCAAAGGTCTTCCTAAAATTGAAGTACACTAAGTATGTGGACTGCTTGTCTCTTAATCAGCCACCCTGGTCACCAGCCAAAGATGTCAATCAGATTTGTCTGAAAGATCCCCAACCCCCCTTTGTGAACCCATGCTGTCTAGATCCAGTAGCCCATTCCCTTCTAGGAAGTCCACTAGTTCCTTCTCAGTATGGACTCCATTACCTTTCTACTATAGATGTTAGGCTTACTGGTTTAGGGTTTCCTGCTCATCTTTCCTTCCACTCTTGTGCAGAGGGACAGCTACTGTCCTTCTGCCCCTGCAGGCCTTCCCTTTGGCCAGTGAGCCTTTTAAAGATCTAGCAGGACTAAAAATAGCAGACAGGAAAATGCTGCAGATTTTAACAAGTAATCAGTTATAATGTTTTCTTTCTGAAATATTTTTTTTCTTTTCCATTTGCTCATTTGAAAGTTTATTTTTTATTTATTTTTTATTTATTTCTAAGAATCAGTTTACAACCTTTGAGCCAGAGGCTCGTTTCCAAAGATACTTCGTCACATAAAGACATACATTGTGTTTTTGGTTACATAGCATAGATTTGCAAAACAGTGGGCGTTCAACAGAGGCGCCATGTCACACTGTGGTCAGGAAAATACAATTAGGTTACAGGGTACATGTAATTGATAACAGGTGTTACACAAGTTGGTATCAAGTGAGCAATCTAGTTGGTAAACACCTAAACAGCTGGCACTTGCCAGGTTAAACATAGGCACGGTGTACAGGGAAGTGGTGGTGGGGATGGCTAGGTGGAGAGCTGCCCGGGGGGCGTTGTCAAGAGAAGCAGAGGTGGAGGCTATGTTCAGAAACAGGAGCAGTTACGAGTGCTGATGATGTGGTTCCGAAGGGTGGTTTTGAACTTGGAGATGGTGGTGGCATTGGTGATGGGGGCAGGGAGAGAGTTAAACCAGGTTGGGGCTCTATAGCAGAAGGACCTCTGGCAATGGCTGGTTCTTGATCTGGGGACCTTTAGAGTGGTCTTGTAGGAAGACCGTGTTGCAATAGTGGGAGGGCTCTGGTGGATGGATGCCGTTACCCCAGGGGAGAGCCCGAGTAGGGTTTTTTTTGTGAGGAGACAGGTTTGGTATCGGAGCCGTTCATCCAGGGTAAGCAGGTTAGCCTCGACATACAGCTGACAGGTGTGTGTGAGCCTGGGGGCACCAGTAATCAATCTGCAGGCTTTATTCAGGGTTAAGTGAATTTTGTTGAGTGCAGTGGTGTCGGCAGCACCATATACTGGTAGACCATAGTCTACAAGGGACAGAACGGATGATGTAACAGCGTGCTGGAGAGCATTTTGGGGAAGGCAGGTTCTATGGCGGAAGAAGATACCAAGCCGTGTGATAGTGGCGGATGTTAGGGTGTCGATGTGGTTGTGAAGCGTGAGGGCTGAGTCGAAGGTAACCCCAAGGTATTTGTAGGAGCAGACTTGTTCCAGTGGCTGATTGGTACTTGGAAGGATATAGAGTGGGTGGTTGCTAGCTTTGTTTTGGGGGTGGGAAAAGAACATAGCTTTGGTTTTATTAAGATTGATGACGAGTCTACGCTCCTTAAACCAGGCCTCGGCACTGTTGAAAGACTGCTGTAGGGAGTCCTGTAGGGAGATGGGATTGCGGTGGGTGGCAAAAAGGACAGCGTCGTCTGCATACAGTAGAATTTTGCCAGGGCATGCACTGGGCAGGGTGTTCAGATAGAGCGAGAAGAGAAGGGGGCCCAGGATGGAGCCTTGGGGGACCCCAGAGAGAATGGGACGGGTATCGGAGAGTGTGCTATTAATTTTTGCACACTGAGATCGAGTGTCAAGATAGCTAGCGCACCATGCTAGGGGGCCAGCTGAGAGACCAGTGTGGCAGAGATCATTCAGCAGAAGTGGATGGGAGACGGTGTCGAAAGCCTTAGAGGTCGATGAACACTGCACCAGCTAGGAGCTGGTATCCAGGAGGAGTGTAGAAAGTTGGAGAATTCAATAAGGGCAGTGCTGGTACTGTGACCAGCACGGAAGCCATGTTGCTCTGGGCATAAAATGTTATGCTTAGCCAGATAATCAGTGATTTGAATGGCCACCACTTTCTCCAGGGCTTTGGAGGGGAGGATGGAGATTGGCGGTAGTTGTTGGTCAATGACCTGTCCCTTTATGAATAGGTGTGATAATGGCTGTTTTCCAAGCTGTGGGAAATTGTCCCAGGCAGAGTGACTGGTTAATTAGGGCTGGTGAGTGGGGCAAGGACTTCATCTAGCACCAGCCTGAGGATGCTGGGGTCCAGTGAGTCACTGCCGGGATTGTTGCCATTGAGAGCTTTGATTAGGATGGGTCTGGCTTCCCGGGTGGAAATCTTTCGTAGGTGGAAGCTGGGGTGCTGGAGGACAGGGGGAGGTTGGTTGGGGGGAAGGTCAAAGAAATTACTAGGGAAGACTGAGCTAAGGTCAGTGAAAGTGGTGTTGAACCAGTTAGCTATGGTGGCAGGCTCGGTGGAGGTTGTGCTATTTCTAGTGAGCTGGGATGGGGTAGGGGAGCAAGCTTTACCATTAAGTTGCTTAATATTATCCCAGAAAGTCCGGGCTGAGCCCCAGAAGGAGGTAAGGGAGGCCTGGTAATGGTCTGCCTTGGCTTTCCTGATGGCCCATGAGCACTTATTCCGGGCTGCATTGTAGGCTTGCCTATCAGACAGACGACCTGTTTCAGTGGCAAGGTGCCAGAGGTTATCCCGGTTTCTAAGTAATTGTAGGAGGGCTGGGCTAACCCAGGGTGGTTCTGTTTTTTGGACCGGATTTTGGTGAAGGGTGCAAAGAGATCACAGGCCATGTTGAAGGTGTGAGTGAAGAAGGCGAGGGCAGTGTCAATGTTGGTTGCATGCTGAATTGGGGACCAGTTTATCTGGGTGAGGAGTGCTTTAAGTTTTTTCAGCCCACCAGGTTGGAGGCACCTGCAGAGGGTGGTCTGGGCTTTGGGTTTGGGATTGGGGACTACCCAATGAAATAGGATAGGGAGTGGTCACTTAGGGAGTCTGGGAGGACCTGGATGTTTTGGATTTTATAGAATTCGGTTAGTTATAATAACATCCAGAAGGGTGCTAGTACCACTCTTAGGGTTAAGTCTTGTGGGCTGGGTGACGAGTTGTGTCAGATCTTGGGCGGCAAATGAGTCTCTGATTGCGGATGAGGAGGTGCTGAGCCAATTTACATTAAGGTCCCCCACTAGGATTTGTTCTGCCTTATGGTGGAGGGTGGCCAGGTAGTCCGTTAAAGATAGCAGGGCCGGATGCTGGTTCTTTGGGGGAATGTAGGCTGTGGTGAGATAGAGAGGGCTCCTAGAGGGGTCTGGGGTGAGTTTGAGGGTAAGAGCCTGGGCCCCATTTATAAGGGCAGGGGTGGGGAGTGCGTGTCCAGGTATTGTGTCCCTGGTGTAGATTGCACAGCCTCCCCCTTATTTGCCTACTCGGTCCTCCCGGTATAAGGTATAGCCTGGGAGGGAGACAAATGAGTCAGGGGTGGATTTGGACAGCCAGGTTTCAACCAGGGCTATGATGTCTGGTTGATGAGCCAAGGCCCAGCACTGTAGGCGTCAAATTTCTTCAGCAGGCTGCATATGTTCATGGAGCTACTTGAAGACCAGTGGGCTGGGTGGGTGGGTGGGAGGGGCAGGGCCTGGATTGGGATGTATGTTCCTGTTAGGAGTAGAAGGAGGAGAAGTGCTCTGGTCAGAGGGAGGCAGATGGAGAGTTTACGCGGGGCGATAGAATGAGAAAGGGGTTTAGTTGCACAAGAGGTGGGTAGGGCAGCACAGGCAGAGAGGCCTGAGTGATCAGAAGTGCAAGGGAGCTGGGGGAGGAAAGGTATGTCTGGAAGGGGGGTGAGGTGGAGAGGAGCATATGGGATGTGTGGAGGAGGAGGGAGGGGGAGGAGCAGTGGTAAAGGAGGAGGGGAGGACAGGAGGGTAGGTAGGAACACTGGAGTAGTAAGGCTGAGGGTTAATAGGAACACTAGGGTTGGTGGAAGGCAAAGGAAGGAGGAGGAGAAGAGATAGGCTGGTGAGCAGGGGATGCATATGCATAGTTGGAAAGGGTGGGGGAGCTGAAGTGAGGAAAGAATGGGGGTACTAGGATGATAGAGGGGAGATAGTAGCGAGAGGTCACCTCTGAGCCTAGTTGCTGCTATGGTGTAGTGGCGGTGCACAGAGTACCAGGTTCAAGTCTTGACCAGGGTAGCAGGAAAGAGCTTGCCCAGTGGCTGTAGCAGTAGGGAGTTGGGTTCAAGGTCTGCAGAAGCACTTGGATAACTCTTTAGTTGTGTCAGAGGGTTAGTGCATTTTTAGAGTTTTGAAATCCTATAGTACAAATAGGCAGGTGTGGTAGCTGAGTGGTGGAACTGTGGACTTTGGAAGTAAGGGTGCAGGGTTCAAATCCTGCAAGAGAGAAGAGGTAAACTTATATTTTGGCAGGTGGGGGGGTAAGTGAGTAAAAGGCTTAGAAAGTAGAACTAAAATAGGTAGGCAATGTGGTGCAGAGGTAGAGCAGCTGACTCTGACTGCAAGGGTACTGGGTTTGATCACAGCTCAGGGACCGAGTGTAGAAAGGTTTAATTTTTAATTCAGAAAAGGAGGAAGGGTTAAGAGTATGATAATAGAGGAAGTTGTTGGCCTGGTTCATTGACTTAGAGGATAGTCAATAGAATTTGGACAGAAAGGTACCAGGTTTGATGCTAGCAGGTGCTTAGAAATAGGCTGATGGAGGAATGAGGAAAGTAGGTGGTAGAAGGATTCAAAGGGAACTGCAGTGACCTCTAGTGAGTCAGCTTCGAAATGGTAGCTAGGAGGGGTATAGAGTTGAAAGAGCAGCTAGAGTGGAAAGTGCAGTGACCACTAGTGGTTGGTGTCTATAACCTGCAAATGGGAAAGTGGACACTTAGAAAAGGAGGATAGGTCATGTGATGTGTCACGTGACCTGCCAGCAGCAATATATGGAGCGCTGACCCTGGATGGGAGGGTAGTTGGGGAGGGTGAGAAGTGCCTCACAACAGTCAGTCTGTAGTGCAGGACACTTTACCTCTTACAGGCTCTGGCAATCCCCGAATTCAGTCTCCACTGCTAGGCTGGGCTGGGTTTTCTGTGTAATACTATTGTGTGAGATGAGCAGAATAGCAAACTGCCTGGCAGTTGACATATCTAGTTCTTTTCCTCCCACTACACTATCAACACTGTGGCCTTACTGACAGTGGCATCACAATGACTGACCTTGCAGCTGCTGAGTGGCTCTTCCTGAACAGATGTAACAGGAGGAACAGCATTCAATATGTCAGCTGCCAGACAGTGCTATTCGACACATCACACCTACAAACATCACACATAAAATCTAATTAACCAAAGAAAACATCACACCTACTAATGTCAGGTAAAAAAATCTAATTAACCAGAGAGAAAAGAAAAATACTACAGATATATAGAAGACAACAGCTGACTACTTTTATAAAAAATAGTATTAGATTTAGGCAGTACATTACCTGTTTAATAAGTCTGTAAGGCCCTGTACACACTACATGGTAGTTTTTAAAAACGTTTTTTAAACCGGGTTAATACAATGCTACCGTGGCTACATTACAGCATAATTGTGTTTAAAAACAATTTCAAAACAGGGTTATAATATGCTCCCAGGCCAAATTAATCAGTTCAACCTTCAACCATCGTGTGCATTCATGGGCAGTGTATTCCAACATTCCTATCACTGCCCATGATGCATTGCATGGTTGTCAGGCACTACATTCTTTGTGGCTTCCTCGATTCAACTTGGGCTCCATCAGACATTTTTTAGCTGGACATCAGCACAAAAAGATGAAAAAAAAACAAAAAAAAACAAAGCTGATGGCTACCAACAGCAAGTGTGTGTTTTTTCTGACAACCAGGGGATTTACATTTGTTGCACTGGTATCACTGTACAGCTTACTTCCTGATCCTCTATCCACATTGGATCTTGGGAGCTGCAGGACTCCTGGGATACTGGTGGAGTAACACAGTCCAGAGGTAATGCAGCAGCCTGCACACGCTGGTAAGTGCAATCATGTTTCACTTAAACCGGTTTTAAAACCAAGCTAAAGATTAGGTACCAAGCAGAGTTTTAGCACGGTTTCAAAAAAGGTTTAAATCATGGTGTAATGTGGCCACACACCGTGTTAGAGCTTCTTAAACCGTGTTAACTTGCTTAAAACAGTTTAAGAAGCCTATTGTATACAGTGCCTAAGGCCCTGTACACACTTGTGAAAGCAGATTGAAAACCATTTTATAAACCGGTTTAAGTCTTACTGTCTTAGAGCATCCACATTGTGATGAAACTGTGTTTAAACATGGTTCTTCAACCCCATTTCTGTCCACACTGAGTACTTTTTGGGATTGTGAACCTTACTATACCTACAACTGTGCTATGCCACAGACGTCTGTGTATCCTAGCAGCCCAAGCAATTCCAATATTCTGCATATCACAACTAGAAGTGTAGCACCTTTCAGCGCATCCACACTAGTAAGTCAAACCATGTTTAACTTAAACCGTTTTTAAAACCAGGCTAGAGACTAGGTACCTAGCAGGGTTTTAGCATGGTTTTTAAAAACAGTTTAAATCATGCTGTAATGTGGCTGCAAACCATGGTAGTGTTTCTTAAACCATTTTAACTTGCAAGCAAGCAAACTTTAGTAAGCAAGCACACTTTATTTATATAGCGCCTTTCTTAGAATCAAGGCGCTTTTCAAAAATACCAAGCATAAAATCACAGATATACAAATAATTAACTAATTAAGACAGTCTGGGAAGACCATTCTAAAAAGATAGGTCTTACGTTCTAGCTTAAACCTCATGACAGTCAGGCATTCTCTCAACAGACGAGGTAGAGAATTCCACTGGGTACGAGCAGCAAATGAAAAAGCATGAGTACCAGATGTCTTTAAACATATCCTGGGGATCTCTAGCAATCCCTCATCGGTGGATCAGAGAGTATGGTTTAAAGATGTTTAAAATGGTTTAAAAATCTAGTGTGTACAGGGCCTTAGTGGCTACACTACTACTTCTGCCATGTCCTTCAATATTCCAGGGTGTAAGCCATCAGGTCCCATACATTTAGCTACTTTCAGTACTGGGTATGTTCATGGAAATAGAGTACCAACTTAGAGATTACCTTCTCCAGCCTGTAACTGGCACAACAAGTGGTTAGTAGCAAACATTTGTATATTGGGTTGTTGTTGATACTGAGCAGAGATAAAAAAGATAAAATGAAAATCCTAGCACAACAACTTTTTTGTTATTTATACATAATATCCAAAAGGCGTCATGTATTTCTAGGCTGAAATGTGACATTAAAATCTATGACATTTGTATTGTACTTACTCCTGTGAATAATCATTGTTTATAAATAAATCAGTGCTGAAATCCAAGGTGTCTTGTGTTTTTTTATTTATTTTAGTTTACAGCCCAGTGATGTTCACAGGGATATTAATGCATTGCAGCCAAACTCCCCGTAGCATTTGTACTGATGATGTCCACAAGGCCAGGTATGGTTCTGATTTAGTTTGCAGCCGTTTGCTCTAAAATTGCAGTTTTTTCAATTCTCTCTCTCCTTACCCCCAACCCATACTGTGTAAACACCCTCCCTGTTGTTTTAATATCCCAACCCTCAACTCCTCCCGAATGACCTCTGACACACCCAAACCGTGGTGTCCAGCTCTTCAAGATCTACATATGCCACGGTCAGGAGTTGGGAACCGGCCTTAGTAGCCTATGGAAGCCTCACAGTGATGTGGTAGGGAGCGCTTAGAACACTGATTAAAGGGGTTTTGCTCCAGAGTTCTTAGCCCTTCTTGCCACTGGACTATCGTGCCAAAAGAGCTTGGTGTCCACTGCCAGCATCCACCATACAAATGCCACAGTCTTGCCTTTAGCATACAAATGCCACATTTTTTGGGGAGCTTCTTAATCACACTGCTGAACTGGAGGACCAGGAGTGCCGAGATTATTTGTCTTTTAATCAGGACAGCAGTTGAAGTATGATTTTCTTTGGTGGGGGGGCAGTTCAGTGAAATAAATAAATAAATGAGCTAAATGATGGCAGTGGACACCAAGCACTGTGGTGTCTGAGTGCATACTCCACAATAAGTGCTTGGTGACTCTGTACATATTCCACAGTCGTCTTGGCTGAGTACCTTGCTGTTGAATTGAAAGCTTTTGAGCAGCACCACCTGCCTTGTGCTAGCCCTCATCTGGAGAACTGTATTGCTCACAGTTTTTGCACAGACAGATCTGCTTGTTTATGGAGCCAACATAAAATTTTACTGAGCAGAGCCCTCAGTATAAAAATTGTTTTACATAGATACATAGACAGTGTCGGCAGATAAGGGCCTATGGCCCACCCAGTCTGCCCATTTGAGCTTGTAAGTTCAGTTTGTTTTCCTAGAAGTCTGTTGCACCTTACCCCTGACCTCCAGAATTCCTTTATGTCTATCCCATGCATTCTTAAATCCCGTGATTGTTTCAGCCCCCACCACTTCCTCTGGCAGGGTGTTCCACTTGTCCACCACCCATTCTGTGAAGAAATTTTTCTCATGTTTCCTCTGAATCGTCCTCCTCCAACTTCATCCCATGCCTCTAGTCCTGGAACATCTTTTCGCTTAAAAATAGTGTTTTCCTGCACCTGTTCCTCCCTGTAAGATACTTGTATGTCTCTATCATATCCCTCTCTCCTCCTCGCCTCCAGGGAGTACATGTTCAGTTCCTTCAACCTGTCTTCATAGGACTTGTGATGCAATCCATGCACCATCTTTGTTGCCCTCCTCTGAACCTTCTCTACCCTGTCTATGTCCTTACGTAGGTATGGTCTCCAGAACTGTACACTGTACTCCAGGTGGGGCCTCACTAGTGTCTTGTATAGCGGAATTATGACCTCCTTTTCCTGCTGGTAATGCCCCTGCCTACATCCCAGCATCCTATTTGCTTCACCTGCTGCCTTGTCACACTGTTTCCCTACCTTGAGGTCATCAGAGATGATAACCCCAAGATCCCTTTCCTGCTTGGTGCATGCTATCCTCACCCCCAACTGATATATTGTGCCAGGGTTTTTGTGCCCCATATGCATTGTCTTGCACTTCTTTGCATTGAATTTCAACTTCCAAACCCTTGACCATTCTTCAAGTTTCTGCAGGTCGCTTCTCATTCTGTCTACACCCTCTGGTGTGTCTACTCTGTTACAGAGCTTTGTGTCATCAGCGAACAGTGAAATTCTGCCTTCTAGGTCCTGCGCCATGTCACTGATGAAGATGTTGAATAGGACCGGTCCCAGCACTGATCCCTGTTTTCTGTATGCTTTTCTGGAAAATTCCTGGGACTGACCACCTGAACAGAAAATAAATTGCAATGAAGTCTTTGTGATGGTGGTGGTGGTGTTGCTGGTGGTTGAAGGGTTTGGCTGCACTGGTAATTGTAAGTAATGTTGACTATGGATGTTACCAGCATGATGACTGACCATTCATGGCCAAGCATACCTGGACATATTATATAATTTAAAAGTGCAGTCTTTGTCCAGGTATGCTTGCTCAGGGACGCTCGGCCATCTTGTGCACCACATGGCCTTGGCTTGTGGGGAGCCGGTGGATTGTACTGTTTGCTTCTGTTTTGTTTTTGAATGGTCATTTTGATGTACTTGCCATCATGATGTCCGACCGTTGTTGGGCAAGCACTTCTGGACAAAGTAATTTAAAAGCACAGCCTGCAAATTCTAGTTCTTTGTCCAGGTGTATTCGCTCAGAGATGCTTGGCCATCTTGTGCACCACGCAGCCTGTGCTTGTGGGGGTGGAGGTACTGGATTGTACTGTTTGCCTCTTGTGTGTCAGTGAAATGTTTATTTGACATGTTGATTGCCAGCGTGATGTCCGACTGTAGCTGTGCAAGAACTGCAGGACAACAAAAAAGAGAAAAATCACCTGCCGCTGTTTGTCCAGGTGCATTTGCCCAGAGACATTCCGCCATTTGCTGCACCATATGGCCTTGGCTTATTGGGGGGGGGGGGGATTGTACTGCTTGCCTTTGTTTTTTTCATGGAATATTGATTTTTGATGTACTCAGTAACTTGCCATGATGATGTCCAACTGTTGCTAAGCAAGCACACCTGGACAAATTAATTTAAAAGCGCAGCATGCAAATTCTGGTTCTTTGTCCAGGTGTGTTTGCTCAGAGACACTCGGCCATTTTGTGCACCATGCGGTTTGGCTTGTTGGGGTGGGAGGCTGGATTGTACTGTTTGCCTCTGTTTTTTTTTTTTCAGAAATGTTTATTTTGAAATGATTGGTGTCCACGTACAAGCATCACGGTGTCCACGTACATGCACCATGGTGTCCATGTACATACACCACAGTGTCACATACATATACCACAGTTAAAGTCTATTCAAACATAATGGTGATCCTGTCTTTCTGATTCTGCAAACAAATTTGGATATATCTGAAGAATGCCTTTTCACCTTGTTTCACCCCCCGTTGCCAGCTAGAGTTCTGTTTCCATCTTGGCTTCTCTGGCCATTTTACTAGCTACCAATGTTGCATGTAGGTATTTCTTCCTATCCTTCCTCTTTTGGGTTCCCTTACAATTCATAAATGCATTCCTCTCATCTGTTACTGCGTTCTTTACTTCTGTTGTGAACATTAGGCCTGTTGACCTTTTGTCCTTTGTTACTTTACCAACTGGGTTTGCTACTGCTTCCAGATTTACTTTTTTAAATGTTTCCCATTTTTCCTCAATCCCTTTAATCTTCCATATTCACTACAAGCTTTCTTTCAACATCAAAATCTGCCTTCCAGAAATCAATACTTATATTGTATTTGCCCCGTAAGTGGTCCCAACATGGACCTGCAATGTCACTGTCTTGTGGTCGCTAGATCTTACTGTTTCCTGGACTACCATATTTTGGATCTTTCCACTGTTGATGAGCACCAGATCCAGCAGGGTCCCTTCCCTTGTCAGGCCCTAGATCCACAAAGGACATCTCCTTGCATGTGTCTACCACACATGCAAGTACACAGGGGATAGTACACACAGGGACAGTATACAGGTTTCAGTGGGTCAGGAGGAGCAAGGAGAAGTGGAGGTACTGTGTGTTACCCTGGAAAAGTAAGAAGAAAGTGTCCTTAAAGAACTGTCCAGGTTAAGGGTAGACAAGGCAATGGGTCCAGATGCAGTTCACCCTAGGGTGCTAAGGGAGCTTAGGGAGGTGCTGGCTATATCACTGTCATCATTGTTCATCCTTTTGTTGGATACTGGGGAGGCTCCAGGGGACTGGAGGAGGGCAGATGTGGTTCCTCTCCACAAGAGTGGTAGTAGTGAAGAGGTAGGTACAGTAATTACCAACCAGTCAGCCTGACCTTGGTGGCAGGAAACATAATGGTGTCACTCCTTAAAGAGAGAATTGGTGAACACCTTGTAACCAGCGGTCTCCAGGACCAGAGGCAGCATGGATTCACAGAGGTGAGTTCCTGCCAGATGAACCTAATCATGTTTTTTGACTGGGTGACAAGAGTGATGGACCAGGGAGGGGCAGTGGATGTGACCTATCTGGAATTCAGCAAGGCTTTCGATACCGTCTCACACAGGAGGCTGGTGAACAAACTGAGTAGTACTGGAGTGGGTCCTAAAATAGCAAAATGGGCAGAAAGATGGCTTAGCAGTGGAAGACAGAGGGTGGTAGTAAATGGGATTCTCCTGGGGAGGGCAGAGTGGCAAGTGGGGTGTCACAGGGGTCAGTATTGGGCCTGATCCTCTTTAATATCTACATTGGTAATATTGTGGATAGATTGGAAGGGAAGGTGTGCCTATATGCAGATGATACAAAAATCTGCAATAGGGTAGACTCACCAGGTATGTGTGTGTGGAAAGGATGAAGAAGGACCTGGGGAAGTTGGATGAGTGGTCAGAAACCTGGCAATTGAGATTCAATGCAAAGAAGTGCAGAATCATGCACTTATGACATAACAACTCACAGGCTACATATGAACTGAGAGGGAGTAGTCACAGTAATGAGTCAGGAGAGGGACCTGGGGTTTATCATATCAGATGACCTAAAGGTGGCAAAACAATATAAAAAGGCAGTGGGAAAGGCAAATCTTATGTTGGGCTGTATAGGGATAGGTATAACCAGTAGGTGGAGGGAGGTGATAATGCCTCTATATGCAGTAAATCACTGGTGAGACCCCTCCTCGAGTACGGTGTGCAGTTCTGGAGATCTCATCTCTGTAAGGATATAGACAGGATAGAGAGGGTACAAAGAAGGGCAACCAAAGTGGTGCAGGACCTGCATCAGAAGCCCTATGAAGAAAGACTAGGAGATCTAGATCTGTACTCGGTGGAGATCAGGAGAGAGAGGGGAGACATGATTGAGACATTTAAATACCAAAAGGGAATAAACAAGGTACAGGAAGGGAGCATCTTTCAAAGCAAAAGATGCCCAAAGACCTAGAGGGCACAATATGAAGTTGGAGGGGGGAAGGATCAGCAAGAGAAAGGAGAAAGCACTTCTTCATGGAAAAGGTGGTGGGCCCCTGGAACAGCCTCCCAGTGGACATGGTGGGGGCTAAAATGGTTACTGAATTTAAGAAAGCATGGAATAGATACATGTGTATCACCAAAAATGGTAAGAAAGGAAACCCGGTGTCCAAACAAGGTCTGGAGACACCACTGGTAAAGGTAGGGGGTGGGACAGCAAAGGCTGGTGACCATTAAGGGTGTGAGTTTTCATATTAGGCACAGAAAAAGGGGAAGACTGGATGGGCCAGATGGTCCTTTTCTGCCATCAACCTCTGCGTTTCTATGTTTACCAGAAGCAGATTCCTTGCACTTGCCATGATTAGAACTTTCCCAAAAACATCTGGCGTGTTAAAGTCCCTTACAAGTACGACCTCCCCTAAGACAGCCACCCTTCTTAGCATATCCCCTAGTTCTTTATCCTCCCCTAGTCCTGGCCTGGGTGTCTGTAGACCACCCCAATCCTAAATTGTTTCTCATTCCCTGCTTACAGTAGTGCAAACAGGATCGCCAGATTTTCTCAGTCCACCAGACTATTTCTGTTGCCTCTGTTACTTTCTTTATGTACAGTACTACCCTCCTTGCGTACCCTTTTTCTGTTCTTCCTGAACAGAGTATCCCGGTATGTCCCAGTTGTGGTTTGGGGTTGTCCACGTCTCAGTGACAGCAATCAGATCAGGGTTCTCTTCCACTCAGAGGATGTACCAGGCTCAAAGGACACACTCCTGCAGTTTGCAAAATACTAAAATGTGAATATTGGGTTAGCAGGAACCAGAGGCATCCCCCACCACACCGTCACCAAGATGAGTTCCACTTTCAACAGGATCAGGGAAATCAGAGCCACACAAAAGATTAAGGGCCTTAGCTGGGCAAGGTAACACTTTAAGTGACAACTCCCTCACTCTGTTCACGTGAACAGCATCCTTCAACTCAAAACACCGATACCAACCCCATCTAACCTCAAGGAACAGCTACTGTATACCTGTTAAAAAATCACCACTGCTAGCTAACTACATCCCAGTGAAAATCGGAAACTGGTCCACATATATGCTGATTAACAGAGGAGCAGATATCTCAGTTATCAACACCAGCATCCTTAAAAAAGACTTCTTTGCTAGTCATCTAACATCTCTCCAGAAGATCTGAAGTATATTGTTACAGCAAACACTACCAAGGTAGCTATCACAAATGTTCTCCACCTCCAGTTACTCTTTGGTAGACAGTAAACTACTGTACTGTGAAGTTCTGTCTGGTGCCTGATCTACAACCAGTGGTAATTCTTAGCATAGACTTTCTTAAATACCACAAAGCTATCCTGGACTTTGTTTCAGACAAACTGTCACTGGATTCATGGAGAAAACTTGCAGTTACAGACTCTATAACTGCTCCTCTTTAGACAGAGATGGTTTTAATTGCCAGAACTCAAGGAGAGCCTCGGCCACAAGGTGTTTTTTTAGCCACAGGATCCCCCACTTCACATTCTTAAGATCTTCTCCAAGGAAAGATCTGCTGTACACAGTGACACAGCATTCCAGAGATGCTGCAACTTTTCAGACAAGCCTACTGCTATCTCCAAGGGTATCAATGTAGGAATGTTTTTCTGCCTTTCTACAAAGGACAGCTCTACGTCATGCAGGAACTTCAGTCTGATTCCACCACCTCTTTTCCTGTCATCACTACCACCCCCACACCAATTTCACCAACTTTATCACTCAGTAACCTATCATACTTTTCCCATGTTTGAGGTTTTTCTGTATAACCCTTTGCCTAGGTACATACGCGTATTATCTGATTATCTGTTATTGTATGATCTACCTTGCTAACCTGCCAGATGTCTTGTTATACCACGATGTCTGATGTTAACATTTTGTTTTCCTGAATGTAACCATCACTGTACAAACTGACCTGTATACCTTGCCAAATGTTATGCTGTTTTACGCTGCATAATATTTTATTGTACTGTATTATGTTGCACACCATATTTTATCCTATGTTGTTACTGTTGTTAACACTGTAACTATGCCCAGGTCCATCTTGAAAATAAGTTCTTCGAAATGATATTACGCATGGCTAAATAAAGATTGATTGATTGATTAACCAACAATCTTCTTTCAAGCTTCCAGCACCACCTAAGGGGAAACAGAAACTTTCAGATTTCCTGGAGGATTACCCAGATCTTTTTGTCAGAACACACCATTTACTCAGATGCTGTGAAATCCTGTATATAAAACATACCCTTAACCTCGATTCCAAACTGGTGGAAACTAAACCCCACCCCAACCCCATCAGTAACACATCCTGGGCCATGACCCAATGCTGATCCATCTAGAAAATGAACCTCATGGAGTGTTCCTATACACATTTCTAGGCATTCAAATGTAAAAACAAAAAAGAATTCAGAACCTTCTCCAGCTACTGGTCCAAGCCCTTACCAAGGTCTCCAGAGAACCAGGATATTCAGAAGAGTATGTACGGCTACATTAAATATAATGGGCATCATTTGGGATGCAATACAAAATCATACAAAACATATACTACACCTCTGAAAAGCTATTTGCATGGAACAAGATAGCCTCTCCATATGTACTGTACCAGTTGCAATAAAAAAACAGGGTCACTTATGCACATCCTCTGGGACTGCATAAAGCCAAACCCCCCTAGCACGAGGTTCAAAGGAAAGTAGACCCTTTATTGGTACAAGAAGGTAGCATCACCCCACACAGATGTCTTTTTGGCTGAGTAGTTGAAAACCTTGTTAGCCCTAGGAGATACCACATTACTTTAATGGTAATGGCCATTAAAAAAACTCACACTGAGACACTGGCTTTATCAACAAACTCCAAAAATAGCAAAATGTCAACAGGAAATGATGTAAACTCTCAAAATCAATAAGATGCTAGTCTCAAGTAGACATGTTCAGAAGTCTGTTCTGAACTCTTTATGGGCATATTGGGTCCCTAAGTTTTATCTGCCAGCAAAGTCTTATGTTTTTATGTTGCCCCCATCCTTGTCTCCCATGCAGAGCATGCCCCCATCAGTGTCCTGGGGGTAGGACTCACCAGTGCATGATCACCCACACCAGCAATGGCTCCATGCTACATCCTGGTCCTGCTTTCCCAGTGGTGCACCGCTCATTCCTCCCCTAGAAAAAGAGCATCTGCACATATGAGATTTTACCAGGCTACACTCCTGATAACCCATGCTTAGAGTGAAACCTGGGTCACCAGCATGCTAGAGTTGTCCCCCATCACTTAGGGCCATGTATATGAGAATTCTTGATGCCTACTATAGTATTATATCTGTCTGCCCTATTTGCTCTGTGGGGCTGTCTGAGTATTCCCTTAATGCCTACAGTAGTAATGTCTCTGTCTTATCTGTTATGTGGAACTGTCTGTGGCACATCCTGTTTTCTACAATAGTTTCTGTGTGCTCTTGCTGTTCAATGGAACCATCTGTGACACATCTTGATACCTACAATAGTATCTTGTCTGCCCCAGCCACTCAGTGGAATTGTCTATGACACCTGTTGGTTCCTATAGTAGATCCATCTTTGTCTGCCCTAGTTGCTCTGTGCAACAGTCTGTGAGATCTCTGATGCCTACAGTAGTAATATCTCTGTCAGTCATTGCTAAATGGCAAAGTTGGGAACAAATCTCCCATAGTAACAAGTCAGACCTAAAAATTATCTTGCATGTTTCTTTATTTTAGGGACAGTACTGTTACCTACAGCATCTATCTTGGAAGGCTCTGGCTTTTCTTCTCCATTTCCAAAAATATAATCTGAATATCTGGCTTTCTGTATTTCTAATGCACGCTTGGTAGGATTAATGGTCAGACCTGCATTTTTAATGGATTGGATAACTGCTAATAGGTGTCCCAGAAGGCTTTTCCAGTCTAGACTGTAGACCACAACATCATCCAGCAAAGTAGCACAATAACCAGTGTGATGGACTAGAATTACATCCATGTAACACTGGAATGTAGCAACACTTCCATGTAAACCAAATGGTATGGTGATGATCTGATAGAATCCAGTGGGAGTGGAAAATGCAGTCTTGTCCCTGGGTTCTTTAGCTGGGGAATTTGCCAGTAATCCTTGGTGAGATTGAGGGTACTAATGTACTTGACACTTCCCTGTCTGTCCACCAAATCATCTATCCTGGACATAAGATAGGTGTCAGATAGACACTTGATTAAGTTTCGTAAAATCAAGGCAGATTCTTATACCCCTTCTTTTTTATTTGCAGTCACCAATGGTAATGATCAAGCACTTCTCGATTCTTCTTTGACACCCATCTCTTTTATTTTTTGTATTTCCTTAACCATGTCTGCGCTTAACTGATCTGGTAATTTGTATGTCTTTTGTCCGATATGGTAAGCATTCCCTGTCATTATTACATACAGTAGGCTCGTAGGTTCATAGGAAAATTACAAGTTCAGTGAGCCAAGGCTCTTAGATGAACTTGCCACCCATTCACTGGTGGAATGCATATTTTTTTATTCCCCATGTAATTATCCAAGTCTCATTTAAAAGCTATCATGTTTGTACTGCCTACTATTTCCTTTGGTAGTTCATTCCATTTGGTTACTACCCTTTGTGTGTATAATTTACTTCTTTTTACTGATTTATTATTTTCTCCCAATAGTTTATATTTATGTGACCTAGTGGATGAGATACTCATGTTCAGTCTCTGTTCTAATGTCTCCCTCAGGTATGGTTCATTCATAGTTTTACATTATGACAGAGATCCCCCCATTTCTTCTATATTCCATAAAATGCAGGTTTAAATTTTGGAGTCTGTCTTTGTATCCCAGATTCTTAGTTGACTGCATCTTTCTTGTGACTCTTCTCTGAACCTTCTCTATTAACCCTTGTGATCTTTTGTTTTGGTGTGCACAAAACTGTACACAGTATTCCAAGTGTGGTTTCACAAGGGCAGTATACAGAGGGATGATGACTTCACTCTCTCTGCTTTTAATATTTCCCAAAATGCATCCCAAGGTTCTTTGACACTTCTTGACTGTCTCAGATGTATGCTTACCAAAGGAAAGATTGTCAGTGCTAAGTACCCCTAGGTCCTTTTCTTCCTTTACAGACTAAAGAACGATGTTATTCATTTTATATATATGCATGGGGTTATTTTACCTATATGCATGATTTTGCATTTTTCTAGATTGAATATCATTTTATTATTGTCCGCCCATAGGGTGAAATTATTTAAATTATGTTGTAATGTTTTTACATCTTCTAAAGTTGGTACTAATCCCCAAGTTTACAGTCATCTGCATACTTTCCGGCCCATTCTTTCCCGGTTGTCTGGAGAGTGGATAGCATGATATTAAATAGTGTTGGTCCTAGTACCAAACCCTGTGGAACCCCGCTTGTCATTGGGCCCTAGTCTGATGTACTGTATATCCCTTGACAGTCACACATTGTGTCCTTTGATTCAACCATGATTCTATCCATTTGATTATATTTATATGGAACTTGATTATTTTTTTAAGTTGTTCTAGCAAGACAAAATGTGAAACCTTATTGAAAGATTTAGAATTGTCTAGGAATATAACGTCCACTGGGATGTTCTTATCCAGTACTGCACTAACAGGTTCAAAAGAATTAATCAGATTTGATAGACAAGACCTTCCCACTATAAAACCATGCTGCGTTGTATCAACGATACCAGTAGTGTGAAGGTGACCCAGCATGTGTTTTTGAAGAAGTCTCTCTATCATTTTGCCAATGATCAATGTGAGGCTTATAGGCCTGTAATTGCATACCTCCACCCTATTACCACCTTTAAATATTGGAGTAACTGTGGCTGTTCTCCATTCACTTAAGGTGTTAACCTCCTGAATGGAAACATTAAACACTTGTGTCAGGGGTACAGCTAGTTGACCTACTAGTGACTTTAAAAAGGATGGTGTTATACCATCCAGTCCTGGTGAGCTGTTCATTTTTAAGTTCTTTATAATTTCTATGGTTTCTGTGATGGTAAATACAGGACACTTATTTAAGTCTATTCACTGTTTGTAATCCATTATGTCCTTTGGTTCCTAGATACTCAAGAAGTAGTTATTTAGCTTAGTTGCAGTTTCTGCCTCATTTGTAATAATGCCCTCACTAGTCTCTAGGGGCCCAAATGTTGGTTGTCTGCCTTTTAGTGTACCTATATAACTAAAAAATAGTTTTTTTTATTATTCCTCATTCTGGTTACTACAGTAGCTTCAATTCTAGCCTGTTTCTGGACTTTCTTATATTCAGTTTGGTTTTTCAGGCACTTAACTTGAATCTTTCTCAGTTACTCGATGTCTGGTTCTTTTTGTATTCTCAACTCCTTTTTGCATAGCCTAACAGTATGGTAAAAGTACTTCTAAATGTCTACCAAGTTAACAACTTCTACAGTTTGTCAGAAGTTACAGTTAGTTCCAGTCTGTCATAAGCTACAGTATATCAATATCATCTTTAGCAGTTTCTGGTAACACTAATAAAGCAGCCTTTGGTGTTTTTTCAACCCATTTCTTCAGTAAGTTAGAATGGTATATCTTGGTAGGAGTTTTCTTATCAGGTTTATAAGGCCCTAGCCTCTTCATTAACACCTTGTTTTCTGTAGTGCGTAACAGTAACAAGACCATTTCACCTAGCTCAAAAACCTTTTCTTTTACCCCATGATCATAATACAACTTCTGCTGTTTTGGGGCCTTTTCCTGGTTACTGTGGGCAATTTCAACATATTTTGCCAGTTTCTTTCTCTGTGCACACATATATGATATAATGGATTCTTTCTGAGCAGAGTTATCTTCCTATGTTCCTTTTATTACATCTAGTGACCCTCTAGGTTGTCTATCATACAACATTTCAAAGGGTGAAAAACCTGTTGATGCTTATGGCACTTCTCTGTAAGGAAAAATCAGGTAAGGTAAATATTAGTCCCAATCCTTCCCTTCCCCTTTCACAAATCTTTTTAACAAGCATTTAAGTATTAGATTAAAATGCTCAAAAAGACTATCTGTCTGAGGGTGATAAGGGGAGGTTCTTATGGCAGTGATACCTAGTAGTCGGTACAGCTCCTTCAGTAATGCAGCACCAAAATTACTACCCTGATCCGTAATAATTTATTTAGGTATGCCCACCCTGCTGAAAATTTTGGTGAACTCTGCTGCTATATTTGGAGCTGTAACATTACGCGTTAGAACTCTCTCTGGTTATCGAGTAGCATAGTCACATACTACCAGAATTAATTTATTACCCTTTTACTTTTGTCTAAGGGACAACCACGTCCATTGCAATTCTCTTAAAAGTCACATCTGTCAGGGGTAGGGGCACCAGGGGCACCTTGTCTTTTCAGTGACTGGGGCTACTTTCTGACATTCATCAAAAGAACTGCAATAGGTACCAACATCTTCATGAATCCCAGGCCAGTAAAATCTTTATAACAGTCTGACAAGGGTGCCATCCTTCCCTAAGTGACCGTCCATAAGACTATCATGTGCTATCTGTAGCAGTTTAGGTCTATACTTCTTTGGTTTGACCAATTATTCTGTCTGTTCCTGCATCTGAGGATTAACCTAGACTGTGCACAGTAGCCCACTACAGTCTTTTAAACATTAATTCCCCCTGTATGCGAACAACAGGTGAGGAGGGAATTTCTCCCAGTCCCTCTCATGCTTTTCAGCAAATGCTTGGAGCATCATTTTTAGGGTACCATTAAAACATTCCATGAGTCCACTGGCTTGTGGCTGATAAGGAGTCATGCATCTCTACACCACCCCACACTTCTCCCACAAACTCTTCATCAGGTTTGGCATGAAGTTACCCCCTTGATCAGAGATAACCTTCTGCGGAAACCCGACACAGGAGAAAATCCCTAGCAAGACAACTGCCACTTTATCTACCTTAATTGAAGAGAGGGCAATTGCCTCGAGGTATTGGGCGATGAAATTAACAACTGTCATGATGTATTTTTTCACAGAGGAGCTTGGGATACTCAAGGGTCTCACAATATCCATTCCTACCTTCTGGAATGGCTCCTCCACCATGGGAAAGGGAATTAGGGCAGCTTTCGTTTTAATACTTGCCTTGTCTTTCTGTTGGCACTGGTGACAAGACCTGAAATATTCCGTCACCTGCTGGGTGAAGTGAGGCCAATAGAAATTTTGGACCAATCGCTACATGGTGCGAGAGATGTTCAGATATCCAGACATGGGGATATCGTGAGCAGTCTTGAGTAACCACTCACGATACCCCTGGGGAACGACAAGCTGCCTGCCCATCACCCCTCCATCTGTCCTCACATCCTGTGTATACATCAGTCCATTGTTCCAAAATACCATATGTCTCATGTCACCTCCCTGTGTCCCATCAGATTCTGCACAAGCCTTCAGCCTCTCCAAACTAGGGTCAGTCCTCTGAGCGACTGCAAAATCTTCACATTTTCCCAAAGCGTGGGACAGGTCCCCCATAGTTCCTAAACTGGGGTCCATAGCTCTAGTGTCAGAGCATTCAGAGTCACTGCCATCCCTAACCTTTTAACCATTTGTTACCCCTCCCTCCTCAGAGTAACCTTCTGTAGCTGTGTTGGTGAACGGCTGCTTGGGGAAGTCCTACCTCCCTTTTACTATTCTCCCTTTCAGGAGACACCTGCTGGGAAACCAGCTTCATATTCTTTTCAACTGGGGCTTCTTTGCAGTTCAGGGAATTACAACCGGCCTTAGCCGTCTGACTGTGGGTAAACACATGCACTACCCACTGCTGGAGATTGTTCCCTATAATCACATCCAGGGTGAGGTTGTCTGCCACTGCTACTTTTTGCACCCTCTCTTCTGTCTCACCCCAGTCCAGGAGAACACTAGCTAGTGGCAGGGTTTTCTCCTCCCCAGTGAATCCTCTCACAGTTACAAACTGATTAGGTATAAGTTGTTCAGGCTCAACCAAATCCCCTTTTACCAGGGTAAGAGATGCCACCATGTCCCATAACCCATGGGTCTATACCCCAATTTATTTTAACCAGGTGTATGTGCTCCTCATGTTCACAGGCATACTCTCAGGGATACACAATGCACCCACCTTCTTTTGAGGAATACATTTTCTACTCTGTGTCTTTTTAGGACACTGTCTAGTAAGATGCCTTGGCTGCTTACAGAACCAACATTCATCATTTCTCTCATCCAAGAAATCCCTTTATGGTAACTTGGAGCATCCTCCTTTCTGCAGAGGCAGTGAGAGTTTTAGCTGCTCTGAAGGAGTGCTTCTCCCTTTTTGTCCTGCCACACTTAGCTCCCCCACTTGCTTTCAGAGCAGGCCTTCTCCAGGCATAGTGATCCAAGAGCTCAGCAGCTTGCTGTGCTGTTTGTGGATCCCGGTTCTCTAGCCAGGTTTTCAGCTCCACTGGGCAAGCCCAAAATAACTGTTCCAGTAACACAACCTCCTCAATTTCCCCCACAGAGTTTACTTCCACCCTATCCCACCAATGTTTCAAAAACTTGACGTTGCTTTGTGGCGGGTTCATCAAAGCTAATTTCAGAGCTCTTACAGAGCTTCCAGAATTTAATTCTGTAAGCCTCAGGAGTTAGTTCATACTTTTTCAGTGAAGTAGTTTTAAGATTTTCATAGTCTTTACTCTCCTCATCATCCATTTGGCCTAGTGCCCTATGTCCCTTACCAACAGGCAGCAGGGATAGCTGAAAGCTTCAGGCCTTTTTTGGGTACCTTGGCCTGGATACAGACCTTTTCAAATGAATTCAGAAATGCATCCATATCCTCCCCCTCTTTAAATTCCGCTATTAACTTTGAATTTAATTTATACCCCAGCCCTGCAGTTTCAGGTTCACCCCTGCCACTTACCTGCTGTGGCGCTGACTGTTGAAGCTTCAGCCTTTCCAGTTCAAACTCTCTTTGATGCTGCTTTTTCTGCAGTTCCATTTTGAACTTGCTCTGCTCAAATTCCCTCTGCTGCTGGACTTCAGACTTTCTCTGCTCCAGTTCCCTTTCTTGCTGCTTTTCTGCAATCTCCAGTTTCCTCAGTTACAGCTGTAGACTGATCCTTTCCAGCTCCAGCTCTGTGATGGCCTTGCCCTGGTGCTGTGGCTCAGGGTTCCCTCTGGTCTTGCTGTCCTCCTCCCTGGGACTGGACTCTGCAATGGCCCCTGGCACCACAACGCCCATAGTCTGGTCCCTTTCAGTCACCCATTGTGACTCAAGGTCCTTGGCAGTCACTTGCTGATCAGCTGCTACAAGATCCTCCATGAGATTCTTTTTGCTTCACCCCTCACACTGGACCCTTCTCTCCTGACACAGCTGCTTCAGTCCTTCTACACTGTAGTCACTGTACTCGGAGGTCATCTTTTTTCCCTACACTACCACTAGTCTGCCTTTACTTGCAGCAAAAAACAAACAAAAAAAAAGGTAGGGAAATATATCTTGTAAAAATTTTCCCTTTTCCAATTTCTGCTGTCTTTGTGTGTTGTTTGTTAAAACAGTTCACCGATCACATCGTTGTTCACCAAATCTGTCACAAGCCCACTTCAGTGGGGCAGAAATTCCCTGGACTACAATGAATCCCCTTGTGATCATGGTCAGGGATACCCCTTCTCTGTCCTTTTAGCACACTCTCTGTTTCACAACTGAACATACACCAGAGAATCCCAGGGCTCCCTCTCTCCATGCGAGAGGGTGAAAATACAAGTCTTGAGTCTGTGTTCCTGGGATAGAACACTGTCAGCCACTGCACAATGAATCAGAAATCCACAAGTGTGTATAAGCCTTTGGGGAAATGCCCTACACACCCTAATATGTGTCTTTCCCCAGAAATGCAGAGACCGGTTCAAGCCCTCACAGACCCCTTATTGAGACCTTCCTTATTTCCTCCCCTTTTTTCATCCACAGAGTCCCTTGCAATACTTTACTTCGGTAGTGTTTGGCCCTTAAGTAGTCACACAGGTGTAGTATAGTTTGAACAACCCTTTCCCAAAATGACACACCCAAAAGACACTGGCAGAATTATCTTAAAGTAAGTCAGATGCTTTACTAATTAATTATATAATACAGTAAATACCTTAAAGACAGATAATTTTACACATTGGTTACAGGATATGAAAAAGAAAATGGAAATATACAATACAGACCTACTCTTTAAAATTCTGAGGTTAAAGTTCCACCTCAGCAAGTCCCTGGTTGCTGAATTTAAAGTCCACAATGTCCTTAGAAAACTAGTTGCATCTTGGCTCTTGTGGTCCAGGAGAAATTCTTGAAAAGAAAATGCCTTTGCTTTCAACAGGGCAGGGTCCCAAGTACAGTCTCTTTCACCAAAGGCAAAAAGGCAAAAGGTATTGATAAAGTCTTGCACCCCTGTTTCATGGAGTTTCTCAAAGGACAGGTCCATTGATACTGACTTTCCCTGTGATTGGCTAGCATTCCATCTCCATGGCTACACAACCAATCAAGTTTTAATATTTTATTGCAAAAAAATAAATGTTTGTTTCTGAGCTGAGAACAAAAGGCTTAGAGGGAAACCAGTGCAGCCTGTATTCCAGGTGCAGATCCAGCCTCCCTCCCATTAAAATGTCTGTAATCAAGCTAAATGCAGTACAGCAATTTACCTAAATGCTAGTCCATTCCACTGTAATTAGATTAACTCAGGGTAGACCTTCAGGGACAAAAGGGATCCAGATGGCATGGCACCACTAGAGGCTGTGGGCTGTTCAGACACAAATGGATTCCTGGCCTTCCAGTCCTGCTTAATTAGCCCCTTTTGTTTCCTTTTAGATAGTCTAATCAAGCTCTGGTCCTTGACCAGCAGCTAACAGTTTCTCTGTCCAGTAACAAGAAATGAGATCATTTTAGGGCCCATGTTTTCTTTGCACCTATGATCCCTTGCAAGTTAGACTGGGCCACCATGGGCAACCCTGATGCAGTATGTACATAAAATATCATGAAATACGATTAAAACAATAAGGTATGGCTTTATCCCACCACACACAATATCAGGCAAAGACAAATAATGCTGCTTCATGACATTTACATATGTGTTATCAGTTTCCCTGTATTTTGACCGAAACGTGTAAGGTTCATCAGTGTACTTTTCAGAATGACATGTCTGCTGCTACTGGTACACCCTGCCTAAAGATGGTCATTGATGACAAACTACACACAGCAGGTCACTTTCTGACCCAGTGATGTCTCGGATGCCAGCAAACAAAATGGTGAAGGACTATCTGGACATGAACATGCCATTAGCAGAAGGAGATGAGCCTCTGTTGTACTTGTACCAAAAAAAGAAAAGTTGACCCTCTTTGACAAAGGTAGCTATTGAACACCCCAGTTGCCTATCTGCAAGTACTTATACAGAGACAATTTTTCACTACTGCAGGAATATTGTCATCAACAGGAGAACATGCTTTTCAACTCAAAATGCAGAGATGCTCACTTTTTTCCAAAGCACTTTTTGCCACAGTTTGTGGATGATAACTCTCCTACAGTTCCAGCTGGGCTACGGACATAGTAGGATGATAAGATGGATAGGAGGGCTTTTGTACCTATTAGTGCTTTTTTTGTTGGTTTGTTTTTGAACCAGTAACCTACAGTCTCACTGCTGGATGCTGCACTGTTGTCTTCACTCAGTCTTCTTTGGATTAATGTTTTGTGAATTTTTGACAGGTCAGAGAGACAAGTAGAGTGTATAAATTTGGGACAATGTTGCCCATGATACCACTTTGTAAAACATTTTCTAATAGCATGACAGGAAGCATTGTCCATATGTGGCATTGTCACAATGGGCACACAATATTTGGAACCAGTAGCCCACACTGTGGGATGCTCCACTGTTGTCTTCACTCAGTCTTCTTCAGATTAATGTTTGGTGATTTTTTTGACAGGTCTACACAGGCTGCATAAATAATTGGGGGTGGGGGGGGCAATATTGCCCATGAAACCACTGTGTATAACATTTATCCATGACATAAAGGAAAGTCTTGTGCATGTGTGGCACTGTCCCCATGGGCACACAATTTTTGGAACCAGTAGCCTATGTTGTGGAATTCTGTATGGCTATTTTGGGGCATACATAGGCTTAAAGGTAAACCATTTTATTTAACAGTGTGAGTCAGTGACACACTCTTGTTTATTACTGGTAGTGTAGTATAGTCCATGTTTGGCACTGACTGAACTGATAGAGTTTTTTGGAACCAGTAGCCCTCATTGTGGCCCACTGCATTATCCTGCAGTTTTTGAGTGCTTCATCAGCCCAGTGCATTATGTTATTTCATTTTATCCCATTTCCTAATTTTTTTAATGGTCAAACCAAAGTGAACTAGCCTGCCATTAAGAAAACTTTCCTGAACTGGCCCAGTGACGCTGAGGGTTGAGGTGCTGGATGCCATACCTTATGCGATGCCAGTGACCTGTGTTAAGGAATGAGCAAGGGCCACCAGGGGTTGGCAGGGGAAGGAAAGGATTGAGCATCCAATGACAGCTCTCCTCTCCCAGGGAAGGGTGGACAGACCAGTCCCACTCCTTGGCTGCCCCTTGGTGGAGAATGGGGTGTTGCACCAGGGTCAGGGAGATGAGTAGCATGGCATTGTGATGCGTGCATGCCTCCACACATGGACTTTCATGGTCATGAAGGGCAGGATCAAGAAAATGGAAAATTCAGCTGCCAGCTTCATGGAAGCTCCTCCAGTACTCCGATGCTGTGGCCTCATGGAGCTCTTGAGCCCACTCTGAATAAGTACTCAGGAGAGGGAGAGGATGGCCCTCCTCCCTTCCATCCCACCAAGGGGGGGGTAATTTGTGGGGGATATAGGAACTGGGAGGTGCCAGGGAGGTGATAGCTGTGGCCTGGGGCTGGAGGAGGACAGAAGCTTGCTAGCAGAGCCAAAGGAGGATAAATAAAATACACAAAAAAAGAGAACTTTATTGGATTTTATACAGTTTATTGATCAAATTTCAAGTGGATGAAATTCAGGAGGTTCACACAGCCCTAATCCCAGGGTCCTGAAACTGAGTCATCTCGATTCCTAGTCTCTGGTAAAACTCCAAACTCCACTTCTTCCATGTTTGGGCCATATGTACAGCTCACCACAAAGGTTTCCCCTGTATTCAGTAATATTTGGGCCAAAGTGTAGCTGTCCACCCCTCCACTCATCCATTTTTTTAAAGGTGACGTCCCCAAGAAAAGCTGGAGGCAACCATATAGCTACTCTCCTTGTCCTGTGGCTGTAACACATTCCAACCCATTTGCACCCTTCCCAACTTACTCTTACTCTTTTGAGCTTTTTCTTAGTCATGTTTGTCTTCTGCATTAACATTATAGTGGTTTGCAGTCTTTTATCCTACCCAATACCAACCTCTGTTTCAGCACATTCTTTAAACTGCTTATGTTCCAGGTGGTAACGGTGACTTTATCCATCATAGAGTTAGAGATAATGGGAAGACTTGGACCTGAAGCTCACTATGATCAGTTTCCCGACTGCTTGCAAAATTTTGGTACATCTGATGTGCTCTGCTCAATTTTAGCTCAACCTCACAGATTGAGGATTTTCCCTTTTTACCTGGTAAGTCACCCTCCCTCCACATTGCATCTCAGTTGCCAAGCTAAGAGTCCAGGCCAGACAAAAAGATGGCCCTCTCTACCTGGATGCTCCTGAAGGCATTTAGTTTCCACTTAAGTTTTTGCTGAGTCTAGCACAGGTGTGGGGATGGTCGCTACACATGTGCATGCTCACATGCCACCACCTTCTCTTCCAGGCTTCTGAGTTTTTGCTCACAGCATCTTTTGTTATGTAGGGTTTCCCTTGGATGTAAACTCTTAAGGCTTCCCACCTAGTAGAATGGGATGTATCCCAGTTTTGTTTTGTTGAGCCCTTGATATTCCTGGATAGTCTTTCTGACAATGTCATGGAATTCTTTACTTTTAAGGAGGGTAGGCTCCATTCTCCAGACTCTGTCTTTGGTTGAGGGAGAGCTTCCTCCCACAGACATAGTAAGTGGGGTGATGTTCGAGACCAGAAATGGGAAAGTACATCATTGAACTCACCTTGACAGTGAGGAATAGGGAGACCAACAGCCTATCTGTTCATGCATATGACTGGTGCTCATGGAAATAGAAGCTTTACTCATGCTCTGATGGGTTACTGTGCCTCCACATATCAATCAGGTGGTACAGTAGGTCTTGGATAAGTCCCCCATAGCTTTTGCACTGCAACATTAGGAAATGGGGTTCTGTTTGACCTGTCTAAGGCCGTATCCAGAGCACAGTTGTAATCACCCCCATGATCCACAGCCCTAAAATTCAGCCATCTAAAGACCTAGTCTCTGGTAAAACTTCCCTTATTCTACGTTTGGGACATATATACAGCCCACCTAAAAGGTTTCCCTGTGTTCAGTAATATTTGGCCAAGGCATACCTGGCCCTCATCTGTTTTTCTAAGGGTAATGTACCCATTGAAAAGCTGGAAGCAGCCATACAAAGATGTCCCCTACCCTGGGGCTGTAATGCAATCCAAACTATTTGTCCCCCCAGCTTCCTTTTATTCTTTTGAGTTATTTCTTTGCCATGTGTGTCTCCTGGATTACCTGCCTGCATTTCACCATGCTCTTTAAACTGTTTACGTTACAGGTTGTAACTGTGACTTTATTCATCATGGAGTTGGGGATAATGAGAAGACTTGGGCCAGTAGCCTGCTATGATAATTTCCTAACTGTTTGCACCATTTAGGTACATCTTATGTACTCCGTTCATATTTAACACAATGTCATGGATTGAAGATTTTCCTTTCTTACCTGGTAAGCTCCCCTACTGTATTTGTCAGCCTCCCACCCTTCCCTTCTAGTCTCCCTCCTCAAGACTGACTGAGTTTAAGCAAGTGAACTCCAAACTTGCCCTCCCTTTCATCAGAACTTCCCCAAATGAGGTCTTCAAATCCTTTGCAAATTAGGCAGATATGTAGCATATGTGGGTGATGCTGCATGTGTGCAGCATCCATGGTCCATATATTGAAATTTGTCATTATTTAATATATTGCTCAAAAAGGTTTGCATGGAATATATAACCAAGGGACTTTCTTAGTAAAACCTTGCAATTTACAGACCTTTAAACATTTTTTAACGTTTTAACTGAAACATTACATTCTATAACATTTTACAGCTGATCATCGGTCAGTAAACTCTCCTCTAATCTTTTCATACATCACCTCTCCCATTTGCTAAACATATAAACTATTAGGCAACATGTACTGGCCAAGGCCAGCTCCTTTCATTCCAGTCATGAAGACGAACACCTCTACAATACTCACCTCAACAATACCCACTGCTGCAGCAGGCTGCTGAAGAAAAGGAATCACTGAGGTGGCCACTCCCAGAGATGTAGCCCTGCTAAAGACAAGTACCCATGTGCCCCAGTTACAGATTGCAGGAACTGCCCACTCAAGAAGCACTTTCAGCCATGTCACAAAAAGGAGAGAAAAGAGGTTGTCCAAACTTGTAATTTGTACAATAGAACCCATTACTTTATCCCTACCATATTTTCACTTGTCCCCACCTTCTTTGAAGTTGACATCAACCTGTAGATATAACAGTTAAAGCCAAACTAGACATTAGGTAGTTCATTAAGTCTATGCCCAGCATTGTAGATGTCCCTGCTTAGAGTCCTCACCCTTCACTGTAGACACTGATCAGTCAAGCTCTGGAGCTGGGACCCTGTATCAGTTCCCCAATACTGGCAGGGTCCTCCACTTTGATAATTCACCGTGGCTTGTTGCAGTCCAAGGAGTGTAATAGGCACTTAGTGAAACATGTCCTTCTGCGAATGTACAAGAGGTGGATCTGCACCTTTGACAGCCTCCTCAGTCATGCGAGCTGTCCTGAGCAGGCTGGCACCATGAAACATAGCACATATCTCTGCAAACATGCAAGAGGCAAGTTCACACCTTGGAGTATCTGCTCGATCATGCGAGGCACCAAGTGTGAGGTGTGAGCCTGCCTAGTTAGCTTGTCAATTTTAGCCTCCTCCCCCCAACTTTGCAGAAGCCACACATTTGAGTTGAGGTAAAACTTCTACAAAAACATTTAACACATTTGATTTTTACATCTTTGAGACATATTATGATGGCTTTATCCCAACCTAGGGTCTGTGGGCAGGGTCCAGGGGGTCATGTAATGGTGTTTTACCAGCATAGGGGGTCAAGCAATAAAGCAAGGGTTGTGGGTTGTGTGTAGCAGCATGGTCTCTAATGGCAATGGACAAGTGAAGCCAGTTTCTGATCCCACGGTGACAGTGGTTCAGTCCCCCCCCACCAGCAAATCCACTTGTCCATGTAGAGAAAACTCAAGACGAATCTCCCCTGAGTAAGTCTCCAGGGCATAATTACTAACACTATGGTTGTCTTTTTGCTTAGTCAGTTGGGTGCTATAGTATCAGTCCATTACCCCAGAGAAAGCATGGCAATTCAGAACTTAGCAGAGAGGGTTTGCTGTCAGTCATGTAGTGCGTCAGCAGAATGTAGCCCAAGGATTTCAGCTCTGTCTTGGGCTCCAAGAGGTTCAGAGTGGGTGGGCGATAATACAAAGTCTACCAGTAAGCACTTGGAGATTAGTGGCCAGATAATCAAAGCCTTGAGCTCTGCGCCAAGTATTTGTGCTGAAATTGAACCGCAGTTGCACCCCACAGCTGCAATATTCAAAAAAGCAACTACCACCAGCATGACATGATAGCACTGACACTAAAAAATAATGTATGCAGGGGACCAACAGAGGGGCTGGGGCATGAATACTGGTGCACTGGGATATTTGTAACAATAGCACTGTTCTACAGCCAATAGCATGACCTGTAGTGTGGAGCTAAATACCACCACTGAAAAATATGCAGGAACTCTAGGCAAAACAAGAAAGGGGATGTGGACACAGCAGTATTGTATGCTGCCTGACCACCTGAGGGATGCAACCAGGTGGTCCAGTGGCCCCCCTTGCCTATGCCCAATGTCCCCATTTGCAAAACAGTGCCATAATCCCCCATGCCTCAGTGGACTATTGTTCCCCCTTCCCCGAACCCCACATTCACCATTCACAAAACAGTGTCATAATCCCCAAGTCATCAGTGGTTCATTATTTCCACCTCCCCGAACCCCACATTCCCCATTCACATGTCATTGGTGGTCAAGTGACCCCCCCAACCCAACAGTCCGTTAACACCATCACACTCCCCCCCATGCTGTGACAGAGCCGGCACGGCCCTCCTCACACCTCTGTGGCCAGTGCCAACTGAACTTTCACCGTGTGCCATACAGAAAAGTGTACACATATGCGTAGACTGTTCTGTACTGCACACAGTGACAGTTCAGTCGATGCTGGCCATGGAGGTGCGAGGAGGGCTGGGCCAGTGCTGCCTCTGTCATTGCATGAGGAGGGAGTGGGGTGGTGTTAATGGACTGTTAGGGTTGGGATCAACTTGGTCACCAATGACAGGGGTGTGCGCTGATGTTTTGGCGACGATGAATTTGGGGTTTGGTGGGGACTGATCCATGGATGAATGGGGGATTCTGGCACTGTTTTGTTCATGGGGAATTCGGGGTTTGGGGTGGTGGAACACTGAACCAATGATGGGGGACTGTGGCAATGTTCATATAATAGGGACCTCTGGGATCAGATTTGGGGGGGGACAATTAGACCACCGGGGAATGTGGCAGGTATGCATATGACATGGATCCAGGAGCATAGCTGGGGGGGACACTTGCCCAATTCTACCATCCATACTACTGTGACATCAGAGTTCAGGGAGGGCCACTGGACTACCAGGTATAGTACCCTTTTTGCATATGTCTACATTACTTGGATTCAGGGCTGGGGGGCACTGGACCACCTTCCAGACATCCATTCACACCAGCATTAGTGCCCGCGGGCAGGATCAGTTCACTCATGCAGTCATGGCCTCTGAGTATAGCACCCACACATCCTCCATAGGCCATTCATGAACCCACACTACAGCATCTAAGAAGGGGACAGCAGTTCCTCAAGTATATCAGGCTCTGTTTCTGTTTGTTTCCCTGACCCAGAGCTCAGGTTGCCCCTGGATTTTCCAGATTATACTGTTCTCAGTAGTATACACTAAGCATGACTGCCAACACCCATGGCCTACAGCTACCAAACTGTTGCTCAGTCTGGCATACAGGTCGAGCTGTGTGCACACTCCAGCCTGCAACTTCTGATCTATAGTTCCAGTCTGACATACAGGTGGAGCTGTGTGCACCATGCAATAGTGTGCATCAAACTACATGGTAATGCATGCAATGCAGGCCAAGATGATATGATAATGTGGCTGCCTGCACACGGATTGCCTAAGTAGGCTCATTTGCATAGGAGCTTTGAATATAGCAGAATTTAGCCCCAGGTTAATGTGTTTGCACCAGACTAACCTGTCAGAACCATAGCACAGTTCTGCTGTGCTTGGCCTGCAAGGTCTGCAGTTGTTGTGCAACACTTCATTGCTATCAGACACATTGGCTGCTTACTGCACCTCTGCCTTACTCCACCTCTGTGTGCACTGCGTGGCTGTTGCAGTTTGGCCTTCCTGGTTGCTATATTCAGAGCTGTCTTATTTGCTGGACTATTTTTGCACTGCACTTTCAGTCCTGTTTGCATGGCTTTGTTTTCTTGCTTTATTCAACTGATTTAGCCTCGGGCTATTCCTTTGAATATAGCATGCAAATGGTTCCAGGCTAATTTTGCATACTGGGCAGTGCTAATTGTGTCCCAAGGCTGAGTTTTGAATATGGGCCCCAGATATTTTGCTTACTGCTTGTCAGCTTGATTGTTTGTGCACGAGCGGTTGTACAGTTGGTCTCTGATAGAACTGTGCAGAATATAAAATTCCACCTGCAGAATGCCCATGGAATGACCATTCTGAGTCTGTGGAACTTTACAGAATTTGCATGAAAATTCTGCAGAATTTTCCAAAATTTCAATTTCAATTACGGTGCTCTGTACTAAAACATACACATCCAGATGACACCATGTTTGGTACATGGACTGTGCTCAATGGCCTACATGCATGTGCAAAATTTCAGTGTTGTAGATTAAAAGGGGGCAAAGTCATTGATGGCCATACATCCAAATTTTTCCTACATTTCAGGATTTAGAGAAACATACAGCATGGCTGTGTACTCCACATTTTAAGTCTCATGCTTCAAAGGGGGCTGAGTTATAGGTACTGTAGCCAAACAATTTGCCAACATTTTGAGTTATGTTATTTTAATATAATTTTGATAGTATTCATTGAAGTGTTATAAAATGTTACAGGTATACATGTTATCACTGTGTTAATATGTTAATAGTTTTCTATTTCTAGTTTCAAATGGGACTGAGTTATAGTCTACCAAACATGTTGCCAAAATAAAAATTTCAGGTATTTCCCTCAAAATTTAAAACAACATATCCAGTTTTAACCAGATTTGAAAACATTTAAATTACTAACTATACCAAATGGTTATTCTGGGTAAAGTTCATATTTGCAGCATTAAATGGGACTGAATTAAAATTAATCAAACTTTCACAACATTTTAAAATTAAAATGTTTAAATTAAACTTTGCAAGAATGTAAACTGCAAAATTTATAAACCCCTGAAACTTTAAAACCGGAGAATGCAATAACATTAAATGTGACACGTTCTTAGACCTTACAAGGAGACTGTGTATGTCTATTTTATTAATTGCCTGCTGCCAGAAACTGCAAAATAACATCTGTACTTAAAGTCAAATTCCATGAGTCTTCATGAAAATTGTGAAATTTCAGAAAATTCCGTAAAACTGGACTTTATTAATTTCACTGTGACAGGGTGAACCCTATCTAACAATAAGGAGGAAGTATAGCACAGTGGTTCAAGGCTCTGCGCTGCAAACCTGGAGACCTGAGTTTGAATCCCACAGTCCCCACTTGCATACTGTGTGACCCTGAACAAGTCACTTAACTTCCTTGTGCTCCCAGGTCACACAGGTGTTCAGTTTAGTGTGTCTCTCCTGGTTAAACAAATTAAAAAAATAAACTCATGTATGTGGTATCTTAGCCTCCACCCCCATTCTTTTCTCTCTGTATTTCTTTTTTGATTTAATTGAATTTACTTCTGTTTTTTTTCCTACTGTCTATTTTTTCACTGTCAGGCTGACCACCTGTAGTATCCCCTACACCTCTGTGCTATCTGTTTTTCTAATCCCCCATTTCCTTCCTGAAGGAACATCGCAGAATCTGTGTGCTAACAACACAAACCAAAGGGATGCAATGAAAACAGCAGGCACCATTGTACTTTGGAGATAGAGATACCGTTTGCCCTTACAAATCAGTGGCAGTGTCAGTGGCTCAGTAGGTAGCACACTCACCTCTGAGGCTGGGAGATCAGAGGGCTGTGGGGTCAGTTCCCACATCTGGCACTTGGGTTAATATCCCAATACTGACACTGTAGTGCAGCATGAGAGGGGTGCTGCATTTTTGAGGTGCCGTCTTTCGGATGAGATGTTAAACTGAGGTCCCATCTGCCTGGATTGGTGGTGGTTCAGGTGGATGTTAAAGATCCCATGGCACTTATTGGAAAGAGTAGGGGAATTTCCCTGGTGTCCTGGCCAAATTTCCCTCATTCACTAAAAATACCACCAACAGCTTAATCTGGTTCAAGGTCAGTTGGCATTCATCTGTATCCTCCTCTCCTCCTCCCCTGGGTTGTGCCTGAAAATAGGAAGGATTTGTCTAGTGCACTTACCTGGTCAACAAAAATAAAAATCTATAACAAGCATTTGTCAATGCTGAATGTCCATTGTGTGTAATGGGGGAATTAAAAATTGCTTCAGTGAAGTCGTTTGTGAGGTGGGGTCCCAAAAAACATAAGTTGAAAATTTGGAGCAAAAATATTTAAAAATGGCCCAGTTATGCCACTAAGTTGAAAACCCTATTGAAATACATTGAATTGCTTACCTCAGTTTGCGGTAGGGCTTTGGAGAGTGAGGACATGCCTGCAGTCCAAGGTAGCTTATGGTGATGGACCTCCAGTGGGTATGGATGGGGTACGGGTGGTGGGTCCTGAGTGGGAATGTAGAGGGTAGGGCTAAGGCAGAATGGACAATGATGGACATTTTTCCTTTTTGCAGGGAGTTTGCTGAACAGATGAGGACATTGGGGGACTGGGCACCCTCAGTATCTGTATACTGTTTGGGGGGATTACACAGCACACAACAATGGACAGACAGATGAGGACACTGGGGGATTGGGCACTCCCAGTGTCTGTGTACTGTTTAGGACAGTGGGGTTACACAGCAGACAATGATGAAAGGTTTTCTTTTTTTTTTTTAGGATAAAAAAAACAAGCATTTGTCAATCCCGAACACTTAAAAGATGTCCACCTCTGCACACTTTTTATGCCCTTGAGGTACCTGAACATATCTATCATGTTCCCCCACTCCCGCCTTTCCTCCAATAAGTACATATTGAGGTCCTTTTAATCTCTTCTGATATGTTCTGTGTTGCAAGCCATGTACCATCTTGGTTGCCTTTCTGTGGACGGCCTCCACCCTGTCAATGTCCTTCCACATTTGTGGCCTCCAGAATTGCACACAGTACTGTAGGTGAGACCTCACTAGTGCATTATACAATGGCATCACCACTAGAGATGTCCAAAAGTGGAAAATTTCACCTAGCAAAATAGTTTGTGTAATTTCCACATTACACATTTTTTTTGCCTAGGCAAAACATAATTTCACCTCTGATTTTGATTTCACGTAATGCAAAACTTCATTCAATGTCACCGATTTCACATTCATGTAAGGTCAAATATAGCCAAATTACACTGAATTTCACCAATGTTTTTCAATTTTATCAGTGAACTTGCAATGCATTGTGGGTAAATAGCTGAAAAATCATGTGCAGGCTGTTTTCCACACAGTACATTGTTGAGTCGGAGAGCAGTTTAGTGTGGTGCATCACAGCCAATAAACCCTTCAAAAACTTTTTTATTTGTGATTTGTGAGAGATAATTGCTCCCAAAATCTTAGTTCCTCGTACTGCTAGTGAACCTTTTATTTTGTTTTGTTATCTTTGGCTAACACTTAGTTAAACTTAGGTAGTGTTTTCAGTTTTCTCTGTGTCTGTGAGGTAAAATTGACCATGTAGTATGTGTGTATGTGAGAAAGCAGAGCAGCCTAGTTCCTAATATTTGACAGACTTCTCACAAGTTGTGAGTGAGTTTCTGTAGTTTCTTTTAAGTCTTAATATTTTTGTTGGTGTACTACTTAGTTGTTCTATTTTTCTGACATATTGACTCTTTTTTGGGTAACTTTATCTGAACAGTTACTCATTCTGAGTGGTTCTGTTCCTGTTCCCCTTTGCTTAATCACTTTTATGCTTTATTTTTTTATTGGAAGTATTCTTGTACATTGACCTCTTGACTTGTTCATATCGAGGTACACTGCATTATTGAATTGCTCACTGAAATTGAAATTGTGATCTAGCGTCTGCATTGCAGTGTTCCTGTTTTTCTATTTAATTTGCTTACCATATTAACCCTTTCCTCCCTGTTACACCACTGGTGTTTACTACCTGACCCTACTATATATGGGGGTATGTTAGGCATCGCCACAGTTAGGCCTGAAAATCATTAAAAACGGTAAAGAAAACAGTAGATTTGGGTCCTGATGGTGGATGTGAACCATGTAACTGCATGTCTGACACCTGATTTCTGTCTGAATGTACTGTAACATTTTTTGGGAAACATTTCTGGACTTGTGTGGCCTGTTAGGCAGTGGCACCACCAAGGTTAGGCCTGAAAACCATTTGAAATGGTACAGAAAACAGCAGATTTGGGTCCTAATGGTGGATGTGAACCATGTAACTGCATGTATGACACCTGATTTCTGTCTGAATGTACTGTAATATTTTTTGGGAAACATTTCTGGACTTCTGGGCCTTGTTAGGTACTGGGAACACCATGATTAGGCCATAAACCATTTTTAAACAGTGGGCCGAACAACATAGTTTGGTCCAGGTGGAAGGCGTGCAACATATAACAGCATGTCTGACACCTGATTTAGGTTTAAATGTATTGTAACATTTTTAGGGAAACATTTCTGAACTTGTGGGGCATGTTAGGCAGCGGTACAACCAAGGTTAGGCCTGAAAATCATTAGAAACGGTAAAGAAAACAGTAGATTTGGGTCCTGATGGTAGTTGTAAACCATGTAACTGCATGTATGACACCTGATTTCTGTCTGAATGTACTGTACCATTTTTGGGGAAACATTTTGGGAATTCTGGCCTTCTGGGGCATGTTGTCAGTGCCGGCACCAGATGTGTTACATCTTCGCAATGTTGCACACAACAATATGTGCTGCAACATCACATAACATTGTGAAACAGTTTTTTAGTAGGCGCAATACTTGACATTTGTGGCTAGGAAAAGGAAACATGTTTAAGAGCAGGTGACGCCTTCAGCATAACTTTAACAAAACATAACACTGACCAACAATTCAGTTGCATTCCCCATATATAGAGTTTGCAAAGGAAAGGCCAGCACCAGCTGTGGGCTGTTAGGATCCTGTGCACGGAGTGTGTATTTTTTTAATTTGAATACCTCATGTGAGTTGCTTTGACTCAAAGTAAGAAGTAATTACCACAAGCACATATCCATAAAGTGCCCTTTCTTTATTAGTGTGGCATGCAAACAATGTAAAAAATGCTCCCATGTAAAAAACGCCGCTCCCTCAAGGCATACTTCATTATAAATATGTAAGGAATGATGGTGCCTTGGGGGAGAGGGCATTTTTAACTTGGTTACCTGTATATGGAAGCACTTTTTACATTGTTTGGTTGCCACACTAGAAAATCGAATAAAGAACAAGCACCTTATATGGACATGTGCATGGCGAGTACATCTAACTATGAGTTGAAGCAACTCACACAAGGTATTTGTATTCCCAAAAAATACACACCAGTCTGTGTGCAAGGCTTGGCCAACAGCCTCTGTCAGGAGCCAGTATTTCATTTGTAAACTCAGTATATAGAGAATTCAACTGCATTATACATCGTTATGTTGTTAAAAGGAATCTTGTAGGTGTAACCAGCTCTAAGAAATAACATACACCACAAATAATAAGGGAAAAGGGTGTTTAGTAGGGGAATGGTATATGGACACAGTACAGAATGAGCATAACAAATGACAGGCAGGATCAGGAGGACAAGGGTAATACAACAATGAGCAGGGAGAACTAATAGAGAGAGAACAAGTAAAGAGATTGAATTCTATAGGGCGCATAAGACAGAAACAAACACAACAGCAATGGTCAATAAAATTATTTTGCATACAAAATAAAGAGATTAGGGTTTAAGGAATGGATGTAGATTAAAGAGGACAGAATAGCTTTTTATTGGTTTTTATTTTTTTTATATACATACAACATTCAAACAACAGAATGGAAGATAGAAAAATGAAAACAGAAAAGACAAAGTAATTTGTGCTGCCACATTAAGTGCCAGTGGGGTCGCCACAGAGTTCTGACAGGATGCCCATGATTTTGTCAACATCACACTGCAGTTTAGAAATCTGCCCCTGGGATCACTAAGAAACATAGAAGTTGACAGCAGATAAGGACTGCAAGGCCCATCCAGTCTGCCCATTTCTTTTTCTACCTATAAATGTGCCATCGGCCTTTGCTCTGTCAGTGGCCTATCTATTCATAGTCATTTGTATTGCTCCATTATGCCTATCCCATGCCTGTTTGAAGCCCTGCACTGTATTCATAGCCACCACTTCTTGTGGTAAGCCATTCCATGCATCCACCACCCTTTCTGTGAAAAAGAATTTCCTCACATTCCCCTTAATCGGCCCCCTCTAATCTCATGCTGTGTCCTCTTGTCCTGCTATTTTTCTTATATTTAAACATGTAAGACTCTTTCACCTTGTTAATGCCCTTAAGGTGTTTGAATGCCTCGATCATATCACCTCTCTCCCTCCTTTGCTCAAGGGTATACATATTGAGGTCCGTTAATCTGTCCTCATATGTCTTCTGATGCAGTCCCTGCACCATTTTGGTTTCCCTTCTCTGGACTGCCTCAATTTTGTTAATGTCCTTGTGAAGGTGTGGCCTCCAATACTGCATGCAGTACTCCAGGTGGGGCCTAACCAGTGTCTTGTAAAGAGGGATTATTACCTCCCTCTTACGACTTGTGATACCCCTACTAATACACCCTAACACCCACCTAGCCATATCTACTGCTTTAGAGGTCTGCTTGGATGATTTCAGGTCATCAGTGATGATGATGCCCAAGTCTGTTTCTTCCTTTGTGACTGCTAGCAACTCCCCTCCCAGCCTATAGGTGGCTTCAGGGTTTCTCTTCCCTATGTGCATGATTTTGCACTTCTTTGCATTAAATCCCAGTTGCCACTCTTCTGACCATTTTGCTAGTTTATCCAGATCTCTTCTCATTCTGCCCACCCCATCTGGATCATCTACTCTGTTGCAGATCTTGGTGTCATCTGCAAACATCAAGCCTTACCCTCTAGTCCATCTACAAGGTCACTAATTAGAGGCAGTATAGCGCAGTGGTCTAAGGCTCTAAGCTGCAAATCTGGTGACATCCAGCAGACCAAACCTGGGTTTGAATCCCACAGCTTCCACTTGCATACTGTGTGACCCTGAGCAAGTCACTTAACCTCCTTGTGTTCCCAGGTCGCTCCTGTAAAAAAGCTTTCAGCTTAGTGTGCTATACCTGGTTAAACAATAAAAAAAATAATGAAGAGGACTGGCCCCAGGACTGATCCCTGAGGTACCCCACTTGTGACTTGCATCTGTTCTGACTGTATACCATTTACCACCACTCTCTGTTTTCTGTTTGCCACCCAATTGACCAACTTCTGACCCACCCCGAGCCTACCCAGCTTATTTATCTAAATTCCTGTCTGAAATTGTTTAACTCCTGTCAGAGGGCTGGACGTCAGACAGGACAGCTAAGACTGCATGTGTCACAGGCAATGCTGGCAGGGTGGGGGCAGCCTGTGCTGCTGGCTTTAGACAGGGGGGCCCTGGAGGGGTCTTGATGTTACTGACTGCTGCTGTTTTCTGGTATGACGAGCTTGGCGAGGACGTTTAACTGGTCCAGCCATAAAAAAAGACCGTGAGGGAAGGTTTTCTTCATTTACAGGTAAAAAAATAAACATAAATTTAGGCATATTGGGTGGGCCCCCAATGTGCCACAGTAGTGGTGGGGAGGAAGGATGCTGACATGGGAATTGGGCACCCCAATGTCAGCTAGGGATATAGATGGGTTGGGGGGGCACATCCGACACCGTGAGTGTAAATCCCGTGTCAGAAAGGGAAAGGGGAAAACCAGAAAAGACACACTAAACAGCAGCAGAGAAAGGGGACATTGTTTAACTAGAAAAGACATACTAAGCCACAGCTAAAGGGCTCGCGTTTCAAAGGACAGAGCCGCATGCAGCGTTGGGTCTATCTTTTGAAATGTTTGCCAATATGAACCCCCTCAGCAAATCATTGTCATTAGGGCAGTGCCTGCTGATTTGCCAGCCACAGACCAGCCCCCGCAGCACCTCTGGCCACTGGGCTGGCATCCCTCACACCTCTGTCTAGCAACTCTCATAGCATTATGTTCGACTCTGCTTGTGCACATGATGAACATAAAAAGAATACTGTAATGATGAATTTCACAGAAATGAAGGGTCCAAGGTCCTGTGTTTTCTTCGGGAGCCAGTATAGTGTAGACTGTACTGTGAACCACACTTGCAGTGTTAAAGTGCGTACTATGCACCTTGTGTGTTTTTTGGGTTTTCCCATCTTTAGTAAGTATTTCGGAGCTAGAAACAGCCCTTCAGGAAAGTGGGAAGAGAGTCCCGAAGTAGCAGGCTGATGAGCAAGCCTCATGCAAGACTGGAAAATGGAGCTGCTGAATTGAAGTTGGAATAGCCTGCAATAATGGCTGAAATGAAAAGTTTGCCAATGGGCTAAAATATCAGCTGTCGGGAAGCAAACTGCCTGGTTATTTTCTTATTGATAAAATAAAAAGGTCCCCCCCCAACACACACACACGCACACAGTATGAATAGCTATGCTAAAAATATAAAATATGATGTTGGGTACCTAATGAGTAATAGGGGAATGCAGAGTGGCTGTCCAAAAGGTTATATCAAAGTACTCGTTCCTTCACACTCTATATAAAAGAGAGAATAAAGTATGGGGTGGGTAGTATAATGAGATTTTACTCACACCCAAGTTGTGAAGATGCTACAATAAACCCCAAGGGTGAAGCCTGAGGGTTTATGAAATGCATCCACAATGAGTGTGCAAAAATCAAGTTTCACACACCCCATATTTATTTTGTATAATTGCTGGTATTGTTTTTCACAGCGCAATTATCTAAAATAAATGAGAGTCCTGTGCTACTGCAGACCTGTCGGGCTTCAGCATGGTCTGCAGTGTGAAGCACCAGCAACAAGAAACATTAACATTTTCTCCCCCATCTCCCCCCAAACAGTTTGGAGGAGGTTAGCCCAGTGATTTTTTTTTAATGAGCTCACATTTGAGTTCGAATAGTGGCCGCGATATCTTCGTCTGTTTGAACCTGGCGGTAAGAAAGAGCAACAGCTGGTGCATGAGCAGAACTAGGGAAACCCAGCGCGTGTTCACCATTATAACCTGCAAAAAAAGATACCCCGTTATTATTGTACGATAACCGCTCATTCTAGAAAAGAAGGGGAATTGTGTGCTATAAGCTTGTTTAAGTTATGGTGCTCCAACCAAGGATGGAACTAAATAATTACAAAGTATTAGAGAGTTCTAAGGGTTGGCAGGAGAAGGGAGAGGAGAAGTGGGCCCTCATTTTCCCATTTCCCTTGCAAACCCAGTGGAACCCTCCTGTAAACAAGGAGTTGCATACATTTTGTTGCAGGAACCGTAGAGAAACATGAAGAAAGAAGTAATAAACTGTACCTGGAGAACAGTATCCCATGACCTGCTATAGGGCTGGCAGCCCACAGAATGAATCTATTTATTTTATTTCCTAGGGGTGTTGTCACGCTTAGGAGGAGGGGCTTAGCCTCATTACTACTTATTTGATATGCACATAGATATAAAGGTTTCCTAAGCAAGACAGTGGTATTAATTCTAAGGTAAATAGATATCCTGTCAGTCCTATTGTTTATATTCACTGCCAATATGCTAAATAGCAGGAGAATACATAAGAGGTCCTCTGTTTTATAAAAAGTGGTGGATTACCTGATAGTGATGTCACTCCTGGGTGGATATAAAAACCCACCACTTGGAGTGCAAGAGCATCACCATCATCATCATCATCACTTTTTATTTAAGTGCCTTTCAAAACCAAGGTGCTGTACAATCATATAAAACATCAAGCATAAATATATAAATTAATCTGGGTAAGCCCGAGAAAATAAATATGTTTTCAATGTAGTTTTAAAACTATTGGTGGTCAGACATTCTCTCAACCGGTGAGGTAGAGAGTTCCACAGGATTGGTGCCGCAAATGAAAAAGCGCGAGCCCCAGAAGTTTTCAAACAAAAGAGGATGACTGAGGGAGTAGGGAGTCAGGAGATCTTTCAGGTAGTCGGGTCCCTGTTCGTGTAGGGCCTTAAAGGTAAGCAAGCCTACCTTATAGGTGATCTGCCACTGAACTGGCAGCCAGTGCAGTTCGCGCAGCACAGGCATAATATGACTGATGCTAGAAGTGCCAGTCAACAGCCTGGCCACAGTGTTCTGCACTAGCTGCAGGTGGTGGATATCAACCCCAGGTAGCCCTTGGTAGAAGGCATTGCAATAGTCAAGATGGGTGGTAATGAAGGCATTGACCAATGTTGGAAGGTCACCTGGAGGAACCAGGTGTTTCACCCGGGCGATATTCCTCAGATGGTAAAATGACGATTTAACCACGGCCGATACCTGAAAATTCAGGGTCAGACCGTTGTCAAAAATAATGCCCAGGATTCGCACCCGGTCTGAGGTAAGATAGATATGTGAGTAAGCTGGTTGCCGACCACAGAGTAAAGAGTACCTTATGAAAGTGTGTTTGTTTTCACACTGTTTGATTAGAATAAGGCTGAAACTAAGCCTTAGGAACTTGCTGAAGAAAAGCAGTTGGCTGATTATGGAATAACCTTTTGCTTTCTGTATATTTATTCATTTATTTCTGATTTGAATAAAATAAACACACATTTGCATTTTTATGCACTTGATCTCTGATTGTTGTGTCTGTTTTATCCCATATGTTCACATTCACTCAGTCTTATCTAGGGGATATTTTTTCTTCAAATTCTTTAACCAGCAGTAGCACACTAAACTGAAAGCTTGCTTACAGGTGCGAACTGGGAGCACAGAAACGTTAAGTGACTTGTTCAGGGTCAGGCAGTATGCAGCTCTAATTAAAGAACAGGGGTATGGGAGGGAGGTAGCGAGGGGGTCTCCAGCTTCAGGAGTTAGAAACATTGTTTTATAAAGAAATGGACAACTGAGCTGGGTAGCACACCAGTGGTAGACCCCCCATTTGGAGCAAGCAAGCACAAAGTGTCAACAATTCCAACCTGAATGCAGGATATATAAAGATCACTCCCAGTAAATTGATGATCCAGGGATCCTGATGTACATGCATGTTTGGGACTTAGAGGTACTCAAAAAGATGTAGTGGGTAGAAGACAATGTATGAGGCACCAGGAAGGAAGATTTCTGGCTAATCCAACAGGATAGGTTGATAGGAAAATGAGCAGGTGACATTTTATTTAAGAGATTTTGTTGCTGTAAAGAACAAAGAGGATATCAGTGGGATCAGTAGTTCTACTGAGTCAATCTGGCTATGCCAAGAGAGAGAAAGGGGGCAAAATAGTCACCCAGAGAGGCACAGCAGGACTGTAAAAAGCTCAGCCCAGCTTATCAAATGAAGCAGTGATACATGCATTGTGAATGTTAAATTCCACAGAAAGAATTCTGGATGTTTCGTTTATATGCTACCATGAATATTTAAGAAAATGTTACCAATAATTTTTTGTTTGTTTTTTTCCACTGTAAAATTAAAACTGCTAAATTCATTTATCCAGTTGAGTTAGACACCAGGATACACTGACATTGAATATGCATGTCAAATGTTAAGTCTATACCTGCAAGAGCAGAGAAGTTACAAACATCCACATTTTTGAGAGTTTTCACAAAATTTTGCAAATATTTACAAAGTAAAATTTTGAACCCCTGTAACTTAAAATCTTTAATCCAATTATCTCCACATTTAGATGATTCTATAAACATTACAAAAAGGTATTCATACTGATTTACACATTTATCTCCAAAGGTGCCTGAGTTATATGCAGATAAAAGTTTTCATGAAATTTCCCTCAAAAAATAAAATGACAGGATTTGCGCTCATATAATTTTGAGACAATGCATCATAATGTCATGAAATCTGGCAGATCGTTAGAACTCCTCTAATCAATCAGTCTTGCTAAATTTAAGATCTCTGGCCTAACAGACAGCTGAGGCATATACAGATAAAAATGTTCATGAAATTTCCCACAAAAAATAAAATGGCAGACTTTGAGCACCTGTAATTTTGAGATAATCCATCCAAATTTCATGATATTTAGCATGCCATTGGCATTACTCCCAGAGACTAAGTATTGCAAACTCCAGCTCTCTAGCTCAACTAGTGGGTGAGTTATGAGCACATTAATACATTTTAAACATTCCACAAAATTCAGATGAAATTATGTGAAATGTCATGGAATTTCATGAAATTTCATAAAAATTCCATGAATTCAGAATATTCTCATTCTGCACAGCTCTAGTCCCCTGTCCACATCCCTCCACTCTGCACCCACCGTGCAGCTGGTGCAGTGGTGGTGGATTAACAAAAACCTGCTAGGCCTGATCTCAGGGGCAGCATGCACTCAAGTACACTATTTGAGTGGGCGCTGCCACATAGCTTAACTTTAAAATGCTTGTTGAGTTCAGTCACCTAAGTGCTAGGGCCTAGTGCCCAGAATCAGCAGCATGGCATGTTCCAGGGGAAGTCTATATGCCATCAGGTGACAATAACCATGTGGGATAAAAAGAATGAAGAGTACCTAGGTGTTTTAAGTAGCAGGTGCTGTGGTGCATTGGCTTGTGTGGCCTGCAGTAGTTGCTTCCTCACATTTAGCATACTCCTCGACCACCTCAACAGACATAGCATGCCCCCATAACAATCATATGTTAAGCTACCTCATAAAATATTCTCTAAATTTAGTATATATACCCTACGAGTGGTGAGTAAATTGTGTAAATAAATCATGCCAAATTTATTTTTACTTAGAAGACATGTTATCGTATTTAGAATAAAACAGTTATCTCCACACATGAGTGATGAGACCTTTGTAAGTACTGTAGCTTGTGGCTCACTACTTGTATGCTTTGGGTCTTACCACTCACTGTTAGTGATAAATGTATTATTCCAGGTCAACCCATTATGAATTCCTTATTTATCAAATGGCAGTGTGAATAAACCTTCCCAGGTAAATGATGATATTTCTGCTGATCAGTGCTTATTTTAAATGGATCTATTATTTCTGTTGCTGCACTAGAGCTCCAGATCCTCATCCCTTCATGTCTGGACAGCAAAAGATGATAAAGGGTAAGAGGTCCCATGGGAGGGAACTAGAGAGTTAGAATTAAATAACATGGGTACTTATCCGATAGGTAGACAGATCACTGTATTTGCAGCCAGCCCTAATGAAAAACACCCAGACCCTGTTGGACTGTATATTTTATAATAACATTTGCATTGCCTTACCAGTGCTTTTTATTGACATCTCACATGTCTGATACCTTTCTGCATCCCAAAGTGTTTTGGCTATGTCAATTGAAATTCCAGCTGTAATTTACACACAGCTAGCACTTGTTTTGCTGCTTGCTAAAGTGTGGTACAAAGAAATATGTACACTACATGCTGGGGGTGCAGGTGTGAGTAACAAAGGAGGCATTATACACCAAAAACTAATTTATTTATTTATTTACATAGTTATTGATTGATTGATTCCAATTATTTATTTACTGCTGCAGAAGAGGGAAAAGGAAAGAAATATTCCTGGATAAGTGTGAATGATTACATCTGCTGTTCAAACCTAAGATTGACAGCATCTGGGACCAGATCACGTCCATGACTGATGTCTAGAGCAACAGTGGTGGAGGAGTCAGGAACTGGGGAAGTCAATTATGACCTAGGTGTAGGTTCAGCTAGGTGGATATTGAATATGCTGTCTGGGGGATCTTTGCACTGTGCTGCACCACCTCAAGACTGAATCCAGTTCCTTGCCAGTTTGTTAAAGAGCTACTGATACCTTAAAGGAAGCTTTGAAACACACAATAATTAGGTACAATTCAGCTTGCATTCCATATATATTATATATTTCTCTTTCTTATTATTACTGAGTAAATTTATGTGAATAAATTATCATTATCCCTTAGAGCTCCTTTAGAGTTTATCTGCCTGAGTAGCTTACTCCCTACTTCAATTCATAATCCTGTGTTGTCACAATCTACTGCCATGGGAGTAACTGTGATGCCACAAGCAGTGAATTATGACTTCGGGTAGGGAGATGGCAACAGGTAATAGACGAACTCTTTAGGAGCAAATATCCTTTTTTCATGCAAATAACCTCACAAATAATGGGGAGGAGGAATACAAAACTAATGTGAAATACAAGCTGAACTGTGTCTAAATATTGTGTTTTGTTAATGTTCCTCTGAAGGTGTCAGTTGCTCTTTAAGTGACAGAACTAGCATTGGCTATGAGACTTGTTAGTGCGTCTTTGAGCGAGGGTGTCTATCTGGCCTACTTGAAGAAGGCAGTTATGAGACCCCAGCTAAAGAATTTATCTTTAGATCTTGGCAACCCTGTAAATTAATAGTTGATTTCCATCCTGCCTTTTGTGGCTTAGTTTGTGAACACATGGTGGTGGAGTAGCCGGGAGATTGTCTGGATAGGTGTAAAAACCTTCAAATCCTTCCAGTCTGGTTTCTGTCAGCACCATAGGACAGTGATATCACTGATCAGAATGTGAAGTGATCTCCTCCAAGTGAGGAATCAGGCTGAGGGGTCAACAGTAATCCTCACCAATCTGTTGTCTACATTGATATTGTGGATCCTGGGTTATCTGGATTCTGGGCTGCTAGTATGCAGTTGTGAAGAATACACAGGATCCTGGACTCACGTGTTTCTGGTCAGTCCAGAAAGATCAGGAACAGAGAATGGCCATGGACTCCTTTATATTATGGCCCCAGGCCTTAGACAGTGGTTTTCTCAAGAGTCAGTCCTCTCCCCAGTGTTTTTGCAGTGTATATGAGACCTCTAGGGGAGATTAGTGTTGTCACTATATTTTAGCCACCAAACCATTTGGCTTTTTTTTTTAATCATTTGGCTAAAAAAACTTGTTTAATTAGCTACTTTGGCTAATGCTTTTTATGCCCCTGTTGGCTTTTGGCCCTGAGAGGGCAGCATTTTTGGAGTAGCAGGATGGAGCCAGGAAGGCTTGTTATTATCAATGTGACCCTGAAGCACAAGCAACCCCCTCAGCAAGCATCCCATCCCCTTCCTTCTTTGAAACACTTTCCCTCACCCAGCTCAGTCACATCACCCTCCCCACTCAGTTCAAAGGGGGATTAAGTGTGTGGTAGAGGGTGGAGGTGTTAGTCTAGCAGTTAAGAGCACAAAGCTGGGAATCTGAATGAGTAGATTTGAATCACACAACTACCACTTACTTACTGTATAACTCTGAGCAAGTCTCCTTACCTCTCCACTCATATGCACTGTATAATTACTAGTGAGCATTTTTAATGCTCGGATAACTAGCTTGAAAAAAATGCATTACAGTTGCCCGGTTGTAATTATGCATTAAAACCGGATACATGCATTCATTCCCTGTCAGACAAGCTTGCTCTGTGAGTGGCATGAGCACTAGTTACACAAGTGCCACATCAATTAAAAATGCTCATTTGTAATTATAAAAAAAAAAAAAAGAAAGATATGGGTGTGTGTAAACCAGATTTTACATGCACCCTCTGTGTGGAATTCTTTTATAAACCCCTTAGAGCTTCATTCACTGGGTCTCTGTAGCATCTCACACCTTGGGTGTGTGTAAAATTCTGGTTACACCCACTCATGTATTATGCTCAATGTAATCCTTCTAATCTGTGTTGTTTGAATCATTTTGTGCAATGAAATCATAAAAACATTCTCGCCCCTCTCTAAGTGCCTTTATATGCCAGTTGCATGAAATACTACTATATACAATAAAATTATTTGCATTCTTTTTTCAGCAAGTGGGGCAGAGGGTGTGATGAGCATGGGTCTTGGCCCTGGAGCCTCACATCCTGACCCAAAACATCCCAATTGTGCATGAGATAGACATAGAGATATATTAGAAAAGAGATAGTGAGGTGGAAGGAAGACTTCCAAAAAGTCAGGCTAACGGAATCAAGGCATCCACACTCTGAAACTTGGATAAGAGATAAAATGTATTTAAAATAAAAGCAGCGGCAAGAGGTGCCTCTGCTGCTTTTATTTAAAATACATGTTATCTCTTATCCAAGCTTTGGAGTGTGGATGCCTTGATTCAGTTAGCCCGGCTTTTTGGAAGTCTTGCAGTAACAGGTATACACTGTGGATACGGATGCTCTGACCAATTCTGCCTCTTTGGAATCAGCAGGCGGGAGGGTTGCTGCAGATTAGATAGAATCTGCAGAGGCAGATTCGGCAGGGAACATCTGGGTAGAGTGTGTGAGTCAAGCGATACTTTTCTGCCAACAAATTCCATGTTTCTATGTTTCTAAATCTGAATACAAGAACATGTGCATGCCCTACTCCCCCAGCCATATGCGTATGTGTATTTTTGAAAAAATGGGTAAAACAAAACAGGCAAAGGCTAAAATAAAAATAGCCAAATGGCCGATTATTTTTTGGAATTTGGAGCCAATGCTGTGGGAAATCATTAGGAAGTATGGTGTTGGGTATCATCACTATGCAGATTATGCCCAATTGTGATCAAATCAAATCAAAAAGAAGGGAAAGAAAAAAGTAACAAAGCTGCAAACCTAGAGACCTGGGTTTGAATCCCATCAGCCCACAACTGCATACAGTGTGACCCTAAGCATGTCACTTAACTTCCTGCTGCTCCTAGGTCAGACCTGTACAAGGGTACAAAATAGTTTATTGCTTGACAAATATATCTTTACAAAAGTTTTATAGTCAACATCATAACATTTGAATCATTATCATATAAAACAATACATAGATAAAAATGATAATTGAAAATAATAAATATGCACTTTTCCATATAACTCATGGAGATTTTGCAGATACAACTTCTTTAAAAAGTTTAACAACCTCTGTAGTACATTTATGTCATTTGTATTAAATAACTGACTTATGATTTGTAGTCTATCATGCGGTTTGTTACAGTTCTTCAAAATTGGTCCAATCCAATATTTTCTTTGTTTTTCATACTTTGGGCAGTATAATAAAACATTCTCATGATCATCATGTGTTTTCCAATCCATTTACGGAAAGAAAACCTTGCTCTGACTCTTTTCTCATTATAATGTATGTAATTGCACTTGCACAGCTCCAGCTTAAATCTGGTCACCACTCTTCTATCCACTGGCTTAGTTAATTTTAATAGATATTTATTTATTTTTATTTATTTAGTTAGTTTTTGTTGACCGAGTAAGTGCACTAGACACATTCTTCCTATTTTCAAGCACAACCCAGGGGAGGGTGATACAGATGAATGCCAACTGACTTTGAACCAGATTAAGCTGTTGGTGGTATTTTAGTGAATGGAGGGAAATTTGACTAAGGCACTGGGGAAATTCCCCTACTCAGCCAGTAGGAGGAACTGCTCTCTGAGAAGACAGCCACTTCACGCCGAACCTCTGAGAGTGAGGATGTGTAGGTGGCTGGGGAGTCGGTGTCCTCCCCTACCTCTATCTTTCTAGAGACCAAAGAAAAGGAAAATATTTTGTTTTCACCCGATACAGAGGAGGATTCGGGAAAATTGTCAGCACAAGAAATACAACTCTGGATTGATGTTCAAGTGGAAGTGGAAATTGATTTGTCTCAGCCTGTGGTGACACAGAAGGATTTTCATTCAGTTCCGGAGATGGAGAGAGATTTGCAGTTTGACATTTCAGAAAGTCGGGAGCAAAAGCAAGCAGGACCTGAAATTGCCAAGTCAGAGAGACAAGATTCTGCTGCTGAAGGTGAGAGAACATCTTCCTTTCCACCAGCAAGTAATTGTGATGTATTGCAGCAGCAGCAAGTAGCTGCCGCACCCTGTGAGCAGGAGAATGCTGACATGGCAGCTCAGCCTGCCAAAACAGCGGGGAGCTCAAATTGGGTGTTTGGACTGGAGCTCAGTGGAAAAGAGCTACCAAAGAGAAAAACATTAAGGGTACAAAATAGAAGGTCACAAAGAGGATCAAATTGCAATCCAGCTGACACACTTCAGGATGCAGGCTGGATACCAGATAAAGATGGTATTTGGTAACCTGACCCTTCAGATCTAGCTGTTGCACAGTACAATGAGGTTGAAATTATGGCTACAGGTAAACTAATAAGATCACCCAAAAGTGCTGTAGTTCACACTGATGTGCAAACCAGAAATGAAGTCTTACGTTTAGAGGGGGTACAAAGGCAAGAAGAACAGGAGGGTGTATCACTGGGGCCCAGCATAAATCTTACTAATGCTTTTCAACAAAAAAATTAAAATGTGGGTACCAAGGTAAATGTGGAGTTAAATACTCCAAGCACTTCAAGTTTTGAGCAGATAAGAAGAGATGAAAATTATTTGATAGGGATTGGGGTGCAAGGCTTACAAGACCCAAGTAAGAGACAATTTTTTAAACCCATGCTTCGGATGGTAGATTTGTTCAAAAATAAAGGGGAACCAGCACCACGCAGAAATGCAATTAGATTACTGTATAAAAGAGGCCTAGAGAGTGCTTTCCAGATTGGATATATGTGGGAAGAACTTTATTAAAGAATTCAATGAAGTTCTGTGCGTCTGAGATATTTGTCCTTATCCATACTGATCAGTATAAATTATGATGTAAGCTTTAAAACAGTGGAGGCTGTTGATAGATTTTGGGTGAAATATAATGAAATCAAAAAATTACCCATTTGGACCCCGTTTTTTAGCCATACCTATCATAAAACCAGCAATACGTACCATAACCATCATTTTTAAGAATGAAGGTGTGACTGTATCGAATATCCTATACTATTTGTGAAGTATTAGAACAGCCCATTCCAGTGATTGATTTGGAGCAAATATGGACAGGAGGATGGAGGGTGAAGTGCAAATTGTATATGTCAAATACAGGAATTGTGCATCTTCCAGGTTGTTTCTCTCTGGGTAAAGACAGGGGTTTTCTTTTTTACTCAGGTCAACCGAAGTGATATCACAGATGTAGTTCAAGGTTACATTTACAGTAAGTAATGCCTGTGATACCCAAAAGTGTAGACACTGTTTGGAAATTGGTCACCTTGCGACATTTTGTATGAACACATTTCATTGTAACTTGTGTTAGGAGAAGGGGCACTCATATGTTAGGTGTCCATGGGCCTCACATAATGGAGAAGATGTATCCACACACAAAGCTTTGATTATTCAGGCACAGAGAAAAAGCTGTGCAGTGGCCTCTGAACACAGAATGCAAGAAATTCACAAACAGAAAGAAAAGGAAAAAGGAAAAGAGAAACCACAAGAAACAGAAACAAATAAGAAATAAAAACAGGGTGAGCTAAAACCACCAACCCCGGAGGGACCGCAACAAAGCAATAGCCCTATGCCTCCAAAAAAACCATTTTGGCACAGGAAGGTAAAGCATCAAACAACACAGAATGGGAAATGGCGATGATAGATAGAAACTGATCTTACAGTACTACAAAGAGGAATAGAGCCCTCTATTACTCCAGAGTCAATGAGCCTCCTCCCCCATTAGCTAATGATCCTCCTTTCAAGACTGTGGCCTATAAAAATGGGCCATGAGCTAAAACTGACAGTAAAATAGGATCAAAAGGAAAAAGAAGGAAAATTACCCAGGGCAAACCTAAATAGACTACAATGAATCAGTACAAATCTTTAACTATTGAAGATTCTGATGAAGCAGACTCAGATTCTTCTTCCTTCTCTTCCTCGACAAAAGATCATTCTTTGGGGGCTGAAGATATTGGTTCAGCAGACACTGTGAGAAAAAAATGGTCAACAAGGTCTCAGTCTTAAAGGAATACAATTTTGACGGATTGTTAAAAAAGGAAAACCCTTTTCCCACAAAATGACATCCCTTAGTATTCTGACATTAAATGTCAACAATATTAAGAACAGTAGAAGATGGGTGACTGTACTGGCAGAATTATCATATTATAGGGAAGATATTATATGCATACAAGACAGGCCTAAATCTTTATATTAGATAGCCCAAGCTACTAGGTTATGGGGAAGGGAGTTTCCTTCTGGTCACAAGGACTGGATACGTGTGATGGGCTGGGTATCCTATTTCTAAATCCAGACTTAAAGTAAGCAAATTGGTAGAGATAAAATTTGGTCGAGCTTTACTTATAGATATCCAATATGGTCAAACAAGATTTAGATTAATAAATATGTATGCGACTTAGGGTAAGACCATTAGGATAGATCTATTCAAAAAAATCCAACCCTATTTACACACTGCTAGAATAATTATTTGGGAGGGAAACTTTAATTGTAGTGTAACAAAAGAAGATAGAGGATTTGCCACAAGTAAAATCTATTGTGATAGTAATGCTTTGAATGATATTATTTCTACGTCGAATTTAAAGACTCCTACAGGGTGATACAAAAACAAGCAAGGTTTACTTACATTAGAGTGTCTTACTCCACCAGAATCAACTTCTTTTTTATTTCAAGTTTTTTAGAAGTAGCAAGAGGGAAGGTGTGTGATATGGCTTTCTCTGACCATAAGGCTTTAGAAATTGTGATATATTGTGGTACTATAACACCCTGTGGAAAAGGCCCTTGGAGACTAAATGCCAAGCTAATGGAGGAAGGCCACATAAATATGAAATGGAAACAGTTATGTGCTGCAAGAAAATCAGTCATATGCACATATGAATCATATGCTGACTGGTGTGAAGATCTTAAAAATAATTTTAAGACATTATTTCAGAAGTTGGCTGGTAAACAAAATACACATCTTTATTTAAATTATTTAAATTTAAGAACACAACTTCACTCTTTAATATCCAGAGCAAAAACATTAGGGATTGATTATACTAATCAAATTTCACTTATAAAAAAAGAAATGTACAAGTTATAGTATAATAGGGCAAAACTCCTGCAGCAGGAGTTAAGATTCAGAAAGGTAATAAACATACGTTTGACCCCTACAAAGATAGTAAAAAGAAAGTAGGGAATACAATAATAACACAATTAAGAGATACAGAGGGAAACATACAAAATACTAAGAAAGGTACAGTATTTTGGAAACAGTAAATCAGTGTGTTACCGATACCTTTGATGCATCCCCAGAATTAAAGAATTTGGAAAACTACTTATCTCAAATGCAGTTTGCAAAGTTATCAGAACAGCATAAAATGGCATTAATAAAACCAGTAACACAACTGGAGGTACAGACAGTAATTTCTTCTTTAAAGAAGGTACTGCTTCAGGGGTCGATGGTTAGACCCCAGAATTTTATAGACATTATATGGTTCAGCTACTACCTGAGCTGACTCAGGTATTTATTGAACTATTACAATCTGGCCAGATAACAGATAATCTGTCAATTGCTGAGTTGATTTTCTCATGTAAAAAGGTGATAAAGAATTATTGGAGAATTGGAGGCCTATTTGCATTATGAATACCGATTTTAAGATTCTAGGGAAAATTCTGGCCAAAATGTTAAGCCATAAATCCAGAAATTTAATAAGTATGGCTCAAACATGTTCAATAGAAAAATATGGAATAAATGATAATTTAATTATTTTGAGGGAACTTTTTCAGAAAACTCAGACTGATACATTTGAAGGGTTTTTGCTGAGCCTGGATCAGCAGAAAGCCATTGATTCTATAGCCCATCGTTATCTGTTCATAACCTTGACATTTTTTGGGATAACAAAATTATTTATTAAGTGGATTAAGAGCTTATATAAGTCAGCAAGTGTAACTCCTAGGGTAAATGGGTGGACAGGACGAAGTACAGATATGAAGAGGGGTAAGACAGGAGTGCCCTCTTAGCCCCTTACTTTACATATTCTGTATTGATCCATTATTAAGAGCAATGCAAATGAACAGTAAGATAGAAGGCATTTAGGTAATAATGGATAGGACCCCAATATATGTATTGGCATATGCAGAAATACATTGTTCTGGTTAGTAAGAAAACAACTGAAGAAGAAGAAATAGTAAAACAGTTGGAAGAATAAGCAGAGGTCTCAGGATCTCATTTCAATAAAGATAAAAGTACAGGTTTACAGTTAGAAGGAACAATATTAACACAATCTTCTTATGCTGGAATAAAATTATCACAAGATCCCATTCCTATTTTGGGGGATATTGTTCGGACCCAGAGATTTAGCTCTTGTGAATTGGGAAAAGAAAATGGGTATGGCAGATAATTTATCCAATATCATGGGCTCATTGGCAAATTTCAAAAAGGAAAAGAATATTAATGATAAAAACTTCGTTGATACCTATATTTTTATATATTAGTGTTATATTTCCACCTCCAATATAGTTAGAAACTAAACTGTATAGTGATTTTTATTGCCTTTTGGGGGAGTTGCCTGAACCTAGTCAAGAGGAATGTTACATATAGGCCCATTTAAGGAAGGAGGAATAGGGATGGTTAATCCTGTGGCTTTCTACTACAGTTTATTCTTATATGTTGATGTAATAAGCTGACAGGGTCAGAAGAATAAGGCATGGCAGGAAATTATATATGAATGGGTAAACATTTGTACAAATGCATGGGTACAGGGGAAGAGTAGGTTGTTATCCAGAACAAATATAATACCAACATATGTTAAACCAATATTTCAGAAATTAATAAAATTGAAAGTTCCTTGTAATCAAGTTTTGGTGGCTTCTAAACAAGAGGTATATGATATACTCATGAAATCAATCTGTCAAGAGGTAGTAATTTTACCAAACTGTCCAGTGGTAGGAAAGAATATTGCAATATCACAACTGACAAATGAAAGAATACCTGGTTTTGCCTGGGATTCACTTTGGTTGACCATCCATGGAAAACTAAATGTAAAAAACAATAACAAACATAAATCTAGAGAGGAGAGAGATTTTGTCCAAGGGAAACATGCCAAGTTACAATGGAGACACAGGAACATCTTTTCTTGGGGTGCACATACGTACAACAGCTATGGGATGAAGTAATTCATATTTGGAAAATACCATGTCTTGCATCATTAACATTTGAAGAACTGATTTTTTCAGTATATTCTTCACGTTGGTATTCCTTTTCTACAAAAACTCTGCAAGTCATTTTTGCTATAATTAAGTACTACATATGGCAGTCAAGATGTAAATGGGTATTACAACACAGTTATATGTGTAAAGAAGTATTTCAAAAAAAATGTACAGATTTCTTTAAGACAAGTTTATGAAGCTGATGGAAAAATATTTTCAAAGAAGAAGAAGATATGTCAGTTCTGGACAGCTTGTACCAATCTATGGTGAAAAAAAGAGAAAAATTGCACTGGTCAAGGATACGGGTGGCAATGTATAATTTATGGAGCACATGCAGTTGAAAAAAAGGGAAAAAGAAGAAAAAAAAATGAAGACGGAACTCATGAAGAGAACATAAGAGCTGAATAAATGTAGGACATAACAGTGTTTCTAAGGATAAGATATGTAAGGAAAGATGGAAGGAAGATGTAGAAAAGTCATGAATAGAAGGAGAATTATAATATTTTCTATTTCCCCCCAAAATTCCCTACACTTTTCGGCAGGTGGCACTGTGTAGCTGAAAGAGGGTGTCAGACCACAGATGGAAGGAGCGAGTGGAGGAGGCTGGGTGTTGGCTCACCTGCAGCAACACGCATCTAACGAGGGGAATGGTACTGCTGGGATGCACCCAGGTGGTGGCCAGAACATCGTACCAACCCCCTCTCACCCAGTTTTACTGTCGGACAGGGCTGGAGTCACCAATAGTATGACTATTATGGAGGATTCATTGGACTGAGAGCAAACTGCAGATTCTGCACTGAGGGCTAATATGGAGGCACGTATAGTACCTGCAGGCACTACTGAACAGTTTACAGCTCAAAGGAACCCCTGACTTGTTTGGCAGAGAAGTGGAGGATTTGGGAAACAGCTTCCGAGGATTACCGGGTGGCATAGCTAGCAGCAGAAGAGGAGTTCAAGAAACGGAAATGCCCTGAGATTGATTCGCCCTCAGGCACTACACTACAGGTACTGGAACAAACGTTCTTAAAGGTACAGTTTCAAATTATCCCAAAGCAATGCAAGTCCCGCCCCAGACCCCAGTTGGTCACTTGGCTACAGCAAAAGTTATTTGGTCCCCATAAATAGCACTTGAAAGAGCGGGCTGGCTACAGCTTGAATTGGGCCAGTGGATTGTGGATCCCGCAATACCAATCCTGGGGGTATCTGAGGTGGGTGGGACACAGCATATGCAGTATGACCCTCAACAGCAGGAGGTGAGAGTACAGACGCAGGATGTTACAGGAACTCACAAAGAGCACAAGTCAGCTATTGCTGGGGGTATTGTGAACACGAATAACCAAATAAACAGCAATATAGTTATTGGAGAAGGGGTGGAGCAGAGCCAGATAACCACCCAAAGCCCAATATCATTTTCCTCTATACAAGGAATATCAGGGAAAGACACCAATGCTGCCAGTATAGCAAGAGACCCCCCTTATAGTGCAGCATCAGACCAAGTGGAGAACATAGAGGAAGTGGTGGAACAACCACGTTTATCAACCCCAGTGGCTACTTATGCCAGCCTGTTCCAAAAACCAGTTACATTAGCAAAAATAAGGAATGCTGTTAGGCTGCAGTTTTTGGGGCCCACAGATGATATGCCTGATAGATTTTACGTGGAAAAGGTACTAATAAAACAAATGCTAGGTTTTTCCCCTAGCGAAGTATATGCTCTGATTCATACACCCGGTGACAATACCTATGATATAACTTTCAGAATGCCAGACATTCTGAACAGATTCTGGATGAAGTACGCATTATTAAAAATGAATACTGCATGGTCCCATTTCCAGGCTATCCCCTCACAAAACAATCATTTAAAGTTATTGTAGTGCTGTTTCAAAATGAAGGGGTCAATGCTGAAGTCATAACATACTGGCTGGAAAGAAAATGTACACTTCAAGGTAATCCAGAACCAATTCTTGGCATGGAAGGTTTCTGGAATGTGGGTTGGAGGTACAAAATTAACCTAATACAAAATGAGGAAGGGCTACAACATCTGACAAGCTGTTTCTATTTGGAAGAAGATAAGGGCTTTATTTTTTATCCAGGGCAACCACGTCATTGCTACAAATGTGGCTCAGGACAGCATCTTAGTAGAACATGTGAGATTGTGAAATGTGCTCAGCGTGGTGAATTGGGACATGTAATGTCTGACTCAACACCCAGCAAAGTGTTCCTTATGTGAAGAGGCTCACTCTTATGTGGATTGCCCATGGGCAGCCCGAAACAAAACAAATGGAGACTTCTGTATCCAAGACTTCTACATTAATGCAGCGTTCAATGCAGCCCAAAGACAAAAACCTTCACCCCCACCCTTTGGGAGACCCCTGACATCCGCTCGAGTGGGACAGCCAGATCCTCCAGCACCAGATATGGAAGTACCACTGCAAGGGTCTAGGGCACCTATGCCAGATCCAGTGGTAATAGAAGGAGATACTCCAACAAAGGATTTAACTACACTGACTACATCGATGCCCCCACCTCTACCACCAGAAGAGGCCTATACAATAGTCTCTAATAGGCATAGTAGCCTAAGATCCAGGAACACTGGGAAAGTGGGGACTGAACAAGAACAAATTCCCCTGCAAGGAGTCAGACAGGAACCAGAAATCTATCCTAGCTCTCTTCTTGCTATCTCTATAGGAACTGAATTGGGTACCCTCAATATATATTGGTACAGTTTATTTAAAACTACCTTGAGCATCCTGAAGTGGCCATTAGCCTATATTTCTGCCCCATACAAAATGCTTGTTTTTAATTTGGTGTTTATGAGGTTGCACCTGTAAACAACCTTCAGCTTAGTGTGTCTTTCCTGGTTAAAAAAAAAAGAGATAGAAAATAGAAGAAAAACCATATCCATTTTGCAAGTCCACCAGCCTCCATGACTTGCTCATGGTATAGCTACAACCAGGAAAACCATTTCCTATCAGCAGTGAATCTAGCTCTCACAGCCTTAGCAAATTCAGCATCTCTGATCAGTTGGAGTTCTCTAGTAACCTGTTTTACTAAAACACAAACTGCTCGGTGGATTGAGGGTTATCTTCAAGGTGGGCTTGCTCACCTTTAAAGCACTACATGGACTAGGCCCTGGCTATCTGGCTGATCACCTAACACCTGCCGTCCTAGTCCGCTCCCTCTGTTTCTCCTCTAGGGGCCTCCTGGAGATTCCCAGTATGAGATTAAAAACTGCCGGCAACAAGGCTTTTAGTGTCACCGGCCCCATCGTGTGAAATTTTCTTCTTCGCCATCAGGAAGGCCCCTTCAGTTGAGGTTTTTAAGAGCCACCTTAAGTCTCACCTCTTCTCTCTGGCCTTCCCAGATGTAGTTATTTAATCTGATATTATGAATTATTTACTGAATTAATTTATTTGAAGTATTTTATCTGATTCTATGATTATTTTAATATGTTTGTATGTATACCCTTGTACTTCTCCCTTAATTGTTCCTATGTGAGCTATCCAGAGCCCCCGGGAATGGGTGATATACTGTATAAATAAATTCTGCCTTGCCTTGCCTTGACTGAGTCATTCTATTTTGCCAAATGCACCATTTTCTTACTCTATTTCCTCCTGTTGCCAGAGACTCGACCACTCTCAGTTGACTGCAGTGTGATCCCATCCTTCCTGAGATCCTCCCTGCCTGTGACCTAGGCCCCCCATCCACCTGTGACTCACCTATAGGGGCTACCCCCTGGCTTTCACTACTCAAGACAGAGTCACCTTCAGCTCTTCGGTGATTCCTTATATCAATTCAATGGCCCCACAGGCAGACGTGAAGACTGGAGGAGATTTGAGGCCCAGGAGAGCAGGATCTGGTGTTGGACATGGTGAGAATAGAGCAACCTCACCGATCCAGCCAGTGGCGTGTTTCTTATGTTCCTGTGTTCCTAATGGGAGTGGACATGTAATGATGACTAGGGGTTGCATGCACACTCCCATGCATGCCACAAATGTCTTCTGTCTCCAGTCATTCCCCCTTGTCTGAGGGCTATTGACTCAAAACTTCCTGGAAGCTGCCAGGAGGCATTTTGTTAGCAGAACCCTTCACCACCCACTCCGAAGGAGGTGAGCTGTCCATTGGACTCTCAAGGCTCCTACCCCCAGATGACTTTCTGACACTCTAGGCTCACTCCCAAACCCAGGTCATCGTTGCTTGTAAGTGGTAGCGCTACTCTTCCACCAGTGAGCCAGCCCTGTACACACCATTTAAACATGCAAACAGAAGTAGCAGTATCCCAGTTAAACCAACAAGCTCTGCACTCCAGTGGTGTAGAAATAATTACACAGAGAAATAATGACTTTTCAACTCTTTCGGTTTAATCCAAAATTCTTCATGAACTTTACAGCATATCTCCTTCATCTGTTAGTGTCTTCATACTGGTAAATCTTTCCCCAGTGCTTTAATCAATCACGGTGGTCTTTCTTAGGGAGTCCCCACCCTCCCGGACCCCCTGAGCAAGACCAGTATGATTGATTGAAGCACTGGGGAAAGATTTAGCAGTGTGGAGACATTAATAGATGGAGGAGATATGCTGTAAAGTTCATGAAGAATTATGGATTAAACTGAGAAAGTTGAAAAGGCACTATTTCTCTGTATAATTATTTCAACACCATTGGCGTGCAGAGCTTGCTAGTTTAACTGTTTGAAGTCTTGGGGCTTGTAACCCCCCGCTATATCTTGTCCTTGGCTTGAGCACCCAGCACAGGTGTGCCTGATACTCTCAATACCAGCTAAATCCATGTATCCCAAAATTAAAGTCTTACAGACTTTTTGGAAGTAAATGAGCTACAGTATGATAGGGCAGTGTGGGAGCAGAGGGGAAGGGGGGATTACAATGTCCCTTTCAGATGAGGAGCATATTTTATTTCTATGCCCAATTCCCTGAACTCTACTTAGGCAGCATCTCGGTTTGTAATATGGCCAATGCATTTTAAGAAAATATTTCCATGGTGCCTGACACTACACTTTACAAAAGGGACAGGAGAGTGAATTCATCAGAAAAGTCCTTCCAGGAAATGAGAAACCCATTTAATTTAGTAGGAAAAAAAACATTCAAGTGTGTAAGTTTCAAAACTCATAAATCATTCAACATCCAACACAAAAAAGGTAATCTGGCTTCATTCCAGGATTTCTCTTTTGTTGAGCCAAGCCTTGAACACAATTTTGATTATCTGAACTGTATTTGAGGGCCTTACTGCATTGTTTAATGGTGTTTTGATGTAAATGTCATCTCTGGCGAAGCACCCATCCGTCCCCGTGATGAAGCAGCAGCAGAGTAATTTGTTCCATTCGGTAGCACTTTTCCCTGTAATGGGTTCCTGATGGTTGAGACAGGGAAGATTTAAAAAAGGCAGAAGCTTTTTTTCTGATGGCAGGGAGCTGAAGTGTAAATAGAATAACAAAATATGTGCCAGATAGTCAGCAGACTGTAATAAAGAAACAGAGCAGTGGTTTTAGTGCTGGTGTGCAATGCTGCAGAAAGTAACAGACTGTGCCGGATCTATAGATCTTGCAGCACATTTTCTACGCTCTAATCTTTTTGCATCTGTTGTCCAAAACAGATCCCCCAAACCAAATGACAGACACCACCCACCAGCTTTTGGGTATAAAAAGGATGCAGCTTTACTCAAAAAAAAAAAAAAAAAAAATATATATATATATACAGTATATAGATAGATAGATAGATACACATACATAGAGGATATACAATGGCCTGTGTTCAAATATGCCATTTGTTTCCATGAGTGAGGGGGCAGGACCATACCTCACAAGTGGTGAAGCCACAAGTGAGTTATGAAAGCCTCTTCCCCCCTCCACAAATGGAAATGAATGGTATATTTGAACACAGGCCATTGTATGTTCTGTATACACAATTTTGTATAAAAAGAGGAAGAAGCTGCCTCTTTAAAAATTCTTTGTCAGGCAGGATCCCTTCTCTAACTACAATTCTCCATCTTTACAGCAACAGATGAGTAGTAGGTTAGAGAACTGAAGGGGGAGAGAGAGAGCAACTGTCCCTGTCTTTTTTTACCCTCACTTTTAAAAATGGTTAAGTCTGAAACCCTCAGCATCCAAAGTGCTTTGCAGGCTGGGTTTCCTCTAAAGGCAGTATGCTGACCCAAATCCTAATGTTTCCCTTTTATTGCAGCGTCAGGTGCCAAATGAATCACGTGTGTGGTGGTATTCTCTAAGCTGCACTTGTGCTTGAAAACAAGTGCATAAGTGAGTGAGTGGCTGCGGGTGAGCGATTGCCAAGCAAGAGAGCAAGTGTGAAGTGCAGGACATTACATACTGGCACTGGGGTGGACATTAATAAAAATGAAAGGAGTTCATTGTGCTACCGAAAGTACTGTACTCACCTGTCTTTTTTTCCAGCATCAGGTCCCAAACCTAGTGCGTGTGTGTGGTTCTTTAAAGGAGAGCAGGCAGCAGTGAGCGAGCAGTTGCAAAGTGTGGGAGCAAGTGTGAACTGCAGGGCACAACATGTGTTGCTGTTCGGACTAATTTTAAAATTCAGCCTCCTGAGTCTGGTGTGATGGGCTAAGGTTAAATACATGATGGCACTAAGTTTTCTTTTTCCATTTTCTGATTATCTCCCAGGCAGACGCAGGCAGGGCACTCCACCCCTACCAGCCACCTAGGACTGTCCACCACTCCCCTCAGTACCCTCAAGCCCCGTTCCCCCACAGGTTTCCCCCTGTGGCATGGCAGGAAGGGGGAAGGTCATCCTCCCCCCATCCAGGACACAATCCAGATCAGAGAAATAATGGGTGGTCCAGTGGCGAAGTGGAATGCTGGTTGGCTGGCAGGGCTTCACGGAGCCTGCAGTCACCCTTCCTTTATTCACTTTCCATACCTTCCCCCCCTCATTGCCATGAACACGCGCGTGTGTGGAGGCATGCACACATCACATAGCCATGTTCTTGCCTCCCTAACTCAGATGCTGCCACCCAGCCTCCACCAACAGGCAGCCAAGGAGTGGGACAACAACCCCTCCATCCCCGGAAAGGAGAGCTGTCATCAGATGTTCATTCCCCTCCCTTCCCTGCTGACCCTGGCAAACCAAGCTTCCTTCCGATCCCAGGGTGCCAGCGTGGTGCAAGGTGTAACATCCAGTGCCTCATTTAAATACTGAGATTGCTACTTACATTGTGTGTATATATATATATATATATATATATATATATATATATATATATATGTATATATATATTCATTGCAAAAACCTTGTTAATGTACCATTAGGGTTGAAGTGTCAAAAGTAAGGAAAAACGACCTTAGGGTTCCCAAGCCTAAGACCCCACTCCCACTATGCATGCAGGAACAGGCATGAGGGGAACTTAACGTTCCCAACACCTACACCCCACTCCCTCCTTCAACTTCCAACCCTAATACCCCACCCCACCCTACATGTAGGAACAGGTCTGATGGGTGTGCCTTGACCTTTCCAACCCTAATTCTCACTCTGTTCCAAGAGTAAGTAAGCTAAGATGGGTACAGAATAAGAGAATGGGGTCAGCATTAGGGTTGGAATCTTAGCCTTGGGAACCCTAACGTTGTATTTCTCTTTCTCTCTCTCTCTCTCTCTCTCTCTCCCTGGATGGCAGAGGTCAAAGATGTATTTTGCCAGCTTGCCCTTGCCCTGTACACACAGCAACACTGAAGCCAACGAAAAAAAGACAGTTTTATTTGGGATTTCTGGTACTGTTAAATTTCTTAATTTTGTCATTTTTTCATATGTTGACCCCAAATTTTGAACATAGTATTCTTCTCACCCCACCTCATGAACCCCATAGGTGAAAATTTTCAAATCGGTGGGAAAATGCTATTCCACACCACAGGTGTGAAAACACGTTTAAGGGTAGGATGTGAAAAGTGATAGGTGTGCACTGTCCCTTGGGGTAGATCTCCAGATATCACAAGTTATGTTCTGGTGAGATGTGTAGACTCTGAGTTAAGGAGAGGTGAAAAAAACATGTTTTTTGCTCATTGACTTTGCTGGGATTTTTCTTTGAACTTGCCTACAGCCCAGACAGTTTAGTGTTTTGGTCTGAAATGTTCAGGGCAGAAAGGGACTATCCCACAGATGTGCCTTTTGCTAATTTTGTGAACAAAATAAGCAGTTTTTAAGTAATTACAATTAAAAAATTTGTCCTTACAATGTGTTTTACTTAACAGTTACATTCTTAGTTTGTATCCGCTTAATACGAAGTAGGATCTTACCTCATATGACAATATTCAAAGTGAGATCCTACTTTGAGAATCAAAAATAGGAATATTTATCTCAAAATAAATGTTTCTGCCAACATCAGGGTGCACCATCCTGGTATCCTGTGACTTTGGCAACTGCGATTGGGCACCTACCAAAAGGGCGACTCAATTGTGGCACCTGTCATCAGGGTGACTGGGGAAGGTGGGCAACTGGATTGGGGGGATGTGCAAAATAGCAACATCCTGTCACTACATGCCTATGCACATGGGGGGAACATGCCGAGCATGGGGTGGGAGGGGATGGAGAGGTTGCAAGGGGTGGTACTGTGATGAGCTGCCAAGCTGCTGCCATAGCATGGTGGGTGAGTTCAGGGCTGCGGTGGGAATGGTGCTGGGTTTGGGTCTGGGTGCAGGTACATTTTGTTGTGCCCAGCCTGAAATTTTATTTATGCCACATTTGCTCCCCCCTGACATGCACCCCCCCGGAGTTGAGAATCCTTAAGTAGGGTGGTGCGGGGAATGCAGCCCCCCACATGGAATGAAAAATCTCAACTCCCCGGTGCAGTTTTGCTGTGCACCAGGAAGTACATCGCCAAAATATCTTTTTGGCGATGTACTATCACCCTATCGGTGATCGTCCATCGGCGATCACTGTTATCTAGAACCCCCATTCCCTATGTTGGCACTAGATGTCCCCTCCCACCAGTATGGGACACTGGGAGCCCACTCACAGTGTCCCCAACAGAGAAAACAGTCTACCTTTTCAACAATGGGATGCCCAATCCCTGTGTTGGCAGTAGTCCACCCCTTATAAGGGGGGACACTGGAGAGCCCACTCCCAGTGTCCCCACTTATATCATACCCCCCTCCACCATCAGTTTTGTGGGACGGTGGGAGTCCACCCCCAGTGTTCCAAAATGTTCATTTATGTTAATTATGCCTGAAAATAAGAAAGCAGTCCCCTGACATCTTTTTTTTTTAAACAAAGTCTATGCTGTTTTGAGGCTCGCACAGCAAATTTAGAACTACTAAGCTTGCTATCTTTAATGAGATCAATCATCCAATTGAGCATGTGCATAAATTTAAATACTTGGGTATTACCATTGACAGCATGATGTCCTTCAACTCACATGTCCACAATCTCTCAAAATCTATCAACTCTAGAATAGGGGTTCTGTACCGCCATCGATGCTGCCTGACAAATGAAGCCATGTGTGCAGTTATAACCAGCTCTGTCTTGTCCATCATTGACTATGGGCTAATTTTCTATGGAGCCACCACAGATACCACCTTTAAACAAATCAGGACGGGCCTCAACAAGTGTTGTAGACTTATCATTGGTGCAGGGAAGTGTACACATACCTGTACTCTCTACAAACACTCCAATTGGCTCAGTCTACATGGTAGACTGGCTTATCAGTCATGCCTCATGGCAAAAAAAGTCTGTCTTACCCTTACACCACCATCTACACATGATTTAATGTTACCTGCTGCCAATTCACGTTTCACGTGCAACGTCCTCAAATCATCATATATCATCCTGTTCTGCCGTACCGCTCAAGCGCAATGTGCCTTCTACACCAGGGCCCCATCGCTATTGAATAGCCTTCCTTCTGAAATCACTGCTGAGAACAAGCTTGGCCCATTAAAATGTAAACTTCATCAGCACCGCACTGATCTCAGCAATTGTGACTGCTGCTACTTTATTCTTATCTCCCACCTCCCCACCCCACTCCCTCTCCCACATCCATTCACCCTCCACACAAGAACATGCATCAGGGTGTGCCTTGTGGTCATCGGGCTCAGCTCTCATCCCATTCTCCTATACTGCACCATATCAGCTTGTTTACATGTGGAATGGGGTAAGAGTTAGGGCCAAGAACCCCAAGGTACACCCCAATGCCTGTTGAAGGGTGGAGGGTGGGGGTGGGATGGTAGGGTTGGTAACCCTAACATCTAATGTTCTATCTTTTGTCACTGTAATATAAACCCTAACTGATGCATTAACGGAGTTGTTTGCAATGAATATATATATATATATATATATATATATATATATATATATATATATATATATATATATATATATATATATATTATACTGGCGCATTACAAGTATAGTCAGGATGAAAGTGCACTTCTATGTTAAAGTTCAAACTTTGAGGGTTAATATCTTTGGAGCTCTTCAATGCATTTGCATGAAATATGACAGGTATAATCTCTAGGCATCAGTCTCTTGACCTGGCAAATTAGGTAGGAATCCGTTGCGCAATTTCTGAGATATAAAGTGTTGAACAAACAGAAAAATTGGAATTTTTTTTACTTTTTTTTTCTGTCATCCTGGATCTCAGAAATGGCTTAATGTTGTGGGCTAAAATTTTCAGGGTAGGAGGGATTTGGGTCACAGATGTGCCTTTTGAAGGTTTGGTGAAAAAAATATTAATCTGTTCCAAAGTTATTAAACATTTAATTTCCCATTATTTCCTATGGGAAAAGTTAAGTGTTCAGCACAAAAATGGAATTTTTTCAAAAATTTTTTTTTTTTTCACAAATTGGGCATTTTTGTTTGAACATTGGGCATTTCTATTCAACATTTGGGCATGTTATTGCTAAAATTGGACATTTTTGTTAGAACATTTGGCAGTTTTTGCAAAAAAGGGGAATTTTTGTTCAAAAATTGGTAATTTTTTGAGAAAATGGGGCATTTTTGTTTGTAAATGGTGCATTTTTTTAAAATGGGGCATTTGTTTTGAAAAATGGGGCACTTTTGCTAGAAAATTAGGCATTTGTTGTGAAAATAGGGCATTTTGTTTGAAAATGGGGCATTGTTGTTCGAAAATGGGGCATTTTTTGTGAAAATGGGACATTTTTGTTTGAAAATGGGGCATTTTTTTGAAAATGGGGCTTTTTTGTGAAAATGGAGCATTCTTTTCCAAAAATAAAGTACTGTTTGTGGAAATGGAAGTGTGCAATTTTCGGAAGCGAGGGAGCATTTTTAAACATTTCCATGTTGTTTTTTTTGGGAAAAAAGGTGCTTTTTCAACTATTGTCTTCAATATTTGCATGTTATGAAGCACTGTTTGTGGAAATGGAAGCATCACATTTTCGTTAGCCAGGGAGCGTTTTCGAACATTTTTGTACTGTTTTCGCAAAAAAAGGTTTTTTCTACCATTTTCTCCAATTTGCGCATGTTGCCAAGTACTGTACTGTCTAAGGAAATTGAAGTGTTCAATTTTCATAAGCAAGGGAGCATTTTCAAACATTTATTTGTTGTTTTTGCAAAAAAAGTCGCTTTTTCGACCATTTTTTTCAGTTTTCACATTTTCCAAAGATGCGGTGTTGCTTGCAAAAATTGCCCTACCTGTTTTCAAAATCATTCTGTTTATTTTAAACATTTCTCCACTTCCACAGAGGCAGATACTAATACAGAGGAAAGCAGAAATCAACAACAAAGCTTCAGTGGTATGGTGGGTAGCGCACAGAGCTGCAGTTTGAAACATCCTGAGTTTGAATCTAATGCATTATACTTTTTTCCTAATTTAAACACCAGCAAAATTCTTGTTTTTTAGCTCATTTGTTCCATTTTTTTTATTGTTGTGACTGTTATTGATATTTCTTAATAACACATTATGTTTATATAACAGAAAGAAAGAACAAAATTGTACTAGCTTGATGGACAGATGGGAGCACATCCCACTGTGACATATGGATACTGTTCCACTATCTGGATGTACAGATGGGAGTGTAGGGTCCTGTTGTAATATCTAGATGGAGGGATGGGAGCACAGGGTCCTTGATGCAATTATACTATCTGAAAAAGAAGGACAATTCTTGGCAAAAAACTTTGTTAATGCATCAGTTAGGGTGAATACCACATTGTACTATCTTGATGAAGGGATGGAAGTGCATGGTCCAAAGGACCCTGCGCTCCCACTGTGACATATGGACAGTGTTGTACTATCTTGATGTAGGGTTCAGACCCTGCACTCTCACCGTGACATATGGATAGTGTTGTACTATCTCGATGGAGGGATGGGAGCACAGGGTCCATAGAACCCTGAGCTCTCACCATGACATATGGATACTGTTGTACTATGTTGTACTATCTGAATGGAGGGATGGGAGTGCAGGATCTGAAGGACCCTGCGCTCCCACAGAAAAATGAGGATGTAATTATACTATCTGAAAAAGAAGGAAAATTCTTGGCAAAAAACTTCATTACTGCATCAGTTAGGGTGAATACCACAGCAACAAAAGCAGGGAAATGAAGTGTTAGGGTTTCCAATCCTAACACCCCACCCTCAGGGTTCCCACCCCTACCACCCAACCCCATCCCCCCACTCTTCACACACCAACAGGCATTGGGTGTGCCATTGGGTCACCAGGCCTAACTCTCACCCAATTATCCTATACTGTAGTGTATAAGCTTGTTTACACATAGAATGGGGTGAGAGTTGGGCCTGATGACAATGGCACCCGCTGCCATGTGGAGGATGGGGGGATGGTGAGGTGGTAGAGGTAGATACGGTGGGGGCATTAGGGTTGGAACCCTAATGCCTTATTTCCCTGCTTTTGTTGCTTTGGTATTCACCCTAACTGATGCACTAACAAAGTTTTTTGCAAAGAATATACACACACACACGTACAGCACAATGAAGGAACCCTGAGACAGCAAATTCATGTATAAACATTGGCTTGACCCTTAGCCACACATGGAAGTAACTCTAGCCCATAAAGTCCAATAAATCCACCCAGGGTCATGTCTTTCCCCTCAATAGTTCCTCCCCCCTCTCCAGATCTGGGCAATGCCATAACCTTCTTTGAGAAGCATGCCTGTTCAAGGCTGCACTCCTCAACTACAGCCCATGGTTGCCTTATTTTCCAGTGTATGTCCCAACCATGTTACTACACCCTTTCTGGAATGTTTACCTGCTTGGGGTCATGCATTCAGCCTGGCTGTCACCCAACACTGGCTGAGCCAAATTTGTCATCCAGAAAGGACTTTTTTTGGTGGGTCTTACATGAATTTCCACCCTTCAAGGCAAGCATTAACAACCATCATACACAGTATTATAGCATGACCAACAGTTGCAACAAGGAAACAGCAGTCTCCCAGCTACAGCCTGAGGAATGGGAGGGTAGCTGGGGAAAAAAACACTTTGCTATGCTGTCCAGAAAGAGAGAGCCCTTCCCTTCCTCTGTTCTAGCCCTTTTCAATGGCATATGTCACTTTCCTTTGAGTGTCTCCAGGCTGGCCCTTTCAAGCACTTCTGTGCTTGCTTGGACTAGCTCAGGGATGCCTATGCCTGAAAGCCAGCTGCCCCATTAGCTGGGGAATTGTGGGCAACCCATCCACTCAGTAGGAGGCTGTGGGGGTCATTGCCCAAAACAGGATCCACCAATCCAAATGACAGACACCACACATCAGCTTTGGGGTATAAAAAGGCCACAGTTTTACTCAAAATCTTTATCTGTCTGTCTGTCTATCTATCTATCTATCTATCGATATACATATGGTACATATTTATTTATATTTATTTATTTATTTATTAAATTTTGGTAACCGGGTAGGCTCACTGAACCCAGAAGGTCCCTTTTTCAGGGGTGACCCAGGCTAACAATAAATATTTTGATACAGAGAAAGACAAATTGGGTTACAGAAAGCAATGTTCAAGGCTGGTATGCAGGTAACAGTCCTGGTTATCAACAAGGTACTGTTCGTAGTAGCTGGCAAGAATAACATCATGACTGACAGAAAAGCAGTTTTCAGGTGGAGAGCAATCTAAAAGACAATGACATGGCTAAAAGGTAGGGGATCCTGATGTGGTACCTGGGAAAGAAAGGGGGGGGTCTTATGAGTGCTGGTGTCAGTCATGTGGGACTTTAGTCTGAAGCGAAAGTTTATGAATGAGGAGTCTTCCTGCACAGGAGAAGGAAGTTGGTTCCATAGGTTGGGGGCTAGGTAGGAGAAAGACCTGCCACCAGCTTTAGTCCTGATTTTGGGAACTTCCAACAGTGTTCACCCTGATGTCCGTAGTCTCTGGGGGTTTTGTTTGGTGGCTATGGTTCCTACTATGCCCGGGTTAAGTGAATGGTTTGAGTAGCTTGAATGCCAGACAGAGCAGGGGGTACTGTAGGCATGTGGTCAGTGAGGGCCACTGTAGCTGGACCAGCGTATCATAGTGGTGACTTCGTGAGTGGTCCTGGATAGCGAACCGGGCAACCTTGTTGTACAACATTTGCATCCTTGTGACCTCTTGCTTAGCCATGCCTTGTCAAATTGGAGTGGCATAGGTCAGGGTGGGAAGGACACTAGTGCCAATTGAGAGCCTGGCCTCAGGGATGAGCTAGTCCTTGAGACGGTACAGGGTGCCAAGTTTATGGTGTATGGTCTTGGTAACCTGGTCCACATGGTTCTTGAAGGTGAGGCATTGGTCAAGTGATAGACCTAGGTATTTTAAGGAGGGCACTACCTCAGTGCTGCTACCAGAGAGTGAAGTGAGTTGCAAGGAGGAGGTCCTATCATGACCCAGGGATCTGTGCCCAAATAGCATCGCCTTGGTTTTGCCTGCATTCAGGACCATTTTGTTTTCTCTCAGCCAGTCCTCTAGTGAAGTGAGGTCACCTTGGAGGAGGGGACCAAGAGCTGCCATGTCACCCAAAGTTCGGTAGATGGTGGTGTCATCTGCATACTGCATGACCGAGCTACCACCACAATGGGTAGTCAGGTCATTAGTAAACAAGGAGAAAAGGAGGGGGCCGAGGATTGAGTCCTACGGTACTCCCTCTTTTAAGGGTAGTGGGCCTGATATGGCACCCTTCCAGATCACCCTCTGTGTCCGGTCAGCTAAGTAACTTCCAAACCACTTGAGGGCAAGGGTTCTAAGCCCAATTTATGCAGCTTTTGTAAGAGGAGTTTGTGGTCAACAAGATCAAATGCCTTGGATAGGTCTATGAATATGGCATTTGTGGGTATCCCATTATCCATTGCTCTGAGTACATAATTCGAGAAAATGATTAGGGCTGTGTCCGTCCCATGATTGGGTCTAAATCCATGTTTCGGTAGGAGCTAGAAGCTGATGAGCCTCCAGGTAGTCGTGGAGTTGCCCATAGATTAATCTTTCTTGGAGCTTTGCAAGTGTGCAGAGCAAGGAGATAAGCCTGTAATTATTTATGTTTTCCTTGGAGCCACATTTGTGTATTGGGACCACGTTGGCCTGTTTCCACTGTTTAGGAATGATACCTTCCTGTAGGGATCTGTTTATGAGCCAAGTCGAGGGTCTAGAGAGGGAAGGGACTCCAGTCTTTAGTAGTCGAGGGTTTATCCCATCTGGCTCCCTGGAGCCTTTGACCTACAGGGTCCTTAGGAGGGTTTGGACCTCTTTTCTCTTCACCAGTCTTAGGTGGAAAGAGGGCCATTCAAGGCTTGTGGGCTCATCTACATTTGTAGCAGAGGTCAAAGGTAACAGACAGGCCTTGTAAGCCTCAAGGTTTGTAAAGTGATTGTTAAGGGCAGAGGCAATTTGAGGGGAGTCGCAAACTAGCTGACCATTTACCTCAATGGGGCTAGGTTCAGGCTTGTTGTTTCCCCTGATTAGGCCATTGAAATGATGCCAGAATAGATTAAGGTTGCCTAAGTTGTTTTTTTGTAGGTGAGTGATGTACTCCCTTTTTCGCAAGTTTGATGGCTCTCTTGGTTTTGTTTCTTAAGGCTTTGTAAGTCTCAAGGTCTACCAGGAGGGAGGAGAGTTTGAACTTCTTCCAGGCCTTGTCCAGACTGATCACGAGGGTTTTAAGGGATAGGGAGATCCACTTGTAGCAGCTACCTTTCTTTCTCTGTTTTTTTTACAGGTGCAAAGAGGTTAGCTGCAGAACATAGTTGGTTCTGAAAGTGTTCCAGGGCCTCTGCCATTATGGGGAGGAGCGTGATTGGGCTGCAGTCCAGGCTACATAGGTAGTCATTGAATTGTACTTCAGAGAATTTTCATTATATATCATTGATACTCAGTGAAAATATATGTATATACATATATATGTGCACATATATACAGGAATTCTGAAGTAGCAAATGTGTGTATAATCATTGGATTGACCTTTAGCCATGCATGGGCAGAACTCTGGCCCATAAGGTTCAACAACCATGCCTTTCTCCTAGAGAGTCCCTCCTCCCTCTAGATTTGGGCAATGCCACAACCTTCATTGAGAAGCATGACCACCCAGGACTGCGCACCTCAGCTACAGGCCATAGCTGCCCTGCATTCCAGTGCATGTCCCAACACCCTCTGCCAGAATGTGTACCTTCTGGGGTCATGCATCCAGACTGGCTGTCACCAAACACCACATGGCCAAAATTTCCATCCAGAAAGGACTGTTTTCAGTGGGTCTTACATGAATTTCTGCCACTACTAACATGCAGTGTTATACACATTCTCCCATTAATGCCCCAGGATCCTAACCTGCAATTGCAGTGAAGGGTGGACATGATGGACCTAGAGTCCTTTACAACATTAAATTAATATGTTACATTGAGGGGTTGGACATGATGGACTTCAAGTCCCATACAACATTAAATTAATATATTACAGTGAGTGGTTGGGCATGATAGACCTAGCATCACTTACATTAAATTATTGTGTTGCAGTAAGGGGTTGGACATGATGGATCTCGAGTCCCAGACAACCTTTAATTACTATGTTACAGTGAGGGGTTGGGCAAAATGGACCTCGAGTCCCTGACAATATTAAATTACTATGTGTACTTACAGTGAGGGGTTGGACAGGATGGACCTTGAGTTCCTTACAATATTGAATTACTATATTGCAGTGAGGAAAGGATATGATGGACCTAGAATCCCTTACAACATTAAATTAGTATGTTACAATGAGGGATTGAACATGATGTGCCTAGAGTCCCTTATAACATTAAATTACTATATTACATTGAGGGGCTGGACATGATGGACCTAGTGTCCCTTACAACATTAAATTAATATGTTAAAGTGAGGGGTTGGACAAGATGAACCTCGAGTCCCTGACAGCATTAAATTACTATGTTACAGTGAGGGGCTGGACATGATGGACCTAGAGTCCTTTACAACATTAAAGTAATATGTTACAGTGAAGGGCTGGACATGATGGACCTCGAGTCCCTTACAACATTAAATTACAATATTACACTGAGGGGCCGAACATGATTGACATAGTGTCCCTTATAACAATAAATTACTATGATACAGTGAGGTGTTGGACATGATGGACCTCATGCCACTTACAACATTAAATTACTATGTTACAGTGAGGGGTTGGATATGATGGACCTCAAGTCTTTTACAACATTAAATTACTATGTTACAGTGAGGGGCTGGACATGATGGACCTCAAGTCCCTTACAACATTAAATTACTATCTTACAGTGAGGGGTTGGACATGATGGACCTCAAGTCCCTTACAACATTAAATTACTATGTTACAGTGAGGGGTTGGACATGATGGACATCAAGTCCCTTACAACATTAAATTACTATGTTACAGTGAGGGGTTGGACATGAAGGACCCAGAGTCCTTTACAACATTATTAAAATATTATGTTACAGTGAATGGTTGAACATGATGGCACTCACACCTGTTACGTTAAATTACTATGTTACAGTGAAGGGGTGGATATGATGGACCTAGAGTCCCTTACATAATTAAAATACTATGTTACAGTGAGGGGTTGGACATGATGGACCTAGAGTCCCTTACATAATTAAAATACTATGTTACAGTGAGGGATTGGACATTGAGTCCCTTACAACTTTAAATTACTATGTTGAAGTGAGGGGTTGGACATGATGGACCCAGTGTCCCTTACAACATTAAATTACTATGTTACAGTGAGGGTTTGGACAGGATGGAACCAGAGTCCCTTAAAATATTAAATTACTATTAACAGTGATGTGTTGGACATGATGGACTCAGAGTCTGTTATAAGCTTTTCCAGGACCTCTGCATGCACAGAGGGGCAGCGAACTGTTTGAAGATTGTTGTGCCCTCAATATACAGACTGCTATAGCTACAGCTGTGAACCTTCCTCCTTGCTAGCCTTATATGCTGTGAAGCTTGATCAAATGGAAATAAAAAATGTAAATGTGGAGGTGGACATTGGACAGCAAAATAAAATGAGAGAGATGACAAAGTTAAAAAAACTGTAAAAACACAATGGGCCAGTTATTCAGAACTTTACCCCAGGGCAAAATTAGCACTGCCTGGTGTGCTAAATTAGCCCAGAAGCAATAGCCCGCTATATTCAAATGGATAACCCCAGTGCTAAACATGCTGAATACAGCATTCTACGGAAGCTGGGCAAACTGGGCAAGAGATAGGAACATACGAAATTTGCCAGCAGATAAAGGCCTAGAGGTCTATCAAGTCTGCTCGATTGTGCAGCTAGCACCCCTTATTCTGCAGCTGCCCCTTCCTTCCACCCTTCCCCTTCATTAACACTCCCCCCTGTGCAGGGCAAAAATAGCCTGGAAGTAAGATAGCACTGAATATAGCCAATAAGACAGCTCTGAATATACCAATCAATCAGGCAGTGCAAACAACCACAGGAACACAGCGTAGAGGTGAGCCTGCCGTGCTCTGGAGCACATGCAAAGAAGTACAGCCCTGAATGTGACCTCAAGAGCAGACAGCAGTGCATAACCCAGAATATGACACACACCCAGCCATGACAATGGCCAGTAACACCCAGAACCCAAGAATGGAAACCAAAGCAAATAAAAAACCCTTGAAAAACCCCATGCACCCAATAATGACACTGCATACAGTAAAGTCAAGAAAGTGGAATGTATTAATGTACACAGAGAAAAAAAGGCAACCACAATAACACAAGAACAGCAAGAACTACAACAATAAATACTACAACCATTAATACAACTACTAGAAACACTACTACCACTACAACTACTACTACTACTATCACTACTACGACTAATACTAATACAAATACTGCTACTAATACTACTACTATGACTAGAAATGAAACGGGAGGAAAAGGGGAAGGGGACACAGAAAACAAAAAGGAACACTAGGCAGTAGGAAAACTGGCAGTCCAGCAATGGGGAGGTGCAGTAAAGCAAATGAACATGGGAACAGCCCTAATGTTGCTGGCATGATGGGTCAGGTAGCCTGGCTTCCAGATTGCAGCCACCCTCTGTGTCTCTAAAATTAGGACCACCTGTTGCTCTATGATAGTCCTCTGTTTGTGGACCATGCGGTGCAGAAGATCATCCCTCTCATCCATCTCCTCAGGCCATGTGGCCCATAGTGATCTCTGACGTGGACCTAGAGGAGTAAGGAGGACCATGTCAGGATGGTACACTGACAAGGAAGTACAGTGCACACCCCAGGCAGATGGCCCAGGGGTGGACAGCATGTCCCAACAACCATGCCCATGTGGTGATACAATGGAGAACTGCATGCACAGCCCGACATGCACCTGTATGCTGTAGCATGACAAAACAGACCCCACCCACTCAGCCAACATATGTGGAAAGGAACTGAAGGCCAATGGCAACACCACGAATCAGAGCAATCTGCACAGCCCAGTGGAGCACACAGTGACACAGTGCACCACACAGGCAACCCCTGAGGTGACCAGTACTGTGGCCCAGGGCACAAAATAAGCCATGGAATGACACACTGGTCGGGACATGCAGCATAAAGAAACAGTGCAATGAACCACACAGCAAAGCACAACCACTACTGGAATGGTCACACCACACCACTGTACAATGGAATGCGGCCTGTACTGGAGAGGTGCAGGGCACGTGTGTGACCAATCATGATGCTTACGTAACAGGCCCTGCTGCATGTCACTGCTTTCCTCAGCTCACTGGGGCATGGCTGGCACCCTTCCCCCACTGCCTTGGCTCCTGGTTCCCCAGCAATCTTCCTGGCCCCTGCCACTGTCCCCACTCCTGATGCTGCATTCTGCAAAGTGAAGAAGGTACATCACTGTAAATACCTGTGGTAGTGCCACAGGAAGCCCCACCAATGCTCATGGTATACAGTGGTACTCCAAACCATGGCCTCTCCACCACATGTGGCATGGCAAAGAGCATGCCAGTGTGTGCCCCCCTGGATCAGTGTGTGGACACACTGTAGCATGCGATACATGCACAACCACAGACATAGGGATGGTGGAAGCAACCATGCCTTACTGTGTAGACACCATGCACACCTACCACGGCTGCATAGCAATGGGGATGCACAATGTGGGCAATTGCAGAAAACCAAGGGCAGAACACATACAGCTCTGACGTGCAGATGGAATGGGACACATACACATGCACATACAGAGACCTAAACACCCACACACACATGGACACACACACACACACACACACACACACACACACACGCGCATGCACACCCACAGGTGACATGCATACCTGTGGCACTGCAATAAACTTCCCTGGCACAGGCACAGTCCCATCCCAGACCATGCGCTTAAAGTGCTCCAGCTGGCGGGGATGCCTCCACTTAAGGTCAATGAACCTATGGTGACACTTCTCCCCATCCCTGTCTATCCCAGTCCGCCTGGTCAGGTGACTGCCAATGGATGCCCAGACCTGTCTACAGGACCTGCCCCCCTCCCTGACCTCCCCAAACACTTTCCTGTCATGCTGCAGCACCAACTCAACCAGGTTGGCAGTTTCAACATCCCCCCCATCCCTTGTCCCTCTGGACAACTGCCCTCACCCTCCTGCTTGATGACATGATCACCAGTGAAACTGACAGTGACAAGAAAGCTAGAACTGGAAGAAAAGTGCAACTCCCTTGCACACCTGCCATGCTCTGCTCTGCTTTCCTGCCAAGTGCTGTGTGTTCACCTTTGCACGGTGCTGAGTGTGTCTGAGGCTGAGCAATCACGTTACCGTCGCACTACCCAGAAGAGCATGTACTTCCTATGCATGACCCCCATGACATGATGCACTTGCGCACATGCACAAATACACCACACAATGACCCTGTCGCGTGGCACTACCACAATAGCATGGAGCAAATGATGGTCATCTTTGCCCGGTGCTAACCATTTGCCTGGCGCTACCCGTTTGCCTGGCGCTAAAGTTTGCTATATTGAAAAATTGTATGTAAATGCATGCTAATGAGGTTACCTGCATAGTCGCCAGGCAATCTATCAAAGTACCATATCATTACAGCCTTATTTGCATGGATGGCTAGGTGGATTGCCCGGCCAGGCTATTTAAGGGCAAACAGTGCTCCACCTCTGTAGCTGACAGGTACTGCACTGCTGTGGAGGAAGTAGTTGTGAGACACAAATTGTAGGGTGTCCCAGGAGCTACAACAGGCTGAAGCAGGTCAGTAACAGTCACAGAGCATGATGCTGTTTGGAGTGTCAACACAATAGACAGATGGATAGTTGTATACGCGCATGGGAATGTTGTGGCATGTTGCTGTGATGTTAGTGGGACTTCATATACACTGCACTGTAGGCCAACAGGCTGCAGGCCTACAGCAAGGCCCACACTGACACAGTGTTCACTGTACACACGGGGCATGTCATGTGGTAATTTTGTGTGTCCCTGTTACACCACACTGTGGGACACGGATGCCTGCATACTGCCTGCATACTACTAATATCACTGCCACAATGGGGTGTGCAGTGGCAGGGGCTGCCATCAGCCTTGCTGCACCACATGCATCCCCACTGCAGTACACGGGATGTCACCTTGGTGGTCAGGCAGAGCATGGCATGACCAGTGCGGCTGATTACAGGATGCAAGCAACACTGCGGCATGGTGTGGCAGACAAAAATGCCTCTGTCAGTGATTTGTGTCCATAATGGGCAGTTGTGTGAGATGTACAGACTCAGTGAAGGCAAGGGACGGGGAGGGTAGTCTCCTGCATGTGCTGTGCCATGGTGGAAGGCTGCAACATACTGCCACATGTCTCATGTCTCCAACAACATGTGCATATGCAACATGACAGCCTCACAGACCCCATGGGGCCAATGTACTGTGCACCTACATTGCTTTCGTGTGCTGAGTCCCACACACACCCAGCTGGATACCTGCATGGCATACAGGGATTCCAATGCTGTGCACACAGTAACGGCATGTGTAGAGATGCATTGAATTTTTAATTCAGCCCCGCAGTGGACACAAAGTGGGCACTTCGTCATGGAGCGCTGGCAGGAAGTGGACACTGCAAAGTGCTCACTTCACGTTATTATTACCACTTCGCGTTGCCATTATGTCTTAACGCGAAGTAAGGCAAAGTGAGAAGAAAATAGGCACATCACATGGCTTGCAGTACTGTAAGTCACATGCTTAGCCAGGCAGGAAGGAAGTGAGTCACAGAAGCAGTTTCACTTTCTCCTTTGCATTTGTAGAGGGAGAAAGCATTTGTGAGTGGAGAGGAGCTACTGCTTGATTGCCTTGTTGCCACTTCATTGCGTTTCAGTGCCAGCACAAAACAAACAACTTTTTTTAAAAGTTATTTCTTTATTTAGTTTTTGTATTGTATTTGTGTTTTTTCTGTTAGTGAATTTTTTTGTATAAGTTTTGTTTTGTGAGTGTGACTGACTGTGTGTGTGTCTACTGTCTGTGTGTGTGTGTCAGCCCATGGACTTCAGGAGGATGGACCTAGGAGAAGGCGAGTCGCTGGCCCATGGGCGCGGTAGGAGGGAAGGAGTGCGAACCTGAGGGGGGCAGGGTGGTTATGTCATGTTGGACTGCTCCTGAATCCTGGCCAGTGTTGCTTCCCCTGTTGAAGCAACAGGAGCAGTAGCAGCAGCACCAGTGCCACCGGTGGCTACTGCGCGTCCACCTTCTCTGCCACTACCACCACCACCACCACCACCACTACTAGCAGCAGCTTTTGGGGCTCCAGCAGCACCCCCTCCACCACCTCCACAGCCACAGGAGGTGGCCCCAGAAATTGTAGGTGGTGGTGGGACTCGTGCCCGATGTGCAAGGACTGTGTCTGGTCCCCCCAGCAGCTCCCCGGTGTGGGAGTTTTTTAACTGTGTTGGGGAAGACAGCACAGTGGTGGAGTGCCATGTGTGTGGTGTGCTGGTGCACTGTGGCCCCCGTGTGACCACAGAGCAGAGTGGCAGGCTGCCACAGAAGGGACCAGGCGTCCACCTGCTGGCCCTTCCCTGGCAGTGGCCGAGGGTGCTGCTGGGGTGGGAGTTGTGCCTCACAATCACCGCCACAGCAGGAAGAGGGCTACTACAGAAGCTGCTCCACCACCACCACCACAGCCACCAGCACCAGCCTGTCCACCACTAGCCCCACTACCTGGATTCCCCGCTGCAGTGGACCCCGCCACAGTCCCTGCAACACAGTCTGACATCGGCCTGGTGTGGGCAGCGCTTGAAGAAAATAATGAGTGGTTCAGTGCTTTGGAGCAGCAGGTGAACAGAGTAGAAGCACAGCAGCAGCAAATACTTTCAATGCTGCACCTGCTGCTGGACCACCACGGCACACCACGGCCATAGTAAGTGAGGGGATTGTTATCTGCCCCCCCACCCCCACCTCTGTCCCCACCCCACTACTGTGTTGTACTGTTTTCTGTGTTTTTTCTTTGTTATTGTTTAATCATACATTTTCCCTTCAGAGAATCAATCTTGCACCACATAGTGCAATATATTTAGAATCGCCCGTAATTTCATTACAGTGTGTCACGTGACAGAGGAATACCCATTCTGAAAATCTGCCCACATTCTGTCTCCCTTCTCAGCAATGTTAGGACATGATGGCAGGGAGAGAACTTGTGCATGCTCCTTACAGAGAATATCCGATTGTCCGGCAGGTTTCCGAATGTTTCTTTATGTTATAATGGTCAGTTTGTGGTGAAATGTGTGGGCACGTTTCCAGTAAGAAGAGACTTGTTAGCGGAAACATCCCACATTTCATCATGAAGTCAAGCTTACAACATAAGGAAACATTGGGATAGCTGCAGGACATTCACTGTAGTGGAGCATGCACCTGCGCTCCCCCTAGCATCATGTCCTAATGTTGCTGAGAAAGGGTGGCAAAATGTGGGTGGCTTTTCTGATTGGTAATTCCTCCGTCACATGATTCACTGTAATGAAATTATGGGCGGTTTTCACAGAAATATACTGCACCCTGTGGAGCAAGAAATATTCCAGTGGGAGTAACGCCCCCACATTTAGTTTATGTGCCTCACCATAACTATGTAATGTGGTGAATCTCTGTAAAGCAGCAGCGCAACAATCTGTTGATAACTCTGACCTATATTTTTTAATGCTATGTTACAACTTCCTTTACTTACATCCTGACTAACTGCAATGATACAAGAATTTACAGTAGTTGAGTCTGCTGTACTACCTTTTTCATGTGTGAAATAATGAAAGAAGCATTCCTTTTACATTGGTGTTGACCAGGTCTTTGTCATTGTTTTCCTCTGCTTTTCTCCATCACATCAAGTAGTTGTTATATATCACTTCTGTTGCTAATTAACAGTTATGCAGCAGGTAGTGTTTTATGACACCAAGGAACAATAGTTAATGAAAAACAGCTGCAAATAAATACAAACCTGGTCTGAACAATATTGGAAGGCATGCTCATTTTTTTTTCCATACATGAAAAAAGTAGTCAAGTAAGTAAAGCAGACATTAATTGTGAAAATAATTGTATCATTCAAGTCATGACTCAGAGGTAACTAGTGGTGGCTGTGGCACTGTAAAGTAGCATAAAAAAGTACAGTTCAGAACTGTGAGGACATTCTTGCAATGCTGCTCTAATTGTAAAAATGTTAGTACGACATCATGAGCTCACAGCAACAATCACAGAACACACAAAAGTAGCACAGAGTCCCCAGCTTTTTTCTGCCAGCCCAAAATGCATCCTGCTTGTGTGCAGAAGATTGACAAGTGGTTACACAGTGAAATGAGACTGTTTCAGCATATACAAAGTCCCCCAGAAATAATGGTGCACTCAGTCATGCGCACACAAGTGGCACAGAGTCCCCAGATTTTTCTGATAGCCCAAAATGCATCCTGCTTGTGTGCAGAAAATTTACAAGTGGTTACACAGTGAAATGAGACTGTTTCAGCACATACAAAGTCCCCCAGAATTAATGGTGCATTCAGTCATGCGCACACAAGTGGCACAGAGTCCCCAGATTTTTTCTGCAGGCCCAAAATGTATCCTCCTTGTGTGCAGAAAATTGACAAGTGGTTATACAGTGAAATGAGACTGTTTCAGCACATACAAAGTCCTCCAGAATTAATGGCGCACTCAGTCATGTGCACAAAAGTGGCACAGGGGCCCCAGATTTTTTCTGCCAGCCCAAAATGCATCCTGCTTGTGTACAGAAAATTGACAAGTGGTTACACAGTGAAATGAGACTGTTTCAGCCCGTAGAAAGTCCCCTAGAATAAGTGACGCACTCAGTCATGTGCACATAAGTGGCACAGAGTCCCCAGATTTTTTCTGCTGGCCCAAAATGCATCCTGCTTGTGTGCAGAAAATTGACAGGTGGTTACACAGAAAATGAGACTGTTTCAGCACATACAAAGTCCCCCAGAATTAATGGCACACTCAGTCATGCGCAAAAAAGTGGCACAGAGTCCCCAGATTTTTTCTGCTGGCCCAAAATGCATCCTGCTTCTGTGCAGAAAATTGACAAGAGGTTACACAGTGAAATGAGACTGTTTCAGCACATCTCCCAGTATAAAATAATGACTGTGAGCATCGTGTTGCTGGTCCAGTGTGTTCTGTGAGACGATTCCAACAAATGCAATGTGATCATCTCAACTGTATTGAAGAGTGCCCTTTGGTTGCACACTAGTAGTAGCCTTGGTGAGTAGATATATATATGTATATATACATAGATATATGGTTGTGTGTTGTGTATTTTGTAGGTGAGGAAGAGGGTTGACATGGGCATGTACCCCTGGTATTGTTCTGCATCACAGGTCACACAGAAACTGTTGGTGTGCACATTCCGGTGCTCAATGAGAATTTTTTGCACTGAAATTGGAAATGGATAACTCTCAAGCACATGAAGATAAGCATTCTTTTTTGTGAGGGGTTGGGGGATCATATTTGCAGGTTTGTCTCTAATGGTTTCTTATTCTGTTATTTCTTCACAGATTTCATCAGCATCCTTCTGGAGTCCAGTTGTCTTAGGATGGTCATGGTCAACTATAGAAATGACTTCTGCGTGTTGCATGTGTGCCCAAGCTATGGGGACAGGTGTTCCTGATGTTGAAGAACTTTTTTGGACAAGGCCACTTTGACAGAACAACAAAGCATCTGGAAGTTTCCTAAAAAAATAAATGAATGACTTCTTACAACTTCATTGTTATGTGTCCCTCCCTGGTTCTCAAATCTCAGTCCAAAGTCAAGTTACATTTCAGACCTACATCTTGTGAACTAACACAGCCTGTGTGCAATATTTGCTGCAGTCTTTACAAAACAATGAAATGGATGAAATAAAATCTTCATATTTACCAGAATGGATTTTACGTGAATATTACATCACTTCCTCTCTGTACGGTACAGCTACAGTACCATTCCCAACGAGTTTTAGCAATGGAGCCTTTTTTTGTTACCCTGTAAAAGAAACAAAATAAGTGTACCGTATGTGTTTTACCATTGCGGCTCTAAAAAGCTACAGAAACAAAATATACAACTAAAGGAAGTGAAGCAGCATAATAAACACGAGTACACATACTCACTTTATGGTTTAAATATTAAGAAGCGTGTCTCTGGCTGATGCATGTGGTGGTCCGGACAGACTTAGGTGCAGTGGTGGCAGTGGCTAACATCAGTCCCGGTGGTGGTGGTGGTGGTGGTGGTCTGGAGGGAAGACAGACTCATGGTGGCAGTGGCTAACATCAGTCCCAGTGGTGGCGGTGGTGGTCTGGGGGGCAGACAGACTCATGGTGGCAGTGGTTAACATCAGTCCCAGTGGTGGTGGTGGTGGTCGGGGGCAGACAGACTCATGGTGGCAGTGGTTAACATCAGTCCCAGTGGTGGCGGTGGTGGTCTGGGGGGCAGACAGACTCATGGTGGCAGTGGCTAACATCAGTCCCGGTAGTGGTGGTGGTGGACCAGGGGGCAGACAGACATATGGTGGCAGTGGCTAACATCAGTCCTGGTGGTGGTGATGGTGGTCCGGGAGGCAGACAGACTTATGGTGGCAGTGGCTAAAATCAGTCCCAGTGGTGGTGGTGGTCTGGGGGGCAGACAGACTCATGGTGGCAGTGGCTAATATCAGTCCCAGTGGTGGTGGTCCAGGGGGCACACCGCCTTTTAAAAACTTCAGTTAAGACCTGCCAACATTAACCACATCATCATCCTCATAAAGAAAGCTGCCCTCACAGTCATTGATGTCTGAAGTCTGACCACTGGGAAATTCTTTCTCCATTGTGTCATCATCTACATCAGTGGTTGGCCGTTTCAGGCAGCCACTGCCAGTGCCACCAGGATGCTCCATTTCCACATCAGCAAGACCACCATGACTAGGTCAGGGAATGAATTCCAAGGTTGCAGTCTGTGCTGGTATGCGCCTCTCATTCATTTTAATGAATGTTAGCAAACTAACATTTGGAGGAGACAGGTTTGTCCGACTATCCTGGACTATTGCACCTGCTGAGCTGAATACCCTCTCAACACTTACACTGGAGGGTGGGCATGTGAGGTACTTCAGTGCCACTGCAGTCAGCTCTGGCCATTCACTGACCTTTCCACTTCAGTACAAAAGAGGATCTTCAAGTTATTGTCAGATGCCTGTTTTCAGACAAATATGACTCAACCATTCTTTGTGCCGCACTAAGTACAATTGTTGATACATCATCCTGTTCTCCCAAATCATTTATTTCACAAATACCTGCTTGGGATAATGCCTCCCAAAGTGGGTTGATGCCAGCCACTTTGGATGACAGACCACCTGGAACTGCAGTCCTCTTCCCGTTGCAGGATATGCTTGATGGTCCTCCAGGTACACCTTCAGCTGGATTATGCTGCTGAGGTTTGCTGACCTTGGCATGTGACTTCTGTGCCCCATGAACCAAGCGCACCAGCTGACTACTCATATTTTTACCTTTTCAGGCCCTCCCTCCAGTACTAATGCAATTCCATGTTTGTATCGTGGGTCCAGCATTGTTGCTATGGCAAAGTTATCACTACGCTGAATGCTCACAATGTGACGATTCTGGTTGAATACTGTCAGCATGTGTTACAGCAACATACTGCTACCACCGTCTCTGGCAACATCAAGGCTATGCTGTACATTCACCAATGTCTGCTTCAGTACCCACAGCAGTGGAATTGATTGGCTAATGGAGGCAGACTCGCCACTCACTGCCTGTGTGGCATGTTCAAAAGGCCGCAAAATTGTTATTACAGAGTCCATGAGGCACCACTGTTCAGTCGTCATAGACATGAAGGTCCCGGAACTGTCACGGCTAGTGTGCACCACAAGATATTCTGAGATGGCTTTGTATTGCTCATACAACCTCTCTGCCATGTATAAAGTGGAGTTCCATCGGGTGACAACTTCCAGCTTCAGTCAGTGCTGAGACAGGCTGTTTTGTATCTGCAACTGCCACAGTTGGTCAAGGGCCTTTCCAGATCTTGAAAAGTGAGAGCAGATATGTCGTGCAATGGTCAGCATTTCCTTTATATCAGGGTGCTGCAGAAACTCCTGAATCACAAGATTTAAACAGTGGGCCATGCATGGAACATGAAAAAAAAACACCATTTGTGATGCATTTCACCACATTTGACCGATTGTCACTTGCTATGAACCCAGCTCTCAGGGACAGAGGGTTTAGCCATCTGTCAATTTCAGTCAGTACCACGTCCGACATGTTCTCACCAGTGTGTGAACAGGTCACACTGTGCATAGCAATCATTGCATGCTGTCAAATTCCTGGAAGATTGCTACCATGACAATCCACCTTACTGCACTGATTATTCACACTACCAACATCACAAACGACCCCCGGCACCTGTGCCCAGTGTGCAGTTATACACAAATATGAACTCCCCGCTGTTTTGCCACTTGTCCACATATCCATACTTAAATGGATGAATGGAGAGGAGGAATGTTGAAGGGCATGTCTTACTGAGTCAGACACTGTGCGGATCAACTCGGGGACAGCACGGGTAGAAAAGTATGTAATGGATTAGATTTTCCATTTTGAACAGGCACGTGCAACAAACCGCCAGAACCCAGAATCCTCCACAAAGGAGAAGGGCAAAAGATCAATTGCCAGCATTTCCACTAAAGCAGCATTGAGTTCAAGTGGTACTGTATGATTCGAGGGGGAGTACTTCAGCTTATGCGCAAAAACACTCGGTAACGTTGACTGACTTAAATGTTTTACACAGGGTATGTTGATCACAAATGGTTGTGCTCTGTGATGAATGGCATTTTCAGGGGGTGGAGTGTGGACATTTGATGAAGACGGTTGCACAGGTGATTATGATAAACCCAGAAATGTTGTTATTTTGCCAGATTTTCCAACCGGGGTTGATGTACCACTTGTACTAGACATACTGCATTCACCACCACCACCACCACAAAAACTGCTACTCTCACCAGCACTGGACAACATTTCAAAGTCATTATGGTCCTCCATCTCATCATGCCTGTAGTAATCTTCTGCTCTTATTACTGCACTACTGCATACGTTTAATTTCCTACTGGTCTAAACAGTCATGGAAGGGGATAACTTGCTGGCTATGGTTGCTGGTGACGTGGGTGAATGCCCCACTGTGGTATTAGCTGCCAGCTTGTGCTGGGTCCACAGTGCCAAGTGCCTATTCTTATGGTGCATATGCTGTCCTCCTCTGCCCAGATGGTGCCCCTTTTTTACCTCAACTCACAAGCACATGGCAGATTGCAACTGAATCATCATTTGCATCTTGAACAAAAAAATCCCAAACAAGGAATTGTGATGCTCTGCTTTTAACATGTCCATGATGTAGCTTATTTAAGTCCATTATTTTAAGAACTGAAGTGGGGGGCATGTAATGTTTCAGTCACTGCACACCTGCACTGCAACTGACCACCATGACTACCTATCATATTGATTACTGGGTCATCCTCATCATCAACTGAAACCGCTAGATCGCAAGTTTTTACAAGGGGGGGATTACTACAAACAGACTCGGACACAGCCACTTTTAATTTCTTTTCCTCCGGTTCCCAACTGGGGTCAATTACATCATCATCATATTCATCAGCTTCACACACATCCACATCTTCTGCTTGGATGCTAGCATGTGGACTGCATGTTTCAACAACAGCAACATCATCATCATCATCATCACATTCATCATCAGCATCTACACCACCATCACCTGATATTTTTTCACCACACTGTGAATCACTGTATGGAAAATGCGTGATGTTAAGTGCCGTGGTGGACAGAATATCACATTGTATGCTATCATTGACATGATTATCAGAATCCTCAGGTTCAGTTACTGGGATGTTACTGGGAAGTATGACATCTTCTACGCTGCCACTCACTTGCACTGCTTCACACTCAATATTTTTGGATGCGGTACACTGGTCAGAATTAGAACTTAACGCAACACTACTAATGCTGCCTCCACCACCACTAACACCAGTAACACTAACACCACCAGCTGGGAAAACATAATCTCCTCCAACTATGAGTGAAGCTATTGATTGGGCTGTAAAATACATTGCAGGAGAAATACCTTTCCTCACATCAGCAATGCACTTCTGTAGCTGCATACTACTACCACGTCCACAGACCATCTTATTGCCAACATTGCCATGGCGAGAAACAGCTTTGCTTGCATGTCTCTTTGCAGGCATTTTGGGGGATCAACCACAGATATTATAACCAAATTCAGATTTTGATACGTTCACTCTTTTATTGGAGGGATGCTGACTGTGAAGCCAAATAAACAACTTTGGCTTCAGCAACAGATAAGAGACTACTCTGAGATTGTCACGGATTTAAAACAACTTCAGTTACCACTAACCAGTGGTGCTGATGAGGTCACAAAAACAATCCAATCTGGTAAAAAATACCTTTTGAACGTGGGGGTGGGGGGAGCACTGAATGCCGACAGTGCTGATTTTTACGGCACTACAAGCAGCAAAACTAAGAACAGATACCACGATTGCAGTACAAAATCAGGCAGCTGCAGTGGATAGCAGGTTCACACTGCTGCGCCTACAATTACACTAGTCTGTTGCACAATCAAAGGTGTATTATTTGATGCTCGCAACACTGCCCACACACTCACACACAGAACATTTTGTGTACAAAGCTGAATGAGGAATGCGTCGCAAATGCAAAAGTTCAGTACTATGCCACGTTCCGTATTATAAATTTGCAATGTGAACAACCTGAACCTATGAAATGCAGCACCACATCCACACAACAAACATCAAGAAAATTTCTACTATTACTGACAATATTACTGTGTGTACATTAACACAGTCAGTTATATAACAAAAATATAACCAAAAAACAAAGCAATCACTATTTCTCCAACTTATATCTACAGTACCTACATCACCAGATACGCCCCTCCCCCAAAGCACACTTTCATTGTCTTTCACCACACACACTCAATGTTGTAAATTAACATTCAAAATCCACACAAAAACAAAAACGCTTGATGATATCAGCACAGGAGGGTTTCCTACAATCGATGAACTAAAGTTGGATCCCCAAAAATAAAGCAAAAATGCTTTTTGAACAGCTTTTACAAGATTCCTATCACAGATAGCTATCAGAGCACACTGTCTCCTACTCCTTCCTACTCATACTACCTTGAACTGAGGCTGTGCAGATCAATGTAGAGCTCATGTGACCTGAAATCCCATGAATCACTGCAAAATTCGCCTTTGGAGCTCAAAAACAAGGCGAAGTGAGGCGAAGTGCACTGCCCGTAATGCACTTTGCCTTAAATTTGACAGAGTGTGGCCTGGGGAGGCGGAGTAATGCAAAGTCATTGCTTCCAATGGACTTCGAGTTCCTCATTATAACGCAAAGTACTCCGCTTCGCATTGCGGAGCACTCCACGAATCCGCCTTTGCTCCGCGAATCGCTTCACGGAGTGGATTGAGACTATTTCGCCCACCACTAGACATGTGTGTGGCGCTGTATTGTGCACAGGCACAGCCATTGGAGGCATTGCCACAGTACACTGTGGCCATGTATGGACTGTGTGTAACATTGTGTGTCACTACAGTCATATGCCTCAGGTTCACAGAGACTGGCATGGCCTGTCCAATCTACTGGGTACCATGTCTATCAGGTAAATATACACACACACACATGCACAGTGTAGCTGCCTGTAACTCACCACTACCAATCCTTCTGTCCCATACAGGTGATGCAGATGGGCAGGAACGTCTACATGCACATAAGTTCTCGGGCAATGAGCTGCGGGCCCTTGTCCATGGGTATAAGGCGAGGGAGCCATCAGATAACACTGTCCACCAGATGTGGGCTGAAATAACAGCTGAGGTCAATGCTGTGGGTGGCCATGGCCAGAGCATTAAAGCAGTTAGGAAGAGGTGGAACGACCTTCTGCAAAGAGCAAAGGAGGAGGAGACGCAACAGCTCAGGGACCACCTGCAGACAGGGGGAGGACCACAGCCCATTGACCGCATGATTGGGACCCATCCTAGCCTTGGTGGCATTGACCCTGTGGCCAGTGGCAGTGGAGGGTGTCAAGGGTGGGGGATGTGAGCCACAACTGTCACCTCCCCAGGACATGTACATACCTGACAATACTGCACTATTGTCTGCATGTCACCTACAGGGGGTATTGGTTACTCTTCCACTGTTGTGGCCCAATTGCATTTGCCACACACACACACACACACACACACACACACACACACACACACACACACACCCATGGTCTTGTTGTGGTGCATCATGGTGCCTGGATGAGACTGCACAACCCTATGTGGAGCAGTGTCTGCCACGTGAACCCCCTGTAGGGGGCCATGCTCACACCTATGGACTGCCACCATATGCTACTGCCAGATGTCCAGTTGAAAGCCTGTGTGTCGCCAGTCACACAGGCATACGGCATGTAGAATGGCTAGACACATCCCACTGTACACGGTGCATGGCCACCGCCTGTCTGGTAGCATGCGCAACATGTATGTGCCTGGGATGGTAGTGCACAGCATTCAGTGGTGTACAGCTGCACTATTTGCTGTGGTCCCTGGTTGTGAGGGGGTGTCCACATTGGCTGCAGCATCATGTGCGTGGTCAGCACAGGGGAGTGCATGTTCTTCACTGTTGGGTGTTGCATGTTGTGGTGGTGGCTTTGGATCCCTGTGTGTGGTACAGGCCTCTAACACTGTTCCATTCACATCACAGTGCAAAGTGGGCATCAGCAAGTGACACAACAGGAGCAGGGAGATGCTAATAAAGATGGTGATGTCACATAAGCGGTCCTGTCAACATCAGGCATGGTTGTGGCCATTGGACATACATAGGCCACACAAAATCAAGGGGCTCTAGGACATGCTTACTGTTAGGCCAGGGGTGCCATTGTGGATGATGGAAACATGGATGATGAAGACCTTGAGGATGCTCAGGATGAGGAGCTCTCATATGACCCTGCGCTCACTTACCATCTGGGCAGTGACCTTGGTTGGGAGAACTCTTCATCAAGTGATGAGCAGGCAGCTGGTGACATTGGGGATGTCTGCAGTAGCCAGGGAACTACAGGGATCACACACACACAGGTGCAAGGTGGCCAGAGGACGTCATGGGCCATGGCCCCATGGTGCAGCGACATGTGGGTAGTCAGGCATCTGTCCCGCTGGCACCATTGGATATGCACTTTAGGCCAGAAGGTTCAGCACAGGGTCAGCAGAGTACACTGTCCCCTGCCAGGCCACAGCAGTGGCAATGATAACAACAACACCAACACCAGCATCAACCACCACCACCACCACCCTCACCCGCAGTCCAGGGCGGGATTTCACCCCAGGGCCCGGACAGCCAGGGTTCCCGGCCTATGCTCCGGGCCACCTTGGAGTCCCAGACCGCTGCCCAGCAGGACTTGCATGACTTCTGGCATGAGGTTCACCATGAACTCTCCCATTTACAGGAGACAGTCAGTTCGGTCTTGCTCTGTGCAGAGCAGCGGGCAGAGAAGCACATTACAAGCACACTGATGGTGATCTCACTATGGTCATGAAGGAGCACATGGTGGCAGTGTGGCCTGCAGCCTTGGGGGGTCAGCAGGGCACCAACACCACATGGTGCATGTGGTCCACGAGTGTTCCCTGGCATGCATCATATACATAGGGTGTGCACTCAGGGTCATTAACTGCCACATCACAGTCCTCCACAGGCCTGGCATGGTGTCATGGATGCCCAGATTCCCTGGTTGGGGCTGCAACATGCCATGGGTGTGGAAGTGCTGCAGGACAGGCATCCCCACAGTTCTCATCTTTTGGGTCATCAGCACAAAGCATCCCCATCTCTCTGGCCTACCTCCCAGGGACACGTTGTGTGCATGGTGGTAGGCACCAGTGATGCTGTCAGCTGCCATGCACCCTGGGCCATTTGCTTACACACACAAACACACACCATCCACATGTACACCATCCACACTACGCGTTCTGAATTAGCACACCCCCACACCTACTCCCTGAACACTGCACACCCTTCATTCAGTCACCCATAACAGCCACGCATTTCACACTGACTTCGTCCACACTCATCACTTGTGCACATTTATGTAGTGTGCTACAACACAGGTTTGCACTGTTGTCACTGGTCTGTACTGTTCAGTGTATATCACTCATATTAAAGGCACTTTTCCTGACATGCTGGTTGTCTGTGTTGTATTCACTCAACTTCCCATCTGTGCTAGGGTTTCTGTGATGCTGCTCCTGTGCTCCAGAGACCTCCGGGCCATTCAAGGATCTCTCCTCTCAAGTTGCTTTACTATCCCCTGGGCCTCTGGCTCTGGGTCACTGTCTGACTCTTTCTCGGGTTCAGGTGCACATATGCCACAGTTTAGAGCCATATTGTGCAGCATACAACGTGCTAGGATTATACAGCGTACCTTCTGAGGGCTATACTGTAGGACACCGCCTAAATGGTCAAGACAGCAGCAGCGCCACATCAGCAGCATGCTAAATCCCTCTCTATGAAGTTTCCAGTTGCAGCGTGAGCCTCATTGTATCCCTCCTCAGCCACTGTGGTTGGCCAAAGAACTGGTGTTAGGGAGTCAGGGTCTCAAGGGATCAGTACTGTCCCCTGAGAACATATGTGGACATGTTAGCTGCTGTTTCCTGTGTTATAGACATTGCCTGTCTGTGTCACTTCTGTTGCTGTCCCCTTGCGACCTGTCCCCCATCCCCCCCTTCCACCTTGCCTAATGTTGCTGGGAACTGTTCCCACCTTTGGTGGTTTTATTGGTATGGCTGCTACTCACCAAAAAGATGCCCACTGGGTATCCTGCCATCCTCAAAGGCCTGGCACAGCCTTGATTGATGCCATATGAAGGCATTGTGGGCACTGCTGGGGTACTGTGCAAAGACATTGGTGATGTGCCCCTTTGCATTGCACACTACCTGGATACTGATAGAGTGGAAACCCTTATGGTTGACATGCACATCACTGCCATCAACAGGAGGTGCACAGATGGCAATGTGGGTGCAGTCAATGGCACTGAGTACAACTGGTAGGTGTGCAACCCGATAGGAATTGTTGCATGGTTGCTGTGTGCTCTCCTGCTGTGCTGGGAATGCAATTAATTTGGCAGCATGCAGCAGGAAAGCCTCAAGAAACTGGGTCAGGAGGCACGAGGTGGTGGACTGTGATACACCAATGGTGTCTCCCATGAGGTCTGGAACATCCTGGTGGCTAGAAAACACATCACTGCTATCATCTTCTCCTCAACTGTCATGGCATGGCTGCATCTGATGCTGGGCTGCAACTGCTCATGTAGGAGTTCGCATAGCTGCCTTAACATAACCTTGTTCATTCTGTGCTGGCCAATGATGTATTCATCAGGCAGGATCTCAAAGAAGACTCTGGGCCAGTACAACCTGTGTGCAGCACATCTTCACCTTGGCCTGTGGTGTGGGCCAAGGTGGGCCTGGTTCCTCTCCTCTTTCTGGATTACCTCCTCCATCAGGAAGCACAAGAGAGCATTGCTGGTGAACACCATCTTGTTTGCAGCACTGGCCATTCATCCCCTCTGTAGATTGCCCTGGATTAAGATCTGCCTTTTATAGGCTATAGATAGTGCCACACTATGTGCAGCGCAAAGTGGGCTAGCATAGCGCAATACCTTTGAATATACCATTGTGCCTGTATGCATGTCCCCGCCCCTCACTTTGCCCCTTGCATACATTATCACTTTGCACTGGCGGTAATGTGTTGCGCCAGTGCTATTTCCAGTTTTGAATATGGTGATTCGGTGCTAGCCTGGCACTTGCCCAGTGCAAACTGTTTGCACATGGCACAATGCCTTGAATATCCTGGCTAATGTCTTTATGGGTCTGAACAGGAAATTCACTAAAGAACATGCAGCTAAAATAAAATGTCAACTTCCATGTATCTAACACAAGAAGGCTGAAGATTAACTACCAAGATAATCAAAGGGTTAAGACTCATATGTGTTACAAAGTAATCTGAGAGCACACAGCAGAGGAATGCAGGACTGCTTGGAGACTGAGAAGTGCCATTGAAAGAAAATCATCTTTTCCTTATTTATGGAAGTTAGTTAGCTGTTCCAAAGCTATTTGTCTTATATGCCCTTAAAATGATTGTGCCTACTCCAAGACACTAGCTGTCAGGTCACTTAAAGCAGGCATGGCTAGAGAGATAAGCCAGAAAAATAGTGTTGTAACTGGTCTACTTAACAGAGAGAAGGGAGTATTTCATTCAACTGGTGTAGAGATTTGCAATTGTGGAAGGATACACTGAAAACTTCAAATATGTGTGCTTCGGTATCCCAAGTTCTCAGCTACAGCAAGATGACTACATCTCTGCCCACACATGCAAAAAGGTACCATCCCCATGTATTATATAAAACAAGCAATAGGTAAGTTGGTGCATAGGGATATAATTCAAACATCTTGAGGTCCTAATGAGGTCATAATGTCACTGGCCCTTCAAGCGTGTGGCTTATTGACCTCATTAGGACCCCTCAATGGAATTATACCTCTATACATCACACTTAACCTATCATTTAACGTATATATATATATATATATATATATATATATATATATATATCTCCACTGTGTATACACACACATTCACACCTAAAGCTGTTGCTCAGTGGTTGGCTATAGGGCTCTAAGTTTGTACTATCTCCCCTTTTTACTTTGTGGTAATACAGTGACCATATTTAAACTCTGCTCATTTGCAAGTGATGCACTGAAAGCTTTATGAGGTCCAAAAAATGTTTCAACACTGTAGAAATGCAGGTAGCTTATAATTACTGACACATCCAAGAGTTTAGTATGCTCACTAAGGAATCAGGATTATGATATTAATTTCTGTAACCATCACATTAGCTCTTGATGGCATACATAGTTAATATGGGAATATAAGAATGGCATTAGTTGAAATGATTGGGAAGAGATAAGCATGTGGTAATTCTGTAATATTACACTGTTAAATAGTTTTTGGCAAATTAAAAATTATTCTAGTGAAGCCAAAGCTTTCCTTATGACAAAACAAGGTACATCCTTATGAATGTTTTGGCTAATAGCCATATCGCACTCCTCTCTGATTTTTTACTTCATATGTTTGTTTCAAATTACCAATTCTACAAATATGCCTTATTTTAATTGTTTTTCAGAGAGAATAATATTTTTTGTCAAAACACACAGTCTAACAATATGCAGCAGCAGGAATCTCAGTATTGCTATAACCAATACCTGTATACCTGAAGCACAATTATTGGGTACTAGGATCTATTGAACTAGGCTGGCAGCAAAAGGCACAAATATATTATAACAATGAGACTGCCCATCTATCCTCTTTGTTTTATAATCCCTTCATCTGAGTTAAAATACCCAAAATGTAAATTCAGATTTGACCTATTGTTATAGCACATTTACAATACAAATGAAGGAACCAGTTCCTAGAGCTAAACTGTTCGCTGTGGAAATGTGATCGAGCATTCTGACTGTTTAAAGAGACACAGATAATAACCCAACCATGGTATCCCTGGCCACGTGGAGGACAGGCCCACCCAAACAGATGGGCATCCTGGCCAGGAATAGGTGACCGAAATGAAGGTAAATCAGACAAAAAAAAACAGCCAAAAAACCTGTTCAAAATCCTGGAAAGCAAAACTTTTTTTTAACTATGCCAGCCTTCAGCACTGGCTAAGTGCACATTAACTCTTTCTCAATGCCAAGAAGACAGGCTCCATGACCTTTGGCACTAGGCAGAGATTCTCTCGACTTCCCTTTATGCCCTCCTTCCACACCCTAGATGGGACAATCTTCAAGGATACCACCTTTCTTAGATATCTTGGGGTATGGCTTGACCAACACCACAACTTCTCTGGACATGTTGACGCCATCCTGAAAAAGCTGCACCCCAAGCTTGGCACTCTATACAGGAACCGCAATAGCATACCGCTATCAGCCAGGCGTGAACTTGTTCACAAGATGATTCTCCCTATTTTTGACTACTACAATGTAGTCTATAGTGCTACTCCCAAGACTTCCTTAAGTAGATTGAACACTCTCTTTAACTCCTTCTGCTGCTTCGTGCTGGACTCCCCCTCCCATGCGCATCACTGCCACCTCTGTCACTCTCTCTCATTTCCATCGCTTGAAAACAGATGTCTCTCCCATAGTGCTAAATTCATCTCTAAATTCTGGTTTGGTTCACTCTCTTCCAACCTCACCTCCTCTCTATCTACTCCTCCCCCCTCCTTGCACTTCCTCAGATCCAATGACTCTCACACATTGGCTGTCCCCCGTCATACTAAGTCACTTGGACAGCTGCATTCTTGCTTCATTTCCCCAAACTCTGGAACCAACGTCCTCATCAGATACTTCACTTCTTTCCCCATCCCTTCCTCTCCTCCTCCATGCTCAACTTTTTCTCCCCAAACTGTACCTGCTTCAAGTCCCCCTAACCCCCTCACTATCATACTAAAATGACTTTTTCTCCTTCTGTTGTTCCTCTACCAGTCTGTCCTCAGTCCTCTCTTCTTAATTCTGTTCTCCCCTCTCCCTAAGTATCTCTTGTTACTTAGGTGCCAGTATACTAGCCTTATACTATTTGTTTGTTTATCTCCAGATTGTACCAGGCACTTAATATTATTTCACCGTGAAGTGGATTTTTGCCATATGCATATCAGCACTTTTTCTGTTACTGTTTTTTGTACCAGTTCATTCCTATGTATGTTTTATGCTGAACCTACTATATAATTTCAGTTTGTATGTATTATGAATTGCATTATCTAGGCACCTTGCTGTTTGTAACTCCACTTCCCCTCCCCCTTCCTCCAGGATGCACTGGGAGATGAGCAATTCAATTGTTCAGTGTGCCTTTCCTGGTGAAACTTTTCAATAAATAAATAAACCTTCAACAGACACCATTCAAATCCTTCCTTTGGGTAATGTTAGACTACTTGGAAGGTGGGAAGGAAGCAAAAGTGGGGGACCCAGATGCCAGCTGACCAGAAAAGCCATCAGTGTGCAGCACTGCACTGTCCATAAGAGAGCAAGTCTCTCTGGTCCAGCCCTTTTCTAGGGTATAGGCCACTCCCTTGGGAGTGTCCCCCAGCTGGCCCTTCCAAGGACTTCAGTGCCTGATTGAGACAGCTCAGGGATGCCACTGGCCTAAAGACCATCTGCTCCATTAGTTGAGGAACCTTGGGAAACCCTCCCTCCTCAGTGAGGGAGCAGCTTGGGAACCGGATAATGGAATAGGAAGATTACACTTTAGCCCTATCTTTCACTGCTGCAGGGCCTGCCTCTGGGTCCCCCTCTAAGATGGACCAATCTTGAATTGGATCGTTTGCTGTGTGGTTCAGTTGCACCACAAAAATTATGACCTAGAGCTGAACAGATGGGATGTGGCCATGGTTCTGTGGGGCAGTGGGCAACACTTATCAATTCCCCTCTGGTGATATGTAATCCATACATACCCTATCTACTTTTGAATGCAGAATTCTTTCTGCCCACCATCTCCCTCCTCCTCCTCCTCCTCCTCCTCCTCCTCCTTCTCCTCCTCCTCCAGTACCACCCTTCCTAGGAGTTTGGGCTAATTCCTTAAGATAACTTTGATATAAGGATCCATGTTCCTGAACATTGACTTGCTGGATTTATCATTACCAGACTGTGTTTCTTGCTGAGGCCGACATATGGACAGACTTCCTCCCCACATAGCAGCAGTGTGCATGGAGCCATATACATGCTCTGAACTATAATTTAATTCTGAGTACTCACTGGTGACAGCTATTTTTGTTGTTTATTAATCCCCCCTCCTTTTTTTGTTTTACTGTGATTCTGTATGAGGTATGAGTTGGGAGTATGATTGGTTAGGTTGTGTAATTTGGATTTATTGAATGAGTCGGGGTATTTTTGTGTTATTTAGGGTGGCTGCCTTTTCTTGATTTTAATTTTTGAGGTGTGTTTTATTTATTTGTGGGATTAGATTGGTTTATTTTGGGGGTTTTAAGCCTTGTACTGGGGTGTAATATGTGCAAAGGTGTGGGACAGGTTAAGCACATCTAAGCTGGTGACCACCTGCGGCTGCTCTGTCCTTTTGGGGGAACTCCATTAGTCCTCCCTGCAGGGGTCCTCAGCTGCTGCAGGGGACTGGGGATCCTCTGAGGGTGGGCAACATCTGTGGTGGAGGTCAAAGGTATGATATTCGGGGGGGGGTAGGATTGGGATCATGAAAATCAGGAGACACCCAGGGAGGATTTGGAATCATGATCGGGGTCCACCCAACCTGGTTCCTCCCTCAAGTCCCTGCTACATGTCAATGAGCAGAAAACTGTCTGCTTAGCCAGTGCTACTTCTCCCCATCTGGCCATTCTTTGTAATGCCAGGTGACTGAGGAATGAAACAGTGGTCATGGAGGACTTCATTGCTCACCCCTCAGCTGACCTTATTTGTGTTACAGAGATCTGGTGGGGTGATGACTCCAGACCAGTTGTGGAATCATTTGTCCTGTCAAATTATTTTGTGGTACATTGCCTGAGAAGGGATTGCAGAGGGGCCAGGTGGCCATTTGTTTTAAATCCATTCCAGGACTCACTGCATTCCCCATGGGAACTTGCTGGTCCTTTGAATATGTGGCAGTTAGATGTTCTCCGGTTGTTAGTGGCAAGATCACTCTAATTTACTGTCTGCCACATCATGAGAGTGATTTCTTGCAGGAGATGGTGGACTTCATGGTCAAGCAGGTGTTAAATGCCTCCAGACTGCTGGTGCTGGAGAATTCCAGTGCCTGGCTCAATAATGAATCCTCGCATTTTGACAACAACTCCTCCAGTTGATGTCCTCACTGGGACTACCAGGGCAGTTCCCTCCAGAACACATCAACATGGTCGCACTCTTCACCTGATCTTCTCATTGCGACTTGACATTAGTGAAGTCAAGGCTGATCCTTTCCTTTGGTCAGATTATCATGCAGTGTCATTCCTTTGTGTGTCCCATTTTTTATCCCCTCTGTGAAGATGGTCCGGTACTGACAGAAACATAATTTGAAGCCTCGCAAGCTCCAGGAGGTACTGGATATCTTGAGTATGCTGCTTGCCTGTGCACAGAGGGCTGAAAAAGCTGAGGAGCACTAAAATATGGTTCTCACAGCTACCTTAGACTCCCTAGTACATTACCACAGTCACCTCTTGATGTTCTTTCGCAGCTCACCATAGCATTGTGATGTGTTGCCTTTGTTGAAGATTGAGGACAGAAGTTGTAGTGTTCTTGGAGAAGGTTCTGATCTGAGGAAAAAGGATGGTATTGGAAACCTATTACAGTGAGTAACAATTGACAATCAATGTGAAAAAGACAAGAGTTCCTGTAAAGGTCTTTTGCTGCAGGGAAAAAATGATCAGCTCAGCTCTTTTGCACCACAGACAGCTATTTAAATCTTCCCTGTCTGCAGTCAGAACTTTTTCAGTAGAAAAGTGCAAGGAGTTTGGTAAAGTTTTCTCTGACAAGGTATCCTCCATTAGATCTGGTATCTCTTTGAGTGGCCTCTGATGGTCCAGTAGTGGCTTACAATTTGTGCTGTAGATCTGCCAATCTGGAGCATGTTTGGTCAGTTCTTGAGGCTGAGGCACTCCGGCTACTCTCTAGTTTGCATCCCATCTGCTGTATAGTAGACCCGGGACAAACCTGCCTGCATTTGGGCTGCAGAGAGTCCCTGGGTCCAGTGATCAGTGGGATTGTCAGTGGGTCTTTAGCCTGGGATAGGCACAAGGGAATCAGAAGGGAAAGGAAGGGAGTGGAAGAGACAGTCCCATAGGCCATGGTGGGTCTCCAGCAAAAGTAATCACAATGAACATAGGCAGATTGGATGGGCCATGCGGCCCTTATCTGGCATCTGATTCTATATTTCTATGTCTTTGAGGGAGGGTGTATTTCTATCTATCTTGAAAAAGGTCATGGTTAGACCCTCCTCAAAAAGCTAACCTTAGACCCTTACCTTCTGGCAAATTACAGATCTGTCTATACCTTCCCTTTTTGAGGAAGGTTATTGAGAAGGTAGTGGTGGAGCAGCCTGTGGATCACCTGGAGAATTATGACAACTTTGAACCTCTCCAGTCAATCTTTTGGCCATGCCACAGCACTGAGACTGCACTTGTCGGGGTGAGTCATTACCTCCTCCTGGTGAGGGACTGAGGACTTTGTTCCATCTTGGTCCTCTTGGATCTCTTATCGGCATTTGACAGTTAATGATGGGGTGCTACTGGATCACCTGAGGAACTATGTGGGCCTCACTGGCACAGTTCTCTGCTAGTTTGAGTCCTACTGTTTCTACCAAGTTGTATTGACAACAAAGTTGTTGAATGACTTCATAGTGACACCACTTTGCTGATGGCGATTGCGTCGCCACAGCAAAGTGTTGATGGACCACCGCAGCACCAGAGTCCTTTATTGCTTGCAGGGGGCTTCACCACCTGCACCCCCCACATGGGGGGCTCTGTACCCGCACCCCCAGAATGATAGATTACCAACTCCAGGGATGTGGATTTCGAGGGAGAGTGGCCAACACTGGGAGTGGGAGTATTGGCACATCACTCCGACAACCCATTCGAAAGTGTGGATGTCAAATGGTTTGTGTTGCTGTGCTGGTTTTGCTGTCGAGGGTTCACTCTCCTGACATGATACCAGTCCTACATTATCAGGAGAATGCAGCAGGTTGGTCCAGATAATTTAAACTCTGGGGCTTCTGCACCCTCCTGCAGGGTTCCTCAAGTCTCAGTTCTTGCCACTGTGTTGTTTTCTGTGTACATGTTGCCCTTGGGTGAGATCATCAGATGGTATGGTGTTAAATTTCCCAGATGACATGTGGGATAGACATATACCCAGTTACAACCTATACAGCATGGACAGAGAAGCTAAGGGGGGGGGGAGTAGCCCTCTATGTAGCTGAAACATAGAAACATATAAATGTAGACTCTGATGGCAGATAAGAACTGCTTGGCCCACCTAGTCTGCCCATTTCCCTACTACTAGATAAGCTGCAGATCCTAGTTAACCAACAGCATATTTCTTCCTACTCCCACAAGAATTGCCTTATGTCTGTCCCATGCATTCTTGAATTCCCCCACTGTTTTTGACCCCACAGCCTCCTCAGGAAGGCCATTCCATGCGTCCACCATTCTCTCTTTGAAAAAATATTTCCTCACATTGCCCCTGAGCCGTCTCAACTCTATCTTCAAATTGTGTCCCTGTGTTCTTGCACATCTCTTTTTCTGAAATATCCTACCCTCTTGGATTTTGTTGACTCCCTTAAGGTACGTAAACATTTCTATCATGTCCCCCTCTCCCTCCTTTCCTCAAGGGTATACATATTATGCTCCCTTAGTCTCTCCTCATATGGCTTCTCTTGCAGACCTTGCACCATTTTAGTAGCCCTCCTCTGGACTGTCTCCATCCTGTCTGTGTCTTTGCAGAGATGGGGACTCCAGAACTGGAGTCAGTACTCCAGATAAGGTCTCACCAATAGTCTGTCCAGAGGAATAACAACTTCCTGTTTTCTACTGATGATGCCTCTCCCTATACATCCCAGTATCCCCCCAGCCATCCCTTCTGCCCTCATACTTTGCATGCTTACCTTTAGGTCATCTGATATGATTACCCCCAGGTCTCTTTCCATTTTTGTTGTTGTTACTACCCCCCCCCCATTGTGTACTCTTCCCCTGGGTTTTTGTTTCCCAGGTGCATTACTTTGCACTTCTTTGCATTGAATTCAAGCTGCCATATTTCTGACCATTCCTCCAACCTTGCCAAGTCCCTTCTCATCCTTTCCATCCCCCCATGTATCAATCATGTTGCAGATCTTTGTGTCGTCTGCAAATTGGCATACTTTTCCTTCCAGTCCCTCTGCAATGTCACTTACAAAGACATTAAAAAGGATTGGATCAAGTGTTGAACCCTGCAGTACCCTACTAGTAACCCCCCTTTCTTCAGATTGGACTCTGTTTACTAGTACCTTCTGTGTCCTGTTGTCCAGACAGTGTTTTACCCAGGCTACCACTCTGGGTTCCACTCCCAGGCTGGCTTATTTGTTTATTAATCTTTTGTGTGGGACTGTGTCAAATGCCTTGTTAAAGTCTAGGTAGGTCATGTCCACAGCCCCTTCCTGGTCTACTACTTTGGCCACCCAGTCAAAGAAATCAATTAAATTCATCTGACTTGGCCTTCCCACTGTGAATCCATGCTGCCTTGGGTCCTGTGCCCCACTGGCCTCTAGGTATTCAACAATTCTTTCCTTCAGAAGTGGTTCCATCATTTTCCCTATGACTGAGGTCAAACTGACAGGTCTGTAGTTTCCTGCTTCTGTCTTGCTCCCACATTTGTGAAAGGGAACCACATCTGCCTTCTTCCAATCCTCAGGTACCACTCCATCCTCCCATGATTTGTTAAAAAGGGTAGTCAGTGGTGTCACTAGTTCTTCCCTTAGTTCTTTTAGAATTCTGGGGTGAATCTCGTCATGCCTCATTGCTTTGTCCACCTTCAGTTTTAGTAGTTCTTTCAGAACTCTTTCTTCTGTGAAAGGACTGGGATTGACCCCCCCCCATCCAGACTGCTTCTATTGATTGGATTAGGCACCTCCCCCTCCTCTTCTTTTGTGAATACTGAGCAGATGTATTCATTCAGTATCCCTGCTTTTTCACTGTCCCTCTCTGCCCACTCACTGTCCCCTTTATTCAGCCTCACTATCCCTCCCTTTGTCTTTCTTTTCTCCCTAATGTACCTATAAAAGGTTGTATCCCCCTTCTTAACCGAGCTGTCTTTTCCTTGATTTGGGCCTTTGCTATTCTGACTGTCTTTCCTGCTTCCTTCTGCTTTAACTGGTACATTTCTCTGTCCTGCTCCTTCTGTGTTTTCTTGCACTTCCTAAATGCTATCTTTTTGATGTTTCCTCATTGTTGCTCCACTCCTCTTTCTTGCCTGTTTGCTAGTGCTTTTCTGAGGCACTCTCCCATTTTGACAGAGTCAGTCCTCCTGAAGTCCAGTAACCTCACTTTTGTTTGGCTTGACTCTGCAGTTAAGTTGTATGTGAACTATACTGTTTGGTGGTCACTTGTCCCCAGTTGGCTACCCACTTCTAGATCTGAGATCTGTCCCCATTTGAGAGTACCAGGTTTAAGATTGCTCACTCCCGAGTGGGTTCCAACACTAACCATCAAGAATGGCCCTGCTCTTGTATGTGGCTGCAGCAAAGGTGCTCCAGTTAACATCTGGCATATTCATGTCCCCTATCAACAATATCTCCCCTTTTCTGCCATCCTAAGGATGCGTTCTATCATTTCCTTGTCCATTTCCTTCCCCAGAGATGGGGGTCTGTATACAACCCCTGTGCAGATTGTCGTGCCATTTCCAGTCTCCAGGGTGACCCACAGTGTCTCCTCTCCTCCCTGTTTACCCTTTTGTTCCATTGCTTTGATCCCTTCCATTACATAGAGAGCTACCCCTCCTCCTCTTCTACCCTCCCTGTCCCTCCTGTAGATTGTGTACCCTGGCATGTTGACATCCCAGTCATGGCTCTCTGTGTACCATGTTTCTGTGACTGCTGAGGAAATAAAATCTGAAAGACTGGAAATGGTAAATCAGGAGGGTATTGAAATGGTATGGGTTATAATTATCCCACAACATAGTGTCAAAATCACAATGGTAGCTATATACAGACTGCCCTCATATAATTGTATAGATGATACCCATCTAGAGGAACTCATAGAAAATATGACACCATCAGATAACATAATTTTACTTGGAGACATTAACATGTTAGGGATAGATTGGGTAAACCTAACATTAAGCTCACAGAGAGAAACAAGGTCCTTTCAGGCATGCATATTGGCGGGAATGGATCAGTATATTACACTTCTTACTAGGGGTAATAATCTTTTAGATTTAGTACTGAGCAATATGGGGGATAAAATTCTGGGATGCGAAGTAACCATACCACTGAGTACTAGTGATCATGATATGGTAATCTTCTCAGTGGCTAATCAGGAGAACCACCTACCAGGTTGCACCCTGACAAGAAATTATGACCAAGCCGACTTTGGTAAAATCAGATGTGATCTTTTGGAATGGGACTGGAAACATGCTTTTGCAGGGGGTTCTCTGAATGATAAGTGGGTAGCACTGGAGGGTAAAATCAGTTCATTACTGGTCAAATACATACCCTTTAAAAAGAAATATAATTCAGCAAAAAAAAAAATTCCAGTATGGATGTCAAACAAGATACAGCATAAAACAAATAAGAAAAAAAAGTTATACTCTAAGGCAAAAAGAAGTGGGAACAACAAAGATTGGCTTGAATACAAGAAATGTTTGAAACAGACAAAACTAGAGATCAATACATCTAGAATAAAGCATGAACTGCAGTTACCACATAAAGTAAAAGATAATTATAAATTTATTTATTTAGTTTTTATTGACCGCTTAAGTGCACTAGACAAATCCTGCCTATTTTCAGGCAAGACCCGGGGGAGGGGGATACAGATGAATGCCAACTGATCTTGAACCAGATTAAGCTGTTTTATAATTACAGTAATGGGAAAAGGAAAAGGAGGAGTCACCCAATTAGGGTTGCTAAAAGACCAAGATGGAACAATAATTTAAGAAAATGCACAGGTTGCTGAAGTTTGCAGCAAATATTTTAGCTCTGTTTATAATCCCAAAACCACTAGTGTGGAACAGTACCTGGATAATGATTACCAAAATAATTTGGTGTTGGAGGTGCATGATATCAGAAACAGATTGAGTAGGTTGGACCACTGCAAGTCTGAGGGCCCAGATGGATTGCACCCTAGGGTTTATTACAGAACTGGCAAATGAGCTGGCGGAGCCAGTGACAGCCTTATATCAGTGTTCAATAAATCAGGGAGAGGTAATTGGATATGGAGGGAGGTGAATATCATATCCATATATAAGAAAGGCTCAAGACAGGTGGTGGGGAAATATAGATCTATAGGTCTGACAACTATATTTGGAAAAGTTCTTAATGTCTCATCAAAGAGCATATTGGGGAATGTATGACCCTAGCAGGAGACATTGACCCCACACAACATGGATTCTAGAAAGGATTCTCCTGTCAAAAAAATTGCTGGAATTTTATGAAAAGGTGAGCAAGGCACTAAATAATAAAAACTCGGTGGATATCATATTCCTGGACTTGTCAAAAGCATTTGACAAAGTTCCTTATGGTGAATTGATAGACTCCCTAATCCAACATAAGATTCAGGGCAATATAACAAGATGGGTGGCATCCTGGTTGAGTGATAGGAGACAGAGTGTTTCTGTCAAGAGAACCTACTCAAGTTGGGCAGAAGTAACCAGTGGGGTACCCCAGGGTTCGGTACTGGGGCCCTGTCTGTTCAACATTTGTGTCCAGGATATGATAACACAAGGAGAGGTGTGGGAATCAAAATTTGCAGATGACACCAGAATAGGAACAACAGTGAATATCCCACAGAAACATGAAAAACTTCAGGCTGCACTAAATATACTGGAAACATGGGCTATGTTAGCCAAACTAGATTTCAATATAGATAAATGCACAGTGATGCATTTTGGTCATGGCAACCTAATGGCCGGGTATAAATTTAATAGTCAAACCCTGAGGATCACACAGGAGGAAAAGGACCTTGGAATAAGGGTTTCAAATGATCTTAGCTTTAAACAGCATTGTAGTCAGGTCATTGGTATGGCTAGTGGCGTATTAAACTGTGTACTTAGACACATGGGGCCAGACTTTCAAAGGCCATAGAATGACGCAAGATGCTTGCGTCCAGCATGTCTGACACAAGAGGCACTTTGCACAAAGGGCTGCACCAAGTGCAAATTTCAAAGGCAGCCTGCATCTCCCAGCAGGCTGCCTGTGCCAAAGTGTGCTAGTACCCACCTTGTGCTACGAAAGTGGGTGCGGCATGGCGCTAGGGCGGTTGCAGCAGACCCAGAGTGCCGCAGCCCTCTAATCCCGATTTTCAGAGACCTCCACAGGAACTAAGTGCCAAGTACCATTTGACCAGTGAAGGGCCGGTCTAATGGTACTTAGACATCCCCTGGGAGGGTTGTCCAGTATATGCCACTGTATGGCTTGCCCCAATCCATCCACGATGGGTGTTCCCTGGTGATCCAATGCCCCCCAAACTGTCCATATGCTGGATGTACTCCCCTTGGTGCACTGGTGCCTCCCCTCTGCACATAGTGCCCATAACTCCGCCCCCCTCAACCATACCCCAGATTCGGCGACCGGCACAGCCCTCCTCACCCCACCATGGCTGGCCACCAAATGAACCATCAGTCTACATACTGTATACAGTATACTGTATGTGCACTGACAGGTCATTTGGTGGTCTGCCGTGGTGGGGTGAGGAGGGCTGTGCTGGTCGCCAAATCAGGGGGCCGGGGGAGGCATGGTGGTGTGAGGGGGCTGTAGCCAGCATCATGCCCCTGTCTGTGGGTGCTGCAGACACCCCGCTCCCATTGCAGCACTCCAGGTGGGTGCATCATCCATTTGGTGTAGCACCACCTTTGCTGCATGCTGCTGGACTTTGGTGCCGGGACCCTGTGGAATAGAAAATCTGGTGCATGGTTCCTGGACGCAACCACACTCACCGCAAGCTGCCATTATCCCAGCTTGCATTGGGGCTTTGAAAATCCAGCCTATAAAGTCCAGAAGGAAGGCAGTATTGCTCCCATTGTGGGAGTCCTTGGTTTGGCCACACATGGTGTACGGGGCCCAGTTTTGGACTCCAGGGTAGAAAAACAACATTGTAGCTCTGGAGATGGTACAATGCAGAGCTACCCATAAGATACCAGAGGTGAAAGGAAAGGATTATGAGGAAAGACTTGCTGCACTGGGCATGTATACATTAGAATATAGAAGGGGGGGAGCATGTGTATGGACTATAGAGTACTCCATACTGAGGGACTGTGGGATAAACTAGGATTTACATTTGGGATACTAAACTACAATACAAGAGTTCACCCACTACAACTGGCCATGGAAGGGTATTCCACTACTAAAAGGAAACATTGGTTCAGTGTTAGAGTGGTGTCAATATGGAATCAGCTACCAGTGGAGGTAGTCGCTACCAAAACCATGAATGAGTTTAAAAGAAAATTATACAATTATTTCAGGGTGAAAAATGTAGTGGAATACAGTTAAAAGCTCACGTGGCAAGCAAAATGGACTTCGATCTTCTGTGCTTTGTAACAATCTATGAAACCTATGTTATGCAGATGATACTCAACTGTATGCCTTGTTCCCCTGGTGGGGATTAGGTGGCTTTGGTGCTGGGGTGATGTCTCACTGAGATAAACTACTGAATTGCCTCCAGCTGGCTATGTCTCAACCCAGGGAAGACAGGGGTCATAGTGTTGGATGCATGGAATGGCCTTCCTGAGGAGGTTGTGGAGTCAAAAACAGTGGGGAAATTCAAAAATGCATGGGACAGACATAAGGCAGTTCTAGGGGGTTGGGGTAAGAGGAAGTAGGCAGTTGGTTAACTAGGATCTGCAGCTTATCCATTTGATAGGGAAATGGGCAGACTGGGTGGGCCAAGTGGCCATTATCTGCTGTCAAATTCTATGTACAGTATCTATGTTTCTCCCTTTATTAGATGGCAAATCTGTCATAGCTGTCAATGTGGCTAAGAATCTTGGGGTAATTTGGACTGCAGGCTGACATTAGCACAGCGCGGTGGCCCAATCAGACATTTACCATTTTCAAAACATCTCCAGGATCTAACTACATTTGGCTTCTGCTGACCTGATAATGACAGTCCGGGCTTTCATTACCTCTAGGTTAGCCTACTGTAATGCTCTCTACTTAGGGTTATCTGGAGGTTTGATGTGACGCCTGCAGCTAGTCCAGGATGATGAAGCATGGTTGGTGAGTTTTCTCGGAGTGACCACATCATGCTAGTCCTGCGTGTGCTGCACTGGCTGCCTATACAATGGTGCATCACCTTTAGGATAAGCTTCTTAATGTACAAGGCCCTACACAGTTTGGGACTTGACTATTTGAAAGATCTGCTGGCTCATTACCTCCCAGTCCGACCCTTGTGGTTCACTGATGTGAGCTTGCTTGTTGTCTCTGCTTCACACCTGAGGTTATCAGGGGACAGAGCTTTTGGAGTTTCAGCTTCAATGCTGTGGAACTCACTGCCTGGGTATATTAGTATGGCCCACTCAGTGGAGGCCTTTAAAACCTCCCTGAAAATGTATTTATTTGAACAAGCTTATCCCAGCTGCTAGTTAGTGAGTTGAAACATTATTTATTTTAGCATTTGATTAATCAGTTTTATATCATATTCTTTGCAAAAAAACTTTGGTTAATGCACCAGTTAGGGTAACTTAGCTCCACAAAAGCAGGGAAATGTGGCATTAGGGATTCCAAGCCTAATGCCCCACCATAACCCCCAAGCAGCAAAAGGAAAAAAGTTAAGAGTTTTGGGTCTCCGCAGTCTTGGTGAATCAGTGGTGGGGCCTTCCTTTGAGGCTGTCAATCCTAATGCCCACCCCATTCCGTGAGCAAACAACGTCACAAGTGATCTCTTTTTTCATGCAGGGCCCAAGAAAGGTACACCAAATTGTGCTGGCAACCTGTGATGAGACATACTTCTATATCTTCGAAGAGTGTATCACTATGAGGCAGTGGCATGGAGCTGTACCTTGTGCTTCAGATTGGAGGCTACAGGCTGGGGGGAGGGGGAGCATTAAGGTTAGCAGCCCCCAAGGAAGTCCCCACCACTGATTTTCCAAGACTCCGGAGAACTAAAACCTAACATTTTTTTCCTTTTGCTGCTTGGGGGTTGGGGTGGGGCAATAGGGTTGGAAACCATAATGCCACATTTCCCTACTTTTGTGGTGTTAAGTTACACTAACTGGTGTATTAATGAAGTCTTTTGTGAAGAATTTCCTTTCTTTTTGAGATGGCCCCTTTGGGATCTGCATGAACAGATGCAGATGCCCTGCGCAAAGAGAAGACTCTATTCGCCTACAGAAGTGCAAGGCCCACAAATTGTGAATCCTGAAGTTCGATGCAATGATAGTTGAGAAGAATTCATGGGGCTATCTGGTGGACTGTGGAAGTGCATGGCCCTGTGGTCCTTGCACTTCTATGTGGCCACAGCTACAGATGCACAGAGCAAAGAGTACATCTGTCAACCAATGCACAGGGCTCTCTGACACCCAAGGGGAGAGAGGTGCAGGGCCATATGACAAGAAGACAGTTGCCTTAACTATATGGTACCTTGGCCCATGCGGACAACCCTGCACCTTTCATTCTCTGGTGGGGGAAGATTGCATAACAGTACCACCTCTCACCCTTACCCCATCCATCTGGGTCACTGAGCTCACCCCTGAACTCAGCTCACTAGCACAGGATCACAAAGCATACCTATTAGGGTCAAGAGTGGCACTACACACAAAGTTTGTTGACAGTTATATATTGTTTTTCTTCAATTTTGACCCCAAATTTTCCAGAGGGGTTTACTCTTAAGTCTCACATAGACCAGGTATCCAAAACGGTACACCGTAAACTGGGCCTGCTGTACCATCTGAATGACCAGCTTATCCCCAAGTCTAGGATAACCATTGCCAACAGCCTCCTCCTTCCTACACTGACCTATGCTGCCCCTATCCTTCAGGGTTGGCTAACCAGGAGATAAGCAGGTTACACATACTCTACAACAAAGTAGCCCGGTTTGCCTCACAGTCCCACAAAAGATGGCACCACTGTGAAGCCCTTGCTTCCCTACACTGGCCCTCCCTGGATGGTCGCCTTCAGTACCCCTTGCTATGCAATGCTTACAAGCTCCTACACTGCAATTCCCCAGATAGCCTGACCAGTATCCTGGTTCCCAAGCGCTCAGTGCAAACTCTCCGCACCTCTGGGCTAAACCTCCTAGACGAACTTAGGGTTCGGACCACTGCCGGCAGTAAATCCTTCGCCACTTCTGCCTCTGTCCTGTGGAACAAACTCCCCCCCACTTCAGGAAGCCCCCTCCCTCGATACATTCAGGAGGGGCCTCCGTGCTCACTTACTTGAAGCTAGTGTTTGCACCTGTCACTAAGCAAAACTACCCAAACCCACAGGCTGGGCCTTTGCCAGTCAATGCCTACACTACTGTTTTATTCATTACCTGCTCTGCTGATCGTAGCATTGTTACCCTTGCTAATACCTGTACTTGCTTTCTCCTGTAACTAACCTGGCATAATGCCAGCATTGTTTTATCTTGTATTTAATTTGCTGTCCTGTATCGCTGCACAGTGACCTTGTTATACCTCTGTACTTGTACCCCTCTGTAACTAATTCTGGCTCACCCCTGAAAAAGGGACCTTCGTGGCTCAGTGGGCTTACCCAGTTATCAATATTGAATAAATAAATAAATAAGATACTCATTTTATGATTTGTCTTATAAACACATGTACCATTTATAGTATAGTGGTCTAAATATAATTCACACCAGAAGTGCAAAAACATGTCCCATCCAGAATTTAAAAAATGATGTCACTTTTATGAGGTGATGTGGAAAAATGGATATGTTGAATGTTTGTAGTCAAAATAGTTAAAATTAGGGAAGTTATGAGTGAATGTTGAAATACTACAGTGTTCCCTCATAACCTGGGCATTTTAACGTATCTGTACACCAAATTGTCAGCATAGCCTTCTTATTACCCTACCTCATGAACCTGGTAGTGCAAATGTTCAAATCCGCATCATCAAAAAGCCATTCTGCGTCACCGGTGTGAATACACATTTTGGCCAGGATTAGAAATATGACAGCTGCCACATTCATGAGGTGATGTAAAAAAATTTCTATGTTAAAAATTTGGGGTCAAAATATTTAAAATTACAAAGTTAAGAGTAAGCGTAGTAAAATTTCGATGTGTGTGCATAACTTTGCCATTTTTACATATTTTTTCCACAAATTTTCAACATGGCATTCTTATGACCCCACCTCATGAACAAGGGCAGTGAAAATTTTCAAATTCCGCCCAAAAGGTGGTTTGACCAAGCAATCATGAAATCAGCTTTCAGGCTTGATTTACATACTTCTGCTGCCATTGGTCATGAGGTGGGGTCCCAAAAAGATGATGGTGAAAATTTGATGTGGAAATATGCAAAAATTATAAACTTATGCATCAAAGTTCAAAACCCCATTGAAATACATCAAACTACACTTACCTTAGTTGCAGTCAGTGGCTCCAGCAGCAAGACATGTCTTCTGTTTGAGGGTGGATCTTCGTCCTGTGACCTGTTCAGGTGAGTCAGGGTGTATGTAGGTGTGAACTGGGAGTGTGGGTGGTGGGTGCTGAGTGGAAAATGGGGGTGCAGGGTCAGATCAACAAGGGACCATTTTCTTTTTTGCAGGTTTAAAACAAAAGCATAGAGGGATGGTTTTCTTTACTTCAGACCAGAATGGCAATCAGAGAGTGGGAGGTGTCACTAGACACCAAGGAAAGACAAAAACATTATGTGAACATGTATGTGGCACAGGTGGGGGGGGGAGCATGCCCATGCATACTCTGCACATCCCGATATTCAACCCAGGATGTGCTGAGCCCATGCATGCGCAACCCCTACCTACGCTACACACAGGTGAGCCAAAAAAAAAAAGGAGCGACAGCTGGCCACCCACAGGTGAGCTGCCGTATTGCAGGGCACATCACGGCAGCTGCCATCTGTGTGTGGCCACCCGAGCTCCGGCTGCACCTTCGTGGTGGTGCCCCCCCATGCCCAATCACAGGCATACATAGAAAAAGGATAGTCCTATATCCCTGGTGGTCCTGCAGCTCAGTAACTACCCGCTAGAAATCTAACACGGTCACAGGTCCCTAGCGCCCAAATCAAGGGCGAAAAAACTAGGTTTATGCTGGTAAATTTTCTCAGCTATAACAACTAAAGATAGGGTTACCACCTGTCCTGATTTTCACAGGACAGTCCTGATTTGGACAGCTGTGTCCTGCAAAAACACATGAACAATACTACATGTCCTGACTTTATAGTAGAAAAAATATTTTCTAACTTTTCACTAAATGTTGCAGAAAACTGTAATACCTTAACTAAAATACCTTAAAATGAAAAGAAACAATAGAAACTACCAAGGAACTACAACACTTAGCCTTAATTCTGATTATATAGAGAAAGCAAGTCTGTTGCTTTGTCCGAGGTTAGTACTGTCCTGTGAAAAATCATGTTTCAGTAAGAAATGTCCCACTTTGGACTTCTTAAAAGGTGGTAACCCAAAGTAAAGAATGTCTGTTTCAGCTGGCCAGACAGAAGGGAATATTATATTGGCATGGTCACAGAATATCCCTGTATCAGGGCTACTCTATTAGACTCAGTAAATAGCTTTTCTTACTACGGGGCTTATTAGCCAACTGCTCAGCATTTAATCTTTATGGGCTTGTCATGTTATATTACCATTCTCGTGTTAGAATTATAACATTACTATCCTTAGTGATTGTACCCTTTTGTTATTGTATTCCTTCCTTCCCTTTCCTATTATACTCATTCCCTAGACATTTGTATATTGCTTGTGTATGTGCTGAATATAATTTTGTTTATTCCCCTTGAAATGCTCACTGATCTTTGTATTTTTGTACCTCTACTACTCTGAATTGACTGTAATTGTGTTTTGTTTTGATTTTAACTGTATTCTGTCACTTGTTTATCTCCACTAAACTGCTCACTGATTTGTATTTCATGTACCTCTAGTGCTCTGTATTTGATTTTAATTGTATTTTGTGTGACTGTATTTGCATTATGTTTGTGCTCTCCCGGGTCGTACCTGAAAACAGGCATTTTTCATGCCTAGCGCACTTACCCAGTTACCAAAAACAAACAAACAACAAATAAATAAAAACTAGGGGTCAACTACCAAATGATCTACCCTGCTCCATTTAAAATATAGTGAAATGGAGATGTTCATTCATTAGGAACCCACAAGAGGCAGTGGACTTTATTCAAAGGTTATGGGGACTCAAATGACCATCAGGGCACCTGTCTTGCATCAGTCTGCTCCTTCACTTCCCTCCCAAACTGCTGTGGCCATGGAAGAAGCATCATATTCCTCTGTCCCTTCTACAAGTGCGGCCTCCCAGAACAAAGACAAATACATAGAGGCAGGCAATGAAGAGCAGGAATTGGACATTCTGGTATGGAAGACAAAAAACTTATATATAGACAACCGCACAGAAGTAGGAGCAGAGGATCCATTCAGAGGCTCCTGTAATGATTCTTCCACTAGGGACTCCAGACCAGATCACACCTCCCTGCTGAAACCAGCCCCAGACACTGTGACCCATCAGAAGCTTACAGTAGCAGACCATAGCCATCAACAGAACCATGCCAGTATGCTGCAACCCAAAGAAGGCATAACACAAGATCATCAGGGAGCTGACTATTCTGGACATAGCAGAATTCTTTCCTCAGTACAGATACAACAACACCCAATGGCATCATGAGCAGAAGTGGTGCAGAGTCATTGGGATTCAATACCTAAAAGACAGGAACTTGACTCGGGAGCCCCCTCTGGCCTGATGATGCATAGGTGACACAGGGCATGTACTTGTTCAACTTACTCTGAATATTTTGCTTATGTTCAAGATCTGTAGGTGTCCTGTATCTATCATTTAAATGGATCTAATTTAGCCAGTCAATCCAGATGTACTGTCAGATGCCCCCCCCCCATGCCTTGCAACTCGTCGGCTGCCTTACTGGGCTAGTGACCGAGATGCTGTCCCTGATGCTTGCCCCCGGTGAGTTCCTGCCACCTGTGTTGAGGTAATGTGCTTGGGATGAAGTAAGTTTACAGCCCTGTGAATCTATCCATTTACGTAGCCCTCAACATAGACCCACTTCCCACTTGCAATAATCCCTCCCCATTAAAGGGACACTGTCAACATTTTTGCATCATATTATTTTTAGGTAAATCCCCACATTTTATGACTGCTTACCTTCTCTAAAATTCATAGATTTTGTTGGCTGTTTTATCTGCCTCTTTGCTTATTAGAACTGAAATGCATGGTAAGGTATAGCTATACCCAGCCTTGTTTTGCTTCAAATCACTGAACTACTCTTATTGCATACTTCCTGAACAACAGAAACACCCTCAAACAGTGCAGCCACTCATGATACAGTGGTCTGCTCTACATCCACTGCACAATGAGTGACTTGATTGTGTTGGGGATGTTTCTGTGTCCAGGAAAGATGCAGTGGGAGCTGGTTAAGAAATGTTAACAAACATGTTTTGTTGTGGTAACACCAGCATAGTGGGCACTCAATTTTTCACTTTTTAAAAGGAAAAAGGGATCTGAATCAAACTACAAGCTGCATTAATAATCTCTATAGAACACAAGCAATAATAAAATGTGTTTTTATGTTGATTGCACGCAGCGCAAGAAACATATTGGGACAGCTTTCTCAGAAGCAGGTTGTGGAGGCGCAGCACTGTTGTGGTCAATGCCCCCACAGCCTGCAAAGGCTTTCCCACTTCTCCCAATGCCATGGCATGCTGCTGGTGACACAAGTTTGGAACCTTGGCACCAACTTGTGACAATTTAGCCGCTGCAATCAGGGGCTGCCTTGTCATTGCAGCATAAGCTATCTGCTGCAATGAGGGAGTGACCCGTCATTGCAGGGCAGGATCTTAACAGAGTGATATTGTTTGTGAACATGGCAGCGGTTTGCCACCGTGTTCACAAATAATATTAACCCCTCCCATTTAGTTGCCAACAGGGACCCCAATCCCCATCGGCTTCACTGCCTGCATTTTAATGTTGCTGATGGGGGAGCCCACTCCCATCGGCATTATGTAAACCCTCCTTATGATTCACCGTCACGGGTGCCCAATCCCCATCGGCATAATCTAAGTCCCTCCTTTTGTTGTGTGCCAATGGGGGTGCCCCAGCCTGCCACATGCTCCTGTGAAATAAAAAACTGTCCTGCAACGTTTTTTTTTTGTAAACCTGTAAAAAAGGAAACTGTCCCTCTGAGGTCTCCGTGCACCCCTCCCGCAACCCAAGCCCACCCACTGTGCACCCTGCCTCCCCACACCCCCCCTCACCCCATGCTTACCTCCGGAGCTCGGCGTGATGATCTTCAGAAGACCAGGAACACATCTGCACTCTTCAAAGCCGACCGCGAACTGAGGAAATGCCAGTAAGCTGTATAATGGAATAAATGTTTTTTTCCTAACTTTAATGCATATCTCAGTCATTTTTGGGAATTGTGGCACCAAATTTTCAACATGGGGGTTTTGTGACCCCTCCTCATGAATGCTTGAATTGTCATGGCATTATTCAGCCCCAAAAGGTGATTTCACAATCACTGCGCGGAATCACCTTTCCGGGCTGATTAATGAAATGACAGTGCCAGTGTTCATGAGGTGGGCTCTCAAAAAGCCTATGTTGCAAATTTGGTGGAAAAAAAAAATGACTGTTTTATGAACGTGCGCTGCGCAGTTGCTACGCATGCACGTAACTTCGTGAATTTGCAATATTTTCATGCCAGATTTTCAACATTTGCATTTTTCACACCTCCTTGTGAACAGTACAGCTGTCATTGTTCACATCCTGGTGAAAATGTGGTTTCGCACTTCCGGCGCAGAATAGCACGATCGCTGTGGGAAATCAGTGTTTGGGACAGATTAAGAAAATGACAGTGACACTGTTCATGAGTAGAGGTCCTCAAATGCCTATGTTGAAAATTTGGTAACGATACTCCATAAAATGACTGTTACAAGCGTGCATTGTGCAGTTTGCACGCAGGCTCATAACTTCACAAATTTATAATATTTTCACTCCAGATTTTCAACATTGCCATTTTCCCACACCTACTTATGAACAGTGCAGCTGTCATTTTTCCCATCCTGGCCAAAATGTGTTTTCACACTTCTGGTGCAGAATAGAGCAGTCGCTGTGGGAAATCACTGTCCTGGACAGATTAATAAAATGATAGTGATACTGTTCATGAGCAGAGGTCCGAAAATGCCTATGTTGAAAATTTGGTGATGATAGCCCATCAAATGACTGTGTTACAAGTGTGTGTTGCATACTTTCCACACACCCTTGTAACTTCGCAGATTTGTAATATTGTCATGCCAGATTTTCAACAGCGGCATTTTTTCACACCTTTTTTTGAGCAGTACAGCTGTCATTTTCACATCCTGACTGAAATGTGGTTTCACAGTTGCGGCACAGAAAAACGCGGTCGCTGTGGGAAATCAGTGTTTGGGACAGATTAAGAAAATGACAGTGGTACTGTTCATGAACAGAGGTCCTAAAATCCCTATGTTGAAAATTTGATGAATAAACGCCATAACATGACTGTGTTACAAGCATCTGTTCAACTGTTTCCATGCACTATTGTAACTTCGCAAATTTGTAATATTTTTACGCCACATTTTCAACAGTGGCATTTTTTCACACCTCCTTATGAACAGTACAGCTGTCATTTTTCACATCCTGTCTAAAATATGTTTTTGCACTCTTGTCGGAAAATAGCCGGTTGCTGTGGGAACACAGCACACCGCTTTTGTACCTAGTATCACTCCTGATTAAACTTTCTGGGGATATTGAACTGAATCCAGGCCCACCCAGCAGTGGGGCTCCCCTGAAAGGATTAACCAAGCAATCTAAGGGATTACTCATATCACATATGAACATCAGAAGTCTTCTAAATCACCTGCCCGAAGTGGAAGCATGGCTCAACGTACACGATCCAGACATACTGTGCCTGTCGGAGAGCTGGCTGAAACCTGGAACCCCTGATACCTCGTGCACCATACCAGGCTACTCATTTATTATGCGGGACAGACCAGGGTCAAAGAGGGGTGGAGGAGTCGCCCTCTACCATAAATCTTACCTGGACATCAGTATCATCACTGACTCAAACCCCCCAACTACGAGTGAATCAATGCATGCGCTCCTGTCTCTTGGCTCTAAAAAACTACATATAATCTGTATTTATAACTCTCCCTCAGGGGGAGTTAATGGGCTCCAGGAAGCACTCCAGCTTACCCTAAAACACATCAATAAAAATGAAGCTGTCATCCTTGGTGACGTCAATTTGAACTGGCTAGGTCCTTCTCACAATACCCTGGCTTCACTAGTGCAAGGCCTAAATTTTCATCAACAAATAACGGAAAACACCAGATTGTCAGGGCCGCAGTCTGGCACACTTATTGACTGGATCCTGACAAACAGACCTGAACATATGACTTGCTCTGGGATCATGGCAGATACCATCACTGACCACTCCCCTATCTACTGCCAGTGGCGCACCGGTTAGCCACCCCCCCACCTCGGCTGGTCACCTCTACGAACTTTGCAAACTTGGATGTAAACTCCTTCCTCCAGGATATCTCAAGCATTGACTGGTTGGATATATACCGTGCGGTGAATGTAGAAGCTGCCCTAAACACATTTCTACAGCATTTTCTTCCAGTACAAATCAAGCATGCTCCAAAAGCCACGCGAAGAGTCAGGGGAAAACAAACCAGATGGCTCCATAAAGATCTCCTACAACAACTTAGACGCAGGGACAAGCTCTGGAAAACCTTCAAAAGCTCTGAGTTGCCTAGGGACTACTCAAATTACAGGCAAGAAAGAAATTCTTGTAGAAAGAACACAAGGCTGGCAAAAAGTGCGTACTATCAGAACCTGCTAAAAAACTCAGCCCATGATCCCCGTAAATTTTGGGGGCAGATAAAAACCTTCCTGGGGACACCTCAAACAGTTACTCCCTCTGACATGGTTATAAGCGGCTCCCATTGCAATAACTCCATCACCATAGCAAATGCCTTCAATAATATGTTCTCTGACCTCTCTTCCTATACCAGCATACTGCCACCAGCAGCCCCCACTGCCAACAATGTGCCTCTTACTGACTCTGCCTCCTTCGCCAGTGAACCTAAACCTAAACCCTACCCCCTCTATTTCAAAGCCATTACTAGCTCTCAGGTTCTGAACCTTCTAAAAAAATTATCGGAATACACCAGTCCTGGCTCTGACCAACTTGAACCTCACCTGCTAAAACTAGCTGCGCCTTTTATCTCCAAACCACTAGCAAGAATTTTCACCTTGTCCCTTACCAGTGGCATAGTCCCAGAGTTATGGAAAATGGCCAGGATCTCACCAATCTTCAAAAAAGGGAACAAAAATGACATCTCTAATTACAGGCCTATTGCTATACTATCCCCTCAGCAAAATCCTTGAAAAACTGGTTGCCACACAGATCCAGGAATTCCTCATACTACTAAGCAGCTCAATGATGCACAGCATGGGTTCAGAAAAACACAGTACGTACGACGGCTCTAGCTAAGTTTACCACCTACATCCTCGCTGGCGTGGATTAAGGAAAGCTCACAGGGGCTGTCTTTATAGATCTAACCAAGGCATTTGACCTTGTGGACCACCCCCTGCTTCTATCCTCCCTATGAAAAATTGGCTGCTCCTCCCCTGTACTTGACTGGTTTAGGAGCTACCTGACAAACAGGTCCCAGGCTGTTAAGTTCAACTCAGCCATCTCCTCCACAGTGGTAACGAATATCAGAGTGCCCCAAGACTCTATTCTGGGTCCTCTTCTATTCACTCTATTTATCAATAACCTCCCAGATGAAATACCTGCCTGTTCCTCGCTCCTCTATGCAGATGACTTGGTTATCTATGCCAGCTCACACAATGTAGAGCACATTAACACATCGCTAAATAGAGCCTACTCCAGCGTCCAGAAATGGTTAAACTCCCACCGCCTTATCCTAAATTCCTCCAAAACTAATGCCATGTTACTTGGCACCACTCAAAAGCTCCGAATGTGTACCACTCCCCTGAACATCCTTGATATAAATGGAAATCCTCTGCAGGTGGTTACCTCCTTTTGTTACCTGGGCATCCTACTAGATCAATCGCTTGATTTAAACCTTCACATCCAATCCACATGCAAAAACGTTAACTGCAAGTTGGGAGCAGCCTACAGAATGAGCTATATGCTTACCTCCTCTGCAAAGCTTGCTATAGCCAGGGGGATCCTACTACCGACGCTTACCTACTGTTCACCTATACTCACCTCTGCCCACAAATCTGCGCTGCACAAATGGGATGTTACATACAATAACATATGTCGATTTGCCGCACAATCCCCAAGACTTCAACATTACTGCCAGCTATATACTGACCTTGGATGGCTCTCCCCCTCGGCCATCAGGAGCTACTTCTTGGCCAGTCTAAATGACTCTATCCTTAGACAAAATCAGCCTGCTGCACTTGCGAAGCTCCTTCTTCCTTCGATTCCAAACCGCATGCTTAGATCTGCTGACAAAGACCTGCTGGATATTCCCCACTGCCGCACCAACAAAGGTACCGGCTCCTTCCAATATTTATTTATTTATTTGGTTTTTGTTTACCGGGTAAGTACACTAGACAACAATGTTGCCTATATTCAGGCACGACCTGGGAGAGTACAGACAGGGGAGACCAGAGTCAACATTAAAGAGTATTTCATGACGCAGCATGAGGTGAGAACAAACATTTGAACAGTATACAGCCAGGTACAGTCATTATCAGTAACGACAAAGAGAAACAGATAACATTACATTAATTATTTTCATCTGATGATACATCAATGACTAAATTGAAATGACAAACAGCAAACAAAACTTAAATGAAGTAGCATTATAACAATAGGATTTCTGCTGGATGTGGGAAACTTTCAGATTCTGGAGACCAGTAGGAAATCAGTAAGTGCCATAGGGAGGAGAAAATGCTAGGAGAGAAGCTCAAGTTACAGCACAAGAGCAGCAGTTGGATTCTAATAGGCGTGCCCAAAGACTCAGTTTAAAGGCCTTGCGGGATTTGGAGAGTTTGATGTGGGAGGGAATGGAGTTCCAGAAGCGGGGGACAGATATGGCAAAGGATCGTTCTCCTTTTTGTGTGAGATATCTGGGAATTTCAAGTTGGGTTTGAGCAGATGCCCTGAGGAGGTATGCTTGGGAAGGCTGAGTTAATAGTTCGGCAAGGTATTTAGGGGACCCCATTCTGATCATATTATCAATTGTACAGCCTGCAGAATAGTGTCTGAGTGAGTCTGGGGAGAGCCAATTTAGTTTTGAGTAGAGCAGGCAATGATGGGTAAGTCTGTGAGCGGAGAGAGCAAATGCATATACTGTTATAGCAGGTGCTCCATTTCTGAGTGCTCCTTTGCTAGCAGTAAGGTAAACCTGACAGCAATATGTTAGAGCAGGGAGGAGAAATCCTTGTGCAATAGCAAGCTGGGCAGCATCATTGAGGGAAGACCTAATTTTAAAGGCAAGACCAAGTTTTGAGTAAACTGTCTTATATGTAGCCGCAATGTGGAGGTTAAAGTCAAGAGATGGGTCATGAGTGACTCCTAGATACCTGAAGGAGGTAACAAATTCAAGAGGGGAGTCATCTAGAGAATGTATCAATAAGTTTGGAGTAAGAGATCTGATTCTTGACGGGGGGCCAAAAAGCATAGTTACAGTTTTCTTAGCATTCATTAGGAGCCTGTTCTGCAGTAACCACTCCTGCAAGCAGTTGAAGTCTGCTTGAAGATGTGCTCTTACTGATAAGGGATCTTTACCACTGGAGAGAAGCACCATGTCATCGGCATAAAGGATTAACGATGAGGAGCAGGGAAGGGAGGGTAAGTTGTTAATGAAAAGGGAGAAAAGTAGTGGGCCAAGAATAGATCCTTGGGGGACTCCAACAGAAGTAGGGGAAAGATTTGAGACAGTGGATTCAATTTGGACAAATTGCAACCTCCCTGAGAGGTAGCTATCGAACCAGGAGATGGTCGACAGGTCAAAGCCAAGGCGGGACATTTTGGAAAGTAGCAGAGAGTGATTCACAAGGTCAAATGCCTTTGTGAGATCGATAAATATAGCCCCAGTGAGCAGGTTCTTATCCATCGCTGTAAGGACTGCATTTGTCAGCTGAAGTAGAGCAGTTGTGGTGCTGTGTCCTGTTCGGAATCCGTACTGGGTAGGGGATATAAGGTTGTTAAGGTACAGGTAATTTCTGACCTGGAGTAGCGATGGCCTTTTTAGAAGTTTATTTAGGTAGAGAGAATGGCAATTGGTCTATAGTTTGACATATTTTGGTATCCCTTTTGTGAACAGGGACAACGCATGATGTTTTCCACAATGTTAGTACCGTTTGGGTTATTATGGAAAGATTAAAGATTCTTGCAATAGGAACAGCAAGGGCAGGGGCTGCCTGCTTCAAGAAGCTTGGCAGTAGCCCATCCGGGCCAGCAGATCCATAGGTGGATACTGATTTGAGGAGATGCAGCACTTCCGTGGAGGAGACTAATGTGAGACAAAAAGGCCCCTAAGTTGTGGAACCAGCTCCCTCTGGACCTCAGACATGCACCCTCGCATCCTTCTTTCAAGCGTGGGCTAAGACTACACCTGGCCACCTTAGATCAATGCACCTGCTTTGACCCTACCTGATCCCTGAATCTCCCCTGTCTCTACTCCCTACTCCCCTGCTACTGATCTCCATACTTCCCCCCTTTTGTTTTCTCTCCCCCATATTCCTACCCCTCTCTCCAAGCACACCTATCTTTATCTTCAAACTTAATTTAATGTATGAATATGTTTTGTGAATGTTTGCATTACTTACTGCTACTTGCGTTGTTTTTTCCTTATTATTTATTGATTCTATCCTCTGTGCTACCTGGGCACTGCCTAAACTAACTACAGATGGATGTTGGTACAGTTAGGCCTCACCTCCTCCCTCCCCCCCTTGCCTACCTTTACCACAGAATGTCCACAGCCAGGGACTGCCTCCGGCTTTTATGCCCAGCCTCGAACCACAGCTCGGCTGCACCTACCCTCCTCCTACCGCTAAAGCCACGTGTCTAAGCTGCTTTTCCTCCCGTCCACCCTCCCAGTTTCCCTCATCCCGACAGTGGGGCCATAAACCTGGTCCCCTAGCTCTGCCGCTGAGATGTCTCTGGCATCTTCCCTCACTTTCCTGGGCAGCCTTGTTGCTGCCGCCTCGCCAGGTTACTGCTCTTCCTCACCCTTCCTGCCACCCATTTTTCGCTACTGGGTGCTTTAACTGTCTTCAATATGGCCCACCCCCTCCCTCCTGACACGCACTGGTCGATCACCTCCGCCATGTTTCCTGTTGCCTACACCCTTCCCTGCCACCCACATCATCCTGCCCGGTCGGGGAACCACACACCCGGCTAACTCCATATGCTTTCCCCGGTAAAGCCGTAAGTTTCCCTAGTGGCTCTAAACTCCCTTTCTTTACCCGTTACCTGTACCAACACTCCCCTGTAACACCTCCTTGCTCTTGGCCTGCTGCTCATTGCCCAGTATAGCCTTTATCATGTTAGACTAGCTGGAACTGCCTCTGTATATGTTTGGAATGTACTCTGTATGTTTTTTGCCTCAATTTGTAATGTTGCTTCCTTGTGTCATCCTGTTTTGTACTCTCCCGGGTCGTGCCTGAAAATAGTCACCTGCTGGCTAGCGCACCTACCCGGTAAACAAAAACTAAATAAATAAATAAATCAGTGTTTGGGACAGATTAAGATCGCACGAGTGAGAGGGGGGAGTGGCCGAGCTTAACTGAGCTCTGTCAGGACTGCTCTGGATTTGTTTGTGGGCAGAAAAAGGCCTCAACGCAAGAGGCCAGTACAAAAGAGCATCCTGCAGCACTGGCAGAAACAGAATGAGAGAGCGAGTGAGGGAGTGGGAGTGAGCGAACTCACCAGTGTGCTGTCTGGACTGCTGCAGATTTCTTTGTGGGCAGGAAAAGGAGTCAATGCAGGCAGGGGCCCAGTAGAAAAGGCCAACCTGCAGCAGTGGGAGAAACAGTATGAGTGAGTGAGACAGAGGGACTGAGTGAGCTCAACGGAGCTCTATCAGGACTGCTGTGGATTTCTTTGTGAGCAGAAAAAGGTGTCAATGCAGGCAGAAGCCCCATACAAAAGGGCCGCTTGCAGTGCCAGGACAAACAGAATGAGCACGTGACAGAGGGAGACTGAGCGACCTCAACTGAGCTCTGCTGGGACAGCTGCGGATTTCTTTGTGGACAGACAAAGGTGCCAATCCAGCCAGGAGCCCCGTACACCAGCGCAGCCTGCAGCACCAAGAGAAGCAGTATAAGTGAGTGACAAAGTGGTAGTGAGCGAGCTCAACGGAGCTCTATTGTGACTGCTGTGGATTTCTTTATGGGCAGAAAATGCGGCAACGCAGGCAGAAGCCAGTACAAAAGGCCTGCTTGAAGCGCTGGCAGAAACAGAATGAGTGAGTGAGAGAGGGGGAGTGAGCGATCTCAATGGAGCTATGTTGGGACTGCTTCAGATTTCTTTCTGGCCAGAACAAGCCACCAATGCAGGTGGGAGCCCGGTACAAAAGGGCAGCCTGCAGTGCCAGGAGACACAGAATGAGCGAGAGAGGGAAGGGGAGTGAGTGAGCTCAACAGAGCTCGGTTGGGACTGCTGCAGATTTGTTTGTGGGCAGAAAAAGGCAGCAATGCAAGCAGGGGCCCAGTACAAAATGGAAGCCTACAGTGGCGGGAAAACCAGAATGAGTGAGTGAGAGAGAGGGAGTGAGTGAGCTCAACGGAGCTGTATTGTAACTGCTGCAAATTTTTTTGTCAGCAGAAGAAGGGGGCAATGCAGGCAGGAGCCCAATAGAAAAGGGCAGCCTGCAGCACGCGGCAGAAATGGGATAAACGAGTGAGAGAAGGGGAGTGAGCGAACTCAACGGAGCTTTGTCAGGACTGCTGCAGATTTCTTTGTGGGTAGAAAAAGGCGCCAACAGAGGCAAGAGCCCAGTACAAAAGGGCAGGCTGCAGCACCAGGAGAAACAGAATGAGCGAGTGACACAGGGGGAGTGAGCAACCTCAACGGAGCTCAATGGGGACAGGTGTGGATTTCTTTGTGGGCAGAAAAAGGTGCCAACACAGGCAGGAGCCCAGTACAAAAGGACAGCCTGCAATGCTGGGAGAACACAACGAGCGAGTGAGAGAGGAGGAGAGAAAGAGCTCAATGGAGCTCTATCGTTACTGCTGTGGATTTCTTTGTTGGCAGAAAAAGGCGACAATGCAGGCAGGAGCCCAGTACAAAAGGCCAGCCTGCAGCACTGGCAGAAACGGATGAGTGAGTGAGAGAGGGGGAGTCAGCAGGCTCAACAGACCTGTGTCGGGACTGCTGCAGATTTCTTTGTGGGAAGAAAAAGCCACCAACAGAGGCAGGAGCCCAGTACAAAAGGACAGCCTGCAGCACCAGGAGAAACAGAATGAGCAAGCGAGAGAGAGGGGGAGTGATCCACCTCAACGCAGCTCTGTCAGGACAGCTGTGGATTTCTTAGTGGGCAGAATAAGGTGCCAATGCAGGCAGGAGCCCGGTACAAAAGAGCAGCCTGCAACACCGGGAGAAACAGACTGATTGAGTGACAGAGGGTCAGTTAGCGAGCTTAACACACCAACGCAATCAACATTTGGCATTGACAAATGCTTTTTTTAAAGTAGGGACTCTTGTCCCAGTGGAGCCCCCATAGTTGAGCTGGTTGTGATGGTTACCCCCCCCACCATATTAGCACGGGTTTGAGAAACAGTTTTTTATTCTGTCTCCCTTACAGCAGAGAACTGGTGTGTGTTTTTTTTTTTTTTTTTTTTTTACTTTGCTTCAGTTTCTTTTTCTTTTCATTTTACTGAAGCACTATGCTGTTGCTGGACATACCGTCAAGGGGACTCGAGACGGAACATCAGCCATTATTGATGGAAGGAGATCCAGAGACCGGGCAACAGAAGAAAAATAAATGCAGGTATAAACACAAAAGAAAAGATTTTCATTGTTTTGTGTTGTGGAGGAACAGAGACACTATTACCATGTCAAGCTTCGGGGCTAGACTTCGGACTATAGATTGAACAGTGAGGATGCAGGAGATGGTATCGGTTTCACAGAAAAGGAAGGGCTATTTTTTGGAGAAAAAATTTTGTTTAAGTTATAGTGGCTTTGTGAAAGTTTGGCTACGCTATGTGCGGGGAAGGTGCCTTCTCTTGCGGGGGAGGGTTGCCTCGCTGTGTCGTCCATTACCAAGAGAAAAAACATGGTCACTCTTCTGTTTGAAAATTCGAGGTACCCAAAGATACACTAAGTAATGGGCACCCTGAATTGGTACTAGTTTTTTAGTGGGCTCTATTGAAAAATACCCACCCGGTAAAGCAAGTGTGCAGGCCAGTCAGACTAACAGAATTTACATACCCATTTTCCAATGCCTAATAGCACCTCACAGTTCACCTTGTTTATTCCTTTCAGGAACTTGAAGGTCTCTGCTGCATCACCCCTTTCTTGCCTGGTCTCCAGTGAGTACATGTTCCATGAATTGAGCAGATCCTCATAAGATCTTTCCTACTTGCCCTAACCATCTTGGTCACCCTTCATTGTACCATATCTAGCCTGTCCTTATCTTTCCTGAGGTGAGGACTCCAGAACTGGGTACAGTACTCCAGATGTGACCTCGCCAATAATCTATAAAGAGGCAGTAATACCACTTATCTCCTATTGTCAGTACCCCTTCCAATATACCCCAGCATCTATTTTCCTTACTAAAGACCTTGTTGCACTGGCTTGCTTGTTTAACAAAGTCGCTAAATGGTAACTCCTAGGTCCTTTTCCTCAGCCATAATGCTCAGCTACCCCTTTCATCCAGTAGTCTGTCCCGGGATTCGTGTTCCTAGATGCGCCACCTTGTACTTTTTGGCATTAAATTTCATCTGCCAAACTTTTCACCACCTCTCCAGCCTTTGCAGGTCACTTCGCATCTCCCTAACTCCCTTATCACTCTCTACTGTACCACAGCGCTTAGTGTCATCTGTGAAGACACATAACTTGCCCAGATTCCTTTTCCAATGTTGCTAATGAACATATTGAAGAGGACAGGACCCAGGATGGATCCTTGTGGCACCCCACTTGTAACCGCCCTCTCTGCTGATTTAACACCATTAATCACAATTCTCTTCCGCCTCTCCTTCACTCAGGTTTCTTCCCAGCTAGCTCTCTTGCTGCACCTAGATACTCCATCTTCTTCAGCAATTTTCTTTCTTTTCTGTGTGTGAATTTAGTGCTCATAAAAGGTGCTGGACTGCCGGCAATGGAACTTGAATTCCTCTTGTTATCCACATGACAGGTACAGCATGGACAATTACAGTGCCGATCTTTTACACACTGCCTGCCAAGCTGTGTCAGCCTTGCCAAGGAGGGACCATACATAGGTGAGAGAGAGGTTAAGGCTCCGGCATTCAGTCCTTGGCCTCTCATGTGAGACTACCAACAACAGTGCCAATTGATGTTAGTTCTGTTAGTGGTTTTGTGATGTGGATACCTGGCCACTGAGAAATGGACTGAAACCACCACAACTCATTTCACATAGGCCACAGAACAGCCTCATGTGACAGTGACTTTTGTCCACTACTGACCTGGGTTGATTTGAACTGGAGACCTAAAGGTGAAAGGATCCTTAGCCCACTACCAATCCACTGAGCCATCCAATTCCCCCTCTTCAGCAGTCTTTTGAGAGGCACAGAATCAAAAGCCTTGCTGAAATCAAACTATAGTATATCCATGACATGGCCCATATACAATAGTCTTGTCACCCAGTCATGGAAAACTATCAGGTTGATCTGACAAGACCTACCTGTCATGACCCATGCTGTTTAGTATTCTGGAGTCAGTTACACTCCAGGTAGTCCATGAGATCCTCCCTTACCACTGACACCATCAGTTTACCCACAACAGAGGTAAGACTGACAGGCCTATAGTTCCTCCACTTGCTCCTTGTCCCCTTCTTATGGAGCAGGACTACATCCATGCTTTCTAGCGGAGCTTCAGATAACTGCATTTTGGATGTATTTTACATCCAGAAATGTGTGTAAAATGTCCAAAAATAGACTCTTTGACTGATCCCTGTTTTTTCTGCTGTGGTGGTCTTTTTTTTTTTTTTTTTTTAAATCCCTCACACCTAACAAAAAGATACTTTTGAAGCTCACTTTGCATTGGCTTCTATTTAATTCAGGTGTAATGTGAAGGGGTTAAATTGAACTAACGTTATTTGCAACCCTGCTAATCAGCTTCAGCAAGGAAGAGTATGTTCTGTCTATGTTCTGACAGTATCTGCCTCAAAAAGCTGAAAGATTTAAAGCCAACCTTGAGATGACTCTGTGCTGGTGGACCAGTGAGTGTATCAGATCACTTCTACAAAGAAAAGAAAGGAGAATCCTGTTGTTGTGTGTGTGTCCCTTGATCTGAAAAGCACAACACCATTGAGCATCCCAGCTAATGCCCACACTGCCTTCACCTGGCTGGTCTCCATTCCTAGACTTAAACTCATCACTTGCTGGAGGGAAAACACGTTTTTTGGTTTTTAATTATTAGTGAGACAGGAGAGACAAGAACTGCTTATATGTGGCATAGAAAAGAGAGGGGAGGAGCAGTTGTGTAGTTGGGCTGGCATTGTATAGCCTGGGGGGTTAGAGTAACAAGTTGTGAATGAACATGGTACATCAGCAGACCTGGGTTTGATTCCTACAACCTCCACGTGCCTATTGTGTGACTCTGAGCATGTCACTTAATCTCCTCAGTGCTCCCAGATCACAACTGAAAACAGGCACTTGTGCCTAGCAGGCCTTACCTGGTTTCCAAAGAATTAAGAAAAACTTACCTGCCCCTTCTCAAATCAGGGGCAGTCTGAGTTGGGGTTGTGCGTTGGGGAGCTAGCTGGGTTTGCTTGGGTGGGGTTGAGGCTTTCAGTGTTGGTGCTGAGGCTGGCTGCATTTTCTTGAGTGTGGGAACTGGCTGTACTGGTGCCAAGGGCATCAGTGTTTACTTGGGTAGTTCAAGGGGGCTGGCAGTGTTGGCGTGAGGAGGGCTATTTGCTTGGGTTGACTGAGGTGACTGGCCATGTTGGTGTTGGGTCCATCAGTGTTCACCTGGATTTGGTTGGGGTGCTGGTATTGTTGGTTCCAAGGCTGGCTGTGTTTACATGGGTGGGGTGAGGCTGGCAGTGTTGGTGCCAGGGCTGTGTTCACTTGGGTAGGGGTGGCTGGGGAGGAATGGGCCATGTTGTGGTTCAAGGGCTGTTTACATTGCTGCAGTGGCTGAAAGGACTGGCTGTGGTCATTTTGGGGGAACGGGCTATTTGGATGGAGGGGGACTCACTTGGGAATGAGGACTCATTAGCCATATTCTTTCAGAGAGAGAGAGACACTGTGTGTGTGTGAGTGTGTGTGCATGTGTGTGTGTGTGTGTGTGTGTGTGTGTGTGTGTGTGTATGTGCATGTGTAGGGTGGACCGGACTGTGTCTGGGTTTGGAGAGCAGACTGTGTGTGTCTTACTGGGGGATGTATGTGTGGGGAACTGGCCATGTTGGCATTGGAAGGGACCAGGCATATGTGTGGGGAGCTGACAGTCTTGGGGACAGGCATGCCACAGGAGCTGGCCATGTCATTCGGGGGTGAGGGTGCCAGACATGGGGACCTGACCATGTTGGTGCCTTAAACTGGTGGTGAAAGGTTATTTTTGGCATATAAAATGTTGGCAAAATATGCCACTCTTGGCTGCACTTTGGGAGGTATGTTTACATATATTTTTGTGTATGGGAGTGGGGAACAGGTTGAAAGGCTACAAGATGGCTGCTGTGTCCATATGGCCCCTTATGATCTTAGGTAGTTTCACATACTGTGCTGCATTGCACAGGGTATGGGGGACATGTGTGTGTGTGTGTGTGTGTGTGTGTGTGTGTGTGTGTGTGTGCACAGCATATAACCATTTGGGTGTACAGTATGGTGCACAGGACCTGACTGTTTAGGTGAGTTGGCTATTAGGAATGAAGGAGCAGACTGTGTATATTGGGAGCCACACTAGTGTGGTGCTGGCCATGTTTGTGAGGTGGTAGAGCTGACTGGTAATTGGTGTGGAAATTTGTGGATTTTTTTCACAGAGTGAATTTCAGCAACTTTGCACATCTCTAATCAGAACTTACTGAGTGACAATGGGTTTCAGCTTACTCTGTGATGTGTGACTCTCCATTAGCAGGCGTCCCACTCTTTATTTGTGGATGTTCAGGGGAATTCACTTTTTCCAAAGAAGTTAAGTCATTCAGTCAAATGATAGATACCACTAAGACAAGGGAATCCTCCTTGGCATCTGGACTGAGCTCTGACAAATTAATGTGGGTATTGGTGCTAAGGGATGGGGACTAAAGTAATGCAGTTACTGCTGATGGATGGCAAACACTGCTGTGATGACCCCTGAGGGATGGGGGCCATAGTAATGCTTCTACCATCATCCCTGATGGATGAAGACCATAGTGCTACTGCTCCTATCACCCCTGAGGGATGGGGGCCACAGTGCTGCTGCTGCCATCACATCTGAGGGATCAGGGCTGTAGTGCTGCTGCTGCCACCATCACAGCTGCAGGATGAGGACTGTGGTGCTGCTGCTGCCATCACACCTGAGGGGTGAGTACTGTACTGCTGCTGCTGCTTCCATCATACTTGCAGGATGGGGACCATAGTGCTGTTGCTGCTGCTGCCACCATCTCCTCTGAGGGATGGGGCCATAGTGTTTCTGCTGCCATCACATCTGAGGGATCGGGCCATAGTACTGCTGCTGCCCCCATCACACCTGCAGGATGGGGGCCATGGTCCTGCTACTGCCGCCGTCACACCTGAGGGATGGGGGCTGTAGTGCTCTTGCTGCTGTCACACCTGAAGGATGGGGGCTTAGTGGTGCTACTACCATCACACCTGAGGGTTGAGGGCCATAGTGGGACTGTATAAGTCTTTGGCATTTTCTTTATAAAGTAATGTAATAAATCAAATCCATTTCCTTCCATATGTCATTCTATGCATCGATCTGCCATGTTTGTAAAAGTTGTTGCATCTTTAACAGAAGTAAGGCAGCAGAAATGTTACAACATTGGTGCTGAGTGTTGGAGTTCAACATTGCATGAGACAGACATACTGTAAAGGGCTATATGGGAATGGGAAGAGGGCCACAGGAAAGGAGGAAGAATAAATAAAGGGGTGAAAAGAGCACAGTAGATGGGCCTGAGGGTCTTTTTCTGCCTCAAGATTCTATGATTCTATGATTGATTCTATCAGCCCTAGTAATCAGATAGAGTAACATTTTGTTGTCTCCTCACATATACTTTGTTAACAAAAACAATAACACAAAGTAAAACACACCTGCAGAAAAGTATGTATGCATTTCTAAAAGTAACATGTTAAAATGTTAATTATTTTCAATTTCCCATCAGCCGGTTTCCACATGTTTCATTGATTAAAATGCAAAAGGGCATAAACAGGAAGGTTTAGCTTTCTGTTGCCTGGATTCACACTTAATTGAAACTGCCCGGTATTATACTGCACACTCATAGTAGCAATAACAAAGTTTGTAGCTTTCTCTCAAGAAAGACATGTCTTTTTTCATAGTCACAATATTGAGGAATCAATGTAGTTTCAAACGGTAATATTTTTTGGGGGTTGCTGAGAGGGAGGGTCTCAAAACATACACTAATACTAGATAAGCCAGTTCTGCAGCCAATTCTTTGAGCACCCTTGGGTGAATGCCATACTGCCCAGTGACGTCATGCCCATAGGGCCCAAGGGGGCATGTGCCCCTCCCATATTGTGATGTTTATTAACAGAAATGCATTTCAAGTAAACTTTTTTAAGGTCCCGTGTGTGGTAAAAAAAAGTAGTGTTTCTTCAAGCTTTTTATGGTGGGGGCTGCGGGGTGGGGCAGGTTCCAAATCAATTGTGTGTGCGGGAACGGGGAACTGGGAATGAAAGACTGACTGAAAGCCACCAGGCCAGGAAATCGGTTTTTAAAAAAGGGTATTTGTTGCTCCAGCTGGGCTAGTGACTGGCTTCGGTACTCAGTGCCTTTAATAACAAAGCCAAAGTGAGTGAGGCAGCAACAGACAGTTGATTGGTGGTAAAAAACCGCCAACCAGCAGCAGCCAATTACAGTGCTGGCAGTTACCACCAATCAACTGTACAGGCAGCGGAGGTGCGAACGTGAAGTAATAGATCACCAAGGCTTTCATCTTCCTTTAATGCCAGCACCACTCTGAGGTACAATTTTTAAGTAGATGCAGTCAGAGAGTTGCAGACGACGAGAGCGAGTCATTGACTGTCGGCAGTAACTTAGACAGCACAGTTGGTCCAGTCGGGTGGGTTCAAGTCCGCACATACTCCAGACCAGAACACTGCATGAAGTTCCTGCCTGGCTGCTTCCTAAAGAAAAAGGTCAGTTAGCATTGAAGGGGAAGGAAGGAAAGAGTTCGCTCAGCTGCAGGTTGACAGGGCAGGTCTATTGCGATCGGGGGGCATGGAACAGCTGAGGTTCATGTTTCTTGTGTTATTTTGCTCCTAGGAGTGACGGGGCACTTTTTCACCCCACTGTCATCCTGACATTGCTATTGTCTGCCCGCAGCAGTCACCCTGCTATTTTTCCGGGACACTGACTGACAGCTCACAGGCAAGTGGACAGCAGGAGCAGCATCGGGAGCTCCTCCTAACAGGAATGCAATGAGAGTTGTTGCACCGTTCTGCTTCTTCTTTTGCCCCTGGGTTAGTATGAGCAGCTCTAAATTGTGGGCCCCTAGAGTCCTGCAGGCAGAGGGCATGATTCCAGTGCACCTCAGAACCCTCCCCCGACGTCAGGGAAATAAAATAATCTGCACACGGTTTGTTAGGGGGATGCCAAAGAGTGGTCGGAGCCAACCATTGGGGCTCCATTTCCTCACTACTTGCACTCAGAAAAAGAGCTCCTAGAGTGGGATAATAGTAACGCTGTGATTTACGAGCATTCGTCCCATGGCAGATGGTTAACCAGCAGCACCAACCAGACTTGCATTGGGAGAAAACCCATGCAAGGTATGACTGTCTGCTGCGCTTGCCTTCGCTGTCTGTGTTTGCTTCAGATTTATGCCTCCTTTCATTTTCTGCTTTTGCCTTCCATGAGTGAGTTTTTTTTAGTATGTAAGACAGCTGGTAATTTGATTACCATCGTGTGCGTGTGTGTTGATTGCGCTGTGCTGTACAGTCCTGTATATGTAGTTGGTGGAGTATAGTGGTGGGTGTATCAGGGGGTACGTGTTAGAGAGCACACAGGCTGCAGGCTTGAATCTGAAAGTGGTTAATTAATCCAGCCCTGTGCAGTGTGCACTGTGCACTGCAGGGCCGGATTAATTAACCATCTTTCAGAATCAAGCCTGCTGCCTGCAAGGGCCACTAGACGACGAGTTGGTTGGGGGTGAGATGAGAGTGACAGTCTACCACACTACCAGTTGTCAAAAATCTTAAAAAAATAAAATAAACATAACATGGTTTGTGGTTTCTTTTTCTTATTAATTGTTATGCTGATTTCCATTCAAGAGCACCCAAGCACTCAAGAGTCTCTCCCAGCCAGCCCTGTCACTTGATTTACCTTGATCTTGAGAGCGAGTGAGAGACACTCTGGAATAGCCCCCAGAGTTGGTCTGTTGGGGTGGGGGGCATACCATGTGTGTTCATCTTCACCTTCCTTATGCATGTTTCTTATCATCAACTCACCAGTAAAAAGATTGCCGTTGTCAGAGTCATTGCCCTGCGGGGCGGGGGGGGGGAGTCATGACCAGCATTCCTGGCCCTTGCTACAACATAGCTGTAGCTACCCAAACTGGAGCAGAAGGACCACCACCCTACCTTAGGTCTGTCACTTTGCTGCTGCTTGCTTGGAAAGTTGGAGGATGATGATGCATCTGCATGCTTTCTCTTTTATCAGGTAATACCTTCCTGTTGCTGCTCCGGTTCTCCCTCCCATGGCCCAACAATGATGATTAGGTCAGATGGGGGGACTCAATCATTGTCACAAGATCTGCACTGCCAAGTGCCAACAATGGCAATCTGCTATGACCTTTGTGCCAGGATAGCAGAATGGCACTTTTGGCACCAGACTAGCAGGGTCGGATGCCTCCGATGTCCCACTTGGGGGATGGGTTCTGTTGCAGTAGTGAGTGGGGGGGGTGGTGACTGTGTCCACCAAAGTAGAGAGCACAGGATGTGGGGAGTGGGCTGGTGAAGCTGCCTCACCACAGGCTTGAGCATCGCTCTCAAAACTCTCTCCCCCATCACATGCCTCACAGCACCATCTAGAAGCACTCAGTGGAAGGGCCATCACAAAAAAGTCAGAGTGTTTTTTAAAATAAACCGAGCAGAGCAAAGTTTACACAAAATGACAGAAAGTTCATTGGTGTTCTCACCAACGCAAACAGCTGGGGTTCAACATTTTTGGTACTGAGGTTGAACTAAACATGCAGCCCTAATAATGGCATACACAACTGCCACCTTTATTTCCGTTACTGGGATCAATACCCTATCCATGGCTACTGTCTTTACTGGGGTGAGATACAGAGATGAGGTACACTGATAAGTGCTGACTTTGACAAAACAGGCATCTGTTTCTTCTGTTCTCAGGCTTTTCAGATTGTGTTAGTGGCCCTTTGGTACCATGCATTCATGCTTAAAGCAGAAACAGTCTGAATTTTCATGATGCTTTGCATTATTGGGGTATATGTGAGTTTGTAATTCTTTGAAACCTAGCTTTGTTGCTAATGCTCTTTCTGGGTAACTCCCATTCCAGTGCCTGCAGTCCCTGGATGGGCACCACTAGCTATAGCAGGGTGTTCAAAAGCTGTGGGTCAATGAAACATTTTATTATGGTGCATCAGGTAAGTAAATTTTATTTTTATCCCAGTTTCGGGGGGTAGCTAGGAGGGGTGATTTTCTTGTTTTCTAATCCTGTTTTTTTCTTTTGTTTCCCCTTCTGCAGTGTCTACAGTACCTCCCCAAACTATATGACAAATTTCAGTAGTCATTTACTTTCCCCCCCTCCCTCAGATGCCTGACTCCTGTGTGTCTGGAACTAGGGCATCATCCTCAAAAGCATCTTAGCAGCACTCCCCCGGTCAACACTAATGTCACCTAGCTTGTCACCTGGCTTTTCATTTTTTTTCTTCTCTGGTGTTTCTTAGCACCTTTTTTCCCTGTTTGCTGCTAGGGTTTTACCAGAAAAACATACAAAGGTGATGTCCGTCATTTACCGTGAGGTGGACAGTGTTCCTTTGCTGTCATGCTCCGTGAGCATAAAGCACAGGGTGGTCTCATACATGAGTTGTACTCCCAGCCCTGATCTCCTGTTTCCATGGAATATATAAAGGCTATGCCCGATGGGCAGGGTGGAGACCATCACAGCAGGTTAGCTAGGCTGGCTTGGCTTCTATGGTATGACTCTTGTCTTGACAGGCTTTTCAGGCTTCTGCATAAACATCATCCAAAGGCATTCAAGATGGAAGTAAACTGTCTTAAGGAGCTTGGGGCAGTGCAAAGCATGTTGTCCATGATCTAATAGCAACTGGTGATACTCTGTCCTATTGTTAGTCTGGAGTCATATCATGAACTGTATCATGACTGTTGCAGATTTCTTTGTGGGTAGAAAAAGGCACCAACGCCGGCAGGATCCAGTACAAAAGGGCACACTGCAGTGCTGGGAGAAACAGAACAAGCGAGTGAGAGAGGGGGAGTGAGTAAGCTCAGTGAGCTGTTTTGGGACTGCTGCAGATTTCTTTGTGGGCAGAAAAAGGTACCAATGCAAGCAGGACCCCAGTCGGGAGAAATAGAATGAGCGAGTGAGTGAGGGGAGTGAGCTCTGCCAGGACTTTACAGTTGCCCACCCTCCTACCCATGGTTCTCTGTAGTAAGGAAGGAGGGGGTGGTGACTGAAGGAGAGAAGGCTACAGTAAGGGGGAAGGATAGGAGGGGCATTACTATCATGGTAGAAGGGAATGGGAGCTCTAAATCGACAACAGTGGGGATAGGAGAGGGGTTAGAAATCAGCAGGGGAGGAGGGGAGGTAGACACAGGAAGCCCAGTAGGAAGTAGACAGGCTGGGAAGGGGTTCAAGGGGGGATGGGAGGAATAAGGCAGAGAAAAGGGGTGAGGCAGAAGTAGGGGGTACAGATACAGAAGTCACAGAGGGTGCAGTTGGTGGGAGTAAGGGACAGGGAAGAACAAATGGAAGGGGCATTAGAAGGGAAAGTGAGTAAGGGGCAGGGGGATACTCATCCTGGGGGGTTCTATACTGAAATGGGTGAGATGGGGCAGAAAGGGGAAAGGCATAGTCATATTTGGGTTGAAGCTGTCCCCAGGTTGACTGCAGGAGGGGCAGGGCAGGCACTGCTCAAGCATGCAGCAAGGGGGAGAAAGAAACTTATTTACTGTTGCATGTGGGTACAACCAACTTGGTGGGGGACACTGTGAAAGTAGTAAGGGGGAGGTTAGAGTACTTGGGCAGGCAGTGCGAGGAGGTTGAGAAGTCTGTGGCATTCTTGGAGGTACTGCTGGTACCATGTGCAAGCATGGGGAGGAAGGGTAGGCTTGAGGAGTTCAAGTGGCTAAGGGATTGGTGCCACATGAAACATTATGGGTTAATGACTAACTGGGGTAGGGTCTGGGGGGAATAGTGACTTGTACGTGGGAGACAGGGTACAGTGGAGCAGAAAGGGTAGGGGAGTATTAAAGGCAGCATTGCTGCCGGACCACTGGAACTGAGGGTTGAGGCACTGGATGCCACACCTTGCGCCACGCTGGCGACATGGGTTCGGAAGCAAGCCTGGGCCGCCAGTGGTTGGCAAGGGAGGGATACGATTGATCGTCTGGAGGACTGCGCTCCTATCCTGGAGTGGGATCCAGGGACCCACCTCTCTGTATCGGCCCTTGGTGACGACCGCGGATGCTACTACAATGGTGTAGTTAAGGGTGGTGGAGTGTGGCAGAGTGGTCTGAGTGTAATACAGAGGCACCACCACCCGGTAAGAATAGAAAGACACAGTGGATGTGTTGGGGGGCACATGACAGTTCTTAGGCATGGTACTTTCACTTCCAAATACCTAAATAGCATATATAAGCAGTCAACATTCGGCATTGACAAATGCTTGTTTAACTGTGACATGCTATTGGTTTTCTTGTGACAGGTGCCTGAAGCTTGGAAGACCACAAGGCTTAACAGATCTGTGACCGACTTCCAGCTCAGAGAGGAGGTCAGGATGAGAAGTGCGGAAGGCGGTATCATTCCTCAGACAAGGTAGGTCTGTGTTTCTTTGTTTTTTCAGTCATGTTTACTCAGCTATTGTAGATTCAAGTCTAGAGAGAAATTGCAGGTAAGGCAAGTCGATTGAGTTTGTTTTTAAAGGCAAGGTAAGACTGCATTCTCTCCAGTCATGTCAGATTTGGTGGTAAACATATTGTTGTTCGGAGACCTCAAGTAGGGAGGTGGATGTTAATGGTGAAGATATATTTTGAGTAATAGTTGTGCATATTTTTGCTCTGCATGGACAAATGTAGACTGAGGTGATGATACACTCAGAATGTTAGTGTCCCTAGGGTTCTAGGCTGTGGTAACAACCTTGGGCTGCACCACTACCATGGTGGGGGAGCATACTAGCCACATGTACTGACTACCTTCCCCACTGACAATATTGGAGCTAACAGAAAATCAAATTACAGTAAGTATGAAGAAATTTCTGCTTTCTGCTAGTTTTGCTCAGCCTCTAGGCAGGCAGAAATGGTGAAGCAATACCAGTTGCAAACTTGACTCCTTTTAGATAAGTTTGTCTTCAGTTGTACAGGCTGCTGGATTGGGTGGTGGGGACGGATACAGTAGACAACTTTAAAAGAGCCTGGGGCATGCATGTGGGCTTAGCAGGCAGAGGGCAGGCTGGTATGGGAGGGAGGGGGCTTCCTAGAGGTAGATCTGAAATATTATGTTGGAGATGGGAGTGGGGAGGGGGATTCGTCAAGGATGGGAGAGGGTATAGACCTGCGGGGTTGAGTTGTTACCTGCAGTAATACTATATTGTGCTGCACAGGACAAAAAAGGTAATAAAATATGAAACTCACCTTAGCACATCCACTGCCTAATGCAAGACAGAGATTTGGGGGTGCCCCTCCACTGCTTTCTGTCCCCACCAAAGAGATAGAAAAAGCTTTCACTGCTTGTTGTAAAATATTAATTGTTCCTTACTTTTATTTCAGATCATAACAGCTGGAGCAGCTCATGAATGGCGAACAGCTTTGGTTTGTCAGACACACACTGTGAGTTCATTTCTTTTTTTAATTTATACTTGCTTGTGCCAGCTGCCACTACCATTTGCTCGTTCATGGTCCTCGACACCTCTCACCCTCCCACATGAGCCCTACTGTCCCCCGATGCCCCCTGGCTTGTTCCCAGGGTGGGGCAACGGCACCGGTCCAAATGGCATGAACATCAGATTAGGTCAGGGGAGTCAGCCTGGGAGCTGAGTATGGGATGGTGAAGTGAGCATCAAGCCGCTGGTTGCGGAGGTTTTCCATTTTTTTCTGGGGGGAGAATACGTGCAATGAATCCGTGTGTCTGTTTGACACCCTGAGCATGCTTGATGCAGGTTGCAGCTGTTCTCCCTGCCTCCACCAGGGATCCATCATGAACTGGGCATCCTCTCCCCTCCCCCGGAGAAGGAGAGCTGTCCAAGGGTCACTCCCTCCTTCCCCCCCGAGCAGCCGTCTGACGACTCAGGTGTGTTCCTGAACCCGGGTTGCCGGCGCCACTAGCGGAAATCCAACTGGTGCACCGGCCGGCTGGCCTGTTACTTCATTTCTGATAATTGGAGGTTGTATTTCACTCTGCCTTGTTTGTTTATCTTTATTAGATACAGGTTATCACTTGCATTTCCACTATGTTAACCTTATTTAAGGATTATTAGAAGAATAAAGTATATTGAAGGTGTATGAACCACCCACTAAACTGAACCTTGAACAGAATGTATTTGTTTTTATCAGCAGTGTTCATTCGATTCCTAAGCAGTCAGTTCCAGCCCTACCCATTGCTCAAGCTGGTCTCCGAAACTGGTGTATGCAGTGTTGCCATGTGCCCGCTTCATCAATTATTACTGCATCTGTACATCACTTCGCTCACAGTACTGCTCTCCACCGCCCTGTGCCCCAGTTCCAACCAGCACCATTAATGCTCTGTTTTGCACGATGCTTCTGTGTGTGGGGGTATCAGCCATGTGGTAAGCCTGTTGATGCTGTGTTTCTGCTGCCGTGGCCCTCTGGTCACTTTCCACACTGTTGCCCGCTGCCTCACATTGTCCTGGAGCTTGCAGCCCTTGCTCAAATCAGTGTCCACGCTGCTGCCCACTACTCTGTTCGCCAGGTGCTGGTAGCTGCTCTGATCCCTGTTCCTCAATCCATCATGGTGGCTGCGATGTCTGCTAACTGTCGTTATGCTGTCCTTCTGTCGGAGCTAACATCCATGTCGGTGGGTACCACCTGATCCATGGTCCCTGCTGCAGCACACTCCTGTCATTGTTCCATTCTCTCGCTCCAGGCAATACACACCACTCTGGTCCTGCTACCTACAAGCTGGTGGCTCTTGTTTGGCACCTCGCCCATGGTCTCTCCTCCCACTGTCCTGACCCTGCTGCCTCTTCTCCAGTACCTCACTGCCCTCTCCTCCCACTCCCCACAACTGGCTGTGACACAAAACCACATCGAGAAGTACAGTGTCCACCAGGGTGAGTTGGTGGGTGGGAAACAACATACCAGTTGTGGAACTCTGTTAGGGCATGTCCTGGATCACTGCAACCTGCTACGGTCGCTCCATGGAACCAGTGTTTCGGGGGGGGGGCATTGTTCAGAAATTGTAAAAAAACAAAGACAAGGCGCTGCGTCAGCATGTGGTCTAAAAGCAAAACAAAATGGTTATATTAAATGCACGCTGAAAATAGAAAATAGAGTTAAAAATCTACGTTTCGACCTTAGGTCTTCTTCAGGAAATATCTAAAAGAGAAAAAAAAACAAGTTAGTGTAGAGGAGAGGTAAAATGAGAGCGATATATATGTGGAGAAAGAAGAAGGGGGAGGCTAAGGGAGAAGAAGTGATAAATGGTAAGATTAAGACAGAATCTGTGAAACAAAAAGGTGATGATGGGAAAGATAAAACATAATGGGAGAGAGAGAGCTGGGGAAGTTCCCAGGTAGAGACTGATTAACAGGGCCTTGTAAGAAGGCTGAAAGGTGACAAATGTGTGAGAAGGAGACAGAAATGGAGACATATGGTGAAAATGAAAAATAAATCAGTACAAAAAAAATTGACTTTAGGAAAAAAAGGGGAGACTGAAAGATGTTAGTGGAAAATAAGTCTATCATTTAAACCAGAGGGCTGCTGAGCTAAGGCGGATGATCAGCTTGGCTTCCATGTTTTTCTATGGTTAGGATCCCGAAGCCCTGCTGAAGGACACAAACAGAAAGGTCATTGACATTGTGGTCCCTGGAGAAAGTGGGATACAATGGGTTTAGCAGTTTCACCATTCCTGACCGCTCTGTAATGTTCCTGAAGCGGTCAGCAAGACGCCTACCAGTTTCTCCAATGTAAATAGCTGAACACCTCCTGCAAAGAATACAGTACACTACATTAGTGGAGGTGCATGAGAACTCCTTGGTGATGTGAAAAACACCTGTAGGCCCCTGAATCTCAGTTACACTGGAAATAAATTTGCAGGTGTAGCAGGAGCCTTGTTGCAAGGTTTGGTACCTGGGGAGGAACTGTTAAGGAGTGGGTAGGCTGCTTTTACCAGGAGATTGCGGGTTAGGTGGCGGGCGTGAGGAGGCAATAGGTGGTTCTGTAAAGGAAGCACCAATGTTAGGGTCAGTTTGCAAAATGGGAAAGTTACTAGTGATGATCCTGTGAAGAGGAGGTGTGCTCTGATGGAAAGGAAGAACTAGTGGAATTCGCCGTTGTTCTTGTGTGACAGTATCCCTCCTGCGGGGGTCAAGGTTACGGGGCATGTTACTGACCTGGGAGAGTGCTCTGTCCACTGTGCTTTTAGGGTATCCCCTGTTGATAAAAAAACTATGCATTATTTGGGTCTGCTCAGCAAAATCATCCTCTTCACTGCATAACCTGCTAAGTCTAAGAAACTGTGAATAAGGCAGGCCATTCTTGACATGTTTAGGATGGAAGGAGCTATGGAGGAGGAAACTATGAGAGTCAGTGGGTTTGTAATAGACTGATGTCTTCAGACCAGTGTTCTGGACTGAGAGTTGGATATCCAGGAAAGGCAGTGTAGAGGAGGATACTTCAACAGTGTACTGAAGGGAAGGATGAGCCGTGGTGAACTTGTCAAGGAAGACTTGGAGGGTCTCCCTGGAGCAGGAGGTGGCCCCCACACAGTCATCAATGTAGCGTTTGTAGAGTTCAGGCACAGTCCCTGTGAATGAGAGAAAAAAACGTTCCTCCACCCAACCCACAAACAGATTAGCAAAGCTGGGACCCATCTTGGTACCCATGGCAACTCCACTGACCTGCTGAAAAAACTGTTATTAAAAGAAAAAGCATTGAGTGTTAGAACCAGTTCTGCCAGACGAGTTAGTGTGTGTGTGTGGGTGGCTGCTGGACTTCCCGCTTGTTCAAGAAATGCTGCAAAGCTATCAGACCATCATTGTGGGGGATCACTGTGTAAAGAGATTTGATGTCCATGGTGAAGATGAGCTGATGAGAGTCACTGAATCTGAACCTGTCAAATAACTGGAGAGCATGGTTAGTGTCTTTAACATAGGAGGGCAGGGACTCAACAAGGGGTCTCATGAGGCCTTCCAAAAATGCGGAGATGTGGGATGTGGGGCAGGAGCAGACAGACACTATGGGACGACCCAGGTTACCTGTTTTGTGGATTTTGGGAAGAAGATAAAACCTAGATGTCTGTGGATGCTGGACTATGAGTCTCTTAGCAGAAGCAGGGAGCTCATTGTTTTCAATAGCAGAGGTGATGGTGGTGGTGACCTCTGTCTGATAGTCAGCAGTGGGGTCCTGTGGAAGAGAAGAATAAAACCTGGTGTCAGAGAGCTGCTGTGTGGCTTCCGTGATGTATAGCTCCTTTTGCCAGACCACAACAGCACCTCCCTTATCAGCTGGTTTAATAACAATGTTCAGAATAACAATTGTTCAGAAATGTCGTACTCCAGTGTGTTTCAAAATTTTAATCTCATTGCGAAGGTTTACATTGCAGTAACTTTAAGTTTTCCCTTCCGTATGATGGTAATGTGATGGGCATACATTCAGTTCTTCAATTATTCAGTACACAGTGTACTGAATAATTGAAGACATTACATAGAGAAAATGATGTCTTACTGCTGGCTGTTCAGATATTGGTTCACAGTCACTGTCAGTCTTTCAGGTCAGTCATCTTTTGGGTCAGTTTGCGTGCATGTGCCTCTATCAGCTCATTACATAGTCCATTATGTGTCTATGGTCACAAGTCACTGACACAGCAGTCCTCAGTCATCCCATCTATCCTACCATGCTAGTAACACTGTGCTTTTTTTTTTTTGGCAGTCACGGTAATGCTGTGAAAAATAACTTTTGTAGATACAGATATAATCTCATGTCATGCAATGTATGTATTATGCGTCAGTACTGGCCTATTTGCATAATCTACAGACATCATATCTTTGCCACCTGCTTGCAAATTAAAGGTGACCTGCAAAGACAATTCACATCCTGCTCACGTCCACACCTACCTTTAGATACAGCTGCAAGAGTCCAGGGATGCTATGAGCATAATTTTGTATGCAATCTACATATTTTAAAAGCATGCCAAAACTTTGCACCAAACACGGAAGCACTCTGCAGGTACTGATTCACTGGGAGCAAGTAGTCATGGGTAATCCACCCTTTCTGTGACATTTTAAGCACCACTACCCTATTTGTAGCAGCAGTGGCTGTAACCTATTATACAATGGCAAAAATGAATGCTCATCCCTGATTGGTTAGACTGAGACTCATTTATACCACCTCACAAACCAAACACTGAAAAAAAAAAGAAAGATACCTGAAAAGCAAAAGCCTCATTTCCAATCAGCTTTCATTCAGGAGAAGGAAGCAGGAAGTGAAGCCGATGAGTGTTCACGAGGTGGGCAGCAAGGAAGGAGCGTATGACTGCTGAGGAACTGATCACAAAAAGGCTTTCATTTACCTTTCTTTTTGTTGGTTTCCTTTTTTAATTCATAAAAGACAACATCTCAGGGGGGATTGTGTGAGGGCTCTGGATTAAAGAAAGCTGAATGGAAACGCAGCTTTTACTTTGGCTGGTACCGGGAAGTACATAAGCCGTAGTCAGGGATGGCTGTGGAATGATTGTTCATGGTGACCGGGGATAGCATAGAAACATAGAATTTGAGGGCAGATAAGGACTGCTTGGCCCACCCAGTCTGCCCATTTCCCTACCTACTGGATAAGTTGCAGATCCTAGTTAACCAACAGCCTACTTTTTCCTACCCCCCCACTTAGAATTGCCTTATGACTGTCCCATGCATTCTTGAAATCCACCACTGTTTTTGACTCCACAGCCTCCTCAGGAAGGCTGTTCCATGCATCCACAACCCTCTCTGTGAAAAAATACTTCCTCACATTACCTCTGAAGCCAACGGCAGTGACAGCATAACTTTCTGATAATGGCTGTCTTAATTTAGGAATATTTTCTATTTGCTTTCTGAGGTGTGGAAACTGTAACAGAACATGACTGCACAGAGTGGGGGGTGGGGGTGAGGAATGAGATGGGGGGCACCCATTACAAATCAACAGAAGGGAACTACTTTTAAAAGTAGTATCCTTCCACAATAAAAAATCTCCAAAAAATAGAATTAAAACAGTATTTTTTAACCCATTTTGAATGTAAATGTAAATGAGCCATTGTATAATAGAAATAATGACCTCCAGGGTGGGTGGGTGTTATGCTGAGATAACATCCCTTCTCAGGTGTTGGATGCCCTCAGCCGGTGGCCTCGGGCCAAACCACCTGAGGCGGGATGTTATCCCAGCATAACACCCACCCTGGAGGGCATTATTCCTTTAATATTCCTATTTTATTACTTCCATTGGGTCTTGATACCTGAAATACTATGTATGGAAATACCTGGACAGGTATATCTACACTGCACACAAAATTATGCTCATAGCAGCCCCCGACTCCGGCAGTGGTATTTAAAGGTAGGTGGGGATGGGAAAAGGCTGTGAATTGTCTTTGCAGGTCACCTTTAAAATTCTGAAGGCATCTGTTACCTGACTCCTGCTAATGTATGCAAATGCCAATAACACAAGACTGGATGAGTTCCTGCAATTTAGAAACCAAATAGCATACATGTGGCAGCATGTAAGTATGCTGGCTTGCTTGGGCATGTATTTTAACTTCTAACATGCCCTAATGCTGGGGCATGTTTTTTTTTTTTTTTTCAACTTAAAGTTAATCCATGTGAGTGTGGACCATGTACTGGCTGACAAGGAAGCATTGCTGCTTCTTTTCATTTATTATATGCTATTCTCTCTGTTTCTCCAGTCTTCATTCAGCCAGTGCAGCAGTAATAGTCATATTGTCATTTTCTCATGTGATATTGTTTAATTTGTGCTCTGTTAATGTGCTCTGAATCAACTTAAAATGAAGATATTCCTATCCCTATTAGTGACTGATAGAATTAGCAATGCCCAGCCTGTTGGTTAAGCAGTGAACTCCTTCATTGCCTGTAGCAGCTGGTGCATGTCCCAGGCAGAACAATCTGTGTAGGGCTAATAGTCTTTACTCCAAGTGTGCTAATAACACCATCTGGTTTGTATTTAGATAGAGCAGGTTACAATCTATAATTCTGTTATTATAAAGGCTTGGTGGTCATTTGTGTGTCATTGGGTAACTGAAGTAGTATAAATGAATGTTTGTGAGAAATCACCTGTTTGTATCACAGCTGAGTTTTGTCACAATACTGTTGTTATGTCAGACTGGCAACCATGTATCAGACTGCATTTGGAGCAGTGTGCAATACTGTAGGCCTTATCTGAAGAAGGATATAAAATTACTGGGAGGGTTACAACGGAGGGTAACAAATATGTTACAGTGGATGGAATAAAAGGCTTCTGATGACAGGTGCAGGACCTGAATATGAACACATTGCAGTAGCGTTGGGCTAGAAGGGATATGATTGAAAAGTTAAAATATTTGAGGGGGATCAATAAACATAGCACCAAGGGGGTGTTCAAACAAGGAGAGTCAGGAAACGAGAGGACATAGGCTAAGATTGGATGGGGAAAGATTTAATAGGGAGATAAGGAGATTTAAGAAGGCGATGAGGAGGCACTACTTTGTGGAGGGGGTGGTGTCTAAATGGAATGCTCCACCAGATGGTGTGGTATCATGTAGGACAATCTGAAGTTTTAAGAAGGAGTGGGATAAAGCAAGAGGAAGGGTTTGGGTGGTGGGGGGCTGTGACAGGTAAAGGAGAAACAATGGGGGAGGAGGTTGGGGTAGCTGCAATCTAGGGTACTAGCTGCACACTCGGGCATATGTTGATAGACCAGTTGGTCTGTTTCTGCTGACAGATTCGTATGTTCATATTTATTTTATATCCATTGCACAAGCCTGGATTATTTATATAGGCAAATAACAATGCCGAGTTTTTATGTGAAATAACTCAGCTGGGATACAGACAGAACATTTCTGACAAACATTAATTTATACCACTTCAGTTGCCCACTGAAACACAAATTACCAACTCTTTATGGCACAACCCCTCTGAATATCTCCCCCCCAATATATGTTTTGAATCTGGTCTGTATTCATTTCACAAACTTCCAGTTGTACATGTAAACAACAATCAAAAACACACATAAACTCATTAGTCAAATAAAATGATTTTATTTTTTTACCAGGAAGAAGGAAGACAGTTTATGAGGCGATAATGCAGCAAAGTAAAATGTTTACATTTTTCAAAACTAATTCCAGTACTTCAAATATACAAGAGCAAGATAACATCAGTAACCAACATCGCATCAATCAGGATAGCAGCAGTGCAGCTGTTACTCATGTTGAAGATAATGTAGAACAACAAGGTATGTCAGTGTTAAGAGCTAATCAGTACTACAATAAAGAATTTGCCACTCCCATTGTTGGATGGTGTGGTTCAACTACAGATAGATAACTATATATATATGTAGTTAAGACTATGTTTATCTTCTTTAACAGACACAGCTGCTGACATGCAGATGGAGACAGAGTTTAAAGTACCTAAAGATTGTCTAGCTAGAGAGGAGTACATAAAAAAAGGGTCAATTCAGAAGTGTTTACACAAGTACCCACAAACAAACTTTGGAAACAGGAAAAGATCTTTTAACAACGTATGGTTCTCAAAATAAATTGGCTAGAATACAGCAGTGCATCAGATGCAGCTTTCTGCTTCCCATGCAGAGTTTTTGGTATTGATACAGCAAAATATGACACATTTTCTCTTGAAGGGTTTAAAGACTGGAACATAGACTTCGAGTCAAGTAGAGGTTTCAGTAGACATAATAGCAGCAAACAACATCTTGAAAATATTGAAAAATGGAAACTCCATCTTGTTACTAAACCGCTAGATGAGCAGTTATCTGAACAGAGGGCAAAACAAATGCATCTAAAATCAAATCAGAGACAGAATAGGTACAATGCTGTCACCCACCTTGTTGATATTACTGCTACGCTGGCTCACTTGAGACTACCATTTAGAGGACATGATGAGTCTGAGGAATCAGCTAACAGGGGTGTATTCAGATAAATTGCATCTTTACTTGCAAGATATGACCCAGTGCTTAAACAACACTTAGAATTGGCTTCTAAAAACCAAAAGGGCTACCCAAGTTACCTGTCAGCTCAAAGTCAGAATGACTTAATCATGAGTATTGCAAGACATGTGAGGACTACAATAATTGATGAAGTAAAACAGTCTGTATATTTTGCAGTTTGCCTTGATACAACTCCAGATGCTTCAAAACAAGACCAGTTATCTGTGGTTTTACGTTATGTTTGCAGAGATGCCACAATTCATGAATCATTAATTAATGTCATTCATGCAAAAACAGGAGCAGGTGACAGTTTAGCAAACTATCTTTGTGAAACACTGCAACAGTTTGGCCTTAGTATTTCTAATGCAAGGGGGCAAGGATATGATGGCTGCGCAGCAATGTCTGGGACTTACAGAGGGGTACAGGCCAGAATTAGAGAATCTTGCAACAAAGCACATTACATTCATTGCTATGCACACCATTTAAATTTGGTCGTTGTTGATACTTGCAGCAAAATTACCCCTAATCGTAACTTTTTTGGTGTCCTTGAGCAGTTATACACATTTATTGAAAATTCCACTAAAAGACACAATCTGTTTCTTGCTGTACAGGAACAGTTCTTAACTGACAATGCTTCACAAAGTTCTCAGAGAACACATACTCTTAAGCCACTTCCTGGGACTCGGTGGTCTAGCAGAATTGTTAACTGTAGAGCATTGCTTGCAACCATTGAGTCTGTGAAGCAAACTTTTGCAAAAATTCAAGAAGATGTCTCTTTTGTTAGAAAGACTGCTAGCATAGCCATGGCCCTCAGCAGATCAATAGAATTTCATTTCAGCTTCTATTTGATATCTTTCAACAAGATTTTGTCCATTACAAATGTAGCCTCAAAATATCTTCAGTCTATTGAATTAGACATATCTGTGGCAGCTGAGATGATTGAGGATTGCAAAGCTGAGCTACTGTCATTAAGGACTGATGAAAGCTTTGAACAGATATGGCTTGAAACTGAGATGCTAGCATCCAAAATAGATGTAGAATACATTGAGCCATGTATTAGAAAGGTGTCCAGAAAACTCGATGCAATCTGGCAAAATGAATCCAATTCATCTAGAAAAGATAAAATCCAATCTGAGTTCTACTTTGCAACCCTAGATCTTTGTATACAGGGAATAACTGACAGATTTAGCTCTGAAACACTCCCATTGCTATAACATGTTAGTTGCCTAACAAATCATTCTACTGAAAAGCTTGGCAATCTGAAAAAGCTAGTAATATATTATACAGGAAACCTAGATGCACATTTGGTAGAACAGGAGTATAAACTCCTGATCCATAGACTATCTAGGGAAACAACACCACCAGTTACATTAGTTGATGTGTATCGATTTATCTGTGATTGTAATCTGCAAGATGCATACTGTCAAATAGAAACACTCTACAGACTGGTTCTCACTCTCCCTGTAACACCATGCAGTAATGAAAGAAGCTTCTCTGCTTTGAAATTTATTAAAAATTGCCTAAGGACAACAATGGGACAAGAACGTCTTAATGACCTTATGGTTATTGCTGTGGAAGCTGAGAGAGCTCAGTCTGTACAACATGACAAAATCAGAGATTATTTCTGGAACTTGACCGATCGACGGTAGGTCACACAGTTCACCACAACTTAAAACAGATGTAAGCACAAAGCTGGTTAGTTAACACTGAACTAAGGGACTGACAGTGGGGAAATCATGTCACAGCAACGTGACATGACGGGTCAGCCAGCAGTAACAGCATCATTTTAAAATACTACCCCAGAAGTTACAATTAGTATTTCAAACAACAGGAGGTCTTGCTATATTGTGATTCCTAAGTCTGTATGTGAAATGTGTGTACTATGTAGCTAAGTCTGGGTTTCCCCTGAAAAAGGGACCTTCAGGACTCAGTGGGCCTACCCAGTTACCAAAATTTAATACATATATGCTACAAAGCAAGCTGCATTCTGACTATATGCATTTAGCTACAGCACTTGAACTGTTCCGTAGAAAAAAGGGTTAATCCTATGCAAGAGCATAGAATGTTGTGCTGGAGTTTGGTTTTCAAACATCTGTCTCTGGTACATGTCAGTGTAACCATCAGACTCTTTACTCCACCTAACTGAAGTCACACTGGCAATTGTTTCTATGCACCAGTTCAGTTCTGGTAAAAATCGATCTGTTGAATCAACCGTTTTTCTTCCTCAGTATCGAATTGCTGTCTATGGTACAGGTAGTGTAACTAGGTATTTAGTGGTAGATTTAGTGTAGAAATTGTTTTTTCTGTTCCCATCCGTCATTCTGGTTGGGAACTGAAATAAATTGGATTATTTCGCTTATTTGTGTTTTTCTCTAATTCTCTTGTGGGTCCCTGTTTCAATCGTTTCTCTATGCTTTTCCTCCTATATTCAGAGTTCTGATCAAGATCAGGTCTCAGCCCTGCACTGTGATTCTGATGGGACCAGTTTGGGCCGGACAACCTTGGTATCCTCTGCTTCTGTCTCTAGCAGGGTTTCTTCCCTAGTTTCTGCCCTGAAGGCATAACCTCCTGACTTCCTTTCAGGGGAGGATTTGGTATCCCAGCCTTCAGTCTATCGGGCTCAAGGCTTGGCTCTTGAAAAGTTAGAGTATGCAGGTCTGAATCTCTCCCAGGGAGTAATGAATATCCTTAAGTTTTCTAGGAAACCTTCCACTAGAAAAACTTACAATTCTAAATTGAAAATATTCAGTATCTGGTGTTCTCAGAAAGACATACAGCCAAAGTCAGTGGGCATTTCCACAACCCTGGACTACCTGGTTCACCTTAATTGGTTAGGCCATAGGTCTGCTACCCTCAAGGTTCACTTAGCAGCTGTGCCTTTCTGTCTGCAGGGAAGCAATCTTCCCTTGCATCTCATCCAGTTTTCATTAAGTTTTTCAAAGGTCTGGTTCACATTACCCCACCCTCTTTATAGAGCCCACACCGGCCTGGGATTTAAAAATCTGTATAGCACAGCCTATGCAGCTCTCTTTTTGAACCATTATCCTCTGCTGAGCTTAAGTGCTTGACATGAAGACTGTGTTCCTGGTAGCGATCACTTCTGCCAGGAGAATCAGTGAATTGCAGGCCCTGTCAGTGGAACCTGACTTTATTTCCTTCCTCAGGGATAAAGTGGTCCTAAGGACAAACAACGTTTCTTCCTAAAGTGGTTTTGGATTTTCATCTGCACCAGTCTGCCTCTGCCTGTCTTTTTCACTGACCATTCTTCTTCATGAGAGAGAAGGTTGCACAGTCTGGATGTTAAAAGGGCTATCAGCTATTACATATAGCAAACCAAGGCTCACAGGAATGATTGCACTCAGTTATTCCTTAGTTATGGTGAAATAGGTAAGGGTCGGCCTGCCACTAAAAGATCTATTGCCAGGTTGATTGTCTCCTGTATCCAGTTCTGCTATTCAAAACTAGGTAAACAGTTGCCCTCAGGCCAGAGGGCACACTCAACTACGGGTACAGCTGCATCCTTGGAAGCAGCCAGGTATATTCCCTTGGTAGAAATTTGCAAAGCAGCCACCTGGAAAACGGTCCATACATTCACCAAGCATTACTCCCTGGATACCCAGACTAGGAGTGATGCTAGGTTTGGCACAGAAGTACTTCAAACTTGTTCCCAAAGTAAGGTTCCGTTATCCCTCCTCCAGGGGGGTACTGCTTGGTAGTCTGCATATAGTCAGAATACAGCAAGACTTCATGTTGTTTTAAGAAAACATTACTCACCATAGTAATGTTTCTTCTAATGGAGTCTTGCTAATGGAGTCTTGCTGGATTCTGACCTCCTTCCCTGCCTTCCCTCTCAGAACCTAGTTTTTTAGGTTGTGGGTTTGCAGGTACAGAGTTGTATCCCAGAGGTGTACCTTTCAGGTGAGTGTTTTTCTTTCTGAAGTGATTTATTGTCATTGTATAAATATTTCAACTATCTACACAGATTTTTTATTGGGTTCTCGACTTCAGTCTTTTGTACCCAAGCATTGTTGCATATGGTTTAACATTTTTAAAACAGTTTTGACAGCTGTCAGTTAGTATTGCTCATAAGAATCTTATGTTTACACAGACATGTACTGGAGACAGAGGTTTGAAAACCACACTCGAACTCAACATTCTATGATCTTGCATAGAGTTAACCCTTTACTCTCTGGAGCAGTTCAAGCGCTGGGGCTAACAGCATGTAGTCAGAATGCAGCTTGCTTTGGGGCATACCTTTCATACGCATTGATGTAACAACATACTGTTTAACAAGTGTATATGGGATGCTACACCAACTTAAACTGTATTTCATGAATTCATATAAGCAGGACAATAAAGTTTGCACTGTATCATACAGTGCCTGCAGTATCAAGCAGCAGTGCTAATCAGCTCAGTACTTCCTTGTGCTATTTATAAATATGAAGCACCATACTTCTCTACAATTATTATAAACATTTTTCATTTTGTGTTTAGACCCCATGAGTTGAAGGTGCATAACACACCAAATTTCTGTGTAGTTCAGTTATATAACAATTAGTTGACCAACAGAGTTCAAAGCAGTGCTCAACATTAATAAAACTGTTTACTGGAAATATAACATAATGGGTTAATAAATAGCACTTAAAACTACTTGGCTGAGTTGTACTATGTACACTTTTTGAGTATGACACATGGTTGATAGATGCCTTTTGTGAAATATTGGCCCCTCTTAGACCACAGTGTGCACATAGTTTCAACAATTGGTACTACTCTACCTACTGGTCAAGGGACTTTATGACTCTTTCACACATCTAATGAACCCTTATACATGAAACTGGCATGGTTAGAATACCAAGACATATGCCATCTCATCCAGTAGCACAGTGATCCCTGTCTCCACTACCCTCTCTGTGTAGAAAAACAATACTTCCTAACATTTCCCCTTTGCCTGCCCCTTCTCATTTCAACATATGCCCAGTTGTTTTGCACTACACCTATATCTCCCTCATGCACACTGTTTGGCTTTAAGGTTCTGGAATGTATCTGCAATGTTCTACAAAAAAATCCCTAATCTACTACAGCGAGTACATATTGAGGTATTTTAATGAATCTGTACTCATGGTTTCAGCCCTAAAAGACCTGTACCATGTAGTCGCCATTCTGTGCAGTGACTGCTCCACCCTATTAAACTCCTTACAAAGATGCAACCTACAAAATCCCACACAGTACTCTGTGTGAGGCTTCACCAGAGTTCATATATACAATAATTATACCAACATCTCTCAATATCTGCTAGTGATACCTATGCCTGTTTGCACCACAGTATGCCGCAGATCCTCCCTGCAGCCTTATCACTCTATGAAGATACAATGCAGGTCCCTTTCATCCTTGGCGATTATCGGCAACTCCACCAATCCTGTAGTTATTCCAAAGGTTACATCCTCCTATGTGCATTATTTTGCAGTTCTTTGAATCGTAATCCAGTTGTCACTCCGCAGATCATTTTCAAGATTCCACTGTAACGTGCATCACCTTCTCCAGTCTGTCTGGAGTATCCACACTGTTACAGATCTTGGTGTCATTTGCAAACAGGTAGACCTTTCTCTCCAGCTGTTCAATAATGTCAGTAATGAAGACATTAAACAGAATGGGCAAAAGTATTGGTCCCTGGGGATCATGATCTCACACACGCACACACACACGTGCGCGGATCTTACTGCCAGCCTCTGCATCCTGGCAGCCACTTCCTACACCAATTCCCCACATTGTGCAACATGCCCAGACTACTCATCTTGTTAAGTAACACTTTGCAGTATGTGAGACGGTGGCAAAAGCCTTGTTATACCAGTTTTATACTGTTACCATACTTGCCTCACCTGTTAATCAGTTATGCAGTGGTGACTGATTATTTTAACTGATGTAACACAACAAAAATATCATGCAGTAGTTGCAACTGCCTGTCCTACTGCAAAAACTTTTGTTTTCAATCTCTATTTGTATTATTGTGTATGGTAGAATGTTGTTATGGATAGAAATCTATAACTAGAATGGAATTGTTATGCTGCAGTAGCTATGTCATCACAGCTGTTATGCTGCACTAGCTATGTCACTACTGCAGCATTACAGCTTGGAATGCTACCACATAGCTGCTTTCCTCAATCCAGTTAAGCTGGAAGTTGATGTTTTTTTTATTTTTAAACTTAAACGTGCAGAAACATCTGCAGCACACTGTGTCAGTTAAAAAAAAGAACATGTTAAAATTTCTATTCTTTGTTGTCTTTACTAGCTTGTTTTGTGTGATTTTTCTGTGCTGTGACTGCCCATACACTATAAAAGATTGTGTATGAGTAGTCATTCACAAACAAGGATATTCTCGTATCTCGAGGTTCCCTTTATAACAGACCACCTCTCTAGCTGCGCTCTTGAGGTAATCTGTTACCAAGGAAACCTCTCAATACAAGAATATCCTTGTTATGTATGACTGCTCATACACAATCTTCTATATTATTATTATTTATTTTTTCTTACATTACTGTGACTGTAGTTGTCTACTGTGAACTTTTTATTGTTAATCTACCCTTCCCATGGTCGAACCTGGGAATGAGCTGACTTTCATTCACTGTGCTTTTCCAAAGTACAGAATTTTACATAAATAAAAAAAACACAACAGATGACATGTCATTATTATTCAAATATAACATTTATAGTTGACTATAATGAAATGAAAATTGAAATGGTGAATTCCTATCATTTAGAAGTTAATGGATCAGCTGCAACTGGACTAAGCAGTTCTGTGATTTATATATGGTAAAACTGAACTTGTGCATTTTGTGAGTCTTTTATGATAAGACTCGCAACATGCACAAGTTCTTACTAATTCTTAAAAAAAAATTAATACAAAAGGTAACACTGTAAGTAGAATGATCAAAGGACAAAAATAATTGATCATTCCTCTAACCTACATCAGTATTATGGTACTTAGCTTGTTGGGGAACAGCCTTCTGGACTGCTAAAAGACACCAAAATGCACCATTTGTCCTCCATTTTTCAACATTTTCCTGGGGGGGCATGCCCCAGGACCCCCCCAGAGAGGTTGAGATTTTATGCCCCTCCAGAATTTCTGACTGCATGATGCCTCTGATACTGCCCTGTGACTTTTTCTGCCATTAGGGTTTAGAGCCCCTTCTGGACCCTTTCTCTGATAAATACTGGTTGCTTCGTTTCAGAAATGCCCCTGATAGCTGCTTTGATGCCACTTTCAGGCAGGGGACAGCAGTCTTCTGTTGTGATGGAAGAGCAAAATTCATCCTTCAGGATGGCTGATTTTTGTTCCTCCCCCTCTTGCAGCCTAACAATATGCACTCATGTGTTCCCTTTTTCCGTAATATATATCTGAAGAATTGTTTTTCCCAACCACTAATACCCTCCTCAACACATAGCTCCATGCCTGTCTTTGCCTCCCTGACACTCAATCAATCAATCAAGTCTTTATTTAACCAGTCGTTCATCATTGAGCAGAAGCTCATTTGCAAGATGGACCTGGGTAATTATGGACACTCCTCTTTGCTCTCCCCCTTCATCCTCCTCCCCTGCTTTTCCTTGTACTCAGAGAAATAATTTTTCATGGCCCTCACTGCTTCTCTGACACCTTCTGAGAACCTAGGTGGTCTCTTGTTCCTGTTTCACTTTGTAACAATTCTTGTGCATGACTTTGTTGCCTCAGGAATGAGTCCCTTGATTGCCCTACCCCCCTCCATCTTTCCTCTACACTTCTGGTGCTCTCCCTGGAGTCAGCTTGTCTTGGACCATCTGCCTCATCTAGTATTGTGCACTGTTGATATCTCTGAAAAAGAGAGACCTTGCTCTCAATTTGCCTTCCAATAAACATTGATTGATTGAAACATCAAGAAGCAGGATGAGAGCTGGTAGTTTTTGAGGGACACCAGTAAAACTACAAAGTCAGCTAGTGTGTTATTTTATGACTTGTGGCTCTGAATCTCTGTGCCTTGGCCACACATGAGTGGCAGACACACAGAAGGAGCAAATTTTATCTTTTAAAAATGCAACTTTTGCGAGTCTCTGTGACACCAAGTAACCATTTCTGGGTCAGGTGCCCCTATTTAGCAAGCCCCTGCTGTGAGCAGGGTGAGCACATGCAGGGCGTGCATCAGCATGTGCGGAGACGTGCGCAGAGACACGCGCATTTGCACGTGTCAGCTGTGTTCGCTGAGGATGACTGGGACCTGGGTCAGCACCTTAAACACAAGGTAATTCACTCTGTACTTGTATAACTGACACCAATATGGAGAAGGAGGGGATATGTTGTTGTTCAGTTTGCAAAATGCTTATAGCTGGTGATCAAGTCTTACAATTTGTGTGTAACAATTGGGAGTTAATAGATGTTTTGAGGAAAGAAATTAACATTATCCACCATAGACTGGTGGTTAAAGAGGAAATCAGAGTGCTGGAACAATATATTGACCAAGCAGCAGCTGGACCTGGTCAGGAGTGCCCATCCCCAAAATTAAAAATGTATTTATTTTATTTATTTATTTAGCTTGCGTTAACCAGGTAAGAACACTAGACAAGACAATTGCCTATTTTCAGGTATGACCCGGGAGAGTACAGGAATAACAGATCTAAGTACATAAAATGACATTGTACAAATTAGACATGTTACAGTTCATGTGAGGACAGTATGATTACAGATTCAACACAGCATACGAAACATAGTAAGGCATAGATTATACAGTATGTACATAAGAAAATAAACACCTTGTGGAAGCTAATAGCAATACCAAAGGTACAGTATTGAGATCCTTCAGATATGACACTATATACAGCTTAGCGACCTCATGGAGTTGGGTCTTTTGTCCAGGAGGACCTCCAGGGCAAAAATATCATATATACACATACAGATATAAATAATACATATGGGGAGGGTGTAGTGGAGGACAGGTGCACCATACATAAGGTGCCAAAGAAAGGTAGAAGGAACATTGGAGGCTCAGCAAATATTCCCCTGCATAACAGCTTCCAAATATTAACGAGCCTGGTATTACTGCTGAACTGAATCAACCTAGTAGGTTAAACGCTCTGGATCAAACTAGCAAACCACCAGTAGTTGTTCAAAATCAGCAGAATTTGGATACCTTGAGGGAAAAAGAAATTCCATGCCATGTCACACAGAATGTACTAGTGGTGGGGGACTCTATTTTAAGAGCTACAGACCAGATCCTGTGTAACAAATGAAATGAGTACACCACAGTGAGAGTCCTCCCTTGGGCAGGCATAGGGGATATTAGGCAGCTCCTTCCTGGTTTACTGGATAATACCAAAAAAACAGTTACTGTACTACATGTAGGTGTAAATGATGAAGGGAATTGACATATGATAGATATACATAGAGATTTCGAACACGTGGGGGCAGCACTACAGGACAAGGGATGTAAAGTTCTGATTTCTGAAATTCTCCCAGTCCCTAGTGCTAGTTTGAGTAGAAAAAATTATATAAACCAGCTAAATGGATGGCTGAGATGGTGGTGCCATAGGGAAGGGCACACCTTTATTGGACATAAGGACCAATTTCAATGATGTAGCTTATTTGCACCTGACGGCTTGCATCTAAGCAAGATGGAGAAAATAATTCTGGCATACAAACTTTGGGCTTCAATTGACCTTCATTTAAACTAGTTATGAGGGGGGGATCACAGGCAGTTACACATTCTAGGGGAAAAAAACATCCACAGCTACAACCCCACAACATTTAAATTGCTTGTTATTAAATGCCAGAAGTTTGATAAATAAATTTGACAAATTAAGATATGTACTGGTCAAGGATAGAATTCACATCTATGCTATCACAGAGACATGGTGAGACAAGGAAGATGTCTGGGATGAACAGGTCCCTGGCTATGTATTATATTCCAGGGATAGGATCAAGACCAGAAGAGGAGGAGTAGCATTATATATATATGATTATTTGTCATCAGAACAAGTAAAAACCAGTGACTGGGACCCCCTAGAACTAATCTGAATTAAACTTACCCTCACAAAAGGACCTAAGGTTGACACTGGAGTAGTATATAGACCTCCCTCATATCTTCTTCCTGAGGATATGTCACTCCTGGGAAAGCTACACACCCTTACAGCAGGAACAAATTGTTTACTCTTGGAAGATCTTTACTTGCTTAGTATTGATTAGACCAATCTTACAGCTAAATCTGCTGTAGAGCAGTGTTAAATTGAACTCTTTAGCTCAGCAGGGCTTCAACAATTTGTGACTGAAGGAACCAGAGGAGACCACACCTTGGACCTACAGTAGTTCTTTGTAACATGAATGAAGCTATACAAAATTGTACAGTCTCTCCCCCACTAGGCTCAGGTGACCATAATATGGTTAACTTCACCTTATTAAATGACACAGGCAACATTAAGGGAGATACTATTATTTATAATTATAGTAAGGCTGATTGGAGCAGTATGCGTAGAGACCTGGAAACTTGGGCCTGGGAAGAAGAGTTCAAGGATCTTTCTTTGAACCAGATGTGGGATACCCTAGAAAGTAGGATTAGTTTACTAGTCAATAAATATGTACCCTGAAATAAAAAATATAGTAGCACTAAAATAGTGCCTGTATGGATGACAGCAAAAGTTAAAAGGTGTATTAAATAAAAAAAAAGGCATATGTAAAGGCCATAAAAAGCATTCAAGCATCCTGCTGGAATTTATATCAAAAATCACCTAAAAACACTAAGAAAGGGATTGTACAGTCCAGAAAAAAGTATGAGCTACATTTAGCTAATAAAGTAAAGGATAACCAAAAACCTGTTACTCTTATATAAATAATAAAAGGGGAGGTGTTAAAACCATTGGCCCATTAAAGGAAGATGATGGGACAACTATTACTGACAATAGCCAAATGGCCACTAGTTTTAACAAATCCTTTACTTCAGTTTACAATAACAAATCATGCAATACAAAAAATCATCTACCAGGAAGGGGTGACCCTAGTTTAGTAATTGACTTTACCAAAGTCAGAGAGAGAGAGACCGCTAAAAATGGATCCTAAAAAGGCCCAAGGACAGGATGGGTTGCACCTTAGACTTATTAGGGAGTTGGTTGATGAACTGACTGGCCCTATTACAACTATATTCCAGACTTCTGTGGCTTTGGGTGAGGTGTTAAGTGTGTGGAGATTGGCTGATGTGGTTCCCATACATCAAAAGCGGTCTAAACATATAGTAAGCAACTATCGATCCATAAGCTTGACAGCTGCTTTGGGGAAGATCATGGAGGGGATTATTAAAGATTTTATGGTACCAAATATGCAGGAAAGAGAGGATATTGACCATACTCAACACAGCTTTGTCAAGGGACATCCCTGCCAGACAACCTTCTGGAATTTCATGGAAAGGTTAATCAAGTATTGGATGAGGGAGGCTCAGTGGATGTTGTCTTTTTGGATCTATCAAAAGCGTTTAACAAAGTACCACATGGTCAGCTAATTGACTCCTTAATTGAGCAAGACATTCCAGGCAGTATTACCAAATGGATTGCCTCCTGGCTAAGTGACAGGAAGCAAAGAGTCTGCATAAGGGGTACCTATTCTGATTAGTCCAGTGTTACTAGTGGGGCCCCCAGGGTTCTGTCCTGTGGCCAGCATTGTTTAATGTTTATATATCATCTATGAAAACTAAGAGTAAGACTTGGATGTCCAAATTTGCTGATGACACAAGGTTAGGTCTTCCAGTAAATAACAAGAAGGATGCAGAAGTATTACAAGAAGCATTGGGAGAACTGGGTGATTGGGCAAGGATGTATAAACTTACATTCAACACTGACAAATGTACTGTGATGCACCTGGGTTCCAAAAATCTTAAACATTACTATAGATTAAATGGATCCATATTAAGAGACGTTACAGATGAAAGGGACCTGGGAGTTAGAATTTCAAATGACCTTGGTAGTAAGGTACACTGCAATCAGGTAGTTAAAAAGGCATGCATTATTCTAAACTGTATTAGGCGGCATATTAAGAGTAGATGCAAAGAAGTCCTCTTTCCACTCTATACTTCACTGGTTAGACCACACATCGAATATTGCGCACAATTGTGGGCACCAGGAGGAAAAACTGAAATTGGAGCACTGGAGAGGGTACAGAGAAGGGTGACCGAATTAATTAGAGGGATACAACATTTGGAATATAGTGAAAGACTGCAGAAATTGGGTATGTATAGTCTTGAGTATCATAGGCTCAGAGGGGATATGTGAATGGTGCATAAAGCCTTTTTAAACCCAGACTTGTGGAACATGTTGAATCTGGACATTAGGGAACAAAGCTACTATATAAGAGCACACCTCCTGCAGATCAAAGGTAAAAGATATCGTAATAACAAAAGGAAATACTGGTTCTCTGTAAGATTACCAAAAATGTGTAATAGCCTCCCTATAGAGGTAGAGGCAAGTAAAACCATTGAGGAATTTAAGCACAGGTTGGATAGATACTTAATTAACATAAAAATAAGGGGATACTAATAAATGATGAGCAATACGGACTATCAGTCTTCTCTGCTCTGAACTACCTATGAAACCTATACAGTGCAGTTTAATGAACTGCAGTTGGGAAGAGTTCCCTGATTCTTTACTGGTACTTTACATGTTTTATATTAAAAACTTAAACATTTATGATTTAAATAAAAACAAAACCATTAAGATGACTGAACGGAAACAAGTTCTTACTGCATGGGGGTCTAATCTGAAGGAAGCCATGTGTTTTACAATGAACATTTGGTAGCAATTAACCCCCCTCCCCATAAAGGGCAAAAAAGAGTAAAACACTTCCCTCATCATCCCCCCTCCGTCAACTTCATAAGGAATTCCAGGTCCTAGAGAACAAAGTCTGACCGAGCCCTGAAAGGCTTTTACCGTATTTTGAGCCAAAGTCACATTCTGTGCTATAGTAAACTCGATTTTGCAAATTCATTGGTTTCAAAAATAAGATAAAAGCATTGCAAAATAAAGGAAGAAAGGGGATGCGAAGTATTGGCCTCCCAAAAGAGAAAAAAGAAAACTGGGTGACATTCAGTCTGGCTGCAGTGAAAGTCAGCAACATGTTTCTGAATCCAAGGGCACTATATCAATAATATTTAATTGCTGCCATTTAAAAACTGGCTTCTCACAATAATGACTTCTGAAATGGGGGACTTGGTTGGGGGTGGGAGTAATATCTGGGAGTTCAAAAATCCAGACTGACTGACAGATGTGGATCTTGTAATGTTTCTGACTTTCACCGAAATTAACTTTAAATGATCTCTGTTCAGCCAGCCAGGTGGCACTGAGGGTTGAGGCGCTGGACGCCACACCTCGTACCATGCCAGTGACCAAGGTTTGGGAATGAGCCAGGGCCATCGGGGGTCCACAGGGGACTGGAAAGGATCGAGCATCCAGAGGACTGCTCTCCTTTTCTGGGGGAGGGTTGGGTCATTTGCCACTGCTCTAGCAGCTCCTGGCAGTGGCTGGGAGTTGCCACAGCATGTGGCATGCTTACATGGGGGAGCATCGGCGGACACCTTACACATGGAGGTGGGAACATGCCCATCAAGTGCAGGGTGTCATTGCATGTCCGTGCTTGAGGAAGCACAGAAACAAGGGAAAACCCCTGAGCCAGCAGTAGGTGAAGGTGGGACCAGGGATAAATCACCACGCCCAGCACCGGATCCTCCGGCCTGCCCTGGATGCTCTCTTTGCAAGTCCTGACCACACTCTAGATTTACAGAAGGGTTGCGGTAAGGAGTTGATGGTCCTGCCTTGAGGGGATTAAATCCAGGGGGTCAGCAGATCAGGAGTGAGCGAGAGAGGTCTTCCCCATCCGGTCAGTAAGGCTGGGTATCTCAGGTGGGTGAGATCAGGTTGGTCGAGTGCCCCACTGGAGAGAGTATGGTGGTCTAGTGAGTAGGAGGATAAAAAGAATGTACAAAAAAAAAATTATCCCTGTTGTGAGCCCCTGTTGGTAAAACACTTTTGTCACTGTACAAAAAAAAAAATAATGACAGATTGCTCTAATATCGATTTCACAAAAATGGAATGGTAATAATGAAAGAAAAAAGGACTGCATTTTTGCATGTGGAACAATTTAGTTATATTGCTAGAAAACCCCTTCAAGGTTCTCACTATGACTGTTAACAGTGCAGTTGGAGGGTACTGTGTGTACACTGTACTTAAGGGAAAAGTACAGTTAACAAATGCAAGCATTTGTCAATGCTGAAAGTTTGCCATGTGTACCGGTGCCATTTGGGGGGGGAATATGAGCCGGTGTTGTCAAATTTCAACACGGGTTCATGACTTCATTGTTTTTCAATGTTTTTACACCACATTTACAACATAGCCATCTTATTACGCCACCTCATGAAGAAAGGAAGAGCACAATTTCAACTCCTGTCCAAAAGGTACTTTTATTCAGTGGCTGCAAAATCACTTTTTGGGATGCAAAAACACATTTTGCCCAGGATCTGGAAAATGACAGCTGGCACATTCATGAGGTACCGTGAAGAGATGGCTATGATCAGAATTTGGGGTCAAAATATTGAAAAATACCAAAGGTACGAGCCTATATTTGTTAATTTAAGTGCACGCTCATAACTTTGTTGTTTGTTAATATTTTCACACCAGATTTTCAGTGTAGCATTCTTATGACCCCACCTCATGAAAAGAGTCAGTGTCATATCACTTACTCATCCACAAAGGTGATTTTGCAGAGCCACCATGCCAATCTGCGCCACAGGTGCAAAAACATGTTTGAGGCAGGATATGAAAAATGACATCTATACTGTTCATAAGGAAGTATGAAACAATGGCAATATTGAAAGTCTAAAGAGAAAATATTAAAAACTGGCGAAGTTAGGAGCGTGCATAGAAACTGCACAATGCACGCTTGTAAAGCAGTTATTTTTTTGGAATTTTTTCATCAAAGTTGCATCATGGGCTTTTTGGGACCCCAACTCATGAAAAGTGGCACCAGAAGACATACAAAGACAGAGGAGGGCAACTAAAATGGTGCAGGGTCAGCACCAGAATACATACAAAGAGAGATTAAAGAAACTTAATATGCATACACTCAAGGAGAGGTGGGGGGTCATGATAGAAACTTTCAAGTACACCAAGGGAATCAACAGAGTCCAAGATGGTAGCATCTTTCAGAAAAAGAGATGAGCAAGAACAAGCGGGCACAATTTGAAAATACAGGTGGGGCAGTTCAAGGGTAAAGTGAGGAGGTATTTTTTTCACAGAGAGTGTTGTGGATACATGGAACAGCCTTCCTGAGGAGGTAGTGAACTCAAAAACTTTGAGGGAATTCAAGAATGCATGGGACAGACATAAGGAAATTCTAGTGGGGGTAGGAGGAAGTAGACTGTTATTTAACTAGGATCTGCAGCCTATGCATTAGGTAGGGAAATGGGCAGACTAGGTGGGCCAAGCGGTCCTTATCTGCTGTCAAATTCTATGTTTCCATGTCCTTTCATTAATCAGTCCCAAAAGGCTATTCCGCACAGCGAAAAATGGCTAAGATATCAACCTAAGTTGATCCCCCCACCACCACCACCGATTCCCGTTATATAGCTTACCTTGAAATCTTCACTTTGCCGGTCAGCTTTGAAGAGTGCAGATGTGTTCCTGGTCCACAGAAGATCATTGCTCCTGACCACCAGAGGTAAGTATGGGTAAGGGTGTGTATGGGGAGGTTGGTGTGCAGTGGGAGGATCAGGATGGGGGAAGGGACAGGGAGACAATGATGGACCGTTTTTTATGTTGGCGCGCTTGTGCAGCCAACATCTTGGGGTAGTGCAGCTTTGAAGGTGCGGTCACTGTTGGGAGAATGCAAGGCATGCATCAGTAGGTGTGTCCCTCATTCCCCAATCAGCCTGCATGCTGGCACCACACCATGCGTACATGATGTGATGAGCACATCTCAGAAAAGGTCTACTGCAATCCGAGCAGAGCTCGTCGGATGCAGCAGACCTTTTCTGGACATGCTCGCCGACGTTATTGGCATGGCGGCACCAGGCCACCAAACTGCTGACTTTGGGGGTGCCCAATCCCCCTGTCGGTTACCCTTGCCCCTCTGTATGCGCCGATGGGGAGCCCACGTTGGCATAAGGAGCCCATTGTGAAATGCCGGTGCCCAATCCCCTCAGCTTGGCCTCCCCAATTGCTTTGTGTGTGCTGACAGGGTGCCCAATCCCGTCTGCATAACATCCCCATGTTGTGTGCCGACAAGGGTGCCTAATCCCCATCAGCTACTGACCCCTCCAACAGTTAGGTGGTGCACTGGGAGCCCACCCCAGCGTGCCAAATCCCCTAATAAAAAAAAGTCCCGCAATGTCTAATTTTTTTTTACCTGTAAAACGAAAGCATAGAAACATAAAATTTGATGGCAGATAAGGACCGCTTGGCCCACCTAGTCTGACCATTTTTCTTCCTAACAGATAAGCTGCAGATCCTAGTTAACCAACAGCTTACTTCCTCCTAGTCCCTCGTAGTCTCTCTGCCCCACACCCGCACCCACCCTCTGTGCACCCTGCCTCCCCACACCCCCCTCACCCCATACTTACCTCCGGAGTCAGGCACGATGATCTTCGGTGGACTGGGAACACATCGGCACTCTTCAAAGCTGACCGTGAACTGAAGAAATGCCTGTACGCTGTATAATGGAATAAATAAGGTGTTTTCAACTTTGCTGCATATCTCAGGCATTTGGGGGAATTTTGGACCCAAATTTTCAACATGGGGTTTTTGGGAACCCCTCCTCGTGAATTCTTGCACTGTCATGGCGTTATTCAGTCCTGAAAGGTGATTTCACAGTCACCGCACAGAATCACCTTTTGGGGCTGAGTAATAAAATGACAAAGCCACTGTTCATGAGGGGGGCTCTCAAAAAGCCTATGTTGCAAATTTGGTGAGAAAAATCCCAAAATTACTGTTTCACGCGTGTGCATTGCACAGTTGCTACACACACTCATAAGTTACTGAATTCACAATATTTTCAAGCCAGATTCTCAACATTGGCATTTCACTACACCTTCTTGTGAACCATATAGCTGTAATTTTTCACATCCTGGCCAAAATGTGGTTTCATACTTCTGGGGCAGAATAGCGCGGTCGCTGTGTGAAATCAGTGTTTGGGACACATTGCAAAAATTACAGTGACACTGTTCTTGAGCAGAGGTCCTAAAATGCCTGTGTTGAAAATTTGGTGACAATACTCCATAAAATGACTGTGTTACGAGCGCGCGTTGCGCAGTTTGCACACACGCTCATAAGTTTGCAAACTTATAATATTTTCACTCCAGATTTTCAACAGTGCCATTGTTCTGCACCTCCTAATGAACAGTACAGCTGTCATTTTTCACATCCTGGCGAAAATCTGTTTTCGCAGTTCTGGCGCAGAATAACGTGGTCGCTGTGAAAAGCCCATGTTCGAGACACATTATGAAAATGGCAGTGACACTGTTCATTAGCAGATGTCCTAAAATGCCTATGTTGAAAATTTGGGGACGAAAGTCAATAAAATGAGTGTTTTACGAGACTGCGTTGCGCAGTTTGCACGCACGCTCGTGACTTTGTGAATTTGTAAGTTTCACTCCAGCTGTTCATCATTGGCATTTTTCCATGCCTCCTTATGAAAAGTACAGCTGGCTGAAATGTGTTTCCACACGTCCGGCACAGAATTGCACGGTCGCTGTGTGAAATCAGTTTTCGGGACAGTTTGAGGAAATGACAGTGACACTATTCATGAGCAGAGGTCCTAAAATGCTTATTTTGACAATTTGGTGCTGAAAGTCCATACAATAACTGTGTTGCAAGCGTGCATTGTGCAGTTTCCATGCACCCTTGTAACTTTGTCAATCTGCAATATTTTCATGCCACATTTTCACCACTGGCATTTGTGCACACCTCCTTATCAACAGTCCAGCTGCCATTTTTTTCACTGCCTTCACGTTTCCGCACCTGTGGCACACAATGGCATGCTAGCTGTGCAAAATCACCTTTTGCGACACATTAACAAAATCAAAGCGCTATGCGTCTCTAGCTCCGCCACTGCCAATGCCAGCGTGACAACATTCGGCGAGTCCTCCAGGTTAATAAATTCAATTGAGGATCCCAATGGGGAAGTCAAAACTAGACCTAGGGAGGTGGTCTCGGTACTCAGGCTTTACTTCTCTTCACTATATAATAAAGCTACCCCCTCCCCTTCTCTAGATGAGATGCTTAGCTATTTAGCGTCCGTTCCTTTGCCCTCGATTAAACCCGATCAACAATTATTGTTGATCTCTCCTATTTCCATTCATGAGATACTGGTGGCAATTAATGATTTGACCCCGGATAAGGTTCCTGGGCCTGATGGCCTATCCCCGAATTTTTACAAACAATTTGCCAAAGATCTGGCACCCGGTCTACTCCGTTTGTACCAATATTTGCTTTCTGGAAACATACAAGACCCCACGCTTTTAGAGGCCCTCATTACCCTTCTTCTTAAACCAGGGAAACCTGCATACCTTCCATCGAGCTATCGCCCTATTTCATTACTAAACTGCGACATCAAGATTCTAGCCAAAATCCTGGCTAAGAGAATTGAGCAGGTCTGGATCCCCTTACTTAGTTCGGAACAAATTGGCTTTGTTGCCAATAGATCCTCAGCTGATCATCATCGTAAACTCCAATACCTCATTAATACAGCCAAATCATCCCTTACCCCAATGATTTTAGTGTCCCTGGACGCAGAAAAGGCATTTGACAGGGTTGACTGGACATTTTTCTGGGCTACGCTGCAAACTATGGGTTTCCCCCCTTTGTTTATAAAATGGGTGCAGGCACTATACTCCTCGCCTAGAGCTAGATTGTATTGAAATGGGATCTTATCAGACTTTTTTCCCCTTACATTAGGTACACGACAAGGCTGCCCCCTCTCACCTTTTTTATTCAATTTATATCTCGAGCCCTCCTTAGACGCCTAAATTTATCTCCACTTATAGCAGGTATTCCCATGGTCAATAGCATTGGAAAATCTCAGTTTTTGCTGATGATTTGCTCCACATCTCTCAAATCCAGCCCTTTCATTAAAAGCGGCATTGGACATAATTGAGGACTTTAGTAAATATTCTAATTACAAGCTCAATATTAGTAAAACTGAAATTTTCCTCTTAACCATCTTACCCATAGCTCAAGTTTTGCTAATTTTGGGATGAAGTGGACTACACGTCTCTATTAAGTATTTAGATTCACATTACTCTCAATTCGTCCCTGTCGAGAAACTGAATTTAGAGGATCTATGGCGCGATATCCAACAAGATCTGACCAGATGGTCTAAGCTTCCACTATCGCTGTGGGGCAGAATTAGTATTATTAAATGAATGTGCTGCCCAGAATTTTTTATCCCTAAATATGTTGAATGTATGGATACCAATATCTTATTTTCAGAGTATCCATTCAGGAATAAACTCATTTATTTGAATAATAAATCTGTTAGAAAGTCCTATAATAAATTATCCCAGCCAAAAGATTTCGGGGGGCTTCGTCTTCCTAACTTTCTTTTCTATTATTGGGCTTCACACTTGAATAAGTGTGGGAAATGGTTATCTCCACCTGACTCCTTGGCTTATCAAGGATATAAACCACTGTGGTTGCAGGCCGAACTAGACCTCATGAGTAGTCATAATATCGTCCCAAGGGCCCTCTTTTACATACCTGGTAAAAATATTCCTACAATATTCCATTCTTTACTGCTTGGGATCTCTCTCTTAGGGTTGTTTCTCAGCTGTTTAGGTACTTTAAGATCTCTCCAATTTTGGATTTTTCTCAACCCATCTGTTTAAACCCAAATCTTCGGATAGGCAACTCTATGATAACTGGAAATTGGTTACCATCTCTTTCTGGTTGCAAAGTGAGTGATTTTTACTCATTAGATTGTATCTTAGCTACAGATGAGATCTTAACAAAGTTTAAATGGCTGACAGCGATGGTCTTCAAGGCCTTTCAGCTGAGGCACCTTCTGAGTAAAAGATTTGGGTGCAATGTTAAAGCTTCCTACCTTATCGATTTTTTCCATCAACTCTCTATAACAATCAATAAACCACACAGTATTTCTAGGTTGTATAACTTGTTGCATATGTTCCCAGTGACCCCGTCAGGTACCGGTCCAAATATCTGGTAAAGTTTATATCCGGACGGAGATATTAATTGGCAGAGTATATGGAGAGACCTACATACTTATCATACTCAAGACAGGTACAGGATTACACAATATTGTATTTTGAACAACCTTTATTATACTCCGGTTAAACTGGCGCAGATGAAGCGTATATCTTCATCAATATGCTCCAGGTGTAATAAAGAGGAGGGCTCCGTGATACATATTTTCTGGTCATGTGCATCAGTATCCCCTCTATGGAAACAAATAAAGTTACTTTGATCCATTATTGGGGTTACAAGGCTTATTCTCCTTAAAACTTGTATTTTGGGTGACTATTCCGAAATTCAAGTGAAGGAAAAGAGATTTCATTTGGCATTAATATCAATGGCGGTCAAAAAACTAGTACTTAGACATTGGAAAGATCAGACTGTGTTAACTTATACGGAATGGCTACATGAGATCTCCTTCGCACTTCGTGTGGAGAATTTGATAGCTCAGGTGAACCGCCGCTTACCTTCCTTCACTAAAAAATGGGGCAAGCTATATGCCTTGTACCTCAAATGATACCTGGGTATATGATGGGCTGCGAGCTCCTCCGTGTTTTTCTTTGTATTCATGTTTGAATATATTTATGCCATTGTTGTTTTCTGGTTTTCTCATTTGGTCATCTTTTCTGTGCCAAGTCTGGCAGTAAGAATACGATACGGCTAGGGTGGGCCGATTCTTGGTTTTCTTTGTAGTCTCATCTCCCATGAAGTCGACCCAACATGTATTGCTTCTTTATTTAATTAGTTAGCCTAGCTATGTGTATAGGAATTATTATGCACCACAGTTTAGGGAGGGGGGAGGTAATTGGGGAGGGTTAATTTTGCTATATTAAACTCCAATAATCCTTGATTGAGGGGTGTGTAGAGTTTTGTTTTCTGTCATTATCTCTTGATATATTATGCAGACTGGTATAACTGTGTTACTTCAGTGCCGCAGTTTTTGTATACTGTCATGATTTGTTAATTAATAAAATATATTAAATTAAAAAAAAAAACATTCGGCATTGACAAATGCTTTTTTATTGCAGGTTTAAAGGAATAAAGGCACCAATTTTTTTTTTTTATGTTGATTGTGCGCATGCGCAAAAAACATGTTGTGGCAGCTTTCTTCACAAGCAGGTTGTGGAGGCGTGGCAGTGTTGTGGCCAATGCCCCCACAGTCTGCAAAGGCTTGTCCCGCTTCCCCCAATGCTGTGGCATGCTGCTGCTGACTCTGGTTCAGCCAGCGTGCCACAACCTTCTAAAAAAGAAGCCGCTGCAATCAGGGGCCACCTCGTCATTGCAGCTTCAGCCATCTGCTGCAATAAGGGAGTGACCAGTCATTGCAGGGCGGGATGTAAAAACCTTGATATTGTTTGTGAACATGGTGGTGGCTTGCCGCTGTGTTCACAAACAATATAACCCCCACCCACCATGTTTAGTTGCCAACAGGGGCCCAAATCCCCATCAGTTTCAGTGGCCCAATGTTGATTGTTCTGATGGGGGAGCCCACTCCTCGTCGGCATCATGTCAAAACCCTTCCCCGCTGTTATTGTCTGCCAACGGGGTGCCCAATCCCCGTCGGGATAAAGTGAACCCCACCCTTTTAGTTGTGTGCCAATGGGGGTGCCCAATCCCCTGTCAGCTACTGCTGGCCCCCCAGAATGAAAGAGTCCAGTGGCATGCTGGGAGCCCACCCCAGTGTGACACATGCCCCTGTAAAATGCAAAATGGTCCTGAAACTTCTTTTTTTTTTCTTACCCTGTAAAAAAGGAAACTGTCCCTCGGCGGTCTCTGTGGCCCCACCCACAACCCGCACCCACCCACTGCACACCCTGCCTCCCTACACCCCCCGTCATCCCATACTTACCTCTGGAGTCTGGCACGACGATCTTGATGGACCAGGAACATGTCTGCACTCTTCAAAGCCGACCGCAAACTGAGGAAATGCCGGTAAGCTGTATAATGGGATAGATATGGTTTTCTCAACTTTGCTGCATATCTCAGTAATTTTTTTGAATTTTGGCACCAAATTTTCAACATGGAGTTTTTGGGACCCCTCCTCATGAATTCTTGAACTGTCATGGCCTTAATCGGCCCCAAAAGGTGATTTCAGGGTCACTGCGTGGAATCCTCTTTTAGGGCTGATTAACACGACGACAGTGCCAGTGTTCATGAGGTGGGCTCTCAAAAAGCCTATGTTGCAAATTTGGTAGAAAAAATCCACAAAATGACTGTGTTATGAGCATGCATTGTGCTGTTTGCAAGCACGCTCGTAACTTCGCGAATTTATAATATTTTCATTCCAGATTTTCAACCTTGCCATTTTCCCACACCTACTTATGAACAGTGCAGCTGTCATTTTTCTCATCCTGGCCAAAATGTGTTTTTGCACTTCCGGCACAGAATAGAGCAGTCGCTGTGGGAAATCACTGTCCAGGACAGATTAAGAAAATGACAGTGATATTGTTTATGAGCAAAGGTTCTGAAATGTCTATGTTGAAAATTTGGTGATGATAGCCCATCAAATGCCTGTGTTACAAGTGTCCATTGCACACTTCCCACGCACCCTTCTAACTTCGCATATTTGTAATATTGTCACGCCAGATTTTCAACAGTGGCATTTTTTCACACCTCCTTATGAGCAGTACAGCTGTTATTTTTCACACCCTGACCGAAATATGTGTTCACAGTTGTGGCGCAGAATAACGCGGTCCCTGTGGGAAATCAGTGTTCATGATACATTAAGAAAATGACAGTGGCACTGTTCATGAGCACAGGTCCTAAAATCCCTATGTTGAAAATTTGGTGCCAAAACTCCATAACATGACTGTGTTACAAGCGTGCATTGCACTGTTTCCATGCACCTTTGTAACTTTGCAAATTTGTAATATTTTCACGCCACATTTCCAACAGTGGCATTATTTCACACCTCTTTATGAACAGTACAGCTGTCATTTTTCACATCCTGGCTAAAATATGTTTTTGCACTCCTGCCAGAGAATAGCATGGTCACTGTGGGAAATCAGTGTTTGGGACAGATTAAGATCAAACGAGTGAGGAGGGAGTGACCGAGCTCAACCGAGCTGTGTCGGGACTGCTGCAGATTTGTTTGTGGGCAGGAAAAGGCCCCAACGCAATGCCCATTACAAAAGGGCAGCCTGCAGCAGTGGGAGAAACAGAACATGAGAGCACGTGAGGGAGGGAGAGTGAGCGAACTCACGGAGCACTGTCAGGACTGCTGTGGATTTCTTTGTGGGCAGAAAAAGGCATCAGTGCAGACAGGGACCCAGTACAAAAGGCCAGCTTGCAGCGGTGGGAGAAACAGTATGAGTGAGTGAGACAGGGGGACTTAGTGAGCTCAACGGAGCTCTATCAGGACTGCTGTGGATTTGTTTGTGGGCAGAAAAAAATCGCCACTGCAGGCAGGAGCCCAGTACAAAAGGGCAGCTTGCAGAGCCAGGACAACCAGAATGAGCACGTGAGAGAGGGAGACTGAGCGACCTCAATGAAGCTCTGTTGGGACAGCTGGAGATTTCTTTGTGGACAGACAAAGGAGCCAATGCAGCCAGGAGCCCCATACAAAAGCTCTGCCTGCAGCGCCAAGAAAAACAGAACATGCGAGTGACAGAGCAGTAGTGAGCGAGCTCAACAGAGCTCTATTGTGACTGCTGCAGATTTCTTTGTGGGCAGAAAATGCAGCAACGCAGGCAGGAGCCCAGTTTAAAAGGCCAGCTTGCAATGCCGGCAGAGACGGAATGGGTGAGTGAGAGAGGGGGAGTGAGCGAGCTCAATGGAGCTGTGTTGGGACTGCTTCAGATTTCTTTCTTGGGCTAAGAAGCCACCAATGCAGGCAGGAGCCCAGTACAAAAGGGCAGCCTGCAGCAGTGGGAGACACAGAACGAGCGAGTGAGGGAGAGGGAGTGAGTGAGCTCAACAGAGCTCGGTTGGGACTGCTGCAGATTTGTTTGTGGGCAGAAAAAGGCAGCAATGCACACAGGGGCCCAGTACAAAAGGGCAGCCTGCAGTAGCGGGAAACCCACAAGAAGTGAGTCAGAGAGGAGGAGTGAGCGAGCTCAAAAGAGCTGTATTGTAAGTGCTGCACATTTCTTTCTGGGAAGAAGAAGGCAGCAATGCAGGCAGGAGCCCAGTAGAAAAGTGCAGCCTGCAGCACTGGCAGAAATGGAATGAATGAATGAGAGAAGGGGAATGAGCGAGCTCAATGGAGCTTTTTCAGGACTGCTGCAGAGTTCGTTGTGGGCAGGAAAAGGTGCCAACTGAGGCAGAAGCCCAGTACAAAAGGGCAGCCTACAGCGCCAGGAGAAACAGAATGAGTGAGTGACACAGGGGGAGTGAGCGACCTTGTAGAAGCGTGGGAAATAACAGATGTCCAGACCAAAGGTTTAAGATGCATAAAAAATGCAACGGTATGCGTTTGTCAATTTATTTCCAAAAACAAAACAAAACAAAACAAAAAAATATTCTTAACTTAAAGTTCATAGAAAGGAAAACTATCGGTGTTAGTCTTCACACCCAAAAACAGGAAATACTTCTTTCCACAGACTCCTGAATTGCCTTTTCCTTTCCTTTTGTCTGTACAGCACTTTGTGTGGAAACACACACACAACCTTCTTGCTCTGTGGTCAGTCGAATACTGACTCTCCTCTCTCTATCCATCTACACAGGTCTCCTAGTGGAGGGTTTATATACTTTCCAGAAGGGGTGTGTCTTGAACTGAGCCCCTCCCCTATTGTGACATCACATTACCTGAATACTATAAAAGCAGCCATTTTGTAGGCTGCCATCCCTATAGCAGGACCTCAGCAGGAGAAGCAAGACATTCAGGTACACATTCATTTTGTTTTAATACAGAAAGAAAAGAAACACTTGTTAAAGATTGAATTAAAATCTGCAGCCTTGGCAAGGAAAAACAGATGAGGGGCGCGCTCCCTATCTGTCTTCCTTGCAAGGCTTCAGGATTCTATTTGCTTTTAAATGTAATTGCCAGAAAGTAAACATGCATTTATTTAAGACAACAATTTAGTAAATCTTTTTTACACAGTAGTCTCCTCTAACATATTTTCTTTATATGTGCTGCATAATGCTTGTTTTATGAAATTCCTCACAGCTAGAATTTCAGCTGACTGCTTTTCAGCTTATCAAGATTTGGATGCCAGATTGTTTTAAAGATAATCAGGGACAGTAAAGAAAGGTTTAAAGATTGCCAGGTTGGCCACCCTGACAAGAAAATTAGGATAGATACTGAATATAGAAGCAGACAGGATAGAGTGAAAATTGAAAAGTATGGGGAGCATCTTGTAAATTCTTGATATTTCTTTTCATAACAGGACCCTGTTACACCCTCCCACCACAAGAAGGCAACATAATAAGTTTTTATTTGTTGGCTGAGACCCTTCAACCTTGAAAGGGTTGGAACTTCCGCCCACCCTCTCAGAAGTTCCACCTCAGGGACCCTTATAATTAGTTCTGTACAGAAACAATATTTACTGTCTTATCAGAACTACTGTACAAAACAATTCCCTGAGGTGTCTAGTGCTTACTTAGCACCAATATTCATTTTACTTTGGTATTCTTGCAGCACCATATCGAGATAGAAAATCAGCATTTAAATGCTTCGTTCCTGACCTGTGTTTTACGGTAAACTTATATGGTTGTAGAGACAAATACCATCTCATAATCCGTGCGTTTTTATCTTTCATCTGGTTTATCCAACACAACGGATTATGATCTGTCATCACTACAAAATCATTTCCCCACAAGTAATACTTAAGGGACTCTATGGCCCACTTCAGTGCCAAACATTCCTTCTCTATCAGTAGAGTACTTCCTTTCACGCTCATGAAGTTTCCTGCTAATATACAATACTGGATGTTCCCCTTTTTCATCATATTGGGTTAACACAGACCCCAAACCTGTCTCTGAGGCATCTGTTTGAATTTCAAACGGTCTTGTAAAATCTGGGCTAGTTAGCACAGTGGCTGAGCAAAGGACCGCTTTTATGTTCCTGAAGGCCTCCTCACATGCTTGCGTCCATTTAACTTTATTAGGATATTTGTTTTTGGTCAGCTCTGTTAAGGGAGTTGCCAGAGTAGCAAAATCTGGGATAAATCGACGGTAATAATTTGCTAAACCCAAAAAAGATCGAACATGTTTCTTTGTAATGGGGGTGGGGCTGTTGGCTACTGCCTCCACTTTATCAATCTCTGGTTTCAAGGATCCCTTCCCAATTATGAAACCCAAATATCTGGTCTCTGTCCTTGCTATGGCACACTTAGCAGGGTTTATTGTTAATCCCACATCCTTAATGGTCTGAATAATTGCACTTAAATGCACCAAATGTGAATGCCAGTCATGACTGAAAATGACTACATCATCCAAGTACACTGAACTGTACTGGGCATGTCTCTTAGGATGTGGTCCATGTACCGTTGGAATGTGGCAGGTGCCCATGGAGTCCAAATGGCATAGTGGTAAATTGGTACAATCCAATTGGTGTAGGAAAAGCTGTTATTGCTTGGCAGTGGGGCCAAGGGAATTTGCCAGTACCCTTGGTTAAATCTAACGTGCTGATGTAGTGGGCATTTCTATTCTATCTAACAGATCATCTATTCTGGGCATGGGTACCCATCAAAATCTGAAATAGAATTTATTTTCGAAGTCTAAACATACTCTTATTCCTCCTTCCTTTTGTTCACTACTACCATTGGGGAAGACCATGCACTCTGGAAGGGACAATCACCCCAACTGTTCCATCTTTTTATCTCATCAATTACCTCCTGCCTAATCTTTTCCGGTAATCTATAGGCTTTTTGGTGTATGGGCTTCTGCTGGTTGACCTTAATGTCATGTTCTACTCCTTTAGCTCGTCCTGGGTGGATGTGAAAGTGTCCTGAAAATAGTGTAACAATTGATCTATCTCCACCTTTTGTTCAGGGCTTAGATTAGATTTATTTGTATACTTTTATCATTCATGGGCCAGTCAAGCCTCTCATAAGCAATCTCCAATTCTGTCTGCTGGGGCTCAGGGTGAATGTAGAGTGCTTGGACCTGGGGTTTTCTATCCATTTCCTCAAAAGATTTGCATGGTATACCCTCTTAGTTGGTCGATGACCAGGCATTTCAATTTCAAAGCTGACACTTCCTGTTTGTCTGATTACATCAAAGGGACCCTGCCAGTGCATCAACAGTTTGTTCTCTGTTGAGGTATATAACAACACTTTTCTCCAGGTATAAAACTTTTACACTTTAACCCCATCGTCATATGCTTCTTTGTCCCATTTGTTTCTGGGTCACATTTAAATGAGTCCATATTTACATATTTGATCAATCTTTCTCTTAATGCAGTCATGTAATCTATGATGTTACTATAGCCAACATTTTTACCATCCTCCCAGTGTTCTTTTACCACATCTAAGGGTCCCCTGGGATTTCTACCATAAAGTAAGGAAAAAGGTGAAAACCCAGTTGTAGCCTGTGGTACCTCTCTGTAGGGAAACAGGAGGTAAGGGAGATATTTGTCCCAATCTCTACCTTCTTCCTGAACATACTTCTGTAGCATTTTTTAAGGTTTTGTTAAATCTCTCCACAAGACCATCTGTTTGGGGGTGGTAAGGTGAAGACTGAGCAGATACCCCTAGGAGGTGATATAACTCCTTAACATAACAGAAGTAAAATTACTACCTCTGTCTGTGAGAATCTCCTGGGTATTCCCATTCTGCTGAATATTTTGGCTAACTCTTCAGCTATGCGAGGTGCAGTAACTGTTCGTATAGGAACAGCTTCAGGGTACCGTGTGGCATAATCACATACCACTAATATGAACCGGTTACCTTAGAACTTTTGGTAAGAGGGCCTACAACATCCATTGCGATTCGTTCAAATGGGGTAGTGACATAAGGTATTGGCTGAAGGGCACCTGATCTCTTTTCCCCTTGTGCAACCAATTGGCATTCTTTACAGGCACGACAATATTCAGCCCATCCTGATGTATACCTGGCCAGCTAAACCGCAAGTAATCTTTGCAAGGTTCGGATCCTCCCTCATGGCCTGCCATTGGAATATTGTGCGTAACTGCATGACCTTTTCTATACATTTTGGTACCATTAGCTGTTCTACAGGTTCATTTATGGTAGTATCAACAGTGACTCTATACAAGATATTATTTTTCACAATAAAATGAGATTGTCCAGGGTGTTTTACTTGTTGAGCCTGTGAACAAAAAGGTTTTAAGGAAACATCAGCTTGTTGTTCCTTAATAATGTCTTGCAAGGGTACTTCTGGAAAAATGCCAGCAATACTGTTCTTTTGTTGTTCTGCCCACCTTCTCTGCTCTTTTTTCTTCTGATTTTTGATTTTCTGGGTTTCCTGAACCTTCAGCTCCTTCAAAGAAATCCTTCAAAAGAAAACACTGGCTCTGACTGTTGTTTTTTGCTTGGGCACGGGTTACCACATTTACTGATTTTACATAGTCTTGTTGTTCTTGCACCAGTGAGTTAAAGTGGGAAAGTCTTGGCCTATAATCACTGGAACTGACAATCGAGGTACCAGGCCAACAGTCATACAGTGGTGCTCATTATTGACAGTCATTTCAACCACTGTAGTGTAATACTGATGAATATCCCTGTGTATGCACATTACTGTTGTATCATTTGAGGTAACTTTACTGTCCGGGCCAGATCTGCTCTCAGCAGGGTCTGCTTACTCCCTGTATCTAATAAACCCAATGTCTGTTGGTCTCCAATCCCCACATTTGCAACATACCCAATATTAGCCAATGCTAGGTGAGTCATGTCAGTTCTTTTCTTATTTGGACAGTTTCTCATTATGTGGCCTTTGCCAAGACACCCATGGCAAATCAGTTCAGAATATGGTATTCTTCCCCCTCTGTCTCGCCTGCTGTAATTATTCTGATGTGCATTAGAATAAAAAGGCCTTACCATTTCTGATGTCTGAGGTGGGGTATTTTGTTGCCCTCTGGGTCTAGTGGGTCGAGCAGCTATATAATCCTCTGCCAGCTTCACTGTATCTTCTGCAGATTCAGGCTGATGTTCTTTCACCCATAGCTTGACATCATGAGGTAACACCTGAATAAACTGTTCAATGACAATCATATCCATCATCTGTTCTTTAGTTTTTACTAAAGGTTGTAGCCATTTCCCACCATAGTCCTTTAATTTTGCATAGATTTCTCTCGGTGTATCATGAATAGTCATTCTTTGGGTACGAAACCGCTGTCTATAGGTTTTCACGCTAATATCATAGCCGCAATATCTCTTCTTTTACTCGATCATAATTATTTGAGTCCACCCCAATTTAACTGGCTATACACCATTTGAGCTCTACCAGTTAAATATGGGACCAGTCTTATGACCCATTGATCTTGGGGCCAAGCGCAGTTTGGGCAATCCGCTCGAAAGTGGTGAGGTATGCCTCTATATCATCACTCTGACAGCTTTGTTAATTTAATGTCTCTGGGTATAGTTGGATCAGACTGACCTTGTGCGTGCCTGAATAGCCTTCAGGGTATCCATCCATTTCTCATCCTGTGGCGATGCGTTCCTCAGCCTGGACACGCCTGTCCTCTTCCCTCTGGCGATGATCCTCATCTCTGGTGACGATCCTCTTCCGTCTGACGATCCATTTTGATCTGGTGAATACACAGCCACTTTAATAATTCTCCGGGGTCATCTGGTACTGGGATCACCTGGGCTGCCTCCTGCTTCAGGGGTTCCATATCCATATTCTCCTCCTCTGTTCTTCTCATTTTAGGCCTTGCTCCAGGTTCTAGGCCAGGCAATAACTGAATACCAGTTTTTTCAGTCACTGCTCTAGTGACATGATATACATCTTTCTTTGTCAGGTCCTCCTCCTCCATCTGTTAGTGTACTTAACTTCAGGACCCCCTGGCAACGCCTCCCAGGCAGTCTCGATGTGCCAGTTAAATCCCACTTCTGACACCAGTGTAGAAGCGTGGGAAATAACAGATGTCCAGACCAAAGGTTTAAGATGCATAAAAAATGCAATGGTATGCGTTTGTCAATTTATTTCCAAAAACAAAACAAAACAAAACAAAAAAATATTCTTAACTTAAAGTTCATAGAAAGGAAAACTATCGGTGTTAGTCTTCACACCCAAAAACAGGAAATGCTTCTTTCCACAGACTGCTGAATTGCCTTTTCCTTTCCTTTTGTCTGTACAGCACTTTGTGTGGAAACACACACACAACCTTCTTGCTCTGTGGTCAGTCGAATACTGACTCTCCTCTCTCTATCCATCTACACAGGTCTCCTAGTGGAGGGTTTATATACTTTCCAGAAGGGGTGTGTATTGAACTGAGCCCCTCCCCTATTGTGACATCACATTACCTGAATACTATAAAGCAGCCATTTTGTAGGCTGCCATCCCTATAGCAGGACCTCAGCAGGAGAAGCAAGACATTCAGGTACACATTCATTTTGTTTAATACAGAAAGAAAGAAACACTTGTTAAAGATTGAATTAAAATCTAGCTTGGTAAGGAAAAACAGATGAGGGCGCGCCTCCCTATCTGTCTTCCTTGCAAGGCTTCAGGATTCTATTTGCTTTAAATGTAATTGCCAGAAAGTAAACATGCATTTATTTAAGACAACAATTCTAGTAAATCTTTTTTACACAGTAGTCTCCTCTAACATATTTTCTTTATATGTGCTGCATAATGCTTGTTTTTATGAAATTCCTCACAGCTAGAATTTCAGCTGACTGCTTTTCAGCTTATCAAGATTTGGATGCCAGATTGTTTTAAAGATAATCAGGGACAGTAAAGAAAGGTTTAAAGATTGCCAGGTTGGCCACCCTGACAAGAAAATTAGGATAGATACGAATATAGAAGCAGACAGGATAGAGTGAAAATTGAAAAGTATGGGGGGCATCTTGTAAATTCTTGATATTTCTCTTCACAACAGGACCCTGTTACAGACCTCAACGGAGCTCTGTTGGGACAGCTGTGAATTTCTTTGTGGGCAGAAAAAGGTGCCAAAGCAGGCAGGAGCACAGTACAAAAGGGTAACCTGCAGTGCCGGGAGAAACACAATGAGAGAGTGAGAGAGGGAGAGTGAGTGAGCTTAATGGAGCCCTATCATGACTGCTGCAGATTTCTTTGTTGGCAGGAAAAGGCAGCAATTCAGGCAGGAGCCCAGTACAAAAGGCCAGCCTGCAGCGCTGGCAGAAACGGAAGAGTGAGTGAGAGAGGAGGAGTCAGCAGGCTCAACATTCCAGTGCCGGGACTGTTGCAGATTTTGTTGTGGGTAGAAAAAGCCACCAACAGAGGCAGGAGCCCAGTTCAAAAGGGCAGCCTGCAGTGCCAGGAGAAACAGAATGAACAAGTGAGAGAGGGGGAGTGAGCCACCTCAACTGAACTCTGTTGGGACAGCTGCGGATTTCTTAGTGGGCAGACCAAGGTGCCAATGCAGGCAGGAGCCCAGTACAAAAGAGCAGCCTGCAGCACTGGGACAAACAGACTGAGCGAGTGACAGAGGGCCAGTGAGCTTGCTCAACAGACCAACGCAATCAACATTCGGCATTGACAAATGCTTGTTTATATATAGGGAAAGGATGTAAACATTTCTAGACACTGGGAGTGTGCTCCCCATTGTCCGGGGAGATGGGGAGTAGATGGTCCAAGAAGGACAGCAGCAGTGGGAGGGAGAGGGAAGGATTTGCTGTATGTGTGGGCTCGAACTGAATGCAGGTGTGGGGAGGACAGCAGCAGTGGGAGGAAGCGGGAGGGAGTCATTTGCTGGTGGGGGGACCTCCAACACAACATGGGTGTGGAAAGGATAGCAGTAGGAGGAAGCGGGAGGGAGGGATTTGCTGGTGGGGGGCCTCCAACAGAACACAGGTGTGGGGAGGATAGCAGCAGTGGGAGGAAGTGGGAGGGAGGGATTTGCTGGTGGGGGGTCTCCAACAGAATGTGGGTGTGGGGAGGATAGCAGCAGTGGGAGGAAGTGGGAGGGAGTGATTTTCTGGCAGGGGGGCTCAAAAGGGAATGCAAGGAAGACAGGAGCAGTGGGCAGGCTCAGTGTGTTCACACTGTAAGTGCTATGGCAGTGTGAACGTGCAACCAGGAAGTCAGTGTAATGCAGGGCTTTACACATCAAAGGACCGAGCCGCACCACTATTTGTGCGGCTCTGTCCTTTGAAAAGTTGGCCAACTCTGCTCCAACAACAGAAAGCGAGTCATCGCCAGCTTGCAGACTGATTCGCCTGCCGCTGCCCTTCCCCTTGGAACTGAACTCTTCATTGGACGCACCCCCCTCACACCCTTGTATAGCACCTCTCATGACAATGAGTTTGTCTGTGTGCCATAACAAACTCAAAAAATGTGCATTTTTTTGCCAGATGAACATTATTGCTGGGGAAAAAAAACTACATGGTTATTAACAAATACCACTGCTTTAAGCTGGAATTTCAGTGAATTTAGTGAGTTCAGATTCCATAGCCATTCAGTTGTTGACCTCACACGAGACTGCCAGCAAACATGCCACATCAACTGTGACAGTGGATTCCCTCACTAAACCGGTTGAGGTAAAGGGTGTGGATTACTGTCCACCATGAGAACCCGTGTGAAGCCCAGCACTACATACTCACTGTGTGATGCTGAGGTACTCCCTGCATGCATCATAAAAATTCAAACAACTAAACCTTGTCAGCTTTGCCAGTTCCTGTCCTATATTTAATGAAGTAATTTTAATTGGTAATGAGGTAGGTCCCCCAAGCCCCAATGTGATGTAGGGCTGTTGAAACAAAAGGTACAGGTGCCCCACACACACACACACACACATATACACACACACATTGGGTCCCAGACTCATCCTCTATGTTAACCAGCATGTCAGTTTTCACAGTGAATTCTATATGCTGATAATACTTGGATAATCTGCAAGAAACTTTTAACATCAAACAGTCATTTTTATGTTGCTTGCATGCATGTGCAAGAAACATAGTGCCATCATCCGAGTTTTCAGAGGTGTGGCACCCGTCTTCCAATGCAGTCAGTGTGTTTGCAGGCGTGGCCTCAGTTCCCCAATCACTGCTGCAGCTGTCTATGACAGCTTGAAAATGCAGTGGTCATACTGTTGAAAGGAAGAGCTCCGCTTTAGTGAGCAGAGCTCCCCCCTCCACACACACACACTTTCACGCATGCACGCACGCATACTGCGTGCTCATGCGCCTTTCACCTCCTCCCCACACTGTACAGCTGACGGGGTGCCCAATCCCAGCCGGCTCCACTACTCCCCAAAGCAACCAGGTGCCATGCTGGGAGCCCACCCCAACATGGCAAAATGTTCTATGGGCCGGCGGGGTGCCCAATCTCGTCAAGCGTACGCGCCCAAAGCATCCAGGTGCCACGCTGGGAGCCCACTTCCAGCGGGCAAATGACGTTATGGCTGACAGGGGTGCCCAATCCCCTGTCAGCTCCAGCCCCCAACAGCCTTCCAGCTGCTATGCTGGGTGCCCACCCCAGTGTGGCAAATGTCCTCATAGTCTTATTAAAAAAATCTGTAAATAACAAAACTGTCCCTCGGCGCTTCTCCCCCTCCCACAACCCCGACCCACCCATGTGCACTTGCCTCCCCCACACCCCTCACCCCATACTTACCTCTGACCGCGAGTGATCTTCGTGGACCGGAACATGTCTGCACTCTTCAAAGCCAACCGTGAACTGAGGAAATGCCAGTAAGCTGTATAATGGGATAGATACATTTTTTTCAACTTTGCTGCATATCTCAGGCATTTTTTGGAATTTTGACACCAAATTTTCAACGTGGGGTTTTTGAGACCCCTCCTCATGAATTCTGTCACTGTCATGGTGTTAATGGGGCTCAAAGGGTGATTTCGCGGTCACTGCATGAAATCACCTTTTGGGACCGATTAATGAAACGACAGTGTCAGTGTTCATAAGGTGTGCTCTCAAAGCCTATGTTTAAATTTGAAAGATTCCTAAAAATGACTGTTTTACGAGCGTCTGTTGCACAGTTCCTATGCACGCTTATAAGTTCGCAAATTTTTAATATTTTCATTCTGGATTTTCAACATTGCCATTTTACCACACCTCCTTATGAGCAGTACAGCTGTCATTTTTCACATCTCGCCCAAAATGTGTTTCCGCGAATGTAGCTCACAATGACGCAGTTGGTGTGCGAAATCAATGTATGGGACACATTCAGAAAATCACAGTGACACTGTTCATGAGGAGAGGTCTTAAAATGGCTATGCTGAAAATTTGGTGAAAAAATTCCCAAAAATGACTGTTTTACGAGCATTTGTTGCACTGATACTATATGGGACACATTAAGAAAATCACAGTGACACTGTTCATGAGCAGAGGTCTTAAAATGGGCATTTTGAAAATTTGGTGAAAAAATTCCTAAAAATGACTGTTTTACGAGCGTGCATTGCGCAGTTCCTAGGCACGCTCGTAAGTTCGAAAATTGTTAATATTTGCACTGCAGATTTTCAACATTGCCATTTTACCACACCTCCTTATGAGCAGTACAGCTGTCATTTTTCACATCTTGCCCAAAATATGTTTCCGTGCATGTAGTGCACAATGGTGCATTCAGTGTGCGCAATCAATGTTTGGGACAGATTAAGAAGATCACAGTGACACTGTTCGTGAGCAGAGGTCTTAAAATGGCTATGTTGAAAATTTGGAGAAAAATTCCCTTCAGACGTTCTGCAATGTTACTAATGAAGACATTGAACAGGACAGTCCCCAGCACCGATCCCTGCAGCACCCCACTGGTCACCCCCTCTCCCTAGACTGCACCACATTTACCACCACTCTCTGCCTCCTGTCTGTTAGCCAGTTTCTAACCCAATTTACCACCCATTCCCCCATGCCCAGCCTACTCAGCTAGTTTATCAGCCTCCTTTGTGGGATGGTGTCAAAGGCTTTTCTGAAATCAAGGTAAGCGTTGTCCACTGTCCCACTCTGATTCACTTTCTTTGTCACCCACTCAAACAAATCAACCAGCTTTGTCTGACATGATGTCCCTACTGTGAATCCATGTTGTCTATGGTCCTGGGCTCTGATGGCTTCTAGATGCCCCACTATCCTTTCTTTAAGCAGTGTCTCCATGATCTTCCCCATTACTGAGATGAGGCTGAACGGCCTATTGTTCCCCGCCTCCTCTCTGCTGCCAGACTTCTGTAGAGGGACCACATGTGCCCTCCTCAAGTTCACTCATGTTGAATGACTCAGTGGACATGGCTGCCAGAGGTACTGCTATCTCCCTTCACAGTTCTCTTAATATCCTTGTGTGTATGCCGTCTGGTTCCATCGCTTTGTCCACCTTCAATTTAGTGAGCTCCTGCAGGACTCTTTTGCCTTTGAATGGACTATTGTCCACCTCTTCACCCCCTTGGCAACTGCTGTACTGCTGTGGCCCTTGCCGCTCCCACTCTTCTCTGAATACTGAACGGAAAGACACAGTGGACGGTCTTGGGAGGAAGGCATGGAACTATCACTTCCAAATACCTAAACAGCACATACAAGCAAGCAACATTCGGCATTGACAAATGCTTGTTTTTAAATGAAATAAGCTTGTTAAAAGTGCAAAAAGACAAATATTTTGGTCTTTGATAGTTGAAATTATTAAAATTTTTAGCATAATACCTAAAAACCTTAACACTGGCAATCAATACCTTTTCTGGCTACATTTTAGAACTAAAGTAGCTGAATTTAAGTACTTGGCACTTGGCAGTATTTTACTTGGACAGCACACTGCCATTCATTAGCCATGTTGAATACCTGGTAAAATCTATTACTTTACCGGTCATTGGTTCATTGTGCAGAAATAAAAAAATATATATTTTTGCTTAGCCCTAACCAGTAATAACCACATACCTAAGAGCTCATCTAGGAAATCCTGGCTAAACAAAAAAAAAAAAGCTTGCCTTTTTTCCTAAACAAACCTCGGGCATCTGAGGCAAAGAAATAACGCTGTAAGTAACTTTGGAGACCACAGATAGCTGACAACAGTCTCAGAAGCAAGCCACGTTAGTCAGCCAGCCTGTGCCTATACTGATCTGAGCATTGCTCTGCTGCCCCAGTGCCTCAGTTAGTTCTGTGAAACCTATCTGTACGACTATAGATAGAAGTGTATAGCCCCGCATTTTATGTGTACATTTTAAAGCAAAACCCAAACAATGCACGTAGAGAATGTGTTGCTCAGTAACTGAAATGTTTGTAAACATGGTGGCACATAATTCTATGTATTCTATGGTTGTCTCTCGAAGATTTCATGAAGTGTCCCACAATTTGTCCCACATTTTGAGTGCCAGGGTTCCACATTTCTGGGGCTGGTCAGACATCTGCAGAGGACCACAACCTCAGGTGTACAGCAGCAATGGGGGGGGGGCAAAGGACAGATAGGGACTGATCTGTACAGGGTATGATGGGTTGTCAGGTTAATATACAACAATGTGCATGCATTGCTGTAAAATTGCAACACTGTAAAGAACAAGCATTTGTCAATGCTGTCTGTTTGCTTGCTGATATTAGCCTTGGACATGCAGGAGTTAGACAGATGAAGAATAGGAATGGCAGTGAGGTATTGAACTCACACCAACTCCACCTCCACCCTGCAGAGATGGACAGGCATTGGGTTGTGCCTTTGGGTCATTGCCCATAATGCTTATGGAATTTCACCTCACCCTACCCTGCAGACACCAGCAAGTGTTGAGGTGTGCCTTGGGGTATTTGGCTTTACAGTCATCCCATTTCATAAGAACATACGCTGAAATGGGTGCAGTATAGGAGAATGTGGTAAACCCTGGGGCCAAAGAGTCCAAGGCGCACCACAATGCCTGTCACTGGCTTCAGGGTGGGAGTGGTAGTGGAATGTCATGAGCATTACAGCTGGCAATCCAAAGGCACACCCCTGATGCCTGTCAGTCTGTACAGGGTGGGAAGTTATGGTTAGAAACCCCAACACCCCGGGCATTTGTTGATATTTGCACTACAAATTTCCAACATAGTCTTTTTGTGACCCCACCTCATGAAAGCATTTGGGACCTCTGCTCATGAACAGTGGCACTGTGATTTTGTTAATCTGTCCCGAACGTTGATTTCTCACAGCGACTGTGCCATTCTGCACCAGATGTGTGAAAACACAGTTTGGGCAGGATGTGAAAAATAACTGCTATACCATTTATAAGGAGGTTTGAAGAGATGGCAGTGTTGAAAATCTGGAGTGAAAATATTAAAAATGCTTGAACTTATGAGCATACATGGAAACTGCGCAATGCACGCTCATAACACAGTCGTTTAATGGAATTATTTCACCAAAATTTCAACAAAGGCATTTTATGACCCCTGCTCATGAACGCTGTCACTATGATTTTCTTAATCTGTCTCGGTCATCGATTTCGCAGCGACCGCATCATTGTGTGCCACATGTGCGAAAACACATTTCGGGTAGGATGAAAAAATGACAGCTGTACTGTTCATAAGGAGGTGTGCAAAATGGACAATGTTGAAAATCTTGAGTGAAGATATTACAAATTCTCAAAGTTATGAGTGTGCACAGAAACTGTGCAATGAATGCTCATAACAAAGTAATTTTTTGACATGTTTTCACCAGGTTTGCAGCATAGATTTTTTGGGAGCCCACCTCATGAACTGTGACACTGTCATTTCATTAATTGGTCCCGAAAAGTGATTCTGTGCAGTGACCATGAAATCACCTTTCAGGGCTGAATAACCAGATGACAGTCACTGAATTCATGAGATGGGGTCCCAAGAACCCCATGTTGAAAATTTGGTGCCAAAATTCACAGAAATGGGTGAGATATCCACATAAGTTGGAAAAAAAAAAATTTACGTCATTATACAGCTTACTGGCATTCCTTCAGTTTGCGGTCCGCTTTGAAGAGTGCAGATGTGTTCCCGCTCCACGAAGATCGTCACTTTGCTCCGGAGGATGAAGTATGTGGGATGAGGGTGTGGGGAGGTGGGCAGGTTGGGGAGGGGACACCACTGATAGTGAGGACCATTTTCTTGTTTACAGATGTAAAACAAAGCAACGGGGGGATGTTTTCTTTTTTACAGCTGGTTTGGCATGCTGGGGTGGGCTCCCAGCATGCCACCTGAGTGGTTGTTGGGGGGGATCTGTAGCTGATGGGGATTGGGCACCCTGTCGGCACATACAGAGTGTTTTGGGGAGGTATATGAGCCGAGGGGGAGTGGGCACCTCACTCGGCACACAACAGATGGCGGTGGTTGACATTATTCTGATGGGGATTGGGCTCCCCTGTCGCTAAATGAACTTTGGAGGGGGCATGCCAACAGGAGGATTGGGTACCCCTGTCAGTTTTCATGGGAAATGTGAGAGACAGACGGTGATAGCCACTGCCATTTGTTTATTTAAAACAAATGGGAGGACATTATGCTGACGGGGATCAGGCTCCCCCATCAGCAAATGAACTTGGGAGGGGGCATGCCGACAGGGCTCTGCGTGTTCATACTGTAAGTGCAATGGCAGTGTGAACATGAAACCAGGAAGTCAACAATGCAAGGCTTTACACATCAAAGGGCTGAGCCATGCCACTGCTGGTGCAGCTCTGTCCTTTGAAAAGTTGGCCAACTCTGCCCCAACAACAGAAAGTGAGTCATCGCCAGCCTGCTGACTGATTCACCTGCCTCTGACCTGCCCCTTGGAACTGGGCTCTCCATTGGGTGCACCCCCCCATACCCCTGAATAGCACCTCTCATATCAATTAGTTCATCTGCACCTGCACACCATGATGAACTCAAAAATGTAACAGAATTCATGGGCAGAATTTACGGCTCCCGGGGAAGAATGGGGGAGAATGACAACAGCACAATAGCTGCCTATCCTCCACGCATACTTGCCAATGGAACTCTATCTCACCTCCACCTACCAGCTCTGGGGAGCCCATAGATCCTAATACTGTTTCTACAGGTTATGTTCTTGGCATCTTCTTGTTGCTCCATGATCTGTGCCCATAGTCTCTAGGTAGAGTACATTCCCCTCCAGCATGGCAAGGTGGTCAGCTACTTCTGAGAGGTGTGAGTCCATGTTGTCTGTCCTTTCAGTTCAAGTATTATTGCATCTTTGATTTCTGTCATAGACTGGTTCATACCTGCTCGGAACACTAATAATTCTTGTAGGATTCTCTACAGATCCTCTATTATAGCCAGATGAGTCCTTCCTGTATTTTATGATATTATTATTTTTGTGGGAGTGGGATTTGAACCTTGGTTGTGTTTGATCTATATCACCCTATAGTTCAATGAATTCTTTTAAAAGGGGTAAGTTTGTCCACTGCTTGTGAACAATCTGCTTATGTAATCAAATGGGTCTGCATGAACATTTAGATCCAGAGTTGCCTCTAGCAACGTATTCTTACTTTAGCAATCTGAATAAATGAACGTATACTTTATAAGTTTGGCAGCAGGGAGATGGGTATATCCAGTCTTCAGTGTGGCAGTGCCTGCAGGGCAACACTCACTGTCTGCCCCTCCTCCCACCAGCGTTGCCAGTTCATCTATGACTGCTTATGATATACCATGACTGTTTTGTGTTCATGCTGCAGGATGGACATTAAATTCTTGACTTTCATATTCTTAAGGATTACCATTTCTTGTGTTTTTATGTTGTGCTACTAGTATTACTACTTGTCCTAGCAGTATAGCCTATAAGTTAGAGTAGCAAGCTGTGAATGAGCTTGGTACATCCAGCAGACAGACATGGGTTTGATTCCTACAACCTCCACTCTGAGCAAGTAATTTAACCTTCCCAGTACTCCTAGGTCATCCCAGAAAACAGGCATCTGTGCCTACCGAGTCTTACCTTTTTACCAAAGAATAAAATAAAAAGTTTGCAGGATTTAAAACACATTTTAAATGCCTCTGCTGTGGTACATACGAAAGGAGTGTATCATAAATTTGGACATCACACACACAGGACACACTCCTCTTTGGTTTATTCTAGGTTTGAAGCAAGTGCTTCACCCATTTCTTTGACTCCTAAAATGCCACTTTACATACATTGGATTATTTTATGGTGCAATATAAACATGCAATTGTGTGGCTAGATTGAATGGGTTGTCTGATGCCTCTCCACAGACACAGCAACAAGACTGTTATAGTGAATAAAACAATCCCATTATTGTGACATGATCCTATGTCCATGCATACTGCACATACAGTAAGTAACTTTAATAAGAATATATTTCCTTGGGCTAGTGTGATTAGCCACCAGTTTGTGTAGTCTGGCCAGTACAAATACACTATAGTCTGATGGTTAATGCACTGGCTTAGGAATTCTGGGTTCACAGGTACAGATTCCATTAGAGCCAAATACTCAGTGCCTGTGAGGAAATTATGTGTGTGATTGCTTTTGCTGTAGTGTACACCTGTTGAAACCACTTTTTTAATTGCTGTAGATAGCCTGCTGCCAATTGGGCATAAACACTACACAAAGTACATCTACGATGATGTCAAACTCAGGTGAAGCTTTGAAGACAAAAATGAAAACCATCACAAATAAGAAAGCATGCAGCAGCACTACAGATTATTTGCTAGATTGCTGGGTAAGAAAAAACTGTTCCACAAATAAGCATGTTGCTACTGACTCTGGAGGGAGTTCATTTGCTGATGGTTCTTCCATATCCATTTCCATTCCCAACATTAGGGAAAGTGGCAGCTGCGACCTCGGTGTTGCTGTGTTTTGCAATTCTGAAGACTTTCCTACATGAGTTACCAGAAATAGAAGATTCATCTTCTTCTGATTGTATCCCACAACTAGAGTTACAGGGTCCCTCGTAGCAATCATGTAGTGACACAAATGCGAACAGTCTGTTGTCTTCTGATTCTGTGAAATTATCATCTGTTGTGATGCATAATTACAGACATCAGTGGGAAAGCGAATTTCAATGGCTAGAGGAGAGAGATGGTAAAATGTTCTGCAGTGTGTGCTGTTCAGATTGCCATCTCACAAACAAATTTGTGTCTGCAGGAGCAGATGAATCAGCGTTTCTTCACTATGCCTGACTTAGTACAACATGGTAAAATGTATTGTTTGCTAATTTATGGTATTTACAAGATAATCATTTGCTGTTTTATAAAATTGTCAAAAATCAACCCTCAGGAAGCATATTCAGTCAAAGGACCATCGCAAGGCACTTGAAACCGATTTCCTTAGAAGGAGATTCTATGCAGTTAGGGACAACAATGAGCCAGAAAATTCAGAAGATAATGATTTGCCATCAGCTATAAAACTTGTCAAAGACAGTGAACAAAATCTTTTTAAAGTTGTGTACTTTGCTGCCAAGACTGATATGGAAAACTGCAGTGTGTTCCCAGCATCTGGAAGGTTGCCAGAATAACCCATCTTCAAAAAGGGTGACCACAAGTCAATTTCAAATTATCAGCCCTTCACCATCCTCTTGGTCCTTATCAAAATCTTAGAGAAACTGGTGGCTCAACAACCTATTGCCTTTCTCATTGACCGCAACCTTCTCTCTGACTCCCAGCACAGATTTCCCAAAGGCCACAGTACTGCCACAGCCCTCCTCAAATTTACTAATGATGCCAAAATGACCACAGACAACAGCCTTCTGATGGGCTTGATCTTTATAGACCTTACCAAGATGTTTGACTTGGTTGATCACACACTGCTACTTACCAAACTACAGTCACTCAGTTTCTCCCAGTACATCGTGGCCTGGTAAGATAGCTACCTAACCGACAGGAAGCAAGTGGTCAAAATCAGCTCTGCTGTCTCTGATCTTGCTACCATAAATATTGGAGTTCCACAGGGCTCCATACTTGGTCCCCTTCTCTTCTCTGTTTTCATTAATGATATTTCTCTAAATACCTCCAACTGCTTGTCCCTGCTTTTTGCAGATGACCTAGTTCTCTACCTCAGCACCAGGAAAATCTCTGATGTTAATGCCACCCTCTCATCTGCATTCCTTAATATTCAATCCTGGCTCTCCAACAGTAAGCTTGTTCTCAATATTAGTAAAACCCAGGCCATGCTCATTGGATCTGCCCCTAGACTCAGAACCTGCCAGGGATGACTGGAAATCTTTTGTGCTGATGGTTCCCTCCTAGACAGTGTCTGCTCATTCAAGTATCTTGGCATCACACTTGACTCCTCCTATGACTTTGATCAGTTCATTTCTGCCACCTGCAAATCTGTCAATGCCAAAATTGGTGTTGCATATAAAACTAGCTATGCACTACCTCCCTCAGCTAGAACTGCCATTGCCCAAGGGATCCTACTCCCAGCTCTTTCATATGACTTGGTCACTTATGTTGGTGCCTGTAAAGCCAGCCTTTACAAATGGGACATCACCTATAATAATATTTATCATTTTGCTTTAGCATCTCCCCACCACACTCACCACTGTCTGCTATACACAGACCTAAACTGGCCTTCCCCCACTGCCCATCGTCTCCTGTCCTTTAGCTCCTTGATTGACAACATCATTAGATCTGGTACTCCCTCATCTCTATCCACCATGCTGAAACAGCAAAACTCTGCGTATGACCTTAGATCAGCAGAACAAACCCTCCTCCATGTCCCCAAATACAAAACAACTATGGGAACCCTGGCTCCACAGCTCTGGAACTCCCTACTTTTAGACATTAGACTTGCCCCTACTTGTGACTGCTTCAGAAAGTTGCTCCATGATCACCTGATAAAATCAACCCCCTGTACTTGTTTTAATCCTCCATGAGCCCCTCGCTGTATGCGATGACCTTCCTAAGTTACTCAACCTCCCTTACCTGCCCTCCTCCCCACTATACACTTATGTCTTTCCCATTTACTTAAATCCTCTTTCCTACTTATTCAGCTCTAGATGCTCCTTCACACTTCCTGCTCAACCTACCACTTTGTAAAGCTTTTCTACTTCCTCTCCTAACCTGGGGTTCATAAGGTTGTGTACTTATTCAGCCTGATGTTTATTTCTGCCTGTATCTGATTGTTTGCTCATATGTAATTTTATGTCAACTATACATTCCTACTTGTACTTATTGTATCTCCCGTTAAACATGTATTATGCTGTCTCTATATGCCTCTGACAATTGCTCTTATGTTAATATGCTTAGATATGTTAAACTTTTTGCTGTTATTTCCCTATTGTTGTTTTACTCCAACCGGATCTGCACTTCTATTACCCTGTATTTTGACCAGTGTTGTTGTTTATAGTTTGACCTGTACACTTCCGGGCCATGCCTGAAAATAGGCATTTCTATGTCTAGTACACCTACTCAGTTACCAAAAACAAACACATAAATAATAAATCAGCTTTTAGATTTTATTCGCTGGACTAAAGGTCATTGCTCAGTACATGACATAAGTGACTACGTTGTTCATGATTCTCAAAAAGGTATAGTTTAAGTATTAGATAGCAAAATCGTGAAAGAAGCTTCAAAATGTCTTTTGCTTGGCTTGCTAGTTGATGAATCCACAGATCTGTCTGTCCAAAAACACAGTAATAATGTATGTTTGCTGTATCAGTGATGGGGAAATTGAAACAAAACTAACAGGGAACATTAGAGTAAAGCATGGTTCAGCAAACCAGTTGACAGAGGCAACTGTAAATAGATGTCAGGCCCTGGGTTTTGTCATGAGTAAACTTGTGGGGTTAGGTAGTGATGGGGCTAGTGTAATGATGGGCAGATCCAATGGTGTTGGTGCACTTTTGACTTCACTGCATTCACCTTTTATGGTTCGGGTCCACTGTTTGGCACACAAATTGGCTTTGGCCTGTTCACAACCTGCTATCAAATTTAGGTACCTACAAGGCTCTCAGAGTAATATTAATGGTACATATGCTAATTACAGTAAATCTGCTGTTAGACAAGGCAAACTCAAAGATATGCAAAGGGTGACTGGTATAGTCAAAGGAACGCTGAAAGAAGCAATTAACATATGTTGGCTGGTTGACAATGGAAAATTCTGTAAGTACACTACATAAATATTAGCCTGTTGTTGTCTCTATACAGGAACAATACCAAAGCTCAGGGCCTTCACACGTTTCTCGCTACCTATATTTTTGGAGCTGTACTATGTCTGTTCTGTGACATCCTGTTATGTCTGCTATGTCTGTTCTTAGTCATCTGGGCATGTGCAGAAGCATAGGAAAATTCCAACTCGAATGTAAAAATGCTGATCTGTTGATTAACCACGACAAAACTAAGGTTCTAGTGTTTGGGGGTAATTAGAGAGGGTACAACTACAACTATTACATCAATTCCTCCAAGATTCATGTGGTAAGAAACTTCTACAACCTTGGGCTTATGGTAAGCCAAACTGGTTCCTGGAACCTCCACTTAAAAAGTATCAACAGTAAGTTGGAAAGATTTTTTCCAGTCGTATCAGCATTCTCATATAAATATGGGGGGCAATCAGAATACTAAGAGTGGCAAGAGCCAAAATTAAAAGCCAAATATTATATGGGGCTGAATTATGGGGACATGAACTAAAAGGGCCCAAGGATTTCAGATTAAACAAATTTTCCAAAAGATACTGAGCCTACCGAACAGTACCCCTTCTGCTTTGGTTAGGACTGAGATTGGAGAGTTTCCCTTAGAGTGTGCTTGTGTGCAGAGACAAATAAATTACTGGATTAAGATATTCAGAATGCTGTCTTACAGATTCCCATGAATGTGTTTGGAAGAGGCCATTCTTTACTCTCATTTTAACAATACTTTCCCCAGTATGGTGGTCCTGGAAGAACTCATTAAACCATATGGGCTTTTATATATAGTCACCAATTGTCTAAGGCTTCCCATTGAGTACATCAAAACAATAATAAACAATAAAATTAAAGACAATTGTGTCCAAAAAGACTTAGAGGCCTGCCGACTATCTAAAGCATGTCCATGGTTATCAAAAAACAAAAGAGAACACAAGTTTGAAAGATACCTCCATATCCTACACTCCCCTCGGGGGAGGACCCTTTTTACTAGGTTCCGCTTTGAGGTATTTGAGAGTAACAAAAAAACTGGTTTATATCTAGGGGAAAAGAATAAGGAATATAAGTATAAGTGTGGCTTGGAAGAAGATAACCTAATGCACTTCATGATTTTATGCCCCCTCTATGAGAAACGCAGGTCCATTTGGCTGGGCAACATACTCAAATCACAATCCTACCAGCCAACGCAATTATTGACATATCTATTTACAAACACAGACCCCGTAATTCTGAGCTCCGTGGTCTCTTTCCTGAAAATAATTGATCTGAGAAGGCTTCATTTGACTGGATAAATCTGAACTGATTATTAAAAGGGCTGAGCATAAAGAATAATCATAGATATAATCCCAACAAGCCCTAACCAAAACTGCATGACGATCACTCATGGTTAATCAATGAATGTCAGTAAATGTACCATCTGGTGTAATTCAATGAACATTACCTGGCTGTACAAACTATCTCCTCTGAATAACCAGGCGCCTATCAACTTTGGGGCCACTACTGCAAAGGTTAAACTTTTTGCTGTGGATTCTATAAGTTTTAAATTATTTTATCACTCACCTTACTATAAGAACATAACCGCTTTTATTAAATAAGCTGATAGCATTTTAATGTGTATTAAGTTTTTATGTCATCCTGTAAGCAGAATACTTTCACTATTTAACTGTTTTTCTTTTATTTATTTACTTATTTATTTGTAATGGCTATGTTGCCGATCAATAAACTTAAACTGAACTGACAACTAGAGTGTCAAATAGGTCTAAAACAAAATAGCAGACTAGGCGGACCCAGTGGGCTCCTTCTGCTGTCTACTTCTATGTTTCTATGTTTCTATTAGAGAGTACTGGGTGTTTTTGTGAATCCTTTCAAAAGCAGAAACTACTGAATGATGTGGATGTGAAGCCACAAGTATTTTGTGCAATTGATGAGTCAGAAAACATGAAAAATGAGCCAGGCCCATCCCTGACAGTTTTTCAAGAAGCATGTCAAATTGAGACGAATGATAATGGACAAATAAGTGCATGCTGGGAAATACAAGAATGTCAGCAAGATGACATTCAGGCAGTTCAGGCTGAACTGAAGTGTTTAGAGAGGATGACATCACAATTTTCAAAACTTACAGAAGAGTATCTAAATACTCTGATAAGCAACATTAAGGGTAGGCTGTGCCCAGATTCTAAAACAGAAGCACTTTTGGATGCCGTTGCCAATCTATCTAGTCTGCAGTAGACTCTAATACAGTTACCATTCAGCACAGTATAAAAATTGATTGTGAAAAATTCGACTCACACTCTCAATAAATCAGTGATCAGGAGGAGAATTATACAAATACTCCTGAATGTGAGCTTTTACTAGATGAAAATGGTCCCAGCTCAGGCTGGCTAGAAGCAAAGGCAATGATGCTGGGATGCTAGAGGAACCTTAGCTCTGAAAGCTTTATGAGACGGGTGATTTCAAAGTACTCTGATATCATGTCAGCATATTCTAAATTATGTAATACTGCATTATGCATTCTATTTACAGCTGCAGAATGTGAGGGTGCTTTCAGAGTGCAGAATAGGATAAAGACTAAATTTTGTTGTTCACTCACTGAAGACAGCCTAGAGCTGCTAATGAAACTAAACATGGGGCCTGACTTCTCAGATTTTAAAGTTGATAAACATGTGCAATATTGGAAAAAAGACAAAAAAAGATGGCATATGTCTTTGTGCCAGACGTAAAAAAAAGGAAACTGGAGAAGCCAAAGTCCCAGATAAAGAAAGACATGTTGTTTAATGATTCCCGTACTAGTAGCGAAAGCAATAGTGCCAGCTGTGCCATGCCCAGAGGTACCAGTCCCACATCAAATAATCTTGGTACATCATCGTGTACCAGTAGCAGCAGTACCTGTGCCACTGCCAGTGATGGAAGTTGTACCATAAATACAGGGAACGGCATTGCTCATGGTGGTGGTGGGGGGGGAGGGTGCTGAAGAAAGTGATTTAGCCAGTGAGGATTTCCTTGAAATAACTGAGCGTGTCAGTGAATAATTTCGTACCTGTTCTGATTTGACTCGTTTGATCTATGCTCTGCATTTTTTTGTGTAATATCACTATCAGACATACTGCAGAAATATTTTTATGGAAACTAGCTGCTGAGCTTCAGAATCAAAATGGTTATTCTTATTATTCCTGAAATGTGGTCATCATGCTGTGTAGGGACACTGCAGCTGCTAGCTGCAGCCAGCTGCAACACCAATTAAGACTGGAGGGGGCTGGTGTGGCTGAGAGTTGGGGTGAGTGGAATTTGGAAATAATTAACATTTTTTTGGATTAACATTTTCACACACAGCCTGTCTTCTGCTCAATTTCTTACTGCTAAAGGAAGACGAGAAAAGTAGTATTGTTATCGTCGTTTACCCACGGCCATGGTGACAGAAGTTCACAACCTGTTACCTCACATTGCTGTAAGTTCTGGCTGTGACATGTTATGTACCTAAGCAAGAATTGTTATCAAAAATGTATGTACTGTATACTGTATGTCAGCGTCAGAGAGGGAATGGAAGTGCAGTGTTACTTGTCTGCATTAACTCCCCACTCTCCCCCTAACCAAGCAAATAAAATTGGTTTGCATAGCCGTTAACCAACCTCTTTAACAAATTTCAGTAATGGGATTTGGACTCCTTGCCATGGTAAGTAGCAAGCATGTCAGCAATCACTGTCAGTCACTCACTGCCAACCCAGTGCCTACCCTTCTAGTTGTAGCAGGTTCCCATACACCATTTCATTATGTTTTTATGTTTCAAAGTCTCAGGCTTAGCTTACAATGTGAACATGATCATTCAGCACTTTTTCCATTTGTTAAGTTCTGATTGGAATGGTAAGGATAAGACAGAGTGCGATTCCTCGTACTGATAGCAATTAAGCCTTATGCACCCAGGCTGCCACCCTAATGTTGGACTTGGGGATTTGTTGCCCTTGCCCAACTTGCCCCTGATGTGCAGACCGGGGGGACAGTTTACCCAGGTGACCCACCTTTCTCTCCTCTTGACTGATTTGTCTGCATCTGTCATCACTCACATCACACTAGTCTGTCTCTTAGTCTCTTTTAGACTGATTGAACATGTGCCTCTCTGCTTCTTTGTACTACCTATACAATACTTTCACTTCAGTACCGCAGGTTGGGGCTATTATTTCCACCCTACCGCTATTCTGTCTGGTGGTAAAGTAACTTACCTGAGTGGAGGATGGAGTACCACTCAAGTACCGTCTTGAATTGGGTTGGTCTCTTGTTTATCCCTTTTCAACTAACTTAAGGCTTCTTAAAATTGCCCCTCAGGCTCTTGCCTTTCTTTTCTTCACCAGAGCCCCTGTTCTACTGCTCAGAGAGGGACAGTTAGAGGAGGAAGAGGTAGACTAGAACTTATATTGTTGAAATTGCACTAACTGTGTTTACTTCTGTTAAGTTGTACGATTGTAACCCCCCTCAGGCATAGGCTGACCTTTCCTACTATAAATCCCAGACTCACATAGGTCAGACTACAGGCAGCTGACCTGACTTCATGTACGGCACTGCACTACACACTCACTGAGTGAACTTATCACATGTAGAGAACAAGAGGCATAACTGGAAAAAATCTGATCAGTGATGATTATCAAAAAGCTGTGTAACACACAGAAACGCAGAATTTGTTGGCAGATAGGGCCTTCGGACCACCTAGTCTGCACCGTTACCTCTAACAACTGCTCTCTTTCATGCTGTACTGGTATTAGGGTGTCCCTCTCCCTTCACTGCCAGTATCCCTCTATGCCTATCCCAAGCATTCTTAAAACCAGCCTAACTAGCCATTGAGACTGGCAGGATGTCTGACAGACAAGCCTACAACGCTGCTCGGAACAGATGCACATGGGTTATCCAAAAAGCTAATGTGGATCACTATCAGGCCACCCTTACCTCCTCATGGGGTTCTGCTTGGTCCTTTTGGGACAATATTAAGGAACTAAACAGGAAATCTCACTCCCCACTCCCATTCCAGCTTACTATCGATGGCTCAATTTCCACAGACCTCACTAGCATTGCCAACTGCCTTAACTCCTCCTTTATGGACCTCAGCTGTCCTCCCCAGTAATTTCTTTGACCCTGCCCTGGACCCTTGGCCCCCTTCTCTCCAATGCCCCTGGTTCTACCTACGTGAAATAACTACCAGTGAAGCCAGTCTGCTCCTCCAAAAAGCACTAGGCAGCAACAGCCCTAGCACCAACTCCTTGGACTCCAAAATATTATGGCTGGTCCTAGACGACATCCTTGTCCCTCTCATGGGCTTACTAAATTGCTCCCTCTCCCTGGGGCAATTCCCCACCACCTGAAAAATGGCCATGGTCATGCCTATTCATAATGGGGGGGTAGGTCCTCCCCCAGCAACTATCACCCAATTTCTATCCTTTCCCCACTCTCCAAAGACATAGAAAAAGTGGTGGCTACTCAATTAGCAGAGTATCTGACTAAATATGACATTCTTTGCCCAGAGCAGCATGGCTTCCATGCAGGCCATCGCACCAGCACAGCCTTACTGGTATTCTCCAACTTTCTGCACTCCTCTCTGGACTCACCTAGCTGGAGCAGTGTTCAGTGACCTCTCAAAGGCCTTTGACACTGACTCCCACCCCCTCCTTTTTGATGCTCTCTACCATATTGGCTTCTCTGATGGCCCCCTCGCCTGGTGCTTGAGCTACCTGTCTGCTCACTCCCAGTGTGTCAAAATCAATGGGACACTATTGGAAACCCATCCTATCCACTCTGGAGTTCCCCAGGGCTCATTTCTGGGCCCCCTACTCTTTAGTCTCTATTGAAACACCATGCCCAGTGCCTTTTCTGGCAAAATTCTTTTGTATGCAGATGATGCCATCCTTTATGCCGCCCACCGTAACTCTACCTCCCTCCAGCACACATTTAATGAAGCAGAAAGCTGGTTTAAGGAATGCAGACTCATCATTAACCTCAAAAAGACCAAATCTATGGTCTTCTCCCACCACCAAAATAAAGACAGAAAGAACCCCCTCCTTATCCTCCCTAGCACACTACACCCTCTCGAACAAGTGCACACCTACAAATACCTTGGCATTACTTTCAGCACTGCTCTCACCTTTCACAACCACATCACTGCCCTTTCAGCTGCCACAAACACCTGGATTGGACTCCTATACAGCCATAGGGACTGTCTCCCACCCAACGCTCTCCGACTGGCCATCACCTCCTCAGTGCTGTCCCTAGTGGATTAAGACCTTCCAGTATATGGTGCTGCTGATCATATGGCACTCAGTAAGGTCCATGTCACTCTAAACAAGGACTGTAGACTACTGACCAGTGCCCCCAGACTCACCCATACTTGTCAACTCTACTCCAGAGGCAGGGTCCTTAACCTGGATGAATGTCTCCACTACCAAACCTGCCTGCTAGCTAAAACAATTCTACTTGGGCCCCCCCCCGAAGTGCCTCCCTTCAACATAACCCTCCCACAGTCTCTACCTGCAGCTTGGACAAAGCCACCCTCCTGGTACCAATAACTAGGACCTCCCTGGCTCAGAGGTCTTTTTGCTATAGGGCCCCTTCTTGGTTTAACTCTCTCCCTGCAACCATCACAAACTCTGTCAAAACTGCCTCTTTCAAAACTACTCTTTGTAACCAACTATTTAACGCCCACTACTGCATGTGTCTCTAGCAGGTGGCCTGATGCCCTCCAAATGCACCAGACGATGTCCCCTGGACTGACTCCTCCTCCTCTTCCCTCTCCCCCTTCCCCCCTAGGTTTCCCTCCCCTCTGCCAGGTGCCTGTTAGGTACTCGACCATTAATCTGTAATGTACAAACTCTGTTATACTGTTTACCTCAACTGTATGTAATATCTCTGTAAACACTGTAAAGTCATTTGTATACTGTATGTATATTGTTATTGTATGAACCCATATGTCTGAGTCCTGTAAATCTGTAACCGTGTTGTCCTCTCTGTGACGAGGTACCTTTGTAAATGAGCCTCTGGATCAAAAGTTTCAAATCTGATTTATAACAAATAAATAAATAAATAAACCTGTAATCATTTCTGCCTCCACCACCTCTGCTGGTAGGCTGTTCCACTTGTCCACCTCTCCTCACTTTGCCCCTGAACCTTCCTCCCTCCCTCCAATTTCATCTTGTGCCCCCTCATCCTTGAACATCTTTTTTTCTGAAAAATTGTATTCTTCTGTACCTTATTGTTGCCTGTGAGGTACTTAAATGTTCCAATCTTATCCCCTTCTCACACCTCTCCTCCAGGGAGTACATATTCAGTTCCTTCAGCCTAGCCTTGTAGGACTCGTGATGTAGTCCCTGCACTATTTTGGTTACCCTCCTCTGAACTTCCTCCACCCTATCAATGTCCTTATGTAGGTGGGTCCTCCAGAACTGGACACAATACTTGAGTTGTGTCCTATATAGTGGAATTATTACCTCCCTTTTTCTGTTGGTGATTCCCCTGCCTATACATCCCAGCATCCTGTTAGCCTTTCCCACTACCTTGTCACACTGCCTACCAACCCTGAAGCATCAGAAATAATCACCCCCAGGTCTCTTTCCTGCTTGGAGCATTCTGTTTCCTCTCTTGCCAGATGATACGTTGTTCCTGTGTTTTTGTGACCCATGTGCATTATCTTGCACTTTTTTACATTGAAACCCAGCTGTCAATCCTCCAGCTTCTTTAGATCACCCTCATTTTATCCACTCCCCCTGGCGTGTCCACCCTGTTGGACCATCAACTTTAGGCAGGCCATGCAATTCAGTATCCCACACAGTGCAGCTGCCTAGTGCAGCCGGCTAGGCAGCACTGCAGTGCTGAAGATTCATTTGCATTGCCTGCTTGCAGTGCATGTTACACACATTTTGTGATCATCACAGGATCTCATTTTCCAGTTATGTTTTTCTCCAGGTGCTTTTAAGTACACTCATACACTGACTGTACTTAGCAGCCCATGGAAGAGTGGACCAGGCAGCAAACAAAAGATTACATTTAGAGGCTGACCACTTGACCAGATATATCAATCTGATGAAATGTAACATGCACACTGTCTGGCAGGCTATTGACTCTCCTCCACTCCAGAATCCTGGCTTACTCTGGCTGCACTGATGTCAGCTGCCTGCAGACAACACCACTACTGTACCTCTGAGGGGTTTGTAACAGAACACAGACCAAGATGTCTGTCTGTCAGCCGATACCAAGTAAGCAAAATTAGTCTAATACAATGAATCTACTTTCTACTGCAACAAAATAAATCAAATATTTTTGCACACTGGGGACCAGTAGCACCATCTTTTTCTTTTCTTTTTTTTTAGTTGTAATTTTTCACTCCTCTGCGGAGATGATGGGTGGCTCGGAGAGCCTCATTCTCCAACCTGACCATCCCCATCAGAGCCGGACCCCCTAATTCCCCCATGGATTGCCCCCTGTGGTGGGGCCAAGGAGAGCAGCACCGACTTACTCCCTCCCACGAGGACAAATCCAGACATCGGGGGCAACAACTTGAGGGGAATGTGTCGGGTCATTGTGGACCTCATCAGTGCCTGGTATTTTCTGTTTTCTCCCCTGGACCAATGCACCATGCAATGCATGGGGCAGCTGGCCCCTGCCTCCACAGAAGCAGCCATCTGCCCTAGGCATGAGTCCTCCCCTCTGCTGGGCAAGGCACCTGTGTCGACACCCAGCCACTGCTGGGTATCAGTCTACAGCTATCTGCACTGTCCCGCCTCCCTGAGGAAGGAGAACTGTCTATAGACGCTCAATCCATCCTCACCCCTACCAACCACTGAACAATCTGAGTCCAATCCCAAACATGAGTCAAAGGCGTGGCATGAGGTGTGGCATCCAGCGCCTCAACCTTCAGCGCCAAAGAGAAGACATTCAGCAGCTCCATGTTTAGTCAACTCTGGTGGTGTGTGGGGCCCTTTTGTGGTGAATTTCCCATTTATGTGGGTGGCGATACTCTACAACATGCTGTTAACTAAGCATGAGCAACAAACAAAAACAAAACTGGAACAAGTTTGTTTGACTTGATGTGTTGGTTGCATAATAATTGCATTCATGCATTGTATCCTGCTTGTCATCATCAGTGTGTAATATACAGAATATTGGATGGGCAACTATGCACAACCAGTGTGTTCTGCCACAGCGGGGTTCTTATTTCTGCTGACCTCATGAGCGAAGCTTGAGAGATCCATGGGAATATGAACCCCAAGTTGGCAGAACACACTGGTTGTGCATAAAGTTGCTCATCCTGGACAATTCGTCACCCTCGTCCTACTCGGGCGCTGTTGTGCAATGCCAGATCTGTCTGCAATAAGACTGCTCTTATTGCGGACTTAGATACTAGGGCAGATCTGGCTTGCATTGCGAGACCTGGTTGGATGGAATGTGGCCCCAAGTTTTAGAGGCGCTGTTCCACTGGGTCTCGGTTATACATCGCAGATTGGATCATGAGGGAGTAGCGGTCTGTTTCAAGACCGAATTGGGCCTAACTGAAGTTCCAGTTGAGGAGGCCAGATCATTTGAGTGCACTGTGGTAGCTGGGGTGGGGTGCAGGATTGCTCTCATCTACCGTCCACCCGGGGATGAGAAGCTTTTCCTGCAGGAAATAGCAGATTTCGCCACCGACATGGCCTTGGAATTGCCCAGATTGATGGTGCTGGGCGATTTCAATGCTTGGGTCGACGACGAATCTTCATTTTTTGGTCAACATTTCCTCCAGGTGATGTCATCTCTTGGCTTCACTCAGGCTGTTTCCACAGCTACTCACAAGGGAGATCACTCTCTTGATCTGGTCTTCCTCCTGGGGATTGAGGCATCCGACTTGGTGGTGGAACCGGTCGGTTGGTCTGACCATTACTTAGTTGGATTCAATTTTGTGGCCTCCCTGGGTTGGTCGGCCCCTGTGGAGTTGGTCAAATACCATCCATTGTGGGATGCTGTCCCTGAAGACCTGATGGCGGTTATTGACCTCTCGTTGTGTGACGAATTATGCTCTGATCCTGAGCGGCTGGTGGTGGCCTATAATGGGGCCATCTCGGCTGCTCTTGACCAGATTGCTCCATCCCATGTTCACCCCATTCCACGCCGTCCCATCGCCCCATGGTTTGATGGGGCATTGAGAGGGTTGCGGAGGTTGGGGCGTAGGTTGGAGCGTCGCTGGAGGAAGACTGCCTCGGATGTTGACCATCTCATTTTGCTAGAGCATTACAAGCTCTATCAAACAGAAATTTCCCGTAAGAAGGCAGAATTCCTGTCCAGGGAAATCTCTGTCGCTCGTAATTGACCAGCTCAGCTCTTCAGAACTGTTGACAGACTGTGCAACCCAGCCTGTCGGCAGGTCCGTCGAGTTTTTACGCAGATCGACTGCGAGGAGATCGCTCATTTCTTTGCGAATAAGGTGGAAGACATTCGGAGGCAGTGTCCCCAACCTCACTCCAAGGTTGTTGCAGTTGATCAGTGTGCTGTCCCAGAGCCCGGAGTTTCCTGGAGTTCCTTTGATCTTCCTGACCTCATGGATACTATGAGGATTGTCTCTGAGATCGCCCAACTTGTTGTAGTTTGGATCGGGTCCACTTCCTTGATTATAGGATGTAGTGAACTTATTGGCCGGTCCTTGCTCAGATTGTTCGGTGTTCTTTGGAGATGGGAGTTTTCCCTAGCTCTCTGAAAGAAGGGGTGGTGACTCCCTTTTTGAAGAAAGCTTCCTTAGACCCGAATGACCTTGCTAACTACTGTCCGATCTCTAACCTCCCTTTTGTGGGGAAGGTTATTGAAAAGGTTGTGGTGGCTCAACTTGATAACCATTTGACCATCCATAGTTTATACGAACCTCTCCAGTCAGGTTTTCGTAAGAGGCATAGCACCGAGACTGCTCTGGTTCGGGTGCTCAATGATCTCCTGATGGCGAGAGATCGGAGACACCGCTCTATTCTGGTTCTCCTTGATCTATCATCAGCTTTTGATACTGTGGATCATGGGGTCTTGCTCAAATGTCTGAGGTCCATCTGCCGGCTTTCTGGTGTTGTCCTCAGATGGTTTTCATCTTACCTCCTAGGGAGAACACAGAGAGTGGTTTCCGGTTTATATTCATCTGGGGCTTTCTCTCTCTCTCTCGTGGGGTACCTCAGGGTTCGGTGCTTCCCCCATGTTATTCGCAGTATATATGCTACCCCTCAGAGACACTGTAAGACAGTATGAGCTGAGGTTTCATTGCTATGCCGATGATACCCAGCTCCACCTGTCTTTTGCACCTGACCAGGCTAGTGCTATCTCGGTGCTGAATAATTGCCTCACTGATATCCAAGACTGGATGAATATCAGTGGTTTAAAGTTGAACCCGGGAAAGACTGAGGTTATGGTGGTGGACCCCGGTCGCAGGGTTGAGGGTTTAGGGATAGGGTCCCCCTCTGGATTAGTTCTTGGGGTAGATCAGATCCCTACCTCCAAACGGGTGCGTAACCTGGGTGTGGAGCTTGACACTGGCTTGACCCTCCATTATCAGGTGTCTGCAGTAGTCAAGACTTCATTTTTTCATCTTAGAAACATCTCCAGGATTAGGCACCTGGTTCCACCAGGCGATCTGCCGGTTTTGGTCCACGCCTTTGTGACATCTCGTCTTGATTATTGTAACTCCCTATACCTAGGGCTTGCTGGGGTTGATATCCGCCCACTTGCAGCTTGTGCAGAATACTGCAGCATGTTTGTTGACTGGGGTGTCTAGGATATCCCATATTACCCCTGTGCTGCGCACTCTGCACTGGCTGCCTATACAGTGGTGGATCACCTTCAAAGTGGGTCTTTTGACCTACAAAGCCCTACATGGGTTGGGTCCTGACTACCTGAAAGAGCTTCTGGGGCCTTACATCCCTCTGAGACAGCTTCGCTCAGCTGACGAGGGGTTGCTGGAGATTCCGAGGGTGAATTTGAAGTCTTCCGGAGCCCGTGCTTTTAGCTTTGCAGCTCCCACCCTTTGGAATTCTCTGCCCCGTCAGCTCAGAGAAAGTACAACGGTGGATAGTTTTAAGAAGGCCTTAAAGTCATTTTTATGGAATCAGGCATTCCCTGTTTTATCTTAAACTGTTTTAATATTTTACTGGTTTTGTTGTTAGTGTATGTACTGTCATGTTGAATGTAATGATGATTTGTACAGCGCCTTGAAATATTTGAAAGGCGCTTAATCAAATAAATTTTATTATTATGTATTATTATTATTATCCTGTCTTTTTTTATAGTGTATAGCATTATGTGAAATGTGCACACAGCAGTTCTTTGGCTTTCAGAATGAAACTGACTTGTGACATCTCTAGAGATTCCAGAATGCTGAAGTACCATCGAAGGGTAAGATCACATTGCATGACCTTTGAACTGTGGTATAACAGCATTTTGAAAGGGATGGAATTCTGTACAGAACAATGCTGTACTATACACTACAATACAACAAATGAGATCTGATATCAAAACATCTGTCAGCTTTAATAGGAAGCTGATATATGTGTATTCGTGTTAGTGTACATTCACCAGACTGTGAATGTAGCAGGCATCTGACCACAAGTAACATACACAAGATTGATGGAGCTTACTTGAAACTGCAAGAAAAAATCATGAAATAAATACATACTGTAAGTAATTGATTTACTGAGCACATTTTACTTTCTTAGACTCATTCAGAAATGTATTTCTATGTATGTGTTGTGGATGTGGTTACAGTGAGGTATTCAGATTGCCTATGACTTCAAAAACTATAGGACTTGGAGCATTTTGACTTCCAAATGTGTGGACTGGAATTATTTTGACTTCCAAAACTTGACAGCTGGAAGTATTTTGACTACAGTAAAACTGAAATGACTTCCAAATTTCAACCCATGGACGTATTTGACTTCCACTAAAAATAATTTTTCTAAAGCCCTACCCTTCAGTCTTTTGGAACTACCCCAGTCTGTATTGAGCTATTGAATAGCCCTACCAGGGGTTCATTCAGTTCCACTGCCAGTTCCTTGAGTACCCTCAGATGCATTCCATCAGACACTGGAACATTGTCTATTTTTGAGGCTGCTTGTCCTTTCCAGATCCTTTCGCTGGTAAATACTGGCTGCCTCATTTCTGTGATTCCCTTTAATGGCTGCCTTGATACCACTCTCTAACAGGGGCCTGCTGTCTTCTCTTGTGAAGATGGAGCAAAACTAATCATTAAGAATGTCTCCCTTTTGCTTATCCTCTGTTACCAAACAGTGCCTCCCTCAGATAGCCTAATTCCCTCTCCTATCTTTCTTTTTTCCCTAATATACTTGAAGAACTGCTTTTACCCTTCCTTGACCCCCCCCCTGCAATACACAGCTCAGTGTCTGCTTTTGCCTCCCAGAACACCATCTTTGCTTCCTTAGTTCTCAGTTGCCCCCATATTTCCTTGTACTTGGTGAGGCCTTTTCTGGCTCTCACTGCTTCCCTGACACTTTCAGAGAACCATATTGTTCTTTTAGTTACTGTTCTCATGAATGACTTTGATACCTCGAGAATGCCCCCTTTAATTGCCCTCTGCCTTTCCTCCACACCTCCATTGCTGTGTAGCCTAACATTTCCCAGACCAACTCCCTCATCCTGATGAATTCCATCCTTCTGAAATCAAATATCTCAGCCAACTCAAGAACAGCAGCAAGCTCAGAACTATATGGTGTTTTAGTCACACTGCTGTTGGCATTCTTCAACACTATGAGACTCTATATTGCAGCCTCTCACAGCTAGAGGGCACTGCTACTACTGTTTCTCAGAGTTATGGGACTATGCTTTTGCAGCCTTTCAGAACTAAGAGTGCAATTATTCTCAGTCTACCCTTGACACTATGGCGCCTTTCTTTTTTATTTATGTAATAATGAATTTATTTGCAAATTGGTAACTGGGAAAGGCACACTGAGCCAAGGCTCATTCCCAGATGTGACCCAGGGAAAGAGGAAGGGGAGACAATCAACCAATTACAGAGATATAGACATGTTACACAAAAAATAAAGAGTAAACAATGATAGTGCAACATGGTATAATTTCAAAATAACAAATAATAGGAGGCAGAAGTTTGAAGATATCAGTAACACCACAGCCCAATGTAAATGGTAATAACAGGCTGAACACATCAGTGCATTGATAGTAGGAATCATAAACTGACCCTAGAAGGGGGACTAAAGCTTGGGAGGAAGGGAGAACCAGGGATTGGTCAGGTAGGGGGGATAACAGAAGCAGGAAGGGGAGGACAGGAGTTTAAGCTGGTGCCTAAGGGAAATGGGAGAGGGAGACAGAGAGAGAGAGAGACAGATGAAGGAGGGCAGCAGGTTCCAAAGGGAAGGGAGGTGATAGGAGAAAGCTGACTACCCAACGGAAGAGTGAGGGTGGGGTAGGGAGAAGGTGCAAGGATCCCTGGAGCAGAGGGAGTATGAGGCAGATGGAATGCAAGAGATGAAAGTTGAAGGGTGCACAATGGAACTGGCAAAGGGAGGGAAGGGGGGAGTATAGAGAGGGAGCAGTGGTGAGTGTAAGGAAAGAAGCTGGTAGCAAAACAATAGAAGGCATTACATAAGGTGTCCAGTCTAGCTAGGGAAGAGTAGAGGGCAGTGCCATAGACAGTATTCACATAATTGAAGATTGGGAGCATCACTTTGCTAACCAGCTCCAGTAGACCTGCAAAGATAGTCAGTTGCTATGGTATAGTGCACCAAGCTTAGGGTGGAGATTGGCATGAATGGCATTGATGTGGCAGAGAAGTGATGCCTACTGTCAAGCCACACCCCAAGTTACTTGAAGGAGTGAACCACTTCAAGGGGAGAGGGGACCATCCAGAGTGAGGAAGGAAGGAAGGGAGAAAAGGGAGGGAGGGAAGGAGGGAGGGAGAGAGGGAGAGGAAGGAAGGAAGAAAGGAAGAAAGAAAGAAAGGAAGAAAGGAAGAAAGAAAGAAAGAAAGAAAGAAAGAAAGAAAGAAAGAAAGAAAGAAAGAAAGAAAGAAAGAAAGAAAGAAAGAAAAAGCAAGCTCACCAGTTTCTGGCTGGTTCCAAAGATCATGGACATTGTGTTTTTTGTGTTGACCCAGACTTGGTTGGACTGGAACCAGCACAGGATATTGTGAAAGTCTCGCTGGAGTGAGACTTTCATAGCCACAGTCAAGGGCCGTGAGATGTTGAGAACTGTGTTATCTGTACACATGTGAATATATGAGTTGACACAGAAAGAGAACAGATGATTAAGGAAAATGGTAAGGAGGACAGGACCCAGGATTGAGCCCTGTGGGACACCAGCCTGGTTTAGGAGTAGAGGGAACAGGACACCTCCTAACTGTACCAACTGCTGAAGGCCCAAGAGGTAAGAATGGAACCAGTAACCAGTGGGGGCTGAGAGCCAGCAGAACTCAGCCTGTCCAGGAGAAGCAGATGGGGCACTGAATCAAAGGGTTTGGCCAGACCCATGAAGATGGCTACATTGATGTGCCCTGATCTATTCCAGAGAGTATTGAAACAGTGACACATAGCAGAGAAGAGATGGTGAAATATTGCTTTCAAAAAACAGATTGGAAAGGCAGAAGAAGTTGGAGGAATGGAAGAAGTTAGTAAGCCTGAAGTAGACCAGTTTCCCTTGCAGCTTTGCAAGAGAGGGGAGGAGAAAGATAGGAAGGAAGCTGCCAGGGGTGGATAGATCACCCCCATTTGTGAAGGGGAGAACTTTTGCAGTCTTCCAAGATTGAGGGATGGTGCAGAGGGTGAAGGAGAGGTTGAGGAGGTTAGCGAGGGGAGAAGGCAATTGCAGGAGCTGAGAGAAGGGGGAGTTTAGGGTCCAGGCCATTTGGGATAAATCTGGATAAGTTGAGTGGGAAAGGGCAAGCAAGCTTTCCTGGGTAGAGACAGGGGGAAATGAAACCCCAGGAAGGGAAGTGGAGAGGAGGGCAGAGACGGAGGGAAGGGAGAGGAGCCAGGAGAGGGTGAGGAGGGGAGAGCACATCTGGTGAAAAACTCATTGAAGTGAGCAGCACAAGAGGCAGGGTTGATGACTGGTGAGACATTAACATGAAGACTGGGGGAGCAGATTGGACAAGGGGAACAAAAAGGTGGTGAAACACCTTCCAGAATTTGGTTGGGAAGTTAAGATTATTCTGGAAGTTGGCCTTGATAGAGTGGGATTTGGTGGTATGAACGGTTTTTGTGCAGAAGTTTTTAAACACCCTGTATGAGTGGTGATCAGACAGGGAGCATGATAATTAGAACCAGGCCTAGGCTTAATCACTGGTCTTGCACAAATCAGTGAGATCATAGGTGATCCTGAGGTGGTGTGAGGACTTAACTCTGGACTTCCTTATAAGGCATGCTTGTTCCAGATAGAAATAAATATTGAGTAGAAGAGGGAGAGGGCAACATGTATGGCTGGGGTGGTGAGAATGAGGGACTAATCCATTGTATACAGGTCGCTCAGCAGGACATCTTTGTTTAGTGACCAGAGGGCCCTGGACCAGATGTACTCGAAGGAAGGGAGGGTGTCAGACTTTTCTGATGCATTATGTCATGCAGTGGTCACTTAAAGCATCTGGCAAAACACCTGATGCAATAATACGGTGGGGGTATGAGGAGGGAACCCACTCCAGAAGAGTGTGGTTTGCGGAGTGTGGATTGATCCGAGTGGGTTCAGCAATGAGTAGTGAGAGGTTGAGGGACTCATTCCTGAGGGAGGTCAACCTGGAGGCTGGGGAAAACCAATTGATATTAAAGTCCCCAGAGAGGATGAGTTCACAAGAAGAAAAGACAGCAGTGATGTCAGAGAATGAGCCAACTGGGGGGCAGGGAGAGTTTTGGAGAGCATTGAAAACCCAAATGAAGATGGGTAACGTAGAGGGGAAGAAAAGTTTGTCAAGAAGATACTCATGGGAGGAGGGTATAGCCTCCCTGAAAGTGATGGTGCAGGAGAGGTTCTGGTGGACATAGAGGGCGACACCATCACAGCACTTGTCCCTGTTCTGCCTGAAGAGGTGGTAGTCAGGAAAAGTCAGACTAGAATCAAGAATTCTGGAGGAGAGCCAGGATCCAGTGGTGCAGGTGTCAGGGGAGTTGTGAGAGGCCCATTCAATAAGGAGATACAGTTTAGGGAGGAGCTTGCCAGCACTGTGAAACTCTGAGACTGCTAGGAATGGGGGGGGGGAGGAAGAAGGTGAAGGATATGGAAGGACTTACATCACCAAGACCGGGGGGCAGGGAAAGGACAGGATAGAGCAATAAAGAAACTCCAGTTTAATGGAGGAGGTGGAAGGAGACCAGAGAGAATAAGGACGGAGGAGGCAGTGGGAAGGGAGGGGTAGGCTGCTGGAGCAGAGAAGGAGAGAGTAGGGAGGAGGGTGGGGATGAGGATAGGGCAGGGAACAGCAGAAGGCAAAGGAGTAGGGCAGGGAGCATGGTTGAAAGGTACAAACTGTAAAACAATACTGATCAAAACTTTTACTTAACCTGACAAAAAGGCAATATTCAAGTAGATAACTAGCTGTGTGACTAGTCAAATGGCAAGGTAATAGGCAAACAATATTAAATAGCACCTATCATGGCCTTATAGGCAACCTTTTCTCCCAAGCCCCAGTAGTAGCCTCACCCAGTGATTAGGGGTACCGGATTTTGGGATGCCAAAAAGAGGACACTTAATCCCTCCCCCGATGAGTCCTTGTGCCAGCCCCTGAGTAAATAGGTTTCAATTCTCCACCACCTTCACAGCTCACTTAAAGGAGGTCCTGTGTAGGAGAGAGTAAAACAAAATAATAATAATAATAATAATACAGCAGGACAGAGAAGGTACATGAAGAATATTAGGTAGCTGGGAAAGAGGACATGTCCCAGTAAAAGAGAACATCTGGTAACCCTACCTGTGATAGCTGAATAGGCATATTCTGACATTTTTATCTGCTGGCCTGTTAATAGGGGAAGAGATTGAGGAGTCCTGCCACACCATCCCTTCCCCTTTTTGGTATGAGTCTCTAAAGAACTAGCTGGTGTGAACAACCCAGAGGTGGGAGCTGACAAGAGCGGCAAGCCCTCACCATGAAGACACTATCCAAAAGTCAAAACTCCCAGCAAAAGGAACAAACAGAATCCATTTGAAATAAAGCAAATGTGAAATCCTTTGTGTCTGTTAACCCCCATAGAATGGCTGTTCGCTGAAGCACTAGGTATTGCTGTCATTTTGTTCTGTGCTTTGTTAACAGACACAATTAAGGATTTCTCATTTGCTTTATTTCAAATGGATTGTGTCTGTTCCTTTTGCTGGGAGTGCTGACTTTTGAATCCCCTTTCTGGTAGGAACAGTCCGGCTTGCACTCCACATTCTGTGATGTCATTGTTTGAACAATGCAGGGGTGCGCTCTATAGAAAGTAATAGCACACTCTCGCCAGCCTCTGCTGAACTCCCATATCTAGGAATGGACACAGAGAAGGCCTGCAAAGGTCCTCTGTGGAACCCACCTCCAGCACACTCTTGCCAGCCTCTGCTGAACTCTCACATTGGGGAGTGGACACAGAGAAGACCTGCAAAGACCCTCTGTGGACCCCCCCAGCACACTCTCACCAGCTTCCACTGTACTCCCACATTGGGGACTGGACACAAAGAAGGCCTGCAAAGGACCTCTGTGGACCCCCAACCCGCACACTCTCGCCAGCCTCCGCTGAACTCCCACATTGGGGAGTTGACACAGAGAAGGCCTGCAAAGATACTCTGTGTACCCCCCCAGTACACTCTCACTAGCCTCCGCTGAAATCCCACATCAGGGAGTGGACACAGAGAAGTCCTGCAGAGGTCCTCTGTGGACTCCCCCCAGCACACTCTTGCCAGCCTCCACTGAACTTCCACATTGGGGAGTGGACACAGAGAAGGCCTGCAAAGATACTCTGTGTACCCCCCCAGCACACTCTCACTAGCCTCCGCTGAAATCCCACATCAGGGAGTGGACACAGAGAAGTCCTGCAGAGGTCCTCTGTGGACTCCCCCCAGAACACTCTTGCCAGCCTCCACTGAACTCCCAAATTGGGAGTGGACACAGAGAAGGCCTGCAAAGGTCCTCTGTGGAACCCCCTCCTCCATCACACTCTCACCAGCCTCCGCTGAACTCCCCCACTGGGGAGTGGACACAGAGAAGGCCTGCAAGGGTCCTCTGTGGAACCCCCGCTCCAGCACATTCTCTTCAGTCTCTGCTGAACTCCCACATCGGGGAGTGGACACAGAGAAGGCCTGCAAAGATCCTCTGTGGACCCCTCTAGCACACTCTCACTATCCTCCGCTGAAATCCCACATCAGGGAGTGGACACAGAGAAGTTCTGCAAAGGTCCTCTGTGGACTCCCCCCCCAGCACACTCTTGCCAGCCTCCACTGAACTCCCACATTGGGGAGTGGACACAGAGAAAGCCTGCAAAGGTCCTCTGTGGAACCCACCCTCCAGCACACTCTCACCAGCCTCCACTGAACTCCCACATCGGGCCGTGGACACACAGAAGGCCTCCAAGGGAAAAGGCCTGTTCCTGCTCACAGCTCACTCCTGAAGAGTGTTTAGTTATCGGCTAAGCTCTGCTGATTGTCTCTGCCTCTGGACATTTTCCGCTTGCATGCCGTGCTTCAGGGCATGAATCATCTGTTACCTTAAGGGACTTTGAATATATCTTTAATTTCTCTGTTCTGACTATATCTAATGCACTGAGGGGTGGGGTGAGTGTATCGAAGCTAGGGGCTTTTGTTTCAGGCTGATTTGTGCTCTGTGGCTGTAAGTAAGATGGGATGTGCATAGATGGCTAAAATTTCAGGTGTATTTGAACTTACCTGTGTTTCGTGCCTCCTCCATTCACCATTGCTGCCTGTCTTTCCCCTCTGAATCCTGCGAATGTACAGTGAGGTCTTGAAGCTTTCCTTTGTCTGCCTTCCACACTTGAGTATAACCCTAAACCTCTCTGTTCTTCCCTACTTAAGTCCTCTGTGGATCCCTCCCTCCAGCACACTCTCGCCAGCCTCCACTGAACTCCCACATTGGGGAGTGGACACAGAGAAGGCCTGCAAAGGTAAAGACCTGTTCCTGCTCACAGCTCACTCCTGGAGAGTATTTACCCGACTCCCTGCCCATCCCGGCCACCTTCCCATCCAAGGCCGACCCTCTTTTTATTGACATCACTACTCAAGTGATGTGTCACGTGACCCCACACTCATTTTTCTAAGTCCCCTCTTCTCCAGCAGCAGGTTATCAGATCTCACCATCAGGGAGCAGCATATTCCTATAGCACCTGAGTGATTTGCCCAGTCTCAGTCTCGATCCCAGTACCTTCTACTCTGTGGTCAGCAGCCCTACTGCTGTACTAAGTGACCAGACCATCTCTACCCCTTACACTAAGTATCTTAGCCCCTCCATTAGGCCTCCACTAGTATGCCTCACCTTGGAGCCTACTATTGGTCATCTATGGCCTACCCACCTCCTCCATCCTCCAAACACCTTCTTCCCACAATATCCTTTCACCCTATCGTTCCCCCCCCCCATGTACATCATGGTACCTCCAGCCTCACTGTTCAGGAGTTGTTTACCCCTCAATAGTTAAATCCACTCCCCCACCCTACCCCCTCCTCTCTCCTTGCTCATTTCATCTTGTCCATGCCCACCTGTTCGCCCATAGTACACTCCCCTCTTAGATACCCCTCACCCCCAAAATGCAAACTGGCTAAGGAAGCCCTTCTTCGGTATGCCCTCCTCCTCCTCCAATCAGGAAATATTCACCCTAATCCTGGTCTGAATCTTCCAAGCTGCCCGGCTAGTGGCAGGACACATGGACTCTGGCTCGTTGCAATTAGCACACGTAGCCTGCAAAAAATTTCACCTTGCTTCAAGGGTGGCTAGCCCAGCATTCCCCAAACATATTCGAGGCTATGGGGCTGTCCCATGACTCACTGTCCTGGTTCCGGAGTTACCTCACAGGATGTTTGCAACATGTAAAAATCGCTAACACCCTCTCGGGTCCTCAACATGTATCTACCGGTGTCCCCCAGGGATCCATACTGGGCCCCCTTCTATTTAGCCTTTTCCTTAATGAGCTCCGTCAGGCCTGTCAGCACAAGATACTTCAGTACGCAGACAATGCAGTAATCTACTCCAGCCACTCTGATCCTCTCACCCTGGAACAATGCCTTCAGCAGGACTTTAACAATGTTGAGGATTGTTTTGGACAAGCTCTCCTGCTAGTCAATCACACACACACAAAAAAAAATGCTATTTGCTCCCCCCATAACAGTCATAAGTCACACCCCATCAACATTCTTAGTAAACAAAACATGGCCTTAGAAACAGTCCAGCATTTCAAATATCTGGGACTCACTCTTGATAGCTCCCTCTCATTCTCTGCCCATATGGACAATGTCACCACAACAGCTAACCGGAAGCTGAGTCTACTGCACAAACACTCTAGCTTCCTCACAGGTAATGCTCTTCAGCTTGCCATCACCAGCTCCATCCTCTCGACCATCGACTATGATCTTGCCATTTACAGTGCGGCACCTGACAGTACCCTTAAACGGCTTTCCACTACACTGAACAAAGCCTACAGGCTAGCTCTAGGGGCTCCACGCCTAACCCATACCTGTAAACTCTACCTGCAAATGGGATGGCTTAACCTGGTCAAGAGAACCAGCTACCAAGTCTGTCTCCTAGCCAAAAAAGCAATCCTTGGCCTGCTACCTCCTGGATGCAGTTCCCTCTTGCACCAGTCTGAACCTACCGGGACTACTAGGGCATCTAACAACCACTCCCTCAAGGTCCTCTTCTGCCATCCCTCACAAGGACAGAGATCCTTTGAATACAGAGCCCTGTTCTGGATTGGGATGCTACCACATGAACTTACTGCAATTAGCAAACTCAGTCCATTCAAATCGGCACTGAAATCACACCAAACTACCCAACAGAAATGCCACTGCTTCCCCTAACCTCCTCCTCTGTGACCTGCAATCGCCTACCCCAGCACCTGCACTTACTTTGCTGTCCCACCCGCATCTTCACCTGTCCTTGTCATGTCTTCCCTATTTTCCCCCCTCCTACCCCCATACCGCCTCTCCTAGTTCTCAGCCCATCCCACTTACCAACTCTCACCTGCCCACTCCCCCTCCACCCACCAACAACCCCATGAAAAAGTAACCCCGGCTTGTGGTTACTGCCATATTCTTATACCCCCTCTTCCTCTGTCTATTCCCACTTCCTCTCAGTAAGGCCTACTGTGCTGATTAATAACCTTCATCACCTAAACAAACTCTCTGCACTCTCCCGAAACTAGTACTATTACTGTAACAATTGTTCTACTCAATGTGATTTGCTTCCCCACAGTTGATTCTGTGTTTTTTTCCCCCCGTTCTAGAAATGTACTGTGAATTTATTCTTTCCTTATGCCTGATGCAGAACCTTTGAAAATGAGCTTGAAGCTCAAAGGTTGTAATCCTAGACTTCAATAAACAATAAACAATACTGGCCCTATCAGAGACATGGCTCTCCAATGACACCCCTGACTCAGCCATGACCCTAACTGGTTACTCCCTTTACCGAGCCGACAGACTGTGTAGACGTGGTGGTGGCTGCTCCCTCTACATTAGGAACACCCTTCAGTCCCTGCCAGTCTCCCTCCCATACCCAGAGCATGGCGCCCAAACACTCGCAGCCAAGATACTCCTTAGCACATCTGGAAAAACCCTATATGTCATGGCCATCTACATAACACCACATAATCAGAGACTAGCCTTCCCTTCAGTCATGTTCTGCATCTCTCAACTTCCCTCCAACAGCGAAGTTATCGCCATGGGGGACTTCAATGTAAATGGCTGTTACCCCCCTCCGTTTCCTATAAGAACTCTGTTGCTGCGCTTGACCTCACTCAGGTTATACTATCTCCTACAAGGCCAAATGACAAATTAGGCACCTACTCGTTGCTGGACCTCATTTTTACCAATCGCTCCAACAACATCACTAAAGTCTCAGTACTCCCAGATGCCCTTAGCGACCATTGCCCAGTAACCTGTGTATGGTCCAATAAAACACCTACTGAGCCCACCACTGTTTCCTACCGAAGATGCCTAAAAAATGGCATGCTTCAATGCTTTAAAACCAACCTAGCTAACTGTGACTGGTCCCCCCATATATAGCACCAAATCAATTGATACTGCCCTCTCCCTCTTTACAAATACCATCAATGCTGCTTGTGACATCTTTGACTAAGATCTTAGGGTTAAAATGTTAGAGGTGTCTGTAACTGTTGTTCCTCCTGGCGTGGGCCTTTTAAGGCCATTGTATGCACTTTTGTGGTAAAATAAAATGAATTGAAATTTGGTTAAGCAACTTAGTCCATGGCTTTAATTTCACCGTGCATGAGTTAGATGTGCTGTGACTGGTTCCTTCATAGACGCTTGTGACATCTTTGCCCCTTTCTTGAAACAAATCACTAAACTCCGTAACACCTCCTGTATATCATAACAGTTGCTTAACCAAATGCAGCACCGTCCATGATCATCTCTGGCATAAGGTCTAAGACACACAACTCCCACTGGACGGACAACAATATCGAGAGGCCAGAAACAAACTTACCTGGGCCATCCGCCAAGCCAAGGTGACCCATTTTCAACAGGCGCTTTCCTCCACCTGGGGCTCGGGATGAGATTTCTGGAAAAACATAAAAGAACTAAATAGGAAAACTGCCACCCCCCCCACCTGCCAACGCTCGGTTAATGGTATTCTAACACAGGACCCTCAGTCCATTGCAGACACCCTAAACACCATTTTCTCTGATCTCAGTGGTGTACATCCCCAACTTTCACCCCCCAGATCCAGTCCCCAGTCACAGCCCACCTTCAAACATCCCCTTTTTGTTGCCGAATCATCACAACCCAGGAGGCCAGGAGATATCTTGCTAAAGCCCTCACCAAGCCCCATGCCAGTGCTGACTCCATTGACCTGAAATTCCTCTGACTAGTCCTTGAGGAAGTCCTACAACCCCTCACTAAACTATTGAACCTGTCCCTCTGCCTGGGGCAATTCCCCGCCCTCTGGAAATGAGCTATCATCACCCCATCTTCAAAAGTGTTGACCGCTTGTCCCTCAATAACTATTGCCCATCTCCCTTCTCCCTCCCCTCTCCAAGGCCCTTGAAAGAACAGTAGCTGATTAGCTGGTGGACCATCTGTCTAAACATAATCTACTGTTCCCGAACAGCATGGCTTCCGCTAAGTCCACATCACCACCAATGCACTCCTAGAATACTCCTCCTACATCCATGGTGCCCTCGAATGAGTTCACCTTGTGAGGTCGGTGTACATCGACCTCAGAAAGGCATTCAACAAAGTTTGTCATGCTATGCTTCTAGCCTCCCTGGGGCTTTCAGTCAAAACAATAACCTGGTTCAAAGATTACCACTCAGACAGATCCCAGCAGGTGAAAATCAACTCCACTCTATCAAACAACCTACAGGTCAACTCAGGAGTGCCCCAAGGCTCCATCTTGGGATCCCATATCTTCAGCCTCTTCCTAAATTCCCTCCCCAGCTCATGCTCATGAAAAATATTGCTCTATGCGGACAACATGGTAATTTTCTGGAGCCACCCAAGCCCTGATTCTCTCCAGCATTCCCTGCCCGTTTTCTTCACTGAAGCTGAGACATGGTTCAGTTCCCACCGCTTAATCCTAAACTATAAGAAAACGAAATCCATGATCTTCACCCACTATCAGAATCCTCATCATGACTTTCCACTGAACATCATCACCTCACTAGGTTCCCCTCTTGAGTTGGTTGAGTCATTCAAATATCTGGGTGTCATCCTTGACACATTCCTCACCTACCATGCACATATTCAACACCTGACCTCCACTATTAATGACAGGCTCAGGCTTCTATAGCACCACAAACATTGCCTCCCCCCAATGGCTGTCTGTCTAGCCGTGACCTCTTCTGTCCTCTCCCTGGTAGATTACAGCATAGTCATCTATGACACTGCTGACCCCACTGCACTGTGAGTCATCAAAGTCACACTCAACAAAGCATGCAGACTGGGTGTGGGCTGTGACAGATGGACATACTCTTATGATCTCTACGAGTCTGCCAAATAATTGCCATTTGATGCTCGGCTTAGGTACCATACATGTCTCCTGGCCAAGAAAATCCACTGTGGTCAAGCCCTGCTTGGTCTGCACAGCCTTAGCCAACCTGCCCTGTTGGGCAGAATCTACCATAGCACTACCGGGACCGCCCTACTAGTCCCCTACTGTTGAACTTCTATACAGAGCCCCACACTGGCTAAACAGCTCCCCCATCTCCCTGGATCCCAGGATCAGTACTTTCAAGACTAGTCTCAAAGCTCTTCTCCTAGAATCTTCAGCCTGTGACTGTCAATAACCGCCTCTTTTCTCCTGATCCCCCCATATGCCAGGGCTCTGTAGTATAACTCCAACTTATAAATGGTTATGATGTACCTCGGACATAAATGTGTATCATGTATTACCTAAGTATTAGGGACAACACTGGGTCCTCCACACCCAAAGACTATTGTACTGCACCTTCTGTTGGTGTGTTTTTTGAAATTTTTGTGTAATCTCCTTTTTCTCCTGATCACTGTATTGATACCACTGTATGCATAATCCAATTCATTGTTCTCTAACCCGAACACTGTACTGCTTAATACTATATGTAAGTCCTTTCACTGGTCTTTGACATGAAGCCTTTGTAAAAGAGTCTATGTGCCAGATATTCAGAAATGCGCCAAAGGCCAGCGAAGTCCGGTGCCACGCAAGTCAGTTGTGCCATGGCACAAAGGGAGCCATATTCAGAACATGCGTCACCACAAATGCAGATGTACAATCCCTTTGAATAAGGCAAGGATGCGCCTTGGCACAACCAGGGATGTGCCTGCACAACCAGGGAAGCTGCGCACAAACACAGGGATCTGAGCAAATGCATGATGCCCAGGAACACAGTACAGGAAGCAATGAAGCAATGGCACAGGTCCTCTACCAGCAGGGCACACCAGTGCATACACTGGCACAGGGCATGAGGGAACAATGGGAAGCATGGGATGGGGCACAGCCACCAACAGAGCTGAAGAGCAATGCAACAACCAGAGCTGGTCTACAGGTGGCCAACAGGGGCATGCACCAGAACAGCACTCTGGAGCACAAAGGTGTGCTGGCCAGCAGGGGAGGATGACAGGCAACTCAGGCCCACAACCATCCCCCCCCAGCCACCAGCCAGCACACCGTGGACAATGCCACACCGCAGTAGGTAGCCCACCTTCCAGCCCTGTACACAAACACACACATGGCATACATCCCCACAGGCAGCACCAATGCCAGCCAGTGCATGTGCTGGGACCCATTCAGGAGGCCAGAACACATGAGACCGGGAAGGCAACAGCGGTCATAGATAGCCGCACCCCTGCGTGCCAACATACCCAGTACGGCAACCAGTCCCGTGCACCAACCCCACAGCCACAACCATCTGCCCGGCCCTGACCACAGCCCAAGGGCAATCCTGGTAACACACAACACACACACTACACCAGGAAGGCAGTCCACACCACAGTGTGAAACACCACTGGCCATAGCAGGGAACAGCAGCAACCCCCCCAACAGTGTGGACAAATCTCCAACCACTGCAGCATGGCTCCACATGCCTTGTACTCTCCTGGGTCATACCTGAAAATAGGCAATTGCTTTGTCTAGTGTGCTTACCTGGTCAACAAAAGCTAATAAATAAATAAATAATGCCACCTGCGAAGCAGACACAGACACAAGCATGTACGGAAATAAAGCTTTATAGCAAATAGCAATGCAATACAAACCCAACAACAGGGCCAGGGACAAGGGAGGAATGTGGTATGAGGGGGCTTTGTACTGGGGCTGTACAAGATGACAGGGCACTGCAGGGGAACAGGGATAGAAAGAGAAGGGGCTACGTACAAAGGTCAGCTAACGCCGTCTACAACCGATGGCCCCTCTGCACAGCAGATCTGCCCTCAGTGCTGTCATCGTCTGTTGGATGGATCTCACCATCGCCAATATCCTCTGCAGAACAGCCAGTACCTGGAGCTGTGTCCCCTTTCAAGCTCTATGGCCCCTCCTCTGATGGCCAGAATGCACACTTAGGAGAAGGGACAAGACAGCCCCTCAGTGCAAAGCCCCAAAAATACCAGCCCACACACCATGCGCAATGGACAGCGGTGACACACACCTGTGGAGTGACCGGATGGGCCCCACACATGGTGATCAATGCCAGCCATCAACACAGTACACCACAGTGGTGCACAGAAGTGAATGATGTAGTGTAGTGTCCACTGTCCCACACTGTGAGGACACATGGTACACAGCAGCACCAGTACCACAGCACAACCAGTGGAGGCTGTGCACACACCCACCCCACCAACAGCCAGTACAAGGTGGCCATGGGATGGCACACAGTGGAATGCACAATAGACTGTATGGCACACACAGCTTTCCAGGTGCATGGCAGAGGCTGCCTTGGCCATGACCCAACCCCCACCACTAGTCCACAGTGACACTGAGAAGGATGGTGACATGGCTTACCTGCCCTGAGCCCCACAGCCGGTGTTGTCTGCTGCCCTGGTGGTGGTGGTGGTAGTGGTGGCGCTACCCTGGCCTCCTCCACTGCTGCCCTGGCCCTCCTATAGTCTGCTGGCCCTGTTGTTGGGAATGAAGAGAGGTGAACATCAGTACATAGTTATGCCTGTGGAGCCCCCCCAACACATAGCCCACTGTGTGCAGGGTGTGTCCAGATCAGCCTGGAGGCACAAACACCAGCAAGCTAGCCACATATGCATGCTGTGTGGCCCTCCCCCAGGCCAACTAAGTACCCCACTGCAGGACATGCCATGCAGCACTGCCAGCACCACAACACCGTGCACAGGAACAACAATAGCACGCCCACCTAGCTGTGGCACTGCACCATGCAGGACATGGGCCTGTGTACACCACAGCCCATCTGGCGCCCTCCTCTGCAGGTCCCCATAGCAGTGCCTGCACTGCTTTGCTGTGTGCCTGACCCTAGTCTGCTGCTCCATGCCAGACGCAACCTGCTGCCATATGTCCCCCCGGCCTGCTGCAGTGGCACATGTCCAAAAAGCTGACCCTCAAAGGGCTGCACCAGGGCCACAAGGCTGACCAGCTTGACTTCTGTCCAATTCAGAGTACACCTGCTCCTTTCCTGTGCCATGTTCAGCAGCTGTGTAAAGCAGGAAGTTGACTGTCGAACAGTGCACCTGCCAGCCACATGTGCAGGATGCATGACAGGGTGCATGGGGCTGCAATTGCACTGCGCGCGGATGCGCGGTCACTTTTCCATACATGGCAATTACGCAGGCATGGGCATGTGCACCATGCAGGAGCCAAGCAGGGGCAGAGGTTCATGACATGACCCGGGGGTCAGAGGCTGTACCCCCACACACCATGCGCATGTGAGTGATGGGAGCATTGACCGAATGCGCAATGGTGTCTCAATGTTGCATGCACTGTACCATGGAATCGCGCATGGTGTGTGTGACACACAATTGCACTGAGGACATTGGTGCATACATGCGCAATATGCAACGCACACTGCACACACACGTGTATCGAGCAACAGACTTGCTCCAGTGCAACCCTATTGCACAAGACACAATTTTGTGATATTCAGGCGCCACATGCGAATCACCTACTGAGCCTATGCATGGTGCAGTGGAGATCATTAGCACATCATTACAATTGCACAAAGCCTAATTTGCATGCAATGAGCCATACAAGTGCCACTGAACAGCACAGGGCACAGACCAGTACTGCAACCATTCAGGTAAGTGACTGCCTATTTCAACACTGCAACTGTTCAAGTTTATTGCAGGAAATAAATCCATTGAGCAAGCTCATTCACATGGAGGTCCTGAGAAATATGACCAGACAAGTACACATTGTATAATAACAACTTCAAATAACAACATCACGGTAATTAAGTACAGTTTCGGAAACTGAGAGCTGCAACGTACTGTGCTTCGACTCACCTACACTGCTGTTCACTCCCACAGGTAGCAGAATGTTGGCAGCAGGAGAGGAGAGCTAGGGGTCTGCACACAAGCGCAGGCCCAACTTTACAGCTGCAGAGAGCACTGCACTCTTTGAGGCCTATATGGACCACGAGGAGCTCCTCAGTGGTGCCACAGCAGCGTGTGGAGGGATGGAACACGGTGGCACGCTATGTGAATGCCTATGGTTGCCATCACTGCACACCACAGGAGTGCAAGAAGAAGGTCGGCATGGACAGGCGGCAGATTAAAGACAAGGTGGCAGCCATACGGGCATCCCACCGGGTGACCAGTGGTGGACCTGCTGCTGTGCCACTACTGATGGTCACCAAGGAGTTGGTGGTGTCCACCATAAGCTGCACTGCCATGGAGGGCATCCCAGGTGGTGGGTTTCAGACCAGTGGCAGCCTCTCACTGCATGGTGAGTATGACCTGATGCACGGCATGCCTGTTGCAGGTGTGCTGTGCAGTAGTCGCACAGGCATTGCCCACTGTCACTAGCCTGTGTGGGTGCAGACACACGGATCTGCACAGTGCAGTCTGTGGGGGGAATTGGTGCATGCTGGACTATTAACACTCTTGTCTTGCTTTGCAGCTCCATCATGCACCCATGCAGAGGGACCCAAGGATGCAGATGCAGATGTGGCTGCCTGACCCTCTACCTAGATGGGCACCCAGAGCCATGCCAGGCCATGTTTCGGCTTTGTTGGCCATGCTGCTGAGCATGACGTGGGGTTTGATAAACCCCTGGCTGGGTTCTTGCATGATGATAGCCTTGAGGTGCTGTGTGCAGAGACCCAGCTTGGGGTGGTGTCAGACACTGATGATGACATCTCTTTGGTACTAGACAGCCTTGTGGAGATGGTGGTGCCCGACACACCTCTGCTCAGACTACAGGCAGAAGCAGGACCTGCGCTATTCCTGTCACTGCACAGCTGCCCCCCCATCCCCGCTGGTCCAGCTCAGTGTAGTGCCACAGCTGTGACCAGTGAGGTTGGCAGTGGTGCCATTGATGCAGCCATGGCATAGGGCACTGACCAGCAGACAGTCAGGCAGCAGCAACAGGGTGCCCATGCCATTGTGCAGCATGCCATGGTGCCCACCAGCTGTGCACCGGAGGGGAATGTGCCCCCTGAATGGGCTACTGTGCAGCATCCACCTGAGAGGGAAGCTGTACAGCAACATGCCGTGACCCCCCCCAAGTCAGGCAGGAGGACCAAGAGGCCCAGGATGCCGAGTGGCTGACAGAGCACACCTGGTTATTGTGGGCAACTGTGGAGAACCAAGCATTGCTCACCGGTGAGGTGCACCAGATGGCCAAGCATCAGGACAAGGGTTAAGCAAGACTAATAAACAGGTTCTCCCAGATGCAGCAGGCCACGACTGCGGCATTGGACTGCATGACTGGTGCAATTGTGGCATCAATGGACTATATGGCTGGTACCATTGCTGCTGTGTTAGCATTGGTGGTGGCCACTGGGCCCAGCCAGGCACAGAGGACACCCTGCAGTGCACTGTCCACCCCATGGTCCCAGAGGCTGGTGACACCAGCACAGAGTACAATGGGGTCATTGGTCAGCATCCCTGATACTCCCAGGGCAGGTCTGTTTGACCACCTTGACACCACTGCACGGACTCCTTTGTGATCCCATGTGTCAATCCCTGGAGGTGCTTCTGACATGCCCCTATTAGCCGATGCGCAGCAGGCATCTGTCGTTTGGCGAAGGCGTGGATGCCTGTGTGACCGTGGTACTGCATTGTTGGAGTGACATGTGCACTGCCCTGCCTGCCATCAGCTGCTGTTGCTACACACACACGTGGGTGGTGCTGTCACGGTACGCATGTGGTGGCACACGTGTGTCGGGGTGCATGCCCCCTGTGCATGTAGACTGTGCTGCTGTGACATGTGACATGGATGTGATGAGGGTCTACCAGCACCACTGGTGCCATGCTTCTGATCCATGTCTTGTCCCTCAACATGTGTGTCTGTGCCTGTGTTCATGTGTATGTCTGCATGCATGCCATTGCCGCTTGTGTCTTTGCGTGCATGACGTTGTGCCTGTAGCCCTGCCCTGCGTGTTGTACCCCATCCTCCATGCATGCCTACAGCTGTGCAGGGCCACATCCACTGTATGTCATGATGGTCTGTATTGGTGTTGCCTGTGTGTTGGTGTACTCACCTGCATTGCCCATAGTGCTCTCTTGCTATGGTGTCCTGGTGCCTCTGTGCCTCCTGCACCAGTCTCAGGTCCCTCCTGCTATGTGGGGCCTGTCCACTGCCCTCCAGCACATCAGCTCCATTGTCCCCGCTACTGTCACCCTCTTCAACTTCGACTACTATTCTATGGTAATAGCCATTTTGTGCAGGATGCAGCAGGCCAGGAATATGCCACCGGCTTTCGATGGGCTGTATTGTAGGACACCGCCTGATCTGTCTAGGCAGTAGAATTGCATCTTTAGCATGCCAAAGACATGCACAATGATATTGCATGTACTGGCGTGTACCTTGTTGTATCTTTCCTCCATGGCGGACGATGGTCGCCGGTAGGGGGGTGAGCAGCCATGGCCTTCAGGAGTATGCACTGTCAGCTGTGTGGAATGAGTCATGGTTATCCCTGTGCTTTGCTGTGCTTCCACATGCTCCCTATCAGCCATCACATTCACCTCTGCACCCGCACCATTCTCCCTCCCCAGCCCCTGGGCTGTGCCTCTCAACCACGCATGCACATGTCCTATTCAATGACAAGGTGGCCTGTGGGGATGTCTCCCCGCTCGAACCTTTGGCACAGTGCAGAACTGTGCCATATGAATACATCGTGTGCACTCCCAGGGTGTGTGGTACAGACATTGATTATGCATCCTATGGCAACACACACCACCTGGCAGTTGACGGATTGGTATCCCTTTTGATTTATGTATACTGCACCTTCTGGGCCAAGTGGTGTTCAGATGCATGTGTGCTGCCCAGTGGAACTCCTGCATATTTGCTGTATGCTCTGCCTGTGTGCTGGGGATATGTATGTATTCTGAAGCATGTGGCAGCAGAGCGTTGAGGAACTGGGTGAGGAGGTGGGACGTGACCGACTGGATGATTCCCGTGGTATCACCTGATGGTCTCTGGAAGGTGCCCATGGTGAGCAGGCACATCGCTGCTGTCAACTTAGTCTCCACTGACATGGCATAACTACGTCTGGTGGGTGCCTACATCTCATCACTGCACAGCTCACAGAGCTGCCTCAGAACTGCCCTGTTCAGGTGGTACTGGCCCACAATCTCGGTGTCACTAAAGTTCCCATACGTGCTCCTAGCACGGTATCACCTGTGTCGGGCATACCACCACCAGGCCCTTGATAGGCCATGCTGGTGTTCCTCCTGCCTCCTCACACCCTTTCATCACTGCATCCATCAGGAATGGGTCACTGTCCAGTGCTGTGTCACTGTGTCACCCTCTCACACTCTGTCCGTCCATCCATCTGTCTGTGTGTCTCACTCTATCCTAGTCTGTCTGTCTGTCTGGCTGGCTCTGTCCTTATCTCTCTCTCTCTATCTCTGTCTCTCACTCCCCTCTCTCTGCAGTGTTGCGCATCTGCTGTGTGTGTGTTTGAGATGATATATATTGGCTCAAGTCTGCCTGGCGCAACCTGGGGTTTGCTCCTGACTTGCGCCATGCTCTGCAGTTGAATATGCCATTGCGCTGCTTATTCATGTGAACACCCCCATGCACTTGTGCTTCATACATTACTGTTGTGCATTTGCACAATGGGATTTGCGCTGTGCTATGGGACTCTTTCAATATTGCTCGGCGGTGCAACTCTGGACTTGCGCCGGCGCATCTAAATTGCGCCATGCACAAGTGCTCTGAATATCTGGGCCTATGACTCAAAGAATTGTAATTCCAAATGTTATTAAATAAAATGAGCATAACCATTTCTTTTTACAAACTATTTTAGGTGTGCTAGTGATCCATTTGATTCAAATCAGAGCCACTGCTCAACTAACAAGGACCTCATAGTCCATCAGTTGCTCTAACTTCAATTAAAGAGACCACTAACATACCAAAAATAGTATGTTAAAAGATGTAGCTATTAGTTTCTAAAGCATGCCCTTCTGCTCTACAGACCATAACATCACAAAACGTGGAGCATGAGGGCAAACTGCTCAAGCCAGGAAAAGGGAATGGATGGTGCATCAGGATACCTCGGCACCAGTTTACAATCCTTTCTGCTACTGACAGACCAGCAAATAAAAATGGTAGTATCTGCCCACTATCATGGTACAAGTCTAACTCTGGGGCAGAGGGAGAAATTACTGAGGAAGGTGCTTTTTAAGGTGAGATGAGCTAAATTGAACTAAGTAACAAAATCACAGTTTCTACAGATTGCTTTTCACATGAAACACTGCTTCCAAATTTTTAAGTTGAGGAGAAGTGAAGAATCACATCCTCAACTCTATTATGTCTAATGTCTCATGTGATAGACTCCTTAACAGGACTCAAACCATGAATTACTTTGCAGATAGGTAAGAATATTCTGCTGAGTAGCTTAGTTGGTAATACATCTGCTTCTGGGCCAGAAGGTATTTGGGTTCTAGTAACACACCACAACTTGGGCACACACTGTAATACTGGCACTCCCATACTATTAGGGGTGTGTGCTGTCCTGTCAGAGTGGACTGTCCTTTGAATGAGACATTAAACCAGGGTTCCTATTGCTCATTTCTAGGCTGCCCTGGTGGCTGTCCAGGTGGAAGTCACAGAACACATGGCACTAGAGACAGACAAGTCAGGAATGTTTCAATTAGAGCCAATCCAGAGCAAAGCCAGGGTTCTAGTTTGACCAGGCTGTCCTCTACATTACTGACAGTACATACATACATACGAACATACAAAGAAGCCAGCAGAAGAAGGCCATTTGGTCTATCTAGCCTGCTCATGTTGCAGGGTCCACATCTTGAGCTACTGTCCCTGCCCTCCCTCCCCACTACTCCCATCCTCCACTCCCATGATCCTTACCTCCCCCCATGCCTATCCCAATCACCTCTTCCAGCAGTGCATTCCAAGTGTCCACCACCCTCTATGTGAAGAAGTGCTTCCTGATCTCCCTCCTAAACCTCCCACCCTCCAGCTTAAGACTGTGCCCCCTCATGTTATAGTTCCCACTCAGCTTAGAGGGACTCTCCTTATCCACCTTATTAATCCATTTCAGATACTTGAAGGTTCCAATCATGTCCCCTCTCTCTCTTTCTCCAGGGAGAACATGTTCAGTGCCCTCAACCTCTCCTTATATGCCTTACCCTGCTGACCTGCTATCATCTTTGTAGCCCTCCTCTGGACCTTCTCCAGGAGGTTAATGTCCTTTTTAAGGTGTGGACACCAGCACTGAACTCCATACTCTAGTTGAGGCCTTACCAGGGACCTGTTCAAGGGCAGTATAACCTACTCTCTTCTACTACTAATCCCCCTAGATATGCATCCCAGCATCTTGTTGGCCTTTGCTGCTGCTTTCTTGCACTGCATGGAGTGCTTTAAGTCACTAGTGGTCATCACTCCCAGGTCCTTCTCCTCCTCTGATGCAGATATTCAGACTCTATCCAGGTAGTACTCTGTCCTGGGATTCTTGGCTCCAATATGCATAACTTTGCATTTCTTGGCATTGAAGCCAAGCTGCCAGATCCTGGACCACCTCTCCAGCTTTTTCAGGTCTTCCTGTAGATCCTGTATCCCTTCAGCTGTATTCACTCTCCAGCAGAGCTTGGTGTCATCCATGAATAGGCACATTTTGCCCTTAATGCCTTCCCCAGTGTCATTGATGAAGACATTGAACAACACCAGTTGGAAAGTGTACCTCATGAATAACACAAGAGGGGTTGCAAGTTCACATGACTGCACTAACTGCTCAGGCTGACAAAAATGCTTGCATGGATCATAACTGGTCCATCCCAACCCTGGATCTCAATTGCTTATAAAGGTTGAGCAAAGCCAAGCAAAGGGCTTGAGGCTGCTCTGCCTTCCCTGGTGTCCTGGCTAACATTTCCTTCCCAGTACATCCAGTTTAGACAAGTGACCGTGGCTGCAGATAAGCAGTAATGAAAGGAATGTCTGCCACTACATGTTTACAGGGTTCTCTATCATAATGGTAACTGCCGAGAGGCAATCACTGGTACAGAGAAGTCACAGAGCTGAAAATCAATTTCAACGTCCCGACACACAGCAAAACGGCACTGGGAACTTACATTTTTAACATTTTATGTGGGAGGCTGTGCTCCTCACAACCCCCCTCCCATGGGGGGCATTGTCACCCACATCCCTTTACTTAAGGATTCTCAACTCCAATGGGGGGTGAAAAACATTAAAAACAAAAAATTTGGTCCTGTGTTCGTTGGGGCGCAACAAAAACGTACCTGCATCTGACTTGAACCCAGCGACTTGTCTACCCAAGCAGTGAAACCCACCCACCACACCACAGAGCCAGCTCGGTAACCACCATGGCACCAACCCTCAAAACTCCTCCCACCCCTCACTGAGCGTGCTCGCTCCCACCCTCCACGCGCATACGTGTAATGACATCCTGTCTCTACATGTGCGAATCCACCCCATCCGGTTGCCCTACCTCATTGGTAGCCCCCATGACATGCACCGTGATTCAGTCACCATTTTGCGGTTTGCTCAATCATGCATGTCATGGGCTACCATTTACAGACACTTTACTGGAAACCTTTTGGGACAGAGAGTGAATGAAAAGCACTATAAACATTCTAAATCACTTTATTTATGTTTTGTTAACAGGGTTAGCTTACTGGAGAAAGGATAGATAGATAGATAGATAGATAGATAGATAGATAGATAGATAGATAGATAGATAGATAGATAGATAGAAACTTTATTTATATAGCATCCCTCCTCTGGGGCTCGGAGTGCTTCACAAAAATATAAAACCAATATCACAGCAAATTAACTCTATATAGTACATACCAAGCAAACATGCAGCAGAAAGCAATAAACAATTCTATCTATCATGCCTTAAAATAATGCAATAAAATACTAATCAGTTCACTTACATATTAAAAGCCTGGTTAAATAGAAAATGTTTAAACCTTTTTTAAAGGTTTCCACCAAGGGTGCCCCCCATAGATGTCTAGGTAGAGAGCTCCATAGGGCAGGTGCAGCCACTGAAAACACACGGTCTCCAGAATGCCACAACCTAGCCCTGGGAACCACAATGAGGCAACCCTCGGCAGAACAGAGAGCCCAGGGCAGGCAATGGGGAACAAGAAGGTCTTGCAGGTAATCTGGTCCCCCTTCATGCAAGGCTTTATAGGTCAGTAATCCAACCCTGAAGGCAATCATCCACCTTGCCAGCAGCCAGTGCAGTTCGCAGAGGACAGATGTAATATGTTGTGATCTCGAAACGCTTGTCAACAATCTAGCCACCACATTCTGTACTAGCTGCAGTCAGTGGAAGTTGCTTCCAGATAGCCCCTGGTACAGGTCATTGTAGTAATCCAGCCAGGACATGACGAATGCATGCACCAGAGTGGTCAGGTCCTCTGCTGATATCAGGTCCTGGATCTGAGCAATGTTCCTTCCCTTTTACATGAGAGATCTGGACACAGAAAACATAAATCCTACTCGCGCTTTTTTCTCTTGCTCACTCCCTCCTCCCTCATATACCCCCTATTCCCCTTCCCTATCCTTACCCTGTCCTCAACACTCTAGCCCCTCCTCTGCACCCCTTTGCTTGCTGTTCCCCACCCTAATCAATCTCCTTTCTTCTCTCCACTCCTTCCATCCCATTTTCATGCTTTTCTCCCCTTCCCTCTCTCCTCCCTTTCAACCCTCCCTCCTCCGTTTCCTCTGTCACTAACAACATGCTACTTAGTTGCTTCCCCCTAAAGCTTACATCTGATATGTTCATTCTCCTATCCTGTCATGTATTCCTAATGTTGAGTTTTGTGAGTGCATGATACTTTGCACTACTGTTATCTTATTTAGCGTAATTATTAATAGCATATTTGATACTGTATGTTACTGTACAATGCTGTACATTATTATATTACTGTATCTCTATTTGCTATTTCTGTACTTATCCCTTACCCCCTCCTCCCAGGATGCATCTGGAAATGAGCCATATGGCTCAGCACGTCTTTCCTGGAAAATTTCTTTTAAATAAATAGACAAATGAGACAGATCTTTACAGCCAATATATTACCGTAAAAGGACCGAGAGCAGGTTTGAATTAGTAACATTACATTTTTTATATGAAAAATGAATCACAATATGCACTGAATGGGTGCTGGAGCTGTGGAACAATCTGCCAGCAGATATGGTGGGTGCCAAAATTACCAATGGTTTCAACCATGGCTGAAACAGAGTAAAGGGCTTAGTGATTGCTCAGGGTGGTAGCGGTAGGGGAGGGAGCAAGGGGATGGACAGTGTGGGTTAGAACCCTGCATGGACAATTGTTCCCTTGTTTGTTATGGCTTACGGGCAGACTGGATGGACCAATGGTCTATTTTGCCATCATTTCTATGTTTCTAGTTTGAGGTGGAACAAAAGTCCTCCTTCAGTTTACACCTGAGCAAGGGGAAGGATGAGCTTTGTGTTGAATCACACCAAAGCTCATTCAGAATTTATACTGCATGATATGAAAAAGATCTCTTGACATTATTTGATTTCATGAGTGGATTTTTTGCAAGATTTTTATTTGCAAACCATAGACTATCCTTTTATTCATATAAAGGCAGCATGTCAACCAAGGAATGAGTAGCACTGTTGAATAAAATCTTGTGTACAAAGGTACTTATGCTCAAGATATATTCTGTATGCTATGCCACCCAATCCAGTATAAAATAAAGGTACTGTAGCAGTTATCTCCCTTTTTCTAGCTGACAAGGTAAATTTGCTAATTGAAAACAATGCCACTTTCTGATGCCGTACGTCAGCTGAGGCCTTCTCCCAGATCACCCAACCAAATCCAACAGTGGGTAATAATATGGACCACACACTCATTATTTTCATATCACTTGTCATGTAATTCTTATAATTCTGTATACAGCACCTCATTTTTCATGCACATGTTTAATAACTGTGCACAAGTGTGCATCAGAGAGGCTAGGTTCTAGAAGAGGATATTTACAACTGTCAATCAATGTCAGCTCAGTTCTGTCTAACATTGTGATGGAGAAATTGTCCACATTCTTTAGAAACTTCAATTGTGTGTTGATTTTATTCTGTAGAGTTCCACTGGTCAGTAGCCATGTCTGCATACGTTTAAAAATCTAAATTCAAATTCTCATTTAAACTAGAGAGATTCTAAGAACTAGAGTAAATGACAGCATTGCCTGCATAAAATAAATTGCTAGATTTAGTGCAGCAAGTTGGCATATGCTAGATGAATAACAAGAATAACAGGGGCCCCATGATAGAGCCCTCTGGGACCCCATACTTCACTGAGCAGGTAGAAGACAGAATGCCATTTCACTTTACCTTACCAGCCATGTACAGTTATTAAGATAGCCAAGGCAAGCTAATGCATCAGTCTTTTAATTCATGTTCTTTCAGTTTTTTAATCAATAGTTCATGTTTAACTAAGCTGAATGCCTTGCTCAGGTGTCAGGTCTCCAAATAGTGCACCATTTAGTAAGGCAATGTGAATAACTTTTTACCTTTTGTAAGAGGCTATAGATTTAGGCCTTGGCTTTCTGTAAATAAAATGATTAGTACCTTGGAACCCTAACTGAGTCCTTAAACATCAAAAGACAAGATATGTAATACCTGCTTTGGTTCACCTACTGTATGACTCAAACATTTTGTCAGCCAGATACAATAAGCAATCTATAAAAAAATGTTTCCACATTGCTTGATTTTCGGTTAGAGCACAAAGAGAGTATGGTTCATGTAGCTTTGCTCTGTCCTTGATAAAGAATCCTTAGGAATAAATGGTATGGGAATCTGTTATGTACTTATTAAGTAAACACACAAGAAAGCACACAAGGCTTGGCGGTGCTCTCGATAACTGCAATATACAAACACAAAAGAATCACACACTCACTCTGTGTTTGCAGGAAAGACGGTTCAGGCTCTGAAAGGCTTAAAGTGCAAGGTGCTTGTTTTATTCAGTGCCAATATTACAAGAATTGCATGTATGCACATATGTGCAATTCTTGTAATATTGATGCTGACTAAAACAAGCACCTTGTACTTTATGCCTTTCTGAGCCTGAGTCATCTTTCCTGTAAACAGTGGGTGAGTGTCCAGTTCTTTTGTGTTTTTATCATGCACATACTCCACTTCAGAATACCTTCTGAATATATTATTTAACTGTGCTAAAGAAGATCTCTTGTATGCCTTGCAAAAATAATTTTAGCTATGGTTAAAAAAGGATGCAAATGATGAAAGCAAGGCATATTGATCCTAGACCTGGATGAATTTTACTGACACTTGACAACAGGCTTTCAATTGTATTTGTAACAACCCCATCCATCCAGCATAGGGATGGTGGTTGTTTTGCTAATGGTGCCTGGATTCAAGGTCTGATGGTCTGGTGTCAACCTAAAGAGATAGCTTAGTGGAAGAATCTTAGAGTAGAAAGGGGGACCCTCATGGTGCCACAGCAGTAGGTGACATGGAGCTGGAAAGAGCTTCATGAGGCTCCTTGAGTACAAACTATCAGGCGGTTGGAGTTTTAAGAGGGAGACAAGAAAGCATTGAGCAGTACTGGCACTTGTAGCACACTGACAAAAACGTGCAGTGCCTGAGGTCTGGGACAGTTCATGGAGATCTGGGGACATTTCAAGGTAACTTGTTCCAGTCACAACACGATGGCCCTTAGGCCTGTGATGGGTTTTCCCAAAAACATGGAGGGAGACCCCTGTGGGGTCAAGTTTGGAGGCATGCCAGTGTCAAGGATACAGCTTCTGAAGAAGCAGGTGAGGCTTGGACATCACTGGCAACCAAGGTAGGAGACATATCTCCAGCATGGATGAGGTGAACCAAGGTAAAACATACCTCAGCATGGCATTAATCCAGATCTGCAGGAATGATGGCCTGCATGGGCAGAATGGATGGCAGAATCTTGCCTCATGCTTTGGTTATTTGCTGGGTGGTGCCTGCCTGAGTTAGGTAAGGGAGGTATCATGGCCATGCAGACAGGCACCGGGCCCCCAATCACTTACCCTAGAATTCTTAGAGTATGACAAGCAGTAATGTGCAAGCCAGAGACTAGTGCCTGGTGCCTTCACTGTGACAGAGCCAGACTGCAAGAGAAACAGACTGAAGAACTGAGCAGGAATAGCACACACTGTGGAACCCTTTAGGACAATCTGCCAGCTCTCTCCTTCCTCGCCCACGTCTCCAACACATGGGACACTACCCCAGTCGATGCAAGCACTTGACCTCCCTTCTACCTCAGGGTCATCTCTGTCCTGGAGACCCAGAAGCTTCTTGATGGTCTTCCCCCTCACACTGGTGCCAGGCATGACAGCCTTGAGCCTCATCTACTCAGACTTGGGGCCTCCATAATTGCCCGACCGATCACCTACATTTTCAACAGATCCCTTCTGACGGGCATCATCCCTGACACTTGGAAGGTGGCCAAAGTCATCCCTGTTCACAAACAGTGTAACTCCAAGGACCCCAGGAACTATCGACCGATGGTGATACTGTCAGCGATCAGTAAGCTTCTCGAAAGGGTGGTTGTCTCGCAGGTCTCCCATTACCTGCAGACCTATGATGTACTCTCCCCTGCCCAACACGGATTCTGGAAAGGGCATAGTACTTCCACTGCCCTAGCGGTTGTCTCCTCTGAGATCAGATCTGCTGCTGATCGAGGCAAACTGACTGGAGCCATCTTTGTGGACCTCTCAAAACCCTTTGACTGTGTTGACCACTCTCTCCTGAGCTCCTCTCTCCAGTCTCTGGGCTTCTCCTACTCCGCCCTTGCCTGGATCAGCAACTACCTCTCGGGCAGACAGCAGTACACCTCATTTAACAAGGCCCTGTCAAAGCCTGCCCCGGTCAACTGCAGGGTCCCTCAGGACTCTGTCCTTGGGCCCCTCCTCTTTTCCCTCTTTATTAATCATCTGCCCTCGGCCCTGGCCCATGGGTGCTCTACTCTGTACGCTGATGACTTAGTCATCTTGCTCAGCTCCCAAGATACCTCTGACATCAACAACAAGCTCAATGCTGACTTCAACCAGATCCAATCATGGCTGGATGTTCATTAGCTTGCTATCAACTTGCAGAAAACTCAAACCATGCTTTTTGGGTCCACAGCCAAACTAAAAGCGGTCCCTTCCCCTCTAAGGACCTCATGTGCTGATGGATCCTTCCTACATGATGCTGAATCTGTCAAGTACCTGGGGGTGACTCTAGATCCACAACTGGACCGCACTCTGCACATTCACAATGCCTGCAAGGCCTCTAACAGTAAGTTGGGCCTTGCGTATAGAGCAAAAAGTTGCCTCACCCCGGCGGCATATCTTGCCCTAGCCAAAGGAGTCCTCTTACCCACGGTCTCCTACGGCCTTGTCTCCTTTGCCCTCACCACAAAAAACAATCTCTCCAAATGGGATATGGCGTACAATAATATATGTCACTTTGTACTCTCTGCCCCCCACCTTACTCACCGCTGTCAGCTCTATTCTCAGTTGGAGTGGCTTGCTCTAGAAAAATACCGGTCCTTTGTCCTAGGCAACTTCATAGACAAGGTTATCAGAACTGCAACCTCTCCTGCTCTTGCAGCTACCCTCATTCTCCCTTCCTCCTCCTACCACCTAAGGTCCAGTGACTCCCATGTTCTTCTGGTTTCTAAAATGCACACTCAAATGGGTGATCGGGCCTTCACTACTCTTGCTCCAAGACTATGGAACTCCCTTCCAGTGAGCACTTGCTCCTCCACCTCCCTTTCCTGTTTTAAGGCCTCCCTCTGGGGCTTCCCCAAATCTGCCTTTCCTTGCCTCTGCACTTAAGGTACTCCTGCCACATGTCCCACTGTTTCTTATGGCTCTCTGTGATGTAGAGTATCCTGACCTTCCCTTCTGGTGAAACATACGGGGGTCAATGAATCAGCTTGTAAGGATCCTTCCTTGCTCTTCTGGATCAAGTTGTGCTAGGTCATCTGTCTTATTCCTCTGAATGATCCATTGGCATCTCCTATCCCCCTTTGGTAATCTCCTCGATGTATTCTTCAACCCCTAGCCTACAAATGCCATGTTGTCTGCTATACTCAGCCGACGGCCTGCCTCCTATGAACTATGTTATTATCTTCCTACCACAGGGTAGGTAATGTCCCCTGGTGTTGCTGCATTTACCATGTTTATGACTGATGCCCTTACTTGTACCTGCTCTTATTGTTTGCCTGTTGTACCTGATTGTATCCTTGTAATTGTGTATGTTTTTATTTATTTTTTATTTATTTATTTCAATCTAGGATTACAATACCTTTGAACCGAGGCTCTTTTACAAAGGTTCCACGTCGTGTGCAACAGCCATCATTTTTAGTTACAAACATAACGTCACTGACTTACAGACATGTAATAACCAGTACAAAGACTTGAGCTATGAGCAAGACAAGGGAGGAGGGGGGACTGATGGTGCGAGAAGTGAAGGTAGGAGATTGAGTGGGGGTAGGAGGTGCAGGGGTAAGGGGAGCTGGGAGGTGGGTGGGGGCAGGGCAGGAGTGGAGATACGGGGAGGTGGGCGAGGTGGGAGACAGTGCAGCCAGGGGGCCTTGTTGAGGGAATATGCCAGGTAAGGTGTTAGGGATCCAAAAACTGATTATTAAGTGTCTCTGTAATCTCCCTGGTTGCACCTGAAAATAGGCACCTGGCTGTCTAGTGTGCTTATATGGTAAACAAAAACAAATAAATAAAATGGGAGGTTGAAGACAAGTTAATGTGTAGTTAAGCAATACAAGACTGAAGCAGAGAGACTATCAGAATAATTATTCATGCAATTAACAGCAGGGAGAGCTGAGGCATCAGTGTGCAAAGTGTATCTACTGAAATGTGCAGACATGGATAATCACTGATGCAAAACAATACGATCATGTGTCCCAGTAAGTGGCAGTTTTTTTTTTTATTATTATTCTTTGTTAACTGGGTAAGTGCTTCAGGGTGAGAGATGTACTTGTCAGAAGGGAGTGTTTTAAGGGGTTGTTTTTTTCATAATTGGTTATCAAATTTCAGACTAGGATAGCCTGAAATCTGAAATCCGTCTGTTGGATTGGAAACTGAGCTCTCATAGCAAACCTACTTTGCACCTTTCAGTAAAATACTGGGCACATGGCATGATGCATCAGGCATTAACACTGCATTTCAAAGCTCCAACAGTTATGTGCACAGCATGTGAACATTAGTAGCTGGTGACAGGGGATCGCTTGATTGGTGACCTGATGGCTACAGCAACTAGGACCCAGTCATAAATCAGCATTAAACAGTCATCTTAATTCAGCATAAATTAACGTTCCACATAAATTAACGTTCCACAGCTAACCAGTCATGAGTTTGAGACTTAGCTGCATCAAGTTTTTAAAACATTTACAGATGCACTACTGACATTGCTTAGTGACTGTAAACCACTAAATGTCCCTTGCAGCCATGAGTGGGAAAAGGGAACCTGTGGTGTACAGTATGTAGCCCTGTTAGGCACAGCATAGTTTAATGCCTCTGGCACAGTTTAAATTAACAAAGTGATATACCCTCCCAGGGTTGTTTGTTTGTTTGTTTGTTTAAAATGTTATTCATACCAAACATATGAATATGGATACACTCAATTGAGAATAAACTCATTTACAACGAGATCCACAAACGTACAAAACAGTAATTACAATATTTAAAATACATTTAAATACATACGTATTGCCCTCCTGTCATACACAGTGTGACAATTACAAATAACAGAATATAATGAATACATAAAAAAAAAAGGATTAACAGTACATCCAGCCTGGACATTAACTAATTTAGGGTAGATAGCATTATGGATCGCTGCCCCTAGCCCTTGTCTCCTGGGGTTCGAAATCTAACACCAATGTAGTCACAGCTAGAGAATCTTATTGTACTTACCGTATCCAACCCTAAATACTAAGGTTCAGATAATCAACACCTGCCTCCTGCACTCAGTCTTCTGATTACATACACACACCTTTCACTATAATGTTCCTTCAGGCCATAGGCCTCCACTAGAACAGATTTCTCATGCAATGCCTTTTCCTTGCTAGAAAATTAGACCAATTGTGGGGGAATTATCGGGTGGCTGTCCCTTGAGGCTAAACCTCCAACCGGCCCCAGCTGTCCCCACTCTCAATTCATAGTTGGGAACCAAGCCTCCAGAGACTAGCACTGGCAGAAGCAAGTATCTGCCACAGTTTCTTGGCCAACAGGTCCTTCAGCAGGTCACATCTGAAGAAGCACACCCAGAAGTGCTCAGAACCCAGACAGCTAATACACAGAACTGGTAGAACTAAGAACTAACTTTAGGAAGGACCATAGTTGCTTATCTATGCCCCTAGTGGGCAGGAACAATACCAGGGAAGAATACTGACCAATGATCAACTACTGTGCACAGCACAGAGAACACTTTGTAACCAAGCAGAATATTTGCAATAATAGGAAACACCTCATTAATATTTCTGAACACTTCTAAGATATATGCTAGCATTAGCCCTTTAAGTGCAAATAAAAAACACCTTAGCATATATTTGAACATTTTGGGTAGCTTGTAACCCCTATCTTGGATAGGCTAGTTAGAGCGGTACAAAAGAAGTGGATGGCTGGCATCAGTTTGAAAGGAGTACTCACATGCCACTGTAGCAAAGACATAGACAGGATGGAAGCTGTCCAGAGGAGGCCAACTAAAATGGTGCAGGGTCTGCACCAGAAGACATATGAATAGAGACTTAGGAAGCTTAATATGTATGGCCTCGAGGAAAGGATGGAGAGGGGGGGGACATGATAGAAACTTTCAAGTACCTCAAGGGAATCAACAAAGTCCAAGAGGGTAGCATCTCTCAAAAAAAGAGGTGTGCAAGAACAAGGAGGCACAATTTGAAGATAGAGGGGGTGGCTAAGAGGTAATTTAAGGAAGTATTTTTTCACAGAGAGGGTTGTGGATGCATGGAACGGTCTTCCAGAGGAGGTTGTGGAGTCAAAAACAGTGGTGGAATTCAAGCATGCGTGGGACAGTCATAAGGCAATTCTAGGGAGTGGGGGTAGGAAGAAGTAGGCTGCTGGTTAACTAGGATCTGCAGCTTATCCATTAGGTAGGGAAATGGGCAGACTGGGTGGGCCAAGCGGTCCTTATCTGCCATCAAATTCTATGTTTCTATGTTTCATTGTTTCTATACATAATCTATCTGCTAATATCCAGCACTGTAAGTAAGGATGCTTTGTTGTTAGAGGTACCTGTATGTACTGTACTTTACCAGTACTCGGCATATAGTGTGGGTGCTGCATTTTTGGGGTACCTGGATGTTCTGTACTCTATCTGCTGATACCCAGCATGTTGTGTAGGGGTGCCGTGTTGTTGGGGGTACCTGGATGTACTGTACTCTATCTATCACTATCCCAACAAGTTGTGTAGGTGGGCTGTATTGTTTGCAGTACTTGGATGTACTGTACTCTGTCTACCAATACTCAGCAAATTGTGTAAAGGTGTTGTGTTTTTGAGGGTATCTGGTAATACTGTACTCTATATAAGAAATAATATCTGACATGGTGGGCAGTATTGTGCTATACTGGACTGCCAAGGGGCATAATGAGGCCTGACACCACAGGTGGAGGGCATTATAGCCCCTGGAAGGTCCGGTATAGTATAACACTGCCCACCCTAAAGGGTATTATTGCACTTTAAAAATGGGCACTGTAAAACAAAATAAGTTTAATAAAAAAAGTTAATTAAAGAGTACTGTAAAATATGTTCTATCATAAAATGGTTCCTCCGCCTGCATTTAAATGCTGTTTTTTTTTTTTTTGTTAATGCATCCTCTGTGGTAATAGCTGTTGTCATAGTCGCCCCGCACCCCAACACACATGGCATTTGGGAGCAGCAGGAGTGAGTTTTAGTGTAACTTTTATTTTATTTGTTTTGTATTTGACACAACATAGACTAAGGCGGGAGAGGAAAGTGCTCTGCAAAATTAGCTGAGTGAACAAGCAAAAGAGAGAGACAAGGCCATCTCTTTCAAAAAAGGAATCAATTTTTTGGATTGCTTTCAGCTTACTTCTGTCTTCATGTTGTTTTTCTGATTTTTTATGAATTAATCTTGTCTTCTTTCTGAAAAGATTTTTTTCCCTGAACCACTGAAGATTTATTTAGGATTTAAAAATGCTTCTAAACTTGTTTCAAAAAAGTAAGATTAAACACAGCTTGAAAATAGATTTCCTTTTTCAGTTCAAATGCATTTTTAGGCCTATCTAGCAGATTTACATGTATAACACTATCCCTGCAGTAATTCCTGCAAAATGTAGTAGTAGTAGTAGTAAAATGTTTTTATTCATAATAAATGAATAAAGGATAAACTCAATTGAGCATAGCTCATTTTCAACAAGGTCCCATACAATGAAATACAATATATAAAAAGGAAAATGTTACAGCAACATACAGCACTAGTTTTTCATAAAGTATGCAAATACAAACAAATATAACATAAATTATACTATATTAATAATAACCTCCTATGATATAAATAGTTATAAAACCTTTATGTATCAGGAACAGCATTGTCTTTTTTGTTGTGAGCTAATTCAATACCAGTGTTGAATCAGAGGCCAATGATTTTTCACATTAGACAAGAACAGAGAGTCAGGGATTTCATTCCAACTCATAGCCCCTCTATAATATAAAGACTGTCGTCCTATCTCCAAATTACATCTAGGCAGTTCCAAGCTAGGCACTTTACAATTTCTCAGTGAGGCCAATTTGTCCCTATACATAAAATTTTCTACCACATACTGTGGATATTTCCCCTGCAATCCTTTATAAATAAAGGCTAACAAGTGTTCGTGGTTACGTTCATAAAGCGTTGACCACTTTAACTGATCATAGAGCAAACATCTGTGAGTTAGTCTAGGAGCCCCTAAGATAAACCTGACTAAATTATTATAACTTAACTTCCAGCTTCCTTAAATCCTGCTTTCTCCCACAGGAATAGAATATATCCCCATAATCAATCATGAGGATAACCACTTTTTTCCTTACCTCCATACTCATTAATGATCGAACCCTATAGACAGCCCCTATTCTTTTGTTTACACTGTTTATCAAATTATCAATATGTATATCCCAACTTAATGAATTATCAATCCAAAGACCCAAATATTTATACATGTATGCCTGTTGGATCGGGGCCACCCCAGAAGCAACCAATCCCACATGTCACAACTTGTGAGGATTGGATAGGCATGTCCTCAACCAGATGGTAAGTATTCTTACCTAAATTTGAAACCAAAGGTTGTGTGTGTTATTGCTATTCTACTTATTACTATCACTGAAAAGAAAATGTTATCTTTTTTAATTTTTTATACTTGTAAGCCAATGAGCATAAATGCCTGTTGAAGTTATCTTTACAGATAGTTCCATATAACATGATGCAGTATTATTTGTCAAACATGGATAAGTAAAATAATACAAATGAAAAAACTATGTCAAAGAAATCCTGTAATATAACACTAGAAACCCCATAACAGTATTATTCAAGTCCTGTAATAGTGTCATTCAGAGCTCATAGGACTATTGAGTTGAGCTCTGAACAGTAGTATTAGGAGAGTAACCTAGCATTGCAAACTGACAAATTTGTTGTGCTGAGTGGGAGATGGCCTGTACTCTAACTTTTCTGCATCGTAAAACATTGCTGCTGCTAAGAAACTGCAGAACTCCCTCGATAATGACTCTCTTCCAAGTGAATTTCCAAGCTGTAGGTATGGGCTTTTGGCAATTATAACCCATTACAACAACGCAAGTCCTAAGATATGAAAAATAATTTTCTATTGTGCCTGTTGGGAAGGGGTTGTAAATCAGGTGAGCTTGGAAGGGATCGTAAATCAGGTAGCTCAGTGAGTAGCTGATCCCTTCCAGTTCCTGGTTAGCCCCAATAGACAGACATTTTATGACGTCCACCCAGGAGGAGTGCAGGGACCTGCCCAATTGAACATTATGTGTCTCAGTTTCAAACCCTTTTTTTAAATGACGAAACAACCTCTGGTACATCCGAAAGGCACTGCAACAAATTGGCCCGTTTATTAGTTAAGTGTTTGTTTTCATACCTACCAGATGTAGTTTCATCACTTAAAAAAAACACTTTTTCTTAAAAAAACCAAGCCACATGGATTTCGATGGGTCACGTCACCATGCTTTCCCTGGTTATACACCATAAAATATCTGAGCATGCGGGCATTGCTGACAGATGGGGAAGTATAAGGGATCAGCAGGCTTTGAGCTTGGCCCGATTTGTGATCCAATTCCCTCAGGAGAAATGGAACATTTTCTTTCATGGATCATAGGGCTTATACTTCTGTAAGGTAATGTGCTTGAAAACGCAATACATCATGAGGTAAATTTTCCTTTAAATTTTCCTTTAAATGAAGTAAAGACAGAATCTAACTTATAAAATTTTCTGAGAATTTGAGTACCATAAAAAAAAATTTGCATTGATGCCTACTTTACAACTTCAGTAAATGGTGATCCCGATTCTCAAAGCTCTTGAAATGGTGCAAGGGGCTTGCACGAGAGGGAATGGCACAAAGTGCCCCTTGCACCAAAAGATACATCGGGAGCAATCCTCAAATGCAGCCTGCATCAGCTGCAGGCTGTGAGCATCAAACAGGGCTTGTGCCATCCTTGTGGCACAAAATGGGCTGTGGCAAGATGCTAGGGGACATGTGGAAACTGCAAGCTGCTATATCCCTCAATTAGGTATGCTCTAAACCTTCCCAGAGCACAAACTTCTAAGTGCCCTTTGATCAGTCAGGCTGGTCTAAGGGTACTTACAACATCATCCTCTGGGAGAAGTTTGGCCACTTGCGCCATTCTCAGAGCCCTCCCTCAACATGTGCTGCCATCCTGCCCAATCCCCTTGTAGTGATATTAATCACAGCCCTGGTTGTCTAGAAGCCCCCCAACCCCAATGTACCCATGAATAAAAATATTAAAATCATTCCTGGGTGGATTCGCTGACCCCCTCCCTATCTCTGATGTGCCCTTATATTAGAATATTAAAAGCCTGATTCCCTAATTCCCTGATGGTCTAGTGGACTCCCATCTCCTCCACCATGGCAAGTAGTGCCCATCACCCTGCTCCCCCATCCTGAAACAACTCCTCAGCTGCCATCAATGAAACAGCTGTAGCGGGAAAGTGGTGGCAATGACAGAGTAATAACTTCCAGTGTTCCCAATCTTGCACAACCATTTTCTCTTTGCTCACTGCCTATTCTTTCCATAGTGGCTCCAGGCTTCTGTTCTCCCTCCCACTGCTTCAGACTGCAAACACAAACCATTTATTCAATCTCCGGACTCCTCGCTGTAGACCACAATTAATTCCGCCTACCGCATGGCACTTGTTTCAAATGTTCCATTACCGAGCCTCTGAGTGTGGCACCAGATTTGGGGGGGGATAATAGCCTGCTACTCCACCTCTGATGTTTTTAAAAGTTTACCCTTCCAAAAAACAACACTTCCCACAGCAAATGGTTTCAAAACCGGAAATCAAAAAATGCTCTCTACGGTGCCTGCCAAGGGACATGCTCGACCACCACTAAGTGCACTGCTGCCTGTAACATAAACTCAAAGGGTACCCAAAAAGTAAAAAATAAATTAAAAAAATATCTTCGTGTGTTGGAGGACAAACACAGTTGGGAAGAGCGAGAGACATACCAATACCACGGTGCCCGTTAAATAGCACACGGCCCAACAGTGAAACGTACGGCTGGCTGCAACTTAAAGCTTAAATAAAATAAAAATAAATTGCAAATAAAATCAAACTGTATATTTGGTGAGGGAGACACACAGTTGTGAAGACAGGGACATACACTAATACCCTCTAGTGCTGAGAAAACCAACTGCCCATGGTGTAGTGAGGCCCAATGCTATCGATAGAGGGTCTTACTACCCCTGGAAGGGTGTCTATCTCAGCATAATGCCCACCCAACAGTATCTTATACTTAGAAAATGGGTAACATGTTGTTTTGCTTTAAAAAAAATGTATATTAAGTTCACCTGCCATGACCTCCCATTTGTGAAGCTATGCTGCCTTTTGTCCTGCTGTCCACTGTCTGCAAGGAAGTTGACCACCCTTACCTTTATTGACACAAATGAACGATGACAAGAGCTAGATAAATATTTGTTTTACTATTTCTAGTAAGTCTCATCAGTATCCATTTTTAATGGCAGCATTTATACCCATTAAATTATTATAATGAGCATTACTTTTTAAACATTGAGCTTTTATTTATGCTTTTTGGCTCCTCCGTGGAGCCAACAAGTTGCTCTGGTCCTCCCTCAGAGGGACTCATACTCCGACACAGAACGCATTGGGTCATCATGGACCCCGTCGGCTCCTGGACATTTTCCACCTGTTTTCTCCCTAGCACTCAAGCTGTACAATGGGTAAGGCAGCTGCCCCCACCTCCACAGAAGCAGCCAGACACCCTGAATGGGTGCACTTCCTGCATCTCGGTGACACGCCTGTGCCAACACCCTGCCACTGCCGGATGTCAGTCCACAGCATGCCACACTGTCTCCCCTCACCAATGAAAAAGAGATGTCTGTGGATGCTCAATCCTTCCTCCCCCTGCAGCCCCTGAGTGACCTGAGTCAATTCCCAAGCCAGGATCCCCAGCATTGAGTGCTGTGTAGTGTCCAGTGCCTTAACCCTCAGCACCACCGAGCCAGCATAATGAGCATTTCCTACCATTAACAAATGCCACATTGGTGGCAAAAACATTAATGGCCATTAAACGACAACTATGTGCCAATAGACTTTATGGACAATCCATTACATGGGTGAGTAGAGATGGTCTGCTTAGTGGGCTGTAGTAATGAACACTATCATGTATTTTGTATCGCTGATATGCAGATGGTGTGGGGGCATGGATTCTTGTCATATGTGTTGCTGGGTGATAGGTAGGAGGGAGGAACAGAGTGCTATGGGGAGACTGAACAAGACATGCTGTTCAGCAGAGTGATGCACCTGACACTCTCAGGCCCATGCTACTGTCCACAATGGTTTGTGCCAAAGAATTATCCAGAGGGAGTAGAACCCCAAAGGGCCCACCACCAAAAGGGTAAGACATGACAGGGTGGACATTATGCTGAGAAAACCAACTGCCCATGGTGCATTGAGGCCCAATGCTACCAATAGAGGGTCTTACTGCCCCTGGAAGGGTGTCTGTCTCAGCATAATGCCCACCCAAGAGTATCTTATACTTAGAAAATGAGTAACATGTTGTTTTGCTTTAAAAAATGAAAAGAATAAAAAAATGTTTAAAAAGCAAATACAAAAAAGGTTTGATTTTAAAAATGAAATAGTTCCCGTGCTATCTGTCATTAGGAAGAGCTGTGATTTTGTGTCTTGCTGTTACCCAGTACCCACTGCCTTCTCTCAGGACTGGGAGGGATTGACACACTATCTGTATAGTTTTATTTATTTTCCCTTCTTTTTTTAAACATCTTTTCCCCTCATTGCAACTTCTGAATGTTTTCTGTTGACAATTGCTGATCCTCTCTGCCAGCTATGAAGACCAGGAGTGACTGCATGCATGGTTTGATTTTTTTTTTTATTATTAGCTTGAATGAGTTTGTCCCTTGTTGCAACTCTTAGCCTTTCTCCATCAGTTTTCGCAGTCTTCGCTGCCTGCGCTGAGGACAGGGACTATGTGATTCAAGAAAAGGTATTTCCTGGTCCTCCCTGCCTGCTCTGAAGATCAGGAGTTAGTATGCATCATTTCAGCAGTGTCCTCAGTGTAGCAGCTAGGTGGGTGGCAGACAGGTGAGGGGGATGGAGTGTGATTTAAAATATGCCAAAAATCCCTGATGTAAAAAGTGAAAACAATGCCAAATGTGCTTTATCAGAGTGAAGAATGGAGAGAGACGATTACAAGGTAAGAAGTGGAGCTTTAGGGGTGGGTGAGTTTTTATTTAAAAAAGGTGTCCTTTTAAAACCCAGTGGCTCTCATATTCAAATAGACCCACAAGCACCTTGCAAATGCTTCCGCTGCACTTTTGCCCAACCTGGCAGCTGCAGTATTCAGTTGGTTAGTGCATGGCACAATCTGTCTGAATGTTGGGTTGTATTGTTACAGGGGTAAGTGCAGTAATCTTGCCAGCTTGGATCTGTGTTGGATATAGCCCATGAAGAATAGCACTGCCCAAAACAGGATGGCGCCAAGACCTCTGTGGGCAATGTTCAGCCACAACATGTAAATCAGCCCACTGGGCATGCAAGGTGCTAAGAGGACATTTGAATGCCAATTATAGATTCATTTTCATGGGGTGCAGCAGCCCCTTTATACCACTGACACTGTACTGGAAGCCGGCTAGTGGTACCCACACCTCTGCACCCATCCTTGTCACCAGCAATGCTCCCCCGAGTCTAACTCTCCTCTCATCTACTTAGCCAGCTGCCATAAAAGCTGTCAGTGGGTGTACATACAGTATCGCACTTACTGACAGCTCATATTGTGTCTGGTTGCGGAGATGAATGGAGGGTTTTGCTGTCACCATATCGGGCTGCAATGATCTCTAACCAGCTTGGTGGGGGTGTTGGGGAAGTGGTTTGCAAGCAAGCAGATAAGGTTGGAGGTTGCTGGGCCACCACTGATACCTTGCATGTGTCAGAACAGATGATGGGGTACCACTAGCCACCAGGGAGCATTTATGGTGATGGGAATGGGTGACTGTAGACACAGTAGACCACCAGGGAGTACTAAGACTGATGGGAATGAGTGATCAGGGGGAAAACACTAGACCACAAGAGAACATTGACAGTGAAGAGAACAAATGACTAGAGGTGGGCAGCTGCAGTACAGCTGTATGCCATTGGCATGAGGGCACACTTGTGCCCTGTTTAGAGCTGGTTTCTGGTGGTCTTTGAAAATGCCATTGCCTCAATATGCATTAGGTGACCCTTTCTTTTGCACAAGAGGTATTTCAGTGCCTGGGAACTCCTGGGTTTAGGGGGCCCTACAGGGCCTTTGAATATGGCCCCACCTCAAGCACAAACACAGACACGGGTCGTGCTGGTGCAAACCACTTTAGTGCTGGTGCTATGTTTTGTATATGAGGTCAATGTCCTAAACTAGCACAGTTATCTTTTTCTGTAATGGAGCACTCTGGCACTCATACTTTTTCTTCAGTGTGCATTATGCAGAGATAAATGCACAACCGCCAACCTATCACAGTCAATCAAAAGCATGGACAAATAGGGAGGGGAGCCGAAAAAGGCTTCCTACTGCTCCTGTAAGAGCTCACCAAAAACGAAATGCCTCAGTTTGGCTATCCTTGGCAAATAAAGGGTTAAAAATGTGGGTTCCCCAGTACAGGCTTTCAATATTGATTGCCCCCCCCCCAATTTAATTTTCTGTAATAATTAGTGCATCTTGTAAAACTGGCCTTTATTTGTTAAACTCATTTTATTCTGGAAAAGAACATCATGTACATTACACAGGTTCTTATCTACCAGGAAGAATCAGTTAATTATACAAGTTAGGTATCAGACTTTTAATATGTTTCTTTCACTTTAAACATCTAGTCATACAGTACAAAAAACTACAACTCCCAAAATCCATTGGGGCATCAAGAGACGCATGTAACTTAATTTCTCATGTGACTTCCTGTACTTTCTCCATGTTTGAATCAATTAGCAGTTGGACATCTTAGAGCTGGAAACATAGAAACATAGATTTTGACGGCAGATAAGGACTGCTTGGCCCACCCAGTCTGCCCATTTCCCTACCTAATGGATAAGCTGCAGATCCTAGTTAACCAGCAGCCTACTTCTTCCTACCCCACCCCTAGAATTGCCTTATGACTGTCCCATGCATGCTTGAATTCCACCACTCTTTTTGACTCCACAACCTCCTCCGGAAGGCCATTCCATGCATCCACAACCCTCTCTGTGAAAAATACTTCCTTAAATTACCTCTGAGCCGCCGTCCTTCTATCTTCAAATTGTGCCTCCTTGTTCTTGCACACCTCATTTTTTGAAAGTTGCTACCCTCTTGGACTTTGTTGATTCCCTTGAGGTACTTGAAAGTTTCTATCAAGTCCCCACTCTCCCTTCTTTCCTCGAGGCTATACATATTTAGCTCCTTAAGTCTCTCTTCATATGTCTTCCGGTACAGACCCTGCACCATTTTAGTTGCCCTCCTCTGGGCAGCTTCCATCCTGTCTATGTCTTTGTGGAGATTGGGTCTCCAGAACTGCACACAGTACTCCAGATGGGGTCTCACCAACTGTCTGTACAGAGGATAATAACTTCCTGTTTTCTACTGGTGATGCTCTCCCTATGCATCCCAGTATCCCTCAGCCCTCCTTGCTGCCCTCCTCACATTGCTTGCCCACCTTTAGGTCATCTGATATGACTACCCCCAGGCCCCTTTCCATTTTTGTTGTTGTTAGTATCTCACCCCCTATTGTGTACTCTTCCCCTGGGTTTTTGTTTCCCAGGCGCATTACCTTGCACTTCTTAGCACTGAATCTAAGCTGCCATACATTTGACCATTCCTCTAACCTTGTCAATTCACTAAAAATACCACCAACAGCTTAATCTGGTTCAAGGTCAGTTGGCATTCATCTGTATCCCCCTGCCCCGGGTCATGCCTGAAAATAGGCAGGATTTGTCTAGTGCACTTACCCGGTCAACAAAAGCTAAATAAATAAATAAATAAATAAATAAAATAAAAGTCCCTTCTCATCCTTTCCACCCCACCTTGTGCATCAACTCTGTTGCAGATCTTTGTGTCATCTGCAAAGAGACATACTTTTCCTTCCAGTCCCTCTGCAATGTCACTTATAAAGACATTGAAGAGGACCAGTCCTAATACTGAACCCTGTGGTACCCCACTAGTAACCCCTTTCTTCAGAGTGGATTCCATTTACTATTACTCTCTGTGTCCTATTCTCCAGCCAATTCTTTACCCAGGCTATCATCTTGGGACCCACTCCCAGGTTGGCTAACTTGTATATTAATCTTTTGTGTGGGACTGTGTCAAATGCCTTGCTAAAGTCTAGGTAGGCCATATCCACAGCCCCTCCCGATCTACTACTTTGGTCACCCAGTCAAAGAAATCTATGAGATTTGTCTAGTTTGACCTTCCATGTGAATCCATGCTGCCTTGGGTCCTGTGTCCCTCTGGCCTCTAGATACCAACAATTCTTTCCTTCAGAAGTGATTCCATCATTTTCCCTACCACTGAGGTTAAACTAACAGGTCTGTAGTTTCTTGCTTCTGTCTTGCTCCCACTTTTGAAGGGAATCACATCTGCCCTCCTCCAGTCCTCGGTACTACCTCCCCTCTTCCTTTGTAAATACTGAGCAAAAATATTTGTTTAGTATCTCTGCCTTTTCACAGTCACCCTCTGCCCACCCTCCCTCCCCTTTATTAAGCCTCACTAATCCTCCCTTGGTCTTCCTTCGTTCCCTGATGTACCTATAAGAGGTTTTATCCCCCTTCTTAACTGAGTTGGCTATCTTTTCCTCGGTTTGGGCCTTTGCTGTTCTGACAGCCTGAATGCTTTCTTTTTCTCTTGAACCTTCACTGCTACTTCCTTTGAGAACCAAAGTGGTTTCTTACATTGTTTCGTTTTGTTTATTTGCTTCACACAAAGGCTTGTTACCTCTGTGATGGCAATTTTTATTATTCTTCATTGTTCTTCCACCCCTCCTTCCTGCCCATTTGCTAGTGCATTCCTTAGGCACTCACCCATTTTGGCAAAGTCAGCCCTCCTAAAGTCCAGTACTTTTGCCTTTGTATGGCTTGACTCTATTGCTGTGTTTATTGTGAACCATACTGTTCGATGGTCGCTAGTTCCCAGATGGCTACCCACTTCTACATCTCTGATCCTCTCTTCATCTCCATTTGAGAGAACCAGGTCTAAGATTGCTCCCTCTCGAGTGGGCTCCAATACTAGTTGTCTAAGGCATGCCCCCTATAGGGCATCTAGAATAACCCCACTCTTCGAAGTGGCTGCTGCAACTGCACTCCAGTTAACATCTGGCATTTTCAGATCACCCATCAGCAATATCGCCCTTTTTCTGCCATTCTAAGTATTCTTTCTATCATTTCCTTGTCAATTTCCTCCCCTGAGAAGGGGATCTGTATATAACCCCTGTGTGGATTGTGGTGCCATTGCCGGTCTCCAAATTTACCCACAGTGCTTCTTCTCCTCCTCCCTGTTTTCCCTTTTGTTCTGTTGCTTTGTTTCCTTCCCTTATGTAAAGAGCTACTCCTCCTCCTCTTTTAACCTCCCTGTCCCTCCTGTAGATAGTGTATCCTGATATGTGTACATCCCAGTCATGGTTTTGTGTGTACCATGTTTCTGTGACTGCCACGATATCCAGATGCTCCTCCTCCATCAAGGCCACTAATTCAGGAAGCTTGTTACTCAGACTACGGGCATTGGTACTCATTGCTCTCCATTTTTTTATGGCTTTACCTTCTTTTGCAGCATCTCCCACTGACCTTTCTACCTCGGTCTTTTTCTCATTTAGTACCCTGTTTTGTAGGGAGAGGCTGGGATTTTCCTGCTGCTTATCAGTGCCTCCCCCCTTGACTAGTTTAAAAGCTTGCCAATGAAGCATTTAAACTGCTTGCTCAAAAGACTTGTTCCCTTCCTGGACAGATGCAGACCATCCTGCCAGTATAGGCTGGTGTCCCTCCACGTGGAACCCCAGTCCCCAATGAAACCAAACCCCTGTGCTCCACACCATTTTTTCAACCATTCATTAAACTGCATGGTGCAAAGTACCCTTGCCTCACTCATGCCATTGACAGGCAGCACCTCAGAGAAGGATATTGTGTGTGCTACTTGTCATAGGCCCCTCCCCAACTCTACAAAGTCCTTCTGCACTGCTCTAATCTCATGATGAGCCAAGTCATTTGTCCCTAGGTTGACAATGACGTCTAGCTCAGACTCCCGTGCAGCTGTTCTCATGAGCCCGAGGATGCGCTTCCTGTCTCTCCAAGCCATGGCACTAGGCAGGCACCTTACTTCAGTTTTCCCTGCTCCCCCCAGTTCTATCCCCCTAATAATTGAGTCCCCCACCAGGAGCTGCTTCGTTTCCTTGTGGTGTCCTCTGCCTCCTTCCTGTGGGCCTCCCTTATGACAGTGGAACAATTTCTATATGGATAGCTGGATGGATTTTAAACAATTTGCAGGTAAACTACTATATTTAGAGTAAAAAACTTTGCGGCTTGTTATCTGAACAAATCTGGGGTAAGCTGCATATTGAGAAAGAAAGATTTAGTTACCGTGGATATTTCAGTGTTTGTGTATGTGGAGCGGGGTGCTTTTTGCTTGCATTTGGTACTGTATTTTGTTAAAAACATTTGCTTGTGTTAATCTATTATATTAGTAATGCTGGAACCCTTGTGCTTGTTTTTGGTCCTGTTTTTAAAGCTGCAGACTGTTTATAAAAATATCTCCTTATATACAGCACTTGTGGAGGAATTTATATTTGATTGCATATACTGTCTGTAAACTGATGTGAGAAAGCTGTGCTTTTACATTTGGTATTTAATTAGAATTTTAGCATATGTTTTTTTTTCTGAAGACTACTGAAAGTGCTGTGCTCAGTCTGAATTTTTGAGTACCGTATGTTTTTGTGTTAGTGTCTCACATTTTATTTGTACTAGGTTGAGAGGTATGGGGTCCCTGGTTGTGGAAGGGTGATGTTGGGGGGTCTAGTTGTAGAGAGGGTGGTCCGGGGGAGGTTCTGTTGTGGAAGGAGGGTGGTTCCAGCTCCTGGGAAAGATGGTCATCTGGGTGTCCAGCTCCAGGGAGGGACTCAGCTGGTGCAGGCTGTTCCATTGGTAGGAATGATGGTTCCAGGGGGTCCAACTGCAGGGAAGGTTGTTACTGGGTGAGGCTGGTCTAGGGCATAAAAGGATGAGCCAGCTGCACAGAGGGTGGGTGGTGGTGGTGGTTAGGAGCTAGTACAGGGACAGAAGGGAGGTCCTCCTGCAGAGCTGGTGGTCAGATGGGTGGGCTGGAATGGGGATTGTGGTAGCCCTAGCTCTAGGTAGAGTGGTTGGCTGGGGGAATGCTGGTCCAAGGGCTTGGGGGGCAGCTGCAGAGACTGGTCTGTTGGAGGGGAGGCTTGGGGTACTACTCCAGCTACGTGGTGGTTGTTTGCCATGTGGTTGGAGGTTGGTCTGGATGCAGGGAGGGTGATCAGCTTGCGAAGAGCCTGATCTGGAGGCTTTGTGGTTCTCTAACTCCAGTGAGGTTGCTCACCATCAGGCTGTCAGCGTGGCTCAGTTGGTAGCATATCCACCTCTGGACCAGAAGGTCGTGGGTTCTCATCCCACACCGGGATTGTACTTGCAACTAAAACACTGGCATCCGAGTGTAGTATTAGGGGGGTGTTGTACTGCGGGGTGTGCTGTCCTTCAGATGAGACAGTAAACTGAGGTCCCTTCTACCCATCCTGGTGCTGTCTTGGTGGACCCAGGGCACTCTTTGCAAAGAGCAGGAGACATTCCTGGTGTCCTGGCCAACATTCCCTTTCCCATAAACCGGTTCATGCAATGGTCCAGGCTGCGTGTGGGTGTTCAAGTGCTATGTGGCCACCACCACACATTGTCACTTCACTACCAGTCTATCATTGCTTGTAAAGTGCTTTGGGATACATTGTGTGTGAAACTTGCTATATAAATGCTGATTATTATTATTATTATTCCTCTTTTTCTTCTTCTTCATCATCATTGTCATGGAGAGGCTGGAGCTAGAAGGGTTGTCCAGCTGCATGGAGGGTGATATGGTGCCTGAAAGGGGTATCTAGCAGACAGGAGGGTGGTTGACTGTGGGTGGGAGGGGGCTGATCTGGGCACTAGACGGTGAGGGTGGGTGGGTGTTGGACTGGAATTTTTAGGATAGACAGTATAATGGGAAAACTTGACTTCTCAGGATGAACTGTTGACTTCCAGTAGTCAAAACAACGGTCTGTCAGTTTATCCATTAGTGTAAATATTTCCCCTCTGTAGCCCTCAACTGATTAGGCTAGTGCTGTTGGCTCTGAGCTGTGCCATCTGCACTCCCCTCACCATTATATTGTACATAGAAACATAGACTTTGATGGCAGATAAGGATTGCTTGGCCCACTCAGTCTGCCCATTTTGCCCATTTCCCTACCTGTTGAACTGCAGATTCTAGTTTACCAACAGCCTACTTCCTTCTACCCTCCACTGTTATTGCCTTATGACTGTCCCATGCATTTTTGAATTTCCCCACTGTTTTTGACCTCACAACCTCCTCAGCAAGGCAGTCCCATGCTTCCAACACTCTCCGTGTAAAAAAATATTTCCTTACGTTGCCCCTGAGCAGTCCTCCTACCATCTTTAAATTGTGCCCCCTTGTTCTTGCACATCTCTTTTTCTGAAATATGCTATCTTCTTGGAATTTATTGATTTCCTTGAGGTACTTGAAAGTTTCTATCATGCCCCCCCCCCTTTCCTCAAGGGTATACATATTAAAGAGCAGCTGACGCCTTTGGGAAAATTTTGGAAAACATAATATTTAGGCACAGGTCAGTTTGTATTCATATACCTTATATAGAGTTCTCCTCTTCATTATTTATTACTGAAGAAATAAACACAAAAAACAAGATCTTTATGCCTCAGAGTTCATCTGCCTCTATAGATTATTCCCAGCTTGAAATCATAATGCCCTGTTGTTACATAATATTCTGTTGCCATGGGAATAACTGTGATGTCACGAGCAGAGTATTATGACATTGGATTGGGAAGAAGCAATAGGAGCAAATGAACTCTCAAGAAACAAGCATCTTGTTTTTGAGGCAATTTACCTCAGTAATAAGTAATGGGGATAAGAAATACACAGTCGATGAGAAATATATAAGCTGCTTTGTGTCCGGCTATTATTGTTTTGGAAATTTCTTCTCGAAGCATCGGTGGCTCTTTAAGCTCTCTTAGTCTCTCTTCATATGGCTTCTGTTGCAGATCGTGCACCATTTTAGTTGCCCTCCTCTGGACTGCCTCCATCCTGTGTCACATCCACTGCTACCACCTCACTGTTCAATACACACTACTGCCACTGCACTGTCACATGCATTACCATCTCTGTACAGTGCCATATGCCATGCTGACTCCGTGCTGTGCTATGTGTTCTGCCAACAACATGCAGTGACTCATGTATTGTCATCACTGCATTGCTGCATGCACTGCCAACTCTGTGCCATGTACACTGTCAACACCACACAATGTCACTTGGACAGTCTCCAGTTTGCTGTTCTATGCACAATGCCACCACATTCTGTGCCATATGCACCACCGATTCCACACCGAGCCACTTTTACTGCTATCAATGTTGGGTGCCATGTGCACTGCCAACTTCGATGGAGCTGTATCTGCTGTTGGTTCATTGCTGTACCTTTGCTCGTTTGCCAGTGGCTGGAGGCTGGGGCATGTGTGGCATCAGTTATTTTCATCCAACCACCCTTGAAGGCCCAACTGTTGATTCATGCTGTGTGGGTCAGGTAGTATCCATGTGCAGAAGAATTAAGACCTATTTTGTTAAAATTATTACATCAAAATGAAGGCCTGCACGTTAAGGCTACATCCTGGCTACTCCACTTACCTGTTCACAATGACACCCCTTTTAACCCAGTTTTTTTTTTTTTTTACTTATTCTTTATGCCCTCTTCTGCTCCCTCAGCCGCCCCTTCCATTGGGGTCCTCAGTGCACCACACAGGCTGTGCTGGGAGGACCAGAGAATGCCTGTCCCCATTAAGTGCTGTTCTCTAGTAACCATGCTTAGCACTAAATAACCCCCAGGTGAGGCAGAGGGGACTCCCCCAATCCCTTTGGATCTCCAGGGAGCAGACACTCAGTTCCGCTTCTCAGGCTCCCCCAGTCACCAGCGCTGAGGCCAGTCCACTGGCATGACCGTAGGGTATTTTCCTGTGTTTCTGGTCCCTGCCCCCTGCTGACGTCAGCGCTTGAGGAGGACCAATGAGACGAGGGCATACTGAGACGTGCCTTCGCTCAGGCCCTCGGCCGACATCTGCCCCTCCCATCTTTACAGCTTCCTCAACTGCACCACCACCCATGGTCACCAAGGTGGCTGTATAACAGTGAGGGCTGCAGCCCATCCTCCCCAGAGAAGGAGAGTGGCCCTGCGGGTATGCAATCCTTCTCCCCCCAGCCAGCCTGCCAGCAGCCCAGGCTCGCTACTGAACCTGAGTTGCTGGCATTACAAGCAGTAGCACTACTGCTGTGCCAGCAGACCAGCCCTTTTAACCCAGTTTTAAAGCTAAGAGGTCATGTGACATTCCCAAGGTCACATCCTGAGCCAGTGACCATGGTGGGATTTGAACCAGGGATCACCAGGCTCATGTATGTAATATTTATGTTCTCCCTGTAGCTCTTGTACCTCTCTGGAACTTTGTCTCTACTCTTACTTTTAATTTTCCCTTGTACTATTCCTCTATTTTTCCTTTTATTTCTACAGGTCTGAGAGGATATTGACCCCGGCCTGAAAGGACACACACTCCCTACATATCAGATAAGTATTGCTTACTGTATGTTTAACGTTCCCTATTGGTCCCATTTTGCTCTTGAAGAACTATGGATCCTTTGTGACCTCATGGCTTTTTTTTTTTTGACAGGTATGATTGGACATCACTCTGAGACACCCATCCCAGGCTCCTCAGTACCAAGGTAAGAGATTTCTTTTCCATGCTAGGTAGGTAAGCTTTAATGATATAGCCATAACTGTGCCTTACCTGTCTCCTGCACCCTTTGTATTGTCTATACCCATGACCCACATGTCACGTTAATGCATTTGCAGCGGAACATCAGGAATCAATGCCGGATTCAGCAGGAATGCAACAAAATGAATATGGGTGCATTCAGGTAACCACACATCATTTCCTAACCCTGTGGAAAGAAATGTTTTGAACTAAAGCACATCTGTCAGTTTAAGTGGCTTTCCATTATGGTGCCAACATAAATGTGCAGGGAGAGCCCTGAGTACATTTTTAAGGATGGTAGGTCTTCGCCTTCCTCCCAGGTTTAGGCCATCTTCCAAGGTTTACAGCAGGAACATCTGCCAGAACTAGACACGTAGTGGATTCCCTGCAGGGGGAGGGCCTCAAACAACTGGTACAACAACCCACAAGAGACAGGGCTATCCTAGATCTAGTACTGACTAACAGGGAAGGGATCACAGATCTCCAGGTAGAAGGTCACTTGGGGGCCAGTGACCATTACATGGTATGGTTCAATTTGGCTACTACATCTAAATCATCCCATTCCAAGGCAAAAATAGGGACTTCAGAGGAGCTGACTTTGATAAGATGGCCAACAGAGTTAAGCTAGACCTGGCAAAAGAAACACAGGTGAGGGGTACAGGCAAAGTGGGCAAGCATTAAGGATGCAATACTTGAAGCAACATCCCATTGTGTTAGACAGAAAAGGAAGTGCAAAGAAGAAGAACCACTTTGGTTCTCAAATACAGTAGCAGAAAAGGTCAGAGCCAAAAGGCTGGCCTTCAGGAAATAGAAGGGAACACAGTGGGATGAAGATAGGGAGGCATACCAAACTGCCCTAAGGGAAGCAGGGAAGGCAGTAAGGCAGGCAAAGTCCCAAACTGAGGAAACACTAGCACGAACAGTAAAAGAAGGTGACAAGACTTTCTATAGATACATTAGTGAAAGGAGAAAGTCCAGAGGGGGTATTGCTAAGCTTAATGGAGAAAAGGTAGCATGTGAGGAGGAGGACCATGTAAAAGCATCTATCCTAAATAGATACTTTTGCTCAGTATTTACTGAAGAGAAGGTAGGGCAGGGCCCACAGCTCAGCACCATGGACACAGGGGGGAGGGAGGTGAGCACTACTCCCTTCACAAAAGGAAGGGTCCTACAAGAGCTTGCTAAGCTCAGGGTGGATAAGGCAATGGGACCTGATGGCATACATCCAAGGGTACTTAAGGAACTAAAGGTGGAACTAACAGAGCCATTAGCAGAACTGTTTAGTGAGTCTCTGAGCACAGAAGAGGTCCCAGAAGACTGGAGAATGGCTCATGTGATCCCGCTCCACAAGAGTGGTAGCAGGGAGGAGGCAGGGAACTACAGACCAGTCAGTCTTATCTCAGTAGTGGGCAAGATTATGGAGGCACTCCTTAAGGAAAGGATAGTGCAGCACCTGAAATCCATAGGGGCACAGGATCCAAGCCAGCATGGGTTTACAAAGAAAGGTCTTGTCAAACTAATCTCATAGATTTCTTTGACTGGGTAACCAGAGTGGTGGACCAGGGGAGCAGTTGATGTCGCCTACCTTGACTTCAGCAAAGCTTTTGACACTGTTCCACATAGAAGATTGATAAATAAGCTGGGTAGGCTCGGGTGGGTCAGAAGTTGGTCAACTGGGTGGCAAACTGGTTGACGGGCAGAAAACAGAAAGTGGTGGTAAATGGTATACAGTCAGAAGAGATGCAAGTCACAAGTGGGGTACCTCAGGGATCAGTCCTGGGGCCAGTCCTCTTCAACATCTTCATGTGACCTTGCAGATGGACTAGAGGGTAGGGCTTGTCTGTTTGCAGATGACACCAAGATCTGCAACAGAGTAGATGATCCAGATGGGATGGGCAGAATGAGAAGAGATCTGGATAAACTAGCAAAATGGTCAGAAGAGTGGCAACTGGGATTTAATGCAAAGAAGTGCAAGATCATGCACATAGGGAAAGAAACCTGAAGCCACCTATAGGCTGGGAGGGAGTTGCTAGCAGTCACAAAGGAAGAAAGAGACTTGGGCATCATCATCACTGATGACCTGAAATCATCAAGCAGACCTCTAAAGCAGTAGGTAAGGCTAGGGGGGTGTTAGGTGTATTAGTAGGGGTATCACAAGTCGTAAGAGGAGGTAATTATCCCTCTTTACAAGACACTAGTTAGGCCCCATCTGGAGTACTGCATTCAGTATTGAGGCCACACCTTCACAAGGACATTAATCAAATTGAGGCAGTCCAGAGAAGGCAACCAAAATGGTGCATGGACTGCATCCAGAAGACATATGAGGACAGATTAACAGAGCTCAATATGTATACCCTTGAGCAAAGAGGAGGAGAGGTGATATGATTGAGATTCAAACACCTTAAGGCATTAACAAGGTGAAAGAGTCTAACATGTTTAAATATAAGAAAAAATAGCAGGACAAGAGGACACAGCATGAGATTAGAGGGGGCCGATTAAGGGGAATGTGAGAAATTATTTTTCACAGAAAGGGTGGTGGATGCATGGAATGGCCTACCTCAAGAAGTGGTGGCTATGAATACAGTGCAGGGCTTCAAACAGGCATGGGATAGGCATAAGGGAGCAATACAAATGAGTATGAATAGATAGGCCACTGACAGAGTAAAGGCCGATGGCACATTTATAAGGTAGAAAAAGAAATGGTCAGACTGGATGGGCCTTGCGGTCCTTATCTGCCGTCAACTTCTGTGTTTCTAGAAGGTCTGTCATTTCTCATTGATGAAGGCCAGCAGAAGCTGATTTTCCACCATGGGCAGAGGTAGCCCCTTGAGTAAAACATTTTTGTTTTATTTATTTATTTAGTGATTCGGAAAAGGCCTTTGAGCACAAGCTCTTTTACAAAGGTTCCACATCATAGATTGCAAAATAAAATACAATAGGAGAAAGCAAAGATACATTACAATGAACAATACAGCTTGGATTCAGAACTTACAGAATAACTCAAAACATAGGTACAAGTTAAAATAACAAGAAAAACACTTTTGAGGGTGGGGGATTAAGCAGCACAAAGTGCCTTGTCAGTAGTTCAGAGGGACAGGGATAGCTGGCAGTTGGGTGAAGAAAGGAGGTATGAGAGAGAGGTAGGTACTGCAGTGGAGGTGAAGGGTGGGGGAAGAAGGGTGATAAGGTATAGGGAGAAATAGAGGGTGAGGGGAGGCTGAGGGGAGAAGACATGCTGGAGTAAATGGTGGGGTGCAAGGCATGGTCAGGCAGCTTCCATTAGTTTTGACTGTTAGGGAAATTCACGGGACTGGGAGTTCGGGGAAGGGGAAAGGTGGGGTGGTGGTTGCTGAAAGAGCATGATGCGAATGGATTGCTGAGGCAAGTCATGAGAAGGGGGGGATACTTGAGGCCTGCCTGGAGCTTACTGGGGGGCAGAGAGAGCGGGTGTGGCTGGACTTAGGGGCAGGTGCACTTAGAGTATTATTAGGCGCTGTCCGAGGTCAGTTTTGGATTGGGCCAGACCATTGGTGGCCAAGAGGTGCCCGGAGAGTTCATTCATCCACAGGGTGGCCCAGTAGGCACATGCACATTGCCCAAGTGAGGTGTGATGGAAGGGGACAGCCAAGGCCCCTCTAGTCCTCCCTCTGGTGATCTGTCATGAGTTGGCTGCCTTGATCAAATTGCCTACACAAGGCGATGTTTTACCCAATAGAGCCTTCTTCCATAGGATGCAAGTCTGGAATTTGACTCTGTTTCTTGATGACAGCCAGTTTGCGTGTTTGTACAAAGTACAGGTGTGCGTACCATGCTCAGCATCCAGGGCAAGTCTTCAGGCTTTGTTGATCGCAGTCTGAACCCTCTTGAGCGTAGTATCCATTGCCACCTCATAGACCACTAGTCCATAGTCAATAGTAGATATGATGGAGCTGTGGACTGAGAGGTGGAAGGCCGCTGGAGAGAGGTATTGCCTGTGCCTGTACAGGATTCCAATCTTGGTATTGACTGTCTTGACCAGAGAGTCAACATGGTGCGCAGATGTGAGGGTATCATCTATTATGATCCCCAGATACTTGAACAAGTGGACTTGTTCCAGTGGCTCACTGCATGAGCTGGAGATGATGAGGGAGTGGTGCTTATTTTTGTTGTGGTGGCTGGATAAAAGCATGGCCTTTGTTTTCTTGTAGTTTTGTAACAATTTATGACTACAGAACCAGTCCTTGAGTTTGGAGAAGGAGTTCTGCAGCTCAGATTGTAGGACAGCCTGAGACATGCTGCTGCTCAGGAGCACAGCATCGTCTGCATATAGTATGAGTTTGGTGTCGCAGGCTGTGGGAAGGTCATTTAAGAAGAGGATAAAGAGTAGGGGTCCCAGTATTGATCCCTGGGGTACCCCTAATAATACCTCTCTTGTGCTGGATACTGTTTGCCCAATTGGTGTGATAGTAGGCAAGCTTTGTCTGTGACCTGTTTGAAGAACAGTATGGCATGATGCTAGGAGGCTGAGACATGGTCCTGGGTGTTGCTGTTCCAGATGCACTGAGGGGGTTGAGTGGGGTAACACGCTGATAGTGATCCCTTGTTTATGCTGGAATGCTACCTCTGAGAGGGGGTGCAGGCTGTGGGCCAAGCCTGGGCTGGCACCTGGTTCCAGACAACAGCACAGAATTTGTCCAGCAGGAAATAGGTTGGCCTCTTTGTGGGGGGGGGCAGGATTGGGAGAAGTAGAGCTGTTGCTGACATGCAGGGGCTGATTATGTTGTTTCAGGGAGAACAGTCTCAACCTAAAGAATGCCAGGTGCATTGGGAGAGGCTTAGAGGCAGGTGCAGCAAAAGAGTGGAGGTATTGTCAGTGACAGATGTAGGCTGCTGCTGTATCCCTGACTGTAAGGAAAATACAGCAGGAAGTGCAAGTGGCTTTATCGCAACAGCTGGGCAAGGAATGCACACACTTAGTATAATCATTATATTTAATATTATCTTTGTGTCTATATGCACATGCTGTAACTTTTCAAGCAGGGAGCTTGCTCTGTGGCCCTGGGGAGGGAGGGAAGCAAGCAGGTGTCTCATGGACTTTATCCAGAATTCACAACCCACACATCAGCTTGCCATCTGCAGGACCACACACCTAGAAAGAACATTTAAAAAAATGAAAAAAAAAAAAAACAGGAATTGTAATTCAACCAGTCCAAGTAAGGGCTCACAACAGTTATACTGCAGATAAGTAGTGCAACCAGTTCTTATTGCCATCCACAACATGGCACCACCCTCAATGTACTTTTGAGGGGCATTGTCATTCTAGTCTTCTTTCTAATTCTGTGCAATCTGCCATGCTGCAAGGTAGGTTAAAATAATCCCAAGCAAAGAATGAAAGTAGCGCAAACCACAATGAATCCAAGTTCGAGACACAGAGTTTGGTTGCAAAAAGAGCAGAGTGTTGCGTTGTTTGATACAAAACCATGAAGTCTTGGCAGAAGACACCAGGAGAAAGGACTACTGTATGACTGAACTTCTCTGCTAGAACTAAAGTAGAAGAACTTTTGTATTTGACCTTTAATTTAGGGTAAAAAAACTAACACACAAAAAAAAAAGTGTGTGTTTGGGTTAACTGAACTGAATGGGTGTCTGAAGAGTTATCTAGGTGTAAATCTCAGGTGACTGAAAGGACTCAACTGCTGTGAGGTTTAAATTACTTGTAGAAAGATCTGGTAAGTAGGGGGAGTGGCTTAGCTAGAAGGAAGCTACATTTAAAGACTGCCTTAGAAAGTTTTGCTAATAGCTTGGCAGAAGACACCAGGAGAAAGGACTGCTGGGTGACTGAACTTCTCTGCTGGGACTATATTGCCCTCCTTCCCTCCCCTCCACCCCTCCACCCAAAGCTAGTTCTATTTTTATAGGCACAGAATTTGACTGACAACAGGAACTTGCTGTTTAGGGGCAGGAAGTGAGTGATCACAGAACCACCAAGGACCCACCATCCTAGAGGGCAAGAGTAGCTCTCCGGCCCCCTCTAGCTGCTGGAGGTCTGCCTCTGAGCAAGTAAGTGGTCTACTGCGAAATATAGGATATTCTTGTCTCAGAACAGGACAATCATGAGCTTAAAGGGCACACAGGCAGAAAGTAAGGAGAGAGAAAAAAAACGGAGGAAAGAGTAAGGATTGCAAACAGTTAAGGGGCCAGAAATAAGACATGATTGGAGTGGTGCAGTGCAGTGGCTGTGGAGCAGCAGTCTTCCGGGAGATGTTCTGGAGGATGTGGTGTTGTCCCATCTGCAGGCACCTCTCTGGGCTGAGGGAGGAGGTTGCTCATCTCCAGGCTGAGTTGGCCAGGATTTGTGGGACCTCCTCTTCCATCCAGGGACCACCAGTGCCACTGCCGTTGCCTCAGAGGTTGCCAAGAAGAGGGCGGTTGGACCACAGTGGGCTCAGGAGGGTGAGGGTGGTGGAACAGATCGCATCCTCCCATTGTACCTCTCCACAATTCCTATGCCATTCTGGCAAAGTGTGGTTCCTCCATGGAGGCACCCACAGTGGAGACCAAGGAGGATGCTGGGAACCTCCACAAAGGAGACCCACAGGAGGGTGGCAGGGGACCCTGCAGGAAGGAAACAACTCCTGGTGGGGACTCCATTGTTAGGAAGGTAGAACTGGGGAGGAAGGGAGAGGAGGTAGGTGCCTGCCTGGTGCCATGGCTTGCAGGGACAGGAAGCGATTCCTCAGGATTGCGGAGCAGCTGCACAGGGAGGGAGCTGGATGTCATTGTCCACCTAGGGACAAATGACCTGGCTAAGAAAGGGATTAGAGAAGTGCAGGAAGAGTTTGTGGAATTGGGAGGGCCTTGGTCAAGTAGCCTTACGGTAACCTTCTCGGAGGTGCTACCCATCTGTGGCATAGGAGGCTAGGGTGTTCTGCACCATGGGATTCAATCAGTGGTTGAAAACTGGTGTGGAGCTCAGGGATTTGGTTTCATTGGGGACTGGGGTCCATCTGGGTGATGCAAGCCTATACTAGCATGATGGGCTGCATCTGTCCGGGAGGAACCAGGATCCTAGGTGATAGGTTTAAATGCTTCATTGGCAAGCTTTTAAACTAGCCAAAGGGAGGCACTGGAAAGAAGCAGGAAAATCCTAGCCCCCAAATAATCACGGTAGTAAGTGCGGCAAACACCAACATAGAGGTGTCGATAGGGAGAAGGGCAGGGTAAATGGAGAAAGTGACAAGGCAAGAAGGACAGGGATGGGGCAAAGGAGTAAGGCCATCAGGAAATGGAGGGTAATGAGTACCAATGCCCGTAGTCTAGGCAACAAGCTCCTGAGCTGATGGCCTTAATGGAAGAGGGATGCCTGGATATCAGTAGCAGTCACAGAAACATGGTACACAGAGAACCATGACTGGGATGTTAACATACCAGGGTACATAACCTACAGGAGAGACAGGCAGGGAGAAGAGGGAGGAGTAGCTCTCTATGTAGAGAGGATAAAAGCAACTGAACAAAGAGTAAACAGGGAGGAGAGGAGGCACTGTGGGTCACCTTGGAGACTGGAAAGGCACCACAATCCGCACGGGGTTGTGTACAGACCCCATGTCAGGGGAAGGAATGGACAAGGATATTATAGAAGGCATTCTTAGAATGGCAGAGAAAGGAGATACTGTTGATGGGAGACCTGAACATGCCAGATGTTAACTGGAGCACATTTGCTGCAGCCACATCCAAGAGCAGAGCTATTCTTGATGCCCTACAGGTGGCAGGCATTAGACAGCTAGTTTCGGAATCCACTCGTGAGGGAGAAATCTTAGACCTCATACTCTCAAATGGGGGCAGTGAGAGGATCTCAGATCTAGAAGTGGGTTGCCATCTGGGGACAAGTGACCATCAAACAGTGTGGTTCACATTAAACTCAGCTACAGAGTCAAACCACACAAAGTGAGGGTACTGGACTTTAGGAGGGTTGACTTTGGCAAGATGGGAGAGTGCCTCAGAAAAGCACTAGCAAACAGGCTAGAAGGAGGTGTGGAGCAAACAATGGGGAATTATCAAACTGCCATCACAGAGGCAACAAGCCTTGTGTGAAGCAAATGAACAAATCAAATGAAAGAAAAAGCCACTATGGTTCTCCAAAGAGGTGGCTGTGAAAGTCAGGAAGAAAAGATAGCATTCCAGAAGTATAAGGAAACACAGAAGGAGCAGGACAGAGAGCTGTACCAGTTAAGGCAGAAGGAAGCAGGGAGGAAGTCAGAATAGCAAAGGCCCAAACTGAGGAAAAGATAGCCAACTCAGTTAAGAAGGGGGATAAAACCTTTTATAGGTACATCAGCGAGCGTAGAAAGACAAAGGGAGGGATAGTGAGGCTGAATAGAATGAACAGTGGGTGGGCAGAGGAACAGTGAAAAAGCAGGAATACTGAATGAATATTTCTGCTCAGTATTCACAAAAGAGGAGGGGGAAGTGCCTAATCCAATTAACAGAAGCACTCTTGATAGGGGGGTCGATCCCAGTCCTTTCACAGAAGAAAGGGTTCTGCAAGAACTCCTAAAACTGAAGGTGGACAAAGCAATGGATCCTGATGGAATTCACCCCAGAATTCTAAAAGAATTAAGGGAACAACTAGTGAAACCACTGGCTACTCTTTTAATAAATCATGGGAGGATGGTGTGGTACTCGAGGACTGGAGGAAGGCGAATGATTCCCTTCACAAAAAGTGGGTCCAAGACAGAGGCAGAAAACTACAGACCTGTCAGTCTGAACTCTGTGGTAGGGAAAGTGATGGAGTCACTTCTGAAGGAAAGAATAGTCAGTACCTAGAGGCCAGTGGAGCAAGGACCCAAGGCAGCATGGGTTACAGGCGGAAGGTCATGTCAGACAGATCTAATAGATTTCTTTGACTGGGTGACCAAAGTAGTAGACCAGGGAGGGGCTGTGGACATGGCCTACCTAGACTTTAGCAAGGCATTTGACACAGTCCCACACAAAGATTAATAGTCAAATTAACCAGCCTGGGAGTGGGACCCAGGGTGGTAGCCTGGTAAAACATTGGCTGGACAACAGGACACAGAAGGTAATTGTAAATGGAGTCCATTCTGAAGAAAGGGAGGTTACTAGTGGGGTACCGCAGGGTTCAGTATTGGGTCCAGTCCTTTTTAATGTCTTCATCAGTGACAATGCAGAGGGACTGGAAGGAAAAGTATGCCTTTTTGCAGATGACACAAAAATCTGCAACAGGGTTGATACACAAGGAGGCGTGGAAAGGATGAAAAGGGACTTGGCAAGGTTGGAGGAATGGTAAGAAGTATGGTAGCTAGGATTCAATGCAAAGAAGTGCAAAATAATGCACCTGGGAAACAAGAACCCAGGGGAAGAATACACAATGGGTGGGGGAGGCAGTTACAACAACAGAAAAGGAAAGGGACCTGGGGGTAATCATATCAGATGACCTTAAGGTTAGCAAGCAATGTGAGAAGGCAGTAGAGAGGGCTGGGGGTATACTGGGATGTATAGGGAGCGGCATCAGCAGCAGAAAACAGGAAGTTGTTATCCCTCTGTACAGACAGTTGGTGAGACCCCATCTGGAGTACTGTGTCCAGTTCTGGAGACCCCATCTCCGCAAGGACATAGACAGGATAGAGGCACTCCAGAGGAGGGCAACTAAAATGGTGCAGGGTCTGCAAGAGAAGCTGTATAAGGAGAGACTAAAGGAGCTTAATATGTATACCCTTGAGGAAAGAAGGAGAGGGGACATGATAGGAAACTTTTAAGTACCTCAGTGGAATCAACAAAGTCCAAGAGGGTAGCATTTTTCAGAAAAGAGACTTGCAAGAACAAGGGGACACAATTTAAAGATAGAAGGAGGGCAGTTCAGGGGCAATGTGAGGAAGTATTATTTCACAGAGAGGGTAGTGGATGCATGGAACAGCCTTCCTGAGGAGGTTGTGGGGTCTAAAACTGTGGGAGAATTCAAGAATGCATGGGACAGACATAAGGCAATTCTTGTGGGGGGGTAGGAAGAAATAGACTGTTGGTTAACTAGGATCTGCGGCCTATCCTGTAGGTAGGGAAATGGGCAGACTAGATGGGCCTAGCGGTCCTTATCTGCCGCCAAAGTCTATGTTTCTATGTTAAGTTAAGGGCAGTTGCTTGAACAAACTCGAGCAACTGCCCTTGGTTCCATGGTTTTGTATCAAATAAAGCAACACTCTGCTCTTTTTTTGCAAACGAACATTGTGTCTCGAACTTGGATTCATTGAGGTTTGTGCTACTTTCATTTTTTGCATAGGATTTACTTCATTTGTATTTGTTGGCACACCCTTGATCCCTAGCCATGAGTGCCAGCTACTTCCTGACTTGTAGGTTACAATAATAGCTCTTAAAAATATGGGGTCTGATCTCACTGCTCACGCATGCTGCTTATTTACAGCAAAGCACGTGCGTGTGGTCAGTGGGTATGACAGCATGCATGGAATTGGTGGATGAGACAGCATGCATAGGGATATAGAATCATGAGGTGTGACAACAGGTATGGTATTATGTGGTCAGTTGGTTTGACAGCATGTATGGGGAGGCATGGGGGTCATGAGGTATGATAGCGTGCATGATGGTATAGGTCAGTGAGCTTGACAGGGTGAATGGTGGATGATGTGTGATAGTATAGTGGTCATTGGGTGTGACAGCGTGAATGGAGGCACATGGTCAGTAAATAGATGTGACAGCTTAAGAACATATGAAAATAGACAGTAGAAGACCTCTTGGTCTGTTGAGCCTACTCGAACTGATGCAGAGTCCTGGTCTTGCATTTACACTAGTGACCCTGTCCCCCTCCTGCCCACCTAGCCCCCCTCCTTTTCCCCTGTCTTGGTCCCATTACTTCACTCTATGTTTGTACTAAGCTGTCTTGAGAGACCCCATGGTTTTTGTCTCCTCCACCTGTTCTAGCAGCTCATTCCAAACAGACACCACTCATTCTGCAACAACAACAAAAAAATTCTTCCTTGCATCCTTTCTGAATCGACTCCCCATCAGTTTTAGGCTGTGTCCCATAGTGATGGCATTGTCTGTCTTACTGAAGAGGCCCTCTCTTTCTTCTCTGTTTACTCCATTCATGTATTTGAAGGTCTCTATCATATCACTTCTCTCCCTCCTCTCTTCCAGGGAGCACATCTTCAGGGCTCCAAGCCTCTCCTCATAAGACCTGACTGTCCTGTTGCCCCATGATCATTTGAGTTGCTCTCCTCTCGATCCCCTCCACCATGTTAATGTCCTTCTTAAGGTATATTGTAGTAGTAGTACTAGTAAAAATATTTATTTTAGACAGGGTAAACACTTTAGGTCCAAAGACCTATTTACAAAGTAATCCTGTTTCACATTCATACAACGTTACATAGCAATCACTTCTACACAAACAATAATCATAGACAAGTATCATACTAAATTCTAAAACTTATTAATCATAGTAAGCAAAAATTATCTACAATACAATTCATCATTCAAATCGAATAAGTAACTAAAAACAAGCAGATATACATATGCCGAAATGGAACAAACAGTAGATAACATTCCCCCCTTATTTTTAGAAATACTTCTAACATATACATGACGTGGAATACATTTCATCCAGACTAGATTTGAATGTAGGCAATTTTTACAAAATTTCTTGTCAGTGGTGGAATCTTATTCCAATTTTTAGCTGCCCGGGTTTATAACATCATACTTCCATATCTAGTATTTATTTTTGGAAAGTTCAAGCCCCTAAATCTTACTTCCCTAAGTGAATGTTGAACAATCTCACAACCAAACTTGATGTCAATGTTCCCCTTGATTAAACCATTTTTAACTTTAAAAATAAAAATATAATTATTTTTTTTTTTTATAACGGCTAGACAGGCTGTCCCGGTTTAACTCTCTGTACATGGAACAGTGATGTGTTGTATACTTACAGTTCAGGATGAACCTTGCTAACCAATTAAATTGTTTGACTAATTTATTAAGATGTTTTTGTTCAGCAAGATTATAAACTAAATTCCCATATTCCAACACAGGTAAAATAGGTTGAATAGCAATTGTTTTCCATGTCTGAATATTCAATGTTTGAGACGACCTACGTAGTGTTCCAATTCTATTGTTTACTTTCATGGACACATTATCTATATGATCAGAAAAAGTAAGAGAACCATCAATTAATACTCCCAAATACTTATATTGTTTTGTGATTGTTAATTGTTTCCCACCCGTTGTTACTATTTCCTTAACAATGTTACTTTTATTATTACCTCTAATTTGCTTTTTACTAAAATACATCACTTGTGTTTTCTTTTCTCTAAGAACTAATTTAGAAACCATAAACCAGTCTTGGTGGACATCAAAGTCATTTTGTAATTTTTCTAACATTTCATCTTGGGTATTTGCAAATGCCAATAGTACTGTATCATCCGCATAGAGGCGTACATGAGTATTTTTTATGTATAGTGGCAGATCATTCACATATATTAAAAACATCAGTGACCCCAGGATTGATCCTTGGGGAACACCGCTTGTTACTTTGCCAATTTCCGAGTATTGATTATCTATTACAACTTGTTGCCTCTTATCAATTAGATAGGACTCAAACCATTTCAAGGTATTAAAAGCAATCCCGATCCTCCCCATCCTCTCAAACAGCAAGTGATGGTCTACTAAATCAAAAGCTTTGGACAGGTCAACAAACACCATGCCCGTTGACTCACCCCCATCCAAGGCTGTAGTCAACTTGTCCAAAAAGTCCACGAGTGTGGTGCCCATCGAGTAACCTGTCCTAAAGCCATGCTGAAATTTTATGAGTTTAGAATCATTTTCCAAATACTCAGTCAGCTGAACGTACACCATTCACTCCATTACTTTTGAGAGGATGGGGAGGACCACTATCAGCCTATAATTAGAGGGATCATTTAAGCTTCCACTTTTGAATATAGGCACTATTTTTGCAATCTTCCAAATATCTGGGAATGTGCTTTCCAGAGTAAACTCTGATTTAACAGGTCAATAATTATCGGCATCAATACATCTACTGCATCTTTAATAAATTTTGCTTCAATCATATCCAAACCACATGATTTCCTAATATTTAACTTTCTAATTTCACCCCTAACTTCTTTTGTAATAATTTTCCTAAAATAAAATTGGGGGAAAATGTTCACCAGTACCCACAGTTTTGCAGGGTAATTTGGAACATCAGCTGGGACATCTATATCTGGTAAGGTAGTAAAATAATAATGATTCAGTACCTGTGCTGCTGTTTTTTTTTTATCTAATAATTCACCCCCTTCATTTACCATTTTTGGTATTTGCTTAGTTCTTAATGGATTTTCCATGTCTTTTATGATATCCCAATGTTGCTTTGAGTCTGTCATATTTTCTATTTTATTGTTATAAATTTTTTTCCTAGCCTGCTTAATAAGTCGTTGACATTCATTATGCTTTAATTTATAGATGTCCCAGTCAGCCCTATTTTTTGTTCTATGGGTTTTCTTCCAGATCCTGTCTCTGATACATAACTTTTTCTTCAAATATTCATTAACCCGTGGAAGATGCTTTTTTTGTATCTTTTAGTCTTATAAGGAGCATGCCTGTCACAGACCCCCAGGAAAGTTTTTGTGAACTCTACAACACTTAAATTTACATCAGGTACTAATCGCACCTTTCCAATTTTTCATTTACCAAGTCCCTGACAAAAGATTCCTGATGGTAATTTGTGAAATCCCTCCTTACCACAATCTTCTCATGCTCTTTAACAGAATAATTATGAGCCATAGAATACAGTACCAAATTATGGTCACCTAAATTAGGGGTCAAAATCTGACAACCATTAACATAAATGAGAAAAATACTAAATCAAGGATGCTACCTTGACTGCTTACCCCATTTTTTCTTGTAAACTGATTAACTATTTGGTTTACATCTAAAATTTCAGAACTTTTCTCTAATTTTAAACCCCTAGGCTTGCCCCAGGCTACATTAAAATCTCCAATAAGAACAATATTTTTTCCCTCTGCCAATGAGGCTAACTTTGCTGCCAAAACCTCAAACTGCTTTACGTGTACTTTTTTGGGGAATAGACTACCCCTATAAGAAGTTTCAATTGAATAGATTCAACACAAAGACATTCTATATCTTCTATCTTTCCCTGGAATATTGATTGGAATGGTCCAATTGTGGTTTTAATATATAAAAGAACACCACCTCCCCGTTTTCCTCTATCTTGCCTGAAAAAGTATATATTCATCAATTTCAACCTCATTGGTCTGTACTTTTTGATTTAGCCAGGATTCTGTTATACCAATTATATCTGGCCTTAATTGTTGCACCTGTGACACTTGAACAGCTGGTTCTGATCACTGTATCATTTTTTGTAGCATAAAAAAATGGGTTATGGACTGTCTCTCTTGAGAAATGCTGAAACAGCATGTGAGTATGACACACGCACACATACACACACACATGGCTTTTAGATACAAGGTGTTACCTGGAAGGCTCAAAGCTAATTACAAACTTTAACTAAGTTAATTATAGTTGTAGTTGCTAAGAAGGAAAATTATAAACTTTGATAACGCTTAGAGGAGGAAGAGCAGGTTGTGACATTTTAGTGCGAAGTCAAAAAAGATGCTTTCATATTCTGGAAGGGGGAAGCTTATCATAAGATCAAAGAAAGTCATTTGAAGAACATGAGTTATACTGAGGTTGCAGAATTTAATACTTGGAAAAGACATCCTGTTTTTATATAGATTTTTTTTTATATATTCTGACAAGGAGGAGCTAGGTGACCTCATGCACATAGGTGGGGAAAACCAGCTTTTAAACATTATTCTGTTTTGCTTCGGAGACACTTCTATCTAGACTCTGACAACGAAACATCTGTGAGCACTTTAAGCAGGTATGTAGAGAGAGAGAGAGAGACAAATCTAAGTACTATAGTAGGAACTGCACTTTTAAAACCTGTTTTGTTTAAGAGATTTGTGTCTTGTGATATAATAGGTCTGTATTTTATGTGTTACATATTTTTTATCTATTGTAGTAAAACTATTTTTAGCTTACTTGGTCTGACTTTGATTTCTTTCCTTTACAAGTAGAGTATATATGGTTAAAGCAGACACTGTACATAAGTTTGAGTGGTGATACTAAACTAGAAAAAAGGTAAGCATTTTAAATCTGAGGTCTTCTATTACAGTTTTTAAGGGTTCATTTCTGTACATCTGGTTAGGTACCCATAGGCAAAGATATCTGGCCCCCCGAAGACAGAATTATCTGAGCCTGTACATTGGGTACGTTAAGAAGAGGTTCACAGTTTGAATCCCTCCAAGACTTGAGACCAAAGGTTGATTTGAATCCACAAAAACAGACAAGAAGGTTACCTTGTTCTGTTAACTGTTCACAAGACTGTGCTCAGAGGTTGGCACTTTGGGAGTAGAGGGCTGACCTGCTGAGTGGGTTTGTGACAGTTCCCACATTTTAAATTCCTGTATTTTATTTATTATGCTTCTCACATTATTCAGAACTATTTTTCAATCTGCTTTAGACTCAGTATTGGGGCCAGGGTTGATTTCTATGTCTCCAGATAGTAGCAGAGTAAGATACCATGCAGCTGAACTATGGTTTGTTAAGTTTAAAACCTTATCTGTAAGGGAGAAACATTTACGAGTAAGTAAATTCAGATTATTCTTAAAAGCGTTACGTCTGATTTTGTGTACAACTTTAGGGCTTAAAGGAGTTATTAACAGCCAGATAGTGATCTTGCACTGCTATCTGTCATGAGAGAGGCCATCCTTATTTGGAGGACTTTCAGCTAACTGCACTTGTAATAACGGTCTGAACAGGACACATATTCAACAAACACTTCAGCATTGTTATAGGTGCTAAAACTATGTTTCAATCGTAAAAACACATGGTGGGACTTCTGTAAATTTCTACAGTACACATACAAATTGAATCACATACTTTTATCCTAATATACAAAGCCTCGGTGACCAGATTTTCTTGCACCGTGTGGCGCTCACGGTATCGCTTTTGTGCGATGGCAGCGAAAGCTTTTTAAAATCAGTCTGCCCCTCCTTCTGTGCGATGAGATACCAGGTAGCCGCCCCTCTCACCTGGCGGCCAATTCTGGTAATGGCAATACCAGGAGATGTTACCGGGAATGTAATTGCACAGAGGGAGTAATGGCACAGGTCTTCCAGACTCCTCAGGTACACAGACAGACACGAGCAGATACACAGTCTCATGGATGCCAGTACTTCACCTCGTATTCTAGATGTGGTCTTACCAATGTCCTTTATAATGACAAAATAACCTCACTCTGCCTGCTACTGAAACCTCTTGCATTACATCCAAGCATCCTATTTGCCTTCGTCACAGCCTTTCAGCATTGAGCAGAATGTTTTGGGTCACTGGTAATTACTACCTCTGGGTCCTTTTTCAGAAATTGTTTCCTGAACCTTCTGTATGTAGTACTCTGTCCTTGGGTTTTTGGCCCCAGTGTGCATCATTTTGCCCTTTTTTAAATTGAACCAAAGCTGCCATATTCCTGACTGTCTCTCCAGTTGTGCTAAGTCCTCCCTCAGCTCCTGCATCCCCTCTTGGGTATCCACTCTCCCACAGATTGTGGTGTCATCTGCAAACAGACACATCTTGCCTTGAATACCTTCTCCAATGTCTCTAGTAAAGATGTTGAACAATACTGGCCCCAACACTGACCTTTGTGTGACCACACTGATAACCTTTTTGGTGCTTGAAAACTCCCCCAACTACCCTCTGTGTTTGTCCACTTACCCATTTTCAACCCATCTTACCAGTTTCTCCCCCATTCCAGGTCCTTCAGTTTCATTATTAACCTTCTATGTGGCACAGAATTGAAGACCTACTAAAGTTCAGGTAAATGGTGCATTGCCTGGCATTTGTCTGCTGCCCTTGTGACCCCATCGAATAACTTATCAAGTTTATCTGATATGATCTGCCTGCAGCAAACCATGTTGTTTCTTGTCCTGTGCACAATTCCCCTCTAAGTACCTGACTAGCCCTTCCTTCCATATGTTCTCCATGAATTTACATACAGTTGAGGTCAGGCTAACTTGTGGAGTGGCACTGCATGTGCTGTTTTCCATTCTACTGGTACTATTCCCATTTATCAAGAGACCAATTGAAGAAATTGTCAGTGGGGCTGCCAGCTCCTCTGCCAACTCTTTTAGCATCCTGGGGTGTATTGCATCTGGACCCAAGGATTTGTCTACCCACCTTCACTCTTTCTGTCCCTATGATTCCTATTGGGTACCCCCATTCTCTCCCTGCCTCCCTTATCTGGTTTGTGTATTACTCCCTCCCTTTCCTTTATAAAGACAGATCAAAAGTATTTATTTAATACCTCTGCTTTTGTACTGTCTTCTGTAACCCATCAATCCTCTTTTTTTAAGTCTGACGATGCCATCCTTTTCGTCCTTATTTTCCTTTATCTAGATCCTTACTGCCCGAGCCGTCCACTCTGCTCAGCTGGCAAGGGTTTGTTAGTTTCCCAGGGTACGGTTAAAGATTTCTGGGTCTTGAGCTTTTATGTACGTTGCCCTGATGCTGTGGAACTCTCTACCTCATCAGATTCATGAGTGCCTGACTGTGGGGAGCTTCAAGACGGCCTTAAACATAGAACATAGAAACATAGATTTTGACGGCAGATAAGGACCGCTTGGCCCACCCAGTCTGCCCATTTCCCTACCTAATGGATAAGCTGTAGATCCTAGTTAACCAGCAACCTAACTCTTCCTACCCCCAACCCCTAGCATTGCCTTATGACTGCCTCATGCATGCTTGAATTCCACCACTGTTTTTGACTCCACGACCTCCTCCAGAAGGCAGTTCCATGCATCCACAACCCTCTCTGTGAAAAAATACTTCCTTAAATTACCTCTGAGCCACCCTCCCTCTATCTTCAAATTGTGCCTCCTTGTTCTTGCACACCTCTTTTTTTGAAAGATGCTACCCTCTTGGACTTTGTTGATTCCCTTGAGGTACTTGAAAGTTTCTATCATGTACCCCCTCTCCCTACTTTCCTCAAGGCCATACATATTAAGCTCCTTAAGTCTCTCTTCAAATGTCTTCTGGTGCAGACCCTGCACCATTTTAGTTGCCCTCCTGTGGACAGCTTCCATCCTGTCTATGTCTTTGCAGAGATTGGGTCTCCAGAACTGCATGCAGTACTCCAGATGGGGTCTCACCAACTGTCTGTACAGAGGGATAATAACTTCCTGTTTTCTACTGGTGATGCCTCTCCCTATGCATCCCAGTATCCCCCCAGCCCTCCTTCCTGCCCTCTCACATTGCTTGCCCACCTTTAGGTCATCTGATATGACTACCCCCAGGTCCCTTTCCATTTTTGTTGTTGTTAGTATCTCACCCCTCATTGTGTACTCTTCACCTGGGTTTTTGTTTCCCAGGTGCATTACCTTGTGCTTTAGCATTGTATCTAAGCTGCCATACATTTGACCATTCCTCTAACCTTGCCAAGTCCCTTCTCATCCTTTCCACCCCACCTTGTGCATCAACTCTGTTGCAGATCTTTGTGTCATCTGCAAAGAGACATACTTTTCCTTCCAGTCCCTCTGCAATGTCGCTTATGAAGACATTGAAGAGGACCAGTCCTAATACTGAACCCTGTGGTACCCCACTAGTAACCCCCCTTTCTTCAGAGTGGACTCCATTTACTATTACGCTCTGTGTCCTATTTTCCAGCCAGTTCTTTACCCAGGCTGTCATCTTGGGACCCACTCCCAGGCTGGCTAACTTGTATATTAATCTTTTGTGTGGGACTGTGTCAAATGCCTTGCTAAAGTCTAGGTAGGCCATGTCCACAGCCCCTCCCTGATCTACTACTTTGGTCACCCAGTCAAAGAAATCTATCAGATTTGTCTGGTTTGACCTTCCCACTGTGAATCCATGCTGCCTTGGGTCCTGTGTCCCTCTGGCCTCTAGATACTCAAAAATTCTTTCCTTCAGAAGTGATTCTATCATTTTCCCTGCCACTGAGGTTAAACTAACAGGTCTGTAGTTTCCTGCTTCTGCCTTGCTCCCACTTTTGTGAAGGGGGATCACATCTGCCCTCCTCCAGTCCTCGGGTACCACCCCATCCTCCCATGATTTGTTAAAGAGGGTAGTCAGTGGTGTCACTAGTTCTACCCTTAGTTCTTTTAGAATTGTGGGATGAATCCCATCAGGCCCCATTGCTTTGTCCACCTTCAGTTTTAAGAGTCCTTTTAGAACCCTTTCTTCTGTAAATGGGCTGGTATCAACTTCTGTATCCCAAGTGTTTCTACTGTTTGTTTTAGGTACCTCCCCCTCTTCCTTTGTAAATACTGAGCAAAAATATTTGTTTAGTATCTCTGCCTTTTTCACAGTCACCCTCTGCCCACACTCCCTCCCCTTTATTAAGCCTCACTAACCCTCCCTTGGTCTTCCTTTGCTCCCTGATGTACCTGTAAAAGGTTTTATCCCCCTTCTTAACTGAGTTGGCTATCTTTTCCTTGGTTTGGGCCTTTGCTGTTCTGATTGCCTTCCCAGCTTCCTTTTGCTTTAACTGATACAGTTCTCTGTCCTGCTCCTTCTGTGATTCCTTGTACTTTCTGAAAGCTTTCTTTTTCTCTCGAACCTTACTGCCACTTCCTTTGAGAACCATAGTAGTTTCTTACATCATTTCATTTTGTTTATTTGCTTCACACAAAGGCTTGTTACCTCTGTGATGGCAGTTTTTATTATTCTCCATTGTTCTTCCAACCCTCCTTCCTGCCCATTTGCTAGTGCATTCCTTAGGCACTCACCCATTTTGGAAAAGTCAGCCCTCCTAAAGTCCAGTACTTTTGCCTTTGTATGGCTTGACTCTATTGCTGTGTTTATTGTGAACCATACTGTTCGATGGTCGCTAGTTCCCAGATGACTACCCACTTCTACATCAGTGATCCTCTCTTCATCTCCATTTGAGAGAACGAGGTCTAAGATTGCTCCCTCTCAAGTGGGCTCCAATACTAGTTGTCTAAGGCATGCCCCCATAGGGCATCTAGAATAACCCCACTCTTCGAAGTGGCTGCTGCAACTGCATTCCAGTTAACATCTGGCATATTCAGATCACCCATCAGCAATATCTCCCCTTTTTCTGCCATTCTAAGTATTCTTTCTATCATTTCCTTGTCCATTTCCTCCCCCAGAGAAGGGGGTCTGTATACAACCCCTGTGTGGATTGTGGTGCCATTGCTGGTCTCCATATTTACCCACAGTGCTTCATCTCCTCCCTATTTTCCTATTTGTTCTGTTGCTTTGATTCCTTCCCTTATGTAAAGAGCTACTCCTCCTCCTCTTTTACCCTCCCTGTCCCTCCTGTAGATAGTGTATCCTGGTATGCTTATGTCCCAGTCATGGTTTTGTGTATACCATGTTTCTGTGACTGCCATGATATCCAGATGTTCCTCCTCCATCAAGGCCACTAATTCAGGAAGCTTGTTACTCAGACTACAGGCGTTGGTACTCATTGCTCTCCATTTTTTTATGGCTTTACCTTCTTTTGCAGCATCCCCCACTGACCTTTCTACCTCAGTCTTTTTCTCATTTAGTACCCTGTTTTGTAGGGAGAGGCTGGGATTTTCCCTGCTGCTTATCACTGCCTCCCCCCTTGACTAGTTTAAAAGCTTGCCAATGAAGCATTTAAACTGATTGCTCAAAAGACTTGTTCCCTTCCTGGACAGATGCAGACCATCCTGCCAGTATAGGCTGGTGTCCCTCCATGTGGAACTCCAGTCCCCAATGAAACCAAGCACCTGTGCTCCACACCATTTTTTCAACCATTCATTAAACTGCATGGTGCAAAGTACCCTCGCCTCACTCATGCCATTGACAGGCAGCACCTCAGAGAAGGATATTGCATGTGCTACTTGTCTTAGGCCCCTCCCCAATTCTACAAAGTCCTTCTACACCAATTTGTTCCATCTTGCTTTCGGGAATACTATATAATAATTTATCTTAATTACATCGGTATGTAGTCTGAAATTGGATTTTTTATTCTATTTGTTCTAATATGTTTTTATTGATGAATTTTGTACAGTGCTTTGATTATTGAACTGTACTATAGAAATAGATGATTATTATTATTATAGAGAAAGAAGGCGTTCTCACTTTTCTTTATTCCCTCTGCTATTTGGAGCTCCTTCTGTACTTTGGTGTGCTATACTTCCCTTCTGGCTATCTTGGCTAGCTTCTGGTACTCTTTTTCATTCCCCCTGTTGCTATTTTTTTTTTTTAAATTTCTCGTAGACTTCCCTTGTATCCCTTGCTACTCTGCCCACTTCCCCATAAAACCAGCATGGCGGTCTTACCCCTCATCTTTATGTAGCTGCTTGTTACCTTCCAAATGGCTTCCTTAATGGTGCCCATATTCTGTCCACCTCCATACCCTCTTCTATGCTCCTCAGGTCCTTCTTAGTCTCTTCTTTCCTCTTTTGAGGTTTGCTTTCATGAAATCTAATGCTCCAATCTTAGTGGGGATGTCCTCCTTACCCTTGTCTATACTGAACCACACTGTACTCTTGTTACTCCCACCCAGGGGTTCTCTAATGCCCATCACCTGCATGTGCATGAGGGTATGGAATCCTGATATGTGACAGTATTCATGGGGGCATGGGAGGACAACATTCATGGGGGTATGGGATTGTGAGGTGTGATGGGGTACATAACGTTATGGGGTCCATTGGTGTGACAACTTGCATTGGGTTGGTGGATACAACCATGCTGGGGGGCATGGGGTTGTGATCTCTAACAATTCTTGCTGCACCTGCAGCAAAGTAAAGGACACCATGCTAAAGGAAAGTCACTTCTCAGCTGAGCTGCTGTGTTAGTTGTGTTTCAAGGAGATGTCACTGGAGTAACTCATTGTGGCAATGCCGGGATTGACAGAAACTGTCTGCACTCCCTGGATGGCCTTTCTCCTACATCTGGGAAAAGGTAGAACCAGGGTCATTTACTTTATAGTTTTCATTTTTGTAGGGAGAAAGTGTGTCCCACAGGGTCACTTTGTGCTTTCCATGTGAACAAGGAGGGTTATTGCACTAAGGTGGCACCTTTCAGCACCATGTGGTGAGGCTAGGTGGACAGTGTGTAGGATAGACTAGGGACATGACTGGTGTATGGATAACTTTGGAGGTATTTCCAATGTACAGCTGGTGATAGGCTGATGTTGGATGGCACATACATTAAAGATGCGTGGATGTCTGATCTTGTTGGATGTCTCTTAATTATTCTTTTGGATCACTCCACTGGCAGGTTTTCCCCCCTAAAATGCGGTCATTGTGACACCAGTGACCTAAGCAGGTCATTGTGATAGCATGCTACATGATCATCAAGGTACCACCAGCATAAGGCATGGAATTAAACCATTTTATTAACACTCTAAGTGCCCCATTATGCTACCACTGACACATGGTACCACAGTGGTCACCTTGGTAGTGCAATGGAATTGAAACAAATCTGGATGCTGGTCCGGATGCAGGAAGGCTGGTCACCTGAGAGAAGCAGCTGGGCTGTAGGGTAGTATAGCTCCAGGGAGTATGCCCAACTTGTGGAAAGCTAGGGCAGAAAGGGTTTTAAGCTGCATGGAGGATTGTGGGCTGGAGAGGAGAGCTTGATCTGGTTCCTGGAAGGGTGATCTAGTGATGGGGAGGATGGTCAGCCATGTGGTGGTTCATCCAAGCACCAGATTTTTTTTTACTTGCAGTTTTTCTGGTTTTGTGCCTATTTTATCCCATTCCCTAGGACCCCAACAGACAGGTGTCATGTGCATGGAGGTGCATGCATACCCCATGATGCTAGCTCAGCTCCTTTCCATCCCTCCCCACGGCCATCGCTGGATCACCCAGTTGGCGACCCATTCACCCCTCCACCAGTTGGTGGCCAGTAGCTGGGGAGCCTCCAGTCCCTTCTAGTAGGAGAGAGCAGCCTTGCCACAGCTCAATCTTTCTCCTCGCACTCCTCCCACCTAGGTTGCTGGCACAGTGCGAGGTGTGGCACCAGTGCTTCAACCCTCAGCACAATGGGGCTGGCCCTCCAGGCACCAAATGATGGTGCCTCTGGTGGTCAGACATGGATTGTTAGGGTATGTAATGGAGAAATCTTGACTCCTCGGGGCAAGCTATTAAATACCAATAGTCATAACTAGTGTTGGTCATTGTTCATCCGTCATGGTCAATATTTTCTCTTTATAACCATCAACTGATGAACCTTTTCACAGCTAGAAAGAAAAGACTACAATGGCAGCACACCCATTGCAGGCATTGCGAGCCCCATGTGCACTTCTAAGCTGAGGTGCTACAATACCACTGCTCCTATGTAAATGAGGCTGTCTACTCTTGAACACTAGTGCAGTGCAAAGTATTTTTGGTGGCACTGAACAACTCCCTAAGCAAAGCTGTTTACAGTCACCAAAAACCTCAACTTAATTCAGTGCTTAGCTGCACCCTTCCAAAGGCAGGGGGGGCTGCAGCCATCCACTCTATTCTCCTGGTCCTTGTCATAGTATAATATCCTGGTGATCCACTGGGTCACACTTCCCCTCCATTGCCCTTTTCTAAAGTATGCCCTGTTGGTCCACTGCCCCTCCCCAAACAGCCCCCTTCCTACCCTCTAATTCACATCAGACAACCCTGCCCCATTCCCCTTTCTCTAGTGTATGGCACTCTGGACAACTAGGAACCAGGACTGGCACAGGCCTACTATCAACTCCTGATCTTTACTTCTACCAGGGTTGGAGATCGGAGGGTGGGGGACAACTAGACACCAGAGATATCCTTAATTTTACCAAGGTCAGGGATCAGAGGGTGGTGGGGAATCTGGAAAGCACCAGTCCTTATCTGGCATCAGTTTACATGTTTCTGTGGTCATTCTTCCAAGAAGTTAGGAGAAGGGGGAGCTGTCCAAAACTGCTCTATTGTGGCTTGGCCTACTGCAACTGACCACAACCCATTGATGCTACTAGCTCTGCCTCTCACCATCATTGCCAGGTCATTGCACTCTGCTGCCGAGGAATGAAATTATTTTAAAAAAAAGATCCAACCATACTTACTGCTGGTGCCACCAGCCTGTTTTCCCTCTGCCATTTGACCCAACTGTGCAGGAACAGATTTGTCATGTATATTGTGTTGCAGTAGAGACAGCAAAAGTAGTCTTTCTGTGGCTACATGAATTTGAAATAAACTTTGTGTCTGAGTAGTATTTTGTGATGTATGCTCTTTTATAGGTTCACTTCTTCTTGAACCACAGATAAATCTGGACATGGTATACCAAAGCAACAGGTAGGTTACCATTTGTTTGTTTTAAATTGATATAAATAGTATTTTTTATTGAAAAATCTTGGAAGACACTAATTGAGCTAGAAGCTCTTTACATAGGTTCCTCATTAAGAAAGTTACAGAGAGGTACAGAGTATGCTGCTGGCTAGACTGCTAGCAACATTTACAGTGAATGGAGGTGATAAGGCAGTACATTGAGCAATCTATTCTGATAGGCAGAGGGCCAGACAACATCCAATTACAAACAACTGCTTCACACATAAGATGACGACATACAGTGAACAGTCCTTTATGGACAATAGTGGTACACATGGGGGTATGGGGTACGTAGGGAGGGAACAGAAATTCACATGGCTTGGTGGGTAGTGGTTTGTTCAGCTAGGAGAGCCAAGATGGGGAAGGGAATCAGCCCAGTAGGCCTAGTTGGCAGGTGGGACAGTGAAGGGGGAGAGTAGGGAATCAGCCCAGAGAACCTTGTCATAAGGGTAAGCAGGGTGGGAGAGTGGGGAAGAAGAGAGGGAAGGAGTGACTTGAGGGTGGAGTGGAGGGTGGGGTGTCAGGGCGCTGAAAGGAAGGAGGCAGAGGTAGCAGATGAGTAAAGATTAGACAAGGGTGGACATGTGGGGGGTATGTAGGTAGATGAAAGGAAGTGGTGGGGGTATTAGGGGCAGGAAGAGGAGGAGGGGTGAGTAGGACTGGGCACAGAGGAGGTGCAGAGGGTAGGCAAGGGAGCCCGGGGAGAGATGTGTGAGGGAGATGGGAGCTGGGTAGGTGAGAAGGGAAGTAGGAGAAGGTAGTGGGGCTATTGGAGGATGAAGTGCAGCAAGTCAATGGGGAGGAGAGCTTAAGTGCTGGGTTTGAGGTTACAGAATGTTAGCAGAAACAGTCACAGCTAGCATTAGCAACTAGATGTTGCTGCAACTTCTTCTTAAATGAGTCCAGAGTAGTGGTTGCCTTTACTTCATTACTGAGGGAATTGAACCAGAGTGGAGATCTGTGTGCAAATGACCTTTGTTTTTTGGGAGGTACGACAACGGGGGATCCTAAAGAACTGACACTCTGCACTTCTATTTGACTGTGGGCTGTTTGTGAAAGAGCTGCCTTGAAGCAGTGTGCTGCTATCTGGACTGTAAGGCTTTCAACATAGTGCCCTTCAGGACAGCATGGAATGAGCAGCCTAGGGGGATCCAAAGTGGTGAATTTAATAGAAACTGGTTAGTGAGACAGTCCTTTGGCTCAGTGGTAGTGCTACAGCCCATGGCACAGGTGATCTGAGTTCAGGAATGAGCTCACATTATCGGGGGCTCACTGGGGGGGGGGGATCAGAGATGCAGATGAAAAACCATAAAGTAGTAGCTAGGGGGAAAAATTGGTTAACAGATGTGGCAGGGTGATGGTTCCCATTGCAGTGATGGATCAGTGAGTAGCGTGGCCCAGTACTAGGACTGGTTTTCTTCAGTGTCTTCATAAGTGACACTGCAGAAAAACTGGCAGAGAAAGTAATGCATTTTTGCAGACAATCATACCAAAATATGTAAGGTGAGCACTAAGAAGGGAGCAGAGAGAGCGCACCTGGCTCTTGGAGAAACTAGAGGAGCGGTCAAGATCATGGCAGTTGATGTTCAATGCCAGAAAGTCCAGAATCGTGCACCTAGGGCATAGGACTCCAGCAGCTGCTTTATAGGGTTGAGGAGTGGTACGGACAGTCACTAAGCAGGAAAGGGACCTTGGGGTTTTTACATGTTCTTAAAGTTGCAAGTCTGTGTGACAGAGCAGTGGGTAATACTAGCAGGATGTGGGGGTGCATAAGGAGGGATATCTTCAGAAGGAGGAAGAAGACAGTGGTGGTGTTGCAAGTGTATCACTCATTAGTGAGATCCTACATAGAGTACTGTGTCCAGTTCTGGAGGCTACAACTTAGAAAAACCATAGAAAAGAGGCAGTTCAAAGAGTAACTAAAATGGGGCATCTGTTGCACAAAAAGCCCTGTGAGGATAGACTGTGGGTTCTTGACATGTACACCCTAAAAGAGAGGAGCTCAACAGGGGACATGACAGAGACCCACAAGTACCTAACAAGGGTAAACAGGGTGCAAAGGGGGGTGTCCTTAAAATGAGAAAAAGTACCTGGATCCGAGTGGGGGGCGCATGTGATGAAGCTTGGAGGGGTAAGAGGGATGTGAGAAATTATTACTTCAGTGAAAGGGTAGTAGACACTTGGAACAGACTGACAGCAGTTGTGGTGGAGGTGAAAAAACGGTGGGGGTGGCTTAAAACATGTGTGGCATAGACATAGGGGATATCTGTAAATAAGCAGGGAAGCGGGAGGGTCAAAAGACCATTTAGGGTTTGCGGGGAAGGACTTGACAGGGAACATCTGGGCAGACTAGGTGGGCCAAGTGGTTATTTTTCTGTTGATAGATTCCATGTTTCTGTGGGTTAGTAACACTGCTTTTTTACAGCTGTCCTTGTTTTTTCCTTTTGTTTTGTTTTATTTTATTGTAATATAACATAGTTGATCTGCTTTTTTGTTTCCTACAGTTTAATTACTGGCGGTTGAGGAGAGAGCAGAGTGCTGGGGGGAGTAGTGGCAGTTGTTGAAGCTCGGCGGAGGGGGGGACCCGAGTGGAACAGAGTCCTTTGTGGAGTTTGTAAGTAGGCAGCTTTTCAAATAAATGTTTGTGTCCATTTTTGTTACTAGACAGTTCTGTGTGCTGGCAGGAACCTCTGGTGGCAGTTGTAGTGAGATTGGGGAAACTAAAGCAGAAGTATGAGAGAGGGAGTGAGGGGTCATCACAAGCAGGGTTTGAGCATACAGTTTTGGAAAAAACATATGACAAGTTTTCTATAAGTTGCAGTGGGGGGTCTAGTGGCAGTTGTAGCAAGGCTGGGAAATCAAGGAGGGATTATCACTTGTCCAGTTTTCAGAGAAGCAGTTTTAAAAAATGAGTGTCTACTTTGTATATCAAGAGGTGCCGTGTGGAGAGGACAGAGAGCAGCATGCAGAGAAGTGTGACAGCTGGAGCAGTTTGGAGCAGCCAGTTGAACAAAGCTCTGATGATAAAGGCAAAAAAAAAAATAACCCCCCCCCCAAAAAAAACTGTTAACAGAAAAAAATTATTACTGCATGGTAGTCAGGAGCATAGTTAGAAGTACTGATGACTAAGTGGCAGGGGGTGTAGGTGAGGGATGGGCAACCTGAACACTGCAAGAAACCAAACTAAAAGTGAGATACTGGTATGTAGTGCCAGACAGTGGGGTTGGGGTTGTCTGACACAGTCTACTATGTACATTACTGGAGGATAACGTAGTAATAACTGTGTATAAATAAAATATTCTGCATTCATACACACAGTTACACAGATAAAGGGATTCATCACACTGCATTTATGTCCACCCAGTTGCATAAACTTATTTATATTTATAGCATGTCAGGGCTCTCTCTGTTTTCTGCTGTTTTTTTTTTTTAAGTGTGGTCTCTCCTGGACCTTATGCTGTTCTTTTCTTCCATCAACCCAATCCTTTAGTTAGCTCCTGGTGCTCTGACATTAGCTGCTGTGTAGCTCTATTGTATGCAGTGCTTGCTGTTTCCATGCTCCCCCCGAGGGAGCCTCCCACCCACAGCTAGTTTTAAGTCCATTAAAGACATTGGCCTTCAGCTGCAGTGCAGCTTGTCCTTTATGGCCGCTATTCTGTGTGTTTGCTTTCCCAGTCCATGTCTTCCAGGCCCCTCTGAGCACCTACAATCTGCCGCCATGAGACTTAGCTGGCAGTTCCTGCCACCTACTGCTGACTGCCCACCCTCTGAACCTTACATAGCCACTTTGTGGCTGATTGGTAGAGGGAGGCATATTTGTCCCAGCTTTCTCCCCTTCCCCTAAAATCTCCATCTTCTTCCCCACTCACATGGAGCAGGTTACAGCCTGAACTCTGTGTGGGCTGTGAGTTGAAAGTGCCTGCCAGCACTGTCACTGTTGAGCAGTAGAGCTAAACTGATGGCTGCATGGCAACACCCACAGCATTTCCGGTCAGCGGTTTTCTTTTTTTTTTTTTAAATTTACTATTTTTGCCCCTGCATCCCAGCACCAAGACTATCAGGCCGGTCATGGATTCTGGCTGCGGCTGCTCATATTTTTAACTGTCCTCCCTGAACCCCCTGGCTTCCCCCCCAGTTTGGGGTCACAGCACCTTGACCAAGGTGGGAGTCGGCCTGAGCACCTAATGCAACCAGAGCAGGCTTCATTATGGCAGCGAGAGCAGAGCTGTTTTTTCCCCCCTTGTTGCACAGGAGGCTGGGATGTGCAATGACATTCTGCATCCGCGCCGCCTCCTGGATACTGTTAAGCACCAGTAGCTACAGTACCCCCCGGCCTCCACCGGGGTCCATCAAGCACCGGGCGGTATCCCCACCCTTCCCCGGAGAAGGAGAATAGTCCCTGGGTTGCTCCATCCTTCTCCCGGCCAGTCCTCCAGAGACCAGGGTCTGTTCCCGAACCTGGGTCGCCGGCGCCATAAGCGGAAATCTAACAGCTGCGCCGGTGGGCCAGCATGGTCAGCTGCTTTCTGACCAACCTACCTGCCTTCTACATATAATCAGGGCTCAGGACTCCCTTCCCCCCACCACACACTAGATGCCGGGGAAAGGTTAAACAGAATAGCAAAAAAAAAAAAAAAAAAACACCATTTGTCACAGGCCATGAGGCAGTTGGCCTACAACACCACCACCAGGGCTATACAAACACTGGCGTCCTGGGACAGCTCAAGACCCCTCAATCGTGAGTGTTCCCTTTTTAAATAATGCAGGGACCACTAGCCCAGGAGCATCCCCACTAGCCCATTAAAGCTACTGCTTAAATCCGCTGGCCACCAGCAGGCCACGTCGAGGCGCTAAGGGGGTTTTGCGGAGCCTCCAATATAAAACTCCCCTTCTTTTACTCCATTTTTGTACTGTACCCCCTTATTTTATTTTTTTATTTAGTATACTTTTTGGTTGTGGGCACCGAAGCCCTCGGACCCCACTGCTCCTCTGCACCCGCTCTGTCCCTTGCTATTATATGTGCCCCATACTGATTTATTTTTTCTCTTTAATTCTACAGGTCTGGCCAGACTGTATATCAATCAAATAAGTATCTTAATTTAATTCTACGTTCACCCCAATCTCTCCTCTAGGATCTCTGACCTGTTGTGTCTTCTCAACCTTCTCTGTTCTTCCCTATCAAGTCCTACCAGAATTCCCCAAACCAAGGACACCCCAACTCTGGATTCCCTGACTCTGATGGGGTAAAGTAAGTCCTATTTAATTACCTAAGTTCCCTGTAAGGTGAGAGGCATGTAACAAGGTACCCACACCTTTGTAATGTGTAGCAATTTGATTTGTGTATATTTTGGCTTGGAGAAAATATCTATTTTCAGTATTTTCCCTACCTGGTGTTTGTTGGAGGTCACCACTAAACAGATCTGATCTTATTTACTTATGACATTTTATAGTAGAAGGCTCCAAGGTGATATGGCTGCAGGCACAGACAGAGATTACTGAACCACACTCCATGCTAAACAAACTGTTAACCTTACACTGACTGAGGTTAGTGACATTGTGAGCATGAGACTTGAGTGCCCTCATGATGTCACTAACCTCACGACGTGCGAGGTTACCAGTGCATTCTGCAAGAAGACTGGTTCACTATGTGTAATGATATTAGCAGGCTGTTTCTAAAACATACAGGTGGCAGGCAAACACTCTCATGAGTGCTGATTTCAAAACAGCACCCAGTACTTGAAAATTATTTTTACTGGTTCCCGTTTTGAAATGTGCACTCTTTGGGGGGGAAAGGGTTGCCTGTTACCTGTTCTAATCCAGGCCCTGTGTGTGGTTTGTTGGAGCATTAGTGTGATTAGGGCAGCTATTCAGAGAAGTAATTCATGTTCCAAATGGTGAATTATTTTCACTGAACATTCCTAAAAGGTGGATTACTGGTTTTAGAAAACACTGCAGAAATTGGCTTTATATTGATATTCGGGCCCAGTTGCCATCACCCCCCAACCCACAGCATGTGACCACCTGCTCTATTAGTGAGCTGCTCAATACAGCATGAAGGCACCAGTGAGTGAGGGGGGAATGTCCAGAGTGGTGAGTGTCATTGATAAGGCTAGGAAGATCGATTTATGCATAGCTTCATGAATTACACACGCTCTGCCTCCTCCCTCCTGATCATGCACGCTGTTGCACTCTGTCATTCAGCTTGTGAACTGAAAGAGCTGGTGGCTGAATGTGCTGTGAGCTGGGGGGCCAGGTTATCCTGGATGCCTTGCTACATGTTGCCCCCAACTCATGGCTTGTGGTTCAGTAGGGAGCCTAGCATATATAAATAACGATGATCTGGGGGTTGGGGATTGGCTGGGGGGGACTTTTAAAAATGGCAAGAGTATACAGTTTTTTGTTATCTGTGTGGAAGAACAGGAAAGGTGTGGTGGTGTAAGTGGAGAGTGTGGCCTAGGGACTAACCTTTGTCACCTAGGAAAGGACAGGGTATTTTGTAAATGAATCCCCTTGTATGAGTACCATGAATAGTGGGAAATACCTGGGATGCTAGTTGGGATTTTGTGACATTTGGAATTATTATTCAGAATGTGCCCACCCATAACTGATGGTGTTTTGCTATCTATATGTTTACCTTTGCTCACATTTACAAACATTTTCTAATTTTGTTCTGTTTTACGGTGCTGATCAGATGCTGTCCCCATAATTATCTATTTATTTATTCATTGACTGATTTATAGAACTTTGTTGACTGGGCTGGCTCACTGAGACTAGCGCCCCATTTTCAGGAGCAACCCAGAGTTATTTACAGTCCGTTCATAAACAAGTACAATTGTACAGACAGTTTTATGCGGTAGCAGAGATAGTACATGGATAGGTATTTGTTAAAAACAATAATTTGTTAAGTAGTGTTACACAAAAAAAGGGTCATTCAAAGATACAGCTAATCTTGTTTTTTGCCAAAAGAAATCAGAATGGATTATTTATGCCTTATAATTGGCTGCAAATGCAGTGAAATATGTAAATCAGCAGGCTCTGGTTACAGTTGAATTTCTTTACAGGAAGATTCTATTTATATTGTCCCAGATTCCCCCCTTTTCCCCCACAAAAGACACAGACCACCGTATGTTGTGCTCAGATTGGCAATCAATTTATTATGTTCGCATGCGCGCATGCGCAAGGAACGTTTTGGGAGAGTAGCACACTTTGGAGGTGTGCCTCTCCCTTTCAATCCACTGCTTCATTGAGCAGGTGTGGCGATCCTGCACCAATGGGTGCGGGAGCTGTATATGTTACAGCGGTGGTCGCCCGCTAGAAAACCGCTGTCATACATAAGAGCAATCGAGGCCACCCCTCCACTTCACGCCGCCCCCTCACGTCCGCGCCCCCAAATCTTTGCTGCCACGCTGGGAGCCCATCCCAGCATGGCAAACATCCTACATCGTCTGCCAGGGGTGCCCAATCCGTGACTCCAGCCCCAAGCCATCCTTCTGCCTGCCACACTGGGAGCCCACCCCAGCATGGCAAACGTCCCGGGTTAGTCTGCGATGGGGTGCCCAATCCCCATCGGCTCCACGGCCCCAGCCATCCTTCTGCCACACGGAGCCCACCCCAGCGTGGCAAACGCCCACATAGTCTTGTTTTTTTCCACCTGTAAAGCAAAACGGTCCCACGGTGCTTCTCCCAGTCCCCTCCCACAACCCGCACCCACCCACTGTGCACCCAGCCTCCCACACCCCCTCACCCCATACTTACCTCCGAGCGATGATCTTCGATGGACCGGGAACACGTCTGCACTCTTCAAAGCCGACCGCGAACTGAGGAAATGCCGGTAAGCTGTATAATGGGCTAGATAAGGGTTTTCAACTTTATTGCATATCTCAGACATTTTTGGAATGTTTGCCAAATTTTCAACATGGGGTTTTGGGACCCCTTCTCATGAATGATGTCACTGTCGCAGTGTTATTCGGGCCCAAAGGGTGATTTTGCATCACCCTTGGGCCCAAATAATGCCATGACAGTGACATCATTCATGAGAAGGGGTTCCAAAAACCCCATGTTGAAAATTTGGTGCAAAAATTCCAAAAAATGACTGTTTTACGAGCGTGCATTGCGCAGTTCCTATGCAGGCTCGTAAGTTCGTGAATTTTCAATATTTTCACTCCAGATTTTCAACATTGCCATTTTACTACACCTTCTTATGAGCAGTACAGCTGTCATTTTTCACATCTCACCCAAAACGTGTTTCCGCCCATGTAGCGCACAATGGCGCAGTCGGTGTGCGTAATCAATGTATGGAACACATTAAGAAAATCACAGTGACACTGATCATGAGCAGAGGTCTTAAATGACTGTGTTGAAAATTTGGTGACAAAATTCCTAAAATGACTGTTTTATGAAAGGTTCATTACAGTTCCTATGCACGTCAGAAGTTTATGAATTTTTCAATATTTTCACTCCAGATTTTCAACATTGCCATTTTACCACACCTCCTTATGAGCAGTGCAGCTGTCATTTTTCACATCTTGCCCAAAATGTGTTTCCGCCCATGTAGTGCACATGGCACAGTCGCTGTTGTAACTCAGTGTATGGGACACATTAAGAAAATCACAGTGTCACTGTTCATGAGCAGATATCTTAAATGGCTATGTTGAAATTGGTGAACAAATTCTAAAATTAACTGTTTTATGAGCGTGCGTTGTACAGTTCCCACGACGCCGTAGTTTGTAATTTTCAATATTTTCACTCCAGATTTTCAACATTGCCATTTTACCACACCTCCTTATGAGCAGTACAGCTGTCATTTTCACATCCTGCCCAAAACGTGTTTCCGCTCATAGTAGTGCACAATGCGGCGAGTCGGTGTCTTGAAATCAATGTATGGGACACAGTAAGAAAATCACAATGACACTGTTCATTAGTAGAGGTTTTAAAATGCCAATGTTGAAATTTGGTGAAAAAATCTTTAACAATGACTGTTTTACTTAGCATGCCGCACAGTTCCCCACGCACACTCATAGGTTTGCGAATTCTCAATATTTCCACCCAGATTTTCAACATTGCCATTTTACCACACTCTCATGAGCAGTACAGCTGTCATTTTCACATCCTGCCCAAAACGTGTTTCCGTCTATGTAGCGCACAATGGGGGTAACAAAAAGGTCATGCTGAAAATTTATTGTGCAAATACCGGCAATTGCACAGGGCATTAGGGTAAAGCACCATACGTGCCAAACACCACTGCAAATACCTGCAAGCGAACGTTCGGCATTGACAAATGCTTATTACATATACCATGATTCCATTTCCATCTCATTTCTTTATTATTATATTTTTTACCATTGCATTTTATTGCATCCATATATCCATTTCTGATCCTTGCTCCCCCAGGTGAAAACCTGGGTGCCGCCTTCTCCTCTTTTTCTATTAGGTAACGGTGAGAACCGAAATCACTTTTTCTCCTTCAGCTTCTTCTTCTTTCCATCCTCTTCCTTTTTCTTTCCCACCCCCCTCCTTCCCTCCCCCCATCCACCTTTGGCAGTCCATACTGTCCAACCAGACAAATTCTGTCATCCACCTTTGACAGACCATACTCACAGTCCCTTTTGACTGTCTTCCCCACATGTTCCATAGTTAATGGGGTGGGTGGGAGGAACAAAACTTCAACAAAAGTGGCTGAACCACTCCTGTGCTGTCCATTATGTACCTCCTTTAGCCCCTCCCCTTCCTGTTGCCTTCCTATTGTCCTGTCCCCTCGCTGCTCCCCTTCCCTTCCCCTCTGCCCTCTGAGCACATGATCTTCAGGTAAGGGGAAGGGGTGCATCAGGACAACTTGGTCTGCCTCTTAAAGGGCAAACTCCCTGTCCCGGATTCCCCCCTTCTCCCCCACAAAAGACACAGATCACTGTGTGTTGTTGTGCTCAGATTGGCAATCAGTTTATTATATATACCATGATTCCATTTCCATCTCATTTCTTTATTATTATATTTTTCACCATTGTATTTTATTGCATCCATATATCCATTTCTGATCCTCACTCTCCCGGGTGAAAACCTGGGTGCCTTCTCCTCTTTTTCTATTAGGTAACAGTGAGAACCGAGACCACTTTTTCTCCTTCAGCTTCTCCTTCTTCCCATCCACTTCCTTTTTCTTCCCCCTCCCTCCTTTTCCATTAGCCAGTCTCCAGCTTGCATTGGATGGCTGGCTTTCCCCAAAACTGGCTAGGAACTTCCCATTATTCCTTCCCCCTTATATTTTTATACTGTACCATCTGCATGTCTTCTCCATGCCTCTATGAAGCCCATCATTGCTGTATTAAATATATCTATGGCTAGATCTGACAGGTGCACTCCATCTGACCTGTAGAAATCTTCTACCCGCTCTTCTACCCCCCGCCGTTTTCTTTATCAATGTTCCTACTCTCCTATTCATTTTTCTCCTAGCCCTGTCTAAAGCTCTATGGTTGTGCTAATGTCTCCAGACCCTTCTCGGGATTATGTCCAACCAGGCAAGGCATACCCCTGGCCACCATTGTTGGATTTTCTCTAAATCCCTTTTTTCCTGCATATATGTGTCCACCCATGGTTTTCCCCCAATGTCATTGCCCCCTAGAGGTAAGATAGTATCAGTGGTTCAGCAGGTAACACACTCGCCTCTGAGGCCGGGAGATCAGCAGGCTGTGAGTTCTATCCCCACACCAGACACTTGGGTTAATATCCCAATACTAACACTGTAGTGCAGCATGGGGGGGTGCTGCACTCCTGAGGTGCAGTCTTTCGGATGAGATGTTAAACCGAGGTCCCATCTACCTGTTCTGGTGGTAGTTCAGATGGATGTTAAAGATCCCATGGCACTTCTCAAAAAGAGCAGGGGAAGTTCCCTGGTACAATGGCCAAATTTCCTCCATTCACGAAAAATACCACCAACAGCTTAATCTGGTTCAAGGTCAGTTGGCATTCATCTGTATCTCCCTCCCCCGGGTCATGTCTGAAAATAGGCAGGATTTGTCTAGTGCACTTACCTGGTCAACAAAAACTAAATAAAAATTAAAAAAATTAAAAGTTAGGTCCAGAACTGGCCACCGCTTTTTTCTCTCTCCCTCAGCCTAGGAAGTAGCTGCGCCCATCTCATCCCTCAGATGCCATGCCAAACCAACCTACATTGTCTCACATCCTGGTATAACTGTTTCCCCCTGGGCTTTTTCTCCACTCTTTTTTCTGCCCAATAGACGTATGCGTGACCACAGATCCATATTTCCTTGATCCTCCTTTTTCCTATGGGAATTAAGCAAAATATAATACGTAAAGCATGTCTTTTGTCCACATCTGTAGTCCCCTTTTTTCTTAGCCTCCCCCCCTTTCCTGTCTTGTACCTGAAACAAAATCAGATTACATGTTAGTCTCCATATTGCAATGCCAGAATATACCTTTTGTAACTGGCAGACCGCTAGTGCCCTTTTTCCAACATCTTGGTCACTGTCTCCCCTGCAGCTGCCCACTGTGATGCAGCTCCTATCCGAAAAGAATGAGAGGAATAATTGCCTGGGTCCTCCCCCAGAAATTGCATGCCTTTCTTGGGCATGGCTGTAACCTGGTAACTGGTGACTCTTTTCCCATCCCCATGAATAAATAGACTCCCTGATCTATATCCTCGCTCTGCAGCGTAAGCCCACAAAGCTTTTACTGGGCACACTGAGTCTTCCTTTTGAGACTTCAGGGTCACCGTGCAACCTGTCCCCTTTTGATCTGTCTTTGATTTCTTTATTAATATGTGTATCTCCTTTGTCCCCCAACTTATTTCTTTCCATTCCAGCCCCCTTTCTCCCTCTTTTTTGCCATGCCCTCCTGCTTCACTCACTCTCAAGGCCCCTGCAAACATTACCAGGTAAATTGTGTGAAACAACCGTGCCTCGTCTTTTGATCTGCAGACCGCCGGCAATGCCCCTTTTAATTTTGCCAGCCAATGTTCTCCTATGGGTCATCTACTATCTGTGGGTCTTTGCTTCAGTCTTCCCCATCCTTGCATCATCCTCCTGATCAACATGGACTTCGTTGGGTCCTCCCATTTCTTAAGGCTGCAGATTAAACTAATTCCTGCTAGGTACACCCCCATTGTGTTGTGAGCTGTGCCTCTCTCCCACTGATATACTGTAAACTTCCCTAACTGTTCCTCTATGATTGGCCAACTTATCTCCATGTGGTGTGCTGCCCTGAATATTTGGAACACCCACCATGCCCCTTCATAGGCCCTCAAAGTCCATAGTGCCCATGACCTGCGAAACAGCAGTTCTGCTCCCTCTCACCAATGTCCCAGATGTTCATTGGTGCTGGTGTTTTCTGATCCTCTGCTGTTGGTGCCAGCATCTGGAAACGGTCCAGCTGCATATGGGAAAGGCTGTCAGCTAGGGTGTTTTGTACCCCTTCTATGTGTTTTGCCCTGAATGACATGTTCAATTGCAAGGTCCTTAAAACTAGCTGTCTCAACACCCCCATGACCATGTTTGATCTGGCTCCCCTGTTATTTAAAATGTCCACCACTGCCTTGTTGTCACACCAAAATGTGACCTTCTGGTTACGTAATTCCTCTCCCCACACCAGAGTACAAGTCCATATGGGCATGATTTCCAGCAGTGTGATGTCCCTCACTTTCCCATTTACACCCAGTTTGCCGGCCATGGTTCCACAAACCACTTTCCTTTCAAATAGCCTCCCATACCTAACCCCCCTGCTGCATCCGTGTAGAGCTCCAGATCCATATTATATACCCACTCATCTTGCCAAAAGGAACAGCCATTGTAAGTACTGAGGAATGTCTCCCAGACCGTGAAGTCTTCTTTTAACCCCTTTGTTATGTCTACCCAGTGGTGTGGTTTTGTTACTTCTGCTGTTGCCCTTGCTATTCATTTTGTGAAGGCCCTACCTGGCCCAATTGCTCTGCATGCAAAGTACAAATGTTCTATGACCTGTTGTACCTGTTTTAACTGCACCCTTCTCCTCCCCGTGACCCCTCTAATTAGCTCCTTTAGCTTCACTACCTTGTTCTCTGGCAACCTAAAGAGTTCATTCTGGGCATCTATTTCTATGCCCAAGAACTCTAAAACCTTGCTGGGCCTTTCTGTTTTATCCGGAGCCAGCGGGACCCCTAACTGTCTTCACAACTCTTGAAAGCTGGCTAACATTTTTTCTGCCTCACTCTTCCCATTACCTAGTAACAGGAAATCATCCAAGTAGTGTATTACCGCTTTCTACCCACTCTGCTCCTGAAATATCCACTGTAAACAGGTGCTAAATGCCTCAAATGTTGCACATGCTATGGAGCACCCCATGGGCATTGCCTTGTCAAAATAGTGCTGTTCCCCAGTCTTGAAGCCCAGTTCCTGACCAGAAGCAATCTGAATGCGGATTCTATGTCTGTTTTCGCCATCCAGACATCCTTGGTTGGCCGAATGATCTGCACTGCCTCTTCTAATGTGGCGTAGCTCACTTTACTATGATCCTCCCTTATGAAATCTTTCACTGACTCCCCCTCTAGAAATGACAGGTGGTGAATCACTCTGTATTTCTCCTGTTGTTTTTTGGGAACTAACCCCAATTGAGATATTCTCATGTTTTGCAGTGGCCGTTTTGTGTACGGTCCTTCTACCCTACCTGCCGCCTTTTCTTTTTCTATTTTTCTTCTTAAGATGTCCTCTTTTCCCCTTACTGAACACAGATTATTTGCCTCTCTTGCTTGCCTTGGGCAGTCATAGTTTAATGGAAAGCCCTCTCAAAACCTGCCCTAAGTGACTCCGCTATCTCCCTATCAGGATATTTTATTAACCACTTTTTCCACACTTTCGTCTTGATGGGCGTACTTGCTGCTTGAAATTGATCCCTTGTCCTTTCCCCCTCATATTTAGTATACCCCCCCTCTTTTGTCCCTTTCTGGTTCCCTGTATCTAGTAATTCTGGCTCCCTCTGCCTGCATGCCCTCTACCCCTCCCCCTCTCCCCTTTACTCCAAGTCTGCCCCTGTATCCCTGTCCCTCCCGAAAAAACTGTTGGCCTGTGCCTTGCCCCCCTGAACCTTGTGCCCCTTGCACCCATTTTGTTCTACATCTGCTCTCCGGGTGCGACCCCCCCATATTTTGAGCAGGCATGCCAAAAATGGCATTGAGACCAGGAGCAGAATGCCCTATTGTAGGCTCAACAACACCTCTGAGGTGCCCCTCCCCTTTTTCCCATCTCCCCTTCCAGTGTTGACTGGTCGGTTACATAATCCGTCCACAGATCAAACTGTTTTGTATCCCATCTTTCATCCCGTAAGTTGCCGTCCTTTGCTGGAAGAATTCATCATAATATATCCAGCCTACCCCTCCTTTTGCCTTTGCTCGCCTTATTATCAGGGAATAAGTGATCAATGGTATGCCCAGTTCAGGTTTCTTTTCCAACACTATAGCTGAATACGTTGTGAAACCTACAAACCATCCATCCCACGTCTTTCCTTTGGTAAATTTATCCTCCTCTTTTTTGCCCAACAAAACCACTGATGCTGCCACCTCACTCTTCCCTATGTTCTCAGTTTCCTCATATTTTGCTGCTGCTTCCCGGCTCACTAAAGCAAATATATCCACGTACTCACATTTCCAGATCTTCTCTTTCGTGGCTAATAGTACGTGTTCTCCTATTCGCATTCCCAGGCTTCCTATCTCCCTTGTTCCTTTTCCCACCTTTTCTAACCCTTTCTCCTCCCCTTCCATTGCCGTTGAATCTGACCTAATCTCTGCCAGAGCGGGCCCCATTTGGCCCAACCCCCCTGTCCGAGAGCTGCAATAATCTGACTTATGTACTGTTTAATGCTGTCTCCTACCGCCCCATCTACTTTACCTGTGGTCTTGTTGGTTTCTTGTGGCCTGCTGGACTTGGGATGCCCTGAATTGTCCGGTTGTACCATTGGCTTTAGTAGAGCTGGTGTGCTCGAGGGATCCAGTCTGGGCTCCACTGGGGGAACCACCACCTGATCTTGGGGAGGTACTGAAGGGCCAGGGACAGGGGGCTGCAGTGGTACTGGACTGGCCGCTCTGGGAGGTACCCCCAGTGGAGCCTGCACCCTGGTAGGGCTGCTTGATCTCCCTGCTGGCCTCTTCCCATCGCCCCCTTTTCCTTTCCTCGCCTTCCGTTTCTCCCCAGATCTCCCCAGCTCCTCACCTTCCACCATCTGCCACACTCTGTTGGCTTTCTCCGTGAGCTCCACTATGGCTTTCTATGCATCTTCTTTAGATGGCTTGCTCTTCCTCGGTGCCATATCCTTATATTGGTCTGTGGAACTGTAGAGACACTGCCCAAAACCAAGAAAATTGAGAATCATGTTAAACACTGTATCCAAATGAAGCCTCCCCCTCCTTTTTTCTTTTTTTAAATTGGCTATGTGTATGTGTCCTTCCGTGTGGCCTTATAGTCCACTCATTCTCTTTGCAGCCTTCTAGGCCTCCTGCTCTCTCCCCCAGTTCCCAGAAAACTGCAACCCATGCAGGCCCCCGACAGGCCTGTTGACCCTGCTTCCCCTCATGTGGCCATCCCGACCTACTAGTCCCATTTTTTAATTTTTTTTGTATCCTCTCCCTTCTTTCTCCATTCCTGTGGCACTGCTCAGTTGTGCCCTCTGTCCTTCTGCCGCTTGGATGCCTTACTTCGGCCCCAACCTTATGCCCGCTGTCCGCTAGTTGCCTGTTCTCTCCCCCCAGGCAATCCCCACTCGTCGTCTCCATGGTGTGGCTCCCCTTCTACCTTCCTTCTGGGAGCTTCCATTGAGTCCCCTTACTCCCCTTTTCACCCCTTCTTATCTCTTTTGGCCTCATTCTGAGGTGGATGCCATCATGCCACATGCTGCCCGAGCTGGCTCCCAGCTTCCCTTGAATTAGTCCTTGTGACTGCGCCCAAATGCCCTTTTGGCATCATAAAACAGCCTACTGGCATGTGAGAGCCTTTTCTGGCCCTGCATCATTCCTCCTGTCCTGTTATGCTTCACCGGCCCAGCCCTGCGGTGTGAGACATCACGTCATGCATCCGGATGCGATTAGCAGCCTTTGCCCCCTTCTCCATGCTGTTATTATGCACTCGCTGTCCTTTCTGGCCTACAATTCAGCTCGCTGGCTTCCAAGGGCTGTATCCCCCCCCCGCTTCTTTGGTCCCGTTAGCTTTTTGGGCCTTCACCCCCATCGCGTGTGATGTCATGCCACGTGCTTGACTGTGCTGGCTTCCCATCTGGGCCCTAGGCCCTCACTCCCTTGCTCTCTCCTAATGCCAGCATTGTGCTGCCTCTTTAGCCCCAATGAGTCCCCTTATATTCTAAGCCTCTGTTTAAATCCCCCAAATAGCATTCCGTCTCCCATTTATTTATTTTTTTAAATCCTTAAACGCCATTCCCGGGCATCTGTCCAGCCCAATCCGCTTCGGCCTGGTCCCCAATCGGTAAACTTCCCATCGTTTTCAAAGTCAGCTTACATCCAGGCATCCATTTTCTGCTAAGCTCGTTCTGCTGCTCTGTAAACTGCAGGTAAACTTAAAATTGCCTACGCTTGCTTCTTTTATTGTAAGGCCCTTATCGGGCCCTGCCTAGGCCACGTTGCTGAAGCACTAAAGCGTGTGCATGCCTTGTTCAGTCGCCGCTTTCCCCATGACCAATGGACCATTTTGAACAAAAACTCTCTAATTTCTCTACTTTGCTACAAGAAAATCATACAAACCATCTGGGCTTCTAGCCTGCTGATCGACAAACAGCTATACAACACGTGGTGCTTTCACCTTGCTACAAAGCCATTTCTCAACCTGCTGTTCAGCCCCAAAGGGCAAGCTTTATACCTAATGTCTCCAAGCGACTTCTCCTGCATATCTTCCACATACCTTGCCATGTAACATCACCTAGCCCACCTCTCTTTCTACTTCTAATAAAAAATTATCATTATTATCTCTCTGACCTTGAAACAAGTTCACTGAACAGACTCAGGTTAACTTCCTATATATATAATTGTTATTATTATTTTTTTTTTTTAAAAGCAGCTATAAGTCTTATTCTTTTACTTTGCAACCAGAGTTGCTTGTTTCTTACCCGACTAGCTCACAAACCTCTGTTCCTATTGATGCCAATCTGACGTGCTGTAGTTCAGAAATCAAAACTTCAGCAAAAAGTGGCTGAACCACTCCTGTGCTGTCCATTATGTACCTCCTTTAGCCCCTCCCCTTCCTGTTGCCTTCCTAATGTTCTGTCCTCGCTCCTTCCTTCCTCCCCCTCCTCTAAGCATACCATCTTCAGGTAAGGGACGGGGTGCACACAAGAACGATTTGGTCTGCCCCTTAAAGGGCAAACTCCATTGTAAATGAATTAAATCCATGGATAATGCATTTACAGTGTAAATAAAATATTTCTAAAAAAAGATCCAAATATAAGCCATTGGTAATCCATTTGGAGTTCTTTTGGCTTAAAACAAAAAACATTTATTTTACATTTATTAAAAATCCAAAGTAATACAGTATAAAAAATATGCAAATTTACCTTCAAATAAAGCCAAAAATAAGTACAAATAAATCCATTTGAAAGAAGCATTTTTTTTTTGCTTTTTTTTGCAGCCAAAAATAATAAGATTGAAAATTAACATATTTCGTTGTGTATAAAGCCAAAAGTAAGCCACTCAAAGATACAAAATTACCACAAGAACTTTTGTGGAATAAATAAGTTTCAAGTGAATTTAAAGGGAATTTAAATCTTAAGAAACAGGTAAACATTAGCAACTGTCAATCCACACTTCTCTCTCACAGTGCTACTGTATATGCCCGATTGCCGATCACAGTAATGAAAATGGGCTATATCCTTACTGGTTACTTTTCCTTACCATGAGTGGCAGCAGGATTGGGCGATCGGTGAAACAGCCTGTGTCAGTTTAAAATCTGAAAGCCAAACTGCTTCTTTTTTTCCCCCCTCGCAAACTGTAGCTTCCTTGCTTTGGGACACTGGCGGCTGATGATTTGGGAAACAACCTGTCAGTCTAAAGCTTGGCTATCAAACTGATACTTTTCCCCTCACAAACTGTGGTTTCTGGGTTTGAGCAGTAACATAGAGGTTGAGTGGTGGTAGGGAGATGCTTAGGAGGGATGGAAGGTTGTGAGATGAAAATGGAAAGTACTCAAGCTAAGTGATGGCAAAAGGAAAAGTAAGCATGTACAAAAAGATGATTTCTGTATTTCATATTGACTTTACTGAACAGTTCTTAGCAAGGGGTGGTCAGCAGGGTTAGTATTCTTATTCTTGAGTGATCAGGAGAATCGAATGAGATATGGTCATGGCACTTTCCTAACCTCCGCTCTGGGGATGGAGACGTGTTGCCAGCTTGCAACAGCTACTAGACTGGCTGGACTTTGAAGGAGTGGAGGATACTAGTACTGTCTTTGTGGCATGACAACACTATGCTGTGGCCCAAAAAGGTTTTACTGCATGTAAAGAATGTGTTTTGCTTACGATTTTGTTGGTTTCACTACACATGGTGTGTGGGGGTTGGGGGTACTGGTTGTCAGTTAATGAGGAATCTCAGTTACTGAGACAAATAAAAATGGCAGGTCTCAAGTTTGAAATTTGAAGTTAGTGCTCCCAGGTCGCTCCTGTAAAAAAACTTTCAGCTTAGTGTGCTATACCTGGTTAAACAACTGAAAAAAAAAAAATTAGTTTGGGGCCCTTGATCTCCGTAATGAGGCTGTTTGGGGCTGGCACTTTTATTACGCAGGCTCTGTTGTCTGATAGATGCCCACCTTGCCAGGGCAATCAGCCAATTAGAGCCTAGAGATTTCTAAGCCCATTTTCTAACTACCAATAGGCAGCATGTTGTGTTTGGGTGCTGTGTTGTTAGGGTATCTGGATATACTGTAATCTTTCTAGCAATTCGCAGCATATGGTGTGGGGGTGCTGCAATTTTGGGGTACCTGGATGTTCTGTACTCCATCTACTGATACCCAGCATGTTGTGTAGAGGTGCCGTGTTGTTGGGGGTACCTGGGTGTACTGTACTTTATCTACCAATATCCCCACAAGTTGTGTAACATAGAAACATAGAAACATAGACTTTGAATGGATTATCTTAATATATTAGATTATATTTGCCAGTTTCCCAGCATGATCTGTAGGGGTGCTGTGTTGTTCCAGATTATCTGACTATATTGTACAATATTTACCAGTTTTCCAGCATGATGTATAGGGGTGCTATGTTTTTGTGGTTTATTTGACTAGATTGTGCTATATTTACCAGTTTCCCAGCATGATGTTTAGGGGTGTTGTGTTTTGTAGATTATCTGACTATATTGCACTATATTTACCAGTTTCCCAGCATGATGTGTAGGGGTACTGTGTTGTTGTGGATTATCTGAATATATTGCACTATATGTCCCAGCAAAGATGTGTAGGGGTGCTGTGTTGTTGCGGATTGTCTGAATATATTGCACTATATTTATCAGTTTCCCAGCATGTTGTGTAGGGGTGCTGTGTTGATGGGGATTATCTGAATATATTGCACTATATTTCCCAGTTTCCCAGCACGGTATATGAGATTGCTGTGTTGTTGTGGATTATCTGACTATACTGTACTATATTTACCCATTTATTTATTTATTTGTTTGCTTTTGTTAACCGGGTAAGCACACTAAACCGCCAAGTGCCTATTTTCAGGTGCGACCCTGGAGGGTTACAGGGTAAAATTCGTACATGAACAGTTGAGGAGTCAAGAAAACACACAGAGAATAACAGGCATAACAGGGCTATCACTAGGTAGCTAACAGTGATTGAGAACAGGTTGGCACATATGCAATACAATAAATGGTACATACAGGATGGAATTAGGAGGTCAACAGCAGAATACCTAACAGGTTCAATCTGAGTAAACAAAAACAACGATAAGCATGATATGTAGGAGTGCTGTGTTGTTGCGGATCATCTGAATATATTGCACTATATTTACCAGTTTCCCAGCATGATGTGTAGGAGTGCTGTGTTGTTGTGGATTGTCTGAATATATTGCACTATATTTACCAGTTTCCCAGCATGATGTGTAGGAGTGCTGTGTTGTTGCAGATTATCTGACTATATTGCACTATATTTCCCAGTTTCCCTTCATGATATATGAGTGCTGTGTTGTTGCGGATTATCTGAGTATATTGCACTATATTTACATTTCCCAGGATATTGTGTAGGGGCACTGTGTTGTTGGGTGTACTTGGATGTATTGTACTCTATCTGCCAATACCTAGCATGTTGTGCAGGCATGCCTTGTTGAGAATACTTGGAGGAACTGTACTTTATCTATCAATATCCAGCATGTTGTGTAGGGGTGCTGTGTTGTTAGATGTATCTATATGTACAATATCTACCAGTATCCAGCATGTTGTGTAGGGGTGCTGTGTTGCTGGAGGTATCTCGACATACCCTCTCTACCAACACCCAGAATGATAAGTAGTGATGCTGTGTTGTTGGAGAAGTACTTAGATGTGCTGTACTCAATCTGCCAATACCTGACAAGTTGTGTAAGGGTCCTGTGTTGTTGGGGGGTACTTGGATGTACTGTACTCTATCTATCAATACCCCAGCATGCTGTGTCTGAGTGATGCATTGTTGGAAGTACCTATACATGCTCTATCTGCCAATACCCAGCATGTTGTGTAGGGCTGCTGTGTTGCTGGGGGTACTTGAGTGTACTGTACTCAATCTACCTATGGGCAGACTGGATGGGCCTTGCGATCCTTATCTGCTGTCAAGTTCTGTGTTTCTATGTTTCTATATTTCTATGTTTCTACGAATACCTAGCATGTTATGTAGGGGTGCTGTGTTGTTGGGGGCACCTGGATGCTGTACTCTATCTACCAATACCCCAAGCATGCTGTATAGGATTGCTGTGTTGTTGGATGCAACTGTATGTATGTACTATAGCTACTGATACTCACCAAGCTGTGTAGGGGTGCTTTGCTGTTTGAGGTATCTAGACATACTCCAGCTACCAGTACCCAATATGTTTTATAGGAGTGCTGTGTTGTTGGAGAGTTGCCTAGATGTGCTGTACTCGATCTACCAATACCCATCAGGTTGTAAAAGGGTGCTGTATTGTTAAAAGTAATAATAATAATAATATTAACAATAAACTTTATTTTTATAGTGCAATTCTAAAACCTAAGTGCTTTACATAGTTAAAATACATTTAGATAACAGAGTGGACAATCCATAAGAAGCTAATGACACAGAGTGCAAATAGATCAAATAAAATAATCACTGAATACTTGTTGAAATAAGTGGGTTTTCAGGGAGGCCTTGAAACTCTCCACGGTTCTGCACTCTTGAATCTGATGAGGTAGAGAGTGTTCCACGGGGTTGGGGCACCATGCATAAAAGTCCAGGCCCTAGACATTTTCAGATGAACCCTTGGAACTTCTAATAACCCCTCATCAGTTGAGCATATAGGGCGGCCAGGGCTGTAAGGAGTCAGGAGTTCTTGCTGAAAACTGGGACCCAGTCCATGCAGTGCCTTTTAGGTCAGGAGTTCGACCTTGAAGATAATCTGCCACTGTGCAGGCAGCCAGTGCAGTTCGTACATCACAGGAGTGGTGTGACTTGAACGAGGAGTCCCCATCAACAACCATGCTGCAGCATTCTACACCAGCTGGAAGTGATGGATATCAACCCTTGGCAGTCCCAGATAAAGGGAGTTGCAGTAGTCTAAGTGCAAAGCTACAAAAGCGTGGAGCAATGTAGCCTGGTCACCAGATGGAACAAGGTGCTTAATCCTAGTAATGTTCCTATGATGATAAAAGGAAGACTTGATGACTGGTGACACCTGTGAATGCAGTGTTAACCCATCATCAAGAATCGCCCCCTGGTCACGCACCTGTTCAGAGGAAGGCAGCTGGGCACCCCCAAGCCAAAGACCTGAAGGAGACCCCACTACCGACCTCTCTGTCTGGTGACCTGGATCCACCACCAGTACCTCAGTCTTCTCAGAGTTCAATTTCAGCCAATTGGATTTCATCCAGTCATGGATTTCCGCTTGACAGCTGTTAAGGACCAAGACCGCACTATCCTGGTCAGGTGCAAAAGACAGCTAGAGCTGGGCATCATCTGCATAGCAGTGACACCTCAGCCCATATCATTTTACAATGTCTCCAAGGGGTAGCATGTACATTGTGAACAACATAGGAGACAGCACTGAGCTCTGAGGGACCCCACATGGCAGAAAGAATGGGCTAGAGGAATAGACCCCTGACACCACCCTCTGAGATCTGCAGGAGAAGAAAGATTGAAACCATCTGAGGACTGGACCAGCCAGGCCACAGATACCCCACAGGTGCTTGAGCAGCACCCCATGGTGCACAGTGTCAAATGCTGAAAAGTGATCAAGAAGCACCAAGATGGATTGGCGCTTCTGGTCTATTGCCATCAGAAGATCATTGAGCACCTGAACCAGAGTGATCTCAGTGCTATGTCTCTTCCAGTAACCAGATTGGAGGGGATTGTAGATGTCATAGATGGTAAGATTGTTCATCAGTTGCAGTGCAATCACTTTAATCACCTTCCCAACAAAGGGAAGGCTAAAGATAGGCCTGTAGTTAGTAAAGCAGTTCAGGTCCTGAGCAGCTTTCTTAAGCAGTGGTGTCACCACCACCTCCTTCAGGGAGCTAGGAAACTCACCCGACTCTAAGGAGCACCACACAATCCTTGCAAGGACAAGGCTGATAGATTCAATACACCCCAATAACAGGCGCTTTGGGCTCAGGTCCAAACTACAGCATGTCGGCCGCAAGTGCTGGGCAATCCGCATGACATCGACAATCTCCAGTCGGTCGAAAGATGTCCAAGAGAACTGAAGGGAAGGGACCAAGCTCTGACCACCATCAACCCCCATAGAGTGTGCTGGACTGATCTCAGCCCTGATGTTGGCCACCCTACCCACAAAGAATCAAGCAAACTCATCACGCTTAACTTCTGAAAATGTACTTCAGACCTGCAGACAGGATGGGTTGCACAGCCTGTCCATATTCTGAGCAGCAGCAATCTCCCCAGACAGTACCTATACATACTCTACCTACCAATATTTAGCATTGTGGGTAGAGGTGCAGAGTTGCTGGAGGTATCTATACATACTGAATCCGCAACAACCCAGTGTGTTGTGTAGGGGTGCTGTGTTGTTGGGGGTACCTGGATGTACTGTACTTTATTTACCACTAGCCCAATGAGTTGTTTAGGTGGGCTGTGTTGTTGGCGGTACTTGGATGTTCTGTACTCTGTCTATCAGTACTCAGCATATTGTGCAGGGGTATTGTGTGGTTGGGGGTACGTGAATAAAATGTACTCTACTACTCTACTAATTCCCAGCATGGAATATAGGTGTGATGTGTTTTTTGGGGTACCTTCATTTACTGTTTGCTAACTACCAATAGCCAGTATGGTGTGTAAAGGTTCTGTCCTGTTGAGGATACCACAATGTACTGTACTCCAGCTACCAATACCCACCATATGGGGTATGGGGGGATGTGTTTTTGAGGTACCTGGTTGTGTTGTTCTCTAACTTCTGATACCCAGCAAACTGTGTGTGTGTGGAGAGGGGGAGGTGTTGCTTGTGGTAACTAGAGGTACTGTACTCCATTTACCAATACCCAGCACTGGGCATAGGGATAGTATGTTTTTTGGGTACCTGGCTGTATTGTTACACCATCTACTAATACCCAACATGTTGTGCGGGGGAGCTGTGTGTTTGGGGGTACCTGGATGTATTGTACTCTATTTACCATTACCCAGCAGGGGATATAGGAATGATGTAGTTTTTGATACAGTTGGACGTAATGTACTCTAACAGTACCCCAGCAAGATGTGTAAAGGTGCAGTGTGGAGGCACCATGATGTAGGATTCACAGGACTCATAGGAAGTTTTCAAGCCAGTAAGGCAATTTGCTGTATTAAATCTATTAACACCTCAACATGTTGGGTAGGGGTGCTAGGTTGTTGCAGATGCCTGGATATACTCCAGTATCAAGCATCCATGCATGGGGTGTAGGAGGGGCAGTGCAGCTAGAGGTATCTGAACTGAGCATACTGTACTCCATCTAACAGCACCCCAGCCTGGTGTGTAGTGGAGCTGTGCTGTTAGAGGTACCTGGACTGAACATGCTATACTCCAGCAATCCACATCCCACCCTGGTATGTAGAGGAGCTGTGCCATTAGAGGTACCTGGACTGAACACACAGTACTCCAGCTATCCACACCCCACCCTGGTGTGAAGAGGGGCTGTGCTTTTAGAGGTACCTGGACTGAACATACTGTACTCCAGCTATCCACACCCCACCCTGGTGTGTACAGGGGCTATGCTTTTAGAGGTACTGGGACTGAAGATACTATACTCCAGCTACCCGCACTCCACCCTGGTGTGTAGAAGGGCTGTGCTGTTAGAGGTACTTGGACTAAACATACTGTACTCCATCTAACAACGCCCCAGCATAGTTTGTAGAGACGCTGTGCTGTTAGAGGTACCTTGACTGAACATACAGTACTCCAGCTACCAACAACCCACCCTGGTATGTAGGGGAGCTGTACTGCTAGATGTACCTGGTTGAGTTGTGAAGAATGAGAAACTTCAAAATTCATGGAAAGTAGATGAAGTGTCATGAAATTCTGTGAAATATTCTGGAATTTCAGTGGAATTTTGTGGACCATTTAAAATGTAGTACTTTCATCATAACTTAGCCATAATTTTGGCTACAACTCTGAAGTTTGGCATATGTACTCTTTATGTAGAAGGCCACTAATGTGCCAGATATCATGAAATGCAGATGGACAGTTTCAAAATCATAGGTGCTCAAAATTTGTCATTTTATTTTTTGTGCACAATTTCATGAACATTTTTATCTGCATATACCTCAGCTGTCTATTGAGTCAGAGATATTAAATTGGGCATGATTCTTTGACTATAGGTGTTCTAACAATGTGCCGTATTTCATGATAATTTATTTATTTAGTTAGTTTTTGTTGACCGGGTAAGTGCACTAGACAAATCCTGCCTATTTTCAGGCACGACCCGGGGAGGAGGATACAGATGAATGCCAACTGACCTTGAACCAGATTAAGCTGATAATATTTTTTGCAAGAAATTTAATGAAAAAAATGTCATCTGCACATAACTCAGGCACCTTTGGAGCTAGACATGTGTAAACTGATACGGATAACCTTTTTTTTTTGAAATAGCACTTTTATTGGATTTCCGTTTTCAAAAAGTACAATATATACACAAGACAAAGAGAAAAAAGCATTAGAGCAACATATTATATAGCACAGACACAACAGGGTAGGGAGCAAGCTACAAAAGAAAAAGAGGGGAAGGAGAAAATTACAATGAGAAGTTTGGATCTGGATCAAGGACTTACAGTCTACTCTTTACAAACCTGAATCTTTGTGGTATTAAATATATAGGCTGACTTATATATCTTGAGCCAGAACCCAGTACACAGAAATACATAAAAGTTTATCAATTGAACGTAAACAAACTGAATCATATAAGACTCACTGAATCATATACAAACTTACAAAAGGAGCAACACTGCTATTGAAGAGAATGAAATACTGAATTGTGATCTGATTCATATTGCAAGTATGGGCAGTTCATAAATACTCTGGGAATATATTCCCAGCTATGGGAGTTATGAAACCAGTAAACCATGAGGCCCATTACTTAATATCTAAGACCTCTAAAACTTTACATTGTATAAACTAAGAATAACATATTTCAGCAATCCTAGCCATAGAGTGCTGAGCTTATGAAGGATATTCCCTCAAGGAAGGAACATCTACCCATTCAAAAAGGTTCTCAATAACCTGAATTTTGAGCTAGGATATCCAAAATTGTCTTATTCTACCTTTCTGCCTGGTAATAAAAGAATGGCAACCATCTCCTCTGAAATTTCTGTATTTGAGCCCTTAGAAGAGCTGTGATTCCATTTCCTGAATCTGTAGGCAAATACCGAGTACCACAAATCTATAGTTGGAGTGGCTTTATTTAGCCACCATCCAGTAATTGCTTTTTGGGCTCCAGCCAGAAGAATCCAGAAAAAGTATCTCTGTTTTTTAGTGCTAATAAGGGGGGTGGGAAGCCCAACAGCCAAAACAGAGGTTCCTTCAAAAATTGTATGTGGAATATAGATTCAAAAATATGGATAATTTGGTGCCAAAAAGATTTAAGTTTAGGACAACTCAAAAAATGTGTGTGTGTGTGTGTGTGTGTGCCTCTTTCACCACATTCTCTCCAGCACAGATCCTTCATTGTATCTCCATAATGAGCTGTGATGGTTGAAGTATGGAAAAATTTCAAGTTGACTTTCCATCTAAACTCTCTCCGTAAGAGTAAAGCTGACGTGGCATGCACCCCTGCCCAGATTTGCCATTCCCTCTCCCCAAGTGAACAATTAAGTTCTTCAGACCATTTTGCTTCTAAACTGCCTATTAGGGTGGGTTCATTGCTAGAAAAAAATATTACCAGTTTTGAAATTAAATGTCCACCTGCTTCACCTATTAATAGTGAAAAGAGGAATTCTGATAGTGGGTTAACCTCTGTGATTTCCTGTTTATCCAAACCTTTGCTTAGAACAAAGTGACGAATTTGCAGAAATCTGAAAAGATCACAGGAGGGTAAACCATAGTCATCTGATAATTGTTTAAAACTTTTGAATCTCTGTGGGTTATAAAGATGTCCAATACAGAAAATGCCCACTCGCTGCCACCTAGCAAAACACGTATCTGTGTAATTTGGGAGAAAGTTCAAGCAGGCCCGAATAGGGGTCCTAACTGAAATTGTACTTTTTAGGCCTAAGCTTTTATTCACTCCCATCCAGGTCTGCTTAAACACCCTCGACCAGGGACTAATCAAGCAGAATTTAGACAGGCCTACCTGATACATAACAATGAAATCTGCCAGATGAACCCTGGGCAGCCCAGGCCACTCTAAGACTGTCCAAAGAGGTTGGTTCTTCCTTGGCCATAACTGGACTATAATCTGAAGCTGGGCTGCCCAATAATGTTTTAAAAAATTTGGGAGTCCAAGGCCTCCTTCCTCTTTGGCCCTATGTAACACTTCCCATTTAATTCTAGGTGGTCTGTGGTTCCAAAGAAATTTAGATGTTGCAGATTTTAAACTTTCCAAAAGGAGGCCGGTGGCTTAATTGGTAAAACCGTGAAAAGAAAAAGTAAGCGGTGTTAAATATTCATTCGTATTGTTTCCATACGTGCCAAAAGTGACAGAGGCAACACAGTCCATCTGTTATAATTTGTTTGTATATTTTGAAGTAATTTGAAGTGGTTAGTTTGAAATAAATTTGCCATATTATTCAGAATCCAAACTCCCAAATACCAGAAGCCCTCCTTTACCCATTTAAATTGCCCCACCTGCTGAAGGGTTTCGCTCATTGTCTGAGGAACAGGGAGAATTTCAGTTTTAGTGTAATTTATTTTAAACCCAGATATCACTCTGAATTCTTGAATTCTTGTATTAGGGATAAAACATAAGTGACAGAGTTCTATGGGTCTTCTAAGTATAAGAGAATGTCGACCGCATACATGGATATCTGGACTTCTTCCACTTGGAGTCTAATCCCCCTATAAGAGTTTGATGGGTGTACTTTAGCAGCAAAGGGTTCCATACTTAATATAAATAGAAGCGGGGGGAGTAGACAACCTTGCCTCGTACCCCTTGTTATCTGAAATTTGGTGGACAAAATGCCATTTACCTTAACCTGAGCTACTGGGTTGGAATAAAGATTTAGAATCCAGTCCCTGAACCTAGACCCAAAGCCAGACTTTTCCAAAGTTTTATTTAAAAATTGCCAGTCCAGGCGATCAAACATCTTTTCTGCATCAAGTGCAATAATAGCTTTAAGATTATGTTGGGAGAGAAATAAAGTTTTGTCCAATACATTTAACAGTAGTCTGATATTATCTTGTATGCACCGGCCGGGTACAAATCTTGTCTGGTCACCATGCACTAGAAACAGAATAATACCCTTTAGCCTTTCCCCTATCAATTTATCAAATATTTTTAAATCAGTATTTAATAAAGATATAGGCCAGTAGCTGGCGCAATCAGTAAGGTCTTTCCCCTGTTTTGGTATAATCAAAATATCATCTTGCATCCAGGTACCAGGAATTGATCCCTCAATATGTGTTGCATTGCACACCTGCAGGAAAATCAAAATCAATTCCTTTTGGAATGTTTTATAAAATTCCAATATGAATCCGTCAGGACCCGGGGATTTCCCTGATTTCATGGATGTTATTGCTGAGTCCAACTCCTCCACAGTGAAGGCTTTCTCCAAATTTAAGACCTGAGTATCGGATAGTTTTGGAAGATGGACCGAGTCTAAGAATGCATTAATCCAAGCTAAGTGGTCTATTTGCCTCTCATAGGTATACAAGTGTGAGTAGTAATTCACAAAAGTTTCCACTATTTGTGAGGGTTGATCTAGGAGTTCTCTAGGGTTAACCAAATTTTTAATTTTAGGAATAAACCTGTCCATCTCTTGCTTTTTGAGTCTAATAGCAAGTAATTTTCCAGCTTGATCACCCCTTCATAATACTTTTGATTAGTGAATTTTAATGAATTAAGAGCATGGTGTAACATTAATTTATTGTAGTCATCCAGAGCTGTGAGTAATTTTTGATAAACAAGGGGGTCACTTACCTTATGCTTGGTTTCTAGTGAGGTTAGAGTATTAAGGTGCCGCATTAATTCTAAGCTTGCGTAACTTATTTTTATAAGCTGCGTGACTTATAAATTTGTCCCTTACCACCACCTTAAGCCCATCCCAAATTAATTTTAAGGGGGTGTCCTCCACCAAATTTTGTTTTAAATACCCTTGTATTTCCTCCTTCAGTGTTTTGACTAGAGTCACATCAGCCAGTAAACCAGGGTCCAATCTCCACTGCCCCCTCTGCTTTGGTTGTTCCCATTTTATCTGGGTCCGGATGATGGCATGATCCAAAAAAGAAACAGGAGAGATCTGGACTGCCTTAAAGAGATGTGTTTCCAAACACCAGGTATTAAAATGATCCAGTCTAGAGAAGGAATTTGAGGCCGACAAGTAAAAGGAGAAATCTTTGAGAGCTGGATGCTGCCATCTCCACAAACCTACCAAGCCTGTTTCATTAACTAAGGTACGTAAGATTCTAGAACAGGATCCTAGCCCACCTCGCCTTGGTGGCGATTTGTCTAAATTAGAGTTTTCAGTGCAATTCCAGTCACCAGCCAGTGCAAGTTGTCCCGAGGTGAGACTTGCCAAGGCTTCTATGTTCTATGCACTGACAATATAAGCATACACATTGTATAATATATATATTTCTATATAACAAACCAATCACACACACACACACACACACACACAAAAAAGTAGATGAACATGTGGGGAATAGTGCAATGTAATGGCTGTGGGGCAGCAGTCTTCCGGGAGTCTTTCTGGAGGCTGAGATGCTGTCCTATTTGCAGACAACTCTCTGCCCTGAGAGAGACGTCTGCTGCCTCAGACCACACTGGACAGTAGTAAGGAACCTTCCCCAGGCCACACTGGACAGTAAGAAGGGAACCTCCCCCATCCGGGGAGCACCAGAGCCACCACCACTACCTCAGAGGTTGTGAAGAAAGCACAGCAGTTGGACCACAGTGGGCTCAGGGAGGGTGAGGATGGTGGAACAGAGGCACACCCAGTCAGTTGTTCCACTCCACAATCCATACACCATTCTGGGGGAGCATAGCTCCCCTATGGATGCACCCACAGAGGAGACTAAGGAGGCTGAGGACAACTGTCACAAGTGAGGCCCACAGCAAAGAGGCAGAGGACACGACAAGGAAAGTAAGCAGCTCCTGGTGGGGGACTCAATTATTAGGGGAATAGAACTGGGGGGAGCAGGGAAAACTGAAGTAAGGTGCCTACTTGGTGCCATGGCTTGGAGGGACAGGAAGCGCATCCTCAGGATCATGAGAACAGCTGCATGGGAGTCTGAGCTGGACATCATTGCCCACTTAGGAACAAATGACTTGGCTCAACATGAGATTAGAGCAGTGCAGAAGGACTTTGTAGAATTGGGGAGGGGTCTAAGACACACAGTATCCTTCTCTGAGGTGCTGCCTGCCAGTGGCATGAGTGAGGAGAGGGTACCTTGCACCATGCAGTTTAATGAATGGTTGAAAAAAATGGTGTGGTGCACAGGGGTTTGGCTTCATTGGGGACTGGGGTTCCACCTGGAGGGACACCAGCCTATATTGGCAGGATGGTCTGTATCTGTCCAGGAAGGGAACAAGTCTTTTGAGCAATTGGTTTAAATGCTTCATTGGCAAGCTTTTAAACTAGTCAAGGGGGGAGGAACTGATAAGCAGCAGGAAAATCCCAGCCTCTCCCTACAAAACAGGGTACTGAATGAGAAAAAGACAGAGGTAGAAAGGTCAGTGGGGGATGCTGCAACAGAAGGTAAAGCCATCAAAAAATGGAGAGAAATGAGTACCAATGCCCGTAGTCTGAGTAACAAGCTTCCTGAATTAGTAGCCTTGATGGAGGAGGAACATCTGGATATTGTGGCAGTCACAGAAACATGGTACACACAAAACCATGACTGGAACATAAACATACCAGGATACACTATCTACAGGAGGGACAGGGAGGGTAAAAGAGGAGGAAGAGTAGCTCTTTACATAAGGGAAGGAATCAAAGCAACAGAATAAAATGGAAAACAGGGAGGAGAAGAAGCACTGTGGGTAAATTTGGAGACCGGCAATGGCACCACAATCCGCACAGGGGTTGATACAGACTCTTCTCAGGGGAGGAAATGGACAAGGAAATGATAGAAAGTATACTTAGAAAGGCAGAAAAGGGAGATATTGCTGATGGGTGATTGAATATGCAGATGTTAACTGGATTGCAGTTGCAGCACACTCAAGAGTGGGGTTATTCTAGATACCCCAATAGAGCAGTGTCTTAGACAACTAGTATTGGAGCCCACTCGAGAGGGAGCAATCTTAGACCTGGTTCTCTCAAATGCAGATGAAGAGAGGATCACAGATGTAGAAGTGGGTAGCCATCTGGGAACCAGTGACCATGGAACAGTATGGTTCACAATAAACACAGCAATAGAGTCAAGCCATACAAAGGCAAAAGTACTGGACTTTAGGAGGGCTGACTTTTCCAAATGGGTGAGTGCCTAAGGAATGCACTAGCAAATGGGCAGGAAGGAGGGGTGGAAGAACAATGGGGAATAATAAAAACTGCCATCACAGAGATAACAAGCCTTTGTGTGAAGCAAATAAAACAAAACGATGTAAGAAACCACTATGATTCTCAAAAGAAGTGGCAGTGAAGGTTCAAGAGAAAAAGAAAGCATTCAGGAAGTACAAGGACTCACAGAAGGAGCAGGACAGAGAACTGTATCAGTTAAAGCAAAGGAAGCTGAGAAGGCAGTCAGAATAGCAAAGGCCCAAACCGAGGAAACGATAGCCAACTCAGTTAAGAAGGGGGATAAAACCTTTTATAGGTACATCAGGGAGCGAAGGAGGACCAAGGGAGGGATAGTGAGGCTTAATAAAGGAAAGGGAGGGTGGGCAGAGGGTGACTGTGAAAAGACAGAGATACTAAACAAATATTTTTGCTCAGTATTTACAAAGGAAGAGGGGGAGGTACCTAAAACAAACAGTAGCAATACTCTGGATACAGAAGTTGATACCAGCCCATTTACAGAAGAAAGGGTTCTGAAAGAACTCTTAAAACTGAAGGTGGACAAAACAATGGAGCTTGATGGGATTCATCCCAGAATTCTAAAAGAACTAAGGGTAGAACTAGTGACACCACCGACTACCCTGTTTAACAAATCATGGGAGGATGGGGTGGTACCCGAGGACTGGAGGAGGGCAGATGTGATTCCCCTTCACAAAAGTGGGAGCAAGGCAGAAGCAGGAAACTACAGACCTGTTAGTTTAACCTCACTGGTAGGGGAAATGATGGAATCACTTCTGAAGGAAAGAATTGAGTATCTAGAGGCCAGGGGCACAGGACCCAAGGCAGCATGGATTCACAGGGAAGGTCATGCCAGACAAATCTGATAGATTTCTTTGACTGGGTGACCAAAGTAGTAGATCAGGGAGGGCTGTGGACATGGCCTACCTAGACTTTAGCAAGGCATTTGACACAGTCCCACACAAAGATTAATATACAAGTTAGCCAGCCTGGGGTGGGTCCCAAGATGACAGCCTGGGTAAGAACTGGCTGGAAAATAGGATACAGAGCGTAATAGTAAATGGATTCCACTCTGAAGAAAGGGGTTACTAGTGGGTACAGTGAGGTTCAGTATTAGACTGGTCCTCTTCAATGTCTTTATAAGCAACATTGCAGAGGGACTGGAAGGAAAAGTATGTCTTTTGCAGATGACACAAAGATCTGCAACAGAGTTGATGCACAAGGTGGGGTGGAAAGGATGAGAAGGGACTTGGCAAGGTTAGAGGAATGGTCAATGTATGGCAGCTTAGATTCAATGCTAAGAAGTGCAAGGTAATGCACCTGTGAAACAAAAACCCAGGGGAAGAGTACACAATGGGGGGTGAGATACTAACAACAACAAAAATGGAAAGGGACCTGGTGGTAGTCATATCAGATGACCTAAAGGTGGGCAAGCAATGTGAGAGGGCAGTAAGGAGGGCTGGGGGATACTGGGATGCATAGGGAGAGGCATCACCAGTAGAAAACAGGAAGTTGTTATCCCTCTGTACAGACAGCTGGTGAGACCCCATCTGGAGTGTGCGTGCAGTTCTGAGACCCAATCTCGCAAAGACATAGACAGAATGGAAGCTGTCCAGAGGAGGGCAACTAAAATGGTGCAGGGTCTGCACGGAAGATATAGAAGAGAGACTTAAGGAGCTTAATATGTATAGCCTTTGAGGAAAGGAGGGAGAGGGGGGACATGACAGAAACTTTCACGTACCTCAAGGGAATCAACAAAGTCCCAGAGGGTAGCATCTTTCCAAAAAAGAGGTGTGCAAGAACAAGGGGGTACAATTTGAAGATAGAGGAGGGGCGGCACAGAGGTAATGTAAGGAAGTATTTTTTCACAGAGAGGGTTGTGGATGCATGGAATTGCCTTCCGGAGGAAGTTGTGGAGTCAAAAACAGTGGTGGAATTCAAGCATGCATGGGACAGTCATAAGGCAATTCTAGGGGGTGGGGGTAGGAAGAAGTAGGCTGCTGGTTAACTAGGATCTGCAGCTTATCCATTAGGTAGGGAAATGGGCAGACTGGGTGGGCCAAGCGGTCCTTATCTGCCATCAAATTTTATGTTTCTATGTTTTGTAAATAGGCTACAGAAGAATTTCCCAGAGGGGGAGTGGGGGTATAGACTGACCCTAAATGAATAGGGGTACCTCTCAAATCCCCTGAGATGAGAACCCACCTATCTGCACCCTCTTTTAGCACCATTTTCGGTATAAAGGAAAGCCCCTTCCTCACCAAAATTGCAGTTCCCACTTTACATGCAGAGGGATGGGAATCTGAGAAAACCGAGCCCACCCATGACCTTCTCAACTTGTCATGCTCTGTTGGAGACAACCTTGTTTCCGGCAAACAGGCTATATATCACAAGGTAAAACCCTCTGTTCTTTTAATATTCTTGCCAGCTTTATCCCATCATTGAGTCCTTTCACATTAATCGTACATATGTTCAATGAGCCCATTTTAAAAATTTTTTGATAAACCTCTCAAGATTGATTCTTATTACTTTCGTTTCATTCAGTAAGATCCCCAACTACATAAAAGACAAACTGACAAACAACAAAACATAATATAGGGAAAAAAGAAAACAATATCCAATAAGGGGCATAAATGAGAAATAGTCTCAACAGAAAACAAATAATATAGGAACAAGAACACAGTTGGTCCAAAGGACCTGAGAACAGGGGCTAAAATGTAAAAAGTGCCCTTAGGACAAAATCAATAGCCCCAAATGTGCCTCCTTATTACTAGAAAGGAGGTCATGAAGATAAGGTCTTCAAAGGTAAATGAAGAGTGCAGCACACAATGTGCCAAGGGGTTTCAGCCAACCACCGTCAGGAGAAACACACCTTCCCTTCTCGAATGGTGACCAATTTGCAGGACCTGGGCTCAACTGTCTGACCCGGATTGTGAACAATTAACAATTAAAGCCATCCAAATATTTTAACCAATCAAATCATTATTATATATCTGGGCTTAAAACGGCTACATAAACCCTATCTATTAAGGAGCGAACAAAGATTCCCAATTCCACTCCTACTAACAAAGGTATATATCTTCAGCACTCTCTCAGTAGCTTCCTGCAATCCAACTACATGAAATTATATATCAAAAAATTATTTTGAAAAATTCTCATAAATGCCCTGCAGTAAAATTAGGGTCAACCACTCTGCAGATCCTTGCAGACAAAGATTAGTTAAGAGGTGAATGGCCCATATCATTGAACTTGCCCATAAGACATATCATGGCAAAATAATAAAATTATTTGAAGCAGGGAATTAACAGTTAAATGTTCCTGGGTTGTTCAAAATAAGTTCCATTCACTCAAGTGTGTAGCGATTTTGCTGCCTGTAGCAATCAAAGTAAAACTGAGCCACCGTGGAAGGTTCGGTCCATCAATGTCCCCAATTGAAAAAGAGACTGGATCAACAAAGGTTCCCTTCCATCACAGAACAACCACGTAGGATAGTCACAGACTGGCTCAGTCCTAACCGCTTTCATGATCCAAGGCAGGGAAAAAAAAAACCCTCTCAAAAACAGAGAACTCTCAGGTAAATGCGATATCAGCAAATTTTCAGAAACGTCTTAAAATTCAGAGACATCTAAAGGTTTCAAGGAGGCAGACTGCGTGAAAGGATCCAGCGAGCCATATCTGTGTGTAGCAGGAGCAGTGAATCATGCCTTTTTCTCTGAGGGCGTCTCCCTCCCAGTGCCATGTCCCATAAGAGATTTTCTGTTTCCTGCTCTGCTTTCTCTTCACTTGTATCTGAGATAGGGATCTCCAGTTGCTCCAACTTTGGCATTGCCTGCAGTAAATTCTCATAAAGCTGTATACCTTCAGAATCTTGCAGCAATAGTTTGGCTGGATAGCGTAGATAAGCTCTAAGTCCCTTTTCTCTTAACAATTTAACAACCTGGAGGATTTTCTTTCCTTTTATCAATCAAGTCTGGTGGGAAGTCTTGGTCAAAATGCACCTTTTGCCCATCAAAGTTTAAATTTTTTTTGTCCCACGCCATGTAAAGTATTTTTTCCTTAGTAGTAAATTGTAAAAACCTAATCATTAAAGAACATGGAGGTGCCCCTGGTTAAGGTTTAGGAGTGAGGGCTCTGTGCGCTCTTTCAATATTAAATTCAAAGTTTTCTGGCAAAGAGAGTTCTTGTTGCAGCGAAGATGTAATGTATGCAATCATGTTGTCTTGCTCTTTACCTTCTGGAACTCTGAATATTCAGATATTGTTTTGTCTAGCCCTAACTTCTGCATCCTCAAGTTCATTGTGTCAGCTCCCTCTCTCTCCGGTGCAAGAAAGCCAATGACCTCCCAAACAACATGTGTTCGTTTTGAAATATTTCCATATGTGATTCTACCTCGGAGGTCCGATTCTCCAGCTTTTTAAAATCAGTCTGCAAACATGATATTTTAGAATCAGTTCTATGAAGGATGCTGAGCATTCTTTTCCATCCACCTGAGTGAAATTTGGCCTGGTTTCTGAATTGGAATCCTCATCTCCAGACATTGTTAGCGCATAGCAGTGTGAGGTTGAGGGACTAGTAGGCCGCTTTTCATTTTGCAAAGTAGAGCGCCTTTGCATCATTACAAAATCTTTCTTTTTCATTCTCCCCAAGCTGACCAGTATTGTAAGGGTCGCAGACAATACTATGGTGATTTTTAATGCTCAGATGGCTTGCAATTAGATGAATAAACAATCCAGGGTGATAGAGCAGCGAGACTAGGCTGCCATTCAGTCTGTTGCATTATCGGAAGTCACATGGATAACCTTTTGTAATGCTTACAGAATTATCTAAATATCAAGAGAATTAGATTAGAGATTTTTAAGTTATAGGGGTTTAAAACTTTACTCTGTAAATATTTGCAAAATTTTGTGAAAACTATCAAAAATGTGGATATTTGTAACTTCTCTGCGCTTGCATGCATAGACTTAACATTTGACATGCATATCTAGTCAGTGTATCCTGGTGTTTAACACAACTGGATAAACTGGTTTAGCAGTTTTACATTTGCAGAATAAAAAATAATTATTAGTAACATTTTCTCACATATTTATGGTAGCATGTACTGTAGATGAAGCATCCAGAACTGTTTTTTGTGGAATTTAACATTAACAATGCACATATCACTACTTCATTTAATAAGCTGGGCTGAGCTTTTTGTAGTCTGCTATTCTTCTCTGGGTGACAATCCCCTCCTTCTCTTTTGGCATAGCCAGCTTGACTCAGTGGAACTACTGATCCCACTGATATCCTCTTTGTTCTTTACAGTGACAAATGCCCTTAAAACATGAGTCACCTACTCCTTTGCCTATCAACCTGCCCTGTTGAAATTGCCAGAATTCTTTCTTCCAGCTGCCCAAGGCATCATGTTCCCCCACCACATCTTTTTGTGTACCTCTAAGTCCCAGACTTGCATGTACACCAGGCTCCCTGGATCATAAATTTACTGGATGTGATCCCTAAATATCTTGCATTCAGGCTGGAATTGTTGCCACTCTGTGCTTCTTTGCTCCACCCTGGGGGTCTACCATTGGTGTGCTACCCACAGTTGTCGATTTCTTGGTGAAACTGTGCATCTAACTCTGGAACCTGGTGACTCCCTACACTATCTGCCTATTATACCCATATCCTTCAATTAGAATTCCCCAGATAAGGCTGAGTAAAATTAGAAAATTCCAAACTTATGGAATTTATCATGAAATTCTACAATTTTCACAAAGACTCATGGTATTTGACTTTAAGTATATATGATATTTTGCAGCTTCTGGCAGCAAGCAATTAATAAAATTGGCACACACAGTCTCCTTGTAAGGTCTAAGTACCTGCCAAATTTAATGGTATTGTATTCTCTAGTTTTAAAGTTGAGAGGGTTTATAAATTTGTAGTTTACATTCTTGCAAAATGTAATTTTTAAATGTGAAAGTTTGACTACTTTTAATTCATTCCCATTAACTGTACTGCTCAACATAACTGTATTGTTGAAATTCCTGCACACTGAACTAACGCTGTACTTGTCTTTTGTGCTATGTAATGCAAACTGAATCAACTCTGTATTTGTCTCTTGTGTTATGTAATATCCTGGGTCGCATCCAGGGACCTCCGGGGTCTAGTGGGCTTACCCAGTCACCAAAATGTAATAAAAAAATTTAATTAATTAATTAATTAAAAGCTGCAAGTATGAACTTTTCCAGAAATGACCATGTGGTATAGTAGTTTAACTGTTTCAACTCTGGTTAAATCTGGAAATGTAGTTTTAAAATTAGAGTAAAAATAAGTGGAATTTAAATTTAGCAACATGTTTGGCAGGTTATAACTCAGTCCCATTTAAGTTCAAGTTCAAGTTTATTGCAGGAAAGACTCCATTGAGCAAACTCATTCACAAGGAGGTCCTGAGGTACATACACATACAGTTCACAATTACATAGACAAGAGATATAAAATGTAGAACAACAAAGAAATTTAAAGAGATTTAAAGCTGGAAATCTGAAACTACATATATATACAAATGTAGTGATAACCTGTACACCTGTCAAACTGGATAACATTGCAATGAATACTATCAAAACTATATAAAAATTACAGAAATCTAAATTTTGGCAAAATGTCTGGCTACCTATAACATAGCTCCCATTGAAGCTTGAGACTTAAAACATGGTGCATATAGCCATGCTTGATGCTTCTCTAAGTCCTGACATTGTGAAGAAATTTGGAAAAGAAATTTTAAAAAGATCTCAAAATAACTTAAAATTATACTTTTTTTGATGTTATTTCTTAGGAGCTCGGCTACCCCCCACTCCTGCCGTTCTCCGGCGCCATCCCAGACATGAGACCCCTCCCTTCAGCACCCGTGACTTACCCTTCACAGCAGAGGCGGTGGGGGCGACTCAGCCACCACGAGCAGGGGTCCATGCCGGGGAGAAGTCTCCGGGGGCCTTAGCAGGGAGCGGCGTCGTGCTGCCAGGCTCCATTTTTCCCAATTTTTCTCCCGGCGGGCATGGCGTGCAATGACGCCAGTGACTGAGTGCGTGCACACTCCCGTGTGTGCACCAGTCAAGCGTCTGCCATGTCCTGCCTCCCCCCTGTCTCTGCGGCTGCGTGCTGTCAACCCCCAGCCTCCGCTAGGGGTCAGGCAAGCACCAGCCACCCGAATCCCCCCACCCCGGAGATGGAGAGCAGTCCTCTGGATGCTCAATCCATCTCCTCCCCGCCGACCCCCGACAACCCGTGCTCGTTCCTGAACATGGGTCTCCGGTGTGGCGCGAGGTGTAGCGACCGGCGCCTCAACCCTCAGCGCCACCGGGCCGGCCTAAAATTATACTTTGATTAAATGTTTGTCCACCAATTACTCCACACAATTTCAAAATACAGCTCTGATATTTTGGACTCATTTGTACACCTTTGGGTACTGTGTATGTTCCACAGGTAGTGTTATTTAGATGCATACTGTTAAAATTATAGCAAAATAAGTGAAATTTAAAATTTTGCAATATTTTCACAAAAATTCATGAAGTTCCACAGAATTGGAATGGTCATTCCATGAGCATTTTGTGGTTGGAGATTTATATTCCACACAGCTGTAGTACCTGGACTGAACATACTGTGCAGTATTGACCAACACCCCAGCCTAGGGTGTAATGGGGCTGTGCAGTTGGTACCTGGATTGAACATATTGTACTCCAACTAACAACACACCAGAATGGTGTGTGGGGGCACTGTGCAGTGATAGATAGCTGAACTTAACATACTGCACCCCATCTAACAACACCTCAGCCTGGTGTGTAGAGGGGTTATGCAGTTAGAGGTACCTGGACTGAACATACTGTACTGTACTCCAATTAACAACACCCCAGCATGGTGTATATGTGTGTGTGTGTGTGTGTGTGTGAGAGGGGCTGTGCATTTATAGGTATTTGCACTAAATATACTATACTCCATCTACCAACACCCTAGCCTGGTATGTAGAGGGGCTGTGCAGTTAGAATTACCAGGACTGAACACACTGTACTTCTTGCAACAACACTCCAACATGATATGTAGGGGGCTGTGCAGTTAGAGGTATCTGAAATTAACACACGGTACTCCATCTAACAACACCCAGCCTGTTATGTAGGGGGGCTGTGCAGTTAGCAGATTCTGAAGTGAATATACTGTAGTCCATCTATCAACACCCCAGCCTGGTGTGAAGAGGGGCTATGCTGTTAGAGGTACAGTATCTGAACTGAACATACTGTACTCCATCTCCCAGCACTACAGCATGGTGTGAGGGTGAGGGTAGGGATGGAGGGCTGTGCAATTAGAGTTATCTTAACTGAACATACTGTACTCTATCAACCAACAACCCAGCATGGTGTGTAGTAGGACTGTGCAGTTAGAGGTATCTGAACTGAACATACTGCACTCCATCTAGGCAAGACAAGGCATTTTTTATTTATAATGCACTTATTTCCAAAGGCACAGGGTGCTGTACATAATTTAACAGATTAAAAACATACATAGCACATAAAATAAAACAAATGCTCGAGGCGCAGTACATAATTTAACAGATTAAAAACGTACACAGCTGCAAAGTTGATAAAACATAACAAGAATAAATACATCACAGCCAATAAAATACTTAAACTGTTTTTCATTTGATACTAGCTAGTTGGGGAAAGCTTGCTCAGATAAGTATGATTTTGAGTGATTTTATAAAGACCTCCTCCATGCCAACAGAGCGAATACTCCTCAGGAGAGTTTCACAGCACTGGAGCTGCTACTTCAAAGGCTCTGTCCACAGACTGCCTGAAGTGGGAAGAGGGGACAGCAAGTAAACTGGCATCAGTGGAGTGGAGGGATCAGGCTGGGAGGTAAGAACCAACAAATCTTTCAAGTAGTCAGGTTCCAGACCATGCAGGGCCTTATAGGTTAACAACCATATCTTAAAGGTTATGTGCCATTGCAAAGGCAGCCAATGCAACATATGAGGCACCAGCATGATGTGATCCCTCCAAGAAGCTCCTGACACCAGCCGAGCTGCAGCTTTCTGCACCAGCTGTAGGCATCTCATTAAACCTCCAGATTGCCCTAAGTACAGAGCATTACAGTAGTCAGACCTAGAGGTAGCAAAAGCATGAGTGATGCTCACTAGGAGTCAGATGGAGTTTAATCCTAGTGATATTTGAAGATGGTAGAAACCAGATAGGACCACTGACAACACCTGCTGGTCTAGTGTCAGCCTGCAGCCCAAAATGACCCCAAGACTCTTAACTGCATGAAAAGCAACAAGAGACTGGCCACCAAAAAACAGGAAGGGCTACCGCATCTCCCATCACTGCTGCACCCCATTGACCCAGCTCCATCGACATGCTCTCTGTCTTCCCTTAGTTGAGACATATCTACTTTGAGACCATCCAGTTGATTATCCAGAAGAGGTAATCTTGTTGAAGACAGTGGGTAGCTTTAAGAGAGGCTGGGATAGGCATAGAGGGAAGGTAAGGGTCATAGGTAGGGAGGATGGGAGGAGTGGGGAGGGAGGGCAGGGATATTAGCTCAAGCTATTGGCCCTGCAACATGAGCAGACTTGACAGACCAAATGGTCTTCTTCTGCTGGCTTCTTCGTATGTTCATATTATCTCAGCAAAACATCACCCCAGCATCAAAATCGCATGGTCCCTGATGGGAAAGCAAGACAGAAACATCTCAGTATCATCTGCATAGAAATGAAACTCAGCATCGTACCATCTAATTATCTTTCCCAAGGACAATATGTACACAGAAAACAACACAGAGACAAGGTTCAAGCCTTGGTGAACCCCACAGGAGAGCACAAAAGCCCTAGAGATGAAATTACTTAGGGCAACCTGCTGCATTCTCCCAGTTATGCAGGACTTGGACCATTGCAACAGAGTGCCTGTGAGACCCACATAGTTCCTCAGCCGATCCAACAGCACCTCATGGTCAACTGTGTCAATTGCCAACGTGAGATCAAAAAGGACCAAAATGGAACAAAGTCCTCAATCCCTCGCCAGGAGAAGAGCATGCATCGCCTCAACAAGTGCAGTCTCAGTACTGTGGTGAGACTGAAAGCCTGACTGGAGAGGTTCATAGATGTTATAATTCTCCAGGTGATCTACAAGTTGGTCATACCCAACCTTCTCAATAATCTTCCCCAAAAAGGGAAGGTTCTAAACAGGTTTGTAATTCACCAGAACATCAGGATCCAGGAATGACTTTTGTAGGAGGAGTTTAACCATCACCTTTTTCAAAGCAGATGGAAGCACACCATCCATCAAGGAACCACAGACAATCCTGGCAGTCACCAGACCCAGGAATTCACTGCAGCTCAAAAGCAACAAGGTTTGTCCTTGGTCCAGTTACAACAGGTGGGACACAAACTAAAGATCACCCGAAGCACCTCATTCTCAAAAACTGGACAAAACTCACTCCAGGTAGACAGATCTACATAAGCAAAAGGTAGACCACAGCTTGCCCATGACAGGCCACTTGAAGAGATACCAGACCTAAATGAGGACACCTTGTTAGAGAAGACTACCAAACTTCTTGCACTTATCTGCTGAAAAGGCTCTAATGGATCGCAGACAGGAAGGATTTAACAACCTGTCAATGGTACAAAAGAAATGAGCTGGCTGATTTTTCCCCTGCAGCAATCAACCTTGACATTGACTGGATCTTGACAGGAACTCTGCCTTTTTTATGTCAGTTGTCCATAAATACTCATCTTAATGAGTTTCTAATGCCAATCTGTCCTCCTCAGACCATGACCTTCTCCAGGAATGCTCCAGCTTCTGTCCCATAGTCTTCAACCAACAGAGCTCATTACAGTACCAAGGTGAATTGTGGTGGAATGTCAACTGACAAATGCAGTAAGGTTCAGAAGCCAAAACCAACAGTGTTGCTCCCACTCAACTTCACTCCAACCAGGGTGCTATGACTTTAGGAGTGTGCGGTATCAGGAACTCAAAGCACTTCTAAATTACATCCACCTGCAACACCTGCTGTAGGGGATGCTTTCATACTGGCACTTCCCAAAAACATTAGGAGATTTAATCACTGTCCTTCCTGATTATTTAAATCCTTATACAGATTCTGCACACAGAGTAAGGTGTCGGGGAGTCTAAGGCAGCCACAAGAACCATATTATGGCGCTCCATGGCCTTCAAAGCACACAGGGCACAAGCAAGCATCATATCTTAGATGTCTAGTACCTACTGGAGTTAACTCCAAATCATATTTCAGATGCTCTACCAACACCCCAGCCTGGAGTGTAGAGGGGCTGTGCAGTTAGAGATACCAGGACTGAACATACTGTACTCCTTCTAACAACACTCCAATATGGTATGTAGAGGGGCTGTGCAGTTAGAGGTATCTGAAATGAATATACTGTACTCCATGTAACAGCATTCCAGCATGGTGTGTGTGTGGTGGAAAGTGCAGTTATTGGACTCTAAACTGAACATATTGCACCTCATCTAACAACACCCCAGCCTGGTGGTGGTGGGGGGGGGGAAGGTTGTGCATTTAGAAGTATCTGTACTGAGCATACTGTACTCCAACTAACAACACCCCAGCTTGGTACCTAGGAGGGCTGTGCAGTTAGAGGTATCAAACCCAACACACCACTGCACTAAACATACTGTACTCCATCTACAAACACCCCAGCCTGGTGTGTAGGGGACTATGCAGTTAGAGGCACCTGAACTGAACATACTGCACTTCATCTAATAACATCCCAGCCTGGTGTGTAGGGGGGCTGTAACATTTGTAGGGGCCTTGTCATACATTTTACCATCAATGATCATTCCTGTATGGTGTGCAGTGGGTACTGTGCTGGTAGGGGTACTTTGACCGAGCATACTGCACTCCATTTAACAACATCCCAGTCTAGTGTGTGCTGGGTACTATAACGTTATAGGTGCCTGGCCATACTCCTTTAGTGAGCATGCCTGTATAGTGTGTACGGGGTTGTGCTCTGTTATATAGTAGGTGCTGGACATACTCCATGTTCCAGCTGATCAGCATAGTGTGCGTGTGTGGGTTATTAAACAGTTTTCTACAAACAGCTTTTGCCGAGAGCCTATGACAGTGACAGATTTCCAGATTAGTGAAGATTTCTCATCCAGTGTGAAACAGTGATTAAAAGTCTAACACATAGCGAGAGCCTGAAGGAGTGCTTTCAGTGCCATTGGCATTTAAACCATTCTAATAAATGTAATGCCTCATTCTTTACGCTAGCTATCTTCACCTTCCCATCTGAAGTAATGATACTAACACAGCAAAAATATTTATGTTGGAAAACAGGATGGTTGAGGGGTCTATCATGATTTATACCAACAATAAGATGTGAAACAAGATTCCTCTATGTATTTTAAATTCAGAAAAATTGATGTCAGATAATTAACTGATTCTTTTTAGACTAAAGTAGGTCTGGATTTATCTTGTGAATTTGTCTGTCTTAAAAAAACACATAAAACTTCACTGGCTTCTATCTGAACTCTTTAACAAGATTTACATTCAGGTACTGAACATTATTACCACCATTGATTTGTTTTTATTTGATTTATTTTTATTTGTGTAAACTCTGGCAAGTCCATGGTCTTATTAGTCCATTTACATGGTTGACCAGACACAATAAAACATACAAGACTAATAAAAAAGCAAACAAGGCATATCAAGTGTATTTGCATTTGGAGTTAGTAAAAAGATGCATTTTAAAGACCCATCTAAATATGCCTAGCATCAGTACACAACAGAGAGACTGGGATTAAGAATTAAAATGCTTAAGGTAATCGGAAAAATCAATGAACACAGACCATTGGTTGTTTTTTTTTTGTTTGTTTGTTTTTAGCTTTTTTTTTTCACCAGGAAAGGAGCACTAGACAATTCTGCCTATGTTTAGCCTCATCCCAGGGGAGGGGGATACAGATGGATGCCAACTGACATTAAACTAGATTAGGCTGTTGGTGATGGTTTGCAACAAAGAAATAGAAAACAGGCTTTGTGAGGCAGCTCTAGTAATGAAAGATTGTACTGAATCTGAAACATTTTATGGAAGGATTTTATCCTGCCCATTAAATCCAAAAGTGGCAATTCAGATCCCATGGTGAGAGGATGGGGTGTTTTAGTTTGCCTCCCACATGTCTGAGTAAAGATGTGATTTACTTAGCTTTGTCTCTCTGTACCTGAACATCTCTGCTTCCCTGAACCAAATGAGCATACTGTAGGGGAGAAAAAGTCCTGTATGATACCAATTTCCCCAAGTTTACATAGTTGTGGAGTGATCTCACACTACATTACAGATGAGTGAACCTTCTCAGGTTCTGTCTACTGAGGTCAGTGGTCCCACATTGCTCCTCCCCTGCTGGGGATAACTGGCATAGTCTTGAAGAGTACTCTTCAACTGGTTCCCCATGAAAAATTTAATTCTAGAAATGCTGAACTCTGGTTATAATCAGTGTTCCTTTATTTTTCATATTTTTTAATAGTTTTTATTAATTTTATTCTACTACATACAGGATAATACATACAAAGACAATACATACATTTTGGTCAGCCATTTGAGTTCTTGTGCAGTTCTTTACATTGATTGCCAGAGGTATAGAAGCATCTGATGGTACAATCTTGTAACAAGCGTTATACACTAGAAGGTGAGTGTAATGATAGCAATCATTCTGTACAAGTGGTAGCTATTGTTGTTTGTAGTTGATTAGTGGAAGGCTGGTTAACTCAGGAGCAGAAGAGTCTTGAGAGTGTCCCATCTTTTGTGGTACAGTCGGCGCCACTTATATCGACCTCAGCTAATTCAGGCAGCCATTTTTTACTGGCAAATTCTTAAAACTGTGGAAGCCTGTTCCTCTTGGAGCAGATCATCTTTTCTATTCTAAGGGCTTCCATGATGGCATTCCACCATTCCCTATAGGTGGGAATGGTGGTGTCAAACCAATGTCTTAGTATTGTTTTTTTGGTGATGGCAGAGATAAGAGAGAGATGGTATTTCTGTACTCCAGTAAACGTGTCCATGTTGAGACCCAATAGACAAATCTGAGGGCTAAAGACAGTTTCTAGCCCAAGGAGTGGATCTTGTTGTGTGATTACATTGTTCCAAAGTGGATGTGCCTTTCAGCAGTCCCATAGTATGTGTTTGAGGTTCCCTGTGGCTTGTTGACACTATATACAAAGTGGTGATTGTAAGTGTCCCCTTTGTAGAGTTTATTAGGTGTGTGATATAGGTTATGAGCTATTTTGAATTGCATTAGTCTGAGCCCATCATGTTAAGTGTATTTGTACAAGCTGGTCCACATGGAGGTTCTAATATTTAGGTCTCCAATTTTGGGAAACACTGTTTTCCAGTAGGTGTAGGAATCTTGGTCTATGGATGTAGATGCTGCAAGTAGTGTTTTATAAATTAAAGCAGTGTGATGCCACTGTGTGGCTAGTAGTTTTAACTCTCCATATAGGTGGGTTCTGGAAAGTCCTTGGTCTGGGTCCAAGGGTAGTTGTTATTGCAAGTCTGATGTGTAGAAAGGTGAAAGGGGGTATTTTTATATCGGAGTAGGCTTCAGTGAGAAAGTTATAGGGGATAAAGGAATCCACTTGTATGACCTGGTCCAGTGTAGACAGAGGGAGCATGTCCAGGAGCCTTTTAGGGGTGGGTTTATTCTAAATTTTAAAATTTGGGTTGTCATGGATGAGTTGGTCTAGTAGGAATAGGGGATTAGTTTTAAGTAGCATGTGCAGTTATTTACTGACAGGGAAGGAGATATTGATTGGGGTGTCCATAAGGGAAACAGGGAGTTTGGCATGTGGTACTTTGTGTGTGTAAGGGCGTTAATGTTGATTGAGGCTTGGTGGCACAAATCAGTTTTGATGTGTAGCCACTATGGGAGGTATGGTGAGGGACCTCCATTTTAAGAAGTTTCCAGTGTGGAGGGCGAGTTAGTAGATGTAGAAGTCTGGGAGTTCCACCCTGTGTTTTAAACAGGATAAGCTTTTGGCATGTTCTATGCGGGGTTTATTGTTCCAGAGCAATAGTTCTCAGACTTTGTCACAGTGAGCCTCCCCAGATCCAAGGAAAAGATTTTGAGCCTCCCCAAAAATTGAAATAATCTTGGGCCTCCCCAAAGAAAAATAATGTACTGTACTTTGCGCAGTACACCATGAATAAATTGAAACCCCTTTGAGTACCTAGCTCAAATTCAGTTATTTGTCTTATACTGAGTTGGAACTTTTGAAAAAGAGCTCCTGTGCTAAATAAACAAATATTATTATTATTATTCAGCCTATTGTAACCCCCCCCCCACAGGCCAACCTACTTGTTCTGCTATTTTCATTCTTGAACCATTGTTACCCGTTGTTGCAGTACCTTCATGTGTCAGACTACTTCCTCCATTTCTTCTCTATATGAAATAACCTTCCTACATACTTTGCCTCTCCCCTTCCTTCTGTGCTCCTAAGTAACATCTCGAGGATCACTTTGCTCCTGCTATTGCTCTTAACACGTCTATGCCCAACCCTTGTATTTGGGCTGTTCTGCCATCAATTACCACCACTCATTATTAATTTATTGTTCATATATATTTATTTGCACTATTGCTCCTTGTATATTTCTTGATTGTTTTGCAGTTACCTTTTGAAAATTTTCACTCCCTATCCTTCCCCCGTGTACACCTGAAATGAGCCTTGGCTCATTCACCTTCCCTTGTCACCAATTAGCAAATAAATACATAAAATTCACCTACTATTATTATTCTCTTTCAATTTGCTTCATCTCTTCACACAAAATATATCAAACCCAACATTTAAATACAGTACTTTTTCAAACTTGCTTGAGCCTCCCCTGGAACAGGTTGGGGCCTCCCCAGGGAGGCTGGCCTCACCATTTGAGAACCGCTGTTCCAGAGGAATGCTTTCAGCGCTGTTTTCAGTTTGGTGAAACATTGTATTGGTATGCATACACACATATCATCCCAAGAAGGTAAAGGAATCTCTGCAAAATATTCATTTTACTGATATTGATTCTGGCCCATAGGGTCAGGAAAAGTGTAGTCCATTGTTTAAGATCTTGTTTTATGATTGTGAGAAGGATTCTATGTTAAGCTGGATCATTTTTATGTGGCTGAGGGCTATTTGAATACGTAAGTATTGGAGTCTGTCTGTGGCCTATGCAGCCCCCCCTCCACACACACACACACTTTGCAGGAGATCTGATTTTGTTGCCCAGTAATTGAGAGGCATGATGGCTTTTCCCAGATTAATTTTATATCCCGATAGTTGTCCTTTTTCTTGCAATAGGTTGATGGCCGCTAGAATGGATTGTGTTGGTTCTTCCAGGTGTAGGAGTATATTGTCCACGTACGTGGATATTTTGTATCTGTTTTTTCCAACTTGGATACCCTAAATTTTATCACATACAGTAACCCCTCACTATAATAAATGGTTTGGGGGCCATAACCTACTTTTGTTATAGCTCCCAATTCGTTACAGCGAGGGATGCTGAAATACACAATATTGTACCGTACTATTTTGCTGTTGCCTCTCCCTCAAACAGTAACCACCCATTTCAAAAATTCAATAAATAAAATAATGTATTAAATAAATATTGTGGAGTTGTACCTATGGGCACAAACACAGATCTTGTGTGGTCACGGCCAGCGAGAGCAGGAGTACCTGCTGGATGGAAGTGCCCTGCAAGGAGACTGCTGCATTGATGGAGGAGCTGTAATTAAGTCTCACTCTTGCTACTGTCCTCTCCCCTTCCCTCCCCAAGACTGATTTTGTTTTCCTCTCATTCTTTAAAAGACTAATAATTTATTAAATACATGCATCCATGTAAAGTGCTGTGAAAATGCTAGGATGGCAGCTCAGACCTCATACTGAACCTTTTTTTTCTGCTTTCCAAGTCAAATTGTGCCAGACCTTCCACTTGCTTTGTAAACATGTCCCACCCTCCCAACTCAGAGACCGATAGTGTTCAGCATGATACAGTACTGTATTTATTTTATGCATAGTATGTTCTGTTCTGTTTGTACTGTGCATAAAATAAATATCATACTGAACAAAATTGGTCTACGTCTCTGAATTGGGAGGATGATGCATGTTCACAAAGCAGCTGAAACACTGGGAGCCACCAAAGCCATTTGTTATACTACAGTTTTCTGTATAACGGGGTTCACTATAGTGAAGTGTTACTGTAGTAGGAGACTTCTTGTCAGGGGTTCTAGATAGAGGTTGAAGAGGTAGGGGGAGAGGGGGCAGCCTTGACGCATTCCTCTGTGAAGGTAAAAGAGCCTGGAATTGGTGCCATTTCATCTAATGAATGCTGAAGGGTCTGTGTGAATTAATTTGATCCAGTCTAAAATTTTGTGGAAAGCTGAATTGTTGGAGTGTTTTGTATAGGAAAGACCATGAGAATCTATCAAAGGCTTTATCTGCATCCAGGGACATTAGCACGGCTGGGTGTTTAGAGTCCCTGGATGCCGCTATGAAGTGGTAAAACTTACGCATATGAGCAAAAGATAGGCATTCCTGCATAAAGCCCATCTGCTCAGGGCCTATTAGTGATCCCCAGACCAAGGTCACTCTTCCTGCTACAGTAATATTTGCATCAGAATTTTGTTATCAGTGTTGAGGAGAGATATTGGATGGTAATTTTCCATTAGTTCAGGGTTCTTGCCTGGCTTGCGATTGGGAATTAGAATGATCACTGTTTGCTGTAGAGAGGGGGGAAAGATGGTGTTCCCTGTGGGCAGTATTTAATAGTGTGGCTAAGGGTTCACTAAGGGTCGAGTTAAGGACTTTGTAGATATTGGTGGAAAAGCCATCAGGGCCTGGTGCTTTATTGAGTGGCAGGTCTGCGATGGCCTTTTGGATTTCCTCCTGTGTAATGGAGGTTGCCAATTCAGCCCCTGCTTCCTGTGGAAGTTTTGGCATGTTTGCCACCTCTAAGAATTGTGTGATTTTGTCCTCTGGAGTAAGTGGATCTGCTGAGTATAAGGTCTGAAAATACTCTGCAAAAGCAGTGGCTATGTCTTTGGTGTTTGTGAGTAGGTTGCTGTTGCCCAATTTCCAGATACCCCTAGGCATCGTGAGTGACTCTTGCTGTTTTATTCGGATGGCTAATAATTTCCTTGCTTTTTCCCTCTGGTCAGTGTAAGTAGCCTTTGCCTGAAAGACCATGTTTTCCACTTGTTCTCTAACAATTTCCTCATATTTTGCTTTTAGGGAGTTGAGGAGTAGCCAGTCAAGCTCGGGGAGGCTTTATTAATGCTATGCTTCTTAGTCCTTACTTCCTGGAGCAATTATGTGACTTTGTGGTCGCTCTTCCTTTTCCTTATGGTAGTCACCCATATTAGCTTCCCTGTAAGGGTACATTTAAAGGCTTCCCAAATGTGATTAAAGTCTACTGCCGGACAGTGTTTTCCTTAAAAAAGTTTTCTGCGATATATTTAATCTTTTCATGTGTTTTGACGTCTTTGAGCAGATGGATGTTGAGTCGCCATATTTTGTCTTTAACGTTATGGTTAGAGGGGGAGAAGGAAAAGAGAACTGGGGCATGGTCTGATATAACTTTGGTTAGAATTTCACATTCTACTGTCCCTGTGAGAATACTGGAACTGGTTAAAAAGTAGTCAAGGCGGGAGGCTGAGTTGTGTACTGGGGAGATGAAAGTGTAGCTAGTGTCCCCAAGGTATAGGACCCTCCAAGACTTGATTAGTCCGAGAGAGTTCTGCAGCTCTCTGAGGGCACGTTGATTTGGAGAAAGTCCTTTCTTCTGGTTTGTTTACCTGTCCAAAGTAGTGTCTTGCACAGTATTCCAGTCTCCTGCTAATATTGTTGGCATGGATTGGTGTTTGGAAAGTTCTGCCAATAAAGAGGTGAACACTTGTGGTTCTTCCTTATCTGACCCATACATAGAGGCTAATATAAGTTATGTTGTGTCTAGTATCCAATGCAAAATGAGAAATCTTCCATGTGGGTCCATGCTTTGGCTTATTAGTTGGAATGGGGTGTTGCAGTGAATTAAAATCACTAACCCTGCCTTTTTATTATTTACTGTGGACGTATACATTTGGCCTATCCATGCTCTGTGCTATAGATTAGCCTGGGATGGAGTGGTATGCAGTTTCTTGTAGGAAAGCAATATTAGTGCCTGTCCTTCTCAAGTGTCTTAAGATTTGAAATCTTTTCTCTTTTCTCTGGGCCTCTTTGATGTTCCATGTGATTAAGCTGTATTTGTTTTTATTCATTTTGAAGGTATTGTTGGCATGTGGATGTGGTAGTGGGTCCTGAGGGTTGTTATTGAGTGTATATGTTTAAGCAATATTGCTTTTGTGTTGTCAATATTGGGCCCAACAAGACAGGAATCATTCAGAGAAAAATCTCTTCTGCTCCTAATGAGACCAACCTTGTCACTCGTTTGAACCTTCACTGGACATTGGGGCTGACCTAGTGATACAGTCATTTGTGAGGAATACATATAGGAACTACAATAAATAGTAAATGTAACACTACTCCAAGCATGCTCTAAACTATTACATATATACGAGAGAATATGGAGGTGGGGTCTGCTGGAGCTGTCCCCTAGACCATGTATAGGCTGGGGTTTGGGAGGGCAAGGGCAAGACCCTGTTCCCTAGATCCATGAGGGGCTCTCCTGTGCATAGCCCTCTGCCCGTGATTGATTTCTATACTTGTTTCCTTAATCAAACCATCTAAACAAGTCTTATGCAGGTTAATAAATTGCCAGTCAGTTTATCTTTACCAATTGATAGACTCAAATTCTGCTTGGATTGTATAGGGCCTTCCTGGCTAATGCCCTTATATGCTGCCAAGACCGTTGTTAATGCTAGCTGTTTTATCCTTATGACATTCACGTTTGCTGCTCTTTTGCCCCGATACCTAAAGTTGTATTAGTTGTGTATTCTCTAGTAAACATTATTGGACTGAGGAGAGAAGAGGACAGAGAGGAACAGAGGAAAAAATCACCCTCAAATTGTATTTCCTCTATAGTCTTGATCAACTGTTGTGTCATAAAACCCCAAGGTGATCCCACTGTGCTGGTGCATATTCATGTGCATTCTGCTGTTCAGCTACCCCTATTGTGTTTTATCCCTGTAAAATACAATGTCAGCAGTGTGCTAGGCATTTCCATGTTGATATGCTCTCCCCTCTCTTGGGTTTGTAACCTCTGGCATACACTTGTCACCAGCCATCTATTAGTCAGCTTTGTTTTTTCTATTTTTTCCCCTCCCCTCACTCCTCCTCCTCCTCTTCCTCAGTTCCCCGTCCCTGCATCCTTCCCTTCCCCTCCCTCTTTTCCTTCTCTTTCCTTCTTTTTTTTTCCATGTTTTGTTGAGCCAAACGTGTGCATAGTCGGATGGTTGACAAAGGCATAACCTTTCTAATTAGAGACCCCACTACCTGCAAAAATCAACAAGACATGTTTGATCTCATGCCTGCCTGATGAGTCCCATAATCTCTTTGTTTATTAGTACTCACAGAACTACTGGTATCTGTTTGAGTGGAGAGACCGTCCCTGTATTTGAAGAGGGTTCAATCAGTCCATGACCAAGCTGTGGCAGGTTCTTGCCTCTCTGGCATTGTATGAGCATGATGTTGTCTAATAATGTTGCAGTCGAGCGTGGGCATCAGGCACTCCATTTCAATTATTTGTCTCTGGGCATCTTCCCAAGTCCCTGTCAAGTGTCCTTTATTGCTTAAGTTTGTTGGTGTCAGATCTGTTTTAGTGACAGTCATCTGTCTCTTGAATTGTAGTGTATGGATGCAAGGTGGGCAGTTTGGTTATGTGATGGATCAGCATATTCTTGCTAAGTTCATCTCCTGTGTGATACTGTCAGATTGCCCACCCTCTTCAGATGAGTGTGGTGCAGCTCTGGTGGTGCCGTGATATCCTATCCCTTGTCTAAGACTGGTGTGTCTGTTGTCGGTGGTGTGGGATGCTGATGGTAGTGATGTCCACATTGTTCTCTCCCTTCTATTTCTTTGGATTTGTGGTGACATATAACATTGGCTTTCCTTTATGTGATGGCTGTATAATATCTGCTTGTAAGGTTTGTGCACTGGATGATCCAGGGGAGGTGTGGAGAGCCTTATATTTTGCAATGTCTGTAGACATTGTTACTATTGCTGAACTGCTTCCTTCTATCTCTAGTGATGACTCTATTTGTTTAAGGCAGGGTGCTCTGTGTATGTGAATCTGATCTCATTTTACCTCTTTCTTCAGGGGGTGGAAGGCTGCAGTATCCCATAGATAAATTATTTTTATTGTTTGGCTGTTTGCTCACTATTTGTTGCTGTCTGGGGTTGGAGTCACAATCTGGGTTACCGGTGTTGTGGGACATCAGGTGGTTCTATGTTTGGGTTTTCACTTGCTGTTCTTTGTGTTGATGTTCTAACTCTGTCTTGTTCCCTTGTGGCTGTTCCATTTACTTAGTGTGGGTTGTCCCTTCCTAGGCAATAATTGTAAGCAGTCTTTATTTGTTAATCTTTCTCTTTAAAGGCATCAGTGTTCTTGTGGTATGTGGGTGACTATTTATTTGAGCAGTGTCTCTGCTCGCATCTTGTAATGTCATTAGTCATACTCTTTCTTGTAGCTATGTATGCGGTATGCAGGGAATGTCCTATTTCTCTGCTGTGACTGCCCCTGTCAGTGTTTGATTGAGTTACGATTACTTATTTGATGTACAGTAGTTTGTGGCTGAAATGGGTCAGTCTTTTCAGGGTTGTATTAAATTAATCAATGCTAAAATTAAGAGCCAAATATTACATGGAGCGGAAATATGGGGATTAGAATCTAAGGGATCAATGGAAAAAACAATAAACATGTACTACAAGAAACTGCTGGGACTCCCACAGGGAGAACCATCAGCTCTAGTAAGAGCCGAATTACGGCAACTCCCTCTGGAATGCCTCATTCAGGAAAGAATGGTCAGTTATTACCTCAAAGCATATGCCATGGTGAAAAAAAAGATTACCTAATGTGTATAGGAGAAATAATAAAATATCTAGATCTCCAGATAATCTTTCCAAGCTTGTCAGTGAATTAAAAACATTGTGAAATCACATGGACTGTTATACTGCTTTGCTAAAATATTTCTTAGACCTTATAATGAGATCCAGGATCCAATCAAGGATAGTTTATGCTCAGTTTTTAAACAAACAAAGTTAAGTACAAGTAAACAATTTAAGATCAGTAAGTGGTTAACACAAAATAAAAGATATAGTAGACTCAAACCTTACTTAAACTTTATAAAAAAAACCAAAAACCCACAGCAAAAGAAAATCCTTACAAAATGTTGTTTTGAATACCATAATAGCAACCAATTGAGGTATATGTTTAATAAAAACCCATCAAAGCCATTATGCAAGTGTCAAAAATGGAAGGATGACATAGTACATCTATTAATCTTATACTCCCTGTATAACAAATTTAGATAAAATACTTTTAGGAAATATTTTGGCTGAATTAGAACTGGAACCTTATCACCCGGCCATTCACCTTCTTAAATCTACTTCACTGGAGGTCTTGGAATCAGTAATATCCCTTATTAATATAATTGACAGGAAAAAAAACTACATATCAAGGAAGAATTACAAAAAGAATAGAATACCTTACACAAATATTTCATTGTCACTATAATCTCTGTGATGTGCCCTAGAATTATATATGTATGAATTAAGGAAATGTCTTGCACTACACAATGCAAATATTTTGTGCAAAACTTTAGATTGTAACTGTATTTACTGTAATGTAATTTAGGATTATAGGTGTAAAAATCAAGGAAATGTCCTATTTTTGTGGAACACATTTTAAGGCCTGAAGACCAGAAGCTAATTAACAGCTATACATGTTTCATATGTATTTTGAATGTGGATGTATTTCAGCCTTGCTGGCCTCTTGTGGCAGCTCTTGCCATACCAGAAGCTCTACCTCTCTTTCCTTCTCTGTCCCCCACAGTCGAACCTCTCAAGGGCAATGCTTTTTCACAGCTAGAGCCCCTGTGTCCTCCTAATGCTACTAACAACACTTCTCTGAGCTCCTTCAAGCGAGATCTTTGCCAACACCTCGTTACTATTGCCTCCTGTGACTACTGACCCTAGCGATGCTGTCACAAATTCTACCCACATGCCAACAATCTACATGTCCACCCACCCCTTCACCCTTCTCATCCTTTGGACCCCTCTCACTCCCCCTTTACCTTGTCTTTCTCAACATTCCCCTGCAATAGCTTTCTCATCTCCTCTGCCTCTACTCCAGTTTTCTACTTAGTCTCCTTTTCCAATTAACCTAATTATTCCCTGTTTTATCTTGACTAAGTAGCCTTAGCTCCCTGTGCTTGACAAAGGCTCTGGCTGCTAAAGTTGTCATAGTCTCATTGTATGTATATTGCCTCTATGTTATCTCATTCTTTGTACACTGCCGCTATGTTGTATCTCAGTGTCTGATGTGGAACCTTTGTAAAAGAGCCTTGACTCAAAGGTGTTATCTGAAATCTAAATAAAAAAAAAAATGTGTATGATTTTCATTGATAAAGACATAATTTGTCAAACAATAAACTCAGCTTGAACAGTCTTTTCAGGAAAAAGGGAAGGGAGTACAATAGATAAGCAGATAAGTGGGTTATTGCACTTATGCGTGCAGTGAAACATGTGAAATATGTCACAAAAACACGTTTTTATTGTGTCCAAATAGTAGAGAATGGAAAGTATCCTGCTGCCTACCAAAGTAGTACTTCCCAAAAAAAAGTTCCATTGCACTCTGTGCACCCAGATTGATTGAGAGAGAGAGAGAGAGAGAGAGGAGAATTTTATTTTGCATGTCCCGGACTCCCGATATCTCTGCTTCACCGGACATACAGTCCCCGATGATGAACAGAGACAGAGACAGACATAAGCAGGTGTGTTTTGCATCTCCCCTGTCACTCTCTGTCTGTCTCTCTTTTCCGCTGTTGGAGCTAGACTGTGTGAAAAGCATGGGTGACTGCAGAAGTACTGGAAAGTACAGAGCACTGCGTAGGACACTGTCTCGTTTGGCTGCACATTTAGGAGGGAGCAGTGTGTCTCGTTGGGGGGGGCAAATTGCGTTCCTGTGTGTGTGTGTGTGTGTGTCTGTGTGTGTGTGTGTGTCTGTCTCTCTCTCTCTCAGGCTCTGCACTGTGCTGTGAAGTTGTTTGTTTATTGTTTATTGAATAGAATCAGAATTACAATCCTCTGAGTCATAGACTCGTTTGCAAAGGCTCCACGTCCAGTCAAAGTAAGAGTACAGAGTAAAAATGCACGAAAGGAAATATATATATACAGGTATCACAGATATACAATTATATTGGAATAATACAAAGTTGTTCACCACTGAAGAGAGAGACAAAGGTTGCCTACATTTCCCGGTCTGTCTGTCATACCAACATGAGATGCCACGATGAGTATTGCTGGTGCCTCCCCCCTACCAAACACACACAGCACTCTCCTAAACAGAGAGACAGAGCCTCCTGGGGAAACGCTGCTCCTGGTGTCCTTCTTGCACTCTTTCTGTCTCTCTCTCTCCATTTCTCCATAACCCCGTGCTGCATACTTTACTAATGGTACTGCTCAGGTGACTGTGACACGTTGGGGACAAAACGAGGACTGCAGTATTTCTCACCACTTCTGCACTACAGCACCTGCTTAGCTACTCACTATTTGTGCTTGGGGCCATATAGAGGAGTGCCATATATGTCACCACTTCAAGTGTTATGTTGGGGACAGAACAGGCTCTGCAGTATTTGACATCACTTCTGAAGTACAGGTCCAGTGTGTGTGTGTGTGTATGTGTATGGGGTCGAGGACTGGCACTGGCGAATGCACATCAGCTTGTTACTCACTGCTCCCTGTAGCCAACAGCACAACTGCTCACTACCTTGCACTGTGTCTGCCTGCCAGAATGCTGTCTCCTAGAGTTAGGGGCATACCCAGAGCTTCCCACTGCCATTCAGCTGATGAAATCACTCGCTGTCTGCCATTAGGGGAATACCAGACAGTTTGTCCTGAACAGTCAGTATTCTACCACAATGAAACACATGTTCAGCCAGATGCACCTGAATAGGTGGCAAATATTACAGTGCATGATCCACGATGCCTGCTCTGCACCCTTGGTCAGCCCCACAGCACAGGTCTTGCTCACTGACACAGTGTTGTCAGTAGCTTACAGGGGACCAATGGCTGATGCTATGGTTCTCTGAGCAGCTTGCTATTCTGGAGGTCCTGCTCACTTACCGCCAACTTTAAATACTGTAGTTGACTTTTAGTACACACTGACAGCCCAGATAACGAGATCTACTGGGCTCACGGATTCCCTTGTGGGAAGCATCACCCTAACTGTGCTGACACAGGAATTTAATCAACGGTCAGGTGATGCTTTCTACCTAATCTCTACTGCTGCTCATTGAACCCATGTTATAAATCCTGATAACCCATCATATTGTGGATGTTGACCCTTACTACGCTGCAGCTTCCTCCATTGGTGAACATTGTCTTACTATCCAATGATTTGTTCATCCAAGAGACCCATTAAAGAAAATTGTCATTGCAGTGGTTATATTGATGTGCTGAGTATGTCAGAACTGCACTCAACCTTGGGAGTCATTTTCCTAGTAGAAGTTGTTTTTTCACTACTGGTAAAATTTATGCTATTGTTCCATCTATACAAGTCTTTTTGTAACCTCATTAGGTGTTTCTGCTTTTCAGTCTGGTGGTAACAGCCATTTTAGAACTGTATGATGTCGTTTATGTCCTTCTCAGCCATATAGTTCTATAGTAGAACATTGATGCATTGTGCTCACAATAGAAGAGTAGAACAGGGACATACACTACATCATACCATTCTAAAATGGTTCTTATAAGCAGCATGTAAATCAGAAACACTCAACAGGATAACTAAAAGGCCTGGATAGCTGGAGCAACAACAGCATTTGAACCAAAATTTAAAAAACAGCTTCTACTGGGATAAATGACTTACAGATTCAGCACAGTTCTTCTTTAAGCATTGCTCTATTGAATCCACTGTGCATTAGAATATTAATGTTAAGAGAAATACAATGGAAAAGAGGTTTATTTGCTCACTCAACTGGAGTGATATTTCATCTTCTGAGTGATGAGGCAGACAAATGAGTTGGCAGAGAGGCAAAAACTTGTGGCAGGATGCCTGGTAATTCTCTCAGTGCTGTTTCAGCATTTTGAAATTCCCATATCCCAGACGAGGTGGTGCTCACTAGTCTGGCAGGATACAGCATCTGAATGGGAATGTGGGCTTGGTGCAATGATTTTTTAATGTCCTGGTATGCCCTTTGTTTATCATGAACTGTGGGTGTAACATCGCTGAAAATTTGAAACTTTTTCCCATTCCAGCTGAGAGCTCTCTTTTTACGTGCCTGATTCATGATATACAGTTTGTCTTGGAAGTTTGTGCATTGCAGTATAATTGCTCTTGTTTTCTTTTTCCATTTTGAGGTGGGGAGCTCTGTGAGCGGTGTGCTCTCTCTCCATCAGGAATTTGGTGCCATTCTCTGGTGGGCTGGCTACACCCTGGAGCAATTTTTGGACAACTGCCATCATGTCATTTTCTTTGGCATGCTCAGGTATTCCAACTATTACTAAGTTTTTGCTTCTCACTTGTTGTTTTTCTATCCTGGACTCTAGTTTCACCATTTTCTTGCAGAGTACCACTAATTCTTTGGATTCATTATGCTGTTTGTTCTGTAGTGAACTGATTCTGGTCTCAGCACCAGCTATTCTAGTAGTCATTGTTTACAATGCTGGTTTCACTGTTTTGAAGTCCGATGCCAACTCACCGATGCTTAGTTTAACTGAGGCAAGTTCTGGTCCAAGACTTATTTTAACCAGTGCCAGTTCAGAAAAAAAATTAGCCAGTTTCTCTGATAGAGTTTCCGTTGGCCCTAGGCAGGGTGTCAATTCCAGTCGTGAGTCCTGCTTGGCATGTTTAGTGAGGTTCCAAAAGTAAATGCACTCCAAAATTAACCACAATGCCACAAATTTAACAACAAATTAGTTGCTTTTAATAATCCACCAGTGTGAGACCCTAGTGCCTCGACTTTTGGAACCTTATGAATTCAGGGCTAGCTACCTGTTTAATGCAAACTGCCTCTACCTCAAGAGCGTGGGATTTGAAATTGGAACTTGTGGCATGTTTAGTGGCTGGGATATGCTGTTGGCTTTGTTGTTGTATGCTGAAGTCCATTTGTTGCTCATCCAACATGCCTCTGATAGTTGTTATTCCCGATTTTATTTCAGTTGGTGATCTCTAAATGAAATATTCTGCAACAGCTGAGTTTTTTAGAGTTTTAGATGGTTTGTGCCATGTTTGAAGATCTTTTATCACACAGCTCAAAGGGACACATCTGCTCACTCTGAGCACGTCACATGGGTGACCAAAGTAGTAGATCAGGGAAGGGCTGTGGACATGGCCTACCTAGACTTTAGCAAGGCATTTGACACAGTCCCACACAAAAGATTAATATACAAGTTAGCCAGCCTGGAAATGGGTCCCAAGATGATAGCCTAGGTAAAGAATTGGCTGGAGAATAGGACACAGAGAATGATAGTAAATGGAGTCCACTCTGAAGAAAGGGGGATTACTAGTGGGGTGCTGCAGGGTTCAGTATTAGGACCGGTCCTCTTCAATGTCTTTGTAAGCGACATTGCAGAGGGACTGGAAGGAAAAGTATGTCTCTTTGCAGATGACACAAAGTTCTGCAACAGAGTTGATGCACAAGGTGGGGTGGAAAGGATGAAAAGGGACTTGGCAAGGTTAGAGGAATGGTCAAATGTATGGCAGCTTAGATTCAATGCTAAGAAGTGTAAGGTAATGCACCTGGGAAACAAAAACCCAGGGGAAGAGTACACAGTGGGGGGTGAGATACTAACAACAACAAAAATGGAAAGGGGCCTGGGGGTAGTCATATCAGATGACTTAAAGGTGGGCAAGCAATGTGAGAAGGCAGTAAGGAGGGCTGGGGGGACACTGGGATGCAGAAGGAGAGGCATCACCAGTAGAAAACTGGAAGTTGTTATCCCTCTGTACAGACAGCTGGTGAGACCCCATCTGGAGTACTGTGTGCAGTTCTGGACATCCAATCTCTGCAAGGACATAGACAAGATGGAAGCTGTCCAGAGGAGGGCAACTAAAATGGTGCCGGGTCTGCACCAGAAGACATATGAAGAGAGACTAAAGGAGCTTAATATGTATAGCCTCGAGGAAAGGAGGGAGAGGGGGGACATGATAGAAACTTTCAAGTACCTCAAGGGAATCAACAAAGTCCAAGAGGGTAGCATCTTTCAGAAAAAGAGGTGTGGAAGAACAAGAGGGCACAATTTGAAGATGAAGGGGGTGGCTCAGAGGTAATGTAAGGAAGTTTTTTTTTTGACAGAGAGGGTTTTGGATGCATGGAACAGCCTTCTATTGGAGGTTGTGGAGTCAAAAGCAGTGGTTGAATTCAAGCATGCATGGGACAGCCATAAGGCAATTCTAGGGGGTTGGGGTAGAAAGAAGTAGGCTGCTGGTTAACTTGGATCTGCAGCTTATCCATTAAGTAGGGAAATGGGCAGACTGGGTGGGCCAAGTGGTCCTCATCTGCCATCAAATTCTATGTTTCTATGATCTCTACACCTCCTTGTTTCATGGCCAGTGCCATGTCTTCCAAGGCAGAGGTGGTGGTCAATAGCTTTTTATTGTATTTTTGCTGATGCGCTCTTCATAAAGGATAAGCCTTACTGATGATCTTGCCACTGACTCCTTCCATAGCTTCTGAGTAGAAATGCAGCAACATTTTACTTTGCAGGCGAATTTCAGGTGAAGTTGGCAAATCCACATCTGTGTGGCATTTCACAAAGTTGCCTGTCTGCTGCCAAAATTCACACATGCTAACTTTGCCCAGTAACTTCACCTGGTAACTTTGCCTTCTGTTTTGCCAGGCAAATTTAACAAAAAAAAAAAAGGCTGTTTCACATATCTGAGTTTCAGCAGGTCACATGATGATCAGGAAGAAGTGAATCAGGCAGGAAGTGACTGAGTTAGTTTCACTTTCTCAGCAGCTGTGGTGGTTGTAGTAGCATTAGCTGTAAAGTGCTAAAAAACACTATGTGATTTGATTAGCCTGCCTTATTAAAACACTTTATTTTCAAACACCTCATTTCATTCCAAGTATTTTGTTTAACTATTCAGTTTCCCTTTATACTTAATCTTTCTTTATGGCTGCAGTGGGCATAGCCCTGCAGACATTTTGCTTTGAGAAAATGACTCCCTGCATAAATTACCTACCAAACAACATGATAGTGTTAAAAATAGTGTCCTCCACTGAAGCCTCATTACTACACTGCCTGTGTGTGTATGGCAGCTGAAGAGCAGTATTTTTCCTCTAGCCTGAGAAGTTAATTGAGCCCTCCCCAGTGCTGCCTTTTTTTGCAAGTTGAAACCTCCTCCATAGTGTTTTATGTGCCTTTTCTTTGTTTGTTAAGTTTCAGTGCTTAAGTTGAGCCCTCCCCAGTACTGCCTTTTACTGCAAATGGAAACCTCCTACATAGTATTTTATGGGCCTTTCCTCTGGCTTGAGAGAAATTAATTGAGCCCTCCCCAGTACTGCCTTTTTTGCAAGTTGAAACCTCTTCCATCGTGTTTTATGGGCCTTTTCTTTCTTTGTTAAGTTTCAGTGCTTAATTTACTACCATTTGCAAACTGAGAAACTTGTTTTGCCGGATCCTCTCCACCACTCATCCCAAAGTATGAATTCCTTTGTTTCCTAACCATGCAGGTTGATTTTACTTGCTTCCCTCATAGTAAGAATGTGAAACTAAATTTGTGTTATTTTAAATGATTGATAAAGTGACATGTCCAGTTTGCATCTATTGTGGATGAAGCTGTATCCCTTTACCTGTATGGAGTAATTCACTTGCCACCAACTTTTAAGACCTCAGCTCTAGGATGCATCATGCATGTAAGGTGATATATGAAATCAAATTGCATTCCCTGAAAAACAGATTCATTTCTCTTCCTTATTTCTGTAGCCACACAAAGCCAACACCTTACCTCTCTCTCTCTCTCTCTCTGATACCTACTGCTGGACAACACAGCTGTCTAAACAAACAAAAGCTGTTTTTTTTTCTTAAAAAGTAGGAGTTTTTTTTCTGGCTTGTTTTAAGTGCCTGGGTAAGCCACAAGAAGACATTTCTACAGCCATGGATGTATAAAAAGTCACAACATATCCATAGAGAGAAGGGAATACAACATTTTAATGGTTACAACTGCATTAGACTACAAATGCAGACCGCGATGCAAAGTTCTCATGAACTGATTCAATGTTAAACTAATTGAGTTTATATTCTTTGTGCTTCTCTTTTCTTGATATTACTGTGATCCCTAGTTTCTGTTGCTGTTGCAAACATTTGTTCTGGAGGTCCCAACCATCTCAGAAAATATATAGATTGGGCAAAGGCAGTACAGAGAAGGGCAACCAAAATGGTGCATGGCCTGCACCAGCAGCACTAGGGGGAAAGACTCAGGGAGTTAAATATGTACTCTCTAGAGGAAAGGAGGGAAAGGGGAGACATGATAGAAGCATTCAAATACTTCAAAGGTATCAATAAGGTGCAGGAAGGTTCAGTTCTGCTGAGAAAACGATGTTCAAGGACAAGGGGACATGATATGTAGCTGGAAGAGGGGGAGACCTAGAGGGGATGTGAGGAAATACTGTTTTACAGAGAGGGGGTAGACACCTGGAACAGCCTGCCAGCAGAGGTAATAGGTACTGAAATGGTAACAGATTTCAAACATGCGTGGGATACACATAAGGGGACCTTGGTAACAGGGCTGGTATGGGGGTTAAGGATGGAGATCACTTAAGGTCCATGGCAGTACAGTAAGTAGGGACCTTAGGGCAGAGTAGGTGGGCCAGGAGATCCTTTTCTGCCAACAGTTTCTATGTTTCTATGTTAGTAAATAGCTGGTACATGAGCATTATACATTCATGTTGACATGAATTTTAAGATGTTAAATATAAAGCCGTTGGTACCAGTAACACAATGCCATTAACAAGTACTGCTCAAATATTCAAAATCCATGAAATCTGCCTATTGTCAATTTAAATCAAAAATAAGCTTCACTATACAAGACAGGATCATAAAGAAAAAGAGAAAAAAGGGAAACAAATGCAGAAGAAAAAGTTTGCATAAAATAAACAAAAGCAAGGGGGGATAATATGTATAAAATAAGTGAGCAGCACTGAAATGCATTTTTGTTATACTTGCGAAAGGATGAAAGGTCATGTAAAATATATGTCCTAAATATAGAAAACAGTTGAAAAGGATAAAAAGGAAGGGAAAGGGTCCTAGATGCAATAGAAAAGAACAAAACAACCAACAAATCTAAGAAACCGACTGGCATAAAATTTAAAACAACAAAACAGTGAATGACATTTGGCAGATTATAAAGGGCAACATATCTTTTGCAATAGCTACATTAAAAGGATCAGGGAATATAACAACAAATGATGACAAGCAAGATGGCTAAATGAGGATGTGAAGAAAGTTACTCAACAACAAAAAAGCTAAACATACAATAAAATATCGGAAAACAAAAACCATGACATAACCACATGGTCAGAATATTAAACATTTTAAAAGAAACATAACAGCAAAAGTAACCATTTCAAATAGAAAATGGAACTCAAACTTGCAACAGATGCAGATACAGTAAAAGCAACAGCAAGCAATTACGCAGTTACATCAATAGCCTAAACAAAAAAAAAAAAAAAGAATATAATATTAATAATAAAAGAGAAACATTAAAAAATCCAGTGGAGATAGCAAACCAATGTAATGAATATTTGTGTTCCTTATTCAAACCCAATCACAGCTCAGTCCCCTGCCCCTGTACATTACCAGGAAAGCCAACAGAATTAATATAAATGCAGACAACATACTGCAAAAAATTCAGAATAAAAAAATATCTACGTGAAAAGTTTCTACTAAAATGCTGAAATTAAATATTGGGATAATCCATAATCAGGCACCCCCTCAAAATATACTTTTAAAAATGAATAAATACAGGTTCTGGGTAAAATTCTAGAATCACTACTTAAAGATATAAGTTAGTCACATGTCTAACAGTGATTTCAGTGACAGAGAGCCGCAGACATTCCCAAAGGGACAATCATGTGCTACAAATGTATCCTGTCTCTATGAAAACGTGACCCAATAACAATACCTCATAGACATAATTTCTGTTATACCCAGTGGTGCAAGTGGTAGACAAAAAGTATAGGAACTCTGGCATTGGCAACTATGAAATGAAGAATGAAGATCCTCAATCTGAAGGATAGCTGCGTCAAGACACATCAATTTGTTTAGACACAAGTAGGTTTAGTTAGAGATACTGAAGTAGTTCTAGTAAAATAGCATTGTTATACAAGTCAAATGTTGTTCTGAAAACCCTGATTTCAGGTCACAGGCCCAGAAACTGTCATTATGTTGCTGGTTTAAAAATTTCAGTTCCAGTGCCAGTGGGAAGAAGTACAGGAACTCTGTTCCTGCTGCAAAAAAGGTACAGGAACTGAGTTCCTGTGCGTTCCTGTTCACTTTCCTCACTGGTTATACCTTTGCAAACCATCTGCAGCCATTGAAAAAATGTCTTCCCTGGCTATTCATCCCTGTATTATAAACAGTAGAACCCAAACTAGCCAAACCATATGAAGATTGATCACTGTAAGCCATGGCCTGGATATTCAGAGCACTTCGCGTAACATAGCGAAGTTAGCTGGCGCAGAATGCCGAAAACTCGCCACCGGCGATACTCAAAGGAGCAAGGCATAGTGCAAATACCATTGTGCCAATGTGCAACTAAAATGTATGCAGAGCAAGTGCAGGTGGCGTTCCCATGAATATGCGGCGCAATGATATATTCAACCATGAAGCCATGGCACAAGTCCGGAGCAAACCCAAGATGTGCCGCCCAGACTTTTTCCCATAAAAACGTGGCTCAAACACACAAACAGAAGATGCACAACCCTGCACTGTGAGAGAGAGAGACACACACACATAGAGGGAGAGAGAGACAGAGAGGTGGAGTGAGAGAGGGAGAAAGGGGCACAGAGAGAGAGACACACACACAAACAGTGTATCAGGGTGGCAGACAGACAGACAGGTACCCATCCACCCAGGGGGACACATAATGATAAGGAGGAATGGAGAGGAGGAGTAATGAGAGGCGTTAGGAGGCAGGAGGAACAGCTATGTGGCTGACAAAGGGCACGGCGGTGGTATGCCCAACACAGGTGGTACCATGCCCACATTACATTCGAGAACTATAGTGATACCAAGATTGTGGGCTGGTACTGCCTGAACAAGGCCATTCTGAGGCAGCTGTGTGAGCTGTGCAATGAGGAGATGCAGGCACCCACCAGATGTAGTCATGCCATGTCCGTAGAGACCAAGGTGACTGCCGTCTTACGTCTGCTCACCACAAGCACCTTCCAGCGACCAACAGGGGACACCATGGGTATCACCCAGTTGGCCACGTTCCGCCTCCTCACACTGTTCCTCAATGCCCAGCTGCCATGTGCTTCGGAGTTCATACGTTTCCCCAGCACACAGGTAGAGCATACAGCAAACATGCAGGACTTCCACAGGGTTGCATGCATGCCTGGCGTGACTGGGGCCATTGACTGCACCCACATGCATGCCACCTGGCCCTGAGGGCATGGTGTACATCAACAGGAAGGAGAGCCTGAGCATCAACTGCCAGGTAGTGTGCAATACCACGGGGTGCATCATCAATGTCTGTGCAACACACCCTGGGAGTACACACAGTGCATTCATCTGGCACAGATCTGCATTGTACCACAAGTTCGAACTTGGGGACATCCCCATGGGCCACCTTGTGGGTCTGTATGGCATCAGCGAGGGGTGATGCAGACCTGGGGATGGGGGAAGGCAGGGTGTGTGTGGTGGCATGGGTGCCAGGAACAGGGTAAGGGGTGTAGAACAGCATAGCATAGGGCTAACCATGTCAATCTCCACACAGGTGACAGCACTTACTCACTGAAGCCCTGGCCGCTCACCCTCTACCAGTGACCATCGTTCCCAGCAGAGGAACATTACAACGAGGCACATGCCAGCAAACGCAACATTATCAAGTGCATCTTTGGCATGCTGAAGGCATGATTCTGTTGAATAGACAGGTCAGGCAGTGCCGAACAATATAGCCCCTTGAAAGCCTATGGCCTATTCTGGCCTGCTGCATACTGCTCAACATGGCCATTGACCGTGGGATAGCTGTCGAGACTGAGGAGGATGACAGTAGCAGGCACAAAGGTGACATTGGGCTGGAGGGGAGTGTGCAGCCACCCCCTTGGTGGAAGGACCCCCAACTCATGCAGCAGGCATGATGCCACTGTGACACGGTTACACAGGAACAGTTTGGTGAACACAGGTAGGTGGTGTGGCACACATGCATGGGCCACACAGACCAGCACACCACACACATCCAGGGACATGCATGGTGAGAGGCATGCACAGAACGTGGCGCTAAGCAGGGATAGGGGAGGCAGAGGCACACATCTACACACAGCAACACACACACGCGTTGCACAGGCATTTTCACACACACACACACACACATGCACACACACACACACACACACACACACTCCCACACAGGCAGTGGATTGTAGCATGGATCAGATGCATGTCACCAGTGCACAGGCACTAGGTTGCCCTCAGCATACCCTCGCCACACATCCCATCAGCCTGGCATGCATACACAGGCAGCATGCGGCACAACATGCATGTGCTCCACCACATGTATGATACACACACAATGCCCATGTGCGCACAGGGCAGCAGCAGCAGCAGCAGTAGACTGCGGGCAGGACAGCACACACCTCAGGCTAACCATGAGGTTGCACAGCTGCCACAGCCATGTGGACAGCCACGCCAGGGCCGATCGGCAGCCGCAGGCTGTGCATCAGCCATGGGGGGGTGTCTGATGCCCCACCAGGAGTAGATATGTGGGACCATGACCATATCCTTGTGGGGGTATGTAGGTGGACAAACAGACCAGCCCCCTGCATGCCAAGGATGCCTACATCCAAGCTTGGCATCCACTGTGAAGGGGTCGCCTGAAGCCAGGTCTGTGGGGTGGACAGCATGCTGTGGGGGGGTCTCCTGTTCATGGCCACACCTAGTGGCAGCCAGTGACGCAAAGCCTTCTGCAATGGCACTGGCAATGAGGTCCATGGCCGCAGTTGTGGCCTCCTGCATGTGTTGCAGCCCCTCCAGGATCTGCACAGTGCCCCTGGCCTGCTGCTTGGCTAGCTGGCACACCTCCGCCCGCAGTGCACACATCCCAGTGCCGAGCAGCGCCTGTTGCTCAATGGATGCCCACAGCAGCCGGGTATGCTCAGCCAGCCAGTCCGCATTCTGCACCTCCTGGCCAGGATGCCGATTAGCTGTTGATGACCAACCACACCATCCAGCCTCCCTCTCTGGTGGACGCGGCATAGTGGGGTCTATAGGGGGAAGGGTACGGCAGGCGCACCGGTGGCAGAACCTGTGTCTAGCTGCTCAGTGGCACCCACAGCCCACTGCTGCTGCCCATCCATGTGCTGTATGTTGCCCTGCACCTGTGTAGCTGTGCCAGTGCCACCACCCTTACAGGGAACAGTGGTGATGCCACACACCACTGCACCCACAGTGCTGGCAGGTGGCTGTAGAGTGGCGGGCACAGTGCTGGGCCCTGACACTGCCTGTGATATGGGCAGGGGTAGCTTTCCCACAATGTCACCCATGCTGTCCAGGATCAGTGTGATGTCATCCTCGGAGCCAGACCCTGCCCTGACCTGTGTCTCTGCACAGCACACCAAGGCTGACATCCTGCAGAAACACATCCAGGACCTCGTCCGACCCCAGGCCAAGGACATCCATGGGCACCATGATGCTCAACTGTGGCCTGTCGGAGCCACAGATGCTGGTGGACATTGATGGGCTATCCACAGGGGATGTGGATGCTGCTGATGCCCCATCCTCTGCACGGAGTCATGCTGGTGCTGCAAGAGAAGAAGGGAGTGTCAGTTGTGTGTTGCCCCCATGTGCCCCCATGTACGCCACTGCTGTATGTGGCCAGCACTGTGCCATGTGTGGGGTGCACACATGTGCAAATGGCATGCGGGACTGGGGCATGCACACTGGCATGCCCATGTACGCACCCTCCAGGCCAGTACCTGTGTGTGAGTAACATACATACCATGCAGTGATGGGCTGCCACCTGTCTAGAAGCCCCTCCTGGCACACCCTCCACCAAGGTGTGGCAGATGGTGGCTGCCACTAACTCATCCATCGGCACCAGTGTGGGTGCGTTCAATGGCCCTCCGCTGGTGGCATGACAGGACGTTCTTATGTCTGCCACCTTGTCCTTGATGCGCCACCTGTCCATACAGACCTTCTTGCAGCACTCCTGTGCTGACCACTTGTGTTTGCCTTGCTGGTTCATGTAGGCTGCTAACTCGTCCCATCCGATGGCCCTGTTGTGTGGTGTGCCCATGGTACCACTCAACAGGGCCTCCCTGTTGAGGTATGCCTCAAACAGGGCACTGGTCTCCCCCGTTGTAAAGTTGGGCCTGAACTTGCGAGCAGGCCCACATTCCTCACCCTCCTCTTGTCCCGACATGTTGCCTCCTGTGAACATGGACAGCACAGTGTGTCAGTGCCTGCATGGCACTGGGCAGTCCTGCCTTGCAGTGCTGCAACATCCTTGTGTGTTGCTGCAGCAGCCTCCACTTACCTGTCAAGGTTACAATAATGGTCCATGGCCTGTGCTGTTCTCTGGCGCTTATAAAGTGCATTGCATGCAAATCAGATTGTGCACAAAGGTAATGATATGCTAATGCACCCTACTACACTGCGCATTGGCTGATGAGGTCATTTGAATAAGGTAGCTGAATATCGTGTATTTGCACCATGCTCAACGGTGTTGCACTGGAGCAACTCCTTGACGCATGTCTTGCACATGTGCAGGGCGCGGTCCCACAGTGCACATGTGCGTACCCCGCCGCATGGGCCTATCACACACACAGCATGCATTGCATGACACCATGCTACTGTGCATGCACCACTGTGTAAGCATCGCATATGCCTGTGCACACTGCAGCATGTCCCAGTCATGCATCTGCGTGATGTGACATACTGTGCAGCTCACACACATGTGCGACGCTGCATGGGGTCAGGACCTGTCACCTTTGGCTTGAGGTTGTGACACCATGCAGTGGTGGGTCATGGCATGATGTGCATGCCTGGACACACACTGTCACCCTGCATTGCGCTTCCACATCTCGCATCTTCATGATGCACGATTGCATGCTGTTGCACCCTATCGCGCAATGTGCATGTTCTTCCACCACATGTGTTTTCCACTGCAGAGGCCCAGAACTGCATTGCGACTGAAAATGGCATGCAGACATGACCACTGGGCACGCAACTGGTTGGACATTGAGCTTGTGAACCTGGTGGTAGTGGTCTAACCTTTGTAGCCCAGATCTATGGCCAGGTGCCATTCTGGCAGGTGCGGCAGACCGTGGCATGGCCCCTCGAGAGGAGCATGAGTGTGGTGTGGTCAGCAGAGCAGTGTTGCCACCGGTACAGGGACTTGTGGTGCAGGAGTCCCGATGTGCTGTGCCAGATGCAGTCGAAGCTGCAGTGTGGGGCTGTCCCACAGCCAGGTAGGTGTGTGCTGCTGGCGTGCATGCTCATGTGCCCAAACATGGTCTTCTCTACTTTGCCCAGCATCCTCTGCTGCTGGGGTGGGACCATTCCTGTGACCACAGTCTTCATGCATGTCCATGGCACGTGTGGTGAATATGCTGGTGTGTTGGTCAGGGGCTGTGCAGGGTGTTGGCCATGCGCAGTGCAGGACGAGAGGTGGCGGGGGACCTTCCATGCATGTGTACTCATGTCCTCCTCCTCTCTACGTGTTGTCCACAGGACCAGAGGACCACAGGCAGGCTAGGAGGCCGTGGACAGCATGAGGGCCCAGGATAGGCAACAGAACAGTGCTCGCAGGGGTCAGAGAGGTATAGGTAAAAGTGGTTACTATTGTGGTGCCTGTCACTGTGGGTGGGCGGAGGGTGCAGGGTATGGCCATGGTAGAACCAGCGTGTGTCAGGTTGGCTGTGTGTGGTGCATGGTCCATCTGTCGTTCCACCGTGGCATGTCTGTTGGTGGCGTGTGGCTAGCTGTTGGGGGCTGTGAACCCAGCCACCACCTCATGTGCTGTGTCAGTGCTGCCACCCTGTGCCATGTGCCCATGTCCTTGTGTGTATGGTGCCAGCAGGCTACACTGTCTGCCTGTCTGCGCCATTGGGGTGTGCCATTTGGATTGATTGGGTGGATGACATGGCACGGGGACGTTGTGTACGCCCTGTGGTGCTTCCCCCACTGTACACTGTGTGCCATGGGTGGGTGGGTGTTATTTGTGCAGTGCACTGATTGCCTCTCTTGTCCCTTTCCCTAGGTGCACGTCAGTCTGCTGCCAGGAGGGCAGCCCTACTGCATCCACAGGGCCTGGTGACTATGAATCACACTGCAGTGGAGGATCCTGCATGTGACTGTGGGGATACGGAGTGATTGCGGGCCCTGGAGATGTCCCTGGCCTGTAGTTGAGCGGTCAAGCCATCATTGCCCCCTCCCCTCCCATTCCTTTTCCTCAGCATTTCCTCCTCCAACTGTACGTACCCCCCTCACCCCCTCTCTTGCTCCTCTCTTGTTTTATGGCTATGTACCTCCTCTCTTGTATTATATAAATGCTTTTGTGGTACATATCTGTGTCTGTGTCTGATTTGCAGGTGGCATGTGGAGCCATGCTTCAGCTGTTTGTTCCCTGTTCCTGGGGTCACTGTGGGTGCATGGTGGTTCACTGACAATGCCATGGTGGCTGTGGGGTCTGTGTTGTGTGTACCGCTGTGTCGCATGGCCTTGGCATGTTTACCTGGGTACACACAGGGAGGGCATGCTTGCCCATGGGGCCATTGGGGTGCTGTTCTGCTGCCATGGTGGTGGTGGGGGTGTCAGGGTCTGGGTCTCCTTGGTGGCTTGGCCATGTTCCACCTTCCAAGGCTGTTCTGCGTGGGGAGGCCACCTGTGGCATTGTGCAGGCAGTGGTTTGGCACTAGTGTGAGGGATGGGGGGCACGGGTGTCATTATGCCAGGGGGCTTGGGGGGTCACTGTGTCCAGGATGTGCTCTGAATGGGTCTCCTGTGCCCCTTCCCCTGTGCTGCCTTGGTTCTGTGTTTTTCCTTCTGCCTGTTGCTCCTGTCCTGCTCACTGGTGTGCTCTGGTCTGCTCCACCCATCCCTGGTTGCAATGGCACATCCTTGGTTGCACCATGGCGCATATTTGCCATATTCAGCCTACTTGCCCATGGCATTTTTGAGTGGCGCATCTTCTGAATATGGCTCCAGGTGCGCCATGGCGCACTTGACTTGCGCTGCGCCGGTCTTGCGCTGGGGTTTGGCACATTTCTGAATATACAGGCCCTTGTGTATTATGCAGACTGTGATACTTAATACTTGTAGAGTAAGTTAGTGCATCTGGAGTTATTTGCTGCATATGCATCTCAATTGCTATGGGGTCTTGAACATGTTCACCTTTCCTGAAGCCAAGCTAGCAACAGTATGTCTTACAACTCCTGGTAGGTGACATCACTTTAGCTTAAGTATTGCTGTAGCAAGCTGCTATTTTCTACAAGAAGTTAAAATTTTAAAAAGACAGTTATGTGGACTGAGAAGCAGCTTGTGTAGGTGAATCATCATGCTTGCCTAGATATTTCCAGGTTGCATTCAGTTAGCCTAACCAGTGGGAACAGAAGGGGAGAGGGATACAGATCTAAAATAGAACTGTTTAACCCATTTGTGATTTAAAGTTACATTACAGAAATGTGGCCTCCAGAACTGGACACCATATTCCAAATGAGGCCTCACCAGTGATCTGCACAGTGGCATCACCACCTCCTTCCTTCCACTGGTAATACCTCTCCCTATGAACCCCAGCATCCCACTGGCTATCCACACAACCTTGGTACATTGTTTAGCCATCTTGAGGTCATCCAATATGATTACCCCCAAATCCTTTTCCTGTTTGGTGACCATCAGTCCCCCCCCCCGGCCCGTAATCCTGTCCTGGATTCCTGTAACCCAAATGCATGATTTTGCACTCTTTTGCATTGAATCTCAGCTGCCACACTTCAGACCATTCCTCCAGTTTACCTAGGTCCCTCTTCATTGTTTCCACCCTTCCCAGAGTGTCCACCCTGTTGCAGATCTTAGTGTCATTCACAAAGAGGCACACTTTCCCCTCCAGCCCCTCCACAATTTAACTTACGAAGACATTAAACAGGACTGGGCCCAGAACTGATCCCTGAGGCACCCTGCTGGTCACACTCCTTTCCTTAGATTGAGCACCATTTACCATGACACTCTATCTTCACAATTCAACCAGTTCCTAACCCAGTGTACCACCTTGTGACCCACTCCTAGGCTGCTCAGCTTGTTCACAGGTCATATGTGGAATGGTATTGTTGGCCTTACTAAATGCAATTCATGTTTATGTTTAAGCCCATGAAACACCCTTATCTAGTTAATGCATTTGCAGCCGTAGTGGCTCTGCCAGAGCTTGTCTTATAACGTTTCTTTTTTTTTTCCTGCCTTTCTGTTTATCTCTCTTATTTTTGGTTCTAGTAGTATTTTATAATACAGCGACGTGCACCCAGTGGGCAATGTGGCTCAAGGATGCGGGGAGATAGAGCCATAAGGCTGAATCAAAATATGGTTTGGAGTGGGAGTCCGGCCCACCCCAACCTTTGCCCATTGTAGTAGAAGCAGTTCAGGATGGGAGTAGCACCGCCCCATAGCAGAGGGGGTTCCTGAAGACCACCATCAGCAGGAGAAGCCCAAGCAGCAGCAGCCTGTGGTGCCCACCCCTCCAGCTCATTCCACCAGCACCAGAAGCACCCCCCTGCAGAGCAGCCCACAACATCTGGCCCCCCCCCGCCATGTCCTTCAAGGAGCTCTTCAGTGTCAGCTTTTTTTACTGCATAGTCAGATGATGACAGCATGGTTAAGTGCAATTTGTGTGGGATGCTAGTGCGGTGTGGAAGAAAAGGCAGCCACTTGGACATGGGTGGGCAATGACTCCACCTTACTGTGCACCACCACCTTGCTGAGTGGAATGCTAGGTTGCAGGAGGCAGCAAGTACAGATTTTCCTCAACAAGGGAATGGCAGATGGTATGAGGGGGCAGGCTGGTGTCAGCGTGTCAGGAGGAGTGACTGCATTGCAATGGGGAGGATGGACCAATTGGTGGCACCTGCAGCTCCAGCCACCCCAGCATCCCTACCACCAGCAGCACCAGGAGCACCAGTCACACAGGCGGACCTGGCCGTCCTGTTGGCCAAAGTGAATTACATCCACCAGGAGCTCACTGAAGCACAGCGGGACAGCCAAACAGTGCTCGATAACTAGGAGAAGATAATAAAGCTCCTTGAAGAGCTTTGCGGTGGGACATAGCCACAGTAATAATGTGTATTATTTTTTTCTTTTCTTTCTGTATGGATAGTTTTATTTCATTCTTGTTTTATCCCTCCCCCAAAAAAAAAGCTGAGAAAAAAAAACTAAAAAATCTTTGCTATCCTTCTGTTTAACTTTCAAATTTTTTCCTACTTAGTAATCCCTTTGTTCACCGCCACAAAAACTATATAAGTGCCCTTTTGTCACTGAATGTTTCCTTCCTGTTCTATCCTCTTTCTCCTCCTTCTGTAGTCTGTAGATGTACTGATTTTAAGTTTTGTAGTCGCCCCCCCAATAAAATACAAATACCAGAAAAACCAAAAGAATACCCCCCAAAAAATTCCTATCTTATCTAAAGTTAGCAGGTGGCTACATCATGCAGCATGCTGTACCGAGTGTATAACAGGAAATGCCAGAGAGTAAGAGTAGTGTTGAAGATGCCTCTAATAACCTATAATTATAGTTTGTCTTCCAGTCATGAACATTTCTGCTGATATCCATAAATCTATAGTCCTGCCCCCAAGTCAGTCACAGACTGCTGTTCCTCTGCTAGGTGCAGCTGATGCAGTGGTGTGCAACTGCCCAGAGGAGTTGAGAAGAATCACGACAAACTTTCTTGAGAAGTAAAGCATTAATTCTTGTTTTAGTCCTGAAGATGTCTCCTGCTAGCCACAAAAGCCAAGTAGTGCCCAAGTAAATAGAAAACTGCTTTCCTGCTGGTGGAGAAAGGCCTAAAAAAGTGCATGAGAAGTAAAATTCAATATGTCGTGTTGAGAAATTCTCTCAATATATATACGACTGAGAACTTAAAAGAACTAGAAGTTGAAGTGCTGCTGTTTTTAGGTGCTGATGGTTCTGCTGCTGCTGTTTTTCTGAGATCAACCTGGAAGGATAATTTGCTGTGCTGGTGCTGTTCACTGCTGTTGAGGTGACAGAGAGATAGTGCCCGTTGCAGCTGCACTCAGACACTACCGCTGGTATGTAATTTTTTTGGGGTCGGGGACGGGCTCTGTGGGATTGACAGAGGAGTGTTTAATCATTTTGTTTTTAAACATCTCACTTGTGGCCATTTTCTTGTAGGGCTTCATCATGGAGATTCAGTGGTTCTGAATCTGATGGAGGTGTTTGTTGACCATTATATTTTCATTTTGAATTGCTGCATAGCATGGGAAGGTCAGTATTTTTCTTTATTATAAATTTTCTGTGGTTCCGGTGAAGGTAAGTACTTTTACTTTTTTGTTTTGAGTGGCTTGGGTTATTCTGCGGGTGGTATTGATAGAGAAATGTAAAATCACTGTGTCTGCTAGCTTCCTTGCAGGTAGTTTCTGGTGCTTCACTGCTTCTGATGGAGGGCTGTGTTTGTCATGGTGTTTTCCATTAGGATTGCGGAGTAGCATGGGAAGGTGAGTAGGTGTTTTTTTTGGTTGTCAGTGATGATATCCTGTTCCAGTCTGTATCTTTTACCTTGGAATTAAGCACATTTTCCAACCACGAGAAGGCAAGTATGGGTTACTTCTTTGGAGGGGTGGTGTTGTTACTGTGTAACCATTTCTTTTTACTATTTTTCCATTTTCAGGCATGGTTGATGATGCTGATGATGGCATCATGTTCCAGCCTGTATCTTTAACCTGTTGGAATTTAGCATGTTTTACAACCATGGAAAGATAAGTATGGGGTCATTTTTTTGCAAGGGAGGGGGTTCAGTCTGAAAAGTTTTGCAGATGTCATAATAATTGTTTTCTGTTTCTGTTGGTCTTATTTCAGGTATTTTTCAGCATCTGTCTGTTGCATGTTGTCTAGGCGGAGGTCCAGAGGAAGATGATGATGGTTAGAATGCTGGTCTGAAGGATCAGGAGGAGACAGCCATAAAACGAAGGCAAGAAAATATTACTTAGAATACACTCAGATAAGTGCACACTGTTGTGGTGCCTGCACAGTGTACACTGCTGTTGACTTGACCATGTCCTACTACACCATCTAGCACCTGTGAAGAAAAAAAGAGAAATTATTTTGCCTCACTTGGCCACAGTGGTGGCAGGCCATAGCTGTTGCATGGACTCCCTACAGGAGAAAGTAGTTTTGCCCCTTTGGCCACTGCAGCACAGCACTGTGTACCTGTGAAAAGGTAGAACAAAAAAGTAACAGAAAAACAACAAAAAAAGAAAATCATACTGATACTTACCACTGCCTTAGTGCTGCTGGCTGTGCTGTGCTGTGCTGTGCTGTGCTGTGCTGTGCTGTGCTGTGCTGTGGTGTGGTGTGTCCCCATGAGCTGGTGTAGGAGCAGCCGTTGAAACCTGCAGGGAGACAAAAGGAAAGAAGGAAAATCATATTAATGTGTTTCTCAGCAACTTGAAGGCCTTTCATTCTCTGTGAGGCTGGGTACTGGTGGAGTCATCTACCAGGAGACTGAGAGAGAGAGATTTGGGCAACTAAAATTTTGTGCCTACCAAAAGTACTGAATACTGCTGTTTACTATCAAACTTCTTACTTGTATTCCGAGGGTTTGAAACATTTCTCAGTTGGACTATCATTGTTATTGAATCTTCTTTTTTTTGAAATTACATTTCTTTATTAGTTTATAGAAAGATGTGAAGTATAAGCAAGTAGTACAGGGATTACACACCATGACAGATGACATTAAATACTTAATAGCTACAGTGTAAAGATATACAGAATTCTGCAGGACTCCCTGATTCTGGTAAACAATGAGAAACCCTCCCCAATGTTATTGAATCTTCTGCATGATTTCAATATCATACTTGGATAGAAACATTAAACCAATTTAAACCTTTTCACATTATGTGTCCATATATATATATACATACATACAAATGTGTCAGCAGAAACAGGCCTTTATGGCCTATCAAGTCTGCTCGAGTGCACAGCTAGCACCCCTAAATCACAGCTGCCCCACTCCCTTCCTCTTTCTCTCTCCCCACTTGCAATTTCTCATTACTACTTACCCAGACACCCCCCATGCCCTGTCCCATGTCCCTTTGAAAGCTCCCACCATCCTACATGATACCACCTCCTCTGGTAGAGTATTCCATTTCAATACCACTCTTTTTGTGAAATAATGCCTCCTCATCTCTCTCTTAAATCTGCCCCCCTCCAATCTTAGCCTGTGGCCTCTTGTGTTCCTTCCTTTCCTCAGCCAAAATAACCCATTAGTGTCAGTTTTTTTGAACCCCCCTCCTTTAGGTACTTGAACATTTCAATCATATCCCCTCGATCCCTCCTCTCATCCAGAGTGTACAAACCCAATTGCTTCAGCCTGTCCTTTTAGGTTTTGTCTTATATTTCCCATATCATTTTTGTCACCCTATGCTGCTCCCCCTCTAGCAGCCTGATAGCCCTCTTCAGATACAGCTGCTGGTACTGCATGCAGTACTCCAAGTGTGGCCTGACTAAAGATCTGTAGAGAGTCCAGCGGTACCCCATTTGTCACAGGCCTAGGGGTTGAGAGTCCCCCCCACCACCACTCGTTGCTGTCTCCCCTTCAGTCAGTTCTCAATCCAGTTAGACATCTTCACCCCCACACCACGGATCTTAATTCCCCCCCCAGTCACCCATGAGGCACTGAATCAAAGGCCTTGCTGAAGTCCAAATACAGGACATCTACTGCATGACCCCTATCCAGCTGTCCAGCAGTTAGTGACAAAATGTTATACTATAAATTACTCTCTCCAATATGAATTTAACAAGGAAAAAAAAGAAAGTTATAACGATGCTTACAGTTACATTACAGCTGCTCGCTATGTGCATTCCAGATGGTGTAGGATGCCAAACAGGCGTTCTGAGTGTAGTAAACTGCAGGGAGAGGAGACAAAAGGACAGGAAAACAAACCACTATAATCTGTTTCTGACAGAGTTATGAATGCCTTCCATCCTCTGCAGGCTGAATACTGACTTAGAGAGACATAAGGACAAATTAAATGTGTTGCCAATGCCTACAAAAGAACTCAGTAGTACTGTGTTATTACCAAACTCATTGCATCTCTTCTGATTTTAAACTTTTCTCAGTTGGACTGTCACTGATTCTTCTTCATGATACCAGTATCATACTTAGGTAAAAATATTAAATCAATTAATACCTGACCAAATTATGTGTCTGTAACCCACACACCCTAACTTTTGTAAGACTTAACCCCCTACTTGCTAGTCAGGCAAGGCAACAAATCACAAGTTGGCAGAAAAAATATGTATCACCCCTGGCATTAGGGTAAATACGTGGCTCAAGCATCTAGGAGGCAATGGTGTGTGTGTGTGTGTGCACAAAAAGTAATATTTCTATTTAACCAAGGTCCAGGAAAGATGTAGGTGGCAGGGGATGGTGTGTCTCCTGTCTGTGGGGCACCAACATTTCACAAGTCACTCAAAGATGGATTGTCTGCAGCCGTGAACTTTGGGATATTACTGTATGTTTTTTTTATTCCTAACACAAGGTTAACAGTGAATAAATGTGGTGCCCCCAGGGCTTGCACTGTACATGACAGATGACACTTTAGCAGGCAAAACCGAAACCAAAAACCAGTCTTTAAACTGTTCCTGTGAGCAGGTACAGGGCCTACTGGAAACGTCCAGAAAAGGTGTCCAATGGACCAAGGTGATAGGGCATTATACTTTAGAAAGTCATGCAACATAAAAATAAGAGAAGCTTTGCCCTATGATGTCAGCTACGCAGGTTGACAGTTCTGCATCGCCTCTCTCTCACTGGTTCGGGACCTCTTCTTTTCTCCAGGCTGAAAACAGGTCTTCGGATTAAACTCTTCCATGACACCTCTGGATCTGGTTCTGCTGATCAAGGAAGAAACTGCAGGCATGACCTCCCTCATTGCTCCCAGGGGGGACGATGCACTTCCACCTTCCAATTCTTCTTTCTTTGGATGATTGCCTGCTGAGGGTGTGGCCCGCTGACCATGAAATTTGCTCATAGCTGGCTCTTCCAGGTACTTTTATGTGTAGTATCACTTGGGATGAGGACCATGGATGATTGTCTCATCTGGACGAACAATCTTTATGGAGAGCACAGCCTCTTTGCCTCCACAATCAATTACTGTCACTGAGTCCAGGTGGAGGATGTGACCCACCTTCCAAGACTTGACTTTATCTTGGCAAATTTTTGCTCTGGTAGATGGACCAATGCTTTTCATCCAGCACCAAAGATCACTGGTGGATGCTTTGCCTTCTTTCAGCATCCGCTGCTCTCTAGAGTCCTCAATTTTCTCACGCATCCATTTTGGCACAAATTAATATTTGACATCAAACTCTTTCTCAGCTCTCCTTCTGACTACTCGTTCTTCTTTGCTGCTCTTTGCACAGGTAGGCCCACAGCCTGGCTTGGGGGTAGCCAGAGCTGTTGCATCCATGCCTCTCTGTTCCACACAGGTACAAGGCATTCGACACCTGTGTCTTTCTGTGCCTCTTGCACACTTGAACCCCTCCCTTCTTCTGAGGGCTCAAAAGGTTCTACAATTGCTGCTACATCTGATGGCAATGTCTCACCATCAGACACCTCCAACTCTTCAAAAGCCTCCATATGGGCCACCCAGGAGCCAGTTATGGTCCCGAACCCCACAAACACCCATTCATCACTGCTGCCAGAGGCATGGGCCTCCCAGGTGATGAGGTCCTCCAGTTCCTCATCTTCTCTGCGCACACTCAGACCCTCTGCCCACAGATCCACAGATTCAAGTCCTGCCACTACCAAACCCCTCTCAGCCTCTTGCTTGGCCAAGGGGCGACATGCTGCTTGCACTTATTGCACACTGCATTTAGCCACATTTACAAAAAAGTTCTGCAGGAAATCTTCTGCTTCCTCCTGCATACTCTGTGTATCAGCCTGTCTTTCACAGTTATGATCTGCTCTGAGGGTCCATGTAGGGGGCAGCTGGACACATGGTACTGTCAGGAGGTCTAAACCTCACTCTCAGGTTCTTGACAAAAATTGGCATGCAAGGAATCACAGACACATTGCATAAGAGTAATAAAGCTTGTTTATTACTACCAAAAGGATAATCACCATTGCCCTAAGCAGTTCTTACCAGTAGGAACTGGGAGCCAATGCTAAGCGTTCCTTATACCTCGAGGAATATCTGTGTCTCCTGGGGTCTCCAAGGTATAAGACGTAATGTCTTTTTTTTTTTTTTTTTAAATTTTAGAATTTTTCTGAGCTGTTGTCCGCATACAGTGTGCATCTAGGCCGGTCGAGGCCACAGGCTTCACTCCCCGAATTAGCCATGAGCCCCGATACACGTGGCTTGCCCCCCACGGTGGGGCTGCGGCACTCTCCCCTGCATGCCGCAGGTAATGTCTTACATTATATACCTATGATAATCACCATGGTTGCTGTAAGATAGAAACATTTCTAGTTACAGAGATCAGCCCTATTGACTAAATTAGAGGTGACTCCTCAGACCAAGACAACATTATGCAATTTTGTAGTAGTCATCACTTTGTAGAAACCAAGAGGTACAGTTTATACAGTACATAGCCATGTAATAATACAAATCATCAGAAGATGGCAATGCTGACTCATATATCATAATCAGTACAAGGACACAGATGTCCTAACATCTTGTAAGCAAGAAATACAGTACATGTGTATATTGGAAAGTAAAGTGTATAACAATAACGTGCATACATATCCTGACATCTACTCTTATACGATAGATGCCCTTAGCCCTATATGTTAGTATAACAAATACCTAAATGCTAGTTGTCTGCGTTGTACCTCTGGGGGTACCAATTAGGGTGCAGGGACCTCGTATAACAGTACAGTCTCTTTTGGAGGGCCACTAGCCATACACAAGCCAAAGTTCTTTCTGCAGTCCTGGCAGTGGGGGAACTGCTACAGTAAAACCTCGCTTATCCAAACCCCGGTTTTCCAAAACTCTCAGTTATCTGAAACTGAGCCTTGTCCCCCGCATGTTCTGTAGTGCTGTAGTGCTTAACAGCATAATAGCTGCAGCATGATGGTGTGATTACTGTATTATTTTCTCCAAGTTGGTTGTTATCTGGTTGTTAGCACCCAGTTCATGTAATCCCCCCATCTGCTGTTAAACATTCTCACCTGTTCATAATAATCCCCCCTTCCCCAGTAGACGTGGCTGAAAATAGCGCAAGTTCTCACCTATTCATGATAATCCACCCTCTCCAGCAGATGTGGCTGAAAATAACGTAAGTAAAGTACTGTCCCACTTTAATGCATGAAGCACATGTAGCTTAACCACTAAGGCAAGTTTTTTTTTTTTATCTTGGAGACTTACTTTAATTTAAAAGTCAGCCCATCTGTTTCGAATGTTACAATGAGAGAGTTAATCTGAACTACAAGACGAACTGCAAGCAGAACCTTACCCTGCTTGCGAGCTTTCACTTGCTCTCAGCTGTTACTCTCAGTCCGGGGCTCTTGGTAAATTTGTTCTCTTATTCCTCCTGCTGAAGCAGTGCTGGTTGCTGTTGTGCTCCCGCCCAAGATTCAGTCTGCTACAGAGCCCACTACAGTCCCATCTGCTATGGGAGTTGAACACCGAGGATGAGGGGGCACCATAGCTGCGGCGTCAAAATGCAGCCCATGTTCATTCATTCTACTAATCATCACTAACAGCAGCTGTGCAGAGGAAGAGACTCACTCCAGCAAAATGGGAATTAAAAGTGAAGTCAAGACAGTGGCATAGCCTAGTAGCTTAAGTTGCTTTAGTGTTTTGTGGTCAGTTTTGCAGTGATGATACGCTACTTACAGAAGGGTCACATACCAGTGCTTCCTGGCTCTGCAATTCAGGTAGAGGGAGTTTTTTCTTTATCTGGGAGAGTTACAGCACAGTAATTTAAGAATCAGTCCCTTGGCATTATGCCACAAGGGTTTCAGCATTCACAGTTGCTGCCAGGATGAAGTTGCAGTCAGTTGCCATGTTAAATATAAGGCCCTCGTTTATCCAAAACCCCGCTTATCTGAATGTTCTTCATGTCTCCCAAAACATTCAGATAAATGAGGTTTGACTGTATTACGTCTCTTCCAACTTTTAAATATATTGCACATACACTGACTGGAAATCCGGGGAGCGCTATGTCACGGGGAGCTCCTAGACAACCATACTCCTCTTCATATTTTCTCAATTCCTGTTCTTTCTGGGCTACCCAGGTCCTAACATGCAACAGATAAGGCTTGTCTCCACTTGCCATGCTTAAAACTCTGCAAAACATCCAGAAAATCGCTATTACCAAAATGCATAAATTCTCACAGTCTGTTATTTGCTTTAAAAGTCCTTTCTCAGCCTGGCCACTTTATTGTAACCTACGATTTACTTTACTGCACAGTAGTTTACTTTTCATTTTGGCCCTGCCCCAACACGGCTGCTGCATTTTCCCACTGCATCACATAACACACTCACACTGCTTTGCTCTCTGTTTCTTTGTGCAAACGCTTTACTTTCTGTCTCAGAACTTGTTTGTTTTGCACAAAACTTTGTTTACTTTCACAAACTTGGCTCCTTGTACAGCATTGGCTACTTGCATAAAATTGTTTACTTTGCTTAGCACTTAGTCTAATTGCAGAGCCTTTGTTTCTTGCATAAACTTGTTTACTTAGCTCAGCACCACCCAGAATTTTTTTTTGTTTGGATTTAAAAGTTTTTAGGGTACTCACTGATGTTGCTTGTGTCACTTTGCTGGATGTGGCCTTCAAGCCAGTCGACGGCCTTGCACTTGCTTCTTTGGGCTATTCGCCTAATGATTTGCACAAAAACACATAGCAGTAGCTAGCTACAGAAATGATTACTTACTCAGTTCACAGTGGAGAAGCCCGATTTAACTGCTTTCAGCACTTTTTACTGTTCTTTTGGCAAAAATCCAAAGTCCACCAACGCCACTACTCTCACTCACCTGATGCCTCGCACGCTCCTCTCTCTCTCTCTCTCTCTCTCTCTCCCTCACAAACACTAACACAGTCCACTGACCTCCAGTCAAGGAGTGGGACTTTGCTGAGAGAGCCAATCAATCAACACCTTGCAAATTAGCTTGATGTTTACTCTTTTTCTCTCTCTCCTCCTCAATGATCCTCGTGCTGTTGGAGCCAAATTTGAACTGCAAAACTGACTTTTTTTCCCTCGGCTTGTGTTTACAGTTCCAAACAGTCGCTGAACTTTGACATTGCAACACATTTAAAATACCATTCTTTCTAGCGACTGTGATACTTTCCTCCTCTGGCTTGGGGAAAAATTATATCCACAGTTTTCAAACTTTTTTGGCACAAAATCACTTGCAGCTGACACATTTTGACCATTTTTGACAATTTTAGCCACATTTCAAGCACAGTTCCTCAGCTCAATGAAAACAGTCAATATCAGCACATGTATCTCAAAAGTCCACTCTCAATTCCGTACATTGCAAGGCAGGCATTTTCTTTGGCAAAATTGCAGCTTTTTACCACAAAACGATCCTTGGCATAGTGCACCACCACCAGACAGAAAGACCACAGACATACCCTCTGCACTGGCATGGCAACTTTTTCCTGTCCCCCAAATCTTCAGATGAGACCCCAATTTTGTAACACACACACACACACACACACACACACACACAACTTTTGTAAGGCTTACCACCCTACTTGCTACTCAGACAAGGCAACTAACCACAAGTTGGCAGAAAAAATAAGTATCTTCCCCGGCATTAGGGTAAATACTTGGCTCAGGCATCTGGGAGGTGTGAAGGTGGTAAAAAAAGTAACATTTCTATTTAACCCAGGTCTGGGAGAGAGCTAGGTGGCAGGGGATTGCGTGTCTCCTATCTATGGGGCACCAAGAACATATCACAAGTTACTTAAAGATGGATTGTCTGCAACCATAAACTTTGGGATATTACTGTATGGCTTTTTTCCAAATTGAAAAAGCTTTATTGATTTTACACATATAGCAAGCAAAAACTTGCACAATCTACCGGATACATGAAAACAGAAAGACACAAACCCCCCCCGTCCTTCCTTCTCCCCCATTACCCTCAATCCCCAAGCAAAGTGCACCGCTAAGCTAAAAAAACAAGAACTTCAAAAGGTGATACATAAAATCAAGTACCATGGTGTCTCTCCAGCTCTGATGAGGTGTCTGGGATGCTCAAAAAGGAAATCAAGATAAGTAAAGAGCATATAGTTTGCCCTATTTTTTGTTGAAAAGAGGTTTACGGTGACAAATACTGGCAATTAACTGTTCTGCTCTTAGAGCAAAAGAAAGTTCATGCAACCATTCTGTATAAGTGATGGGTGTTTGATCCATCCAGTGTCTAAGGACAATCTTTTTAACCGCTAAGGAAATAAAAGCCATGTGGTAGCTCCTCTCCTTCACCTGGATCTGGAGTAGTCCCCAATAATGCATATACCTGGGGAGAAAAGGTCTTGCAGGCCTAAATGAGGGTTCAAGCATGCTTCAATTTGCTTCCACTGGGGAGATACTTTCTCACACGTCCAGAAGATATGCAGAAGGGAGCCCTTTTCCTTGCCACATCTGGAACATGTAGAGGAGAGGAGGTGACCCATTTTAGCCAGTTTGATTGGAGTATAATACATATTATTTAAAATGTGATATTGAGTGAGTCTAAATCAGTCTTGAGATAAATAAGTGTATAAATCCTTCCAGCGGTGAGTCCTGTTAATTTCAAGGTCTGGAAGGAGAGACTCCCAGACTTTAGAACCTACCGAAGATGGGGGTTGAGGATTAGTGAGCAAGTACATATATAGAGAGGAGACTCTATGGGGTTTGGAAGCAGGTTCCTGGATCCGATGCAGGAAGTCATCAAATGGAGACTGTTGTGTTAGGAGTCCAAACTGTTTGACTAGAAGATGCCGTAATTAGTAGATCTTAAATATGTGGGCCAGTGCCAATTGAAATTTAGTTAGTAGCTCAGGAGAAGTGAGTATAGATGTCTGAGAATAAAAATCTAAAACTTTAAGTTCAGGGGGTACCGGGAGCCAGGTGGAAGATAGTGGATGTCCACATATCTTAATATTTGGATTACAGAAAATGGACTGGGAGATGTCCCTAGAGGGAGACATCTTAAGGTACACACAAAGTTGTGAGAGAACTTTGATAGAGATACAGACTGGAGAAGAGTCTAACATTTTTGGCAGAGATTTCAAGGGGAAGAAGAAAATCATGGCAGGGTTCATGTCATGGTTAGAGATTAAATATGATTCAATTTGCTACCAGATGGGGATGTATTCATGTCCTAATCTCATTTGAGAGACAGATAGCCATTTTACATATTTATATAGGTGACTGACCCAATAGTATAACATGAAGTTAGGTAAGTGCAGACCCCCATATTCCTTGGGTAGTCCCAATTTAAGATAGGAATGCCTGGGAGCTTTATCCAACCAAATGAATTAAGTGATGGCAAGAATGTGCTTAAAGAAAGATATAGGAAGCCAGATGTTAAGCATATTTAAAGGGTAGAAAAGCCTAGGGAGGACATTCATCTTAATGATATTAATCCTACCCCATAATAAGAGTGGGAGGTTCTTCCAGTGAGATAGGTCCTGTTGAATGGCACCCCAAAGGTCTTCTAGATTAAGTTTCTGCATCAAAGAAGGGTCCGAGGTTAAGAAGATGCCCAGGTACTTAATGCAGTGAGGGGAACACTTCATGCCAAATGGGATAAAGTTATATCTGTGTGTTAAGTGGTTAAGGGGATATATCTCTGTCTTGTTAAGATTTAGTTTATAATTTGAGTATTTACCAATGTTGTCTATTATCCTTAAGACTTCGGCAAGAGAAGAGATGGGATCTGAGAGGTGAAGGAGAATATCATCCGCATAGACTGAGAGTGATGGTGTGAGGTTAACGACGGGGGTGCCAGTGATGCTAGGGGAAGATTTCAAACACCTAATGAGTGGTTCCAGGTATAAATTAAAAAGAAAGGTGGAAAGTGGGCATCCTTGACGTGTGCTAGTGTAGAAAGAGAAGGGGGAAGAAAAAACACTGTTGCAATATATCTTAGCCATCAGGGAGGAACATATTACCTGAAGCCATTGAGGAAATGATGAGGAGAAGTCCATTTCTTGCAGGGTTGACCACAGGAATGTCCAGTCTACCCCATCTAAGGCCTTTTCAGCATCGAGAGGATTAAAGCCACAGGAGAAGGAGAGGATCCCGCCATTTGGAAGATGTGGGATATCTTACATAGGTGATCTGTAGAGGACCTCCTGCAAACAAAACCTACCTGCTCAGGACTAAGAAGACAAGACCAGACTTTCTCTATTCTGGAAGCTAGTATCTTAGCAAGGATTTTAATATCACAATTCAGTAACGAAATGGGGCAATAACTGGCTGAGCAAGTAGGTGGCTTGTCTGGCTTGAGGAGAAGAACAATGGCAACTTCTAGCAGTGAGGGATAAAGGACATCTGAAGAAAACATGAAGCAATATAGGTGGAGAAGAATGGGAGTGAGGTCCTTGATAAAAAGTTTATAGAAATTTGATCGGAAGCCATCAGCTTTGTCCAGTGTTAGAGTGTTTATGGTAGCTTCTACTTCATCTAAGGAGATGTGGGTAATGAGGAGGGCCTGATGTTGTTCTAAGAGGTGCGGTAATGCAGAAGAATCTAGGAATGCAGTCAATTCCTCCATTGTTGGTGGCGATGAGTGTTGGCTGTAGAGGGAGGAGTAGAATTGTTCAAAGATGATGGCTATATCTCTGGGGTATGTTTTAACCAAACTGTCTGGGGCATTAATGGAAGATATGATTCTTGAGGCTTCCAGCTTTCTTAAGCAGAGGTCAAGAAGGTGGCCAGCTTTTTCTCCATGTTCAATGTATTTAGTCTGGGTTTTTAGGATGGCAAATTATGCCTTCTCCTGCAACAGGGTAGCAAATTTATCCCTGAGGGAGAGCAGGGTTTGTAGAGAGTCAGGAAAGGAAGTGGCAGAGAAGGATTTTTCCAAGGTATGAATTTGGGCAAGCAAAGAAAGGGCTTCCGATTCTCTATGACGCTTTCGGGTAGAGGCGAGATGGATGAACTCACCTCTTAGGAAACATTTTAAGGCACACCATTCATGATCTACCCTTGGTACAGTGTTCTGATTAGATGTAATGAATGATTGGATGAGGTAGGGAATCCTAGATGTCACATACTCGTCCTTGAGGAGCTGAGTATTTAATTTCCAAGTTGTATTCCATTGAAAGTTGGCATCTAGGACAAGTGAAACCCATGCCACAGCATGATCAGAGAGAACAATGGGTTCTACATCAGAATTGTAGAGATCAGAGAGAAGGGAATGGTTGATCAGAACATAGTCCAACCTGGAAGAAGTATGATGAACCATGAAGTAAAAGGAAAAGGTGCGGGACAATGGGTTTAGGATTCTCCAGGGCTCGCATAGTCCCAAGAGATCCATAAATTCCTGCAGGGCTCATTGAGCCACTGAGAGTGGCCTGAGGGGATAATTAGACTGGTCCAGATCCTGAGTGGGGGAAAGATTCCAATCCCCTCCCAGTATTAATGGGAGTGACAGGAAAGGGGTTAATTATCAGTTAATTCCATGAGGAAGACTTGGTCACCTCCTACTGGTCCATAAATACTTCCCAGTACTAATTCTGTATGGCCGAGCAATCCCTTAATGAAAATGTATCGTCCCTGTGGGTCAGCAATGACTTGATCAACTTGTAGGGGAACCAACCAGCTCACCAGAATGGCTACACCCTTACTTGAAGTTGAGGCTTCGGAGGCAAAGACCTGACCAATGTCCTGCCTGTGAAAACCTGAGAGCTTCATGGGGAAGCAGATGGGTCTCTTGAATAAATGAAATATGGGCATGCAGTAAGGAGTTATGTTTTAGAACTTGATACCTTTTTGATTGTTCCCTGGCACCTCTAACATTCCATGTTAAAAACTTAGTTAAGTTACTAGCCATAGTCATATTGTGTAAACAGGAAGGTCCTGTGAATAATACCCTCAAAGTGCACTTCACACCCCCCTCCCCCTCTAACCCTTTTAATGCAGTCAGTTCTCATCTTTCCAGATAACAATAAACTGAAGTTACATAGTATCAAACAGAACCTCTCCTGATTGATTTGGTTGTACTCTACTGTGGTCCGTTAACATAACATTAGTCTGGTCCCATCCCCGCCCATATTACTATTCCCGCTGTAGTATAGCTCACAAAAACTACTCCATCCCACTCCCAGGCCCCCATCCCCACCCCATCCCATCTCCCATAAACCTATATATACCCCACCATCCCTCCCCCTTCCCTTGATCTCCCTTACCCCTGTAACTATGTACAAAGGCTCTCCTATTTAAATTAGAAGGTGCACGCCCGGCCTGGTGTTCACAAAGGAGAAGCCTAAACCCCACAGTCCCATTACTGAACTTCCCAGCAGCTAAATTAAAAAGATTATAATAAACAAATCCTACAGCTACAATCATTAGCTAGCATAATAAATGCTTGAAAGGTCAACAGGGACCTCCCCCCTAATAATTAGGTTGTGGTGTGGTGTGGTCTCCCCATCAGCTGCTGAACATTGAGGCTCTCCCTCCCCCTCCCTGAATCCACCATAATTCTAAAGTCCCCATGGAGCCGTGTGATCTTACTGCATTCCATCTTTTGGATGAGACGTTAAACCGAGGTCCCATCTGCCTGTTCTGGTGGTAGTTCAGGTGGATGTTAAAGATCCCATGGCACTTCTCGAAAAGAGTAGGGGAGTTTTTATTGTAATAATAAACATAGATGACAACACATTACTACAAATTATACAAAGAATTGGTATCACTTTAACAAGGAAGAAAACCCATTATTCTTAACAATTCCTGTCCTACATACAAGAAGTCACTTAAATTTTACAAAATGAGTGAAACCCTCCCACCATTTCTTAATTTTAAGTGAGTTTAATATCTGTGATTCTTGTAAAAATATTTTTGAAAGTTCATTTGATACTAAGATACCATAGCACTCATTAGACATTTTCCTTTGATAAAGCACCCATTGGCATCTTGCCTGCCATAAGAAATACCTCACACAAATAAAAAAAAAGATAAAGTCCTGGTATGATAAAAGGCAAAACTAGGGAGATAAATCCCTAACACTAGTATTTCATACGTAACAGTAGGAAGCCATTTAAAATTCCATAATCTTGCTAAATATACCCACAAGCCTTTTGCATAGGAGCACTGTAAGAAAAAATGCTCCATAGTTTCTTCTGTATTTATACAATCAATGTAAGGACAATTCCTCTCTTCTTTAGCTTTGTACTTTGCATTCCCCCTGACATTAAGGTGTCCATACATTATAAGCCATTGCGTTTCCCACTGGCTTGGAGGCAATCTAGTATTATTAAGTTGTGCCATTACCATGGGGTTTTGGGCTGATGGGCAGTTCTTAAAACAAGGAACTTGTGGATGTACTAACCCCATAATTAATGTATACATCGTCTGTGTATTATTATTCTGAATCATAGCTTTAGTAGTTTGCCATCTATATAATTTTTGCATTGCCGGTTTAAAATACAAGGGAATATGTATGTGAGGGTTCATTTTGGGAGCTATATTGTGCCAAACTTTTAAATATCTACTTAAGGCCCTGTCAACCCACCCCTTTTCAATGCTCTCTACTTGCGCCAAACCACATTTGATAGTACTCATAAAAATTAGGGAGTGCAGAAATACAATTGGGTCTATCATCCCAAGTCCCCCAGATTTTTTATCCAAATAAGTATAGTGTCTTTTAACTGGATTCAGATGATTCCCCCATAACATTTGAAAAATACACTGTACATTTTAGTCTCCAGCTGAGATGCTAGAGGAAAAATCATAGCAATATACTGTAAACAGGGTATAATGAATTGTTTTATGATATGTATACATTTAAGCTTAGAGAATTTCCACAGCTTCAATCTGTTCACTTTCTTTTCTACTTTCTCTATCACTAGATCCCAATTCTCTACTAGCAGATTTTGGGGTCCAAAAAGAATTCCTAAAATTTTTAGTGGGATTCTTGAAATACAGATATCATCCTGCACGACCTCTGCTGGTCCAATTGCCCCAATAAATAAGCCTCTAGTCTTCTGAAGATTTAGTTTGGCATTTGAGACTGCTGAGAATAGCTCAAAAACCTCCAGAAATTCATGAATTTGTGCCTGATCTGAAAAATATAAGTTCAAATCATCAGCATTGGCTTCCAAGTGAAGCTGATGATCAGGTGCATCCCCAATAATACCTATGTGAATTGACTAAAAACTGCAAAAAGGGATCTAATGAGAAAATATACAGAAGGGGGCTCAGGGGGCAGCCTTGTCGGACTCCAGTTTTTAATTGAAAGCTCTTGGCTATACATCTCTGTAAAAAAGGATAGACTGCATTAAACTGATAAAGCAATTTGATAAGATTAATCATTTGTATAGGGATCCCATAGCTTTCTAATGCTAAAAAAAAGTAAGGTAGGTGAACCCTATCAAAGGCTTTCTCGAAATCCGCAATAATTATACATCCAGATTTACCAGCCAGTGATAAATGTTCAATAACATCTCTTATGATCATCAGGGTGGATTGAATTCTTCTATGAGGAATTCCACAGAATTGGTATGGAGAAATAGCCAGCTTGGTGTACTGTTTTAACCTATTATTTAAAATGTTGGAAAATATTTTATAATCAGAAATTAAAAGAATGATAGGCTTCCAATTCTTTATATTATTCCTATCCCCTGATTTGAACAAATGTATCAACAATCCTTCAGTAAAGGAGGGGAACATAGAATTAGAATCCAAAAAGAATTGAAATAAGATTTTTAGACATTTACTCAATTCTTTCTGAAAACATTTATACAGTTGATTAGGAAGCCCGTCTATCCCTGGTGAAATATTAGACTTCATCTTTTGAATTACCTCACTTATTTCTGTACTGGTAAAAGGCCATAACAATTTTAAAGCCTCTGCTGATGCTGAGAATAGGCTAATGGATTTTAAATAGTTAGTTATCATTTCCTGTAAAATGGGGGAGCCAGGTTCTAATGACTGATAATGTTGTCTAATCAAATCCCTCATTTGTTCTATTGTTGCAGCTCTAGAGCCATCTGCACTTATCAGAAAGTCAATAGTTGAAGATTTCTTTAAGGTTTTGCAAGCCTCGAATGGGTCACCTATGGGGTTTTTTATACCATTGGAAAGAATAGCTTGTAACATCCTTGCTCTATCATATTGATATAATTTCATGCTAGATTTAAGCACATTGATTTTCTCAGAATAATCCTGTCTGGAAGTGTATGAAATCAAAATGAGCCTCTGTAGCTGCTGTCTTAAAGATAAGTATTTAAAAAAATTATGATCTTTTGCTACTACACCTTGTTTTTTGAACCATTTTCGAAGATGTGATTTAGTCTCTGCCCACCATGCTCCCACATCTGTGTATAAAAAAAACACTGATAAATGAGCTTGTTAAATGAATTTTATACCTGATTTTATTTGGGGGGAATCTAAAATTGAAGTGTTTAGTTTCCACCATACATTTCTACTAAAGGTCGGGCCCACAGATTGAAATGAGCACAGTAAAAATAGGTGGTCTGAGAATTCCATATTCTCATCTGAAAGGAATTAACCTGTACTGATGGGGAAACTGATATATAATCAATTAAAGATTGTATTTTCCTTTTCATAAATGAAAACCTGGGTCCCTGAGAAAGGTAGGAAATACAATTAAGTAAACCAGCTGTCCTAATTATAGAGTCTAGTGTGTGAGAATCACAGTAGGTTTTTTTATTCTGATGGGGTGCTTTAATTAGACTACAACTAAAATCCCCTCCCCATAATACTTTAACAGAAGTAACCAAGTATGGTTGCACTGCCTTCATATAAGCTACTCTATCAGCTTTGGTGTGAGGATTGTAGATATTAATGAATCTATAACAAATGTTTTGCCATTTCCCATTTAAGATCAGGACCCTACCAGGAATAAGATTAATTAAGCTGTGGAGTGAAAAATTGAAGGAGTTGAATAAAATGCCTATACCATCTACACTATACGTTCCAAATGACCAATAGGAAGTGCCCCATGGCCATTCCCTCTTGAAGGTTGATAATTGCTGTATTGAGTATATCCAGGTTTCCTGCAAGAAACTTACTGAAATTTTATTGTCATGAATATATTGAAATAGAGCTTGCCTTTTGATAGTATTCAATAAGCTATGAGTATTCAATGAACCCCATGTTGTCAGCATTGAATAGTCCTTTGGTTACAGTTATCCCTTATTTTTTCCATTTTTTTCCTTTTTTTCTTTTTATAATTGTCCACAGACTGGGAGATAGTGGACAAAGAAGATTTTTGAGAGTCTGAATCTCCTATCTCCATTTCTGCCTCCCCCCCATGGGGTGAATAAGGCCGCATAGGAATTACTTGATTCTACAGGAATGGAAGGGAGGGATTTTGGTTGCATGTTCCTAGATCTCCTTCGAGGTAATGGAGATGAAGGGGCAGTGACCGTAAAATCCTTCTCAGGGACTACTGGATCTGCATAACAAACTGGAACAAGTTCAAGGTTTTCCGGAGGGGCCTTACAAGGCTTAACTTCCTTATGGGGTTTTGAAACTGAGGATTGCTCCTCCACTAGAGGACCTGGGGAAGGAGGCCTAGTAGAGGAAACAACCTGAGGAATATGCTTACCTACCTTGGGGGGGAAGGGGGGAGGGAGCCCACAGCATCCTGAGCTTGCTGAATCAAAAGATCAGGACTGATACAGGTTGCTTTATTTTTTGCCACCCAAGGACATTCCCTAAAGACGTGGCCATATTCCTCACATAGATCTCATTTGGTATGGTGTGCACATTGCATAGTAACATGACCGATTTCCCCACAATTGTCACATACACTTGACAAGTGAGTCCTTAAGCCACACTTATAACATGCTCTAGGCTGATCACCATAATTACAGACCCCTCTATCCCTACCTAACAAAAAATAATTAGGTATATGCTCAATACCAGTATCCGATTGCCTTAGTTTAATTTTGTATTTCCAACCCCCCCATCCAGAATTGTTCAGAATCCAGGATAGGTTCCGGAGAACTTAAAACTTCACATTTCTGTGACAACCAGAAAATAATATCTTCCACACGGACCCCCTCATTTTGGAACATTACAGTTACAAACTTTATCAAGTGTTTAGTAAGGGGGATAACCAAAAAGGGGGTCCATGTGGGAGAAAACTTTACCTGCCCATACCTTTCATAAAAAAGGTCCAATGCATGTGATGTCCTAAAACTAACATCAAAATTGTCTTCTCCAGATATTTTTATAAAGGCAAATACATCTTTCAGTGAAAAGTGAAGGGAGTCTTTTGGAAGATTTTTTCCAACATAATATCTATCCAGCCTATTCTCCAAACCCCCTTTGTAACGTATGCGCACTGCGTTCCTTCTTGGAGCAGCCTCCCTTTTAGCGTTGGAAAACAGTTCAGACATTAGAGGGTTTTGCTTAGGTGGATCAGAGTCCTCCAAATGTGGTGAGATAACTTGAGAATGAAGGCTAGAATCTCCTTTGAGGGCATTGTCCTGTAAAGCCTGTGGTTCTAAAGGCATAGAGTAGAGGAGTGAGGTCTAGGTTCACAAAGCTTTTCCCCCTTTGTCACAGCCTTTGTGCTAATGTTAAACTTGGTTTCCAAGTAGAGGAATCTTGTGAAAAACTTAAGGCAGTATCCCACGCAGGGTCAGGTAACCAAATACCTGAGGGATCCTGCTTCCATCCAGTCCCTACTAGGGCTTTCCCCAGAGACCAGGGCCCCCCCCCCCCGAGTAGATTAGGAGCAATGTCCTCTGATCCTGGCATTTGAACAGGGGGATTGTCTTTCGTAGGAACAGAACCATTTTTACCCTGCTGTTTAGGATAAACATTGGAAAAAAGAAACTCCGTGACACCAGCTTGAGACTCTGCTTTTGACTGATACACAACTGCGGGAGAAAAAACAGCCTCTTCACAAGCCAGTTTTTTAAACACAAAATCTGCCTATTTACTCAGAGGTACGTTTGCTTTCAGACTAAAATCAGCAGAATTGGGAGCCGCATAAATCCCTTGTTGCTCCGCTAAACAAACAGATTCAGAAACTTCACTCCCCTTGTCTTGCAAGTTATCAGGCTTTTGGAACTCATTAGCTCCAACGAATCTACTGCCAGCCTGCCTTTTGACAATGTCAGTTTCAGTAGGTTTAGTTTTGACAGAGAAGGAGCGTGCTGACTCATCGCACCCTTCGGGGCCTTCTGAAGTCTTCTCGTCAGCTGACAAGCTGACAGGATTAACTGTGCTAATGACAGGGAGTGCCTCCATACTCTGCAGCTTCTTTGTTGGCTCCGCAGCTCCCGGTTGTTGAAACTCTTGCTTTTCGCCTGAACCTCAGGATTCTATGCACACTTCAACCTTTTGCAAGGTGAACTCACTCATAGACATTTCAATAACTTTCTCCATTTCCTCCATGGAAATAGGAGCTTTGTGGAACTCATCCTCTGAATCAGCTTCAGTGCTACACAATTGATTAGCCTCCATTACAAATACAGTGGGAGATGAGGCAAATGCTCCAACTGTGCAGACGTCCTCTTCCTCCAGCGTCCCGCTCCGAGTGGCCATCATACAGACAGCCTGTCCCCCTACTGGCAAGAGTAGGGGGATTTCCTTGTGCCCTGGCCAAATTTCCCTCATTCACTAAAAATACCACCAACAGCTTACTCTGGTTCAAGGTCAGTTGGCATTTCATCTGTATCCCCCCTCCCCCGGGTCGAGCCTGAAAATAGAATCTGCCTAGTGCACTTACCCAGTCAACAAAAACTAAATAAATACCAATACCTAGTGTCTAGGGCTAAGAGGCAGGAAGCCAACAAGGCCTCAGTCACCACTTAAACCCTCCAGGCATTAAGTATTTAGTGCCCCTTAAAAGGCAGTAACAGCATGTCCCTCACTCAATCACCAGAAGCTGAAGCAATGTGGGTCCATGGGACTCCAAGTGAGCTAAACCCTCCAAACACAACTAAGAACAACAAGGACACCAAAATGCAATAAGAAAGGAGAACAAACAACATTATAGCAATTTATAAACTGAGTCCATTGGTAAACTCGGACAGACACACTGGGGGACCAAACTGGTACGACTATGTCACCATACATCACTCCCTCTGCAACTTCCACCTGAGATCAGAGGTTCAGATTTACCACGAGGGTGGGATATGCGAGCGGTCACTTTGTCAGACTTTGGTCCTAGTCCTCCAGCATCAGTAGGCCTCCACAATCCCTGACATTGAAGCTCCTCAAGGCTGGATCTTTAAACCCCTGGGACTCCATTCTTACTTGGTCGACCGATCAGACAAGCTTCAACAGATTCAACTAAAATAGCAGGTTAGTAAACCAACAGATAGCACAGTTTACACGCTAGCCATTACAAGCTTTTAATATAGGGTAATCTTCCAAGCTTCATCCCTTCTGAAGCAGGTCATGGAGTTTGCTTGCCAGATCCTCACTTGCTGTGGCATGTGTCTCATATGAGACCCAGCTGCCCGCTATCAATACCTGCAGATGAGAGGGGTATATCATTTTAAAATGAATTCCTGCAGCAATCAATTTGATGACCACAGGATGAAAGGCCACCCTTTTTTGCCTGGTCTTGTAAGGCAAGTCCTGAGTAATACAGATTTTGGTGCCTTCCCACTATATAGATTAGATATAGCCTGGGGGGAGAGCCTGGCTGGGGGTGAGGCCTGAGTGAGCAGTGGGCTCACTTGATCTGGTATGTTGTACCCATTGGGGAAGGACGGCAACCTTGTTCAGGAACTTTTGAAGAAAAGCTGGCATATTCAGGCCCTCCTTCGCTTTGGGTATTCCTATTATCAGTATATTATTTCTATGACTTCTCCCCTCCAGGTCCTTCGTTTTAAGCTGCAGCTTGTGAATCTGTTGTCTTAGTGTGGCCATCTCAGGATCAATCTTGTCTTTCCATCATTCTATAGAGATAGTTTGGGCCTCTGAATCCCCAACCCTGTGGGCTAAGTCAGACAGGTCACCACATAAGGATTTAAGCTCTTTTGAGATGTCTGTAAGAGTTTCTTTAAAAGGAAGCAATACTTGAAGGAATTGATCCTCTGTCAGGGGGATCAAGGTGTTTGATGGAGAGCTTTGTTTCCCAGCCTGTGCTTCTTGGGTCTTAGGCTTTTTTGGCATCTTCTCTGTCATTGTTGGTGGTGTGTGGTGCAGTGGAGCTTGCCACGTTTCAGCCTCCATCACGGACTTCGTGAGCCGATTGCAATCAGGATCTAAAGATCAGGAGGTTGACAAGTTGCAGTGTAGTAGCTCCATTCCAAACTAGCTGGTTTTTAGCCCCAGTTGCCTGAAAAAATAGCAAAATTAGGAAGTGAGAGGAGAGAGCTCAGCACCCTCACTGCTATCAGGCTGCCTGCATCCTGTTACTCTCCACTGTATGGCTATTTTATTCCTGACACAAGGTTAACAGCGAATCAAGGTGGTGCCTCCAGAGCTTGCACTGCACATGACAGATGACACTTTGGCAGGAAAAGTTTGAAGTCAATCAAATCACTCTCCCCCACCCAGCCCCCACCCCTGTCCTACTCATAGGTGGCTCCACAATATCAGAATCACATGTAATGGCCTCTGTATTTAACTCCTTTTTCACCAGTAGCGCAACCTTTCTCCACACAAATCCACCACCTGCACCGCACCCTCCTACATCTGCATCCCCTCCAACACAAACTCCCTATGCAGCATTCTCTTTCTCATGTTACTCCGAATGAAGTACTCCAAGCCTTGCAGGCCCTCAGTCCCTCTAAGGGTAAATGCCCCTTGGGGTTGGATGCCAAAATGCTCTTCCTGTTGACTCCAGCCATTACCAGCCCCCTAGCTTCCCTCTACAACCTCTCCTTCACTGCCCCTACTATCCCATCTGATTGGAAGCATGCCACAGTCATCCCCCTCTCCAAAGGCGGCAACCCATCCTACTCTGGTAATTACTGCCCAATCTCCCTCCTCCCCATTGTTGCTAAAATCCAGGAACATCTAGTCCTCTCACAACTCTCTTCCTTCCTGGATTCCTCCTCCTTCTTTACCCCTTACCAATCAGGTTTTAGGAAATCTCACTCCACTATCACTTCCCTCCTCAGACTCACTGACTCCATCCTTACAGGCATGGATACAGGCCACATCACATCTGCCATCTTTGTTGACTTAGCTAAGGCTTTTGACACTGTCTCGCATACCCTTCTCTTGGCGAAACTCTCCCACGCAGGGCTCTCCAGTGCAGCCATCAGCTGGTTCAAATCTTACCTGGCAGACACGTCCCAATTAGTCAGAATTGGGACCTCTACTTTGGACTCCCTCCACGCCACCATTGGTGTCTCCCAAGGCTGCGTCCTTGGCCCAGTCCCGTTTTCCATCTTCCTAAACGACCTGCCGTCAGCCTGCCCACACACATCCATTCATATGTATGCAGATGATACAGTTCTGTATACTTCAGGCTCCTCCTAACTGGAAATGGCACCCAGACTCCAGCAAGATTTCAATGCTATCCAACACTGGTTTCACTCAAATCAACTTATCTTAAATGCAAAAAAAAGGTCTCCTTGACTTTTGGCACAAGGCAGAGGCTCTCCCGTCTCCCTGCCAGTCCTACTTTTAAAACCCTAGAAGGGACTCCTATAAAAAAATTGCACCTCCTTCAGATGTCTTGGGGTCTGGCTGGACCAACATCTCGATTTTTCGGCACACATCACCGTTAACCAAAAAAAATTGCACCCTAGACTGGGCACCTTATTCCGAAACCATGGCAGTATTCCTCTATAGGGCAATCATACAGAAAATGATCCTCCCTATTTTTGATTATGGGGACATAGTCTACAGTGCCGCACCAAAATCCACTCTGGCTAGACTGGATCCCCTTTCCACTCCTTCTGTCATTTCGCCCTGGACTGTACACCCTCCACCCACCACTGTGACCTGTGCCGGGCCCTTAACCTCCCCTCGCTCAACGAAAGGCGACAGTCCCACTGCAATAACCTCACGGCCAGATTCTGGACCCAGTCACTCCCCTCCTACCTCATTGATACCCTAACTGCCCAAACACCCCCAGCATACTCACTCAGGACTTTCGACTCCTGGCTCCTGCTTGTCCCTAACATGTCAACCTCTGCCGGCCAGTTGGCTTTCAGAGCTCGTATGCCCAAACTATGGAACCCGCTGCCTATGGACATTCGGCACATTCCCTCCTCTCAGCAAATCAACTCACTCCTCAAAGGACACTTCTCTGCCAACAGCCCATGCGGACTAAACTCACACTAGTCCAGGTACTAGCCCTCCAACTGACTCCTACTATGGGTACTCCCTATAACTATCTCCGACTCTGGTGAATGTATCATTTGCACCACATAGTAGTTTTAGCTGCTGTGAATTACTCAGATGTTCTGGTTGCTTGCTGTGTTGCATTCTGTATTTGTATTGTACATAGCTATATAAATAGTTAACTTTTTTTGTATTTATTTTGGGAAATGTCTGTACTTTGAATTTTGTATGTATCCTCCCATCCCCTACACCACCCAGGACGCATCTGGAATCGAGGGGTAGTCTGCTCAGCATGCCTTCCTGGTAAAACTTTTAAATAAATAAATAAATAAAACATTTCCAGCACTTTCTTTCAGGTAAAATGTTCTCTTCCCACAAACATTTTACCACACTATATCCAGCCCTATTTCAGGGCCCTTGGACTTTTGAAATCTGCTACCAGTCCTATTTCAGGATTCCTGACTTATTTAAAGCACACTAGGTGACTGCAGTTAATACCTATACACATTTTCCTCTTGGTAACCAGTTAGATCCATTTGCGCTTAGAATGAGAGGCTGCTCAGTCAGACCACAAACTGGATTATCTCTGCCATTAATTTGGGATTTCCTGGATTCTCCAACCTCACTGGGCTGCTAGAGACATCCTTCTTCACAAACATTGGGCTAAGGTCCTTAGCACCTGTAACTTGACAGACGCAAGGAAAAAACCCTTTTAAGCAGTTTACATTTCACATTTCACACACTTTTTCCTCAGGGTCCATGGCATCAAGTATCTGACAAGGCACCAGACAACCCCACTTAAACAGTCTACATTTATTTATTTACTGAAGAGTTTCACCAGAAAAAAACATGCTGAGCAACAAGTTGCTCATCTCACAATGCATCCTGGGGGAAATGGAACAGGGGAACATAAGCAATACAGTACAGATAAATTGAATGCACATTTTCAATAACAGTTTGGTATGGCATATACATAGACATACAAAACAGTGCAGATAAAGCGAATACACATATACAAAAGTGGTTGGATAAGACATAAACATAGGTAGAAATGAAACAAATACATTTACAAGGTTATACAAATACTACAACAAAGCAAAATATGCTTGAAGTGCAATAAACATTGTGAAATACAGCAGAATCTACATTGACAAGTGCAATTTCCACACTTTGTTCCCTCAGAACTCTTGGAAAGTATTTGAAATCCTCAGATCTCACACAAGTCCATTTCTTTCACTTGTACTCACAAATCTTTATGAATTGGGCAGTGCTGATAGCTTTTAAAGTCAGTTGGGGTTGCCACAAATCACTTACTGAACCTTCAGTCCCATTCTCTTTACACTGTCAAGAATCTTCACCCCCTCGTGGCTTCACGGGATCTGGTAGCCACCATGTCCCAGAAAACCACCTTTGGATTAGTGTACTATGGCAGAAGCACAAAACAGAGGATCCTTCCCTCTTGACAAGAGTGCCACAAGCAGCTTTTGCCCTCAGAACTCTCAGTGAGCTCCTCTAATTTAAGACTCCAGCTTCAGACTACACTCTGACAGCTCCAGCAATAGCTGTTAGCCAAGAGTGGCTTATGCTGCTGCGAGAGTTCTGACCAGCATTAATTCATCCTCTGCTCAGCAGAAACAGGCAATTAATGATGCAGTGTTTTACAGAGAGCATTTAATCCCTTTGAACACTGCCCAAGCTATCTGCCTGATCTATGACTGATGAGATTCTAGTAACCCCAGTAACTGACTGGTTAGGTGTCCATATGAGCATCTAGTGTCAGAATGTTGTACTATAAATCACTCTAATACAAATGTAACGGGTTAAAAAAAGAAAGTCAAAATGATACTTACATTAAGGCTGCTCACTGCATGCATGCCAGATTATGTAGGACGCTGAACAGGCGTTAACCAGCAGGGAGACCAAAAAGAAAATGTGTTAATGTCTTTTGGCCTCTGTGAGGCAAAGGACTGTAGTCACCCCAGCAGCAATGACAATAATGACTGAAAGCCATAGTGACAGTGCCTTACCTTCTCAGTGGTGAATGATAGGCCTCGATGGGATAAGTAAAGCCTTGCTTCCTTGAAGTCTGTGCTGGTTCCATCCTTGCAGTGTTGGCTTGTCAAGTGGGTCTGCTGTGATTGTACCATCCCCAGTATCAATTCTGATTAGCAAAACTGTTTATAGGTGCTTAGCATCGGGGGTTGCTCATGCTCATTTCGAAATCCCTTCCAGAATATAATCTTAGGGAAAGGGCAAACATTGCTGGAGATACTAAAACTGCTACACAACATGATCAAGTCAAACAGCTTTTCCTCAGGACCATGGCTTCCTCAGTGCAGAGAGTGGACCATGCTGTTTAATGCAGGCTCCAAGCAGACTAGAGGAGGAGGTGGAGGAGGATCCAGTGCTGTGTATTGTTATCTAGAGCTAGCATTCTTTGCCTGGCTGGCAAAATGTAATTTTTAGGAGGAGGAGGAGGCAGTGAGGAGTGTTGCTGGCAGGAGCAGGCATTGTCTGTACTGTGATGACATCTCATTGTGGTGGTGGTGGAGGAGGCATGTAATCAATTAGGCAAAAGGACACAGCAGTGCAACAGTTTGGGAGGGGGAACAGTAAAAAGAATGAAAATCACAGAAAATCTTAAAACATTCTATAAAGGATTACACTGAGGGTGGGGAAGGAGAGAAACCAAAAATCATATATTTTTTTTCATTCATCAACATCTTCCAGAAAGCAGCCCTCACAGTCCTCCACACTGGAGTTGTAACCAGATCGGAATTCATACTTTACTAATGAGACATCAACTTCAGTGGTAGTAGTAGACAATTTCCTCTTTCCAGTTCCAAACACACCTTGCTCTTCATCGTTCTCAGAAGATCCACTGTCATGATGTGGTATTAACATGGCTGTCATTGCCTTAGTGCAGAATGTGGGCCTGATTAATTTTCATGAATGTTAGAATTTTAACATTTTTAGGTGACAGGTTAGTGTGCCTGTCATGCCCTATGGCACCAGCAGAACTGAACACACGTTCAACACTGACACTCAAAGATGGGCAGCTAAGGTATTTTATTGCAACCAAGGTCAGTGGTGGCCACTCAGTGACCTTGCTTGCCCAGTACAACAAGGGCTCATCAGCAATAGCAAGGTGTTTTTAGTCCAACAAATAACAGTCGACTGTGCATTGTGCTGCTCGCAGTCCTGCTACCTCATCGGTCTCCTCTTCCTTCTGATCTTCCATGGCAGCAACTCCAACCTTGCTTAACACATCCCAAATGGGACTGGTCATTTTTTGCTTTTGACTGCATGTTTTCTCACTTTTGGCATGTGATGTCACTAATGTGGTAGTGGTGGGGGTGGTGGTAGCAACAGCACCCGGTGCCCTAGATACATGAGTCTTCAGCATCTGTTCCCCGCGTATCCTCCTGACAAGAAGTTCAGTCAAGTTTTGTACCTTCCGATGACTACCTTATATGATTGACTCCAGCCCACGCTTATAACATGGGTCAAGCACGGTGGCAATGCCAAAAGTCATCAGACTGTAGAATTCCACAGATATGTGCATTGGAGTCCAACACATGCAGCATGTGCTCCATCAAAGCACAACTCGAACTGTTCCCACCATCCACCAGCGATTGCTACACGTTAAGCAGTGTCCACCTTAGCACGCGTAGCAAGGGAATGGACTAAATGATACAGGCAGTGTCCCCACTCACTGCCTGTGTTGCATGTTCAAAAGGCCATAGAATCATTATCAGTCCATCCATTACCCATCACCTCTCTGTAATCAGAGACATGGGCAATCCAGCATTGTCATGACTTGTATGTAGCAACAGATAGTCTTATACAGCTTTGTACTGCTCATGCAAGCACCCTATCATGTACAGTGTGGAGTTCCATCTGGTGACCACAAACAACTTCATATGGTGCTGAGGCAGTTGTTTTTTTATCTGAAGCTGGCAGAGCTGGTCATGGGCCTTCCCAGAATGGGCAGTGTGGGGTTCCACCCTCGAAATGCACCAGCATTACAGAGCCAAGCCATTAGAGTGCCAACTGGCAATGTCACCATCCACTGTTTCTGCTGTGCCCCCACACACTCCCAAATAGAGATACAAACTCTGGGATGGGCAAACCTAGGGGAAGGGGTGGCAAATCCTGATTTTTGTGCCATAATGGCTTGGTACCTAATGCCAGTGCTCTGAATGCCTGCATTGCAAAGTGGGCACAGATGTGCCGGGCCATGATAAAAATGTCCTTCACATCAGAATGACTCAGAAAATAATGGACAACAAGACTGAGGCAGTGTGCCAGGCATGGCACCCTGCAACACCCTCCCATCACTTATACATTTGACCACATTGGAGCCATTATCACTCACAATGAATCCAGCTTTCATGGAGTGTGGATGAAGCCTCTCATCAATCTTTTCAAGGAGCACTTCAAGTATTTTCTTGCCTGTGTGGGATCCAGGTATGCTTTTCATTGTAAGCGTCACATGCTGCAAAATATCGGTGATGTTGCTATCACCCCAGTTTGACTTCCTGCACTGTCTCCCACAACACTCAGAGTCAAATACCACCTAAGATACCTGTGCCCAATGTGCTGTAATGCACATGTAGGAGCTACCAGCTGTTCTCCCACTCATCCACATATCCATGCTAAATAGATGGATGGCAATAATGGTTGCTGAAGGACATGGGCTACTGCCTCTTTTACTGTCGCATGCAGTTCAGGAACAGCATGTTTGGCAAAGTATGTCCTTGATGGTACATTCCATTTTGGACAGGCATGGGTAACGAACTTTCAAAAGCCTTCATTCTCAACAAAAGAGAATGACAGCAGATTTATTGCAAGCATTTCTGCAGCATCTGCATTAAGCTTATGTGCAGTAGCATGATTCAGAGGGTATTTGCTGTGACGCTCGAACATACTGTGCAGCGTTGGCTGTACTTTTTGAGGGGTTGGGCTGGCAAATAGATGGCCTCATCATGGTAGCCTAGTTGGGGCGGTCTTTGACTCCATCAACATATGCAGTGCTGATCGAGTGACACCACTCAGTTTAGGGGTTTTCTGCATTGGCGGCAACAGGGTTACTATGCTCTTGGGGGTACTACTCAACCCACCACTGCTGCTATGCCCACTACTAGCCGCCAGTTCCATATCTGCCTTCTCCATTATGTACTCCCCCTCATTGACCCCTCCTAATGATGAGGATGAGTGATCAGGCTCTTTAGCACTGGCTTACTTCTGGTGTTTAAGCCAGTGGAGAAGGTACCTGTTCTTTAGGTGTGTGTGTTGCCCCCGGTGCCTAGGTGGCTGCCCTTCTTCCCCCTTCTGACTTGTGCTTGACAGAGTTGACATATAGCCACAATTTCATCAGTTGAGTCCAATACATAGAAGTCCCAAACTAGGGATTTCGAATGCCTTTTTTGTCCTGCTTCCTGGACTAGGACAGTGGAGGGGAAGTGGCCAGTGGGTGGGGGATACCGTTTTTTGAGATTGTCTCATGATGTCAAGGTAACAAAAAAAGGCACTCCATTGATTGTCTGCAAAGCAATGGTGCACTCAAAAAAAGAACTTTAGACATAAACAATAAAGCTGGTGCACCCACCACAGACTAAAAATGCATGCACAAGTGTGAATAGATACTATGTTTGTAAGTAGCTTGTATTTCATAAATTGCATGCTATTTAATTTCCATAGTAATTTGTGATGGGCCATTATTTGTAACTTTTCTATTATTGAATTTGCATGTGCACTTTAACTCTGAGCAAGTCACTTAACTGCCCAGTGCTCCCAGGTCGCCCCTGAAAACAGGCACTTGTGCCTAGTGGGCCTTACCCGGTTACCAAAGACTAAAAAAAAAAAAATATGATCCTAACTGGGTTCACTATTTATATGGGTGTTTGTAACCAGTGGGTATCCTCTGAGGAAGCTCTGCCTAGTCAGAGGAGAAACATAAGGGTGTTTACTCACCAGTATTCACTGGCATTTCTGTTGCTGGTGGGACTACTCTTCCTTGATTTTTTTATCCATGTAAGGGACGTTTTGCTGTTTTTATAGATGCACTTTGTACTTTCTGCCACTTTTAAGGAAAAAGTGAAAATAAAATGAGTGAGTATGATTTATTCCTTGGTGGATAATCAGTGTGTTTATTAATTTATTTTTGTGATATTCACATTCGTGCATGTATTTTTAGTCTGCGGTGGGTGCACGAGCTTCATTGTTCTTGTCTCATGATGTCAAGAATATTACGGAAGGCAGCTTGGGAGTGAGCTTCGCTCATTAAATCAATACTGCATACAACACTCCTGGCTCTGTCACCACCACCTTTCTGCTCCTTTTCTGGTACCCCCATATGGGATCCAACACATCATCATCATCATCACCACCACCATCTTCCTCATGACAGTCACTGATGTCCTCCTTCTGATCCTCAACCTCCTGAATTTCAGTATCAACAGGCTCTGTGGCCATCTAGTCATCAACAACAGTAGGAGTTTGACCAATGTTTTCTACCTTTCCATCCTTGCCCTCAACCACTGACTCCACAGTATCAGGATGAACAACACCACAGCCACAAGCAGCAACAGAGATGGCAACATGCTCCTCCTTCTGTCCTTGGACTACATTACTGGTTTGCTGGTGCGGCTGCTTCCACCCTTGCCACCTCCCACTACATCATCTACCACTACGGCTGCCATAGCGGTTGCTGAGAAAAAGTTTGCTGCAGGGAAGCCAGTGGAAACTAATCCTGCACTACTAGTACTAGCCACAGTCCCAGAGCCCATAGAACCTGGTGCTGCCACCAACACATCTGAAGACATTGCTTCTTTAACAGTTTCCTTAGCACAACTTTTCCCCTGAGATTTTGAACTCTTTCCTGCCTCACTCGCACCTCACCCTTTATTGATCTTCTTGCCAGGCATTCTTCTTCTCTTATAATGTTTTGCAACCAGAAAAAGTTACAGGAATTGAAACAAGGAGGATTAGTTTATGAAGGTATATAGAAGTTTCTTTTGCACACAAAGAAATGCTACAATACAGGGTGGGGTACCAGGGACATCTACTGTACCACACCTCAAGATGACTCAGGAACAGAGTTCTTTTTTTGCCTGTACTTAACTGAACAGGAAGTTTAATGATAGGCTGGCTAGGCTAGGAAGATTAATTTATGAAGGTTTATAAAGGTTTCTTTCACAGAGCAAGCAGTACTACAACACACAGTGGGATACCAGGGGTATCTACAATACCACACCTCACGATGAATCAAGAACACAGCTAAGGACGCATGGGGGGAGGAATACAAATTTGATTTGAGCTACCTGACAAGCACAGATCACTGCTACAAGTACAACATCACAGGGATAACAAGGGTATTTACAATATAACACACCAGAGCACAGTTGGGAGGGGGTGGCTTACAAATAAAGACAGAGTAAAATGAATTACTGCTGACAGGGGTATTTACTAGAACACACAGTCAAGGACAACACAGCTTTTTTTTTCTTTCTTTTAACATCACAGGGATTGCAACAAAGAAGGGGGAGAGGATTGTTTGCTAAGCAAAGGGGGGGATTACATACAAAGACTCACTCCCAAGCAATCTCTCCCTCCACACACAGTGAATCAAACAAAAGTAAAACTAAAAGTATGCTAAACTGAACACAACACTACAAAACTGCACTCTACATTAACTCTAAAGTAAGGGTATATAAGGTTGTTAAAGGTTTATAAACAAATATAAAGGTTTGTTTTTAGGATCAAGCACTGAATTACACACACTGCTGTGTCCTCTCTGCTCACTCTGTGAACACTGCACCAAGGAACGAGCCCCCCAGCTTTCTATAGGCTGTTCAGCAACATAGAACCTCTTTTTAACAATAAGTGACCTCCAATCCCTCAATACAGTGCAACCTTCACCTGCCGTGGCAAACTTCACTGGTGAATTTTCACATTTGCCATGATCCTGTGCTATACATCTGTGGCTTGCGCCAAGGCAAAGTTTTGCTTCGCAGTTGATGCAAAGTTGGTCTTCTCTGCGAAGTGCAGACTTCACCTAGCAGAATAATTTGCAAAACACTGTGAATTCATGAATTACTATGCAGTGTGAATTTTGCCCATTTTGCACATCTCTACTTTTAAGGTGGTATACAATTATAACTAGAGCTGTAAGTTCGGTTCTACGAAAAAATGGAACGCCTCAAACTTCAGGTGCTTGATTCTTTCTGACTGTGACAAACTTTTGGGGCAAATAGGCAAACTTTAGGTTCAACTGGTTCACCCTGGTCTGAAAGATGCAGATCAGAAAAAACAGTCAGACTGTGAACTGCAGTCTATACCTGAAACAGTTAACTAGGCAAAGCCTTGTTTTGGTTCTAGACTCAACTCAGTATGTGAGCCAATATGAAAGCTCCCTTGTGCACTCATCATCAGGTTGTTAGGTAGCTCAGGCAAGGCTCTGATCGATTTTAGTTAGAATAACTAGGACATTCTTCAAGAAAGACCCAATCTTGAAAAGTTTGACCTATACCAAAAGGAGAAACAGAAGGGCTACTGAAGGTGGGATACTTTATCTTACAAGAAAGAAAAACAAAACAAAAAATTAAAGTTAAACCTCCGGCTTAACAGTGCATTGCAGAGCAGCAGGCCTCTGAGAGCAGGGGCATGCCTAGAGTGAACTGTGAGAGGAGAAAAGGAACTTGGTGCTTGGCCACTGAGCAGATGGGGTATGAAGTGACAGTCTACCAATGCATAATTGCCTAATCAGTGGGCAATTGTTTTTGTCTGTCTGAATATACTTTTTTTTCAGTGTCTGCATTGCTAAACTAGAACAGCATTCACAGACAGAGTGACTGAGGCCCCTGAAGCCTGAGATTGGAGATGTACTGGGCAGTGTGCAGCAAGTATGAACCAGCTTGCACCAAGCATGTCTTCCTCTTCCACAATCCTCTCCGTTACTACTGGCTCCACGAAAAGGCGAGGTGGGTTTTCTGGTCGAGTGATGCACAGCTGGGGAGGGGTTTGGGGTAAAGATGGGAAAAGTCTGATTGCAAGGACACTGAAGTTAGGTAAGTGATGATAAAGGGAATGAGGGAGGAGATCCTAGCTAATGCTCCCACTATACAGGGGACTGGTACTGTACTGTGCCTGTTAAAGTCACTTAACTAGATTCTTCCTAGTTATTTATTTATTGACATTGGTTTACCAGATAAACAAACAGAGATAAAAGAAAACTCATTTACAGATATGAAAATGCTTACCAGCAAATGAAAGTGGAAGACAACTGTCTTGGTTAAAGGAAAACTACACCCAAAACTTGAAAAAATATACGCTGTGCAGGGTGTTTTAATTTGTATGTGAAGTTCTAGTGTTTTCTTCCCTCTGACTGGTATTAGGAGTTTTTCCTAAATTAGCCTGCTAGCTTTAGAGTAGTTTTACGACCCCTGGAGATCTCCATATCAAATAGGTTTATTGCATTTCTTTGTCCTACAATGCACCTTGTTTCATGTAATGGTGATGTAGCAGAGCCCATAAATCCAGTAGAAAGCATTGCATTACAATCAGTTCACAAGAATAGAGATGGCTATATTTTAAAATCTGTAGAATTCAGCTTGGTGACCACCCTCATCCTAAATGTTTTACTGTCCTGAAAAACTTTGCTGCTGGTAATTTTTGTGCAGCTTGTAAATCTTCCAAGATATTTAGTTTGTTTGGCATGTGTGTGCTGAATGTTGGGTCTCTCTTACATCACAGTCACGTGAGACAAGATGCACTGTGGGAACAAGAAATACAATTACACTATCAGGTATGAAGATCCCCAGGGGTTGTAAAACTAGCATAAAGCTAGCAAGCTAACTTGGGAAAAACTCCTAATACCAGTCAGAGGGAAGGAAACACTAGAACTTCACATACAAATTAAAACACTCTCACAACATATATTTTTTCAAGTTTTGGGTGTAGTTTTCCTTTAACTGTTACAAAAGGTGGTGGCAGCTTTGCTGCTATGCCACTTTAAGATGCAGTGAAAATGATTAGGTTAAATCAGTGCTAATGGTGTTAATGGCCATACTTCACACCTCCCAGTTTGACTGCTTTCACAAACAAAGGGCTATACTGAAACAGAACTTGTTTTTAACCTGGACATGCAGCTGAAACAATGCATGATACAACAAAATCCATTTCAAAAGTATGTGAGCACTCAAAATGGTTCAAAAACCTGACCAGCACAGAGGAAAACCGGATTACCTGATAGGGACCCTGAAAACCTGATCACCAGGTAAAAAACCTGACAGGTGGCAACCCTAGCAACATAACATAATGCTTTCAGAATTCCTCTTGTGAAACTTGACATTCACAAAGCACATACAGTATCACTACTTCATTTAATAAGCAGAGATCTTGGTAGTCCTGTGTTCCCTTCCTTGGTGACTATCCTCCCCTTTCTCTTTCAGCTTAACTAGACAGACTCGGTGGAACTGCTTGTCCTCCTGAAATTCTTGTTCTTTACAGTGACACACCCCCTTAACAAGAGAGTCATCTGCTCCTTTTCCTATCAGACCTACAGTTATCTTGTTGGAATACCCAGAATTCCTTCTTCTTCATGTCCCTGACATTTTCTTCTCCAACTACCTATTTCTGAGTACCTATAAGTCATAGACTTGCAAGTACATCAGTCTGTCTGGATAGTCAGTTTAATGGGTGTGACTCTTACACAACCTGAATTCAAGCTGGAATTGTTGACACCATGCTTCCTCGCTCAAACCGGGGGGTGGGTGGTATACTATTCCTGTGCTGCCAAGCTCAGCTGTCCATTTCTTGCTGAACCAACACATCTAACTCCTGCAACTGGTGACCCCTGAAACTAACTGCCTCCCCAACCCCTGTCTTTTACTTTAAATCCCCCATACTTCATACCCATTCTCAATTCCAGTATCTCCTTCCCACAGTCAGAACCCTTCCAGTTTTAAGTTGCATCCATGTTGGTCCTATGTGAATGCCCAACATTGCACAACTGTCACTTTATCACCAGGTAGAATCTGTTAATGTGCAGCTATTGCCATGTGACTTCTCCAGTTTCAACTGAGCCACCACTGGAATTCCACTAAAGTACTGATGTTATTTTGCAATTTTTTATAGCTTATAACATGAACTTCCTATAAGCAAGAGATTTGTAAAATTTAAACTCACATACTCTGTTTAAGTTCTACAACCACTGCCATTTTAATGGAATTGCATTCTCTATTTTTAAAGTAATAGTGGGTTACAATTCTGCAGGTGTGGCAGGGACTCTGTACTGGATTATCAAATAACAGGGATCCCAGCGTCAAAGTCCATGGATTTGCCACAGGAAGATGCTGTGTCAAACAAGTGGTGCACTGGAGGGGTCTGATGGAGGATGCCATCACCCCCCCCCCCACTCAGTGCAGAGCCGTCACCTGAACTGCAACAAACTGGATTGGGGGCACACCCTGCAACAAGCATGGGATATGGGACTCTGGCGATGGACCCATGGGAGTGCCCTAATGGGCATGTGTGCACAGATGACTGTGTTGGGGAGATAATAGCATCAGGCCCACGGATGGGGTACTGCTTAATTGGGCTTACAGTACAATACGCAGCACCCCATCTCCAGGTCTGTGAGCCTGATGCGGGCACACTTGCACGATGCCACCATTCCCCCTAGCACAATCATCCATACACACAGTGGCACTCCCAGAGGTCCCTGTCCAGTGTCCCACACTGGTTGCAGGGTGCCCCCCCACAGGTCCAACATTAGCTGCAAGGGCTGTTTGACCAGCACCTGGATGGTCTAACCACAGCTGAGATTTGTGGCCGTGGCAGGGCTTTCAAATTCCAAAATTAGGGGATGCTGTAGCCCTCTTCCATCAAGGTGTACTGGTACAGCTGTTTCCAGGATGATGCAAGCCCAGTTGGTGCAGACAGTCCTTCCCAGTGGTGTACAGCCCCTTCCAAAATCAGAACTGGCCCATGGTGCTATGCAAGCAGCCCTTTGCACCATTTCTGCAATGTAGGGGGGCTAGCTGTACATTTGAGCAGACTTAATAGACCATGAGGCCTGTTTCTGTTGGCAGATTCGTATGTTCATATTTCTCCTTTCTGCAAGCGCCTTGCGCCACTCGTGACTTTTTAAAAATCAAGCCCATGTTGAGTAACAGACTTGTCAGCCCTGGAAACATGTCACAACATTGTCCATGAATGGCCAGTGATCATCGAATGCTATTCATGGACAGTGTTGTGACATGTATCCAGGGCTGACATCCAGGCAACATAGCTGGCTACTGCTGGAAGTGCCCAAAGGCACAGTAGGTAGGCACTATTGTCTCTTAGCAGTGTATCCTATACAGGTCACTCACTTGTTTGTGTACTGGCAATATAAGCTGCATGGCTTGATATACTCTTGTGTTACTTGCACCTCTCTCACCCAGCACATTGCATAGCCGTAGTGTGATCCTACATAGCTGTCCTCCATGGCACTAGGATAGTACACCAAATGCTGTGCACAGGAACAGACCACTGTCTGCACAACATCTCCCCTCCATGTTTGTAGTGTTCACTGTGCTATGGTGCTGTACCAAGGGCATCCCCACAGGACCATTTCCCAGTCAGTGTTCTGGTAGCTCAGCTGATCCCACCCATACACCAGTGACCATCCAGTCTACTGTATGGTGTCAACCATCTAGGCACTGTACGCTGGCTCCATAGCATTGTCTTGTGTGATGTCCCTGTGTTCCAATGTGTTCATGCTCCATACAAAGGTACAGGACCACTGTCTCCATTGCATATGCGGGCACCAACTACTGTTCTGGTGGCTGTCTACAGACATCACTGCGAGATGAGTTCACCATGTTTGTCACAGCTATACATCTGCCATTTATGGACAGTGGTGGTGCAGGCTTTGGCTGGTCTAACCACTGCTGGAACCCACAGACTAGGAAAATTCCACATAAGAGGATAGTGCAGCAGGGTTCTGCCTCAAACCATGGCACAGTCCTGTGAGTGGCGCACACATGCTGCAAGGATATCTGGCGCTGGTGGACCCCAGTTGGCGCAAGCTGCATTGGAGGATCACTCTTTTCACAAGGTTTTACACAGTTGGCTTCTTGCATCATAGTTTCGTGGTGCAAGCACCTTGAGGCATTCATCTGGCATTGAAAATTGAGCTCAGTATATTAACCTGCGTACCTGCCAAAATCGGTAACATTTGCATGCACACTGGTAAAATTAGAGCAAAATAACTGAAATTTAAATTTGGCAAAATGCCTTGGAACTTTTACAGAAACTCTGTCTGGATTCCACTTGTGGAATTTTACATTCTGCACAACTCTAGTTAACACACATAGGGCGTGTGAGGATTGGGCTAAAAAATACCTTGACAGAAAAAAGTAGATGAAAATATTGAAAAACAAAAGTTTAATGGCCAGCCCAGTGGCACTGAGGGCTTAGGTGCTGATGAGCTCCTTACCTCACAGCACGATGATGACCCAAGCTTGAGAACAAACTCAGGTTGTTGGAGGTTACCTGGGGGGGGGGCATGGAGTGGATGTAGAAGCTGTAAGGCAGCTGTCCTCTCCTTGATCTGGGAGGCTTTCAAACTCGGCTCTTGGCTGCCACCAGGTTGAGGTCTAGTGGCAGCGCCAAGCGGCCAAGCAGCAGATGCAAGCCTCATGGTGTGGGGAGAGCCACAGTGTCTGGGCACATGTGTACCTCCATGCACATGCTGTGTTGCCTCAGCTCTCACAAGGGGCAGAAAATGAAGAAGGGACCTGAGAGTTGGCAGGTGCATTGGGCACCTCTCTGGACCCATACCACCACGCTGCCTCCTTGGCACTTTCTGGATATGTTCACAGGGGAGTGGGGGTAGGATGGACCTCCTCCCACCAGCCCCACCATGAAGAGCAATCTGCGGGGGAACCAGTGCAGAGGTAAGCCTAGAGAAGGTGGCAGCTACCCTGTCAGATGTGGGGATGGAGCTGCCAGCAAACCCAAGTAAAAATCTATATAAAAAAAGTTATGAGTTGGTGATGAAAAAACTAATTGAAATTAATGAGTCATTAAAATGGATGGCTCCTATTCATTTCAGTGTTGTCGGTGGAGTAGCCCATTGAGTGACACTGAGGAGTCAGCATCAAGGGACGGAGGAGCCATGATGAGGGATAGAAGTGGGTGCCATGCCATGCCCTGCATAGGAATGGCAGGGAGACAGCAGCTGTCCTCCAAGCAGGTGAGCCATCCTGGTCCCCCTGCAGCATGACTGCAATCCAGCCTGCCCCTTCCTCTCCTTGATAAGAGGGAGCCATTGTGTAAGAGCCATGCTCAGTGGTGATTCAGCTCACCCATCGGTGTTGGAATTACAGAGGTACTTGGCAGTGCTCGGCCCCCACAGCTCTGAAGTAAGCCCTGGTAGCTCACACATAACTGCCATTGACTTATATTGGGAAGGGGGCTCAATGTAAGGACCCTCATGGACCCAAAGAGCTCCCAAATCTCATGAAGTGGGACACCAGGGAGGGGTTGGAAAGAAGAGGCCAGCAGTCCAGAAAGAAAGAAAGGAGACCTTGCTGGACCCACTAGATGCAAGGGATACTCTGTTTTAAAATAAATGGGACCAGAGCCCATAGGAGGCCATCAGTAGCCCACTGGACCAGCAGAGCTATATTATATGTAACTACAGGGTGCTGAAGGGTAAACCTGACCCCCCCCCCCCAAGCTTGATTTCTTTGACTCACTCTCTTTACCTTCTCATTTGTTTTTCTTGTTTTTGGTTCTCTATTTTTATGTGATACCTTTCACTTAATTTCTTTTCTCATCCTGTATCTCCTGTGTCTCTCCACTACTTTGTCTGTACTCTTGCTACTATTTCCCCCATACTTATCCATTTCTCCCTTTATTTCTACAGGTCTGAAAGGACACTGTTGCTGACCCTGCCTTTCAGATAAATGTTGTCTTATATGTAGCCTACCTTTTCTGTACTATTTTCTCACTGAATAATTATGTTTTTATCAGTAACGTTTTTACTGAAATGTTTTAATATTTTACCACATATATAGCTTCAAATCATACATTTTAAAACATATTTCCAGATTCATCTTACCTAATAAATTCATAACTGACTACATTGTCTCAAAATTGTATCACTTAAAATCAGACTAATCTTTCTTAATACTTTTACCACTGCCTACCTTGTCTCAAAATGGTATTGTTTAAAATCAACTGATAGCAAACCAGGAAGGGATACAGTTGGAAGTGGGGGAGGGGGGAGGCATTCTTGTATTAATCTATACAAAGTATGGTGACAATGGGAAAACTATTTTCCTCCATAACACATCATTGAAATCATCTACTGTTTTTATAAAATGAATCAGCCTTTCTGTTTGCAAGGAGTCTTGAAATAAGTATGTTTAACCATTTACGTTTGTTAAATCAGATATGTTATTATTTTTGTTAAATCAGATATTCTGAGTTCCAATTAGCTAAGAGGAGTCTCTTAATTATCACTGTTGCTAAAGCCACAATTTACTCTGTTATGGGTTTAGGTTTATAATAATATATATATATATATATATATATATATATATATATATATATATATATATATATATATATATATATATATATATATATATATACACACTGTATATATATTAAAAAACAAGATGCTGGGGGAAACCAGCCTTATTTTGGAAAAATGTTTGCCTATTTCTATTACTGTAGCCTCCTGATATTATATCGTTTTGGGGCACTACCACATGCAGTGAACTAAATCTGTCTTTATTTTGTACCCATGCCAGCATAGATCATCTGCCTTGCATTTCATTGCAAACATACTTGTAGGAGTTAAATATGCCTAGTTTCAAATTTTTGTTTGAATAGATTTATTTCTTGCAAAATTAAATGTTTTAGTGGCATGTTTCCAATTTTCAGACCAGTGATAATCACAGATTTGTATCCCCAGTTCTTGTTGCCATTTGTTGCAATATAGTTTCCTAATTTCATTATGCTTTTTATAGAAACAGGCGTAAAAGCCTGTCACACTATCCTTTTTCATTGTGGCCCACATATTCAAAGGAGTTGCATGGCACAAATGTGCAAATACCAGTTCCCAAATATTCGGATGAATATTCGGTATTCAGAGCCGAACGATTTGGTATTCGTTATTTGGGTAGGCTTAAAGGGGGGTATTTAAAAATAAAACAGTGCCTCCCGGCCAGCATTAAAATAAATATTTTATCACTGGTGTGTCTAGTGGTCCGATCCCTCCCGGCCGATCGCCAGTCCAAAATGAAGAATCCACCCCACCACCCCCTGCCAAGACTCTCACCCATATCCCAGTCCCCACATGAATAAAAAATAAAAAAAATTCCCTTATTTCACTGGTGTCTAGTAGACCCTGACCCTGTCAAGTACTGCTCCCCACCCTGTCCCCCCATGACCCTGAGCAGTCCACCGGCACAGCCCTCTTCTCACCTCCACGGAGAGCAGCCCGACTGAATTTTCTATGAATGAGTGTGCAATGCCTTAGTTCTGGTGCTGGTAGTACAGCAGTACTGCTATGCTGGCTGTTAAAAAATGGAGGGGGGGTCACATTTAATCAGGCTGTTTATTGCATAAGCTGAGTGTTAAAAAGCTTATTTATTTATTTATTTATTTATTTTTGGCATATTTGCCCATTCATTGCTGCCATGGCTTCCATTCACCCACCAAAAAAGAAACAAAGAAGATGTGTATGTGTGTGCATGTACTGTATTTTATATATATATATATATATATATATATATACACACACACACATACAAATATGTGTAATTATGGTAATTATGGGATATCGTGTGTGGCACATGTGGGGTTCGGCATGGGCCACACGTTGTTGCTCTTGCCGTGCCCTGGAAATTAAAATGTTGTTCCCACCCCCAAAAAGGTTGGACACCACTGCCCTAGATCCTCACATGTGCTATCTTACCCTAACCCACAGCCTGCTGCTCCTACATCCCCTTACCTGCCTCTTCTTATACCCTTGCTGAGTTGTACATATTGTAAATATTGTTTGCAACATATATTGCTGAATAGTACCTATTGTAAATATCGTCTATAGTCATGTACTTACCTTTCTTTGCATTAATTGCTTTGTATTGCATTTGTTTTCACTCTTTGTTTTGTCTACCCAGGGTCACTTTGTAAATGAGTTCTCTCAACAGTGTTTCTCCTGGTAAAATAAAGATTGATTGACTGATTTATTGATCAATTGATGCCGCGCATGTGTATATCCAGACAAATTGAGTGGTATATGTGCCGCGCAACCTAAAAGTGGTCCGTGCAAAATTAGAAATAAAAGGGGCTGCTCTAAATCAGCCAGCTGCCTGGAGGTAGGCCACAGCACTGCAGGAACAATATCTGGGCTTGCATTCCACATGGCAGCAGTAATGGCTGATATGAGGAGACTGAGGGAGCAGTAAGGTGGCTGAGGAAGGCCCTGTAGGTGGTATGCCCCGCAGAGATGATATCAGTCCTGCATCACATTAGAACAGCTCAGTGACACAAACACCGTGGGACATTACTGGCTCAACAGGGCAATTCTGAGACAGCTCTGTGAGTGCTCCATGATGAGCTCCAGGTGCCCACACACAGAAGTCATGCTATAATGGTGGAGACCAAGGAGCATTGCAGTGCTTGCTCACCATGGGCACCATTAAGATACTGGTGGGTGACACCACCAGCATCACCCAGTTGGCCACATCTCATCTCCTCACACAGTCCCTCACCTCTCTGCTGCCCCATGCTTGTGAGTTCATTCAATTCCCTAGCACACCAGCAAAGTGGACAGCAACAATGCAGCACTTTTACAGGGCTGCACACCGACCGGGCATGCTAGGGGCCATTGACTGCATCCATGTGGCCCTTGGAGCACCACCTGGTGGTGACAAGGATATCTATGTCAACTGGAAGGGGTAGCACTCTATAAACTGCCAGGTGGTGTGCGATGCAACAGGGCGCATCACACATGTCTGTGCCCACTAGCCTGGGAGTGAACACGATGCATACGTCTGGCATTAGTCATCCTTATGCTGTTGGTTCGAGTCCAGGGAGATACCCAGTGGCCATCTTGTGGGTGAATGGAAAACAGCCACAAACAAGGTGTTCACACGGCATCATGGTGCAGTGATGCTGTCTGTACAGGTGTCGGCACAGTAGGAAGGGGTGCTGCAATGGCAGACAGCCTTGTGACACATGGTATGGGGGGAGGAAGGCAGAGAAGAGACTGGAATAGGACTGACACCAGACAAATGTGGAATGTCACCATGGGAGGGAGAACACGTGATGGTGTGCAACAGGTACAGGTTACGGGGTGGTGCCAGCCAGTAGGGGCCTGTGACAACGTGGGATGGGTAGGGCAATATAACACATTGGAAGGGGACAGTGGTGTGTGGCACATCCAGGCCAGGGTTGTGCCCTTTCCCACAGACCAAACGGCATGTAGGCTGCAGTGACAGTGGTACTGGAAATACAACAGTAGGGAAAGGGCCAGATAGGGGAGGGCGGGAATATGCAACAGTGACACTGTGTGTGGGAAAATGTGCAGACAAGATTGCCAAGATGTAACAGGTCTGTGTGGAGGGCAGAATGCCGTGGATGTGTACTGTATACTAACATATCACCTTCCCCCACACAGGAGACAGCACATACCCCTTCCATCCAGGGATGCTCACCCCCATACTGCAGTCCGTGTCCTATGCAGAAGAGCGGTACAATGAGTCAGACATGGCTACACGTAACTTTATTGAGAGTGTGTTGCACTTCAGATGCCTGGACAGGTCCAGTGGTGCCCTACAGTATAGCCTGGACAAGGTCTGTGGCATATTCCTATCCTGTTGTATGCTACACAACATGGCCATAGACCATGGAATAGTTATCCAGTCCTGGAGGGCAACAGTGCAGAGGTTGTGGAGCCGACAGAGAAGGGTGAGCATCTACGTCAAGACTGGAGGGACCCAAGAATGGCCATGAGGGGATGGCAGTACAGGGACATCATTGTGCAAGAACATTTTGGACCCCAGAGGTAAGTAAGTAATGCTTGCAAATGTGACAGTGCTGTCATGCACACAGGCACCATATATGTGGGTGCATGGTGTATCCCACAGTGATATCGAGTATGAACTGGTCACCCCATTGTGATGTGCAGACAGGTGTGCGGCAGTCGATATTACCAAGGATGCACAGAGGTACCGGTATTGTATTGGCATGGGTCAGAGTTAGACCACTGGGTGGGGGTCCAAGGGCAAGGGATGAGGTGTTAGGGGAAATGCTGATGCTGCGTGTTGCTTTGGGGTTGCTGGGGTTGCTGCAAGAAGCTGTGCTGTGTGTGGTGCAGTGTCCACATGCAGCCAGTGCTGCAGTGGCCTCCTGTATAGCCACCGCTACACCAGAGAAGCCTGCTGCAATGTCAGCACTTAACAGGCAAATAGTCCCTATGAGCTTCACATGGTGGATAGTAGCCTGCTCCTCATGGAGGCAAATTTGCAACTGCAACCCCTGCAGAGCATGATGGAGTGACTCCTGGCTCTCCATGGAGGTCCTCAGTAGCCTCGTGTGTTCCGACAGCTCATTGTCCGGTGCAAATTGTTGTTGTACTGGGGGAGGCTGCTGATCTGGGAGGGGGGTCAGCCTGGCATGTGACTACCACAGCATGTGGCTGCCCCACGTGTAGCTGCTGGGAATGTGGGGACAAGGCATGTACATCAACAATGCACGCCAGGGATGTTTGAACATTCAGCTGGTCACGCTGTGGCTGGTCACCAGTTCCCTGTTGCTGGGCAACAGTGCCTATTGGTTGCACCTCTACTGGCCACAGCTCAATGCCTTCTATCTGCACTTTTGCTGACTGTAAGCCATGGCCCACCTGGATGGCTGTTGGTGGCATATGCAGGATGTGGGGAATCAGTCCGGGCCACATAGGGGGCAGTGTCGGGAATTACACTGTGGATATGGGTGATGTCAGCATCGTCAGTGTCTGAGGCAAGCACATCCAGAGAAGTGAGGAGTGCCTCAGCTGACAGGGAGATGGTCTCATTTTCAGACATGTCCTCCCCTCGAATGTGCAGGCCCACAGCAGTGGGCAAAACACTGGCCACCGCTGTGGCCCCAGGTACAGGGCCACACTCTGTGAGCAGCTGTACCTGTGGACCACCACCTGTCCCAAGATGTGATGGTGCTGTGAAAACAAAAGCAGAGAGCATAGTTAGGGATACATGTCCATGGCAACCCTACCATAACATACACAGGTAAGTGCTCATGCATGTGCCAGGAGTGCAGGTGAAACCACACACAGGCATGACAATGTGAACAGGGCACATGCCAGACATGCTAGCATGTACACAGATGCAGTGGTACACACACACACCCATTCAGTGGATGTTGTTCTGTGGTCACACAGTGCTACACATAATGGATAACATGACATACACAGATATAGGACACCACGTGCAGGATCAGACATGACATGCAACTTGCATACTCACAGTACAGAGACAGCCAACCACCTGTCTCAAAGCTCCCACTGTGTACACCTTCCACAGCCACCTGGCTGAAGGTAGTGGCCATAAGTGCCTACAGCAGTGTCAAGACAGAAGCTGTGGTGGGTCCGCCACTGGTTGCCCAAAGAGAAGCACGAACCTGGGCCAGTAGGACCTTGCATCATACCTGAAGGCTACTGATCTACTTAATGCACTTCTGTGGAGACCAGTTTCAGTACTCCAGGGCATTCATGGCCTCTGCCATTGCCCTCCTGCCCTGTTTCCACTCCTGTGGTGTCCTACACCTCTGACTGAGGAGATCCTCCCTGAGCACGTAGGCTTCAGTGAGGGCCTTTAGTTAATCCTTTGTAAAGTTTGGATGTCTCCATCTCTCTGACACCATTCTGGTGCCTGTGGAACAAGCAGATAGAGAAAGGCCCAGTTACAATGATATTGGCATGTAAGAAAAGGCCCCTGCAAAGAACAAGTACAGACACACAGAACCATGACAGAAATCCTACCTTCTAGGCTGCAGTACCTCTTGGTCACCTGTGCAGAGTGGTGGCGTAGGCCTGCTTTTATGGTAATACGCATGCAAATGAGCTGAATACATTACAGTAATGAGATTCAAATGTGAGGATAGGGCACAGACTATGCAATCAGGCTATTAACATATCCTCGCTGAATATTGTAGATTCAGCCAGTACAATTGGTTTATTATCGTGCATATCAGTTTGCTCCACTAGACACCATGGAGCATATACACAGGCATCAGCATTGTATCACACAGATGCAAACACGTATCAGTCATGCATGACAGGCATCTGCCACACATGGGCCTTGCAGTGCATGGTATGGATGGCAGAGGTCATGGTAGCGAGTGCCCTTCACAAGATGGCATAGTGCGGCTGTTGTGCATGTGTGGTAGTATGGGGTGTGACTTTGGTTTATCGTGTTCTAAAACACTACCGTGCATGCCCAGTATTGCGTCTGTTAAATCCTATTGCGCAATGTCATGGCGCAAACACCAGCACCGTGCGGCTAACCATGTATGCCCTATTGCGCTACGTATGTGGGAGATAGGCCTGCCAGAATGTGGCCAGAGTTACAGCCCAGCAACTGCAGTACAAAAAATGGAATGCACAACATGTAGGATGGCACCCTGCCAGCACCTAGAGGTGGAAGGAGGTGGAGCTGGCAAACCTTGTGGACCTGGTGGTCCCCAGGGAGCATCAGCTATTCAGCCAGGAGGAGCTGAACAGGGCCAGATCTGCAGTATGAGACGAAATTGCCAGTCACCTCAGCAGGCATACTGGCATCCCTCATAGAGAAGTGTCTCCACTGGTTCAGGGGCCACAGCAAGAGGGACAAGGCACGCCTCAACCTCCTCCATGCCATGGTGGAGCAGGGCACAGTGCCACACCCAGGTATGTATACCATGTAAATGTGTAACATGTTTGTTGTCGGTATATGTCAGGGGTGCGTCTGTGCCCGACACTGACCATTGTGAACAGTGGCATGCCATCTGTATTACATAGATACATAGATACATAGACACTGTCGGCAGATAAGTGCCTATGGCCCTCCCAGTCTGCCCATTTGAGTTGTAAGTTCCCTTTACATTTTTCTAGAAGTCTGTTGCCCCTTAGCCCTGACCTTCAGAATTCCCTTATGTTTATCCCATGCATTCTTAAATCCTGTAATTGTTTCAGCCCCCACCACTTTCTCTGGCAGGGTGTTCCACTTGTCCACCACCCTTTCTGTGAACAAATTCTTCCTCACGTTTCCTCTGAATCGCCCTCCCTCCAACTTCATGCCATGCCCTCTAGGCCTGGAACATCTTTTTCACTGGAAAATAGTGTATATCTGCACCCTTTTCCTCCCTGTAAGATAAGTGTATGTCTCTATCATATCCCCATCTCCCTCCTCTCCTCCAGGGAGTACATATTCATTTCCTTCAGCCTGTCCTCATAGGACTTGTGATGCAATCCCTGTACCATCTTTGTTGTCCTCCTCTGAACATTCTCTACCCTGTCTATGTCCTGTCGTAGGTAAGGTCTTCAGAGCTGTATGCTGTACTCCAGGTGGAGCCCCACTAGTGTCCTGTATAGCAGAATTATGACCTCCCTTTTTCTGCTGGTGATACCCCTGCCTATGCATCCCAGCATCCTATTTGCTTTACCTGCAGCCTTGTCACACTGTTTCCCTACCTTGAGGTCATCAGCGTTAATAACCCCAAGGTCCCTTTTATGCTCGGGGCATACTGTATCCTCACCCCCCAACTGATATGTTGTTCCAGGGTTTTTGTGCCCCTTATGCATTATATTGCACTTCTTTACATTCAGTTTCAAGCTTCTGCAGGTCCATCCTTATTCTGTTTACACCCTCTGGAGTGTCCACTCTGTTACAGAGCTTTGTGTCGTCAATGAACAGGGACATTCTGCCTTCTATGTCCTGCGCAATGTCAGTGATGAAGACTTTGAATAGGACCAGTCCCAGCACTGATCCCTGTGGTACCCCACTGGTCACTCTTCCCTCTGTTGAGTGACACATCCTGTGGCCTGTATAACATCTCCTTGAAGGCACCATTCCCTGACCAGCTGACAATAGATGCAGAACACTATGCCGCATTATTGTCTGTTGTGGATGGCACGGACATGGCCCACCCACTATATGGTGTATGAGTACAGTGACACATGTCCATGTCTGTTCTACTGAGGGCATCACCTGCCGACAGAGGCTGACAGGATGCCATGCGGTACCTGAAGACAGCCATCTGGTCAGGGAATGGTGACTTCAAGGAGACAGTGGTCAGGGTTCACAAAGGGATGTACCATTAAAGGGACACTATCAATCCCCTGAGGTCTTAAAGTGTCCCTAGTTTAAAAAACATATTTTTATGATTGCAAAAATTCTGTAAAGATTGTTGATGTAGCTGGTAGTTTAATTCTGACTCTTATTTTCTTAAAAAAAGTAAAAAAACAGACTGACCAACATAATGGTGTTATCACACCAAAACAGGTTTGTTTAGATTCCTTGATCAACTCCAAATACAGCTTTCCCGGATGTGGAAACACCCACGAAACAGTCTAGCCCCTCATGATGCAGTCGGAGTTCAGAAGGCTACTGCCTATTGAGTGACTGCACTGTTTGGGTGTGTTTCTAATGCTCAGGAAGTATGCAGTAAGAACAAAACCAGGATTGTAAACAAAAAACAAGGTTCTTTATAAATATACATTGCCATGCATTTCAGTTCTACTAAGCAAGGAGACAGACAAAACAAACAGCAACGTCAGTGTATTTTAGAGAGGGTAAGCAATCATAAAATGTGGGGTTTCAACTAGAAATAATATGATGAAAAACAGGTTGACAGTGTTCCTTTAAACAGGTTTTAAGAAATGTCCAAGCAATTTTGAGCATGTACAATATACTGTAGTAATGAGCAAATGGTGGCCTTTGCATTGAACATAAGCAAGACATTTGATCTGGTCCAATGGCCATATTTATGGTGGAGTTTAGATTTAGTAAGCTTAAATATTATTACGTAATTATATACTGTTCCCAAATCTTATTCATTGGAACAAGACTTATATTTTGGAATTAGGCAAGGATTCCACTAACTCCCATTGTATTTATTTTGGCGTTAGTACTTTGTATACAATGTAGGGAACAATAGCTTAATTCAAGGAATAAAAATAAATGAATCAAAAATAAAACTAAACTGCTGTATACTGCTATACTGACCTGGACATTGTGGCAATCAGAGAGACTTGGTATAATGACAACCACAGCTGGGAAATGGCTGTACCAGGTTACAATCTGTTCAAGAGTGACAGGGCAGGCAGGAAGAGTGCAGGAGTGGCACGTAATGCAAGGGATAATATGAAGGCCACTGAGACACTAGGGAAACAGGGAGAGGGGGAGATGCTGTGGGTTACGCTAGACAGGAGTAAAGGGTCAGACATCTGCATGGGGGTAATATAAAGACAACTAGCATGAGGGGAGGAGTTAGATACAGTAGAACGATGATGCTAAATATCCAAAGCATGGTGCACAAGGGGAAGGTATTGCTGATTTGTAATTTCAGTATACTTGATGTAGATTGGAGTCTCCTTGCAGAAGCGACAGCTAGGAGCAGGTTTATCTTGGACTCCCTCCTGGGAGCTTTCCTTAAACAACTGGTCATAGAACCCACACGAGACAAGGTGATACTGGACCTGGTGCTCACGAACGGTGACAGTGTGACAGGGGTTCAATCAATCAATCAAATCTTTATTTATCCAGGTGGACATCGTTGAGCAAACTCATTTACAAGGTGGACCTGCATCACACAAGGTCAATAACAGTATACATAATCACACATACATACAGGCATTGAGGTAGTACATAGGAGTAAACAGAAAAGAAATTAACATAATAAGGTAACAGTAAGCTCTGGAGTCCAATAGGTACACTTAATACTTTTTCTAGCTATTTACAAGACTTGTTTTAGGGGAAGGTGCGATAAAGGAGATTACGGTGAGACCCCGAAAAGGTGAAGGATAGGGGGGAGGCAGAGGCAATTATCTTAATCGTGGAACTGTACTGGAATACCCGCTTGTGGATAAGTGCTACAGATTATGTGGGTTGATGGCTTAAGTATCACCGACTGCCCATAGCCATAGATTCCTGCGCTGATTAGGCTAGGTACACGGCTTTCAGGTAGAGGAGTATGGTCGGGGGATGCGGGCGTCGGTTCCAGAGGCGCCTTACATCTGGAGACTGCGGGTGTATGCAGCATCCAGGCTGGGACTTAGGCACACTATCATTAAAAGAGGAGCGCAACCCAAATCAACGGTTCTCTGATGTCAGCTTAGGGGCGCAACCTGAATCAAGGGTTCTCTGATATCGGCTTTGGGGACGCTGAGCGCCGGCGGGCATGGTTCCTGCGGTGAATGGTTAAGGGATGCAGGCTTCTGTTTTAGAAGCGCCTGCCACCTGAAAAACTACAGGTGCATGAGGCATCCAGGTGGGGACCCTGGCAGACTATCACTACTAGAGGAGCTTAACCTGAAACGAGGGTTCTCTGATGTTGGCTTTGGGGGTGCTGAGCACCGGTGGGCACAGTTCCTGTGGTAGCTACACCTAGAGCTCAGTGGGGACGTTCACATTTTGGGATTTGAGTATGGGCATGGGGCAGAGGAATGGTAAGGCAAGGGTGAGAGAGGTGAGAGGTTTCTGCTGGGTAGGTTGTTTTAATGTGTACAAGGCTGTAGAGATAATACACATAGAAATAGAAGTTCATAGGCGGTGGAAGCAGTGACATATTTTATTGGTTTTTTTAGCATATAAAGTCTTGAATACTGCGATGCTTACAGGGAATCTTAATTTCAAGAGTTTCTGTGTCTCATTCCAGAGGGTTGGAAGTGAGTAGCCTATGGCTGCTCTCCCTATGTGCGTGTGGACCCTAGGGATCCTCAGGGAAATTATGGAGCAGTTCCTTAGGGCATAGTTTTGAAGCTCGTTTAGAGGCAGTATGTCAGAGACATAATGTGGTAATTTGCCAGTGATTGCTTTTAGTGTCCATACAGTGGCGTTCCTGTTGCGTCTATATTGTAGAGAAGTCCATCCTACCGCAGCGTATAAGGAGCAGTGATGGGTAAAGGAGGGGAGGCCGGTAATGAAGCGCAGCGCTCTGTGTTATAAGACATCCAGCTTATCCAGATATAAGGCATTGCAGTGACAATAGATAAAGTCAGCATAGTCTATTAAGGAGATGAAGGTGGACTGTACAAGTAGTCTTTTTGCCTCTGTGGTCAGAAGTCGATTTATCCTGTAGAAGAGTCCCAGCCTCTGCCTCAGTTTTTTCAACATATTTTCCAAGTGATCCCCTGAAGGAGAGCTTATGGTCTAGCCAGACCCCAGATATTTAAATTTGGGGACGAACTCCAAGTTTTCTCCCAATAAGGTGGTGATGGGGGGGGTAAGGTGCCAATAGTAGGGTAAGCCGGTTGGTTGCCAGGAGAAAGAATCATAGCCTTCATTTTTTTGGCATTAAGGAGCAGTTTTGTGCTGAGAAGCTGGTGTTGGAGGATGTCTAATTCAAGTTGCAGATCTTTGCAGGCAGCTTCGGGTGATGGCCAGCTTAGGTATAAAACTGTGTCATCTGCAAATAGGTGAATATTTGCTTTCTTAATGCCAAGGTCGATGCTGTTAATATATATGGTGAAGAGTATAGGTCCCAGGATGGAGCCTTGAGGGACACCTCTTAATAACAGTTTAGTGAAGGAGAGCTCCCCTTCTGCCTTGACCTGCTGATGTCTGTTTGTTAAGTAGTCCTGCAACCAGCCTAAGGAGGTGGTGTCTAGACCTACTGCTTTTAATGAGGAGAGAAGAGGAGTAGGGAGTGGTCGACAGTGTCAAAAGCCTTGCTGAGGTCCAGGAAGACAGTGCAGATGAACTTTTTGTTTTCAAGGTCATATTGCCAATCGTTTGTTACCTTGGCCAACGCTGTGATCGTACTGTGATTCGTTTGGAAACCTGACTGTATAGGATTTATGAAGTCAGTCTTATCCAGCAATGCACGTAGCTGGGTATTCACTATTTTTTCTAGGAGTTTTGATAGGATGGGGAGTAGCGAAATTGGCCTGTAATTATTTAGGTCACAGGGATCCCAGGTTTAAAAAGTGGGATAATGTGGGCAGTTTTCCATAAATTGGGGAGGGTCCCCTGAGATAATGACAGATTGAACAGGTGCGTAATGGGCACTGCCAGGACATGCCAGGCAACCTTTATGAAGCAGGGGTCTAAAGAGTCAGCGCCAGTGCTTTTTTAGGTGTCCAAATGAAGAAGTTGGTCTTCGACTTCTTTTAGGGTGGCAGGTGAGAAGGAAAATGTGGCGTTCATAATGTTCGGCTCAGGGGATGAGGCATTCATCTGAGAGCGCAGGCTACAAGCTGGCGAGTTATCAAAAGCTAGACCAGCCGAGGCAAAGTGATTATTGAATGCTTGTAAAATTTCCTTTTTGTCACAGATAATGACATTGTTTGAGAAGATTTTTGATGGCAGAGTGTTTCCTGTAGTGTGGCCAGATAGGTCTTTTATTGTGGACCAGAATTTGGTTGGGCATTTTGAAGAGGCGTCTAGCTCAGTACTGTAGAAATTGGACTTTGCTTCTCTGATCAACTTTGTACAGGAATTCCTTGTGGTTCTAAAGAGACCCCAGTCTTTGGTGAGTTGAGATTTACGAGCCTTTTTCCAAAGCTGGTCCCTTTTTTGTAATGTGGATTTGAGGTCAGCATTAAACCAACGATATGTTCTGGATTTTATGCGAGATTTGACCAGAGGAGCATGGGTATTAAGGGCATTTGTTAGGATTTCTTGAAAAATAGTGTATGCATTATTCACCGATTTGGCGAGGAAAAAGTTTTGCCAGAGAGGAGAGGCCTTGAGATAGTTGATATAGGCCGACGGATCGAAGTTCCGTTTTGATCTTTTAGTAGAGAATTTTGAGGTGGATTTGGGCATATGGTTTGTTCTCACACCAGCAATAAAGCAGTGGTCACTAACATCAGCATGGAAGATACCAGCATGGGAGAAGAGGTGTGCTTTGTTTGCTAGTAGGACATCTAGGAGGGTGCTGCTTGCTGGATTTTTCTTATTAATGCGTGTTGGTTCATTGATGAGTTGTGAAAGATCATGAGAGTCACAGAGGGATTTGAGAGGTAGAGATGCGCTGGACAGCCAGTTGTAGTTAAGGTCTCCCAGTATTATAGTTTCTAGGTTACTGGAGTCCAACATAGATGGTATGTGGGTCAGGAGCTGTGGTCCAGCAGAGGGTGGTCTGTAACATCTGATGATTTGAATGGCTGACGTAGAAGTGGTATCAATTTTTAGGGACAGACATTCATATGCGTTGGCAAGCGAAGAGGAGTCAAGTATAGAGATTGTGAATTTGTCCTTGATGTAGATGGTGACTCCACCACCTGTAGTTTGTCTGTCAGCTCTGAATAGTAGATAGTTGGGTATGTCAATCTCCTGATCAAGGGTGGCTAGCCGGAGCCAGGACTCTGAGATAACAAGCACGTCGGGTTCAGTGTGTGATATCCAAGCTTGGATGGAGGAGAATTTGTTTACAAGGCTACATACATTAACGTGCATGAAGCTAATTCCTTTTAATTTAGAGAGCTCTGAAGGTGAGGTGATATCTTTTGTGGGCCCAGGGTTGAGCTCGACGTTACCTGAGCAAAGTAATAGAAGTAGTATGAGTTTCCTTAGGGCAGTAAAGGATATTTTGGAGATTTTTGTCCTTAGCCAGTTGGATGCAGTATCCTGGTATATATGCGGGAGCTTATTGCCAGTATTATGTTGTCCTAGCATTACATAGCATAGGACCCTAGCTGTCAGAAACCACAGAGTGTGCTCATTGGGTGGAGGAGTCTGGTTCTTTCCCGATGGGATCTGGCTTCTTGTGGTGCACCGAATATGCCACCCGATTTGGTAAGGGTGCAATGGTGCAGAGGTGTTGCAAGAGTTGAGTAGGGACCTGATGTGCACACATTCAATGGAGGAGGGGTGAATCTCCCCACTTAGGTAGGTCCTATTCAGAGATTCCCCTAGTAAAGGTAATATACATAGGGTGCAAGAAAGCTGGAGCCACAGTGCCAATGACATGGTTTTAGTGTAGATAGTGAGGAAGAGAAACTTGTATAGGAGGCACGGCTCCTTAAGGTAAATTTATAAAGCTGGGTTAATGTGGTGGTCGGCGCCCAATAAGGATTGTCAAAGTACTAGGGCAGAAAGAGTGAGTGAGAGAAACAAAAAAAGAAATAGACAGTGGGGACCAATGGCAGCAAGGGCTGAGCAAGACGGTCTATATAGAATTGGGCAGGGAGGAGGGATGGGCGGGTGGGTGAACATTTGCAGCTTTTCCGTACCTCTCAGTGGCTTGAATCTGAGCTTGTGGTCTCGGACGACAGCTTCTGGAGTGCTGACCACCCGGTGGCCACAGATCATGCGGCGGTTGAGCTGGGAGCCCTAGGAGGGTCTCGATTGAAGAGGGAAGGAGAGAGGAAGCCAAATTAGTACTGGAGGAGGACAAAGGGTCTCACTAGCCAGTGTCAAATAAAATTTACAAGTGAATACAAGTTACAGTAGGGTAGCACCTGGAGAACAGTGATCACCAGACAGTGGGGTTTGAGATTAACTGAGGGGGCGAATCCAGTCATACAAGGACAAGAATCCTTGACTTTAAGAAGGCAGATTTTAGAAAAATGGGAAAATGCCAAGAAGAGGCACTGACTGGAACAGGGGCAAAAAAGGGGGTTGAGGAACAGTGGGTGGCAGTAAAATCAGGGCTAACTATGGCAACACAACTCTGTTGGACAGGTTAGCAAGGGGAGGAGAAAGAGGAGACCGTTATGGTTTTCGAAAGAAGTAGCTGAAAAAGTTAAGGCAACAAATTGCATTTAAACAGTACAAAAAGACACAGGAGAAAGTGGACAGGGACAAGTACCAGGAGAAACAAAAGGAGGCAGGGAGGGCAGTTAGGGAAGCCAAGGCATGTTGGCAAAAATGCCCATTTTCACAAGTGTCCAGTTTCAGGGTTTTTACAGTGGTGGATATACAGTATACACTTTATACAGACACATGGTTCAAAATAATACAAAGACAAAACGTATACAGGAATTTCAGTTACATACAAAATGGTTTATGTACAGCAGCTACGGTATTAACAGCAAGTTCAAACAAAATGTACACATACAAGGTAGAAGGCGGAAAATACTCTGAAATAGCTTAGAAGGGAAAAAGAGGCACTGAAGCAGTGAGGTGGACAAGAGAGAGGGGTTAAGAGAAAAGAGAGGGAAAAATTCTAATGAAAATTGAGCAAATGATCGAGGGATTGCTCTGGTCAGTGATAGGAAAATTAAGATATGCTACCTATGGCAGTTGCAAGGTGGTTTATTGAGTAGGTGCTCCTTTAATTTGACCTTAAAGGTGCCAAGGGAGGGGCTGCTGACAAGGTTAGGGGAGAGTGTTAAAAAGCTTGGTACCTCTCTAGGTAAACAATCTCTGCCCCAAAGAGGTGTTGCAGTAGGGGACCAAAAAAGGGGATATCCAAATATAAAAATAAATACAGAATCAATCAATACAGCAGAATACAATTCATTAATAAAATACTTCTTAGGTAATTTAAAGTTAAATTATAAGGTATCTGAAAAAGATATAGGCAGACTTAACAAAGAACCTAGAAACTATAGATACCGGGCCCCATATTTAAAAGTGGCAGGCTGCACTGCGCAAGTGAATATGCCGTGCATCTAAATGCCCCAACATAAAACACTGGGATATTCAGAAAATGCACAAGCAACATGCAACCGCGCATTTCTGACTGAATATCCTGAGTATGCATGATCGCACAGCCGAAGATGTGTGATGCAGCAGGCCACATTTGAATAAGGGGGAACCACACACAAAAGGCAGGGAACTGATACACAAACAGTGGAAGTGGCACACTGCACAGGTGTATGGGAGAACGGCGGTGGTGCAAAAGTGCAGCAGCCCACAGGATTGGGGAGGCACAGTGCCACACCACAGTGGCTACAAGGGTCTGATGCAAGGCCAGTGAGTGGTCAGCACTGTGCACCATACAGACATGTCCAGGCATGTGGAAAGCAATGCATGAACACTGATCGGGACAGACACACACACACACACAGTGCCATGGATAAGGAACCACATCAATGTCTGTGACCAGTGGACAGTGCTGAAAGCCGATGCTAAGTAACACTGTAGCACACATGCCAGTGTGTCACCAGTACACCTCCACAATGGCATATAGCCAGAGGTCACACATGGGGTGCAGGAGGCAGTATAGCACAGTGGTCTAAGGATCTGAGCTGCAAATCTGGTGACATCCAGCAGACCTGGGTTTGAATCCCACAGCTTCCACTTACATACTGTGTGACCCTGAGCAAGTCACTTAACTTCTTTGTGCTCCTAGGTCGCACCTGGAAACAAGCTCTGGCTTAGTGTACCTTTCCTGGTTAAACAATTTCCCCTTTTCCTTACCTTCACACCAACACCATGGCATGGCCGATGACAGTGTAGGACACAAGCACATGGGTACACAGGGGTGTATGCTACATTCAGTGTAACCCTACAGTACACCTCTGTGCCACCACAGTTAACCAGCAGGATGGATGTGTAACAGGCACACCATGCAACCTGTGCAGGTGAATACAGTGACACACACAGTGTGTCCCCCCCCCGGGGACAGGGAGCAGTGGGTGATGCGAAGGCCTGCACCTACCTGTTCACCTGTGGACACGTGGATGAGCGGCACATGTGCCCAACACCTGGCAAATATCCCTATGGAAGAACACATTGCACACAGCCATGTGAATGATTCAAATACATATATTTAAGAGCATTGGAAAATTCAACATCAGACAAACCACAGGAAAACAAGAAAGGCAAGACAGGAACAATGGCTAATAAATAACATAACTAGCAACAATATAAACAATACAATACAAATCTATTTACAGAGCGGGTATGGGGTGAAAGGGTGGATAAGGGTGGTAGGGGCACAACTATGTACAATGGAATGGGGTGTGGATGGGGCTGTGGAGTGGGTAGGGGCATGGCATCAAACACATGGTGCATGGGACAGCTAAGGCCCTGCAGGGGCATAGTATGGTGCCCATCTGCAGCGTGGGGTGCCCAGTTGTTCTTGTATGACTGTCATGGCCCAGGCAATTATCCTAATGGTCGGTAGCATGATCCCCTGCTGCAGACAAATGGTGTTTAACAGCTGCTGGGTCCTCATAGCTCCCCTCTGCTGTGGTGGCCGCACCTGCTGGCTCTATCCCTGGCCTCCTCATCATCCTGTCTGGACACATCGTATGGGAAGAAGAAGAAATACACAATCCAGCAGCAGTGCCAGTGGTCCATCATGTATACAGAGATATTCCTGCCCCTCCAACAATGGTGGTGATGTGCAGTCATGCATGCGTAATCTGCCATGCACAGGCCCTGTCACAGTGCTACATGCAGCAGTGATCACCGATGTGCCATGGACATGTGTGCCACGAAGCACAACACATGTATTGTGGGCATGACAGCAGACAATGGCAGTGTAGGACATGTGACCCACATGGTACAGGTCAATGTCACAGTCAGGCACATGGCTATGTTATGAATGCACAGTAGCCTCCACCATGGCACACTGTCCAATCACAGAAGTGTGTGTGTGTTGGCCACAGGTGGCTGACCCTTGGTACAGGTGTGCCAGAAGCACCAGCACAGACATCCCTGATGGTCCACAGTGGCCCTCCAATGTAAGCAAAGATGGATGGCATGCAGCATGTACCCAGGTGTGGCTGCAGCAACACCTCCACAACCCATAACAACACCCATAGCCTAGCGGGCCTGAGGACAGCTGTGCAGATTAACATTCAGGTGTGGACACTGGCACCAGTATGCCAGTTAAATAATGTTTGATGGTGCACAGCCATGGGGCGAACAGCCCCGAACTAGCCCATTGGACAAGTAGTGGACGGGGACATGATCCATTAGGCATGGCAGCAGGGCAAGGTCAATAGTCCGTGGGTTTGTACATGATTCCAATCACCAGTCCTGTTGGGCAATGGAAGAATGCCAAAATGACATCCCACCCCAATGGAACCATGTGTGTCGCACCACAGGGCCACACCTATGTACAGACCACACAGTGTAGAGGATCCCATACATGAACAAGGCGCATGCATGTGTCCACCCCACAGAAAGGGCACCGTGATGCTGACACCTGTCAGTGGGTATAGCTGGCACACAGAGTGACACAATGCAAAGGCCACATGCAGTGGCAGTGAGCATGACTGCACGGCACAGCTACAACCTGCACAATGGATGGTAGCATGCACACAGATGGGTGCATGTGCAGTGGTGTAGCAGAGAAACAGGAGATGGACACACCCTCTGATGTGCATCACACTTTTTTCACACAGTGACATGGTGATGCAGGTCAATAGGACAGGACACCAGGCAACAGCCAATGGTGGACACTGGACAACACCATCACACAGGCACAGCCGCAAGCACACATGTCACATGGCCATTGGTGAGTGTTGTGGCAACACTGTGGCAACATTGCCTGCAGTGTGTGATGCAAGACTGCCATTGCTTCCCCCCATTGCCATGCATGTGGCACAGTCCAAATTGGGCAGGGATACGCCCTGTGCCACACACAGGGGGCAGCCATGGCCATACCAGTATCCTATTGTGGCACATCCAGGCACAACACAGTACCATTCTAGTTCCCCAACCCAACAAAGTGGCATAGGGCACAGCACTGGAGCAATGTGAGCCATGTATTATGTGAGGGCAATATGGGGGAAATGTCCACTGGATGAAAAAAGCAACGTGTGGTGGATAGCACAGGGGTTATAGGGAACTGTGCAGGGGCACACACATTAAGGTGCCCACACAACTGGGGGACACTCTTCACTGGGTGCGACATGTACATAGGTGTGGGGTGTACACTGTGCAATTGGTGGTCTGTGTATGTGTCCTGACACACTGGGCTATGAGGAGACCCATGAGGCTGTCAGCAGCACAGAATCAAGCAACAGCATACCACCGCTGTCACAACGGTTTGATGTGACTGTCATCTGGACATGTCCAGGTCACATGCCACTGGCCACAATTCAATTCAATTTATTTATTTTACCAAGAAAAGGCTCCATTGAGCAAACTCATTCACAAGGAGGTCCTGGGTAGGACAGCTGAGTTACACACAGTACGGTGAACAGTAATACAAATACAGAAAAAATAGCACAGTATCAAGCACACAGCATCACATTCAGAAACTACAGTTAGTACTTAAGACTAGAAACAGCAAAACATTACTTAATGATCTGGTTTGGTTTAGCAATGCGTTGATAGTTATAACAGTGATGTTATTATACTAACATTAATATTTGTCACTTAATGGGCCATGCGGGGCCCACATGACCCTTAACACCTATACACCCTTGGGCATGTGTGTGTACACAGCCCTTGTGCTGCCTGCTGCCCACGTGTAGCAGGAATGGGACACGAACTGTGGCTCATGGTCTACGTAATGTGCCTGCACACAATGTGCCGTGGAGCCCTGCAGGGGATGTCTGTCCAACATAGATATGAGCTACACAGCCGCATTGGATGTGTCATGTCACACAGGCAGAACTAACCAGTGCACAGCACCAGAAGCATGACAGTACACATGGTGCACAACAGGGTGTGGCAGGCCATGATGTACAGGGTGGATGCACCACCATGTGTGAGAGTGGGGTGCAAACACATGTGGTGTACAAATGGCTACAGTGGGTGACTCACAGTGTCTGTGCAGAACACAGTGGGCATGGCACTGTCGAACACACATGCATACTCACTTGAGGGTCCTTGCAGTGGCACCCTGGCCTTGCCGTGCTGGCTGTCACCTCGCGTCCCCACCTTTTCATGACTGTGGGCATCCCTCTGGGCCTGCCTCCTGGGCTCTTTATGTGCGATGTGAACACAGTGACAAAGCCACAATCAGAGCCATCCAGTACCACATGTCCCCCACAGAGCACCCATATATGATGCAGCATTGTGGACATCTACTGTACACCCACGAGCGAACATGTGAACCCCGAACTGTGGTTGGCATACAGTGTACCACCGAAAATGCACAATATTGGGCCATACACTGCCCCCCTTCCCAATTCCACCAGAATACACATACAGTACAGTGAACCGTGATGGTACATGTCATAAGCGGGTGTCCCATGTAATGCATGCAACACCCTACACTGGTCCCCAGACTGCATGCTATGCATACATAATACATAGCCAGTGTCCCATGGATTTTGGCCCTTGAGGACTTTTGACATAGCTGTCAGCCAGCCCAGGGAGCACCACTATTATGTGGCATGGGCAACTAATACACAGGACAGGGATCGGTCCCAGTAGGCATTCCTGTGTGGCATGCAATGGAGACCCGTGTCAGCACAGTGACATGCACATGCACATCCCACACTGGACAATGTGGCACATATGTGCATGGCCATGTTCCAACAATGGTATCTCACAGTGGCTAGACAACACTGTCTGGGAGCATTGTCATGGCTGTGTTCAGACAGTAACAGTATACAGCCATCCATTGGCATGCCATGGATGGACACAAGCTCACATAGCTATGATAGGAGGGTCACCCATATGCCCCATGTTACCCGATAGCCACCATGAACATGACAGGCACCTACATGTGTATAGCTATGCATGTCCACCGTGTCATGTCAGGGCAGGACACATCACAGTGGTCCTGTGCCTATCACCACTGTGACCCCTGACCTGCAGCACACACTACAAGACGGATACATTGTTGCATTGTCAATGCCACTATGATGATTCTAGGAATGGGTGCAGGCCACACTGTGGACAACTGTTGGACACATACATTGTCTGGAAACCTGCATATCCTGGTGCTGTGACATGGCAACTGACACATGGTATCATGGGGATGCACAACAGGCACCCACCTCGACATACCATGCTGTGTCATGCTACATGGCAACATATTCCGGCATGCATGGCCACATGGTGGACTGTGCTGCACAGAGACATGTGGTGTTCAGCAGGGGGACTGTCATACACAGGCATGCTGGGACATACCATATCTATGTAACATGTCCTGTCGTGTGGCCTGTGGCACATGGGCGGATGCATGCATGGACACATACAGACATCAGTGGCGAAGGGACGATTTGTGACATCACACTGTACATCAGCCATGCCTTACATCTCCCATGACCACACATTGTGCCATGTCCATGGGTGACACAGGTGCAATGCACAGGTCCTGTCTGGATTAACAACAGAGGGAATCAGATGTACAAACTTATTAAAAACTATTTGTTGCTATTATTTTATAATTGGTGTTAAGGAGTGCTATAGGTCTGTAATTCTAAAGGTTTAATGTATCTTTACAAAAAAAAAAAAAGGAAGACCACACAAGCTTAACAAAGAAGAATTGATTTATTTACTTACAACCGTAGGCGCCAAGAACATACATCTTCATGTCGTGCTGAAGTTTCTGAAGGCCATAAATAAAGAAGCCATGGCAGTTCAAAAAGTGCTGTGCAGTAAAGTGTAGTCTGCTGGGAGAGCAGGGGTTGATGTTTTCTGCCATCGACCATTGCTCTCGCAGCAGACTGCACTTTACAGCACAGCATTTTCTGAACCGCCATGGCATCCTTATTTACAGCCTTCACACACTAGAGCACAATATGAAGATGCATGTTCTTGGCTACTAATGTTGTGAGTAAATATTCCTTTTTAAGCAGGTATGGTGGTGCCTTTTCTTTTTTGCTGTTGTGATTTAACTGTTTGTGGCATACCCAGGGACAGAGCTGCTTTTTTTCTGTAGGTTTAATGAATCTTTATCTTGTCTTAATAGTAGTATTATATAGACTTTTACCATGGTGTTTAAAGTACTGAGTCCCTCTGCCATGTCGCCAGCCAATGTCCTGAAAAGTAAGATAATATTCTGTAGTGATGCTGTTCCCATCTGGAGACTTCCCTTTTGGTAATTCCTTTATTACCTGTTTAATATCCACTTCCCCAACATTATTACTTACTCCTATATGGTTGATATATTATACTCTTTTTTTTTTTTTTTTTTGGTACATCTTGCTAAAGACATTAATTAGTTCCTGTTCTATAATGTGTGGTTCTAGTACAAAATCCCCTTTTTGTTTTTATTTGGAGAACTATGTGTTTTTCTTTTTTGTTTTTTAATTATGTCGGCCAATAACCTACCCGACCTATCTCCTTGAAATTACATAGATGTCATAATTTTAAAAAAATTCTTTCCTACTTCTTTATATAATAGCTTATTTTTAACAATCTTTTTGTTCCCATTCATTTAAATATTCTGTCTGTCATTTTTTAATGTTTGTGTCCAAATTTTTGAACTTCCAGTTTAACTTGATTATTTTCACTTGTTATTTGTTCTGACTTTAATTTCATAACTAATGGTTGGGCCCTTATTATCACCTTTAAGGCATCTCACAATTCCTTAATTTGTTTTCTGCCATCTCTGTTGATAGTCCAATATTCTTTTATTGGCACTCTCATCATTTCTATAATTTTCTATGATAAGTAGTGAATTATCAAATCTCCATATTATATTCTCAAGAAGAATTTTTTGATGGTATAATATCCAAATTAGTTATGATATCTTTTACAAGACTTTTATAAGTTAAAAAATGATCTAATCTAGAGAAAGAATGATGCTGTTTAGTAAGGAAAGTAGTCTTTACATGTGGATATTTCTAGCCTCCAACTATGTTCTAATTCATGTTCTTCTATCAGATTTCAATCAATCAATCAATCTTTATTTTTCCAAGTGAGACACCATTGAGTTGCAACTCATTTACAAGGTGGATCTGGACACGGTAACATAACATGAAAACAGTGCACATAGGGTATAAAAAATTGATAAAAACAATAAAATGCTTGCAGTACATAGGAGAGGTACATCACAAAAAATATTGAAACAAGATTAAAAAACAGCAGTAATATGCAATACATACAACAGCTGTATGCAATATATACATATATATATATATATATATTTATATTCATGGCAAAAATACTCCGTTTAATGCATCAGTTTGGGTTGTTCCACAGTGACAAAAGTGAGGAAATTCAGTGTTAGAGTAGAAAACCCTAACACACATATGCAAGTAGGGGGGAGGACCAAGGCAACACGACCAATCACAGACAACCAGCAGCAGGTGACAGAAATAACATATAACTGTCTAAACATACTACAAGACACATCCATCATTGTGGCCCACCAAGTGTAGAAGTTCTGCTGCCATCCTAGTGACTTTGTCCTATGCTTGCATACTGCCCATCAGTTGTTGCTGTATCACATTAAACATTTTTTCATATCTATTAGATTTCTTATGTCTTCTGAATGACAGTGTGCTGATAATAATCACTTTAATAACATGCCAATATCTGGCAGTGGTGTTTAGGACCTTTGTTGACTGTTAATGCCTCCTGGTGTTACCCCAGAATTAGACAATTATGTGTCAGTACACTATTCTCTGCACAGTACTGCTGTACCATTATCTTGCATTGTAGAATTGCAGATCTGTGTGGAACTGTCAGACCCAATAACTCACATGCTCACACTACATAATAGCTGAGTTCTGGAAAGTTTCTCATTTTAAACAGCAAAGTGTGTCTTCCACTATTTGATATATTGCTGCTACCATGGTGTTCAAAGGACTCATGTTCACATGTTTGTGTTCATGAGTGTGTAGTACCACAGATCACTGTAACACAGTTTCATGTGTCTAAGTACCCAGTGATCTTACCATGCCATAAGAAACAAGCATTTGTCAATGCCGAATGTTGATTGTTTTGGTCTGTTGAGCTCACTCACTGCCCTTGTGTCACTCGCTCATTCTGTTTCTCCTGGTGCTGCAGGCTGCTCTTTTGTACTGGGCTCCTGCCTGCACTGGCACATTTTTCTGCCCACAAAGAAATCTGCAGCTGTCCTGACAGAGCTCTGTTGAGGTGGGTCACCGCCCCATCTCTCATGCGCTCATTCTGTTTCTGCTGGCGCTGCAGGCTGCCCTTTTGTACTAGGCTGCTGTCTCTGTTGGCTGCTTTTTCTGTCCACAAAGAAATCTGTAGCAGTCCTGACACAGGTCCATTGAGCTAGCTCACTCCCCCCTCTCAATCGGTCCATTTCTGCCAGTGCTACAGGCTGGCCTTTTGTATTGGGCTCCTGCATGTGTTGCCGCCTTTTTCTGCCCACAAAGCAATCAGCAGCAGTCACGATAGAGGTCTGTTGAGCTCGTTCACTCACCCTCTCTCACTCACTCATTGTGTTTCTCCCTGGCACTGCAGGCTATCCTTTTATACTGGGCTTCTGCCTGCATTGGCACCTTTTTCTGCCCACAAAGAAATCTGCAGCTGCCCGACAGAGCTCCGTTGAGGTCGGTCTCTCTGCTTGTCTCACTCATTCATTCTGTTTCTCCTGGTGTTGCAGGCTGCTCTTTTGTACTGGGCTTCTGCCTGTGTTGGCACATTTTACTGCCCACAAAGAAATCTGCAGCAGTCTAGACAGAGCTCCGTTGAGGTGGGTTATTCCCCCTCTCTCACTTGCTCATTCCGTTTCTACTGGTGCTGCAGGCTACCCTTTTGTACTGGGCTCCTGTCTCTGTTGGTGGCTTTTTCTGCCCACAAAGAAATCTGCAGCAGTCCTGACACAGGTCCATTGAGGTAGCTCACTTCCCCTTTCTCACTCGCTTGTTCCGTTTCTGCCGGTGCTGCAGGCTGGCCTTTTGTACTGGGCTCCTGCCTGTGTTGCCACCTTTTTCTGCCCACAAAGAAATTCACAGCAGTCATGATAGAGCTCCGTTGAGCTCGCTCACTCCCCCTCTCTCACTCGCTCATTGTGTTTCTCCCGGCGCTGCAGGCTGACCTTTTGTACTGGGCTTCTGTCTGCGTTGGCACCTTTTTCTGCCCACAAAGAAATCTGCAGCTGCCCCGGCACAGCTCTGTTAAGGTCGTTCACTCCGCCTGTCTCACTCGCTCATTCTGTTTGTCCTGGTGCTGCAGGCTGCCATTTTGTAGTGTTCTCCTGCATCTGTTGGCGCCTTTTTCTGCCCACAAAAAAAATCTGCAGCAGTCCTGGCAGAGCTCCGTTGCGCTCGCTCACTACCCCTCTCTCACTCACTCATTCCATTTCTGTCAGCACTGCAGGCTGCCCTTTAATACTGGGCTCCTGCCTGCATTGCGCCTTCTTCTGACCACAATGAAATCTGCAGCAGTCACAGTAGAGCGCCGTTGAGCTCACTCCCCCTCTCTCACTAGTTCATTCTGTTTCTTCCACTGCTGCAGGCTGCCCTTTTGTACTGGGCCCCTGCATGCATTGCTGCCTTTTTCTGCCCACAAAGAAATCTGTAGCAGTCCCAACAGAGCTCCGTTGAACTCACTCACTCCCCCTCCCTCACTCGCTCATTCTGTGTCTCCCACTGCTGGAGGCTGCCCTTTTGTACTGGGTTCCTGCCTGCATTGGCAGCTTTTTCTGCCCACAAAGACATCTACGGCAGTCCCAACACAGCTCCATTGAGCTTGCTCACTTCCCCTCTCTCACTCGCTCGTTCCATTTCTGACAGCGTTGCAGGCTGGCCTTTTGTACTGGGCTCCTACCTGCATTGCCACCTTTTCCTGCCCACAAAGAAACCCACAGCAGTCATGATATGCCTCTGTTGAGCTCGCTCACTCCCCTTGTCTCACTTGCTCATTCTGTTTCTCCTGGCGCTGCAGGCTGCCCTTTTGTACTGGGCTCCTGCCTCTGTCTGCATCTTTTTCTGCCCACAAAGAAATCTGCAGCAGTCCTGACAGAGCTCCATTAGCCTCATTCACTCCCCCTGCCTCACTCGCTTGTTCCGTTTCTGACAGTGCTGCAGGCTGCCCTTCTGTACTGGGCTTCTGCCTGCATTGCCACCCTTTTCTGCTCACAAAGAAATCTGCAGCAGTCAGATACAGCTCCGTTGAGCTTGCTCACTCCCCCCTCTCACTCGCTCATTCTGTTTCTCCCACCGCTACAGGCTTCCATTTTGTACTCAGCCCCTGCATGCACTGCTGCCTTTTCCAGCCCACAAAGAAATCTGTGGCAGTCCCAACAGAGCTCCATTGAGCTCACTCACTCCCCCTCCCTCATTCACTTGTTCTGTGTCTCCTGGCGCTGCAGGCAGCCCTTTTGTACTGGGCTCCTGCCTGCGTTGTCACCTTTTCCTGCCCACAAAGAAATCTGCAGCAGTCCCAACAGAGCTCAGTTGAGCTCAGTCACTCCCCCCCCTCTCAGTTGCTCAATCTTAATCTGTCCCAAACACTGATTAACTACAGTGACTGTGGTATTCTGCGCTGGAAGTGCAGAAACACATTTCAGCCAGGATGTTAAAAATTACAGCTGTACTGTTCATAAGGAGGTGTGAACAAATGCCAGTGTCACGAATCTGGCGTGAAAATATTACTAATTTGCAAACTTACAAGGGTGCATGGAACCTGCCCAACACACACTCATAACACAGTCATTTTATGGGGTTTCATCACAAAATTTTCAACATTGGCATTTTAGGACCTCTACTCATGAACAGTATCAGTGTGATTTTCTGAATATGTCCCAAACACTGATTTCCCACAGCAACCACATTATTGTGTACCAGAAGAGTGAAAACACATTTTGGCCAGGATGTGAAAAATGACAGCTGCACTGTTCATAAGGAGGTGTGGCAAAATGGCAATGCTGAAAATCTGGAGTGAAAATATTGCAAAGTTGCGAAGGTACGAGCGTGCATGGAAACTGCGCAATGCACATTCATAACACACTCATTTTATGGACTTTCGTCACCAAATTTTCAACACAGGTATTTTAGGGCATCTGCTAATGAGCAGAGTCAATGTGATTTTCATAATCTGTCCCAAACATGGATTTCCCACAGCAACCATGCTATTTAGCACCGGAACTGCGAAAACAATTTTGGTCAGGATGTGAAAAATGACAGCTATACTATTCATAAGGAGGTGCAGAAGAATGGCAGTGTTGAAAATCTGGAGTGAAAATATTATTAATCCGTGAAGTTACGAGCGTGCATGCAAACTGCACAATGCACACTCATAACATTTTATGGAGTATCAGTACCAAATTTTCAACATAGGCATTTTAGGACCTCTGCTCATGAACGGTGCCACTGTCAATTTCTTAATCTGTTTTGAACACTGATTTCCCACACTGACCATGCTATTCTGTGCTGGATGTGTGAAAACACATTTTGGCTAGTATGTGGAAAATGACAGTGGTACTGTTCACAAGGAGGTGTGAAAAAATGCCAATGCTGAAAATCTGGTGTGAAAATATTGCAAATTCCCAATGTTACTTGCATGCATAGCAACTGTGCCATGCACGCTCAAAAAACACTCATTTTGGGGATTTTTGCCACCAAATTTGTAGAATAGGCTTTTTGACAGCTTACCTCATGAACACTGGCAGTGGCATTTCATTAATCGGTCCCAAAAGGGGATTCCACACAGTGACTGCAAAATCACCTTTCGGGGCTGAATAATGCCATGGCAGTGTCAGAATTCATGAGGTGGGGTCCCAAAAACTCCATGCTGAAAATTTGGTGCCAAAATTCCAAAAAATGCCTGAGATATGCATCAAAGTTGAAAAAACCCAATTTATTCCATTATACAGCTTACCGGCATTTCCTCAGTTTGCGGTCGGCTTTGAAGAGTGCAGATGTGTTCCCAGTCCACTGGAGATCATTGTGCTGGACTCCAGAGGTAAGTATGGGGAGGGGGGTGTGGGCAGGCAGGGTGCACAGTGGGTGGGAGGGGGGCAGGGAGACTGCCGAGGGACTGTTTCCTTTTTTACAGGTTAAAAAAAAGACATTGCAGAACTGTTTTTGATTTTACAGGGGCATGTGGCATGCTGGGGTGGGCTCCCAGCATGCCAACAGAGTATTTTTTGGGGGGGACCAGCTGTACCCGATGGGGGATTGAGCACCCCTGTTGACACACAACAAAAGGGGGAGTTACATTTTGCTGACAGGGGATTGGGCACCCCATCAGCAGACAACAAAAGTGGGGGGGTTACACAACACTGAGAGGGAGTGGGATCCCCCATCAACATCACCTTGGTTCAATGAAGCCAACAGGGATTGGAGCCCCCATCAGCAAACAAACACGGTGGGGGGTAGATGCTGCCAAGGGGGGTTGGGCACCCCCTCGGCAGGGGGGCTTTAATATTGTTTGTGAACATGGCGGCAAGGCACTGCCATGTTCACAAACAATATCAGTGTTTCAAGGTTCTGCCCTGCAATGACGGGTCACTCCCTCTTTGCAGCGAGTGGCTGATGCTGCAATGATGAGGCAGCCCCTGATTGCAGTGGCTAAATTTTTACAAGTTGGTGGCACGCTGGCTGAATTAGTGTCATCAGCAGCATGCCATGGCATTTTGGGGAAGCAGGCCAAGCCTTTAAAGGCTGTGGGAGCATTGGCCACAACAGTGCTGCACCTCTACAACCTGCTTCTGAAGAAAGCTGCCACAATATGTTTCTTGCGTATGCGCGCAATCAACATTACATTTGGTTCAGTACAGTATTATCTACTAACTCATTCTCTACTAGTATTTGAACCTACACAGCTGTATATGGGACTGTGTCACCCAAACTATTCCATGGTACCACTTCACTCTCTTTGCCATGCAAACGCATATTTCTGTTTGTATACACATTCCTACCTGTGTGGTAACAGGGGTAGCCAAACACGCCATGTTACCTCCTTTGTACCAATGAATGGATAATATTAGACACCACTTACACCAGCCTTTCATGTGTGTAAATGGCTCCTAATGTTACCCTGACAGTAGCAAATAATGTATCAGAATACAATTATATACACTGTGCTACTGCACTGTTATCTAATCCTAAAGAGTTCAACAGCTATGTGGAACTGTAGGTCATAAACTGTTAAATATCATCATGGCCCATGGTTGACATTATTATACAAAGCATTTCACATATTCATGGTAATATGGCTATTATCATAGGGTGGAAACATCATGCAGCATTCATACCGCTGTTAGTGGTTCTGCATGTGGCAGTAAAATAACCAAATATTAATTCTGCATACTATTTTGAATCGAAAATAACAGAACTGTCATGCAACCATTGAGCACTGCATGTATTTATAGATTTGTGACCAGAACTCATTATTCATGCAACATGTGTGTCTCAATGTGACCATTCCCATCTTGATTTGAACAGGGGTACATTGGAAGTGCATGTTACTGAAAGGGTCCCATACTGTCATTTTGTTTCTGCCTATGTCCACATTAGATAATGCATCATGTTATACATGCTTTCTTCTATTTTGATACCTCATGATATTATCACACATAACCAAACAATGCATATCATTGGAATTCTGTGTAGAGTACTATTGTTCTGACATGTGAACATGTGAAGATGTCCACAGCACTCTGTACACCCATGGTTGCTGAAATGCTACAGTTGTTGGCCCATGATGATGGACGTGTCTTGTAGTATATTTAGACAGTTATATGTTATTTCTGTCACCTGGTGCTGGTTGTCTCTGATTGGTCGTGTTGCCTTGGTCCTCCCCCTTAATTGCATATGTGTGTGTGTGTGTGTGTGTGTGTGTGAGCGTGGGGTGGGGTGGGGAATGCAGAGTTAGGTTTTCAACCCTAACACCAAATTTCCTCACTTTTGTTGCTGTGGAATAACCCTAACTGATGCATTAAATGTAATTTTTTTTTGCCATGAATTTCCTGTCTTTTTGCGAAATCATAATCTCATACTGTTTTCTATATGTTGGTGAGAGCGTGCCTCCCTTTTTGCACCACTGTCTGACCAAAGTATAGATAGCTGTATCAGCATATTTACTTGTCTTATGCTTTTCATCCAGCAATAGTTCATGTGCTACACATTTCACACAAAAATGAAGTCATTAATAAATGGAATAGGACAGTAATATGTGTGCCACATGGACCAATAGTACATGTACTCTGCTAAGTAGAAAATATGCACAGATGAACCTCTTGCACTTTCTTTCTATGCAGCAATATACCAAGACCAGTATACATATCACCACTGTAACTTAATATATAATAAAAGACACAACACAGGTAGATAAGGCTTAAAAAAATGTATTTCCCAAATAATAGTTGATTAAAAAGGCTGAATTAAAAGTCCAACTGGTACATAAAATCAGTGTCACAAAATAATATTTAAAAAGTATAACATCAAAGTTTAAAATAGATGTAAAACAGTGTGACAGGTACTTCATGAGTAAGTTGTGACACTAACACAGAACACATGAACACAACGACACAATAGCCTCTGTACACTGCTGACATGCATCAAATGGTGATGATGTTATTGTCATTGTGTGACTGATAGTGTGAATGTTCCTGGGGTGGGCAAAAAACCAGATGCCAACTGTTTAAATAATACCAGCACAAACACATTATGGTATCTAAAAGAAGATACATCTGTAAACTATTTAAAAATATTTAAATGGAATATATTTCTGTGTAGACGTATGCATATATGTACACATACATATACATATAAATACATAGAGATCTATGGATGCATCATGAAAATTCCAACATGACCTCTCAATAGAGGCGATCGAAGAATATTATCAGGAACATACAAAGCAGTTGTTATCAGTGAAAGTGTCTGATTAACAATAGTGAACCATTTTACACATACATTTAATTAACTTCTTACACAAACCAAAATTAGATGGGATATGGTAACAGTGTGTGTGTTATATATACATCAGTGAAAACCATCTGAGCTATAATAAACATTCATAATGAAATAATGAAGTATCTACGTCACTAAAAACTTTTGGTTAATAATAAGCAATGGTTGCAGACAGTGCTATAAATATAACATTACTAATCTATAATTCAGAAAATGTAACCTTTTGGTGATTAACAAATATCTACCACAATACTCTATATTACTATTAATGATACCTTGTATGAAATTACTATAAACTGGAAAACTTCTACTAAATAGCAATCTTATATTAATAAATATATTAAGAATATGTTTAATTACTTGTGAATAAAATACTTTTAAACAGCAAAATACTTAACATTGTTCAATACATTTAGTTAAATAGCACTTTATACAACTGTTTAAAAGCTAACAGTACTGACTTTAACAAAATAATGTATTAACAATCATAGATACATATGTACAACACAGATGTACATTAAGAAAACAGGCATAGTACTACACTGTTTTGGTACAATATGGATGTATTGACTGAAGACGCAAACCGACAACAACAACAACAAAAAAACACAAGCCACACCTGGCCATACTCAACATGTCACATAGTGATGCGTATTTCAGATTATGGTACTCTTAAGTACAGGTAAGCAGACCATGTAAAAAAAAAAACTGTTCAATTGTGTTAAGACAGAAGTGGCACAAACAGAACCAGGATATCTTTTACTCATGAAAGATTCAAATGATATAATGACGCAGATAAGTCTTTAAAAAGACATACATTACACAGTTGTTTTCATGGACAAGTATTGTGCTTTGGAAGAGGCACACAGTTGGCAAGTGTGCCAAATAGTGCTTGTTATGGCTGCATATGGCATACTCAGAAGAAAAGACAATGACAGAAGAGGACGACCAGATAGGTATATCTCTTTTGCCATTTAAAAGTCTTTCTTAGACATCTAAGTGTGGTTTCTCTAGTCACTGCAAAGACAGTTGGCACTGATTGAAGACCATTGCAACTATTTTCACTGTGTCACTGATCAGCGCAACAATCTTACAAGTCAGATTGAGTAAACATATGCATGTAAACCATATGATGTGTTAACAGTGTAATCTTGAATGTATCTTTACATAAAAAAATAATGTTAATCTAACAGAACTCACTCTGTAACAAAATGGACAGCAAGTTATGTCACATATTGTGTGACTATTCCTCTGATGCATGAAGATTGTAGTAGTTCTTCAATATCACCACGTATGCATTTTTCAAGTGTTGTGGTAGTCTCTGTTTAAAAGTGCTTGTTGAGTCATTGCATTCAACCCAGCCAGTTCTGTACCTCAACAAACAAGTGTAATGTTCAGAATGTACAGACTGGCCATAGTGGTGGATCACAGCCTAAGTGTCAAACACAGCTTGGTTAAATACAATTCTACCGGCTGTGAAATCTGTGATAGGTGTGTCAACTTTGAGCCCGTTAGAGTCAAATCTATGCAATAGAAGCATAAGATATTGAGGTGAAGTCCTGAGATGTATGGACTGAGTACATGTGCCTCCACACCTTATGTACAAGTGACCACTTTCAGCATTGGTAAACGGCTGCCGGAACTTGATACTTTGAGACTGAGGCACAAACAGAGAAACCCAAATCATTTCTTCAGTGGTATCTCACTCTGAATGACCACATAACAGACATACTTATCTAGTAACATATGAGACAGTGAAGTACTGATGCATTGGAATCCCCTCTTCATCCAAGCAGTTTATGATGGCCATCATAAACTCACTGTCATCCTGCTGCATGTTAGCAGCAAACGTACTGCATCCATCATATGTACCTAAGACCTGCCGTAGAGGTGTCAGCGACTGTACGTTGTTTGACTGATCAGAAGTCAAGCTGACGACTTCCTTCAATGCCTTTGATGAGAGAGTGTCTTGTGAAGCTAATATTGCCTGCACAAAGTGTGGCATGTGGAGAAATGCTTGCATAGCTGGATTAGAATAGCAGTTTACTCTAGTACTGTTATCAAACACTGGGACAACAGCCATACCAAGTGACTTCTGAGCAACAGCTGGTTCTGCATTTGCATTTGACATTCTGACCTTCTTAGTACTCTGCACAGTTGATTCAGTAGTGGCAGCTTGTTTTGTCTTGTTGCCAGATGAAGCTGTGACTGCTGGATGTGAGACAACCACATACGTAGGTAGTGGGATTAGAGACATCTGTGGCTGATACAGAGTACGTAATCTGTTGTACTCAACAATACATCACTTGTCAGTGCATATCTTCTGAGGTGCGAGTGTTATGATGTGCAGTTCAGAAAGATTGCGGATGCTCATGCCATCTTTGAAAATGTCTGTGCCTATGTCCACCATTGCTGAATCCAAACTCAACCCCTGAGACTTGTGAATTGAAACAGAATGCGCAGCATATATTGGGAATTGTTTCCTGTTGACATAGATATCCTTAAATACCTGGAACTTAACACAGGTACGATCAATCTGTACAGGCTGTTCCATGTTGCCAAAGTGGACCACAAGTGTCTCGATAAATGTCTTCTGAACATTGTAAATGAAGTAGTTGATGTGACCCATGGCACCATTTACCATGCCACTCTCAACAGCAAGACTACGCCGAAGCATGACATGTGTATTCTTACAAACTGTAAGAACAGCTTCCAGACCAGCTGTGCTTGAAACATCTGACATCAGTTCAGAGAGTTGTTCAGTCATCTTTGCTACCAGCTTCCGACTTAGAATGACACCATCAACTGTATCAACAGCATGCAGTATGAGAATTTCTTGATTCTCTCTCTGCAACATAACACTGTTGAACTCAGTACATTTCTTAAATCGTGGCATAAGACACACAATCCATGTTCCCCTGGAGTACACATCACTGAAAACATCACTTGCCGTTTCTGTGGATGTAGCATCCATTTGGATTCTTCGACCATGTAACATTGAAAGATGTCCTGGTGACAAAGAACCTGTACGAGCTTGATCCAATAGTGCCTTGTAAGCCAGATCACCACTCTGCCGCATGTTCTGACACAACTCGAAATAGGTAAATAACTCCCACAGATTAAAACCTCCAATACAGCATAGTTTGTTCTTAGCCTGCTTGAAAGTCAGAGCTGCAAAGACATGTCCCGCATTAACTGGGGTGAGTTGTAAAAGGTCTCCAAATACAACAATGCTTTTACCATCAAATGCATCTCCATAGTCAGTCCCCAAAACCTCCTATAGATGTAGGTGTATACAGGCAAGCTTCAAATTAGAGACCATGCTAATCTCATCAATGATGAGTAACTTCATCTTAGTAAACATAGAACAAAGCTGAGATGCAGCCTCAAATGACAGCTTACAATACCCTCCTGCTTTTCCATGCTCCACTGGCAACATGAAAATATGGTGTAACGTAACTCCACCAGTGTTGTATACAGCCAGTCCAGTGGGAGCAGTAACAGCAACAGGCATTGATGAGCCTGTCAGTTTCCATATTTCAGCCATAATGGCCTCTATAAGGAAACTATTTCCTCTGCCAGCTGAGCCAGTAACAAAGATCAGTAGTGGCTTGTGGTCAACAGAGTCACATTTCTTCTGTTCATGTTGTATCCCATGCTGGACAGCATCAGTAACCACTGAGTGCACCACACATTGCTGCTTATTGAGTCTCTCTCTCAGTTCTGCTTGGTCAACACTGTAGTGTGTGCCATGTTTCATAGCACTCTCCACTTCTGACATGAGTACTTCTGGGGCATTCAGTGGCAGAGGTTCTCCAAATATACCTTCTCCTTCCAGATCAAGGTTGTCCTGTGAACTAGCAGGAGTGTCCTTTTCAAGTCATTTCTGTGCCTTTTCAAGCTGCTCCTTCTCAGCATCTAGTCTCTGTATATATGTGTCTGAGTATTCAGTTTTGAATGTCTTGTAACTGTGGTTGAATTCTTCCTCGAATGTATCACAGTCACCTTTTAATTCAGACTCATTCCTCCAGGATTTACATAAAAATAGCAGGGCAAAGTAGTAATGCTTTCTGATCTCAGATGTGCCTAGATGTACTGTAATTTACAGTAGTCAATGTGCTAAGGCTTATGTCTCTTTATGAGACAGCCATCCACTTTTTTGACCTTGTAAATGTCACGTGTGCAGTCAGGTGAGACATCTGTCTTGTAGTCATACCATTTAGCCACCTCAAATAAACACATTCTATCCATGCCTTTGTGTCTAAGGGGGTAGTATGTGTCAATGAGGTTATTCTTCAAGATATGTCTTGAAGATGGTCTCTTGAGAGTCAGTTCCTCAATCTCAGCATGAGGAATAAGTACACGTCTACACTTCTCTTTGTAGTTTACACTGAGAAAGCACACAGCATCAAATTTGCCATACAAATGTGTACTTATCAAGCAATTGCCGGCCTCATAAGCACCACATTATCTGTGTGACAGGGACTTCAATCCCAGTGACCACAACTGAGATATCAGTGACTTGCTTGAACTGTCAATATCTTCCCAAAGATCTTGCAAGCTAGTCTGTTCATGTTTGGTAATGTACGAAGTGATGTAAAGAACCAGAGCCAACATGTTGTCAGTCACAAACTGAACATCTATGTTTGCTTGCCACATTAGAAGAAGAGTGGGGTTGTAGTCATTGATGTACACCTCATTCTTGTCCCTGGGTAACTCATATACCCTCTTGGTTGATTTTGCCTTCAAGTGGTGTTACATAGCTGAAAACAGTTCATTCATGCAACCATCCTGACAGACGCCTGGGAAATCCGACGTGACATCTTGTGTACCAATCAGATTTGTTCTTCACTACAGGGTGGCAGTATTTCACACAAATAAGGAGTTGGAACTTCTGCACCAACTTCCACAGTGTAGGACTGTCATACTTGTCCAGTATGCGGCAAGTGATTTATTGCTTAATGAATGCTAGCACTTCTGCTGCTTCATGTTCACCTATACGTGGGGCATCCTTGATCCACAGTAACATATGAATATCAGGAGCACCACGTCCCTGATATTCCATCGTCCAGAAGTAATGCTCCACAATAACAAGAGGTGGATTGTCCTTTGACAAAACGAAAGTCAGAATATCATGGAATCACTTGTGAAAATGTCTAGTCACAGACACTGGGTCAAGTGAGCACATTTCTCTGAGACACTTTGATGAAATGCCCTCTACATCACAATTTTCCCATTTCAAGAGTTCAATGACCTCCTCCCAGGTATACTCAGCACAGCTGAGTGTGACAAACCATGTGGCTGCACCATACTCTTACAGCATAGTCATCACCTCAGAGTGTCTGCGATACCAGTATTCTTTGGTGCCACGTAGACTTGACAGAATGGAAGACAAATTGACTTGCACATTTTCATCCTTTTGCTTTAATTTCTGCAAAAACTCTGCAGCAGTGACTACATCAAGTGGAGTTGTGAGCCGTATAGTATGTGCAATAGATGCAGACAATATGCTAAGCTCACTCTCCCAGGGGAGATGGAACAGGTACTGTATGTTGCATCTGAATTTGCCATCCTTACTGAGCACATGGCTAGTGCAGTACTCGGCACCTTGCACACACACTTCTATTTCATCTAGGTGTCCACCTGACCTTTTGGGAATAAATCTGGAAAACAACATGCTTCCAATTTTGCCTCCCAAATGCTGACAGGCTCACCTTCCACCTATTTCATTTGGTACAGATCAATGTTATCCCCTACTGGATCTCTGCCATGCAGTTGGTGTATTGTGTACTGTTCATGCACATTATCATTTGTCTCTACATTGACCTTCTCAGTCATTGGTTTTGTGGTATCCAACACATCGTGTTCAGCAGACACGTTACTCATACGATCAATGTCAAGATCTGTATAAAAGGGATTGTTGTCCTTCAAGTAAGCAAGAGCAAGCTCCACCTTCTCTACATTGACAAGATCCTGTCAAATGACCTTTGACTTTGTTGAAACACCGTTGATAAGAATCACCAAAGTGTTCTCGATGGAGATTGCCTCCACATTTTCCTGCAGAGGAAGTGGAAAATACATAACAGAACCCTTAAGAGATCTAATGAGTTCTTTTGTGGAATGTACCATGTTTTTGTATTCAGATGAAGAATAGTTTGAAATGGTTTCATAGTCTGAATAAGAATCTGTTCAAACATATTCAATCTGGAAATCTCATCAGGCATAACATGTGCCTCCATATTGTTCAACAGTGACCTTGGTGGCAGAATGTTAGCCTTCAACTTGGAAAAACAGTGCTTGCACATCACAATGATTGGGTCTAACTGGAAGACACACTTTAACAGCAGAAATGCTGACAGTCAAAACCACATGTCATTGTATGGTGACAAGGTTTCTAGGTTCATTGTGACAGTTTGTTTCTTGTAACACAGCCGATCACATGACACACATACAGAGTCAAATTTCTCTGTCTTTGCCAACTCAAATTTGGCAATGGATTTCCCAAACTGCTTGAGAATATCAATTATTAAGACAGAATTTCCACCAGCAATTGATGACTGTTCAATGACAGTATCTGTGACACTGCTGTCATGTCGCAGCTGTTTCAGAAATGTCATGGCACCATGTATATCACTAGACTGCAGTAACTCATTCAGATGAGCATACTGCACAACAACTCATCGCACCTAATATACCCTATACACAAAGTTCCACATCCCTGATTGATGCACTCCCAGCATCTGCATGTGGTGAAATACACTTTTGCAAACACCACTATCTAGGCATGCAAGCGAATGACCCATAAGTCCAGTATGTGGATGGATCTCACAAAGGTCTATAGTCTCAAAGAGTTTATGTCTGTCTTTATGATCAGCAATGACAAACAGGTTGATGAGGTGCTCGACTTTGTCAAATAATGATTGCCTCCTGTTACAAGTTGCACCATGTGTCCATGACAGACAGTGATGCTTACGAGGCTGAACAGTTGCCTCAGACTCATCATCTGACTGCACTGTAGTGTCATCACACACACTCAGCACATTATACATTGTACTGGACTCATCAATGCATAAGTTGCTGTCCTTTTTTTGTGAGTAATATGACTCCTCCCAGAAATACGCCTCTGAGTGCTGTGCGTGCAGCCAGCTACCTGTGAAAAAGTCACAGAAGTTGTATTGGTTCAAGACAGGATAGCATTGTAGCCTCATCTTAATGCCGTACGCAACATTCCTGAAGTGCTCAAGTGCCATCTTATGCCACAAGCGTTGAAGAACAAATAGTGCTCTGTTGACAAATGTACAGACTCTGAGACGCAATTTCATCAAAGACAGATGACTCTTTAGTTTTTTGCACTTACATCTCATCACAGCAGCAATAAATCTATCAATCTTAGCTTTAGAAGCTAGTGATTGGAAATACTTTTGCTTCCTCAGATAAGCATCAGCAACTATGCATTTATGCTGCTGCTTGGTATGCTTCTTTATGCTTGCCTTTGCAACATTAGTCTTCTGTCTGAAAGATTTCTGCAACTGTTGCTGGGCTCTGCATTTTTGCCTTGCAGTTGACCAAGTGTGTACAGTTTCTGTGGAATGTGCAATCTGTGAAGTCACTCCTTGAGTGGAACGCTGATTCACTTTATGTCTTGATGTACCAGGTGTGGTTTTTGAACCACTCTTCAGCAACAGTGTAGTACTATGATATCTGTTTCATCTCTGCATAGAACTGCGTCTCTACTTAGAAGGCTTCTTTCTTCTCTAGAAATTCTCAGTACTGTGGGACAATATTCTGTAAGTATCAGACACCTGTATAAGAAATGCAGAAAAAAGAAATATTTAGTACTGAGCAAATTCTTTAGTAATAACATTACATAGTCACACACACTGTTCATGTGTCTTGTGACAGGAATAAATAGCACTGCTAACAAAACATTGCACAGACAGTTCTTCTCACAGCAGAACACTACTGAAGGCAACATACAATGCTTTTAAATGTTACAGAACAGAAGCTGACTTCTAACATGAAAAAATCTATAAACATGACATAAACTTAATTATTATCAAAATCTTAACTATCCACACTATTTTTTCCAAAAACAATTTTTTTTGCAAAACTTTTAAAAAGTAGTGTTGAATGTACGACAGTGTCGCAAATGTTGCTGTCATGAGCTCGACAGTGTCACAAATTTTGGTGTCGTCAGCACGACACTGTCGAATAGTAGTGTAGCAAAATAGTGTCATCAACATGAAACTGTCGAATAATAGTGTCGTGAGCATGAAAGTGTTGAATAATAGTGTTGTGAGCATGAAACTGTTGAATAATTACATTAAAAAAAAAACCTCTTTAAGGCTAAGCCAATCAGACACTGCTTTGTATCTGAGTGGCAGACGCTCACACCAATGGAACATAACATTGATCAGTCCACATCAGGCAACCAATCACAACTGCTGAAGACTGGAGAAAAAGGACATAGGGGCCATCTTAGGAAAACACTAAGCAGCCTGCTTTACTCTGTGTAAGTACATCACATTTTCTATACAATTTTTCTAGCATTATTAAAACTGATACCACCACAAAAATAGCATTTAACAAAATGTTTTTTACTGCACTATTTGACTATGGCAATATAAATAACCTATCATGCTGTGAAAAGACATTATTGTTGTTTAAAGTCAGATTGTCAATCAATACTTACTAGCACAGATGAAGCTGCAAATGGAGGCAGAAAACAAGCAGCACATGTATCATAACACAAGAGGCAACCAATCATAAATATCTGTTTACTTGTGATTCTTTGAACTAGCCTATGAAAATGTAGTATTTTCCCACCTACAAACCTTACAACATTTCTGGTTGACAGGAGCTGCAGCCATTCAGTGTAATCGTAGTGCATGCATCCACTGTATTGGTTAACCATGAGAAAGCATTAACCAATTAGTTTGTTAATCACAGTGTTTTGGGACAGCCCACCAAAGCAATGTTGAAGGAGAGAGGGAAATTTCAGTTTCATATTTAGTAGTGACTAAACACTGCAGGAGAAACACTGATTTTTTTTTTTGGTAGCTCTCTGTCCACTTCTCAGCTTAAAACCTCAGAATGACAGACAACAGCAAATGAACTGTGTGGATTGTCAGCAGCAGCATAGTACGACAAGCTTCAGAGTATACTCAGAGGAGTGATTTTGGCAAAGACCTGCAGCTTCCAAATTGTTCTGTGAAGTGGTTTGGCAGGGGAGCCATGAGGTGGGAGCATCTCATGCCAACAAAGTACAGACTATTGAGCACTCAAGCTTGACCGGACATACTGCTGATTCATCTCAGAGGCAATGATTTAGGCACCAAACGATGGGTAGATTTAGTGACAGAAGCAAAATTGGACCTTGCTTCTATTATGGGTGTGTTACCTGCCTGTAAGATCATTTTTTCAGATATTACAGAGCATAGGGTCTGGCAAGCAGAACACCACATGTACCTGCTTGACAGGGCATGAAGAAAGGTGAACATACAAATATCTGGATATCTGTGCATGTCTGGGATGCACACCATACGTCACCCTGAAATTAAGTATTGTAATGATTGGCTATACCTACCAGATGATGTGCACTTCTCTCATGTTGGCAATTGCCTTTTCCTGGGAGACCTTCGAGATTGGAATCCTCATAGTCCTCTAAGAAGATCAGACTGTTAAAATGTGCACCTGTAATAAAACGGTTCTTTTAAGAGCCACAAAATCTTGGTCAAAAAATAGACAAGCTGCATACATAACACACACACATGTAATCTCTGCTATATTGAGAGGGAACCAACGCAACAAGGTATGGGTTGGTGGGGGACAAATGTTAGAAATAAATTGTCTATGTGACTTACTGTGAGTATGAGTGCTGTAATAGTGACAAAATAAATATCAGAATGTTAAATCATTCTGATCATGTCTGTCCACACAAACTGTGTAACAAATGTTATAACTTAACCCACTTAGCCTCACAAGAACACACATACACACATATACTAAATCACTATCATCTCTCTGCTTATTTATTTCAGTATTTAAACAGCGAAGAAAGCATAACATGAGAATCTGGACCACAAGGAAGGTGTGCTGCCTGGTCAAGGCGGCACAGACAAAAGAAAACAGCAAAGTGCTCATGCAAAGCACAAACAAGAAGTTGGACCATATGTGGAGGAGCAGAAACGCTCACATGAGCTACCGTTTTCATATTAAAAACAAAACATCGGAAATATGTAAAAGGAAGTGGAAACTGCTGTGCCAACAGTTTTACATTCTCAAACGAAGAGAGGAGATACCGGACAATGATGTCAGGTGGTACTACCTCTCCCACGAGATGGGGGAATCTGCAGGAAAGCCTGCTGATGGGGAGCACCTACAGCGTGTAAATATAAACCAAACTGAACACTAGTTACAAAATGTTAACCAGCCATAACAATACTGCACAGTAACATATGGTACCAATATGGGTGATTCAACAGGTGTAGTTGAGCTGCAGCATCACACTAAGGACCCACTACCTTGTCTGGGGGGAAGGGGCATTGCATGGCTGAGGCCATGCAACTCCTCACAGTCCTAAATAATCTACAGATGCTATTACAGAGGTATCTCAAATAAAGCCCATGCCCTTAGTTTTCTTCTTGACCTCCACTCAGGATGCAGTGCCTGATGTGAGGGGGGGAGGTGGACATAGCCTCCCTGAGGACATGCAACTCCTAACTGTGCTAAGCTATGTACAGCTGCAATCAGGAAGCTGTACCAACAATGTTCATGGCCTTAGTTTTGCTGTGGATCTCCACTCAGGATGCAATACCTGGGCTGGGTGGGAGGGGCATTGCCTAGCTGAGGCCATGCAGCTCCTAACTGTGGTAACTTGCATGCACCTGCAATCAGAGAGGTGCACCATTGATGTCCATAGCCTCAGTTTTGCTGTAGCTCTCCCACTCAGGATAGCAGTACCTGGTCGAGGGGGGGGCATTGCCTGGTTGAGGCCTTGCAACTCCTAACTGTGCTAACTTGTGTCTACCTGCAATCAAAGAGGTGTACTGTTGATGTCCATGGCCTCTGTTTTGCTGTCACTCTCCACTTAGGATGCAGTACCTGGTCTGAGGGGGCATTGCCTGGCTGAGGCCATGCAACTCCTAACTGTGCTAAGTTGTGTGCACCTGCAAACAGGGAGGTGTACCATTGATCTCCATGACCTTTGTTTTGCTGTGGCTCTCCACTCAGGATGCAGTACCTGATCTGGGGGGGTCATTGCTTGGCTGAGGCCATTCAACTCCTAACTGTACTAACCTGAGTGTATCTACAATGAGGGAGGTGTACCGTAGATATCCATGACCTTTATTTTGCTATGGCTTTCCACTCAGGATGCAGCACCTGGTCGGGGGGAGCATTGCCTGGCTGAGGTCATGCAAGTCCTAACTGTGCAAACTTGTCTCTACCTGCAGTCAGAGAGGTGTGCCACTGATGTCCATGGCCTCAGTTTTCCTGTGGCTCTCCACTCAGGATGCAGTACCTCATCTGTGGGGTCATTGCTTGGCTGACACATGCAACTTCTAACTGTGCAAACTTGTGTGCACCTGCAATCAGGAAGGTGTACTGTTGATGTCCATGGCTTTAGTTTCTCTGTGGCTCTCCACTGAGGATACAGTACCTTGCTTGGCTGATGCTGTGCAACTCCTGACTGTGCTAACTTGTGTGTACCTGCGATCAAGGAGGTGTACCGTTCATGTGCATCGCCTTTGTTTTCCTGTACCTCTCCACTCAGGATGCAGTACCTGTTCTCGGGGAGGCCATTCCCTGGCTGAGGCCGTGCAACTCCTAACTGTTATAACTTGTGTGCACCTGCAATCAGAGAGGTGTACCATTGATGTCCATGCCCTCAGTTTTGCTGTGGCTCTCCACTCAGGATGCAGTACCTGGTCTGTGGGGAGGAGGCATTGCCTGGCTGAGGCCATGCAACTGTTAACTGTGGTAACTTGTTTGCACCTGCAATCATAGAGGTGCACCATTGATGTCCATGGCCTCAGTTTTGCTGTGGCTGTCCCACTCAGGATGCAGTACCTGGTCGAGGGAGCATTGCCTGGCTCAGGGCATGCAACTCCTAACTGTGCTAACTTGTGTGTACCTGCAATCAGCTAGGTGTACTGTTGATCTACATGACCTTTGTTGTGCAATGGCTCTCCACTCAAGATGCAGTACCTAGTCTGGGGGGTTGGGGAGGCATAGCCTGGCTGAGTCCATGCAACTCCTAACTGTGCTAACTTGAGTGTACCTACAATCAGTGAGGTATACCGTAAATGTCAATGGTTTTAGTTCTGGTGTGACTCATCACCGAGGGTCTAGTACCTGGTCTGAAGGGGTGGGGGTGGTCATTTCATGGCTGATATTTTGTACTGGATAATGTTTTATTACATCTTAGTGCACAAACCTAGGAATAGAATTAACTACTAAACAAAGACTAGTATGCAAGTCTCGAGAAAGTAACAGAAGAAAAAATAGTAAAAATAACAAAATGATGGAGAATATTAGCAATAATTAAATTAACATATACTGAACTGCACATTGATGTAAACAATACTGTAATTATGTATTATAATTCATTTACAGAACATCATAGGCACTCCCCATCTCAGGGTGAGGTAGTGCCAGCTCTGACGAAAGCTGTGCAGAGCAACAAGTCAGATGAGAGTGTAATTCACATAGAGTCAGAAGGTAAGAGAAATTCATTACTACAATACCAATGACAGATAACCAGATGGCTGTGATAGGGGGAACATTTCCTTATTGAGTTAATACAACTCGGCAAAAACTCAGCACAATAGGTTCTGCATGACTAGTATCAGTAAAACATCATATAAAAAACATGTATAAAATTAAAGTGTCTCAACACTTAGTCTCAAATACCTGGTCATGGATGGCGAGGTGTGCCATTGCCAAGATCTCCCTGTGCAAGTCTTCAGTCTAACAACCTGTGCATGAGTGCTCTCAATTAGATGCGTCATTACTATCCACAACTTCAGTAGATGTGTTGCTAACCACTGTGGATCCAATAGTAGTTGTTCAGGTAGAGAAGAGGGGCTGCCTGAGTAGGGGCGATCACTGCTTTACTAAGGATATACAACATGACACTGTAGCAAATTGTCTGCAGCTGGTGTCAGACACCTATATAATTCACACATATCTTAAGCTCAGCTGTGTGTTAGATACATAGATATATAGATACATAGACAGTGTCGGCAGATAAGGGCCTATGGCCCACCCAGTCTGCCTATTTGAGCTTGTAAGTTCAGTTTATGTTTTCCTAGAAGTCTGTTGCCCCTTACTCCTGACCTCCAGAATTCCTATATGTCTATCCCATGCATTCATAAATGCCGTGATTGTTTTAGCCCCCACCACTTACTCTGACAGGGTGTTCCACTTGTCCACCACCCGTTCTGTGAAGAAATTCTTCCTCATGTTTCCTCTGAATCATCCTCCCTCCGACTTCATCCTATGCCTTCTAGTCCTGGAACATCTTTTTTGCTTAAAAATAGTGTATTCCTGCACCCTGTTCCTCCCTGTAAGATACTTGTATGTCTCTATCATATCCCCTCTCTCCCTCCTCTCCTCCAGGGAGTACATATTCAGTTCCTTCAACCTGTCCTCATAGGACTTGTGATGCAATCCATGTACCATCTTAGTTGCCCTCCTCTGAACCTTCTCTACCCTGTCTATGTCCTTACGTAGTGGGTCTCCCAGAACTGTACACTGTACTCCAGGTGGGGCCTCACTAGTGTCTTGTATAGTGGAATTATGACCTCCCTTTTCCTGCTGGTGATGACCCTGCCTATGGATCCCAGCATTTTATTTGCTTTACCTGCTGCCTTGTCACACTGTTTCCCTGCCTTGAGGTCATCAGAGATGATAACCCCAAGATCCATTTCCTGCTTGGTGCATGCTATATCCTCACCCCCCAACTTGATATATTGTGCCAGGATTTTTGTGCCCCATATGCATTATCTTGCACTTCTTTGCATTGAATTTCAACTGCCAAACCCTGACCATTCTTCAAGTTTCTGCAGGTCCTTCTCATTCTGTCTACACCTCTGGTGTGTCTACTCTGTTACAGAGCTTTATGTCATCAGCGAACAGTGAAATTCTGCCTTCTAGGTCCTGTGCAATGTCACTGATGAAGATGTTGAATAGGACCGGTCCCAGCACTGATCCCTGTGGTACCCCACTGACACTCTTCCTCTGTGGAGTGACAGCCATTTACCACCACCCTCTCTGTCCTGCCGCCCAGCCAGTTACCTACCCACCACACTACTGTCCTGCCCACACCCATATTCCCCAGTTTGTGTAATAGTCTTCTATGTGGCACAGTGTCAAAGGCCTTGCTGAAGTCCAGATAGGCCATGTCCACTGCCCTCCCCTGATCCACCTCCCTAGTCACCCAGTCAAAAAATTAAATGAGGTTGGTCTGACATGACCGCTCCCTGGTGAAATCATGCTGCCTTGGGTCCTGTAGTCCATTGACAATCAGATGTTCTACCAATCTCTCCTTCAGTAGTGCTTCCATGATCTTCCCCACTACTGAGGTGAGGCTGACTGGTCTGTAGTTCCTCGCTTCCTCTTTGTTTCCACTTTTGTATAAGGGGACTACATCTGCTGTCCTCCAGTCTTTGGGTACCTCCCCTGTTTCCAGTGATCGGCTAAACAGGATAGCCAGAGGTTCAGCCACCATCTCTCTCAGTTCTTTAAGGACCCTGGGGTGCACCCCATCTGGCCCCATTGCTTTATCAACTCTTATTACTTCCAGTTCCTTCAGGACCCTTTCTCGTGTAAAGGGACTGTGTCCATTTCTGCACCATTCTCACCCTTGTACTCCCTTCAGACCATTGCCTCCTCTTCCTCAGTAAAGACTGAGCAGAAATACCTGTTCAATATGTCGGCTTTACTGTTGTCATCCTCCACACAGCTCCCATCCTCCTCTTCAGTCTCACTATCCCTCCCTTTGCCTTTCTTTTTTCACTTATGTACCTGTAAATGGTTTTGTCCCCTCTTCCCACTGATTTTGCAATGTGTTCTTCTGTCTGAGCTTTGGCTTCCTTTACTGATCTCCCTGCCTCCCTTTGCTTCTCCTGGTACTTCTCCCTATCCCCTTCTGCCTGTGTCTTTTTGTATTGCCTGAATGCAATCTTTTTGGCTTTCACTTCCTTTGCTACCTCTTTGGAAAACCATAATGGTCTCCTCTTCCTTTTCCTCTTGCTAACCTTCTTAATGCATAATTCTGTTGCTCTTGTAATCCCCATTTTAAATACTGCCCACTGTTCCTCAGGTGTCAGCGTGGCTCAGTTGGTAGCACATCCGCCTCTGGACCAGAAGGTCATGGGTTCTCATCCCACACCGGGATTGGACTTGCACCTAAAAATCGCTGGCATCCGAGTGCAGTATTGGGGGGTGCTGTACTGCTGGGGTGTTCCGTCCTTCGGATGAGACGTTAAACTGAGGTCCCTTCTGCCCATCCTGGTGTTGTCCTGGTGGGTGTCCAGGTGGAAGTAAAAGAACCCAGGGCACTCTTCGCAAAGAGTAGGGAACATTCCCGGTGTCCTGGCCAACATTCCCCTTCCCATAAACCGGTTCATGCAATTATCCAGGCTGTGTGTGGGTGATGATGTGTGATATGGCCGCCACCACACATTCAGTCACTTCACTACCAGTCTTGCATTGCTTGTAAAGTGCTTTGGATGTATGAAAAGTGCTATATAAATGCTGATTCTTCTTCTTCCTCAACCCCTGATTCCTGCCCCATTCCCCTTAATGTCTCTTTCAAATATCTCCCCATTTTCCCAAAGTCTGCCCCTCTAAAATCCAGGATACGTGTTTTTGTGTAGTTTGGTTCTGCTCTTTCTGTGATTTCAAACCACAATGACTGGTGGTCACTGTTCCCCAGGTGCTCCCCCACTGTTACCCCATCACACTGTCCCTGTTTGTGAGCACAAGGTCCAGTATTGCCTTCTGCCGAGTTGGTTCCATGACCAGTTGCTTGAGGAAGGCACCCTGAAGGGAGTCCAGGATAAATCTGCTCCTAGTTGATGCTGCTGCTGGGATGCTCCAGTTCACATCTGGAATATTGAAGTCTCCAACCAGTACTACCTCACCCTTGTCTGCCATGCTTTGGATAGCTAGCATCAGCTCCCTATCTGTTTCTTCCTCCTAGCACTCATCATCATAAACCTTTTGTTTACAATGGACAGACTCAGCACTATCCAACTGCATCTGAGCACCTGAGATCAAATACCTAATGTGTACAGGGTGTGTGTGGGAGTGATCTAGCAATACATTGGTTTTGTAATACATTCTGTTATATAGTACACAAACTTGTGTGCAGACAGTAGCATGTATTAATGAAAATGTTATACAGTTATTTAGTTCAGCTAGCATTATCACTCAGGAAAGAATATCTCAGCATTTTGTTGGGGGTGGCTTAAACAGCTGCATTTCCTACTTTAACGTATCAAACTAATGTAACTTGTGTTCACCTCTTATCACATAACAGTGATGATAATCTACAGTACTTTATTTTGCTGATCTCTCACAACTGAGCATGTAGCATATACACAAAAAAATGTAGCATTATAAACAATATCAACCTTAACGAACATAGACACAGTACTAAGATCTGTTATCAAAATTTTTTTTTCTAGCTGCCTGGGAGACTGGATCACATCAGCCGCTGCATGCAGTGAAGAAAGAGCCAGCTTACGGTGCTAAGTGCAAGTCCTGCAACATAGTACACACATTTGCAATATACAGGACAAATAAAACTTCTAAATCTCACGCTCAATAAAGTTGTGCAGCTGCATCAGAGATGTATACAAATCATTTCTATACCCTTAATTGGTGTGTGGCAACTCCTAACTGTGCTAGCTTGTGTGCACCTGCAATCAGGGAGCTGTACCGTTGATGTCCATGGTCTTACTTTTGCTGTGGCTCTCCACTTAGGATGCAGTACCTATCTGGGGGTTGGAGGCCATTGCCTGGCAAAGGGTGTGCAACTCCTAACTGTGCTAACTAGTGTGCACCTCCTCTCAGGATGAAGTACCTGGTCATGGTGGGGGGCATTGCCTGGCTGAGGCTGTGCAACTCATAACTTTGCTAACCTGAGTGTACCTGCAATCAGGGAGGTCTATCATTGATGTTCATGGCCTTAGTTTTGCTGTGGCTCTCCACTCAGGATGCAGTACCTGGCCTGGGGGGAGCACTCCCTGGCTGAGGCTGTGCAACTCCTAACTGTGCTAACTTGAGTGTACCTCCAATCAGGGAGGTGTACCATACATGTCTGTGACCTTTGTTTTCCTGTGGCTCTCCGCTCAGGATGCAGTACCTGGTCTGGGGTGGTGGAGGAGGAGCATTGCCTGGCTGAGGCTGTGCAACTCATAACTATGCTAACCTGAATGTACCTGCAATCAGGGAGGTCTACCGTTGATGTTCATGGCCTTAGTTTTGCTGTGGCTCTCCACTCAGGATGCAGTACCTGGTCTGGGAGGGCATTCCCTGGCTGAGGCCGTGCAACTTCTAACTGTGCTAACTTGTTTGTACCTGCAATCAGAGAAGTGTACCATTGATCTCCATGGCCTTCGTTTTGCTGTGGCTCTCTACTCAGGATGCATACCTGGTCTGGAGGTGTGGGCGAGAGGCATTGCCTGGCTGAGGCTGTGCAACTCCTAACTGTGCTAACTTCAGTGTACCTACAACCAGGGAGGTATACCGTTGATGTCCATGGCCTTAGTTTTGCTGTGGCTCCTCATTTGATACAATACCTGGTTGCAGGGGGGGTTGGGGGCACTGCATGGCTGAGACCGTGCAACTCCTAACTGTGCTAACTTGTGTGTGTCTGCAATCAGGGAGGTGTACCATTGATGTACATAGCCTTACTTTTGCTGTGACTATCCACTGAAGATGCAGAACCTGGTCTGGGTGGGGGTGTGGCATTGTCTCACTGAGGCCGTGCAACTCTGAACTGTGCTAAGTTCTGTACACCTGCAATCAAGGAGGTGTACTGTTAATGTTCAAAACTTTACTTTTGCTGTTGGTCTCCATTCAGGAACCACTACCTTTTTTTTTTATGGGGAGGCGGCACATTGCCTGGCTGAGGGCGTACAACTTCTCAGTGCGCCAACTTGTGTCCACTTATCAATTTGCCATATTACATTGTCTATTTTCTTTTCACAGGGCCAATAACAAGATTTTTTTTTGAAATTTAAGTTTATTGAATTTAAGAAAACAAAACAACAACACAATATCACAAATAACACCAAGGAAATACAAGAAAACATTGGAATAAATGGTACAACCCAAGAAAAAACACCCTCCCCCCTACATACCCTAGCCCCCCAACAAAAAACAATAACACAAAATCCCACCCCCAGCCCGCTCCCACCCACCATCCCACCAACCCACCCAACCTCAGATACAAAAACATTATACAACACTGAACGATCAAGCCCCCACAAACCATTCCTCCTCACAGGGTGCACCAACAAACACCAAACATCATCTGGACAAAGCAATTTATCACCACAAAACTACAAATCCTAACATCTATGAAAAGCAAGACAACCTTAAAGACGAAGATTGACATAGATCTTTAAAATAAAAGGCAGACATGCGGGATTGGGTCATAGAATTATATAAGTTAAGCCAAACAGAAGGCTTGGAGTTTACTCCATCTCCTCTGAAACAGATCCAAACGACCTTTAAGACTAGCAACCAACCTTTCGGATTGAAGGTATGAGACTAGTTCAGTTAACCAATCAGCAAATGACAAGGCCAGTTGGTCAGTCCAATGTCTTAAAACCAGTTTTTTAACAGCCATAGACACCAAAGCCATATAATATCTACGTTCGACACTGTCTACACTGGAGAATTCACCCAAAATACATACCTCAGGACAGAAAAAAACGGACAGACCCAGAAGAGGATCAAGATAATCCCGAACCAGAGACCACAGGGGGGCAACTTTAGGACAATCCCAGAACATATGGATTAAGTTACCCTCACCTTGTAAACACCTAAAGCACTTTGGATGAGAAGCTCTCTTAAGTTGAAAGAGTTTAACCGGGGTATAGTACAAGTTATTGACAATATAATACTGCGTTAACCGCAACCTATCCTGTGTATGGTATCTATGGAGACCTTTCCAAACACCCGACCAATCCAGGGAGATATCAGGTAGAAGGTGAGCCCACACACCCGAGCCTTCAACCATCTCCGGTGAATTATAATTCAAAAGGAAGGAATATATCAAGGAGATAGAGTGGGATTGGGAAGCAAGATTGATAATTTCAGAAAAAAAAGGGTAAACAACCGAGTCCCTAGAATTGGTACCAAATCTCCGGCTGATCAAATGCCTCAACTGATAAACTTTAAAGATATCCCTCCTAGATATAACAAATCTCTCGAGAATATCACCGGAAGAAAGAAGTGAATCCCTGCTAAAAAAATGCTCAAGTCTGGCCTCCCTAATTTGAGGAAGCCACTCCTAGGTAATCCATGAAGTACCCAGCTTAACATTGGGATTACGAACAACCGGTTGTCCCAGGTCTGAGATAGCGGAGATACGAAAGAACTTTAAACATTGCACAAGTTTACTTAATAGCAACCATCATAACATTTTCCGCACCCAATTGGAAGTACCTTCGGGATACATAAAGTAAAGCGTACCTATCTAGTTTAATCTCAGAGAGAGAGGAACGTTCAAGTTGAAGCCAAATTGGACAGGATGAATCTGGTTCCTTAGAGAACCATCTTCCCAACTTAGAAAGGTGAGCCGCCCAATGGTACAACAGGAGATTAGGCAACCTAAGACCCCCTTTCTCTCTAGGAAGCGATAATTTAGCATAAGAGCGCCTAACCCCCTTCCCCGACCAAACAAAGTTAGAGAAAAGTACATGAAACTGCTGAATATAGGAAGTAGGATGCCAAAGGTTAACCAGATTCAATGGGTAAAAAATCCGGGGGAGAACGTTCATTTTAAGAATATTTATTCGACCCCAAAGTGAGATGGGAAGAACTGACAACGCTGTAAATCTTGAGAAACCGAGTCCTTGAGTCTGTCCAAATTTAACTTTCTCAAAAGAGAAGAATCAGTAGAAAAATAAATCCTTAAATATTTAATAGATCTAGAGGCCCATCTCATACCGAAAGAGGAAAAATCGTGCTTATTAGTGTATACATTAAGAGGGAGGATTTCAGATTTGGAAATATTCAATCTATAATGAGAAAAAACACCGAACCTCTCAATAATACCTATCACCGCCTTCAAAGATTCAGCGGATCTGCTAAATGTAAAGAATGTCATCCGCATACGTAGAGAGACCAATTCCTTTGGTGTAATCTAAGCCCCTTGACCTGAGCAGAAGCCTTAAGCCTTATAAGTAAAGGTTCCAAATACAAATTAAATAACAAAGGGGAGAGAGGACATCCCTGCCTGGTGCCAGTATATAATCGAAAAAGGGAAGAAAACACCCCATTACAATAAATTCTGGCAGAAGGGCAACTATAAAACACCCGAATCTTATTAACAAAGGCAGGTGGAAAGCCCATTCTCTCCATAACTGCCCAGAGAAAAGACCAATCCATGCGATCAAAGGCCTTTTCAGCATCAAGAGAGATCAGAGCAGCCGGATATGAAACGGATTGGGCATACTGAGAGATATGCGACAGGATCCTCAAATGGTCAGCCGCCAATCTTCCAGGGACAAAACCAACCTGCTCAGGACTCTACAGACCAGACCAAACCATCCTGATTCTTTCAGCTAATATCTTAGCAAGAATTTTCATATCGTAATTTTGAAGAAATGGGTCTGTAATTGGCCGGATCAGTAAGAATCTTATCAGGTTTAGGGATTAAAACGATTATAGCCTCAAACAGTGAGGGATCCACATCCGGAGATACAAATAAGTATTCATATAACTTAAGGAGAGTGAGTATCAAATCCTTGGTAAAAACCTTATAAAAGTTAGCCGGGAGACCATCAGGACCTGGTGTTCGGTCGGGAGCAAGGGAAGCAATGGATCTCTCAATCTCCTCCGATGAAATAGGAGCCAGCAAAATAGCCTGCTGAGACTCTGATAAACATGGAATATCAATCTCCCCCAAATATTCCTTTAACTCCAAGGTAGAATACGATACAGGAGGTTTACTATACAGGCCCAGATAGTACTCCTTAAAAATATGGGCAATTCCTCTAGGTGAAGTGACAACCGCACCGGATGAAGAGAGCAGAGAGGGAATAATCCTGGAGCTTTCCGATGCCCGTAGACACAGAGCCAAAAGCTTACCGGATTTTTCCCCCTGATCAAAATATTTGGCTTGAGTTTTAAGCAAGGAATACTCGGTTTTCTCCTTCAAAAGATCCATATATTCACTCTTAACTGATAAAAGTTCTTTAAGATCAGTTAAAGAAGAAGTTGAGGAGTACTTAGCCTCCAAATCCCAGATTCTACCCATCAAAGATAGGGAATTTGCAAGCCCCTTTTTCTTCCTAAGGGAAGCCATTTTAATAAGATCACCCCTAAGATAGCATTTTAAGGCGGACCAGACCATGTCAAGCCTTGGAGTAGAATTTAGATTATCTGCCAGAAAGAGAGAAATCAGGGAACTAATATCAGATACATTTAGAGGATCCTTCAACAGCCAAACCGAATCCTGGGAGAAATCCGAGGTTAAGGAAAGCTTGATCCAGACAACAGCGTGGTCCGATAAAATAATTGGATCAATGCCGGATAAACAGAGACTCGGAAGAAGGGAAGTACTAACTAAGACCATATCTAGCCTAGATTTAGTACCATGCGACTGAGAAAGAAAAGAAAAGGCTCGGAGAGAAGGATTAGCATGTCTCCAAGGATCACATAGACCCAGCAACAATCTCAAGTCCGAAAAGGCTCTATAAGCCGGGGAGGGTGGACGCCTGTCCTGAGGGGCTCTATCTAGAACAAGTGAACAAGGAATGTTCCAGTCCCCACCCAATATAAACTGAGCGGGAAGAAAATTAGCCAATTTCTCAGCAAGGGACATGAAAAAACCAGGATCACCCCCACCGGACCGTATATAGAGCCCAGAACAATATTACCACCATTAAGAATACCTTTGACCAACATAAACCTCCCTTCTGGGTCTGACACAGTCGTCTCCTTAGTAAATAAAACATGCTTCTTGACGAGGACCGCCACCCCCTCTACTAAAACAAGAATTACCCGCAAGATAGGATTGAGAAAAGCCCGAACGAGATAAAAGCTTGGTGTCACCATGGTTTAGATGTGTCTCCTGCAAAAAAAGAATGTCAATTTGCAACAGTGAACAATGATTAAACATCTGCAAGCGTTTTACCCGATCTCTAAGTCCGCATACATTCCAGGAGGCTATTTTGAGAGTATTCATAGCCATTTTAAATACAGTATACAAAGACCAAATATCCAGACATATTCAGGATTATAAGAAGAAAAAAGGTGCACCCCAAAAGAAAAGGCTGGGAATACCTTACCCTCCCAAAACAAGCCAAGCTTTAGTCTCCACAGGGAGGACCCCCAAATTTTAATCCCCCCAGAAACAACACATTAAACTAGATTGGCAGACTAAGCTGGCCCCTATACAGATCACCAGCCCAATATTACTAACCTCTAAATAGACCCCAGTCCGAAACTGACCCAGACAAAAATTACAAAAGGTATATCACCCCCCATAACCACATGTCCTACTTAACCAAATATCCTGTAAAATATAAAGAAGGGCAATCATCATTCCCAACACCCCCACCTGTCAAAACCCAACCCCCCAAAAAACCAGTAGAAGATCTTCGATGAAAAATGATCCCCCATCCCCGACCCCAACTCTGAAAATCCACCAAGTAGTACTCACCAAGCCCACCATCCCACCCCCGAGATCAAAGAAAACCCGAGAACACAAGTAACTATTTACAACAGGAGGCCAAAACCGAAGTACTCCTTCAAACAAACCGAGACCCAGAGGCAATGTCCCCCCAACCCCATTTGAGAACCCCAAGAACCCCAGTGTAAGATATCTACAGCAATAAAGGACATACCTCTAAAATGCCTCCATAAAAACATACATCCGAGACCCCCCTACAATAAAACATAGTAGCCCCACCACCAGGGAGAGGTTGGCTAAACCCCCCTCATTTGTCTCACGATACCACATCCAGCAATTCGGCACCATGAACCCAAGCCCCCTCCACCCCCGCCAGTCACCAGCAGTAACAGAAGTAGCCCATGAAGAGGTGAATCAGCAGGGAAAAAACAATGAAAACCCACAACCAGGGACAAAAAAAAACAGAAAGAGCACCCCTCCGCAACAACAGGAAAAACACCATCCACATAAATGAATACGATAAAAGGGGGCATCCTTACAACAACTCAAAAACGAAGAAGGTGAAAAGCCACCTACCAGATATCCTCCATAGCCCATGGGAATAATCAGCACCCCGAGAGCACCAACCGATGAAAATTCTCGACATTGGGAGGCTGTTTCCGAGGGGACTCAAAAACCAGCAGGACCGGGAACGGTCCTGCCGCCAGGAAGTCCCCCCAGGAAACAGGAACAAACAGAAAAAAAGGTTCCTCCTCCAGCACAAATGGCCAGGCCCACCGAGAGGAAACCCAACACCCCTGAAGAAAAACCCCCAGCCCGCCCAGACCGGGGAAACCGACCAAGGTAAGCAAGGAATTAAAAACAAGAAAGGAAAAACAAATAAATTAAGCGAGGTAGCCAGCTAAGAGAGAGTGACCAGGGTAGCTTAGCCCGCAGGACCTACTAACCAAACAGCCCAGCAAAAGAAAAAAGAAAGGCCCCCGACTAAATAACAATTATAAAACAGGTCCATTCAGTGAAATTTAGGCACCAGGATCCCAGATGCCATAGCACAACGAGATAACCAGTCCTTTATTCATCCGGCCGACTTGAACAGTTCTGGTAGTCTGGAGGCTAAATCCTTTAGAGCCGCTTCAGGAGAATTGAAACTGCATACCGAGCCAGCCACCGTGACCTTCAGAATCGCCGGGTAGATCATCCGAAAGGGAATAGAGGCTGCTATCAGCTTCTGGAAGACCGGATGATAAGCTGCCCTTTTTTCTCTGGTCTCTTTGGGAAGGTCCTGAGTAACACGGATTTTCGATGAGCCCCAGAGAATCTCCTTTAATTCCCGGGATCTCAAATAGACATGTTGTCGTTCAATATAACTTAAAAATTTCACAATAATAGGTCACGGGGGAGAACCAGACGGGAGCCTAGGACGTAGAGACCGGTGGGCGCGCTCCAGATGGTAGGAGGGACTAATGGGAGATGGGCCTACTATCTTCACCAGGAACCTCTGCAAAAAGGCCATTAGGTCCGGGCCTTCTTCCATCTCCGGCAGGCCTATAATAAGTAAATTGTTCCGGCGATTACGTCCCTCCAAATCCTCCGTTTTAGCCTGTAGCTTTTTGATCTGCTGCCTGAGCTCAGCAACCTCAGCATCTGTTTTGGATCTCCATTTCTCTGATGAAATGACTCTGGCTTCAATATCAGAAACTCTGGTGGAGACTGACAACAGGTCACCACGCAATGATTTCAGCTCCCCAGCCAGCTCCTTAAGGATGTCTTTAACAGGGTTCAGCTCCTGGAGAAACTTATCCTCCATCAGAGGAATAGCCAGCTGCGGTTTGTCCCCACATCGTTCTGACTTGGCAGGGCCTTGGTTACGTTGCTTCTTTGAGAGCTTTTCAGGAGATGCAGGAGGAGTATGTTTAACCGAGGCCTGCTTTCCATCCACCTCCATCCTTTAAATATTATCAGCTTCTTCGTAGACAAAATCGGATTACTGTTAGTAGGCACAGTATCCAATCCCCTTCAATTCAAATTTTTAAGTTTGGTGCTCAGATAGTATAGAAAACTGGCAGAAAACGGCGACCGAAGAGGAGAGCTCAAAATCATGCAGTTGCCTAGCTAGATGCCATCACGTGACCTCGCCAATAACAAGATGCTCTCTCCATGCGCTCTTTGGCCGTGTGGACAGATTCGAGCAGAAGGTTGACCATCTGCTTCAGGAGCAGGACAAAATCCTGTCCCTGTTGCGGGCTCAGTAGGGTATGGTCAACCTCCTGCTTGAGTCTGTCAACACAGCCACTGATGCCATGGGGCAGGACAGCACTGCCCCACTGCATGCAGCCGAATCCTGTCTCCCTGGACACAGCTGAAGCCCTCCACAGCACCGGTATCTTCTCTTGGTGCAGCAGTTTCCACTTCCAATGTGCCTCCACATTAATCCAGCTTTCTGTTCTGTGCTGCCTTGATCAGATGGCACACCTCCCCATCTATTAATATTTAAATAAAAACATCATTTATATATTTGTTTAATAGTTTAACACAAATGTCATTTTGAAAAAAGTTATAGTTTTTTATCATTTTCATAAAACATAAATATTTTTGTTATATATTTTTCTAAAGAAACAATTTTATATAAAAATGTTTTGATAACTGAAGACACATAGCGTGTTTATTAAAAGTATTCAATGCTTATGATGATTTTTTTACAATCCTAAATTATCTGCTGTCCACTCAGGATGCAGTACCTGGTCTGGGGGGTAGGGGGACATTGCCTGGCTGAGTCCATGCAAATCCTAACTTGAGTGTACCTCCAATCAGGGAGACGTACCGTAGATGTCCATGGTCTTTGTTTTCCTGTGGCTCTCCACTCAGGATGCAGTACCTGGTCTGGGGAGGGGGCATTGTCTGGCTGAGGCCATGCAACTCCTAACTGTGCTAATTTGTTTGTACCTGCAATCAGGGACGTGTACCATTGATCTCCATTGCCTTTGTGTGGTGTGGCTCTCCACTCAAGATGCAGTACCTGGTCTGGGGGTGGGGGGCATTGCCTGGCTTAGTCCATGCAACTCCTAACTGTGCTGCTGTAACTTGAGCGTACCTGCAATCCGGGAGGTGTACCATTGATCTCCATTGCCTTTGTTTTGCTGTGGCTCTCCACTCAGGATGCAGTACCTGGTCTGGAGAGGGGCATTGCCTGGCTGAGGCCGTGCAAGTCCTAACTGTGCTAAGTTGTGCACCTGCAATCAGAAAGGTGTACCACTGATGTCCATGGCCTCAGTTTTGCTGTGGCTCTCCCACTCAGGATGCAGTATCTGGTCAGGAGGCATTGCCTGGCTGAGTCCGTGCAACTCCTAACTGTGCTAACTTGAATGTACCTCCAATCAGGAAGGTGTACCGTTGAAGTCCACGGCCTTTGTTTTGCTATGGCTCTCCACTCAGGATGCAGTACCAGGGCTGAGGGAGGGAGGGCATTGCCTGGTTGAGGCCTTGCAACTCCTAACTGTGCTAACTTGTGAATACCTGCAATCAGAGAAGTATACCATTGATGTCCATGGCCTCAGTTTTGCTGTGGCTCTCCACTCAGGATGCAGTACCTGGTCTGGGGGGGCATTGCCTGGCTGAGGCCGTTCAACTCCTAACTGTGCTAACTTATGTGGACCTGCAATCAGAGAGATGTACCATTGATGTCCATGACCTCAGTTTTGCTGTGGCTATTCACTCAGCATGCAGTACCTTGTCTGGGGTTGTGGGGGGGCATTGCCTGGCTGACACAGTGCAACTTCTAACTGTGCAAACTTCTGTGTACCTGCAATCAGGAAGGTATACCATTGACGTCCATCACTTTAGTTTCACTGTGGCTCTCCACTGAGGATACACCACCTCTTCTGGGGGGGGCGCATTGCCTGGCTGAGGCCTTGCAACTCCTAACTGTGCTAACTTGTGTGTACCTGCAATCAGGGAGGTGTACCAGTCATGTGCATCATCTCTGTTTTCCTGTACCTCTCCATTCAGGATGCAGTAGCTGTTTTGGGGCGGCATTCCCTGGCTGAGGCCATACAACTCCTAACTGTGATAACTTGTGTGTACCTGCAATCAGAGGGGTGTAGCGTTGATGTCCATAGCCTCAGTTTTGCTGTAGCTCTCCACTTGGGATGCAGTACCTGCTGCCTCTCTCTCTCCTCACTAATTCAATTGGATAGTCATTGTAAATTAAAATATTTGCTTCAGAAATAGTTACTGTCTTTCTTTAGTACACCTCAGACATAATTCTGTCCTTATCTTGACTTTTCATAAACTTTGCTATTATTGTTTATGTAGAAAGTCCAGTCTCTGTTTTGTTGACTAACTGCCCAATGGCTCTGTCCAACTCAAAATGTTCCTTTTTATGTTTGCTTGCACGCATGTGCAAGAAACATAGTGCCATCATCCGAGTTTTCAGAGGTGTGGCAGCCATCTTCCAATTCAGGCAGTGTATTTGCAAGCGCGGCCGCAGTTCTCCAATGCCTGCTTGAGCTGTCTATGACAGCTCTAAAATGCAGAGGAGTACAGCTGAAAGGGGGAGCTACTCTTTAGTAAGCAGCGATAAGATATTGCCTGCTCATGCGCGCTCCCCCTACACACACACACATACACACACACGCATGCATACTGCGTGCTGCTCCTCCCCACGCACACACTGTATAGCCAGGGGTGCCCAATCCCCCATCGGCTGTGCTGTGCTCCCCCCCCCCAAAAGCCTTCCACATGCCACGCTGGGTGCCTACCCCAGTGTGGCAACTTATTGTATAGCCTATGGTGGTGCCCAATCCCCCATCGGCTCCACTGTCCTCCACCCCAGAGTACAGGGTGCCACACTGGGAGCCCACCCCAGCATGGCAACAGATACTATGGCCAATGGGGGTGCCCAATCCCCCGTTGGCTCCACGCCCCCCAACCAGCCATCCTTGTGCCATGCTGGGAGCCCATCCCAGTGTGGCAAATGTCCTGCGTTGTCATTTAAAAAAAAAACCCTGCAAATAAAAAACTGTCCCTCTGCGCTTCTCCCTGCCCCCTCCCACAACCCGCACCCACCCACTGCGCACCCTGCCTCCTCACCCCCCCACACCCCATACTTACCTCCGACCTCGGTGCGACGATCTTTGGTGGACCGGAAACACGCCTGCACTCTTCAAAGCTGACTGCGAACTGAGGAAATGCCGGTAAGCTGTATAATGGGATAGATGGGGTTTTTTCAACTTTGCTGCATATCTCTGACATTTTTGGGAATTTTTGCACCAAATTTTCAACATGGGGTTTTTGGGACCCCTTCTCATTAATGTTGTCACTGTCATGGCATTATTCGGGCCCAAAGGGTGATTTCGCAGTCACTGTGTGAAATCACCTTTCAGGACCAATTAATGAAATGACACTGCCAATGTTCATAAGATGGGCTCTCAAGAAGCCTATTTTGAAAATTTGGTGGAAAAATTCCAAAAAATGACTGTTTTATGAAGGCGTGTGTTAGCGTTCGTTCGCGATGCTCATAAGTTCGCAATTTTCAATATTTTCACTCCAGATTTTCAACATTGCCATTTTACCACACCTTCTTATGAGTAGTATAGCTGTCATTTTTCACATCTCACCCAAAATGTGTTTCCGCCCATGTAGCACACAATGGCGCAGTCAGTGTGCGAAATCAATGTATGGGACAAATTAAGAAAATCACTGTGACACTGTTCATGAGCAGAGGTCTTAAGATGGCTATGTTGAAAATTTGGTGAAAAAATTCCTAAAAATGACTGTTTTACGAGCGTGCGTTGTGGAGTTCCTACACACGCTTGTAAGTTTGCGAATTTTCAATATTTTCACTCTAGATTATCAACATTGCTATGTTACTACACCTCCTTATGAGCAGTATAGCTGTCATTTTTCATATCTTGCACAAAATGTGTTTTCACCCATGTAGCGCATAATGGCGCAGTCGGTGTGCAAAATCAATATATGGGACACATTAAGAAAATCACAGTGAAACCGTTCATGAGCAGAGGTCTTAAAATGGCTATGTTGAAAATTTGGTGAAAAAATCCCCAAAAATGACTGTTTTACGAGCGTGCATTGCACAGTAACTACACACGCTCGTAAGTTTGCGAATTTTCAATATTTTCACTCCAGATTTTCAACATTGCCATTTTATTACACTTCCTTGTGAGCAGTACAGCTGTCATTTGTCACATCTTGCCCAAAACATGTTTCCACCCATGTAGCGCACAATGGCGCAGTCGGTGTGCAAAATCAATGTATGGGGCACATTAAGAAAATCACAGTGACACTGTTCATGAGCAGAGGTCTTAAAATGGCTATGTTGAAAATTTGGTGACAAAAGTCCATAAAATGACTGTGTTACGAGTGAGCATTGCGCAGTTTCCACACACCCTCGTAAGTTCATGACTTTGTAATATTTTCAGTCCAGATTTTCACCAGTGGCATTTTTCCACACTTCCTTATGAACAGTACAGCTGTCATTTTTCACAACATGGCCGAAATATGTTTTCACACTTTCAGTGCAGAGATGTGTGGTCGCTGTGGGAAATCATTGTTCGGGACAGATAAAGAAAATCACAGTGACACTCTTCATGATCAGAGGTCCCAAAATGCCTGTGTTGACAATCTGCTGTAAAAAATCCCCAAACTAATTACATTACGGGTGTGTGTTGCACAGTTTCTATGCATGCTCGTGACTACACCAGTTTTTTTAATATTTTTACTGCAGATTTGCAACATTGCCATTTTTTACACCTCCCCATGAACAGTACAGCTGTCATTTTTTTGCATCCTGTTCGGAGTGCTTTTGCACCTGTGGTGCTAAATGTCGTAGTCGCAGTGCATAAGCAGCTTTTGGCTAACAAACTGATATTGCCACTGTTCATGAGGTGGGGTCACAAAAAAAATGTTGAAAATTTGGAGTGAAAATACCAACGAATGCCTGAGGTATTAGGGTTTCCAACCATAACGCCCAACCCTGTAGAGAATGACAGGCATCAGGGGTGTGACTTGGGATTCTTGCCTGTAATGCTCATACCATTCCACACCCTGCAGCCAGTGAGAGGCATCGAGGTATGCCTTGGACTCTTCGGCACCAAAGTTCACCCCATTCTCCTATACCGCACCCATCTCACCGTATTTCCTGATGGAATGGGGTGCGCATAAGGGCCAAAGACCCCAAGGCACACCATGACACTTGTCAGTGTCTGCAGGGTGGGGTGTGGTGAAATGGCATGGCCATTATGCCTGACGACCCAAAGGCACACCCCAATGCCTGTCACTCTCTGCAGGGTGGTGGTGGGGTTGGCTTCAGTTCAATACTTCACTGCCATTCCTATTACGCAGCTCTGTAACTTCTACACTACCACTGCCAATGCCAGCAAGCAAACATTCGGCATTGACAAATGCTTGTTATGCTTGCCGTAGGCAAAGCATTTTGTTATGATACAGGGCTTTGAGAAGTGTGTCGCAGTGATCCAATCCAGAAGAGTCTGCAAGGGGCTTGCCCAATAATCAATAAGACTGATTATGACACTCTCAGGCATGAAGTGTTTGGACTTCAAAACATTGTGCCGACAGACACATTCATAAATCATCTCTTGTATTCTCTCTGTGTCAGATCAGGGAAAGGGTCTGTGTCTGAAGCATGCTGTTTGGAATGCACTACATCTGCTGTAAAGTGGGCTACACATGGGAAAGGCTATAAATCTGTTTGGGGAGATTTCTGCAAGATTAGCTATAGAAGCAGTTCTTTGAGACAGCTGATGAAACCCTTTCACTCCCAATACGGAACCAGCTGCCTCTCTCAGTCTAGGGCTTCACTAGGCATTTCTGTCACCATTCTTAAGCAGTTTTTCTTATTCATATGCATATCAAGCATTTTATTCAGCACAGCAGGCGCTTTAGCACTACATGTGGACAGAAGGGAAAAAAATGCAAGAGAAAGAATAGTGAGAGGGGAGACTACCTAGGTAGGTGGCCAATGACTGAGGCATAAAATTGGAAATAAATAGGATAGGAAAATGGCACTGCTGCAGCAAACTACTAAGAAACCAATCAATCAATCAAAATCTTTATTTTGCCAGGTGGAACATCAAGAAATACAAGGAGAGAGATGAGAAAAATATGTCCCTGGGTGCTCCAGTTATTCTTAACATAGAGCACACTCTATCACAGCCTGCAGTTCAGTTTTATGATGTTCTCACACCAGTCAGGTGGGAATAGAAGCCACATTCCTTTCTGTAGTCACCCATGTACACCAGACTACAGCAGCACTGCTGCAGAAGAATCTTTACACTGAGAGCCTAGCCCCACTCCAAGCAGAGAATGCTGAAACTGTATTTTTATTCTTTTAAATTCCCTTCAGTTTGTCAGATGTTGCCCCACCATAACTGCCCCCGGATCCAAGCCTTAGTCTTCCGGCATGGCCGGAGATCTTCACCTTGACCCAGTATAACATTAATACCAGCAGCAAGCATCTGGCATTGACAAATGCTTGTCTCTTTCTGTTCCTATGAATTGGGAGAAAATAGTCTGGAATTTTTTTTTTTTTGCATTCTTTTCCCATTCTTCCTGAAATCCCACAGCTCTGATATTTTTAGTCTTGACTATGGGGTTACTTGATCCTCTATCAAAATTATTTTCTTCTTATCTTTCTTTCACCTTTTCCAGCTCTATTGCAACATTATTTATTGCTGTTAGCATTTGATCTACTTTCTGGGTTATTCCCCCCAATTTCAGTAACTGTTTTGTACTGTTCTCCATTTGCTGCAATATTTGCATTACCCAAAAAGATGGACTACTTTCAGAATCAATGGATATTAATGGAGAGAAGGATTGCCCATCATTCTTGGCAACTTCATATTCAGGATGCTGACATTTTAGACCCCTGTCTTCTGTAGCATAATTGCCTTGTGTTGTTTGTGGTTCCCCTGACTATTTCTAGGAGGTTGCATGGCTGTTATTTGTATTATTTGACCGTTTTTCTTTTTCTTTTTTTTTTTTTAACTTATTCTTTAATCTCCCTTCCTCTCCATGTCCGGATTCTCTCTCCAGATCTCCTATGGGGGGGGGGTCATCTTCCCATTAGTGCCCTGCTCCCGTGTGTGCCAGTTAACCACCGGATAACCACCTGGGTGGGGTGGAGGAGTACCCCTTCCTCCCCTGAATCTTCCAGGGAATGTGCACTGGAGGTGGCCCCCCCGGATCCCATGGTCGCTGATGCAGGAGCCCTTCACCTAGCCCGGATGTGGGGCATTTTCCTGTTTTTTCTGCCCCACCCCCTGCAGATGTTGGCACTCATGAAGGGCCAATAAGATGGGGGAATGCTGAGACGCGCCCTCTCTCCCTTGTACTCTATGCCCTCTGCTACACCTCCACTTGTGGTCACCCAGGTGGTGGTATCACAACAAGAGCTGCAGCCCACCCCTCCTGGAGAAGGAGAGTGGCCCATCGGGTGCTCCATCCTTCTTCTCCACCCTGGCTGGCCCTCGAGACCCAAGATTGCTACTGAACCTGGGTGCTCAGAGTCACAAGAAGTAGTGCTATTGTACTCTTGCGCCAGCGGGCTGGCTGGCCGTTTTTTCTGATTTTTTTTTGACTAATCTACAAGAACAAGAAATCTCTGTGTCAATATAAACTTTCTTTCTTTTTTTTTCGGTTTACCTTGCCTTTATCAGATGTTAGGGCTGCTGCTCCTTCAGTTTCCATTTCAGTGTTTAGTGCTTCTAAAATTTCAAATTCCAAGAAGTTTTCTTTTTCATCCTTATCATCTATATTTTCATTTATTTGTATTATAAGTTGCGACCTTCTTTTTTTGGGGTAGTCTTTTTTCATTTTTTCTGTGTCTCTTTGCTCTCTTTGTTCTCTTTTGCTGGCATGCCATTTTCACCTTTTTCAGGTACTGCATGTCCATTCTCCTGTTTCTGAGTTTTCTTGTCCTGCCACCAGGTTTACAATGTCAGATATTGATTTGTTTGCTTCTTCAGGTGTTTCTGCATCATTTTCATCTGCTGGTTTATCAATTTTCATAATTTTTACATATTTTTTTTTTCTTGTGCCAACACTGGCAGCTCTCTCTCGCAGGTACCATTCTTACTTATGTCACCTGCATTTTCCTTCAGGGTTTCTTCTGGAAGGTCCTCACCTTTTAATGGTGCTGTGGAGCTCTGTTTCTTTAAAGGATTGACATAATTTGTAACCATGTTCCCAGGAGTTTCTAAAATGTCCTTTACCACTGGACTCAAAGGAGAAACTGGCAGTAAAAAAGTGATTATCAGAGAGAAGGAGAGTGTTTCCAAAATTTTTGCATACCTGCAGCACCAGATAAGTCTTTATTTTATTGTTCCTGTGGTGTGTAAAATCTTAATTTTGTTTGTTTACATGAAAGATGGGCATTAGTTTACCATCCAGCTTCAGGTCCCTCTCCAAAAAATTCTTTACCTTACTTCCAGCTCTGCATCAGCCTGTGAAAAGCTGACAGAAAAATCTGAAGACGCCACCAATATCTGACTGCAGTACTTCAATCGCTGGTATTTTCTCTGATTTACAGTTTTGTTTTCTAACAAATGCCTGTGTTGACAATCTGCTGTAAAAAATCCCCAAACTAATTACATTACGGGTGTGTGTTGCACAGTTTCTATGCATGCTCATGACTACACCAGTTTTTTTAATATTTTTACTGCAGATTTGCAACATTGCCATTTTTTACACCTCCCCATGAACAGTACAGCTGTCATTTTTTGCATCCTGTTCGGAGTGCTTTTGCACCTGTGGTGCTAAATGTCGTAGTCGCAGTGCATAAGCAGCTTTGGCTAACAAACTGATATTGCCACTGTTCATGAGGTGGGGTCACAAAAAAAATGTTGAAAATTTGGAGTGAAAATACCAACGAATGCCTGAGGTATTAGGGTTTCCAACCATAACGCCCAACCCTGTAGAGAATGACAGGCATCAGGGGTGTGACTTGGGATTCTTGCCTGTAATGCTCATACCATTCCACACCCTGCAGCCAGTGAGAGGCATCGAGGTATGCCTTGGACTCTTCGGCACCAAAGTTCACCCCATTCTCCTATACCGCACCCATCTCACCATATTTCCTGATGGAATGGGGTGCGCATAAGGGCCAAAGACCCCAAGGCACACCATGACACTTGTCAGTGTCTGCAGGGTGGGGTGTGGTGAAATGGCATGGCCATTATGCCTGACGACCCAAAGGCACACCCCAATGCCTGTCACTCTCTGCAGGGTGGTGGTGGGGTTGGCTTTAGTTCAATACTTCACTGCCATTCCTATTATGCAGCTCTGTAACTTCTACACTACCACTGCCAATGCCAGCAAGCAAACATTCGGCATTGACAAATGCTTGTTATGCTTGCCGTAGGCAAAGCATTTTGTTATGATACAGGGCTTTGAGAAGTGTGTCGCAGTGATCCAATCCAGAAGAGTCTGCAAGGGGCTTGCCCAATAATCAATAAGACTGATTATGACACTCTCAGGCATGAAGTGTTTGGACTTCAAAACATTGTGCCGACAGACACATTCATAAATCATCTCTTGTATTCTCTCTGTGTCAGATCAGGGAAAGGGTCTGTGTCTGAAGCATGCTGTTTGGAATGCACTACATCTGCTGTAAAGTGGGCTACACATGGGAAGGCTATAAATCTGTTTGGGAGATTTCTGCAAGATTAGCTATAGAAGCAGTTCTTTGAGACAGCTGATGAAACCCTTTCACTCCAATACGGACCAGCTGCCTCTCTCAGTCTAGGGCTTCACTAGGCATTTCTGTCACCATTCTTAAGCAGTTTTTCTTATTCATATGCATATCAAGCATTTTATTCAGCACAGCAGGCGCTTTAGCACTACATGTGGACAGAAGGGAAAAAAATGCAAGAGAAAGAATAGTGAGAGGGGAGACTACCTAGGTAGGTGGCCAATGACTGAGGCATAAAATTGGAAATAAATAGGATAGGAAAATGGCACTGCTGCAGCAAACTACTAAGAAACCAATCAATCAATCAAAATCTTTATTTTGCCAGGTGGAACATCAAGAAATACAAGGAGAGAGATGAGAAAAATATGTCCCTGGGTGCTCCAGTTATTCTTAACATAGAGCACACTCTATCACAGCCTGCAGTTCAGTTTTATGATGTTCTCACACCAGACAGGTGGGAATAGAAGCCACATTCCTTTCTGTAGTCACCCATGTACACCAGACTACAGCAGCACTGCTGCAGAAGAATCTTTACACTGAGAGCCTAGCCCCCACTCCAAGCAGAGAATGGTGAAAACTGTATTTTTTATTCTTTTAAATTCCCTTCAGTTTGTCAGATGTTGCCCCACCATAACTGCCCCCCCGGATCCAAGCCTTAGTCTTCCGGCATGGCCGGAGATCTTCACCTTGACCCAGTATAACATTAATACCAGCAGCAAGCATCTGGCATTGACAAATGCTTGTCTCTTTCTGTTCCTATGAATTGGGAGAAAATAGTCTGGAATTTTTTTTTTTTGCATTCTTTTCCCATTCTTCCTGAAATCCCACAGCTCTGATATTTTTAGTCTTGACTATGGGGTTACTTGATCCTCTATCAAAATTATTTTCTTCTTATCTTTCTTTCACCTTTTCCAGCTCTATTGCAACATTATTTATTGCTGTTAGCATTTGATCTACTTTCTGGGTTATTCCCCCCAATTTCAGTAACTGTTTTGTACTGTTCTCCATTTGCTGCAATATTTGCATTACCCAAAAAGATGGACTACTTTCAGAATCAATGGATATTAATGGAGAGAAGGATTGCCCATCATTCTTGGCAACTTCATATTCAGGATGCTGACATTTTAGACCCTGTCTTCTGTAGCATAATGCCTTATGTTGTTTGTGGTTCCCCTGACTATTTCTAGGAGGTTGCATGGCTGTTATTTGTATTATTTGACCGTTTTTTCTTTTCTTTTTTTTTTACTTATTCTTTAATCTCCTTCCTCTCCATGTCCGGATTCTCTCTCCAGATCTCCTATGGGGTATCTTCCCATTAGTGCCCTGCTCCTGTGTGTGCCAGTTAACCAACGGATAACCACCTGGATGGGGTGGAGGAGTACCTTCCTCCCCTGAATCTTCCAGGAATGTGCACTGGAGGTGGCCCCCGGATCCATGGTCGCTGATGCAGGAGCCCTTCACCTAGCCCGGATGTGGGCATTTTCCTGTTTTTCTGCCCCACCCTGCAGATGTTGGCACTCATGAAGGGCCAATAAGATGGGGGAATGCTGAGACGCGCCCTCTCTCCCTTGTACTCTATGCCCTCTGCTACACCTCCACTTGTGGTCACCCAGGTGGTGGTATCACAACAAGAGCTGCAGCCCACCCCTCCTGGAGAAGGAGAGTGGCCCATCGGGTGCTCCATCCTTCTTCTCCACCCTGGCTGGCCCTCTAGAGACCCAAGATTGCTACTGAACCTGGGTCGCCAGAGTCACAAGAAGTAGTGCTACTGTACCTCTGCGCCAGCGGGCTGGCTGGCCGTTTTTTTTCTGATTTTTTTTTGACTAATCTACAAGAACAAGAAATCTCTGTGTCAATATAAACTTTCTTTCTTTTTTTTTCGGTTTACCTTGCCTTTATCAGATGTTAGGGCTGCTGCTCCTTCAGTTTCCATTTCAGTGTTTAGTGCTTCTAAAATTTCAAATTCCAAGAAGTTTTCTTTTTCATCCTTATCATCTATATTTTCATTTATTTGTATTATAAATTGCGACCTTCTTTTTTTTTTGGGGGGGTAGTCTTTTTTCATTTTTTCTGTGTCTCTTTGCTCTCTTTGTTCTCTTTTGCTGGCATGCCATTTTCACCTTTTTTCAGGTACTGCATGTCCATTCTCCTATTTCTGAGTTTTCTTGTCCTGCCACCAGGTTTACAATGTCAGATATTGATTTGTTTGCTTCTTCAGGTGTTTCTGCATCATTTTCATCTGCTGGTTTATGAATTTTCATAATTTTTACATATTTTTTTTTTCTTGTGTCAACTCTGGCAGCTCTCTCTCGCAGGTACCACTCTTACTTATGTCACCTGCATTTTCCTTCAGGGTTTCTTCTGGAAGGTCCTCACCTTTTAATGGTGCTTTGGAGCTCTGTTTCTTTAAAGGATTGACATAATTTGTAACCATGTTCCCAGGAGTTTCTAAAATGTCCTTTACCACTGGACTCAAAGGAGAAACTGGCAGTAAAAAAGTGATTATCAGAGAGAAGGAGAAAGTGTTTCCAAAATTTTTTGCATACCTGCAGCACCAGATAAGTCTTTATTTTATTGTTCCTGTGGTGTGTAAAATCTTAATTTTGTTTGCTTTACATGAAAGATGGGCATTAGTTTACCATCCAGCTTCAGGTCCCTCTCCAAAAAATTCTTTACCTTACTTCCAGCTCTGCATCAGCCTGTGCAAAGCTGACAGAAAAATCTGAAGACGCCACCAATATCTGACTGCAGTACTTGAATCGCTGGTATTTTCTCTGATTTACAGTTTTGTTTTCTAACAAATGCCTGTGTTGACAATCTGCTGTAAAAAATCCCCAAACTAATTACATTACGGGTGTGTGTTGCACAGTTTCTATGCATGCTCGTGACTACACCAGTTTTTTAATATTTTACTGCAGATTTGCAACATTGCCATTTTTACACCTCCCATGAACAGTACAGCTGTCATTTTTGCATCCTGTTCGAGTGCTTTGCACCTGTGGTGCTAAATGTCGTGATCGCAGTGCATAAGCAGCTTTGGCTAACAAACTGATATTGCCACTGTTCATGAGGTGGGGTCACAAAAAAAAAATGTTGAAAATTTGGAGTGAAAATACCAACGAATGCCTGAGGTATTAGGGTTTCCAACCATAACGCCCAACCCTGTAGAGAATGACAGGCATCAGGGGTGTGACTTGGGATTCTTGCCTGTAATGCTCATACCATTCCACACCCTGCAGCCAGTGAGAGGCATCGAGGTATGCCTTGGACTCTTCGGCCCCAAAGTTCATCCCATTCTCCAATACCGCACCCATCTCACCGTATTTCCTGATGGAATGGGGTGCGCATAAGGGCCAAAGACCCCAAGGCACACCATGACACTTGTCAGTGTCTGCAGGGTGGGGTGTGGTGAAATGGCATGGCCATTATGCCTGACGACCCAAAGGCACACCCCAATGCCTGTCACTCTCTGCAGGGTGGTGGTGGGTTGCTCAGTTCAATACTTCACTGCCATTCCTATTCGCAGCTCTGTAACTTCTACACTACCACTGCCAATGCCAGCAAGCAAACATTCGGCATTGACAAATGCTTGTTATGCTTGCCGTAGGCAAAGCATTTTGTTATGATACAGGGCTTTGAGAAGTGTGTCGCAGTGATCCAATCCAGAAGAGTCTGCAAGGGGCTTGCCCAATAATCAATAAGACTGATTATGACACTCTCAGGCATGAAGTGTTTGGACTTCAAAACATTGTGCCGACAGACACATTCATAAATCATCTCTTGTATTCTCTCTGTGTCAGATCAGGAAAGGGTCTGTGTCTGAAGCATGCTGTTTGAATACTACATCTGCTGTAAAGTGGGCTACACATGGGAAGGCTATAGATCTGTTTGGGAGATTTCTGCAAGATTAGCTATAGAAGCAGTTCTTTGAGACAGCTGATGAAACCCTTTCACTCCCAATACGGAACCAGCTGCCTCTCTCAGTCTAGGGCTTCACTAGGCATTTCTGTCACCATTCTTAAGCAGTTTTCTTATTCATATGCATATCAAGCATTTTATTCAGCACAGCAGGCGCTTTAGCACTACATGTGGACAGAAGGGAAAAAATGCAAGAGAAAGAATAGTGAGAGGGAGACTACCTAGGTAGGTGGCCAATGACTGAGGCATAAAATTGGAAATAAATAGGATAGGAAATGGCACTGCTGCAGCAAACTACTAAGAAACCAATCAATCAATCAAAATCTTTATTTTGCCAGGTGGAACATCAAGAAATACAAGGAGGAGATGAGAAAATATGTCCTGGTGCTCCAGTTATTCTTAACATAGAGCACACTCTATCACAACCTGCAGTTCAGTTTTATGACGTTCTCACACAAGACAGGTGGGAATAGAAGCCACATTCCTTTCTGTAGTCACCCATGTACACCAGACTACAGCAGCACTGCTGCAGAAGAATCTTTACACTGAGAGCCTAGCCCCCACTCCAAGCAGAGAATGGTGGAAACTGTATTTTTTATTCTTTTAAATTCCCTTCAGTTTGTCAGATGTTGCCCCACCATAACTGCCCCTCCCCCCGGATCCAAGCCTTAGTCTTCCGGCATGGCCGGAGATCTTCACCTTGACCCAGTATAACATTAATACCAGCAGCAAGCATCTGGCATTGACAAATGCTTGTCTCTTTCTGTTCCTATGAATTGGGAGAAAATAGTCTGGAATTTTTTTTTTTTTTTTGCATTCTTTTCCCATTCTTCCTGAAATCCCACAGCTCTGATATTTTTAGTCTTGACTATGGGGTTACTTGATCCTCTATCAAAATTATTTTCTTCTTATCTTTCTTTCACCTTTTCCAGCTCTATTGCAACATTATTTATTGCTGTTAGCATTTGATCTACTTTCTGGGTTATTCCCCCCAATTTCAGTAACTGTTTGTACTGTTCTCCATTTGCTGCAATATTTGCATTACCCAAAAGATGGACTACTTTCAGAATCAATGGATATTAATGGAGAGAAGGATTGCCCATCATTCTTGGCAACTTCATATTCAGGATGCTGACATTTTAGACCCTGTCTTCTGTAGCATAATTGCCTTTGTGTTGTTTGTGGTTTCCTGACTATTTCTAGGAGGTTGCATGGCTGTTATTTGTATTATTTGACCGTTTTCTTTCTTTTTTTTTTTTACTTATTCTTTAATCTCCCTTCCTCTCCATGTCCGGATTCTCTCTCAGATCTCCTATGGGGGGTCATCTTCCCATTAGTGCCCTGCTCCCTGTGTGCCAGTTAACCACCGGATAACCACCTGGGTGGGGTGGAGGAGACCCTTCCTCCCTGAATCTTCCAGGAATGTGCACTGGAGGTGGCCCCCGATCCCATGGTCGCTGATGCAGGAGCCTTCACCTAGCCCGGATGTGGGGTATTTCCTGTTTTTTCTGCCCCACCCCTGCAGATGTTGGCACTCATGAAGGGCCAATAAGATGGGGAATGCTGAGACGCGCCTCTCTCCCTTGTACTCTATGCCCTCTGCTAGACCTCCACTTGTGGTCACCCAGTTGGTGGTATCAACAAGAGCTGCAGCCCACCCCTCCTGGAGAAGGAGAGTGGCCCATCAGGTGCTCCATCCTTCTTCTCCACCCTGGTTGGCCCTCTAGAGACCCAAGATTGCTACTGAACCTGGGTCGCCAGAGTCACAAGAAGTAGTGCTACTGGATCTGCGCCAGCGGGCTGGCTGGCGTTTTTTCTGATTTTTTTTACTAATCTACAAGAACAAGAAATCTCTGTGTCAATATAAACTTTCTTCTTTTTTTTCGTTTACCTTGCCTTTATCAGATGTTAGGCTGCTGCTCCTTCAGTTTCCATTTCAGTGTTTAGTGCTTCTAAAATTTCAAATTCCAAAGTTTTCTTTTCATCCTTATCATCTATATTTTCATTTATTTGTATTATAAGTTACGACCTTCTTTTTTGGGGGGTAGTCTTTTTTCATTTTTTCTGTGTCTCTTTGCTCTCTTTGTTCTCTTTTGCTGGCATGCCATTTTCACCTTTTTCAGGTACTGCATGTCCATTCTCCTGTTTCTGAGTTTTCTTGTCCTGCCACCAGGTTTACAATGTCAGATATTGATTTGTTTGCTTCTTCAGGTGTTTCTGCATCATTTTCATCTGCTGGTTTATGAATTTTCATAATTTTTACATATTTTTTTTCTCTGTCAACTCTGGCAGCTCTCTCTGAGGTACCACTCTTACTTATGTCACCTGCATTTTCCTTCAGGGTTTCTTCTGGAAGGTCCTCACCTTTTAATGGTGCTTTGGAGCTCTGTTTCTTTAAAGGATTGACATAATTTGTAACCATGTTCCCAAGAGTTTCTAAAATGTCCTTTACCACTGGACTCAAAGGAGAAACTGGCAGTAAAAAAGTGATTATCAGAGAGAAGGAGAGAGTGTTTCCAAAATTTTTTGCATACCTGCAGCACCAGATAAGTCTTTATTTTATTGTTCCTGTGGTGTGTAAAATCTTAATTTTGTTTGCTTTACATGAAAGATGGGCATTAGTTTACCATCCAGCTTCAGGTCCCTCTCCAAAAAATTCTTTACCTTACTTCCAGCTCTGCATCAGCCTGTGAAAAGCTGACAGAAAAATCTGAAGACGCCACCAATATCTGACTGCAGTACTTGAATCGCTGGTATTTTCTCTGATTTACAGTTTTGTTTTCTAACAAATGCCTGTGTTGACAATCTGCTGTAAAAAATCCCCAAACTAATTACATTACGGGTGTGTGTTGCACAGTTTCTATGCATGCTCGTGACTACACCAGTTTTTTTAATATTTTTACTGCAGATTTGCAACATTGCCATTTTTTACACCTCCCCATGAACAGTACAGCTGTCATTTTTTTGCATCCTGTTCGGAGTGCTTTTGCACCTGTGGTGCTAAATGTCGTAGTCGCAGTGCATAAGCAGCTTTTGGCTAACAAACTGATATTGCCACTGTTCATGAGGTGGGGTCACAAAAAAAAAATGTTGAAAATTTGGAGTGAAAATACCAACGAATGCCTGAGGTATTAGGGTTTCCAACCATAACGCCCAACCCTGTAGAGAATGACAGGCATCAGGGGTGTGACTTGGGATTCTTGCCTGTAATGCTCATACCATTCCACACCCTGCAGCCAGTGAGAGGCATCGAGGTATGCCTTGGACTCCTCGGCCCCAAAGTTCACCCCATTCTCCTATACCGCACCCATCTCACCGTATTTCCTGATGGAATGGGGTGCGCATAAGGGCCAAAGACCCCAAGGCACACCATGACACTTGTCAGTGTCTGCAGGGTGGGGTGTGGTGAAATGGCATGGCCATTATGCCTGACGACCCAAAGGCACACCCCAATGCCTGTCACTCTCTGCAGGGTGGTGGTGGGGTTGGCTTCAGTTCAATACTTCACTGCCATTCCTATTACGCAGCTCTGTAACTTCTACACTACCACTGCCAATGCCAGCAAGCAAACATTCGGCATTGACAATGCTTGTTATGCTTGCCGTGAGGCAAAGCATTTTGTTATGATACAGGGCTTTGAGAAGTGTGTCGCAGTGATCCAATCCAGAAGAGTCTGCAAGGGGCTTGCCCAATAATCAATAAGACTGATTATGACACTCTCAGGCATGAAGTGTTTGGACTTCAAAACATTGTGCCGACAGACACATTCATAAATCATCTCTTGTATTCTCTCTGTGTCAGATCAGGGAAAGGGTCTGTGTCTGAAGCATGCTGTTTGGAATGCACTACATCTGCTGTAAAGTGGGCTACACATGGGAAAGGCTATAAATCTGTTTGGGGAGATTTCTGCAAGATTAGCTATAGAAGCAGTTCTTTGAGACAGCTGATGAAACCCTTTCACTCCCAATACGGAACCAGCTGCCTCCTCTCAGTCTAGGGCTTCACTAGGCATTTCTGTCACCATTCTTAAGCAGTTTTTCTTATTCATATGCATATCAAGCATTTTATTCAGCACAGCAGGCGCTTTAGCACTACATGTGGACAGAAGGGAAAAAAATGCAAGAGAAAGAATAGTGAGAGGGGAGACTACCTAGGTAGGTGGCCAATGACTGAGGCATAAAATTGGAAATAAATAGGATAGGAAAATGGCACTGCTGCAGCAAACTACTAAGAAACCAATCAATCAATCAAAATCTTTATTTTGCCAGGTGGAACATCAAGAAATACAAGGAGAGAGATGAGAAAAATATGTCCCTGGGTGCTCCAGTTATTCTTAACATAGAGCACACTCTATCACAGCCTGCAGTTCAGTTTTATGATGTTCTCACACCAGACAGGTGGGAATAGAAGCCACATTCCTTTCTGTAGTCACCCATGTACACCAGACTACAGCAGCACTGCTGCAGAAGAATCTTTACACTGAGAGCCTAGCCCCCACTCCAAGCAGAGAATGGTGGAAACTGTATTTTTTATTCTTTTAAATTCCCTTCAGTTTGTCAGATGTTGCCCCACCATAACTGCCCCTCCCCCCGGATCCAAGCCTTAGTCTTCCGGCATGGCCGGAGATCTTCACCTTGACCCAGTATAACATTAATACCAGCAGCAAGCATCTGGCATTGACAAATGCTTGTCTCTTTCTGTTCCTATGAATTGGGAGAAAATAGTCTGGAATTTTTTTTTTTTTGCATTCTTTCCCATTCTTCCTGAAATCCCACAGCTCTGATATTTTAGTCTTGACTATGGGGTTACTTGATCCTCTATCAAAATTATTTTCTTCTTATCTTTCTTTTCACCTTTTCCAGCTGTATTGCAACATTATTTATTGCTGTTAGCATTTGATCTACTTTCTAGGTTATTCCCCAATTTCAGTAACTGTTTTGTACTGTTCTCCATTTGCTGCAATATTTGCATTACCCAAAAAGATGGACTACTTTCAGAATCAATGGATATTAATGGAGAGAAGGATTGCCCATCATTCTTGGCAACTTCATATTCAGGATGCTGACATTTTAGACCCCTGTCTTCTGTAGCATAATTGCCTTGTGTTGTTTGTGGTTCCCCTGACTATTTCTAGGAGGTTGCATGGCTGTTATTTGTATTATTTGACCGTTTTTTCTTTTCTTTTTTTTTTTTTACTTATTCTTTAATCTCCCTTTCTCTCCATGTCCGGATTCTCTCTCCAGATCTCCTATGGGGGGGGGTCATCTTCCCATTAGTGCCCTGCTCCCGTGTGTGCCAGTTAACCACCGGATAACCACCTGGGTGGGGTGGAGGAGTACCCCTTCCTCCCCTGAATCTTCCAGGGAATGTGCACTGGAGGTGGCCCCCGATCCCATGGTCGCTGATGCAGGAGCCCTTCACCTAGCCCGGATGTGGGCATTTTCCTGTTTTTCTGCCCCACCCCTGCAGATGTTGGCACTCATGAAGGGCCAATAAGATGGGGGAATGCTGAGACGCGCCCTCTCTCCCTTGTACTCTATGCCCTCTGCTACACCTCCACTTGTGGTCACCCAGGTGGTGGTATCACAACAAGAGCTGCAGCCCACCCCTCCTGGAGAAGGAGAGTGGCCCATCGGGTGCTCCATCCTTCTTCTCCACCCTGGCTGGCCCTCTAGAGACCCAAGATTGCTACTGAACCTGGGTTGCCAGAGTCACAAGAAGTAGTGCTACTGTACCTCTGCACCAGCGGGCTGGCTGGCCGTTTTTTCTGATTTTTTTTTTACTAATCTACAAGAACAAGAAATCTCTGTGTCAATATAAACTTTCTTTTTTTTTTCGGTTTACCTTGCCTTTATCAGATGTTAGGGCTGCTGCTCCTTCAGTTTCCATTTCAGTGTTTAGTGCTTCTAAAATTTCAAATTCCAAGAAGTTTTCTTTTTCATCCTTATCATCTATATTTTCATTTATTTGTATTATAAGTTGCGACCTTCTTTTTTTTTGGGGGGGTAGTCTTTTTTCATTTTTTCTGTGTCTCTTTGTTCTCTTTTGCTGGCATGCCATTTTCACCTTTTTCAGGTACTGCATGTCCATTCTCCTGTTTCTGAGTTTTCTTGTCCTGCCACCAGGTTTACAATGTCAAATATTGATTTGTTTGCTTCTTCAGGTGTTTCTGCATCATTTTCATCTGCTGGTTTATTAATTTTCATAATTTTTACATATTTTTTTTTTCTTGTGTCAACACTGGTAGTTTCTCTCGAGGTACCACTCTTACTTATGTCACCTGCATTTTCCTTCAGGGTTCTTCTGGAAGGTCCTCACCTTTAATGGTGCTTTGGAGCTCTGTTTCTTTAAAGGATTGACATAATTTGTAACCATGTTCCCAGGAGTTTCTAAATGTCCTTACCACTGGACTCAAGGGAGAAACTGGCAAAAAGTGATTATCAGAGAGAAGAGAGAGTGTTTCCAAAATTTTTACATACCTGCAGCACCAGATAAGTCTTTATTTTATTGTTCCTGTGGTGTGTAAAATCTTAATTTTGTTTGCTTTACATGAAAGATGGGCATTAGTTTACCATCCAGCTTCAGGTCCCTCTCCAAAAAATTCTTTACCTTACTTCCAGCTCTGCATCAGCCTGTGAAAAGCTGACAGAAAAATCTGAAGACGCCACCAATATCTGACTGCAGTACTTCAATCGCTGGTATTTTCTCTGATTTACAGTTTTGTTTTCTAACCGGTTTTTCTGTTTTCTGTTCCTTTTCATAGCTGTGTTGTCTTTTTCCTAAAAGTGGCCAGCAGTTCTAATTTATTTCAAGTTTTAAGTTGAATCTTCAGTTATAACTCGTACTTAGAAACATAGACTTTGACAGCAGATAAGGACCACTTGGCCACCCAGTCTGCCCATTTAGCTACCTATTGGATAAGCTGCAGATCCTAGTTAACCAACTGCCTACTTCTTCCTAACCCCACCAGAATTGCCTTACAGTATGTCTATCCATGCATTCTTGAATTCCCCCACTGTTTTTGACCCCACAATGTCCTTAGGAAGGCCATTCCATGTGTCCACCACCCACTCCATGAAAAAAATACTTCATGTTGCCCCAGAGTTGTTCCCCCTCTATCTTCAAATTGTGGCCCCTTGTTCTTGCACATCTCTTTTTCTGAAAGATCCTACCTTCTTGGACTTTGTTGATTCCCTTGAGGTACCTGAAAGTTTCTATCATGTCTGCCCTCTCCCTCCTTTCCTCAAGGCTATATATATTAAGCTCCTTTAGTCTCTCTTTGTATGGCTTCTGGTGCAGATCCTGCACCATTTTAATTGCCCTTCTCTGGACTACCTCCATCCTGTCAATGTCCTTGCAGAGATGGGGTCTCCAGAACTGCATGCAGTACTCCAGACGGGGTCTCACCAGCTGTCTGTACAGAAGGATTACAACTTTTTGTTTTCTAATGGTGATGCCTCTCTCTATACATCCCAGTATCCCTCCAGCCCTCCTTATTGCCCTCTCACATTGCTTGCTTACCTTTAGATCATCTGATATGGCTACCTCTAGGTCACTTTCCATTTTTGTTGTTGTTAGTACCCCACCCCGTGTACTCTTCCCCTGGGTTTTTGTTTCCCTCATGCCTTACTTTGCACTTCTTAGCACTGAATTTAAGCTGACATACGTTTGACCATTCCTTCAACCTGGCCAAGTCCCTTCTCATCCTTTCCACCCCACCTTGTGAATCAACCCTGTTGCAGAACTTTCTGTCATCTGCAAAGAGGCATACTTTTCCTTCCAGTCCCTCTGCAATCTTACTTATAAAGACATTAAAGAGGACCGGTCCCAATATTGAACCCTGCATTACCCCACTAGTAACCCCCTCCTTCTTCAGAGTGGACTCGGTTCACTATTACCCTCTGTGTCCTGTTGTCCAGCAAATTTTTTACCCAGGCTACCACCCTGGGACCCACTCCTAGGCTGGCTAACTTGTTTATTAATCCTTTGTGTGGGATCATGTCAAATGCCTTGCTAAAGGCTAGAGGCAGCAACATTGTGCACTACTCTGGGGGTAGTGTGCTCTCCTCCATGTGGACAGCTAACACTTCTCCCTCATCTCTACCATACAGTTTCACTATTGCCACAAGTAGTCACAGGTGAACTATGGGTCCTTTGTGACCCCATTATTATTCTTATTTTACAGGTATGACTGGACATCCCCTGATGAGACCCCATCCCATGCTCTCCAGAGTTCGGTAAGTGATCACCAACTGATTTACTATGTTAGGCAAGTATGCTGTAACAGTACAGCTGAGTCTGTTACACATTGTCAGTGTTTTATTGTTTTGTTTTGTTTTTTGTAAATGCCAATGCAGCACCAACACCAGTGTCAGCCTTCACTTTTTTTAGTGCTGACACAGGAAGACCATCTCTGGAGCTGGCATTTACTTTTTTAATTTTTTAATGCCGACACTGGAATCCCATCTCTCGTGTTAGCTTTTCATTTTTTTTTCAATACAAACACCAGAAGCCCAACCTGGGTGTTAGGTCTTAAATTTCTTCAAATGGCCAACAGACCGTTGGTGCCAAAGTGCTGTGTTTGAGTGACCAAAATCATAAAGAGAAGTTTGAATTTTAAAATAAATAATTTTTGCTTTGCAAAAGGACAGGATCAGTGGTTAATGTGTAGGCTAAACTGAACAGAATAAAGTGAAGAGAATAACTGACTGTGCTCTTGAATTCTGTATCATGGGCTACTGTTGTTCAGGCTATAGGCAGAAGCAAGATCTCACTTAAAATGGCATGTTGTAACACAGCTAGGCTTTCGTCTGCAAAAAAAAAACATTATTCAATGTGCCTGTGCAATGGTTTCATGCTTCTGTAATGTAGATAATTTGGGGCTGTTCACCTCTCTATCTGTGGGATATACCACCCTGTAGGGATATGAAGGCAAGGAACCCTAGAGAAGAGTTCCACCCCTTGTGGTGTCATGGGAGTGATTCCCTTGGCAAAAGGTACATTAGGAAGAAGCTGTAACCAGCCTGTCAGTGCAGAAGAAAGATTTACCAATGCGACACCAGAGACCCAGGTTCAGGAATGAACTCAGACATTGGAGGGCCAGCCAGGAGGAGAAGGCTTCAGCATCCAATTACTGCTCGCCTTCTCCCAGGGGAGGGAGGGTCTGTGGACCAGTGCTTGCTGACCCCTGACAGAGGCTGGGGGAACAGGAATGCATCGGACCCATCAAACATCAGGAACATGATGCACGTTGGCATATGCCTTGAGATCAGTGACACACCACGCTCCCAGGGGAGAAAATTGGAAGATGTCTCCCTGGCTGACCGAATGAAGGTTGCTGGTCCTCCACCACCACAAAGCTTCAGATGAGCCTGGACCACACCAGCAGCACCTAGGCCAGTGAAGTTGCACTGGCCACCTCCATTGGTGCCTGCCCCATGGAGGGGGTACACATCTGATGAAGGGCTACATTGGATTACTGGGGGGTAGACATGTGGGGCTGTGGCTCTCAGTGGGGGGAAGAGTGCCAGCAGGGGTCCTAGGTGACCCAAAAGAGTAGCCAACCAGGGGGCAAGGGAGAAGCAAAAAAAAAAAAGAAAGAACCGCATGGGAGAGAGAGAAGCATGCTAGTAGAGGAGGAGGGGTAGATGCAGAGGCAAAGAAAGCAATGCTTATGTGTGGAATGAGGAGAGCAGCCCTTTAATGGGCTGAACGGTAGTGTGGCCAGTTGCACCAGCCCCTTGAACTACAGGCTGTAGCCTTCCAGTTCAATATGCCAGTACAACTGGTTTCATGATTGTGTAATGTAGATAATCTTTGGCTGTTCTCCCCTCTATCTGTGGGATATACCACCCTGTAGGGGTACCAAGGCAAAGAACCTTAGAGGAGGGTTCCACCCCTTGAGGTGCCATGGGAATGATTCCCTTGGCTAAAGACATCTTAGGAAGAAGCCTGAAAAGAGTGCTGAGCAAAGCATACAAGGTGGTGAACAGTTATCGGGGTCGAAGACCTGTACGTAGGTCAGTTGGTAGTATGGGTTCAGTTGGTCATATTGTTTGAGTAGAGTAGCTAGGAAACAACAGGTGAATAGTGACCTGCTCAGAGGTTTGACTGTAAGGCATGGAGGCCTGACTTCCTATAGAGAGAGAAAAAGCAGCCAAAGGAGGACATGGGGCCAATTACGGAGCAGCCACCCAACTCCATCCAACAGCGGAAACCTAACTAAGTGATCTAGGGACTATAACTGTGACTATCTAGTATAATGACCATTAGCATGGAAACATAGAATTTGACGTAGAAACATAGAATTTGACAGCAGATAAGGACCGCTTGGCCCACCTAGTCTGCCCATTTTCCTACCTAACATATAAGCTGCAGATCCTAGGTAACCAACAGCTTACTTCCTCCTACCCCCCAGTAGGACTGCCTTATGTCTGTCCCATGCATTCTTGAATTCCCCCACTGTTCTTGACTCCACAACCTCCTCAGGGAGGCTGTTCCATGCATCCACAACCCTCTCTGTGAAATAATACTTCCTCTCATTACCTCTGAGCCATCCCCCCCTCTATCTTCAAATTGTGCCCCCTTGTTCTTGCACATCTCTTTTTCTGAAAGATGCCAGCCTCTTGGACTTTATTTATTCCCTTGAGGTACTTGAAGTTTCTATCATGTCCCCTCTCTCCCTTCTTTCCTCAAGGGTATACATATTAAGCTCCTTTAGTCTTTCTTCATATGTCTTCTGGTGCAGACCCTGCACCATTTTGGTTGCCCTCCTCTGGACAGCCTCCACTCTGTCTATGTCTTTGTGGAGATGGGGTCTCCAGAACTGCACACAGTACTCCATATGGGGTCTCACCAACTGTCTGTACAGAGGGATAACAACTTCCTGTTTTCTACTATTGATGCCTCTTCCTATGCATCCCAGTATAGGAGGAGAGGAAAACCCCTTTTGAGAAGGAAACCTCTGCAGATCCAAGCCCTAGGTCACCTTCCCTCCAGGCTTTGGGACAGTTTTGTTAAGTGATGGCTCTGCTACTACAATTTAGTAGACCAATCAAGGGGAATTGCAATTTCAGGGAACACTGTAGCTCTGAGCTTTTAATGGGAATGCCATTGAGGATTGCAAGCTAACTCTGCAACACCGAAATATTTCGGTGCCAACCTCCAAGGCAGAATGAGGTGAGTAATGACCACTGAGGTGCTCAGTCAGCCTACCAATCTAAGAACAAACCAGGTGAACCAGAGGCAGTTGCAGAGAGAACAGCTTTAAAGGGTGCCTCCGAACCTGCTCGACCAGCTAAAGGTGCCCATCCCATGACAGCCGCAACACTTCACCACTGAAGTCTTCAATGCTACATCGAGATCTGCCATCAGTACAGTTGATGACATGATCCACCCAGAGTGAGGACATTCCAGACTATGGGCCAAGTGAGAAGGACCCAGCCCCAAGCTTTGCATGCTCAAGATGTGGACTTCGGGGTACAAAGAGAGACCATCGGTCACAGGGTTAGCCCTCAGACATGGAAGTGATGGCTATGGTCGGCATGTCTCCAAAATGTGGAGGACTGAATTGTAATGAGAGTGAGACCTGCACACAGAAACATAGAAAAATAGTCTTTGATGGCAGATAAGGACTGCTTGGCAAACCCAGTCTGCCCATTTCCCTACCTATTGGATAAGCTGCAAATCCTAGTTAACCAACAGTCTATTTCCTCCTACCACCCACCAGAATTGTCTTATGTCTACCCATGTGTTCTTGAATTCCCCACTTTTTTTGACCCCACGACCTCTTCAGGAAGGCCATTCCATGCATCCACCACCCTCTCCGTGAAAAAAATACTTCCTTCCTTTGCTCTGAGCCGATCCCCCCTCTATCTTCAAATTGTGCCCCCTTGTTCTTGCACATCTCTTTTTGTAAAATATGCTACCCTCTTGGACATTGTTGATTCCCTTGAGGTACTTGAAAGTTTCTATCATGTCCCCCCACTCTCCTTTCCTCGAGGGTATACATATTAAGCTCCTTTAGTCACTCTTCGTATGGCTTCTGGTGCAGATCCTGAACCATTTTAGTTGCCCTCCTCTGGACTGCCTCCATCCTGTCTATGACCATGGGGAGATGGGGTCTCCAGAACTGCACGCAGTACTCCAGATGGGGTCTCACCAGCTGTCTGTACAAAGGGATAACAACCTCCTGTTTTCTACTGGTGATGCCTCTCCCTATGCATCCCAGTATCCCCCCAGACCTCTTTACTGCCTTCTCACATTGATTGCCTACCTTTAGGTTATCTGATATGACTACCCACAGGTCCCTTTCCATTTTTCTTCTTGTTAGTACTCCCCTCCATTGTGTACTCTTCCCATGGCTTTTTGTTTCCCAGGTGCATTACTTAGCACTTCTTTGCATTGAATCTAAGCTGCCATACTTTTGACCGTTCCTCCACCCTAGCCAAGTCCCTTCTCATCCTTTCCATCCCCCATTGTGTATCAACCCTGTTGCATTTCTTTGTGTCATCTGCAAAGAGGCATACTTTTCCTTCTAGTTCCTCTGCAATGTCACTTATAAAGACATTAAAGAGGACTGATCCCTGTTATGAATCCATGCTGCCTTGGGTCCTGTGCCCTGCTGGCCTCTAGGTACTCAACAGTTATTGCTTTCAGAAGTGATTCCATCATTTTTCCTTACCACTGAGGTCAAACTAACAGGTCTATAGTTTTCTGCCTCTGCCTTGCTCCCACTTTTGTGAAGGGGAATCACATCCACTCTCCTGCAGTCCTCAGGTACCACACCATCCTCCCATGATTTGTTAAAAAGGGTAGTCAGTTTTGTCACTAGTTCTCCCCTTAGTTCTTTTAGAATTCTGGGGTAAATCCCGACATACCCCATTGCCTTGTCCACTTTCAGTTTTAGGAATTCTTTAAGGACCCTTTCTTCAGTGAATGGACTGGTATTGGTCTTCCTATCCAGAGTACTTCTACTGATTGGTTTAGGTACCTCCCCCTCCTCTTCTTTTGTGACTACTGAGCAGAAGTAATCGTTCAGTACCCCTTTTTCACTATCACCCTCTGCCCACCCCCTTCCCTTTATTAAGCCTCACTGTCTCTCCATTGGTCTTTTTTCACTCCCTAATGTACCTGTAAAATGTGTTATCCCCCTTATTAAATGAGTTGGCTATCTTTTTCTCAGTTTGGGCCTTTGCTATTCTGACTGCCTTCCCCATGTTCTTCTGATTTAACTGGTATAGTACTCAGTCCTGCTCCTTCTGTGTTTCCTTATACTTCCTTATACTTCCTGAATGCTATCTTTTTCTCCCTAACCTTCCCCGTCACCTCTTTTCTTAGAACCATAGTGTTTTTTTCCTTTATTTTGATTTATTTATTTGCTTCACATGAAGACTTGTTGCCTCTGTGATGGCAGTTTTGATTTTTCCTTATTGTTTTTCCACCCCTCCTTCTTTCCCATTTGCTAGTGTTTTTCTGAGGCACTCTCCCATTTTTCCAAAGTCAACACTCCTAAAGTCCAGTACCCTTGCTTTTGAATGGCTTGACTCTACAGCCGTGTTGGGTCATGATGGATGATGGCAGACATGGGGAGACCTGTGCATCAGTCAGACTGAGAACTGTGGTCCCTCTCATGGATCTTGACTGGATGACAACTGACAGGGAGAGATCTATATGTAAATCAGGCTGAGCAATATGGATCCTCTCATGGGTCTAGGTAAAGCAATTAGCATTTGTCAACCACAGGAATGCATGCCGACCAAGTCCATTAGGAAGCCATATTGGGAGTGAATTAAATTGTATGTTATGAGTAAGAGAACGGTGAGGCTGGGTGAAGCCCGGGGCTGATGGTTGGAGAGCAGGAAGCTCGGAAGCTGTTTAGGTAGAAGGAGGCTGCAAAACCAGTATGGTAGGAGGCATGGTTCAAAGCAAGTAAACATGATTTGCTGCAAGACTTGGAAGGGGATGAGCATTGCTGGTAGTGCAAGGGACAGGAAGGCTGGGACGACAGTGTAAACCAGGTGCATAATATTAGGTAAGTGATGGTAGAAGGCTGAGTAGAACCAGAAGCCCTTAGATAGAGAGTTGCCAGGAATAGCTGGTTGCATAGTGCCATAAAGGCTATTCAGAGCAGTAGGAGGAGGCCGGGTGAGCTAGGGGCTTATACAATACACAACAAATAGGAAGCTGCTCCCATTGCCAGGGGCCACGATGCCCACTGTGACTCCTCAGTCCCCCACTGTAGGAAAAATAAAGAAGCCACAAACATGATGCCATGACACCAAGCAGCTAATGAAATAAGTTAAATACATGCCAGGCATGAAAGCAGGATTAGATTATCATCAGAAACAGACTACTGTGGATTTGGTAAAAGTAAGGTTTGGTAAAAGTGGGAATAGCAATAAATGAGCAATAAATGAGCCTAAATGACACAAACATAGAAGTGAGGAGAAATGCAGTAGGACAGGACATGGCTGGAGCAAACAGGGGAATGAGATAGGTACTAAGGGGAGCCAGTACTAAAGGCAGGTGTAAACAATTAAGGTAATTAGCAAAGGGACTACAGCATTGAAACATCAATTGGAAATGAGAACACACAGGCACCTAGTACAGAAAAAGAGCGATTGCAGAAATAAGATAAATTAACTGAGGGCTTGATTAGCAATGCAGCTAAATATAACAATGCAAACAAAGGGGCACTAGCATACCAGAAAAGTCCAAAAAGCAAATGAAGCAAACAGGACCACAGGAGCAGCAGGGAGAATAAACAGCTGAGACAGAGGCACAGACTGAAGCCACAGGCAAAACATGGACTGAGAAGCAGGAGGCAAAGGCAAAATGTACTGACCCAGAAACAGGAGGAGTACAAACCAGGCAGGAAGTCTTGCACAGTCAGCAGACTCCAACAGGAAGGAAGGGTGGAGACAGTGGGGGGAGGCAGGGCACAGGGAAAGAGTGGGCCTGGCAAGAGAACAGACAGCGCCTCCAGCTGCAAGGAAAAAATGCTTGTGTGTGGAGTGAGGAGAGCAGCCATTAAAGGGACCGAACGGGGTTGTGACCAGTTGTACCACCCCCTTGAACTACAGACAATAGCCTTCCAAAAACAACTGCCTACAAGTGCAGACCTTTTAAACCCCCTTACAGACATTGGCGTCAGAGTGTTCTGCCAGTTAGGGCACTGCTGAGAACTCGGCTTCAAACTACACTAGGCCCAAATACTTACTGTGAGAGTATGAACATGTAATTTCACCTACAAGTCTTGTAGTATGCAAAGCTGCAGAAATAGACAGAATCCAGACCCCACTGAAAATTGGATGTTACATTTCTGCTGGGCTATCCTGGAAAAATAAATCGTAAAAAAAAAATTGAACATTGCCAGCAGTTTTCAGCCTTTTTTTCACCACATGTTCCTCATAGCCAGTGGAGGCAGTGTGGTCTAGTGGTTAGAGTGATGTTGGAAAATGGAAGCCAACAAGTTCAATCCCAGCTAGAACAAAATAGTCACTATCTGACCTTGAGCAAGTCACTAAACCTCCTAGTACTCCTGTCCACCCTATGATAGGGTTAGGTAAGACCATGTCCCATTTGTTGTGCAGAAAGAGTTAAAAGCAATGATCTAGTCTATCTAGTCTGTCCTCTTCTATTGTATCACTTGTCTATCTCTTGCCTGTCTGATTGTGCAATTGATTTTTCCTTGTGGCACCTCAGAAATGGACACTCCGACGGTCCCATAATTTACCCTGTTTTCTCACTTCCTTCACTTACTGTTTTTATTCTTTCTTTCCTTCCTTGCTTCTCTGTGGTTAAAATACTGTATATATGAATCTATATGTAAAATTTGGATCCCTTGGTTTGCAAATGTATATAATTATGCTGTTGAAATGAATGCTGAAAACTATTTGAGTTTCTTTGAAAAATGGCAATGTGTAACACAAGGGTTAACCGTGAGCTGTATTTTGACCTCCACAAGCTTGTTTGCAGACTTATTAATTGAAAACTTCCTCTGGGGCTGGATGTCTTAATTGGCTGCACCTGTTGAGAAGACTAATGTACTCTTCATGCTAGTCACAGAAAAATCAATGAAAAAAGTCATTACATTTTGTGAAAAACAGGAGATGAAACTTACAAGAATAGGATGCAAAGGTTAAACTGCCAGAAAAAGACATCTTATAAAAAGACACAATGCTTTGTTTGGGTCAGAGAAAGAGACTCAGATTTAAAAGGAAAAGAGATTCTCAGATGAAGAGTTTGTGTTTTTGGTTGTGCTACCTTTGTGCAGTGCTATCCTGTGCAATTTCATTATTTATTTTATTGTTATTAATAATAATAAAATGCTACTTGCAAATTTTACAACTCTTCCTGGTTTGCCTATTTTTCCTGACCTGTACCTCTGTGACACACCCAGATGTGGAAATGGGTTGAAGCAGACTTCCAAATGAAATTGGATGTTGCATCTGAGCTGTGCTATCCTGAATAAGTACATTATAAAAATGGATAAAAGCAGGACCCCACTGAAAATGAAATGATTTCCAAGAATTGATTTTCACCATTGATTCTCATTTAAGGGTCTCTGGCTGGAGGCACTTGGACCCTGCCAGAGCAAATTGTTTTGTATGGAGGGAGCTGGTGACAGATACTGAGCACAGCACTGTGTACCCCACACGTGGTGTCATACCAGCTAATAACCATTGCCAGCTCACTCATGTACCTCAGTTCTGTTCTTCCAGCAATCGAGTATACACCCTGGGAGTGACAGCACCTCAGTTTTCTGTCACTGCTTTTCCAAGTGTGCCACTGCTTTAAAATACTTTTGCGGTGCCTTTGCTTTTTATTATTTTCTTTCCACGATATAAAGTCTGAGAAGAATGGGGCTAAGTTGTCAAAGAAAGTCCAGTAGCCTCCCATTATATGTTGGTGCCCCTGTGGGAAGTCCATGGCTGCAATGGACTAAGATCAGTGTTGTGTGGCTTGTCTTGGCCCAGAGTAAGATATGGATGTGTGGAATGCCTGCTTCTTTATGGATCGACATGCTCTTGAGATCTGTGCACTGAGTTCGGGTTGTTTCATCCCCATCTTTGGAGGTTAGCATCAAGCACGTGCAGCCAAGGCATAGGCATTAGGTCTTGCCCCAGGGCCTCTTCCTGGGACCTCTGGTTCTATGGAAGCACAGCGTTATTCTTGACTTTACTGTGCTGAGGCATTGGAGGCCCTGGTGGGTGGGTCTGGTGGAGAGTTGGCTCCTTCTGGGTGGCTGGCTGTGAAACCCCCACAGTCTAGCTGCCCTGAGAAGCAGGTGTTCCCAGTGGGGAGGCCAAAGCTATGCACTCAGTCTACAGTGGTGGACAGTGTTGTCTTATGGTATGGCCCATGCTGTTGTAACCATTCATGACAGTGAAAAGTTGGGTAGTGCCAGAGATGACACTGGCCCCCCCAACATTGTTCAAAGTGTCAAGAGAGGGACTAGCAGCAGGGCTGTGGTCCATCCTGTTTCTGAGGTGGAGGTTGTCATTTCCCTGGTGCCACTAGTGACACTGAGGGAGATAATGATGCCAGTGGTGGTGACAGATGCAATGATAATGATGGTGCGTGGCTGTGGGCCCAGCATCAGGTGTGACTCCACTGATGGTGTACAAAGAAAATAAAAGACAAGGGGACACTCCAAACAAACTGGTAGGCAAACTATTTTTGAAGGGAGAGGGGAACGAGAAAGAATTTCTTTGCAAAGAGGTTGGTAACCTCTGGAATAGTCTACAAAAATACAGTAACCAAGTGAAGTACTGATGACATTCAAGGCAAATCACGATAAGCATACATACAGTACCTCTCAGACTTTTGTAACTGAAATGAGGGACATAGACATACAAAATGAGGGACAATAGAAACATAGAAACATAGATTTTGACGGCAGATAAGGACTGCTTGGCCCACCCAGTCTGCCCATTTCCCTACCTAATGGATAAGCTGCAGATCCTAGTTAACCAGCAGCCTACTTCTTCCTACCCCCACCCCCTAGAATTGCCTTATGACTGTCCCATGCATGCTTGAATTCCACCACTGTTTTGGACTCCACAACCTCCTCCGGAAGGCCGTTCCATGCATCCACAACCCTCTCTGTGAAAAAATACTTCCTTAAATTACCTCTGAGCTGCCCCCCTTCTATCTTCAAATTGTGTCCCCTTGTTCTTGCACACCTCTCTTTTTGAAAGATGCTACCCTCTTGGACTTTGTTGATTCCCTTGAGGGACACTGACCCTTATAATGAGGATCATAGCCTGAAACATGAAACTACAAGCTGGCAATACTGTGGAAACCTTTGTATTTACTTGTAGAAAGTTTTTTGTATTTAACGTCTTAGAATATTATACATTTCTGCTTTAAAATCTGAATTTACAGCACGTTCCATATGTGGCCGGCACCTTTTCCATGTAGGATGGATGAGAGACAGATCAAGTTTGAGAGGTAAAATGAAGGATGTTCCTCATAATCAGAGACAGTTGAGAGGTATGCAAGTATCTGAAAGCGTTAAACTGCTGAGATGTGGGGGTGGGGATGCTGTCTGAATAGGAGAACAGGCCTGATCTGTCTGAGATTCCTATATTTCTATGTAATGGGGTAACTGCCTGCAATAAATATGCTTTGCTTGAAAATCCTGGCCTATGAGGTGTTATGGATTGCTTACAGACATCCACAGTTGTCAGAAAATAGTCACTGATCTGGCAACTTTCAAAACCAAGATTTATTTTTAAACCTGATTCACCCTACCAGCATACGTGGACAGTTTTCTGGGTCTGCAATAAATTTGAAACCATTACCTTACCAATATACACTGTAGAGTTTAATAGAGCCTGCAGAATATTACAGTGTTTCAATTTAATGATGCTGCTTGGAGAAAGGAGAGTGAAAGGATTCCTATTAAAAACGAGATATTTGCCTAGTTTTCCAAATGCAAGAGAGATGTGTAACAAATCCATCACTCCTTGCCATATTGATTAAAACCTTTAGAACATCACTCTTATTAGTCAGAAAATTTACCTCATTAAAATTGAGCAAGAGGTGATCTTGAGACATTGACAGAGACCAAAACTGTTTGGTACATAACATGTAAATACATCATATGATACTTACTGTTACCTCTGTAACCAACATAGCAACATAAATTTATTCCAACCTAATCCCAAATGTCCAATTTTCTCAACCATAACAAGGTTAATAATAACAGCTGTTGACCCTCTCAGAAAAGGTTAATTGTACACAATATGGCTATGAGTTCTGGGTTAATTAGAATACCAACAGATTTAATTTGGGACATTCTGTGCTAACAAGCCTATAGTCTCAATGTACTTGAGACTAGAGGAGTTTTCACTAACATTAAGCAGAAGCTAGTTGAAAGAAGAATTGTTTCCACTGACACATGCAATCACATTTTATGTAGTGCGTCTCATAGAATGTACCACAAAATTCTTTGCAAGGCATGGCACTCATTCAAATATAGCAGATTATACTAGAAAATATCTCTTTCAGACAATCAGAACATAGCGCTTCTATTCTGTTATTCTGTAACAATTAAACAGTAGAAGCAATAACAGGACTGTATGCTAATCACCCTCTTCTGCTTGGGTAAAACTAACACTATAGCGTGTCTGCTAAGTAGTTTTGATTTTCTTAGATGTGCTGTCGCATTATTTTGAGAGCAGTTTTGGTGCTCTATTGTTTTTCGCTGTTTTTGTTTAGTATATCAGCTATAATGGTATAGCCAGAGTTTTACATGGCAGTACAGACAGGAGTGCTTATTCACCCAGGTCCAGATGAAGGTTAGAACATTGCTGGTGGAAATCCGCCCTGGAGGCCAATCACCTTAGATTGGTAGAGCATTACCAGGCCTACCAATCAGTGATCTCCCGTAAGAAGGCAGAGTTCCTGTCCAGGGAGATTGCTGTCACTCAGAATCGACCAGCTCAGCTCTTCCGAACTGTGGACAGGTTGTGGAACCCAGCCTGTCTGCAGCTCCGAAGAGCTTTTTCGCAAATGGAATATGATGAGCTTGCTCGATTTTTTGTGAATAACGTGGCCGACATCAGGTCGGAGAGCTTCCTGACTGGTTCTGTGGGGGATGCTGTTGGTCAGTGCTCGGTCTCTGTACCTCATATCTCCTGGAGTACCTTTGACCTGCTGGAGTTCTGGGATATTATGCGGATTGTCCAGGGTATGCACCCTATGTGCTGTAGTTTGGATCCTGGCCCAACTTCCCTGGTTATGGGTTGTTGTGATATCATTGGCCTGGTCCTGGCTCAGATAGTCCAGTGCTCCTTGGAATCAGGTGAGTTTCCAAGCTCCCTGAAAGAGGCGGTGGTAACACCCCTTCTGAAAAAAGCTTCTTTGGACCCGGGCGTTCTAGTAAACTACAGACCTATCTCGAACCTTCTCTTTATAGGACAGGTTATGGAAAAAGTAGTGGCGATTCAACTGGAGAACCACCTGACCATCCATAATATCTATGAACCTTTCCAGTCCAGTTTTCGAAAGAGGCATAGTACTGAGACTGCATTGGTTCGGGTGCTCAATGATATCCTGATGGCGAGAGATCGGAGAAACCATTCCATTCTGGTGCTCCTTGATCTCTCTTCAGCCTTTGACACTGTGGACCACGGGGTGCTGCTCAAGCACCTGAGGTTCATCTGTGGCCTGACATCTTTCCTCATGGGCAGAACACAAAGAGGTGTGTCTGGGATTTTTACTTCCGACTCACTCCCTCTGTCATGTGGGGTTTCTCAGGGCTCGGTGCTGTACCCCATGTTGTTTGCAGTATATATGCTGCCCCTCAGAGACATTGTAAGATGGTATGGGCTGAGGTTTCGCTGCTATGCTGATGATACCCAGCTCTTCCTGTCTTTTGCACCCGACCAGGATAGTGTTCTCTCAGTATTTAATAACTGCCTCGCCGAAATCCAGGATTGGATGAATTCGAGCTGGCTAAAATTGAACATGGCAAAGACTGAGGTGATGTTTGTGGATCCAGGTCACCAGATAGAGGGGTTGAGGGCTGGTCAGCCCTTTGGACTTTTTCTGGGGGGCTCCCAGATTCTTACCTCTGAACGGGTGTGTGACCTGGAAGTGGTGCTGGATGTTGGGCTGACCCTTCGATCTCAAGCGTCAGCAGTCATCAAGTCTGCCTTTTATCATCTTAGGAACATTGCCAGGGTCAAGCACCTTGTTCCATCCAGCAATCTGCCTGTGTTGCTCCATGCCTTTGTGACCTTGCGCCTTGACTACTGCAACTCCCTTTACTTAGGGCTTCCTGGGGTTGATATCCGCTGCCTGCAGCTAGTGCCGAATGCTGCAACACAATTGTTGACGGGGTTGTCTCTGGCTTTGCATATTACCTCAGTGCTAAGCAATCTGCACTGGCTGCCGATTCAGTGGTGGATCACCTTTAAAGTTGGTTTACTGACTTATAAAGTCCAACAAAGACTTGGTCCTGACTACTTGAAAGAGCTTCTAATTCCCTACAGCCCTGTGCGACACCTCCGTTCGGCTGATGAGGGGTTGCTGGAGGTTCCGAGGGTGACTTTGAAATCTTCTGGGGCCCGTGCATTTATGTTTGTGGCCCCTACCCTTTGGAATTCTGTACCCCATCAGCTTCGGGAGTGCGTGACCCTGGGGGGATTTAAACAGTCGCTTAAAACTTTTTTGTGGCTTCAGACCTATCAGTGACTCATTGGTGTTTGGAGCTGTTGTGTTATTTATTATTGTGTTCATTGTTTTATGGAATTATGTTTTTATTATTGTAAAGCGTCTTGATATTTTGAAAGGAGCTTAAAAAATAAAGTTTATTATTATTATATATTATTATTACCTCATAAACCCTGAACACTATCCTATCATTACTATAATCAGACTTAAATGATAGAAGTACTTAGTGAGTGCATCACAGTTATAAAATATTCCACAATCTTTCACCTCAGCCCCAGACTGGAGCACTTTAACAATGGCCTAAAAACCCATTGTAGCTCACCCCTTCCCCACTGGTTCTATGATGCCAGTTCAACAACAACACCACCAATAGTATGAACAGCAACAACAACTCCTCAACACCAGCTACACCACTGATACAGTTTCCCAGCAACAGCAACAACGATAGCACCTGCCATGACAGGAACACATGCCAGGGCGCACATACAATGGAGCACCAGTGAACAGACAAGGGGGATGCTTCAGTGCTTTTTATTAGAGAATTCTAGACAACCATCATGATAGTAGCAGTTGTTTTCCCACCCCACCACGACAAACACCCAGTGTTGTACACAGATTCCGCAATCAAGTACTGCACACAGAACCCCCCAACATCGCCATTGCACCTGCAGCTTTATGTTCAACTTAATACCCATCAAATTGTCCTTCAGGGTCTGTACCTCATACTGTTCAACTATGTCCATCACTCTCTCAGAACTGTTCTGGTACTTTTTGCTGGACACGCCGACCTCCATTCCTTGAAGTAGCTACTGCATCTTCAAGTCAGTAAGCTGCTGCTGACCCTTTGTGAACACCTCTCACAGCTGACTGACCCGAACACCTAGAGAGATTCTGTACCCCATCTACTTAGCAACAGTCGATGTAAAACACCTGCAGCACTAGCACACTTTGAGTTGACATAGAACAGCTGCCGACACAGCCCAGTTAGATTTAAAACACCTGCCGCTGTACAATACAACTCAGTAAAACTGACTTTGCTACCATGGTTTCACGCTCCTTGCTTTGCCATCAGGGCTTCACTGTAATAACTGCATACCATCCCCACCTAGGGGGTTCCTTCACCAGCATGGCGTCTGGCTCATGAACAGATCAACGTACAATGGTGCCAACAGAATAAGACCTAGTGGTTTATCAAGTCTGTTCATATTGCAAAGTCCCCAACATCAGCTAAGGACTGTACTCCCCCTTCCCAACTGATACCACCTAATTTCCAGGTACACCCCTTTTGGCCCTGACTTTTCCCTTTACCCTGTCCCATCCTTTTTTGAAGCCATCCACTGTTTCAAGTAATGACTACTTCTTCAAGTAGTCTATTCCACCCCATACCTCTTAACCTTTTGTCCCCCAAATGTGGAGCATTGCCTCTCAAAATGTGGAACAAATGAACAAAATGTGGAACACTTAATCAAATCTTTGCCTAGAAGGCTCAGAACACTGTTAAATGTTCGCATTTATGTTCAGAAAGTCTGTTATTAATTGAGTAATATATTTTTTGCATCATTTACTATAGAGTTTTGCTTTAAAATGTTAATACTGAATGTGGAACAAGTCCTCACAATGTGGAACAGGGAGCTTTTGTGAAGTAAAATGAGGAACGTTCCTCGTAATGTGGTACAGTTGAGAGGTATGTTCCACCCTGCCATGATGCTGTCTGTGAAGAAGTGCCTACTGATCTCCCACCTGAACTCCCCTCCCAACTTAAGAGAATGCTCCGTCGGAGATCATGTGATGCTGTCTCTGAAGTAGCAGTGTAAGCTCCTCACTCCTACTCCACAGCTACCTTAAAATCAAATTTTTGGCAACCCTGCATTGAAACCTCAGCATCCGAACAGTTCCTCTTACCACAGAATGACCAGGGCATCATCTGATTGGAGAATTTTGGTCACTGGTCCAGGAAAAGTAAGGATGTATAGAGGCAGACATGTGCCAGGCCCTCTCACCACATACCCCACCGAAAACACCAGATAAAATCTCTAAGTGGTCTAAGGGATCCGCCTCGGCCAAGATGACACTATCTACAGTCCCTGCCTCCCCTTCCCTCTATCAGAAGAGAGATTTCTTGCCAAGCTAGCTCCTCTTAAAGCAACCTTCAAGGAGTTTGCTACTGACCTGGAAACCATCCAAAAAGACCTTGCGGACTCCTTCCACCAGGTATCTGATGTTTCGGCTAGAACTACATACTTGGAAAGCTGGCAAAAGAAGACTGATCTTGAACTTACCCTCCTTCGCCAGAGGCTATCCAAAATGGATCTGAAATTGGAGAACCTGGAGAGCCATAGTAGATACAACAATTTAGTGGTCTTTGGTCTCCCTGAGGATGTGGAGAGTGCCTCTCCTAATATTTTCACCCACAAATTCCTTACGAAGATACCAGGCCCCTCTCCACACAGCCCAGCATACGTGGTGGAACGGGTTCATCGTCTCTAAGGCCAAGGCCTCCCCCTGGTTCCAAACACAGACCTTTTATCCTCAGGCTGTTAAATTACTTAGACCACCAGCATGTCCTGTCAAAAATAAAAGAAATACTAGACATATAATGGGAGGGCACCCACCTCCGCATTACGCAGGATTTCCCGGTGGCTACCAGGCAAAAGAGGGCTGAATACCACCGGCAAGTAACAAAGCTAATAGCTGCAGGGATTGAATTCCATATGTTATACCCCGCATGGGTTTCTGTTCTTTGCAACAGATCCTGGAAGACCTTCGATTCTGCCTAGCAAGCCTCTCAAGAACTGCCAAATATGATTGCTGATCTCTTCAGCAACCGCTGATTCCGAACCCAACACCCAGTAGTTAACTCCATGGGGTGAATTTACCTTTTTTTCTGTGATTGTACTCATTTTTGTGCTTGGAGCCTGAACTTGATGTGAGCTGTGAGCTTGTGGATGTCCAGCGGTACTTCCTGTCTGACTGGAAGTGCTCTAACCTGAAGAGACCTGTCTTTTTCTCCTTTTGTCCCCACTCATCCCTCCATTTTGCTATTTGTTTCTGTTCCTTGTCCCATTTGTGAGTATCCCCTTAAGTCAGAACGACCTCTGACCCTTGCATGTCAGGTCACACCAAGCTGGGACCCTGGGGCCTGACCTGCATAGCGCAGAGGTTCTTTTTAACTTTCTCCCCTACAACCACCAGATATGTTTGCAATAGTTTTGCAAGATGTGTTTGTTTTCCTCTGTCCTGTATCATTGTACGTTTGAGTTATGTTGACGCAGAGCCTTTGTAAATGAGTCTATGACTCAAAGGGTTGTGATTCCTTTGATATGTTTAAATAAATAAATAAAATGGCATTCTCTGCAATTTGATCCCTGTTTCCCCGATTCCCCTCTGCTTGACACAGGGATCATGCCGGCTATGCAAGTACGTTAACGAGATTTCCCCTAGGAGACTCGCACAATCACTAAATTTCCCTGCGATTGTACGCACATTTGAGGAGGGTCTGTGCAATAGTGCGCAGAATTGAGTGGGTGCGACATTTTCAACAGAAGCAACCTGGTTTTGGGGACAATGCACCTTTCAATCCTTATCCTCAGATGAGTTTTGGAATGGGGGCTATTCTCCTGCAGTTGCAGACCTAATGGCTAGTTTACCGGATTGCACATGTTGTTTTACCAAACAGATGTGACTATTTACTTCGGGACAGTAACAGCTCCATCAATAGCAATAATATATTAATGCCTACAGTCAGGAGATTATCCCCTCTCCCTGCTTCTCCACCCCCCCATCCTCCCTGCCTTCCCTTGCCCTTTTCCCATGTTCCCTGTCCCCCCTTTTTTTCTCTCTCTTCATCTCAGACAGGACATGTTAGCATACGGAACCATGCCGGGACAGTACAGTTTATATGTTATAGTAATGATTCCCAGGGTAATAACATAAAGCTTTATTTCTTTCTCTTTATTTTTATTGATAGACAGGTGCCTATAATTTAATTGATGTTCATAGCCTAGTGCATATATCCCCTCTATATGGGATAATAGGCTGTAGCCAGATAGCTCTGGAGTTACTGTATGGCTTGGTTGCCTAGCATAGTTTGTATCAGTTAAACCAGTTAATGCATCTTGGGGTGTTCTGTGAGTTGGGGAGGAAGAAGATGTGTGTTGTTACTGTTAGGGAAGGTAATCATGCACTTGTGTTTGGGATCGTGACTACTTTACAATAGGCTTCAGTTGTATCTTGCTCTTTTATTATTATCTAGCAGGGGTCCAAGGGAAGGGTATTGGAAACAGGTAACAATTAAATTTCAGCTCAAAACGGGCGGGGATGGGCTGGGGGGTGGGGGCTTGCTGGGGGGGTAGGCAAGGTTGATTTTGCCACCAGACTGCATCTTATTATGTTTCTTCCCCTCTATGGGTATTGGACCTACATGAATATCATTGGTTTATGTCCTCTATACCGTTTGTGTTATGATGGCTCAATATAACTTTTTTTCTTGGAACATTAAAGGGGCACAGTCACCCTTAAAAAGGACCAAAATTCTTCTCCACCTGCAATCTTTGCACGCGGACATGGCCTTTTTACCAGAGACCCACCTGCCCATAGCATAAATCCTTTTATTGCGGAAACTCTGGGTAGGGCAGGTTTTTGGTGCAGGCCTAGATTCCTGTAAAACAGGAGTGGCCATTTTAGTTGCCTGTAGGATCCCCTTTTGGATCCTGCATGAAATCACAGATCCCCAAGGCCAATACATCTTCATACGGGCCCTTCTAGGCCATACTGAAGTAATTCTGGGTTCCATTAATGACCCTAACGCCGAGCAGCTAGCCTTCTTTACCTCTCTGGCCCCCTTAGTAGTGGACTGGTCGGCCCTACCCGTGATCCTAGGAGGAGATTGGAACACAATCCTCTCACCATCTCTAGATAGATCTGGGTCTCATAAGCACCTCCCTCACCTAGTTCTAGGGCCATTCATGATCTAATGTACTCCTTGGGCCTTATTGATCCATGGAGGGTCTTAAATCCTACAAAGAAAGAATACTCCTTCTACTTACCCCCTCATCACTCATTTTCTCAGATTGACTTTTTCCTTCTAGAGAGAGATCTTACTGGGAGGGTTAATTTGTGCTGTTACACTTTCAAAGTTATTTCGGACCATCACCCCACTTCTCTTCACCTGGAGCTTTCCCCTCCCAGTAGTAGAGAGAGAACGTGGAGGTTGAATAGTCAGCTATTAAAATCAGAGGAGCTCAAACAACATATTCAACAGTTTATTCGTAACTACCTGCTTCTGAATGCCCCCTCCATGCCAAATACATACGCATTGCCACTAAACGTAAAAAGCAAATATCTAATTCCATCTCCTCCATTCTAGCACAGATGAAACATGCTGAAGAGCACACCCCACTTGATGCCCCCATAGAACAATGGGAACACCTTGAGTCCATTAGATCTCAGTACAACACGCTTGTTTTAGGAGAGAGCGGAACATGTAATGTTGAGGTCCAAAACCTACTACTTCGACCAAGGGGAACGAGCAGGTGAACTCCTCTCCCTTCGTCTCCAGTTTCAGTCATCAGACAGAATTATAACATCTATCTGATCCCCCTCGGATAACTTATTCACATCTCCATCAGCTATTACTGAGGCCTTCAAGGACTATTATCAAGACCTCTGCTCCTCTCCCCTAGTTTCTGTGTCTTCCACGCAGTTGGACACCTTCTTCCATGATAGTCCCCTTCCCACCTTTCAAGACCACCAGGTGGCAATCCTTAAGGCTCCACTCTCTTTTTTGGAGATCCTCAAGGCAATAGATCATCTTCCTCTTAACAAGTTGCCATGCCCCGATGGATTTACCAACAATTTTTATAAGACATTTAAGGACCAGGTGGCTCCCATCCTCCTGGATACCTTTTAATATTTTTTTCAAGAAGGTACCTCTGACTTGTCCCTCACCATGGCTATTATAGTGGTCCTTTCCAAACCGGATAAGGATCCCACCCTGATCTCTAATTATAGACCAATCTTTCTGATTAATACAGATCTTAAAATACTAGCTAAGGTTTTGTCAAATCGTCTAGGCCAGGTATGGGATGCGCTTATTAGTAGGGAGCAGATCGGCTTTGTTAGGGGCCGTCTTTCTGCAGATCACCTCAGGAAAATTTTTTATCTTCTCTCTGCTTCCAGGGAGGTCCACACTCAGGCGGAGCTGGTCTCCCTGGATGAAGGGAAAGTATTAGACAGAGTTTCATGGGACTATCTGTTTGCCCTTCTACCCCGTTTTCACATCCCCATAGAATTTATTGGATGGATCCAGATTCTGTATACTTCCCCATCGGCTAGGGTCTCTTGTAACGGTATACTTTCTTCTGCTTTTCCTCTAAAACAGGGTACTCATCAGGGCTGTCCTGTGTCCCCTTATCTGTTTAATCTTTTCTTGAGCCATTAATTAGGAAATGTAAGCATTCCACCCAAATGTCAGGTATCCCACTCTGTGGCCATGAATATAAACTCTTGATGTACGCCGATGATATTCTTATGCATCTGTCCTCTCTGGTCGATTTGCTCCCAGCAACCCTACATATTATTGCTCAATTCAGTTTGATCTCAAATTATAAATTAAATTTGAGTAAAACCGAGGTAATGCCCCTTAATAAATATACTCTCTGAGCGGACATAGATCATCTGGGATTGCAATGGAAAGTAGATAAGTTGAAATATTTAGGAAAATTCCTCACTCCTTCAATTACTAAATTTAAGCAGTTCAACCTAGATCCCCTACTAGCAGTAATGAAGGCTGATTTACACAGATGGTCCTTGTTTTCCCTCACTCTATGGGGCCGCATGAGCATCCTCAAGATGAATATTCTACCCCATCTGTTATATCCGCTGTTGGTGTTCAATGGGACTTTTCCTTTATCCTGGTTCTCCCAAGTTCACCATCTTTTTAGCTCCTTCCTTTGGAAGGGGAAGAAAGCCAGAAGAAACTATCTTCATCTTACATGTCTGAAAACAGTTGGAGGGCTGCAAGCTCCCAATGTTCTCCTCTATTATTTGGCCATACACCTCTCACAAATAATATACTGGTTCAACCCTCCTCAGGTGGCCCTACTTCCCTCTCTGGGTAGAAATAGGATATGGCCTATGTTCTCAACATAATGTTGAATACAGAGCACTCCCCTTCCTAGGTAAAATGTGCCTCCCTAAAAAATTACAGGCTACCCCTCTTGGCTATTCTCTCCAAGTACGTTCACAATTTACCTCATTTTTAGCAGTTGACCCCCTGTAGGACACCTCCCAACCCTTGTCTGGCAATCTTAATCTTCTAATATTTTGGAAAATTATTAATCTGTCACTATTCTGGCCTACTATGGAGGTGGAGCTTATTGACCAATTGGTGATCAACCAGAAACTAATGCCCTTTCGGATGGCTAGGACCACTTTTGTATGGTCCCCTTCCCACGTATTTAAATATTTTTAAATCTTGCACATACTGCACCACCATTTTGGCAGTACTTTATGGGACAACCCTTTCTCTAACATGATTCATCCATATCTAGATTCTCTGCCCACTTCCCACTTAATCTCTTACTCATATCAGTTCCTTATTGCTGCCTTAGCACACAGGGAGGGGAGTGGAGCTTATGTGTGGGACTGTTCCCTTCCATCACCTTCCTCTCCAAGACAATGGCCCTTAATCTGGAAGCATCTATACTGTACCATTAAATGGGACCATTATAGATATATGCAATTCCCAAATTAATCATGATGTTTATTATGCTCCAGTCAAGCTACACAAGATGGGTCATTTCTCCACAGATTTGTGTCCTAAATGCCACTTAGCTCCTGGGTCACTGTTATACATGCTATGATCATGTGCGAAGATTGTACCCTTCTGGTCTCAGATTCAATCTCGATTGGATCCTCTGCTAAATTTGCAAGATAAGTTCACTCCCGAAATATGTATACTAGGAGAGTATTCTGGTAAGGTTACAGGGACTTCCAGGGCCAACATAGCCTTAATCTCAGCAATGGACAAAAAAGTCATTCTAAGACACTGGTTGGATGTACTTACTCCCAGTTGCACCGAATGGTATAGGGAGATATGTTTTGCCCTGTAAGCAGAAAGAATCATTGTGGGGGGGGGGGGGGGGAGGTGGCACCACACTGCTAGATATAAGCGTGTATGGGATCCTCTTTACACTTTACTAATGGTCCATCACCCTCAAACTCCTTCCTAGTAGGCCACAAGACAGTAAATTTACCACCATTTATGGGATCTCATTAGTTTTTAATTGTAGCTATAATCTAAGTTGGACATTAATAATTAATGTACCTGCCCGTACTTCCTACCCTGGTGGCAGTGGGTGGGGGATGGGGGAGGGGTTACGGTGGAAGGGGAGGTATGGGAGGGGGTGGGTTGGTGCGGATGGTTATTTGTAGAAAAAATTGTTGGAGTCAGAATCTGTAATTACTGTTTTCTTATATCTTTTGGTGATGGCTCAATAAAGTATATTGAATTAAAAAAAAAAGAGAATGCTCAGTCTTGTATTTTAGTTTCCACTAAGTCTGAAGAGGTATTACTTGTCCTCCCTGTTTATGTCTTTCAAACACTTAAAGGTCTCAGTCATGTCCCCCCTCTCCTTCTTCTCCTCCATGGAGTACACATTCAGGCTCTCCAGCTTCTCTGTGTATGTCCTGCTCTGCTGACTTTTAACCGTCTTTGTTGACCTCCTTTGGTTTGTTTCCAGTAGGTTTATATCCTTATTTAGGTAGGGACACCAGTACTGCACAATGTACTCTGGGTGTAGCCACACCAACAGCCTGTATAATGGCAGTATTACCGCCTCCTGTCCACTGCTGATCCCTCTGGCAACGCAGCCCAACATTATGTTGGCCTTTGCTGCTGCATTCCTGCATAGTGTGGAGTGCTTCTGGTCACTAGTAATCAATACCCTCAGGTCTCTTTCTTCCTCAGATTTGGTTACCAGGAACATCCCAGGCTGTACTCTGTCTCCAGCATCTTGACTTCGAGGTGCATAACCTTACTTTTTTTTACATTAAAGCCAAGTTGCCAAATTCTGGACCACATCTCGAGCTTTACCAGATCATCCTTTAGGTCCTGTATTCCTTCCACTGTATCCACCCTCAAACAGAGGTTGGTGTCATCCACAAACAAGCAAATGTTGACCTTTATGCATTCACCAGTGTCATTGATGAAGACACTAAAAAGCACTGGACCAAGTACCAAGTCTAGTAGGACTGCGCTGATAACACCTAGCACCTGATAACTTCCACACCACCATCAACAGCTGGTGTCCTGCCTTTCAGCCAGTTAGCTACCCATCCAGTCAGTTTTGCTGGTACTCCCAGATCCTTCAGCTTTTTGATCAATCTCTTGTGGGGCACAGAATCAAAGGCTTTGCTGAAGTGTAAGTACAGGATATCTACTACACGGCCCTTGTCTACTGTTAGTGACCCAGTCAAATAAGTCAATTAAGTTGTATGGTATGATCTCTCAGCCATGAATCCATGTTTCTGCTCATCATGGAGGTTACTTTTTTCAAAGGTATCCTACCAGCCTGTCCTTAAGAAAGGCCTCCATGAGCTTGCATATGATTAAATTTGGTCTGTAGTTGCCCCAGTCATGCCTGGGTTTGCTCTTATTGAGTGGCACTACATGTGCCACTCCCTAGTCCCAAAATACCATCCCTGACTCAGACAAACTGTTAAACAGGTCAGCCAGGGGCTTGCAAGCTCCTCTGCTAGTTGCCTCAGCATTCATGGATGGATGCTATCAGGAACAGGGGATTTGTCCACCCTAAGGGCTAACAAACCTTTCTTCACCCTATCCATCTCTATTACTCTATCTGTGGCCATTCCACCCCCTCCTCCCACCTTGTGGTATTGGGCCATCCTTCTCCTGTCCCATGTGAAGATCAAACAGAAGAACTCATTCAGTACCTCTGCCTTGCTCTCATTGCTTCTACCCAACCCCCCCTTCCTGAGCTGTACTATGCCCTCCTTTTATCCCTTTTCTTGCTGATGTGCTTAAAACTATGCAGTCTATACAAGCATTTGCATTTAACCAGGACTGGGAAACCCACAAGACCTACCAGGCTCTGATCCTGCTGCTCTAATCACACTGACAATTCTTTAGATAACATCTTCAGATGCCAGAGAACATCAATCTGTTGCTTGATCTTTATTGAGGTCACATCAGAGACATCAGTCTGGTGCTTGATCTTTACTGAGGTCATGCCAGAGACATCAGTGTGGTGCTTAATCTTTACTGATGTTGCACCAGAGACATCAGTCTGGGGCTTGATCTTTAAAATGGTCAAGCCAGAGACATCAGTCTGGTGCTTGATCTTTATTAAAGTCAAACCAGCTACCTCAGTAAGGTACTTAATCTTTACTGACATCATGCCGAAGGCATCAGTCTGAGGCTTGATCTTTACTGAGGTCCCATACCTTTAATACATTTATAGTGCAGCATCAGCACAGTCATATATGCGTCCACTGCTGGAAGCCCTTCACACTATCTTCTCTCCACTTATCTATCAGAGTATGTGGCCTGGAGGGACCATTACACTTTTCTTTCCGAAGTCTGTGTCTAGATCAATGTTTCTCAAATGGGGGTCAATGGCCACCTGAGGATCCATGAGGCTTCACTTGGGGAATCTAGTAAGTAAAACACTAAAAGCAAGCACAAACATCTTTAAAAATTGAAGTTTAATATTTATAAATATTGTATATGTCAAGACATTTGTATTCCTAATTAATGACTGAGGTAAAAAAACTGCTAAAAATAAAACTCTGCTTGGGGGAAGGGTCCTCTTTGGGCAGGTCTGGTCGTGGTCAAAGGTTCTTATGTATGTATTTTCATGAAGAGGGGGTCTTTGGGCATGTCTAGTCAGGATTATTTCCTCTTTGTCAGAAAAACTGAGAACCCATTCTCTAGACAGTGACCAGAAAAGACCATACTTGGGTTAACAGACCTACTTGCTGCTCCATCGTATCCATAGGAGAGTTTTTAGCTCATCAAGGGCCCACCTCCAACTCTATTGGATCCAAAAGAGTGTCCTTAGATCAAAGGCCAACCTAATCGTCCATGGAAACCATAGGGATGTTCTTACCTCATCAAAGGCCCATGAGATTCATAGGAGTGTTCATAGTTCAAAGGCCCACCTCTTCCTCCATGGAATCCATAGAAACATAGAAACATAGACTTTGACGGCAGATAAGGACCGCTAGGCCCATCTAGTCTGCCCATTTCCCTACCTACATGATAGGCCGAAAGATTCTAGTTATCCAACAGCCTATTTCTTCCTACCCCCCACAAGAATTGCCTTATGTCTGTTCCATGCATTCTTGAATTCTCCCACAGTTTTAGACCCCACAACCTCCTCAGGAAGGCTGTTTCATGCATCCACTACCCTCTCTGTGAAATAATACTTCCTCACATTGCCCCTGAACCGCCCTCCTTCTATCTTTAAATTGTGTCCCCTTGTTCTTGCAAGTCTCTTTTTCTGAAAGATGCTACCCCTTGGACTTTGTTGATTCCACTGAGGTACTTAAAAGTTTCTATCATCCCCCCTCTCCCTTCTTTCCTCAAGGGTATACATATTAAGCTCCTTTAGTCTCTCCTCATACGGCTTCTCTTGCAGACCCTGCACCATTTTAGTTGCCCTCCTCTGGACTGCCTCTATTCTGTCTATGTCCTTGCAGAGATGGGGTCTCCAGAACTGGACACAGTATTCCAGATGGGGTCTCACCAACTGTCTGTACAGAGGGATAACAACTTCCTGTTTTCTGCTGCTGATGCCTCTCCCTATACATCCCAGTATACCCCCAGCCCTCCCTACTGCCTTCTCACATTGCTTGCTAACCTTAAGGTTATCTGATATGATTACCCCCAGGTCCCTTTCCTTTTTTGTTGTTGTTACTACCTCCCACCCATTGTGTATTCTTCTCCTGGGTTCTTGTTTCCCAGGTGCATTATTTTGCACTTCTTTGCATTGAATCCTAGCTGCCATACTTCTGACCATTCCTCCAACCTTGCCAAGTCCTTTTCATCCTTTCCACGCCTCCTTGTGTATCAACTCTGTTGCAGATCTTTGTGTCATCTGCAAAAAGGCATACTTTTCCTTCCAGTCCCTCTGCAATGTCGCTGATGAAGACATTAAAAAGGACTGGACCCAATACTGAACCCTGCGGTACCCCACTAGTAACCCCCCTTTCTTCAGAGTGGACTCCATTTACAATTACCTTCTGTGTCCTGTTGTCCAGCCAATGTTTTACCCAGGCTATCACCCTGGGCCCCACTCACAGGCTGGTTAATTTGACTATTAATCTTTTGTGTGGGACTGTGTCAAATGCCTTGCTAAAGTCTAGGTAGGCCATGTCCACAGCCCCTCCCTAGTCTACTACTTTGGTCACCCAGACAAAGAAATCTATTAGATTCATCTGACATGACCTTCCCGCTGTGAATCCATGCTGCCTTGGGTCCTGTGCTCCACTGGCCTCTAGGTACTCGACTATTCTTTCCTTCAGAAGTGACTCCATCACTTTCCCTACCACAGAGGTCAGACTGACAGGTCTGTAGTTTCCTGCCTCTGTCTTGGACCCACTTTTGTGAAGGGGAATCACATCCGCCTTCCTCCAATCCCGGTACCACACCATCCTCCCATGATTTATTAAAAGAGTAGCCAGTGGTTTTACTAGTTCCTCCTTAATTATTTTAGAATTCTAGGGTGAATTCCATCAGGACCCATTGCTTTGTCCACCTTCAGTTTTAGGAGTTCTTGCAGAACCCTTTCTTCTGTGAAAGGACTGGGATCGACTCCCCTATCAAGAGTGCTTCTGTTAATTGGATTAGACACTTCATCCTCCTCTTTTGTGAATACTGAGCAGAAATATTCATTCAGTAGTCCTGCTTTTTCACTGTCCCCCTCTGCCCACCCACCATTCATTCTATTCAGCCTCACTATCCCTCCCTTTGTCTTTCTACGCTCGCTGATGTACCTATAAAAGGTTTTATCCGCCCTTCTTAACTGAGTTGGCTATCTTTTCCTCAGTTTGGGCCTTTGATATTCTGACTTCCCTCCCTGCTTCCTTCTGCCTTAACTGGTACAGCTCTCTGTCCTGCTCCTTCTGTGTTTCCTTATACTTCCGGAATGCTATCTTTTTCTTCCTGACTTTCACAGCCACCTCTTTTGAGAACCATAGTGGCTTTTTTTCATTTTGATTTGTTTGTTTGCTTCACACAAAGGCTTGTTGCCTCTGTGATGGCAGTTTTGATAATTCCCCGTTGTTGCTCCACACCTCCTTCTAGCCTGTTTGCTAGTGCTTTTCTGAGGCACTCTCCCATCTTGCCAAAGTCAGCCCTCCTAAAGTCCAGTACCCTCATTTTTGTATGGCTTGACTCTGTAGCTGAGTTTAACGTGAACCACACTGTTTGATGGTCACTTGTCCCCAGATGGCAACCCACTTCTAGATCTGAGATCCTCTCACTGCCCCCGTTTGAGAGTATGAGGTCTAAGATTGCTCCCTCACGAGTGGGTTCCAAAACTAGCTGTCTAATGCCTGCCACCTGTAGGGCATCAAGAATGGCCCTGCTCTTGGATGTGACTACAGCAAATGTGCTCCAGTTAACATCTGTCATATTCAGGTCTCCCATCAACAGTATCTCCCCTTTCTCTGCCATTCTAAGAATGCCTTCTATCATATCCTTGTCCATTCCTTCCCCCTGACATGGGGGTCTGTACACAACCCCTGTGCAGATTGTGGTGCCCTTTCCAGTCTCCAAGGTGACCCACAGTGCCTCCTCTCCTCCCTGTTTACTCTTTTGTTCAGTTGCTTTTATCCCTTCCTTTACATAGAGAGCTACTCCTCCCCCTCTTCTCCCCTGCCTGTCTTTCCTGTAGGTTATGTACCCTGGTATGTTAACATCCCAGTCATGGTTCTCTGTGTACCATGTTTCTGTGACTGCTACGATATCCAGGCATCCCTCTTCCATTAAGGCCATCAGCTCAGGGAGCTTGTTGCCCAGACTACGGGCATTGGTACTCATTACCTCCATTTCCTGATGGCCTTACTCCTTTGCTCCATCCCTGTCCTTCTTGCCTTTGTCACTTTCTCCATTTACCCTGCCCTTCTCCCTATCGACACCTCTTATGTTGGTGTTTGCCGCACTTACTACCATGATTATTTGGGGGGCTAGGATTTTCCTGCTCCATTCCAGTGCCTCCCCCTTGGCTAGTTTAAAAGCTTGCCAATGAAGCATTTAAACTATCACCTAGGATCCTGGTTCCCCTCCCAGACAGATGCAGCCCATCATGCCAGTATAGGCTTGCATCACTCCAGGTGGACCCCCAGTCCCCACTGAAGCCAAACCCCTGAGCTCCACACCAGTTTTTCAGCCACTGATTGAATCCCATGGTGCGGAACACCCTAGCCTCTCCTATGCCATAGATGGGTAGCACCTCTGAGAAGGTTATCTGCATGCTACTTGACTAAGGCTCCTCCCCAATTCCCCACAAACTCTTCCTGCACTTCTCTAATCCCTTTTAGCCAGGTCATTTGTCCCTAGGTGGACAATGACATCCAGCCTCCCTCCCCTGTGTGCAGCTGCTCCGGCAATCCTGAGGATTCGCCTCCTATCCCTCCAAGACATGGCGCCAGGCAGGCACCTCACCTCCTCTCCCTTCCTCCCCAGTTCTACCTTCCTAACAATGAGTCCCCACCAGGAGTTGTTTCTTCCCTGCAGGGTCCCCTGCCACCCTCCTGTGGGTCTCCTTTGTGGAGGTTCCCAGCATCCTCCTTGGTCTCCACTGTGGGTGCCTCCATAGAGGAACCACACTTTGCCAGAATGGCATAGGAATTGTGGAGCGGTACAATGGGAGGGATGCGCCTCTGTTCCACCACCCTCACCCTCCCTGAGCCCACTGTGGTTGAGCCACTCCTCTTTCTTGGCAACCTCTGAGGCAACGGCAGTGGCACTGGTGGTCCCTGGATGGAAGGGGAGGTCCCACAAATCCTGGCCAACTCAGCCTGGAGATAAGCAACCTCCTCCCTCAGCCCAGAGAGGTGCCTGCAGATGGGACAACACTGCATCCTCCAGAACATCTCCCGGAAGACTGCTGCTCCACAGCCACTGCACTGCGCCACTCCAATCATGTCTTATTTCTGGCCCTTTAACTGTTTGCAATCCTTACTCTTTCCTCTGTTATTTTTTATCTCTCTCCTTACTTTCTGCCTGTGTGACCTTTAAGCTCCTGATTGTCCTGTTCTGAGACAAGAATATCCTATATTTCGCAGTAGACCACTTACTTGCTCAGAGGCAGACCTCCAGCAGCTAGAGGGAGCCGGAGAGCTACTCTTGCCCTTCAAGGATGGTGGGTCCTGGTGGTTCTGTGATCACTCACTTCCTGCCGCTAAACAGGAAGTTCCTGTTGTCAGTCAAATCCTGTGACTATAAAAATAGAACTAGCTTTGGGTGGGGGGGAGGGGGGGAAGGAGGGCAATATAGTCCCAGCAGAAGTTCAGTCCACACACAGCAGTCCTTTCTCCTGGTGCCTTCTGCCAAGCTATTAGCTGAAACTTTCTAAAGGCAGTCTTTAAATGTAGCTTCCTTCTCTAGCTAAGCCTCCCCTACTTACCAGATCTTTCTACAAGTAATTTAAACCTCACAGCAGTTAAGTCCTTTCAGTCACCTGAGATTTACACCTAGATAACTCTGCAGATACCCATTCAGTTCAGTTAACCCAAACACACACTTTTTTTTGTATGTTAGTATTTTTACCCTAAATTAAAGGTCAAATACAAAAGTTCTTCTACTTTAGTCCAAGCAGAGAAGTTCAGTCACACAGCAGTCCTTTCTCCTGGTGCCTTCTGCCAAGCTATTAGCTGAAACTTTCTAAGGCAGTCTTTAAATGTAGCTTCCTTCTAGCTAAGCCACTCCCCCTACTTACCAGATCTTTCTACAAGTAATTTAAACTTCACAGCAGTTGTCCTTTCAGTCACCTGAGATTTACACCTAGATAACTCTGCAGATACCCATTCAGTTCAGTTAACCCAAACACACTTTTTTTTTGTATGTTAGTTTTTTTACCCTAAATTAAAGGTCAAATACAAAAGTTCTTCTACTTTAGTCCCAGCAGAGAAGTTCAGTCACACAGCAGTCCTTTCTCCTGGTGCCTTCTGCCAAGGCTAGAAGTGTTCTTAGTTCATCAAGGGTCCACTTCCTACTCCATGACAGCCATACGTGTGCCCTTAGTTCAAAGGCCAACCTCTTCCTCCACAGAAACCATAGTAATGTCCTTAGCTTGTCAAAGGCCACCTACTATTCCATGAGATCTATAGGAGTGCTCTTAGCTTATCAAAGGCCCACCTCCTAGTTCAGTGGATCCATAAGAGTGTCCTCAGCTCAAATGCCCACCTCTTCCTCTATCAGATCCATAAGAGTGTCCTTAGCTCATTGAAGGCTCACCTTCTGCTCTGCTGGATTCAAAGGAGTGTCCTTGATTCTCTGGCTAAAAAGCAATCTACATAATTTGGATGCCTGCCAATTGTTCAGTAGAATCCATAGGCTGGTTTCCTGCTCAAGTCCCTCACTGGACCATTAGATTCCATATGGGATGTCTGGAGTCCTTGAAGTCTTTTCTCCATAATGCTGCAACACCTGGCTCAACACATCCTTGGATCACTCCTGGCCACGGAGCCCAAGAAACCAAATCACCTAAAATGGCCTCTTTCACCTCTCTATGAACTGCATAACTCCTCCTACCTAGAACCCAGGGCTGTAACTCTTTGTAAGCCCTTCCAAAGCTGTAGGGTTATCTGCATGTGGTCCCTGAGCCTAACCAGGCAGAGACAGCTCTTCTTACCTCCAGTCTACCTTCCATGGAACTGCAGCATGTGGAATGATCAGAGCATGCAGCATGCAGGAGTCCATGGAGGGAGTCAGACCCACAGCTCTGCCTTGGATGGGACAAGAGTGAAGAGTCTTTTGGTGTCAAAGCACTATGTCAGTAAGCCTGCTAGATATGGACAGTGTCATTTAATGTTACCTCTTGTACAGTGCTTATTTTGTGCTGTATCTAGCAGGGTAGTGTTGGGTGCACATGCTGACATCAGTGTTCGACAGCATGCCAGTCAGGCAGTCAGGCAGTATGAAGAGAAGTGGCCACACATGGCTTGCTGCTGCACACTATAATAAGGAAATTGGAAAGCCGTGATAACCACACTCGTGATTTTACTTTATAAGAAGCAATTCAGTAAGTTATAAACTTTACAAAGTAGCTTAAATGTATGGAAAACGAAGTGAAAATAAAGAAGAAGAAGAAGAATCAGCATTTATGTAGTGCTTTTTCATACAAAGTGTATCCCAAAGCACTTTGCAAGCAATACTAGACTGATAGTGAAGTGACTGAATGGGTAGTGGCAGCCATATCGCACATCAACACTGACACACAGCCTGGACAATTGCATGAACCAGTTATGGGAATGGGAATGTTGGCCAGGACACTGGGAATGTCCCCTACTCTTTGCGAAGAGTACCTTGGGTTCTTTTACTTTCACATGGACACCCACCAGGACAGCACCAGGATGGACAAAAGGGACCTCGGATTAATGTCTCATCCAAAAGATGGCACACCCCAGCAGTACAGCTCCCCAAAATACTGCATTTGGATGCCAGCATTTTAGGTGCAGGTCCAATCCCAGTGTCGGATGAGAACCCACTGCCTTCTGGTCCAGAGGCAGATGTGCTACCAACTGAGCCACACTGACACCTGCTGAAAGCATATACCTGCTAAGTCATGTTCTACACAATGCATTTAAGCAACCAAATAATATGGATTCTGGCTAGGAGTTACTGATATGCCAGAAAAATAAACAATATGTGCAAAGATAGCACAAATATGACGGACTAATAATGGGCACCAGAGGGTGGTGGTTAAGAGGAATTTGAGGATGCACTACTTCACTGAGAGAGTGAAACAGACTACCAGCAGAAGTAGTGGAGGCAAAAACAGTAGGGAGCTTCAAGCATGCATAGGATAGACATGGGAGAATATTAGTAAATAGGCAGGAAAAAGGGGAGAAGCGAGGGTTGCTAGAGACCAGTTAAGGTCTACTGAGACAGACTAGGCAGGGACCATCTGGGCAGACTGGGTGGGCCAAGCAATCATTTTCTGCTGTCAAATTCTATGTTATTATGCAACAGTAAAGATGACAGAATATTAGGTTCATAGTAAGCAGAGTGTTTTATAAAAGCAGACTTATGAACAGACTAAGTTGTTATAGAACATTATAACAAACTAAAGACTCAGTATCAAGCATTTTAACAAGTGAGGCTTGAACAGCTACTGGTATAAACTGACACTACAGTTTCTCTGACAACTAAGGGTTAATACTGTTTTCAGTATAGGAAACTGGGTGACATTCCCTAATGGTAAACAAGATTTGTCTCGTGCCAACATGGCTGTTTTTGCTTTTAAGGGCTGCAGATGGGCGGAGCCCCGCAGTCCTTTTATAATCACTAAAAGGGCTCCTTTCCGAACTAACAACATGTTGGATTGCGTCACAGTTGCCTCTGCATCTGTGAAACAGTCTGCCCATGTTGCCCCTACCAACCCCATCACTGCACTATTTCATAATGCAGGCCACACTTCCTTTTATGCTGTGCATGTGTCAGGCTGTGCTCTGCCCCATTTGCATCTCATTAGTCCCATGCCTGTGTGTTTTTTAAGGGCTGCAGTGGGTGTAGCCCTACAGTCTTTTTTTACAATGAGTGAGTAAAGGGACTCCACATTCCTTCCAAATATTTGAAGAGCCCGGATTGAGTTTCACACTGCAGCCCTAAAAACAAACCCTCTGTGCATTGTACTGCTCCCACCCCTCCGGTCTAAATTCATGTCCAAACCCTCCTGCAACCGCCCACTGTGCACTGTACCACCCCCACCCCTCCAGTCCCAATTCATGTCCAAACCCTTCCACAACTGTCCACTGTGCTGTACCACCCCACCCCTCTGGTCCCAATTCATGTCCTAACCCTCCCAGAACTGCCCACTGTGCGCTGTACAACACCCACCCCTCCGGTCCCAGTTCATGTCCAAACCTTCCTACAACTGCCCACTGTGCACTGTACCACTCCCAATCCTTTAGTCCCACTTCATGTCCCTGACTGGTTTCTTTCACAGCATTCTGCATTTGCCATTTGCCTGCCATTCACAATCCATGGTGTGGCTTTCCAGTATGTGGTACCTGCCACTGTCTGCTACCTCCTCACTCTCTGCATCCTCCCCTCAGGCTTTTACTTTTGCCATGGTGGGGCTTCCAGTTCTGGTGCTTCTGCCATTGGGTGCATTCCTCCTCCCCTCTCTCACACATGCCACTGGAGTGGCTTCACCTATCACGAGCATATTCACCAACTATCTAAGGCCCTAAATATTAGGCTTGGGCTTCTGCATCGCTTCAAACATTGCCTTACCCCTGATGCCCTTAGGCTTGCAGTCTCCTCCATGGTACTCTGTCTGCTCAATTATGACTTACTGATTTTTGGAGGGGCAAGCACCTCAACCCTTGGTAGACTTTGACTTGTCCTAAACAAGGCCTGTCATCTTGTTTTGGGGTGTGGTAGACTCAGCTATACCTGTTCACTATATAAGGACACCAACTGGCTTAACCTTGACAACAGAATCAGATTCCACACCTGCATTCTGGCAAAAAAAGCACCTTAGGCCTCTCCCCCTGGGTCCTTGCCCCTTTAATCCCCCCAGACTCCAAAGTTAATCACACCCGTAGCTCAGACACCCATCTCTTCTCTATTCCTTCCTGTCGTACCGCTCAATTCCAAAGATCCTTCAGCTGTAGGGCCCCCTTGTGGATGAACAACCTACCCTCCTCCTTGGTTTATGAACAAAGAATTGGACAATTTAAAACTCATCTTAGGGCCCACCTCCTGTCCACAAGTGACTGCGATTGTAACTGAACCTGGCCCTTCCCTTCCCTTTACCACTGACAACGGCCTCTGGCCTGCCTCCTACTCATAGTTCTTAATTCTAGTCTCCCTGGGGTTGTTTTGCATCCTGTTTTTAACTGTCTTAAACTGCTCTAGTACCTGAATGTTAGTCTGACTATTCCTTGTAACAAATTTAATTTTTACTCTGTAACAATCATTGTAATGCTTGTCTATATCTAATCTATGTGACGTGGAACCTTTGTAAAGGAGTCTTTGACTCAAAGGTATTCTTTCTGAAACCTGAAATAAATAAAAAATAAAACAAGCATTTGTCAATGCCGAATGTTGTAGCGCTGGCATTGGCAGTGGGAGTGGCAGAGCTAGAGACGAGACGCATAGTGCTGTGATCTTGTGAATGTGTCTGAAAAGGTGATTTTGCACAGCGAGCATGCCATTGTGTGCCACAGCTGTGGAAACATGTTTTGGGCAGGCTGTGAAAAATGGCAGCTGGACTGTTGATAAGCAGATGTGCACAAATGCCAGTGGTGAAAATGTGGCATGAAAATATTGCATATTGACGAAGTTACAAGGGTGTGTGGAAACTGTGCAATGCACGCTTGCAACACAGTCATTGTATGGAGTTTTGGCACCAAATTTTCAACATAGGCATTTTAGGACCTCTGCTTATGGATAGTGTCACTGTCATTTCCTCAAACTGTCCCAAAAACTGATTTTGCACAGCGACCGTGCAATTCTGTGCCGGAAGTACGAAAACACATTTCAGGCAGCTGTAGTGTTCATAAGGAGGAATGGAAAAATGTTAATGATGAACAGCTGGAGTGAAAGTATTACAAATTCACAAAGTCATGAGCTTGCATGCAAACTGTGCAACACACACTCATAAAACACTCATTTGATTGACTTTCGTTCCCAAATTTTCAACATAGGCATTTTAGGGAATCTGCTAATGAACAGTGTCACTGTCATTTTCATCATGTGTCTCGAACACGGGCTTTCCACAGCAACCACGCTATTCTACACTGGAACTGCGAAAACAGATTTTGATCAGAATGTGGAAAATGACAGCTGTACTGTTCATTAGGACATGCAGAACAATGGCACTGTTGAAAATCTGGAGTGAAAATATTAGAAGTTTGCGAATGAGCATGCGTGCAAACTGTGCAACGCACGCTCGTAACACAGTCACTTTATGGAGTATTGTCAGCAGATTTTCAATACAGGCATTTTAGGACCTCTGCTCATGAACAGATGTCACTGTCATTTTCGTAATGTGTCCCGAACACTGATTTCGCACAGCGAATGTGTATTCTGTATTGAAAGTGCAAAAACACATTTTGGCAAGGATGTGAAAAATGACAGCTGTACGGTTCACAAGAAGGTGTAGTAAAATGCCAATATTGAGAATCTGGCATGAAAATATTGCGAATTCGCTAACATATGAGCATGCGTTGCGCTGTTGTTACAGACGCTCGTAAAACAGTAATTTTAGGAGTATTGTCACCTAGTTTTCAACACAGGCATTGTAGGACCTCTGCTCATTAACAGTAACACTGTAATTTTTATAATGTTTCCCAAACACTGATTTCACACAGCTACTGCGCTATTCTGCACTGTAAGTGCGAAAACACATTTCGGCCAGAATGTGAAAAATGACAACTGTACAGTTCACAAGAAGGTGTGGTAAAATGCCAATGTTGAGAATCTGGCATGAAAATAGTGTGAATGAGCTAACTTACGAGCGTGCATTTTGCAGTTGCTACGCACACTCGTAAAACAGTCACTTTATGGAGTATTGTCACCAAATTTGCAACACACGCATTTTAAGACCTCTGCTCACGAACAGTATCACTGTCATTTTCATAATGTGTCCCGAACACTGATTTCACACCACAACTGCGCTATTCTGTGCCGGAAGTGCGAAAACACATTTCAGCCAGGATATGAAAAATGACAGCTATACGGTTCACAAGAAGGTGTGGTAAAATGTTAATGTTGAGAATCTGGTGTGAAAATATTATGAATTCACTAACTTATGAGCGTGCATTGCGCAGTTGCCATGCACGTTCGTAAAACAGTCATGTTTTGGATTTTTCCCGCCAAATTTGCAACATAGGGTTTTTGAGAGCCCCCCTCATGAACAGTGGCACTGTCATTTCATTACGCGGTCCTGAATAACGCCATGGCAGTGTAAGAATTCATGAGAAGGGGTCCCAAAAACTCCATGTTGAAAATTTGGGGCCAAAATTCGCAAAAATGCCTGAGATATGCAGCAAAGTTGAAAAAACCCTATTTATTCCATTATACGGCTTACCGGCATTTCCTCAGTTTGTGGTCGGCTTTGAAGAGTGCAAACGTGTTCTCGGTCCACCAAAGATCATTGCGCCAGACTCCGGAGGTAAGTATGGGATGAAGGGGAGGTGTGGGGAGGCAGGGTGCACAGTGGGTGGGTGTGGATGGAGGGAGGGGCAGGGAGACTATGAGGGACCGTTTTCCTTTACAGTTTATTTTTGCAGGGGATTTGGCACGCTGGTTTGGGCTCCCAGCATGCCACCTAACTGTTTTGAAGTGTCTGCTTCCGACGGGGACTGGCACCTGTTAAACAAACAACACGGGGATTATTGGTTATTTCTGCCAATGGGGAGTGGGCCCTGATGGCACACAAGGAAAGGGGGTAGATAAGAGCCGAGGGGACTGGCACCCTCAGCATATCACAACTGGGGATGTTTATGCTGGTGGGAGTGGGCTCCCCGTGGCATTCACAGGGTAGGGACAGATGACAGGGAGATTGGGCACCCCCAAAGTCGGCAGTTTGGCAGCCAGTGTGCTGCCATGTACATAATGGTGGTGAGCACTGTAAGAAAAGGACCGCTGCATCTGACAAGCATTGCTCAGACTGCAGCGGACCTTTTCTTACATGTGCTCATCACATTATGTATGCATGGTGTGGTGCTGGCAAGCAGGCTGATTGGGGAATGGGGGACACACCTACTGGTGCATGCCCTGCATTCGCCGAACAGCAACCGCACCTCCAAAGCTGCACTGTCCCAAAATGTTGGCTGCGCAAGTGCACCAACATAAAAAAAAGGCAGCTCACTTGCTGATTCTTATCCCCCTGGCTGCCTTCTTTAGCCCCGTAGAGCATAAATTAAATTGAAATCCAATTGCCGGAGGGATAATCAGGAAAGTGGGGGAGGCACTTTCATTACATGCCTCCTCCACCTCCCACTGGCTTCTTTTGCTAAAAAGATCCTTGTAGGGCAAAACTAACTGCCAGATCAGCAATCTGAAAGGTGGGGGGAGCTCCCTTTACATGCCTCCTCCACCTCCATCTGGCTTCATCTTCTTCCCCATCTCCCACCTGTGCAGAGTAGGCCATAGCCTAAGCTCCATGCGGGCTGGGAATTTTAGAGCACCTGCAGCTGTCTGTCTAAGCATGATTACACTGTCAGCAGATTGCCTTGCAACCCAACTTGCTCTTCTTGCTGCTGCCACCACAAACACTGACCACAGCAATAAAAGGGCTTAGGGAAGCCCCCATAAGACCCCTGGAAAGGTTTAAAATTTATTTAAAACAATGCTGGTCTCAGAACATTGGGGCTAGCCCACTAGACCACCAGGGCTACTTTATTTTTAACAAAAGGCCCTCCTCAGCTTTCACTAGCCACACTAGCCCACTTGAGCTACTATCTAAACTACTGGTCACTCAGCTACCACTTGGGACAGGGGATCACAGTTGAGTCCCCCTTCCCCAAACCCCACTCCCTTTCCTCTGCTTTTGTTCTTTTATTGTTTTTCTATTGTCTCTTTTATTTCTACAGGTCTGACAAGACAAGGGTTCTTACCTTCATAAGATAAGTATAATTTTATTTCTATCCTGTCTCTTCCACCCTGCTGAACCCCATAAGAGCTGCAGCTCCTTTGTGACCCCTTTTTTATCTTTTATTTTACAGGTACTCTGGTGTCATCCCTTCGGATTCCACCCTGGCACCCTGCAGCAGGTAAGTTCCTCTGTTTTACCTTATTTTTGGTGGGTTGACTGTAACAGGTGGCCATGCCCATTACAAGTAGTCACTGATCAAAGAGACAGAAAAAGCTGCCAAGCCATCATCCACCTCAGAGAAAGGGCATCTCGTATCCTATAGAAGAACCCTGATGATAAGTATGGCAAAAAGGAAAAAGCAGATGCTCTGTTGCCATCAACACCATCTAAGAAAAATTTTAAATAAAAGCTTTTGACTGCACCTCCCCCTAAAAGGGACAAGGAGCCAGATGTAAAACAGAGAGCTATCCTTAGCAGACAGATCAGTTGCCAGAATGTTTCTGGGAGGGGGTTCTTTTAAGGAGTGGTAGAGTTATGCTGTGTGCATAGCACAAATAATGTTTTTAAAAAGCTGGGGGGCTGGGGGCTACTAGGCCTTCAGAAGCTCGGGGGTTTTAGGTGCTCTCTGGTGCATTTTTAGACTTACACTGAAGGGTCTGTGAACTGGTCACTTATTTCCTAGGGTTACTAACCCTATTAGACACATGACCAGTCCACATTGCTTTCAGTTAGATCAAACTATAAGGTGAACACTACCATGCTACAGGGGTGTCCACATGCTTCCCTCACTCCCTCACACTGTCCAGCTCCAGTACACTCCAAACTGGCCTAGATCCTGAACCCACAAGTATTGTGTTACCAAGGCAGTATACACCCCATTCAACCCTCCCCAGAGTTCCCAACAGACTACAGATGGGCAACAGATCCTCCCTGCCCTGCAGTACTGTTTCTAATGAATGAGTAATGACCCAAACCAAACTTGCTTGTCCACCAGATTCCTCTATGTCTTCTAGATTAAGAAGACATTTCTGCCCTGGGGGATAGCTCATTTTACCAAAAATGAAATTTAGATATAGAGCTGACTATAGCATATCATATTTATGTTTATGCCCATTAAACACCCTAATCAAGTTAATGCATTATCAGCCCTAGTGGCTCTGACCAGAGTTTGATATTTGTTGTTGTAGTAGGTCTTACTGTTTCACCATTCTCACTGTTATAATTGTAGTTATTTGAGGACCACACTCATGTCAGTTTTACAGATTAATTTATACAGTACCCACTGGGTGGACTTTGAGGCAGTGGCACTGTTTTTCAGTAATGCTCCCTACACTGTACACAGTGGTTTATTTCCACCCAGCACCAGGCAGTTAGTTTCATCCCCCCAGTGCAAACTCATTGCCCCTCTGCATATCACCAATTTTATTTTTATTCTCTGAAGGTCCATGATAGACACTAGATCTGTCAGGTAGCTGGAAGAAGAGGGATAGATTTTTATTATTCTCTGATAAGTCGCGTTGGGAACTGGACTTGGGTAGTTTGGGGAGATGGTCAGATATTTTTTATTCCCTGGTGGGCTTGGTTGGAATTCAGATCCATCAGGTACTTTATTTATTTGTTCATTTGGTAACTGGGTTGGTGCACCGATCTGAAGACCTTTTTCATGCACAGCCCAGGCCAGAAACTGGCACAAACCATGTAAAATGCAGTGAGAGAACAGCGTGGATCACACAGGGAACATAACAGGGAATCCAGTGTTGGTCAAGTTAACAGAGAAAATATAATATAAACAGTACCAGATACATCAACAATTGAGCATGCCAAGGTATATAACATTTATGTAAACAGGATAAGGTTTCTCCATCATTCAACAATAGGAATAACAATAATATTCAAGGCGGGAAAGGAGATCGGAGCACTGGGGGGGAGGGAGTAAGGATTGGCTGCAAAGGCGGTGCAGCTGTGCTAACCGCCTGTGGGCAGATGCAGGTCGTGGAGGACATAAAATGCATTCTTAATAGGGAATTTAGATTTAGAGGGGGGGTCTGGGTAATGTAGGGAGGAGGGGAGAGTTCCAAAGTGAGGGTCCGGCTGTGGAGAAGGCTCTTAGACCCATCCTCAAAATTATGTTAGAACGTTCTAGTTGGAGGTGGGAAGACTGACATAAATTGCAGCAGTAAGATCTGTGCCAGATAAGAAGGGATAGTGGAGAGTAGGAGGGATTGTGCAAGGTATCAGCAATGGTCTGGCCCAGAAAGTAGGAGCACCACGCTTGTAGAGGGAGCCAGTTAAGGGACTGGCAAAGAAAGCAGTGGTTAGCGAGGAGAGGGTTGTGGAGAGCAAGGAGGCATATACAATTGTAGGTAGCATCCAGGTGGTTCTGGTTGGTAAAGGAGGAGAGGGAGTACACCAGGCAGCCATAGTCAAGTAGGGGGAGGAGATTGCCATGGGCAATAGCAAGGCAGGCTTCCATCGAGAAGTGGTCAATCAGGTGATAACAGAGCCCTATCTTCTGGTTGATGTGCCTGATCAGTGAGGCAATGTGGTCAGTGTTGGTTAGGATGGATACAGGATTACCCCCAGATACCTGAAGGTAGGCACAGTGTCAAGGGGAGATCCCTCTGGGGACTTGACAGTGAGAAGGCTGCCATTGTGGATAAGGGTGGAGAGTTTCGGTTTGGAACCAAAAAACATGGGGGGAATTTTGGCAGCATTGACCAACAGTTTGCGGTGAACCGACACTGTGCCTTGCAGAAAACATCAGTAAGAGTGGTGGGTAGTGAGGAGGGGGAGCGGTCACTTTGGTATAGTATTAAGTCTTTGGTGCAAAGGAGTGATTTACAGGATAGGATCTCCGACAGGAGAGAGTTAATGAGGAGGGAAAAGAGGAGGGGGCCAAGGACAGATCCCTGGGGGACACTCACAGAGACAGGCAAGAGGGGGAGGTAGCACCACTAAGTTAGACCATCTGTGTTCTACCAGAGAGGTAGTTATTGTGCCAGGTGGTGGAGGCAGGGGAGAAACCAAAGGTACTGAATTTTGCTATCAGGATGTTGTGATTTACAAGGTTAAATGCCTTGAACAGATCAACAAACACTGCACCTGTTAGCTTTACTTCATCCATGTCCCTCAGCACATGGTCGGTGAAGAGGGCAAGGGCTATGATAGTGCTGTGCCCCTTCTGGAAACCATGTTGCTGAGAGCAAAGGAGATTATATTTGGAGATATGCTCTGCAATTTGGTAGTTTACTGCCATCTCTAGGAGCCTAACAAGATGAGGCAGAATGGAGATGGGAGAGTAGTTGCCTGTAAGACTAGGATAGCCTGATTTATGAATAGGGGACAATTGTGGCCTGCTTCCAGACAGAGGGGACAGATGCTGTAGTAAGGGAGTGGTTAAAGATGAAGGTGAGTGGATAAGCAATGTCCTGGACCACTAGTTTTAAGAAATGGGGGGAGATAGACCGTCACTACCAGTACTTCCTCAAGATGGTAGGCTGAAGAGGAGCTTTAATGTCCCAGGAGGAGAAATGGTCTTAAAATAAAAAGGGGGGACTAGTAGGAGGGACAGTGGAGGCGGGAGAAAGGGGGTGGGGGGATCTTAGCCAGATAGCTGCTAAAGTTTGAGAAATGTGCATTAAGTGCACTTGCAATGTCAGTAGGGTCAGTGAGGGAGCCTTGTTGTGTGTTTAGGGGGGAAGTGATGTGTTTGGTGGGGGGGACAGCAAACATTAATGGAGGATCAGAAACACCTGGGGCTGCCTAGGTGACTGGATTGAAGTGACTGGAAGTAGGCCGACTTCCCAGAGTGTATACGATGGTAGCCATTCCAATGGGTAGGGGATGGGGGCAGCTTTATATTTGGCCCACTTTGACTCATGCTGCTTCATAAGCTTGAGGAGGTCTGATGTGAGCCAATGAATGTCACCTCCATGCATTCTGTGAGAAGAGAGTTGGAAATGCTTGTCTTGTATGTGAGGCAGGGCCGAGAAAATCATGTCTAGTGCAAGGTCAGTGTTAGTGGCACCATAGAGGGAAGTCCAGTCAAGGGCTCTGAGGACATCCTGAAGCCTGAGTGGGTCAAAATTAGAGAAGCTGTGGAAAGTCAGGTAGGTAGGTGGAGGTGGGGAAGGGGTTTGGTACATCAGACATAGTAGATGAGGAGTGGTCACTAATGGCGTCAGACAGTGTGCCGGCATGGTCTGCTCGAGTCATCAGGATCCAGTCCAGGGTAGTGTGTTTGTTGGACTGATTGTTGAGACATGTATGGGAAGTAATTAGCTGAGTGAGACTGTGTAGTTGTATGATGGAGTTGAAGTCAGAGAGGAGGTTTGTCCCCAAGTCAATGTTGAAATTCCTACAAGAATGGAGTTTCTCTTGCAAGGAAAAGAGGTGTAAGGAGATTCTGGAGGGCTGCAACCCCACAGACACCAGCTCTCAGTGGGTTATAGTAGCACCCAACAAGCAACTTCTTATTGGTGGCCACTGTTAGTTCAGCTGCAAGCCACTCAGAAGGGAGGTCACTAGAAGACTGGCCAAGGAGTATGGCAGTGTAGTAGCTATGGTAGTATAGAAGTACACTGCCACCATGGTGTGAGGTAGAGCGATCATGGTAGGGGAAAGCGTAACAGGGTAGGGAACAGTTTTGGTCATGAGTGGTGCTTTTTAGCCAGGTCTCTGAGATGTCCAGGATGTCAGGATTGTACTGTACAGAGAGACCCAGGCCTTCAGCTCAGCTAGAAGGGAACTTTCTTCTTGGGGGAAGGGAAACAGATTTTTTTTTCTTCCCTGACAGGCCAGGTGGGCTTAGGATTCATCAGGTTATTGATGGGAAGGGGACAGTTTTTTTTATATTTACTGACGGTCTGGGCTAGGCCCTGAACTCATCAGATAATTGGGTGGAGGAGGAGGGACATATGTTCTTATTCTCTAATAGATCATGTGTGGCACAGGACCAATCAGGTTGTAGGGGGGTAGAAATACTTCATTCCCTGATGACTTGGGCTGGGCACTGACTGGACCCATCAGGTAGTTTGCAGGAGGAGGAGGACAGTTTTTTTATTTCCTGGCAGGACCAATAAGAAGGCAAGAGAAGCACTCATTTGGAGAAATTACACTTGAGAGTAACTGCAGTGAAAAAAACAAAGCACTGGGGTGCTTTCCATGTATTCATTAAACGTTGGATTTTTTTCACTGCAACTGCTCTCAATTGCAGTTTATCCAGTGGTGTGCTTCTCATGTGTTCTTGTTTAGTCCTGTAGCTGGTAGAAGGCACCTGTTACAAGACTATGTGTGTTGGTAACAGTTGTGCTTCCTCCTATTTCCCGAGAGGCCAGGGTATCAAACCTGTCATGTAATTGGGGGAAGGGTCAATTTGATTTGTTTCATTAATTAAAATTGTATTGTTATAAGCAGGGACAATAATGCATAATCAAACATATATAGCCAGCAAGAAATTCATAGTAACATTAGGTGAAAACTAACTGGGGAGAAATCCTCCTTAGAGACATAACTCTAACAGTGGTTGGTACGTAAGATACAGTGAAGATAAAAGACAACATGTTAAACATTATTATGACTCAACAGTGGTTAAGGATAATTCATATGAAGTAACTAGGGGTATTCAATTACGAAGTACCAACATTAACTGTAACTGATAGGGGCCTAAACAGCAATGGGGCCTTGGAGTACCAGACAACTCTTGACCCACAGTGCACAAGCTCAAGCAAATAATTGTGGCTACTTAACTAACAGGCTTGACCCAGCACATTTTAATAAATACTCTGGCATGTAGTAGCCTTGAGGAATTTTAAAGTACTGGGAGTATAGGTGCGGGCCCCAGATATCCATGTACTTACCTAACCCATGTGAAACTTCATTAAGTACTCTTTCATAGGAAGTCATTTTCCCCATTTATTCTGTCCATTCTGTCACCATGGGGGGCAGTCTGTCTTACATGGCACAGGGTTATCCATTTTGCAGCAACCAAGTCTCCTGGCGGCCATCTCTTTTAGCTATAAGCGAGCAGAAATGGGTTGTCCAGCTTTGGTATAACACTCAGCATGATCACTGGAGCTGTGATGGAGAGGTTGGGATGAATAACCATACAACACACTTGCTGGACACCTGCTTAGTATGCAGACAGGTATTTACAGGAAAGAATAGATGTGTGATGGACCCTGTTGCCAACTGGCACCTCCAACACACATTGAAGGGTACTAGTCCTGACTTGTGGAGCTTTTGGGGGGTTCTAAGCCACCTATGCAAAATGTTAAATTGTGTAAATTGGTTTCTAGTATCTTTGATTACTCTATCTAAATTCTTCCAACACACCTGACATGCCTGGGATATCTCCATACCCAACTCAGTAGCCAAGGCTATTCTTAACTTGTCTGTGGTGTCCTCCTTCAGGGCTGTAAGTGCCTTACAGATATGACTGGCCTTCAGTTGTAGAAGGTGCTGGTTCAGCTCATACAGTGTGTCCATGACACTCAAGGAGGCAACTCTCAAAGTAAGACCAAGAGTATGTGCCAGAGTATGTTGGAGCTTCAAGTATTGTCAGTGCTTGTGCTTCATGAGGTTATATTCAGCCTGGAGATGACCAAAGAACTTAAGGCATATTGACAGATGTTCAAGGAGTTGCATAAGTGTGGTTATACCTTTGGCCTGCCACTGGGGCCATCTAACTGGGCGGACTTCTGTTTTGATGGTTGGGTTATTTCATCGAGGAAAGGACAGGGAGAAGGGACAGAGGTAGCCGTGTCTGGTTCCCCCACACAAGAGGGAAGGGTGGGGAGGGAATTGCATAGGTAGTGACTCTTTTCCGCAGCACCTTTATAAAAAAATTTGAATTTGCCCAATGAAAGCTTTTCAAAAGCTGAAGACTGTCATGGTGTGAAAGACATAATCCCATTCAACCCTGTCAAAGGCCTTTTCAGCATCCAATGAGATGAGCACCACCGGTTCCATGGTGCATGAGGCCTTCCATAGGGTGTTAATGAGCTACCAGGTATTGTCAGTGCCCCTCCTCCATGGGAAAAAAAAACACCTGGTCCATGTCTATTAAACTAGTAATCACCCTCTGCCATCTCATGGCCAGCATTTTTGCATAAGCTTTGTAATCAGCTGTAATCAAGGATATTGGGCAGTAGATCCTCCATAGAGCAGCGTATTTGCCCGGTTTAGGGATCAGAGAGATCGCAGCTGTGCCCACTCTGGCATGCTTTGTTTAATGCATCAGCAAAAGGTTGCAATAGCAAATTCTTAAAGGTGTTAAGGAATTTTGCTGGCAGACCATCCTGCCCTGGTGCCTTCCCTGCAGGTTGGGCATACTTCTTCAGGCAGACTCCAATTCCCATAGTAAAAATTCAGTTCCTCTTTAAGGTTAGAAATGATAGAAGGGAGCTGCAAGGGGTGAGTGAAGGCAGCTAACTGCTCTGTGGTGGGTGATCATTGCTGATTATACAGACATTTATAAAAATCTACAAAGGCCTGATTCATTTCTGCAGCTTCTGTTATAAGGGTACCCGCAGGGTCACAGAGAGCCACTATTCTGGACTTCTCGTGTGGCTTCTTAAGCTGGTATGCTAAAAGTCTCCTGGATTTCTCACCTGGTTCTCAGAAGTACTGGCAAAATTTGAACAGGGTGAATCCTGCATGTTGGTGCAGATGAAGATTTATTTTATAATGGGTGCCTATAATGTCATCTACAGTAATAGGTCTGAGGAGGGGTTCTGACTAGCTCTGTAGGACTCATCTAATTTCTTTAGGGCCTTCAGTTATTCTTCCAGACCTTGGGGCCTTTGTTTCTTAATGTGGGAGGCATAACTAATGCATCTACCTTTGATAAAGGTTTTCAGGGCATCCCATGACTCCCATCTTACAGTTGAGGTAGTGTCTTGTGAGCGATTGTGGTCCAGAAAATTTTTAATCTCCTGTTGTATTTTTTGACAAAAGGGGGGATCCTGCAATAAGTAGGTATTAAACCTCCAGGGCTTACAAGTGAGGGCATCCAGACCTGATGACGTCCAAGTGAATGAGGCTGCTGAATGGTCTGAGGTAATTACCACCCAAAGCTGCCTGTGATACATCTGGCACCCACTGGTGTAGGAATAGCCTGAGGTTATTTCTGGAGTAGGTGTTGTATAGCAATGAGTGGAAAATATAGTCCCGCACCAGAGGATGTACAGTATGAGGCTCCAGATATCAGTAAGACAGAGCTGTTCTGACAAGCCTGTGATGGCTTGTGCTGTTGGGGTGCGAGTCCCTGGTGGAGCATTACTTCTGTCCAGGAAGTCATCCATTGTGATGTTAAAATCCCCTTCCAATACCAGTTGCCCACAAAGGTGAGATTGCAAGTTTGGGCAAGGGAAGTGTAGAAGTTAGCATCAGTTCTGTTAGGCCCATAGACATTACAAAAGGTGACTGTCAAGTCAAACAATGTTTCTTAAACTATAACATATCTGCTCACTGGGTCCTGGATTACCTGGTCAGCCTGAAAGAAAACATTTTTGTATACCAGTATAACAACCCCTCTGCTCTTGGATTTAAAAGAGTTACCAAAAACCTGCAAGATCCAGCACACTTGTAATATACCTATTTCAGTGGGAGTGAGGTGGGTCTCTTGGATGAAAGCGATTCCTACCCCAACCCTCTATAAGTGATCTAGGATCTTCCATCTTTTAACAGGGGAATAAATCGCTTTAACGTTGCAAGTAACCCACTTAACTGGTGCAGTAGCCATTGTGACAACAGAGCAGAGGAATTACCACACCGGATATGTAGAGCCAAGTATCAAATTCTTCAAATAAATAAACATGCCTGATGGGATGATAGTGGAGTGGTGGTATAGTACAGTTACAGGGTGGAGGTGTGTTACCTATCTCACTCTCCCCCATACACGCCAACCCACATTCTCACATTGCTGAAAGGCTCTCCATAGTATCTCAGTAAATACTGCACAACTATAAAAACTTGGATATACTGTAATAATACAACAACTGCAAAACCTTGGCTATAATAAAAATAATAATACAGATATGCAACAATATAAAAGAATAAGAAAGGAACTAGGTTCAAGCAATGAAAGAAAACCAATCCTCTTGCATCAGGGAAGGGGCCAAGCCTGTAAGGGGGAGCAAACACCATAGCCAGAGCCCTACTCAAGTCATATACACCTACCAAATGGGTAGAGTATCTCATGGGTATGGATTTGGTCCATGGCACCGAAGCACAAGATGGGGCGGATTACAATCTAGGTGACCATACAAGTGTGTGAGGGGTCGGAGTCTTAGTGAACTTAGGCATCTGATATGCCTGTTGAGCTACCAAAAATACAAGAGATGAAGGGACTGGGGGAGGCTAGATCCTTTGTCCTAGTATAGGTGTGTCATCTGCACTCACTCAGAAGTAGCCAGGTCAGCTGAGTAAAGTAACATACCTGTGTCTGCTGGGTGCTAAAATGCAGAGCTTTGAGTCGGCGGTGACTGAAAGGAGTCCTTAGTCCCTATCTCCTGCAATGCATAAGGAGCTGAAGAAGACAGACTGGTTTAATTTGTGAGATAAGCCTCCCCACTGTCAAAACCTTAGTCTGAACTGAGCCCAGTCTTGTCCCTGCCTTTAAAATGCAGAGCCATCGCATGTTCATAGAGCTGCGGAGGAGCTCATGCTTCATGATCAAGGCTTGTAGCAGGGGGTGTGGGACCCCTTTGAATGGCATGAGTGACAGGGCAAGCCAGTAAGTGTGGTAAAGGGTTCCTCCTCCTCCAATGCGTTGTGCAAAGATGTCAAAAATGCTGTAGGAGAGAGGCCTGCTATAGTGGTAGAAACAGCTGACTGAAGGCAACGTGAAGGAGCTAAGCAGAGAGGGGGGATGAAATCTGTCTCCTCGTCCCTGTGACACTAACAGTATACCACTTCAGTTCATGCGTCTGTCTCCAGCATTTCACATCAAGTGTAACATCAAAGCCAGGGAAAATGGAATGAGAGTGTCATAACAGCTTGGTCCCCTACCACTCCGGCTGGCTTCCTTCGGGCTGGGTAATTGCCTGGACTTGTGTGAATGGAGCCATTGGATTTCAACCCTTCCATCATTACTTGAACAGAAGAAAATAGAAAATATCTGAGTAGGGCTAAGTAAAGGGTGCTAGATGGTAAATTGGGGGAGTGGGGGATGGGTGCCTGGCAGACAGGAAGCAGGGGATTGGGTGAGAGAGAAAGTAAAAACGTACAAACCATCTATACTAGGGTTGGGAAAACTGTTCTGCCCACATTCAGATTCCTTGGATCCAAGTGCTTATCCATGGAACCAGATAAACACGGACTTCACTGCAGAAGCTTGGTTCCGGGGTTGTGGTAAGCTGCGGAGCGAATCTTTTCGCACTTTTGTTGCCTGGGAAGTTGTTAACTGTTGCCATGGCTATGCTGTCTGCACAGTAACGTCACATACAGGCAGCTGGCAGCATCCAATCAGACAACAATGATGTGATGCTCCGAAATGAAAGTCATGTGATACACTCACTCACAGTATATAATTGTAGTGAGTGCACAACATAACTGAGAGATGAAGGATTAAGTGAGCCAGACAAAAGAGGAGTGTGTTGAGTGACTACGGATTTCTTGTGTGGTTCCTTGGAAATGTATTGACTAGTCTGCATCTTTGAGTGAGTCATCAGGAGGACAGAGATAGAGACTTACGGAGGGGGGGGGCAGAGAAAAAGAAAATAAAAAAGTGTTGTTTTTGTTCCATTGAAAAGATCATCACCACGCAAGAGACAAAGACAGAGAGACTGCTGGGGGCCAAAATAGAATTACAGTCACAGAATCACACAAATGAAAAATAAAATTACATCTTTTTCATTATTCTTGTTGATTCTATCGAGAGGAGCCATGAGAGGGAGAGAGAGAGAGAGAAAGACAGAGACTTAGTGGCCTGGTGGGGCTATAGACTACAGGGCAGGCAGGCAAAATCTTTGACTTTGACTTTATATTTCTTGTTCCATCCAGAGGAGTTACCACTAGAAAAATAAAGAAAGAGATAGAGAGAGAGAGAAACACTTCTTGGGGCCAAATAGAAAACAATCACAGAAATCACAAATCAAAATGACATCTTTATTATTCTTGTTGGTCCATCGAGATGAACCAGGAGAGAGAGACACTGAAGGAGAGAAAGATAGAGACTTAGTGGTCTGGTGGGGTTATACATTACAGGGCAGGCAGGCAAAATAAATCTTTGACTTTATTCTTGTTCCATCGGGGGAAGGGAAGAGAGGGAGAGAGAGAGAGAGAGAGAGAGAGAGAGAGAGAGACTATTGGAGGGTCAAATAGAATTTCAGTCACAGAAATCACAAATAAAAAATACATATCTTTATTATTCTTGTTGATCCATTGAGACAGGAGCCACAAGATAGATTTAGAGGCCTTGTGAGGCTATAGATTACAGGACAGACAGGCAAAATAAAACTTCGACTTTATTCTTGTTCCATATGGAGGAGTCACCATGAGAGAGAGAGAGAGTCAGAGAGACTACTGTGGGCCAATTAGAATTACAATCACAGAAATCACAAATAAAATATATACATCTTTATTATTCTTGTTGTTCCATCAGGAGAGACAGAGAGAGAGAGAGAGAGAAAGACAGACAGGCAGACTTATTGAGGGACATAGATTACAGTCACCAATCACAAATAAAATAAATGTTTTCTTGTTGTTCCATCAAGAGGAGTCACAACTCTGAAAGCGAGACAGAGAGAGAGAGAGAGAGAGAGAGAGAGAGAGGAGAGAGAGACTTGCTGGGGGCCATAAAAAAATAAAAATACTAATTATTCTGAACCAAAGGCTGACCCTGTTGCAGGGCAGTCACACTGCTGTTGGCTGGGGTGGCCCTCTGGTGGGCAAAGTGACAGACTGGTACTGCTGGGTCTCACAGAGACTGTCTGCTGTCTGCTGTGGGCCATGTTGCTAACATTCACGTATAAAAAAATACTCTTCTGACAAAAACAGAGAAGTTGCTGAGCCTATGCTGCTAGCTATGGGGAGGAGGACCTGTGGAAGGCAGACAGATAAGTACTGCTGGGTGTCAGAGAGACTGGGTGCTGTCTGCTATGGGTCATCATGTTAAAAGACACCCAATCCCGGAGGCTCTGGGCGCCGTACAAATTTTTTGACCAGCATTTAAAAACAAAAACACAAACAACACAACATTTTTATACAAAATAAGAATAAGTAAATCCAATAAAATCTCAAACTCTGCTATAAATACTAATCTAAACATTGAAGGCTTGGGAAAAAAGGAGTGTCTTCAAACAGGCCTTGAAAATATCCACAGTGGGGGCTTCCCTGACATGAGCTGGCAAAGAATTCCACAGAACGGGAGCCGCAACACTAAAGGCTTTATCACCAGCTGATTTAAGCCTCGTTCTGGGAATGGTCAAGAAGCCACCACTAGAAGATCGAAGAAGGCGGGTAGGGAGGGCATGTAACAGAAGGTCCAACAGATAACCAGGGCCCTGCCCATGTAGGGCCTTATAAGTGAGAAGACCCACCTTAAAGAGGATTCTCCACCTGATTGGCAGCCAGAGCAATCCGCATAATACCGGTGTAATATGGCAACATTTTTGCTGCCCAGTCAATAACCGGGCAGCTGCATTTTGCACCAGCTGCAGTCTGCGGAAAGATCCCCCTGTGACCCCGAGAAAGAGCGCATTACAGTAGTCAAGCCTAGATGTGATTAAGGCATGTGTCAAGGTAGAGAGGTCCAGAGACGGAACAAGGGGCTTAATCCTGGCAATATTTCTGAGATGTAGAAAAACAGGTACGAACCGTGGAGGATATTTGAGCCTCCATGGTTAAGTTCCTGTCCAGAATCACTCCAAGATTTCGCACCCAACAGGAGGCCTTCAATGACACAGCTCCAAGAACAAGTCCACTTTCTGAGTCAGAGGCCATCCTATCACAAACTCTGTTCAACTCCACTACCAATACCTCTGTCTTGTCAGGGTTCAGTCGCAACCAGCTGGAGGCCATCCAGTCGTTAATCTTAGCCAGACAGACATTAAGCACATCCACTGAGTTGGATGTTCCTGGGGCAAAGGACAGATATAGCTGAGTATCATCGGCATAACAATGAAAACTCAGACCATACTTCCTAATGATCCCTCCCAGGGGCAGCATGTACACTGCAAACAACATTGGGACCAGTACCAATCCTTGAGGGACTCCACAAAATAGGAGACTGGGTGTAGATGAAGAATTCCCCATAATAACCCATTGCCTCCTGTTGGTAAAAAAGGACTCAAACCAGTTGATGACAGTACCAGTGAGTCCACATAGCTCCCTAAGGCGGACAAGCAACACACAACAGTCCACAGTGTCAAATGCTGAAGAGAGATCAAGGAGAACAAGAATTGTCTTGTCCCCCTGATCTCTTGCCCTGGGGAGATCATTCTGCACCCGAACAAGCACAATTTCTGTGCATTGTCTAGCCTGAAATGCTGACTGGAAGGGTTCATACAACTCGTGAGTCACGAGGCGCTCTTCCAACTGAAGCGCTACCACCTTCTCCTCCACCTTCCCCAAAAATGCAAGGTTGGATATAGGACGGTAATTCGCCTTGATCTCCGGGTCCAAAGATGATTTCTTTAAGAGGAATCTCACCAGAGCCTCCTTCAAGGCATCCAGAAAGACCCCCTCAGATAGAGAACACCGTACAATCAAGGCAAACACCGGGCCAACAGAGTCAACGCATCTCATTAAAAAATATGTTGGCACCGGGTCCAGTTCACAAAAGGTATGCTTCATGTTGACTGCCACCTCGATAACCTCACTAACCTCCACTGGTCTAAACTTCCCCCAAACTAGGCGGAGTGCACTCAGAACACATAAGGCAACTACTGTCAACTATAACATTGCTGGCTGAAGAAGCCACCTGCCCAATCGAGGACACCCTGGCCGAAATAAAATGAGCAAACTCCTCACAATCTGTGTTAGAAAAAAACCCTCCCGGGCTGCAGACAAGCAGGATGGAGAAGCCTGTCCACAGTCCGGAAAAGTAAAGCTGGTTGTTTTTTCCCGGCAGCAATCTCCCTAGACAGGAACGCTGCCTTCTTATGGTTGATTGCCTCCTGGTACGCACTATAGTGCATGCACAGGACCAGTTTGTCTGCCTCCAGGCAGGACCTCCTCCAGCAGCGCTCTAATCTCTGGTCCATCTTCTTCATCTCCCTGAGATCCCCGTCAAACCACGGGGACCTTAGGTATGAAGTTCTGGGTTGTACACGGACAGGTGCAAGGGAGTTGATGGTGTCAGATAACACCCTATTATAGGTGTCAACCCCAACATCAAAACCTCCGACGCTAGACAATTTAGCTGCTGCCAAAAAACCCTCAGGGGTCAAACCCCGTAAAGGGCGACAGCTAATCATCTCAGCAAGGGAAGGGCTTATGGTCGGAGCCCCAAGCATGAACTGCACTGTGCAATGATCGGACCAAAGTACTCGATCAATCCTGAGATCACTGATCTCATGCCCCAGCGAGAACACCCGGTCCAACATGTGACCATCCTGATGAGTTGCTGCAGTAACAGCTTGCATCAATCCTAAGGAGGACATACGCTGCAAAAAATCATAACTGCATCTTTGATTCCCGTCGTCAACCCAAACATTGAAATCCCCCAGAAAAACACATCTGGGGGATCCCAATGTTTCATTGGCGACAAATTCAGTGATCTCCTGCAGGAAATTCCCCATCGGCCCAGAAGGGCGATAGATGAGGAAGATCCTACAGCCTGTGCCAAGTCCTCCACGAATAGCCACACATTCAAAAGAACCCAGAGTTCTCACTGGGCGCATGGTGAAGGTCAGGCTGGATCTAAAACAGATAGCTACACCGCCACCCCTGCATTCCACTCTGGGGCAGTGCACCATGGTATACCCTGGAGGGACCGCAGCCTCAAAAATAGGGCCTGCATCATCTCCCACCCAGGTTTCCATGATGCAAGCCAGATCAACTGAAGAAATCAAAGCAGCAATAATTGCCATCTTATTTCTACTCGATCTGGCATTGTAAAGCACTGCCATCAGGTGATTCGAGGGTGGTGCAGCCCCTTGGGTTACCTGACCACTCGGTCTGGTGGACTCCCTGGGGATGGGCACCAACCACGTCTGGCCTCTCCCAGATGCCCGTCGTAACCCAGGGTATCTTCTGGACCTAACAACTTCTATCCTACCATCACCCATACATGGGTCATCCCACTGTCCACAATCAGCACGACCCTTTCCAATCCACACTTCCCAACAGCGTCTGACAGTAATGTCTGACACTGGGAGGGGAATAAAAGGACGCAAGTCATGTAGCAGTGAGCTCCCATAGGTAATCCTGGCCCCCTTAAATCCTCCCATATAACCCCTACACATCCCAAGCCTCAAAAACAATAATTAACTATCAACATTTAAACAAACACAATTGAGTAATACCTAAAATATCTACCTGGCCTGCTCAAATAACAAAACAATACAATTAATTAACATTAAAACAAAACAAAGCTGCTTGCAATAGTGCTCTCTAGCTAGGCTATTCCTCACCTCAATAATGATTTAAACAGTAGCATACAAACAATTTATCTTTAACACCACTAAGAGGCACACAAAAGAAGAACCTGGCCTTTTTCCTTCTTCATTCATTGAAAGAATTTCAGTACCGAGTGGCACTCGTGCCACTCACACGCTCGCGTTAGTGAGCGGCGCAGCAATTTGAAGAAGATGCTGTCCCCGCCCCTCCAACTCGCAGGTCCCAGCCCCCCTCCACACCTCGAGACGATTGAAAGCAGCAAGGACCCGCTGCACAGCCTCTCATGCCATGAAGGTCCTGCAGTCAGGAGGGCAATCCGGGGCTACAACACCCATGAACAGGAGAGCACAAGTTCGTTGCCTCTGTAATTAGCAAAGCACCTTGCCGCTTACGAGCGGCGCTGCAGTTCCCACAAACAAATGTCCAGCACTCGGACAGTTAACATTCATGTATAAAAAATACATACTTTTCTGACAAAAACAGAGAAGTACTCAAAGTGGTTCCAGCTTAACCAACCTCGGTTCAAGACACAAAAATGTTTAAATTAGTAGAGGAGTAGCCCAAATCCAATCAAGGCAATAGCAAACATCTAGAAACAGGCTGGAATAACATGAGCCCATGCATCCCGACATTGTAAAGTTCAAACATTCTTATTTATTTTTTTAAATATATGTATATCAAATCAGTGAGATATCATACCCTTAAAGGGTCATCTTATTATTTGATGTTTAATACTCAAGTCAGGAAAGAAAGAGAATATTTAAAATACTTAACAGAATTTCAGGATGAGATGAGTAGTGTCATTGCAGTGACAATTCAGTGTGTATCACTGAAGAAGGATTTGATCCAAAAGGTATGATGTCTCACTGATTTGATCGACATATATTTAAAAGAAGTAAATAAGAATTTTTTAACTTTACTATATCGGTATGAGTGGGCTCTTGTTATTCCAATCTGTTTCTGGATATTTACTAAAAACAGAGAAGTTGCTTAACCTGTGCTGCAGGCTGAGGGAGGGGGGGCACTGTGGAGGGCAAAGTGACGGACTATTACTGCTGGGTGTCAAAGAGATTGGGTGCTGTCTGCTGTGGGCCATCAGATTAATGTTCATGTATAAAAACACTTTTCTGACAAAAACAGACAAGTTGTTGAGCCTGTGCTGCTGGCTGTGGGGGGCCCAGGGAACTTTGTGACTCGTAGCCATATATTTTATTTTTTTGTTTAACTCAGAGAACAAGAAAGCAAAAGCCACAAGGCTTTTTCATTCATTAATTTATTGCAATTAAATACACACAACAACACAAGTACACAAGTGTCATCATTATTGCTTATCCTTCTTATTTTATCATATAACCATTAGCCAACTCCAGTGAGCGTGCGCCAGATGTGTCTCATCAGCAATTTAAATTATGAGGCTGTGGAAGGACACACTGTTGAGTAAGAGTTGCTGAAAACAGTTGGTCACTGAACAGTAACAGTAGGAGTCACTGAGTGAGGTAAGCTTGGAAGGAAGTGTTGGTGGTGTCAGTGTGCTATGTATAGAATATTTGACCCTGGCCTGTAGCTGTGGGAGTCATCAGAGGATGCTAGGTACAGGGATCTTTTTACAGGTTAGAATTGGAAATAAGAAAAAATGGATCAAAGTGCTGAGGTGCATTATCAGATAGGCAGTGGCACTGCAAAGGACAGCAGTCAGCCTGCACAGGGACAACAAAATTAAACCCCAAAAAGTGCTTTTAACTCTAACGTTTCATCTTCCAAGCAAATGCTTGAATCCAAAAAAGATGCATCTGTCGGATCAGTCCCAATTTTAAAAAAAAGTTATGTAGTTAAAACCAAAGGTTTGGTGTACCACCTGCAGAGGCATCCCAAGGTATGGAAAAATTGCATACTATTCAGCTGCTGTCAGGAAAGCCCCGTTGGCTGAGAGGTTCAGGAGCGGTCTGAAATCCCATCTTTTTTCCCTGGCTTTTCCTGATGGAGTGACCTGACTAGCATTCTGCCAAAAACTGCTTATTTATGCCCGTTTTCGACATTTTATTGTTTTATTGGTTTTTATTTATGAAGATTGATCTTTTAATTTATTTGCTGTCTTTTATGTATACGTATAAACTTTGCCTTTTTCTATGCTACTACCAGTTCCTCACAGTCATTTAATTCTTCTGATTGAACCCAACGAGGATAATAATGATGAAGATGATGAAAAGAATGATCAGGCAGCACAAGGTTTACTGGAGGGGATGGATACTGCAGATGAAGAAGAAACAGAAAGAAATGTTTTGGTTGAGGAGGAGGAAGGCAGTGGGTTAGAGGAAGGGAATAAATCACAATAGGAATAAGCTTAAGAAAAATCCAGGGAAAAAACTCTGAAAAGGTGACCAAAGTGCAGTGCCTTCCTGGAAAAAAAACTAAAAAGATATTATCTTTTGTTTGGTTATACTTCACCATTAGTGCTTCTAATGAGTTGGTGGCAATTTGTAAATAGACAATTAGCAGGGGTAAAAAGAAACGAACGTTGGGAACTTCAGCACTAAAAGGCACCTACACAGATGTCATAAAATTAATGAGAACTCCAATTGTGAGACTCAAAGAGAAAGTGACAGTGGTAGCTCACTACACTCAGGAGCAACTCTGATCGATGAAAGCAGTGGCAGTCCCCACAGCAATACAGAAACACCTCCAGCACTTCCTCCCATTTGAAGGACTCCTACTGTTATTGAAAGTGACCATGTGTTCAAAAAGGCCCCTCCTTCAAAGAGACTGCTTACTGCCATGAAACCACTCCTGGGGGTCAGGCCCACTGAGCTCACAGTGCCCACCCTTAAGTGCAATCCATGATGGGGGGAAACAGGGATACCCTCCTCGTCCTTTAGAATGGTCACCGAGGTCACGACTGCACCTCTGCCATAAGGATCCAGGACATCCCTCTAGCTCTGGATAAGGGCACAATACCAGCCTCAAGTTGTGTGGCCAAATATGAACCTTTCCTTAGATATTACACACAGGAGGATGACCCAGGTATCACACTCTCTTTGAGGTAGCAGCATAAAACAATGATTTGGCCTTCTCCCTACAGGACATGTAACAGCCTGGTTCAAAATATTTGTAGACTCTGGTATTCTCCCTATTCTTCCAGATGTCCATTCCAAACTCCTTTCTAATGTGGTTGCTTATGCTCGTCCCTCTAAACAGGAAGCAATTGTCACAGATTATTAATAAACCTTCTGCAGTCACACATACAATATAAGGAATTCTTGCTCAGGCAGATATTCTTTAGAAAAACAAACATTTTACTAAAATACTTAAATATATACAGTTACAACTAAAATGAGAATATTAATTATTAATTTAGGTTACAGTATACAGAAAAAAATGGAAAAATATACAATGAAATACACTAAAACAGTTAGCTAGTCTACCTGAGGTATGAAGATTTCAAAGTCCAGAGACTCACTGGTCTGCAAAATATTTCAGTGTTTCTGTAACAGCTTTTGGTTCTTAGGCAGTCTCTGTGTTGACAGATGCTCTCTGTGGTCAGGAGAGAGTCCAATCAAAATGTGCATTCGAATGCCCTGATCAGGGGATATTTATACCTCTCTGTAATTCTTGAAATAGTGTCATCACTTTCCAGTTCAGAGCAACTACTCCTTTTGGCCAGAAGATGGCACTATTGCATTGTTTCCAAAATTTCCAAGAATATTAAAAATCAGATTCTGAGCTTTATAATTAGCATGGATATGACATTTCAGAGTAAAGCCCTTTGATGTCCCCTATAGACCATTGGGATTCGTAAGATAAAATTCACACAGGTTCTCTAGGAAGCATGTTCCTCTCCTGTCACCTCATAAAATGTAGCATATTATAACAGCTTCCTTAGATCAAAGTATTCCAGTCATAAGTGAATGATTTTATGACATACAAATGGATTTTGTCATATCTCTGTTAAAAAACTAGGAATGCAATTTCAGTTCCTGGCAAATGGTTGCTTTCAGGTCAAAAGAAGGTCAAGCATTTTTTCTATTTAAATCGAATCTTTTCCCTATGTGCCTTTTGTGGAGGGGTTGTGGGATAACAGATGGACCAGATGCAGAACTTTAGGTTCAACACACAATCTCTGTGTGATGTTTATTCAAAATACAGGAGATAACCTTATGAACATATGAAATGCCAGCAGAAACAGGCCACACGGTCTAGCAAGTCTGCTTAATTGTGCAGCTAGCCCCTCAACTTGCAGCTACCCCACTCCTCCCTCCCCTCCCCACAGTCTTCCCCCCTCACTGTGTCCCAACCCCCTCTTGAAGCAGCCCACCATCCTACAGAAAACCACCTCCTCCTGTAGAGTGTTACACTTGGCTACCATCATCTCCATGAAATAATGTCTCCCGATTTCCCTCCTGAATTTCCCCCCCTTCAACCTCAGCTGGTGCCCTCTAGTATCCCTCCCCCCTACTGATCCAGAATATCTCTCCTGTATTAGCCTTGTTTATTCCCTTCAGATACTTAAAGGTCTCTATCATGTCTCCCCTATCACTCCTCTCCTCCAGGAAATACATGTTAAGCCTGTTCAGCCTTTCTTCATAGGATATCCCCTCCAAACCCTGCATCATCTTAGTTGCTCTGTGCTGTACCCCCTCCAACAGTCTGATGTCCTTCTTCAGGAATGGGCACCATTACTGCGCACAGTATTCCAGGTGCGGTTGACCTGCGACCTGTACAAGGGAGAGATCACCTCATTACTTCTAGGGGAGATCTCCCTTGCTATATAGCCCAGCATCATATTGGCTTTCACTGCTGCTTTCCTGCACTGAGCCGCATTGTTCATATTCCCTGTTATAATCACCCCTGGATGCTTTTCCTCCTCTGTGCTCCCCAACTGTACTCCTCCCAGCTGATAGCTCCTTCTCTGGTTCTTAGCTCCAGAGTGCAGTACTTTGTCATTCTTGGCACTGAACCCCAACTGCCATGTTTCCAACTACTCTTGTAGTTTTGCCAGGTCTCCCTGTAGTCCCTTCCACCCCTCGATGTCAGCCACCACAGCTCCCACCTTGGTATTGTCTGTGAATAGACTGATGTTACTCTGGGTCACAAGTGAGATATCAGCTATGAATACTCCAAACAGCACTGGTCCCAGTATTGATCCCTGTGGCACTCCGCTTGTTACCGCTTTTGGCAATGAGAGTTTCCCCTCCACCACCACCCTTTGCTGCCTACCCTTGAGCCACTTAGTGATCCAATTGACCATCTTAACACCCACCCCTACATATTCCAGCTTCCCCCAGCCTCCCATGTGGCATGGAGTTGAAGGCCTTGCTGAAGTCCAAGTACAAGACATCCACTGCATGTCCCCTATCCAGTTCCCTGGTCACCCAATCATAGTACTCAATCAGGTTTGTCTGGCAGGACCTGCTTGAGACAAACCCACGTTGTTACATAGATACATAGATACATAGAGACATAGACAGTGTTGGCAGATAAGGACCTATGGCCCACCCAGTCTGCCCATTTGAGCTTGTTGCCTGTCATGGAGACCATTATCTTCTAAAAATGTCATCAATCTCTCTTTAAGGATTGACTCCATGAGCTTCCCACAATTGATGTGAGGCTAACCAGTTTGCAGTTACCTGAATTATCCTTTGGGCCACCTTTGTGAATGGTTACCACATGGACCAATCTCCAGTCCTGTGGTACACATCCCATGTTCAGAGAGGTATTGAACAGGTCAGCCAGTGGTCCTGCCAGGCACCCAGCCAGTTCCTTCAGTACTCTAGGGTGAATACCATCAGGACCCAATGTCTTGTCAATCTGCAGTGCCCTCAGTCCTTCCAGTACCCTGCCCTCCATAATTTCCCATCTGTCACCCCCTCCCCTGCCCACTCCACCTTTCCCATGAGGTATCTGTCCCCCCTCTCAACTGAGAAGTACTTGTTTAGAGCCTCTGCCTGCTCCTTCCTCTTCTCTACCCACCCCCTGTCCTTCCTAAGTCTCACTATAGGGTCCCTGTTCTTCCTTCTCACCCCATTGTATCTAAAGAAGTCCTTCTCTCTGTTCTTAATGCTCGGTGTCAACCTCAGATCTCTCTGGATGCCTTGGAAGCTCAGACTAGTCTTGTAACCTCCCTGGACTTCTTTGTATACTCCTCCCCATCTTCCTCCTGATCTCTTGAATCTGTGAAAAGCTGTCCTCTTGGCTCTCACTCCCTCCATTACCTCCTTGGTCAGTCAACTGGGATTCTTTTCCCTTCCCTTCCTACTCTGTGCCCTAGTACATGTCCCAGTGGCCTCTGTCAGCTCTGCTTTAATGATACCCCATTTTTGACTGGCATTCATGGTTGGTTGGATTCCCTCCAGATGGCTTACCATAATTTCTTCCATCATGTGGAAGTCTGCCCCCTAAAATCAATCACCCTGGTACCCGGACCTCTCATTTGTTTCCCCATACTGAGTGTTAACCACACTGAATGGTGATCACTCCCATCCAGAGGATCCTCAACCTCTAGGTCCCTTACAGCATCCCCGTTTGATAGCACAAGCTCCAGAGACCTTCCCAATCTAGTTGGCTCATGCACCAGCAGCACCAGGAAGCTATACTGAAATTCTCCCAGTATAACCTGCTGTCTAGCACTTGTGGTGGTTGGCATGCTCCAGTCCACCCCAGATAGGTTGAAGTCCCCCATCACCACTGTGTTTCTTTTCCTGAAAACCCTCCTAATCTGTTCTGTCAACTCCTTGTCCAGTTCCTCCCCTTGGTTTGGTGCCCTATACACCATCCCTATCCTCTGTACCCTGCCCTTTGGATCCTGAAACTGCATCCACAAGGCTTCTGTCCTGCCTTCCTCTTCCTCTTCCCTTATGCACCATATTCATTCCCTTAAATAGATTGCCACCCTCATCTTTCCTGTTTGCCCTGTCCTTCCTGAACAGCCTATATCCAGGAACCATCATATCCCAGTCCTGGTACTGGGTGGCCCAGGTTTCTGTTATGGTCACAATGTCTACTTGCCACACTGCCAAGAGAGCATGGAAGTTGGCTGCTTTGTTTCCCAGGCTCCTTGCATTTAGTGACACTACCCTCCACCCTGCTCCTCTGCATTCCCCAACCCAATTTACCCCCCTTTGCTCCTACCCTGATGCCCTCCCCTATAGTTTGGGGAGTAGGCTTGTCTGGCTCCCCTCTCTGGAAACCCTGCCTACCAGCTGACCACTTGCCACCCCTTTCCTAGTTTAAAGTTACCTTTGTCGCTATATAGCCCTCTAACCCCTGCTTCAATGCTTCCTTCCTCTCCCTGCTCAAGTGAAGCCTGTCCCCTGCATACAGGTCATTATTGTCCAAGGCTCTGCCCCATCCTCCTACTAACCCATATCCCTTGGTATGGCACTATTCCTGCAGCCAGGTGTTGAATTCCCCTATCCATCCCTTCCTCACAGAATGTACTGGGGGTACCTCCAAGAAGGCCACTGATGTCCCCACCTCCTCACACAGTTTTCTCAGTTCCTTGAATCTCCCCTTTACTACCTCCACCATCTTCCTAACAGGATGTTTGTACCCACGTGCACCACAGCATGCAGTTTCTTCCATCCTCTCCCAGTGCACTTGAGAATAGCCTGCAGCAACCTTCAGAAATGGCATATCCCTTCTTCAATACAGCAATACATCAGTTTGCAGCAACACACTATGCACCCTTAGCCAGTTCCACTTTTATAGGCACAGGATTTGACTGACAACAGGAACTTCCTGTTTGGGAGCAGGAAGGAAGTGATCACAGAGGCACAAAAGACTCATCATCCTAGAAGGTAAAGAGTAGCTTTCCAACCCCCCAGCTGCTGGAGGTCTGACTCTGGGCAAGTAAGAAGGAGACTACTTAGGAATACAGGAACTTCCTATCCAAGAACAGGAACAGCAGGAGCTTAAGGACACAGAGGTAGTAGGAAAGTAGGGAGAGGAAAAAATAAACAGAGAGAGGAAAGAGAAAGCATACAAAACAACAGTTGAGGGACCCACAAATAAGGCATGATGGGAGTGATGCAATGCAGAGGCTGTGGAGCTGTAGTCTTCCAGGAGACATGCTGGAGGATGCAGTGTTGTCCCATCTGCAGGCACCCCTCTGGGTGGAGGGAGGAGGTTGCTCAACTCCAGGCTGAGTTATCCAGGATTCAGGGGACCTCCTCTCTAACCCAGGAAGCACCAGGCCCATTGCTGCTGCCTCAGAGGTTGCCAAGAAAGAGGAGCAGTTGGACCACAGTGGGTTCAGGGAGGGCGAGGGTGGTGGAACTGAGGCACATCCCTCCCATTGTTCCTCTCCAGAATACATACACCATTTTGGCAGAGTGTGGTTCCTCTATGGAGGCACCCACAGTGGAGACCAAGGAGGATGCTGGAAACCTCCACAAAGTAGACCCACAGGAAGGTGCCATGAGATCCCATAGGGGAGGAAACAACTCCTTGTGGGGGACTCTATTGTTAGAAGAGTAGAACTGGGGAAGGGGAGAGGGAGGTAAGGTGCCTGCCTGGCACCATGGCTTGGAGGGCAGGGAGCAAAGCCTCAGGATCATGAGAGCAGCTGCACAGGGAAGGGAGCTGGATGTCATTGCCCACCTAGGGACAAATGACCTGACTTGAAAAGGGATCAAAGCAGTGCAGGAAGAGTTTGTGGAGTTGAAGTGAGGCCTTAGACAAGTAGCATGCACAGTAACCTTCTTGGAGGTGCTGCCTGTCTATGGCATGGCTGAGGCTAGGGTGCTCTGCACCATAGGATTCAATCAATGGTTGAAAACCTGGTGCAAAGCTCAAGATTTTGGCTTCATTGGGGACTGGGGGTCCACCTGGAGAGATGCAGGCCTATACTGGCATGATAGTCTGCATCTGTCCAGGAGGGGAAGGATCCTAGGAGATAGGTTTAAATGCTTCACTGGCAAGCATTAAAACTAGCCAAGGAGGAGGCACTGAAAAGGAACAGGGAAATCCTAGCTCCCTATAAACCAGGGTAGTTAGTGAGGTAAACACCAAGATAGAGAAGTGGAAAGGGAGAAGGGCAGGGGTAAATACAGAAAAAGGCAAAGGCAGTAAGGACACAGATGGGGAAAAAAGAGGTATGGCAGTCAAAAAATGGAGGGTAATGCATACCAATGTCCATAGTCTAGGTAACAAGCTCCCTGAAATGGCGGTCATGATGGATGAGCGACGCCTGGATAGTGTGGTGGTCACAGAAACATGGTACACAGAGAACTATGACTGGGATGTCAACATACCAGGTTACACAATCTACAGGAGGGACAGGAAGAGTAGAAGAGGAATAGGAGTATCTCTCTCTATGTAAGGGAAGGGATCAAAGCAATGGAACTAAGGGGTAAACAGGGAGGAGAGGAGCACCTATGGGTCACCCTGGAGACTGAAATGGCACCACTATCTGCACAGAGGTAGTATAGAGCCCCCCATCTCAAAGGGAGGAAATTGACGAAGAAATAATAGAAGACATCCCTAGGATGGCAGAAAAAGGGGAGATATTGTTGATGGGGACCTGAATATGCCAGATGTTAACTGGAGCACCTTTGCTACAGCTACATCCAAGAGTAGGATCATTCTTGATGCCCTACAGTGGGCATACCTCAGACAGCTATTGCTGGAATTCAATTGGGAGGGAGCAATCTTAGACCTGGTACTCTCAAATGGGGACAGAGACAGGATCTCAGATCTAGAAGTGGATAGCCAACTGGGAATTAGTGACCACCAAACAGTGTGGTTCATGATAAATGCAGCCACAGAGTCAAGCCGTACAAAAGTGAGGGTACTGGACTTTAGGAGGGCTGACTTTGTCAAAATGGGAGAGTGCCTCAAAAAAGCACTAGCAAACAGCCAAGAAGGAGGGGTGGAGGAACAATGGGGAAACATCAACACTGCCATCACAGAGGCAACAAGCCTTTGTGTGAAGCAAAAAAAAATTCAAATAAAACAAAAAAAGCACTATGGTTCTCAAAAGAGGTGGAGGGGAATGTTAGGGAATAAAAAATAGCATTCATGAAGTATAAGGAAACACAGACAGTGCAGGACAGAAAACTGTACCAGTTAAAGCAGAAGGAAGCAGGAAAGGCAGTCAGAATAACAAAGGCCCAAACTGAAGAAAAGATAGACAACTCAGTTAAGAAGGGGGATAAAACCTTTTATAGGTACATTAGGGAGTGAAGAAAGACCAAAGGAGGGATAGTGAGGCTTAATAAAGGGGAGGAGGTAGGCAGAGATTGGCAGTGAAAAAGCAGGGATACTGAATGAATACATTTGCTCAGTATTCACAAAAGAAGAAGAGGTGGAGGTACCTAAATCAAACAATTAGAAGCACTCTGGATAGGGTCAATACCGGTCCATTCACAGAAGAAAGGGTCCTGAAAGAACTCCTAAAACTGAAGATGGACAAAGTAATGGGGCCTGACGGGATTCACCCCAGATGTCTAAAAGAACTAAGTGGAGAACTAGTGACACACAAGTCCAGAGTTTTGCTGCAAGCTGCGGGGAAGGAAGATGCATTCCAGGAGGGTTGCCAGACTCAGACTGACCACACCAACAAAGATTATGCACTCAACAGATACTCTTAACACTGGCTGTTTACATAATCACAATATTTTTAATTTTAGCTGGTACAATACCTGCCAGTGTCAAATGTGCTCACTGGCCACTCTCGTCCCAGTTCTTTCATAGAAGAAAGGGTTCTAAAAGAACTCCTAAAACTGAAAGTGGATAAAGCAATGGGACCTGATAGGATTCACACTCAGAATTCTTACTTTTACTTTACTTAGCTTTTGTTGACCGGGTAAGTGCACTAGACAAATCCTGCCTATTTTCAGTCATGACCCGTGGGAAGGGGATACAGATGAATGCCAACTGACCTTGAACCAGATTAAGCTGTTGGTGGTATTTTTAGTGAATGAGGGAAATTTGGCCAGGACACCGGGGAAGTTCTCCTACTCTTTTCGATCAGTGCCATGGGATCTTTAACATCCACCTGAACTACCACCAATCCAGGCAGATGGGACCTCGGTTTAACGTCTCATCTGAAAGACGGCACCTCAGAAGTGCAGCACCCCTCTCATGCTGCACTACAGTGTCAGTACTGGGATATTAACCCAAGTGCCAGATGTGGAAACTGAACCCACAGCCCTCTGATCTCCCGGCCTCAGAGGCGAGTGTGCTACCTACTGAGCCACTGACACTGCAAAAGACACTGCATTCTAAAAGAATTAAGTGGAGAACTACTGACATCACTGAGTACCCTTCTTAACAAATCATGGGAAGATGGTGTGCTACCTAAGGACTTGAGGAGGGCAGATGTGATTCCCCTTCACAAAGGTGGGAACAAAGCAGAGACAGGAAACTACAGACCTGTTAGCTTGACCACAGTGGTATGGAAAATGATGGAAACATTTCTGAAAGAAAGAATTGTTGAGTACCTAGAGGTCAGTGGGGCATAGGACCCAAGGCAGCATGGATTCACAGTGGGAAGGTCATGTCAGAGGAATCTAATAGATTTCCTTGACTGTGTGACCAAAGTAGTAGACCAGAGAGGGGCTATGGACATGGCATACCTAAACTTTAGCAAGGCATTTGACACAATCCCACATAAAAGATTAATAAACAAATTAGCCAACCTGGGAGTCAATCCCAGGATGGTAGCCTGGGTAAAACAAGGACTGGACAACAAGACATAGAGGGTAATAGTAAACAGAGTCTACTCCGAAGAAAGATGGGTTACTAGTGGTCTACTGCAGTGTTCAATACTGGGTCTGGTCCTTTTTAATGTCTTTATAAGTGGCATTGCAGAGGGACTGGAAGGAAACGTATGCCTCTTTGCAGACAACACAAAGATCTGCAACAGGGTTGATACACAAGGGGGAATGGAAAGGATGAGAAGGGACTTGGCAAGGTTGGAGGAATGGTCCACAATATGGCAGCTTAGATTCAATGCAAAGATGTGCAAAGTAATGCACCTGGGAAATAAAAACCCAGGGGAAGAGTACACAGTGTGTGTGTGTGTGGGGGGTATTAACAACAATAAAAATGGTAAGGTACCTGGGGGTAGTCATATAAGATGACCTAAAGTTAAGCAAGCAATGTGAGAAGGCAGTAAGGATGGCTGTGGGGATACTGGGATGTTTAGGAAGAGGCATCACCAGTAGAAAATGGGAAGTTGTTATCCCTCTGTACAGACAGTTGGTGAAACCTCATCTGGAGTACTGTGTTCAGTTCTGGAGACCCCATAGACAGGATGGAGGCAGTCCAGAGGAGGGCAACTAAAAATGGTGCAGGGTCTGCAACAGAAGCCATATAAAGAGAGAGTAAAGGAGCTTAATATGTATACCCTTGAAGAAAGGAGGGAGAGTGAGGACATGATATAAATTTTCAGCTACCTCAAGGGAGTCAACAAAGCCCAAGAGGGTAGCATCTTTCAGAAAAAGAGATGTGCAAGAACAAGGGGACACAATCTGAAGATAGAGGGGGGGACAACTCAGGCAATGTGAGGAAGTATTTTTTTCATGGAGAGAGTGGTGGATGCCTGAAATGACCTTCCTGAGGAGGTTGTGTGGTCAAAAACAGTGGGGGAATTCAAGAATGCATGGGACAGATATAAGACAATTCTGGTGGGGGGGTAGGAGGAAGTAGGCTGTAGGTTAACTAGGATCTGCAGCTTATCCAATAGGTAGGGAAATGGGCAGACTAGGTGGACCAAGCGGTCCTTATCTGCTGTCAAATTCTATGTTTCTATGTCCTTCCTCTGCACTTGGTCAGCACCTACTAACCCACTGATCTACTGATTTAACTTTTCAGTTGAGATTCAGCTACCCCAATGTTGGCCTTGTTTACTTTGGTGGTGGGGGCTCAAATAAAAAAAAAAATAAAACAAGCTCAAGACAAAGAACCTCAGTGCAGAATCATTGAAGCAAGGGTTACCCCAAAGGGTACTGGCAATAAAGCCAAGTTTCAAAGAAACACAACATCACACATACCCCAAGAATGTAAAGCATCATGGAATATATATGCAAATCACCATGAAATTTCAGAATGGTTCAGTTTACAGCAGGAATGTATGGTACCAAGAGGGTTCTCAAACAATCTGCAATTTACATGCATTATATAACACAACAGGGGGTCACCTAGTACTTTTTACCTGTATCAAAAATACCTAGTGCCATGGTATTTTCAACATTTACAGGTTTCATGCACGTAAGTTATGTGCATCAAGGTATTTTATGACACAGTGCAATTGCATACTAAATCCAACAATGAGGAACACAGCCTGTTGTTTTACATCAGTTCAGAGGTCACAACAATAACCTCCCTGTACGAGGACCTGAGGGGAAAGGAAAATTAAAGAGTACACTATAGCATAGTCAAGAAAGGGGATGGGGCATGCCCATAGGTGGCCAACCTTATGGACTAGAAATTGTAAAGGATAGATTAGGCCAAGAAATAGAACTGTTGCAACAGATTTACAAAAAGTTCTGTCCTCAAGAGTGGCAGGATCTCCCTGTCACACCTTTGTGCTGACACTGGTATGTACTTATAATTACATAAAAAATATATATATAACATAATAATATCTATAAATAAGGGCCAGCAGCCTGGCAGTGCTCCACACTTACTATCTCAGAAACATAGGAACCTAAAACCAAATATGCCTCAACCCACCCTGCTGTTACAATAACCAAGAATATTTCAGAAATGATATCTGTTGATTTGCTACCATATAACGTGGTTGAACATGTAGGATTCAGGCAACTGCTTCAGTACCTCAAACCTTAATATAGTATACAATCAAGGAAATACTTCTTGTCAACAGGGATTCCAGATCTCTATGATATGAAAACAAGCATTTGTCAATGCCGAATGTTCGTCGTGTGTGAGTTTAGTAGTGCAGGAAGAATTGTATTGATAATGAACTATAGAAAGTTGTCAGAAGTTATTGAAAAAGTTTATTTGCAGCATAGACAAAATGGTAATCCTAAATTGTTGTTTTTTTTAATTAAAATCAGAGTGCAAGTAAAGCAACATATGGAAATAGGGAACATTACATGAAAGTCAATTTGCAGGGCAGGCAAAATGATAATCCTAAATTTCTTAAAAAAATAAAAGCAGGGTGCAAGTAAAGCAACATATAGCAATAGGGATTATTACATGAACTTCTATTTGCAGTGTAGACAAAATGCAAATCTTAACTTTCTTAAAAAATTAAAAGCAGGGTGCAAGTAAAGCAACATACAGAAATAGTGAAGATTACATAAACGAAAAGTTATGACTTTAGACCTTAGACTCAGGATTAATGTTTCAGCATGAGAATCCTTCAGATCTGTACACAGTGGTCCCAGGACATTAAGATTTAATATAAAATGTGGTTACAAACTAATTACATTGGAAATTAAGAAACACAAATACAAAATATTAACTATGGTTTAAGTGGTCTAGCACATTTGAATTTATTCATATACATAGAAACATAGAATTTGATGGCAGATAAGGACCGCTTGGCCCACCCAGTCTGCCCATTTCCCTACCTAATGGATAAGCTGCAGATCCTAGTTAACCAGCAGCCTACTTCTTCCTACCCCCTCAGAATTGCCTTATGACTGTCCCATGCATGCTTGAATTCCACCACTGTTTTTGACTCCACAACCTCCTCCGGAAGGCCGTTCCATGCATCCACAACCCTCTCTGTGAAAAATACTTCCTTAAATGACCTCTGAGCCGCCCCCATCTTCAAATTGTGCTCCCTTGTTCTTGCACACCTCTTTTTGAAAGATGCTACCATCTTGGACTTTGTTGATTTCCTTGAGGTACTTGAAAGTTTATATCATGTCCTCGCTCTCCCTCCTTTCTTCGAGGCTATACATATTAAGCTCCTTAAGTCTCTCTTCATATGTCTTCCGGTGCAGACCCTGCACCATTTTAGTTGCCCTCCTCTGGACAGCTTCCATCCTGTTTATGTCTTTGCGGAGACTGGGTCTCCAGACCTGTTTTCTACTGGTGATGCCTCTCCCTATGCATCCCAGTATCCCCCCTGCCCTCCTTGCTGCCCACTCACATTGCTTGCCCAACTTTAGGTCATCTGACATGACTACCCTCAGGTCCCTTTCCATTTTTGTTGTTAGTATCTCAACCCCCACTGTGTACTCTTCCCCTGGGTTTTTGTTTCCCAGGTGCATTACCTTGCACTTCATAGCATTGAATCTAAGCTGCCATACATTTGACCATTCCTCTAACCTTGCCAAGTCCCTTCTCATCCTTTCCACCCCACCTTGTGCATCAACTCTGTTGCAGATCTTTGTGTCATCTGCAAAGAGACATACTTTTCCTTCCAGTCCCTCTGCAATGTCACTTATAAAGACATTGAAGATGACTGGTCCTAATACTGAACCCTGCGGTACCCCACTAGTGACCCTTCTTCAGAGTGACCCATTTACTATTACTCTCTGTGTCCTATTCTCCAGCCAATTCTTACCCAGGCTGTCATCTTGGGACCCACTCCCAGGCTGGCTAACTTGTATATTAATCTTTTGTGTGGGACTGAGTTAAATGCCTTGCTAAAGTCTAGGTAGGCCATGTCCACAGCCCCTCCCTAATCTACTACTTTGGTCACCCAGTCAAAGAAATCAGATTTGTCTGGCATGACCTTCCGCTGTGAATCCATGCTGCCTTGGGTCCCAGCCCTCTGGCCTCTAGATACTCGATAATTCTTTCCTTCAGAAGTGATTCCATCATTCTCCCTATCACTGAGGTTAAACTAACAGGTCTGTAGTTTCTGCTTTGCCTGTTCCCACTTTTGTGAAGGGAATCACATCTGCCCTCCTCCAATCCTCGGGTACCACCCCCATCCTCCCATGATTTGTTAAAGAGGGTAGTCAGTGGTGTCACTAGTTCTACCCTTAGTTCTTTTAGAATTCTGGGATGAATCCCATCGGGTCCCATTGCTTTGTTCACCTTCAGTTTTAAGAGTTCTTTCAGAACCCTTTCTTCTGTAAATGGGCTGGTATCAACTTCTGTATCCAGAGTGTTTCTATTGTTTGTTTTGGGTACCTCCTCCTCTTCATTTGTAAATACTGAGCAAAAATATTTGTTTAGTATCTCTGCCTTTCACAGTCACCCTCTGCCCACCCTCCCTCCTTTATTAAGCCTCAATAACCTCCTTGGTCTCCTTCGCTCCCGGATGTACCTATAAAAGGTTTTATCCCCTCTTAACTGAGTTGGCTATCTTTTCCTCAGTTTGGCCTTGCTGTTCTGACTGCCTTCCCAGCTTCCTTTGCTTTAACTGTTACAGTTCTCTGTCCTGCTCCTTCTGTGATTCCTTGTACTTCCTGAATGCTTTTTCTTGAACCTTCACTGCCACTTCCTTTGAGAACCATAGTGGTTTCTTACATCATTTTGTTTTGTTTATTTGCTTCACACAAAGGCTTGTTACCTCTGTGATGGCAGTTTTTATTATTCCCCATTGTTCTTCCACCCCTCCTTCCTGCCCATTTGCTAGTGCATTCCTTAGGCACTCATCCATTTTGGCAAAGTCAGCCCTCCTAAAGTCCAGTACTTTTGCCTTTGTATGGTTCTGACTCTGTTGCTGTGTTTATTGTGAACCATACTGTTCGATGGTCACTAGTTCCCAGATGGCTACCCACTTCTACATCTGTGATCCTCTCTCCATCTCCATTGGAGAGAACCAGGTCTAAGATTGCTCCCTCTCGAGTGGGTTCCAATACTAGTTATCTAAGGCATGCCCCCATAGGGCATCTAGAATAACCCCACTCTTCGAAGTGGCTGCTGCAACTGCACTCCAGTTATCATCTGGCATATTCAGATCACCCATCAGCAATATCTCCTCTTTTTCTGCCATTCTAAGTATACTTTCTATCATTTCCTTGTCCATTTCCTCCCCCTGAGAGGGGGGTTTGTATACAACCCCTGTGCGGATTGTGGTGCCATTGCCTGTCTCCAAATTGACCCACAGTGCTTCTTCTCCTCCCTGTTTACCCTTTTGTTCTATTGCTTTGATTCCTTCCCTTATGTAAAGAGCTACTCCTCCTCCTCTTTTACCCTCCCTGTCCCTCCTGTAGATAGTGTATCCTGGTATGTTTATGTCCCAGTCACGGTTTTGTGTGTACCATGTTTCTGTGACTGCCACAATATCCAGATGTTCCTCCTCCATCATGGCCACTAATTCAGGAAGCTTGTTACCCAGACAACGGGCATTGGTACTCATTGCTCTCCATATTTTGATGGCTTTACCTTCTGTTGCAGCATCCCACACTGACCTTTCTACTTCAGTCTTTTTCTCATTTAGTACCCTGTTTTGTAGGGAGAGGCTGGGATTTTCCTGCAGCTTATCAGTGTCTCCCCCCTTGACTAGTTTAAAAGCTTGCCAATGATGCATTTAAACCGATTGCTCAAAAGACTTGTTCCTTTCCTGGACAGAGGCAGACCATCCTGCCAGTATAGGCTGGTGTCCCTCCAGGTGGAACCCCAGTTCCCAATGAAGCCAAGCCCCTGTGCTCCACACCATTTTTTTCAACCATTCATTAAACTGCATGGTGCAAAATACCCTCGCCTCACCCATGCCAGGATACTGTGTGTGCTACTTGTCTTAGGCCCCTTCCCAACTCTACAAAGTCCTCCTGCACTGCTCTAATCTCATGATGAGCCAAGTCATTTGTCCTTAGGTGGACAATGACGTCCAGCTCAGACTCCCGTGCAGCTGTTCTCATGATCCTGAGGATACGCTTCCTGTCCCTCCAAGCCATGGCACCAGGCAGGCACCTTACTTCAGTTTTCCCTGCTCCCCCCAGTTCTGTCCCCCTAATAATTGAGTCCCCCACCAGGAGCTGCTTCTTTTCTTTGTGGTGTCCTCTGCCTCCTTCCTGTGGGCTTCCCTTGTGACAGTTGTTCTCAGACTCCTTAGTCTCCTCTGTGGGTGCATCCATAGGGGAACTATGCTCCCCTAGAATGGTGTGAATGGTGTATGGATTGTGGAGTGGAACAACTGACTGGGTGTGCCTCTGTTCCACCATCCTCACCCTCCCTGAGCCCACTGTGGTCCAACTGCTGTGCTTTCTTCGCAACCTCTGAGGTAGTGGTGGTGGCTCTGCTGCTCCCTGGATGGGGGAGGTTCCCTTCCTACTGTCCAGTGTGGCCTGGGGGAAGGTTTCCTTACTACTGTCCAGTATGGCCTGAAGACGGGCAACTTCCTCCCTCAGGGCAGAGAGTTGTCTGCAAATCGGGCAGCATCTCAGCCTCCAGAAAGACTCCCGGAAGACTGCAGCCCCACAGCCATTACATTGCACTGCTCCCCACATGTTTATCTACTTTTTGTGTGTGTGTGTGTGTGTGTGTGTGTGTGTGTGTTTTGTTATATAGAACTATATATATAATACAATGTGTGTGCTTATACTGTCAGTGCAGTGTGCTAGAGTGGATATGACAGTGATATGCACCTTGCAATCTTGAGGAAATGATGTCAGAACCCCAGGTATAAAGGAACTATTTCCAGGGGTGGGTGGGGTGGTACATTAGAATTATGCCATAAATTACCGAAGCCAATTCAAATGGCTGTGAAACATCTCAGTTATAGACAATATGTCTATTGATCTCTGTCTGTCTGTCTATCTGTCTATCTATCTACCTATCCATCTACAGTATCTCTCTATCTCTGAATAAAAAAATGTGCATGGTTTCCAGGTCTTGCAGCCAATTATTGCTATCAATCTTTCAGGCTAACTTTACAAGCAAATAATGCTCTCCAAAGCACTTTGCCCTTCAGAAATATATGGGCTTCTTGGGTGGGTGAAGGCACTTAGCTTCATTTCCTGTCACATAACACACCCAAGTCACCTCTCTCTCTCTCTCTCTCTTCCCCCTACCCCCATATCACTCCTAAAAGTGGGATAAATTGCAGTTTTACTGATTTTATTATACCACTGAAAATTACACTAATTACAAATACTAAGTGTTTTACTTGCACATAGTACTGTAAGGCCCCAGTATTCATAGGAGATGTGTGGCACATCCTGGCAGAAAGTGGAGATGTGCTGTGCAACCCCAGCAATGCACTGCAGCATTACATTCAAAGGGTTGTGATGCGCTGGCTGTAAGGGAATGGACCTGTGCCCAAATGTAATGTAATGTACTGTATGCTATGTGAGTGGAGGGGACATTCCCATGAATAAGTAGCGCAGCAGCATATTTAGAAGGAATGCACCTCTCACTGACCTGAGATGTGCGGCACAAAGATCCACCATGAAAAGCAGGCTTAAATTGGCCACCCATCCATGGGGGGGGCCATGGCAGTCTAGGCAGGTGCACAGCAGCCTGTGTGGCCCAGCAGTCAAGTGGCAACCCCCACTCCCACCCCCAATCAGTGTAGGGCAATCCTCTTCCCATCTCTGATCACCAAGTGCACCAAGAATTACCCCACAGTCCAAACCCACAGTGTATGGCAACCTCTCTCCCAGCCCTGAACCCCGTCTGTATAAAATCTGAAAACCTGAAAGTCCCTGGTAGCCTAGAGGACCCCCTCCCATCCCCAAATGTAATATACAACATTACCCCAATATTTCCTGGGTAGTTTAGTGCCCCCTACAGCTCTGAGTGTATCAGTTTATTCCCAACATGTCCCAGGTAGTCCAGTGGACCCCCCACCCCCCTATTCACTAAGGCACTTACACCCCACCCTGCTCCCCCCATTACAACATGGCCAATGAAGCCAGTGGGCAGCAAAACCCACCCACACACCTCAACAGCTGCCTGCCAACTGAACTGTCACAGAATGACAGCTTACTGTACGTATTGGTCAACACTGTCAACCAATGGACTTGCAGTGTGTACTGTATGCTATCATTCACAAAGACAGTTTTCTCAAGTTTGTGGCATACAGCTGTAGTTTTCAAAACTTTCAAGACCATTCTCATGAAAATAAAAAGTGTGCCACTATTTTTCTTTTTTCTGTTGTGATGGGTTGACCAACTGTCACTATTTTAAGTTTGCTTTTAGGTTTAAAACTTCCACTGGGGAGTTGCACAGAGCTACAAAGAAGGTGTGACATTTAAAAAAATATTCCATATATATCTCCAAAATTTTGAACTTTTTTAGGTCTAACCTAAAACCTGGAAACTCAGCATACCGAGATTTAAATACCACAAACAAGTCTTACACACTGTGTGACCATACACAATTCTCTTAAACCATGGTGCTCCAGGGTCGTGCTCAGAAACGAGCTTCTGCCTCTTTCCTGGGCAAAATATATATGGTAAGTATGTGTACATTATTAAGATTCTGAGTAGGGAATTTTGGGACTGACAAGATGAACTACAACTACACATTTCTTGTGAATGTGAACAAATTTAGCTGTCAATGCCAGAAAAAAAGGAGATAAAAGTATTACTGCTCTTCTTCGAACTAAATGGGAAATTGATTGCGGATTAATTAGTGACTATATAAGATCATTGTAATAAATGTATGGATATGAAGTACTGGGGTATTGTTCACACGTGGGGAACTGATTTCACACAGCTAACACACATTACCAACATCAGGGAATGTTACTTCTCTGCAGCATCAAGTACAGGCTGGCATTAGCAGGGCAGATGTAGTGGGATATCCCCATGAGAGTAATATTTTTTTATTTTTCTATTTTTTTTAAACCATTTAATTATTTAATTGATTAATTTATTTATTTTACTTTTGCACTTCATTATGAAAATTGCACAATACCTATCTGCACCTAACTAACACCAACGTGTGCCGGGGGTGGAGGGTGGGTACAGTCTAGACAGTTACCAGTTGCAAAAATACTGAGCTAATTAATTTGAGTGGTAAAGTTATGAACATGCACAATTTAAATTTGGGAATCCAGGAAGTGAAATCAAAAGAAAACAAACTGCCAGCAAGGTTAGTGTTGTATGAAAAAGCCTCGTCAGACTGTCAAACCCTGATATACTGAATGAGCTCTACTGAAAAGGTATTGGTGTCAGCTGAACAACCATGCCACACCAAAAAAAAAAAAAATCAGCTGCTGGGATCATATGATGTTCTTCTTTTGAATCAACATGAAACAAAGAGTCTTCATCTTCCGCAGCATTTCACCTGATGATTTTTGTTTATGGCCATGGATGGAGGGAGGGTGGTCAGTCACTAAGACCAATTTATTACTTTTATCTATTTCTTCATACAAATAAGATCCGAAGAAAAAACCCTATTAAGCGTTGAAATCGGAAGTACAATTGGAGCTTCATCAAGAGATGTACTTAGTGTGCAAAGAAGGGCTGAAATCTGAATACACAAAAGGGAGCTAGATCAGTGCCATACAGAAAGGGATAAGGGAGGGGTGGGCAGCCACCGTAACACTGACTCCTATACTTTCCTCTTAGGCACATAAACAGACTGAGCCGCATACAGAAAGAGATAAAGAGGGGCGAGGCAGCCACTGTAATACTGACTCCTCTACTTTCCTCTTAGGTAAATCAAGAGACTGAGCTGTGCCACTATTGCTTTAGCTCTGTCCTTTGAAGTGCATGACCACTCCGCCCCGAAACCAGAAAATGTGTCATCAGCAGCCTGCCTACTGATTCACCTGTCATAAACCAGCCCCTTGAATAGCATTCTGCAGTGGATGCACCCTCCTTGCACCCCTCTAAAGCAACTCTCATATCAACATGGGATTTAAGTACCACAACCGAGTCATACACACTGTGTGACCATACACAGTTATCTTAAACCACAGTGCTCCAGGGTCTTGCTCCAAAATGAGCTTCTGCCTCTTTCCTGGGCAAAATATATATATAGTAAGTATTTGTACGTTATTAAGATTCTGATTAGGGAATTTTAGGACTGACAAGATGAACTACAACTACACATTTCTTGTGAATGTGAACTAATTTAGCTGTCAATGCCAGAAAAAAGAGATAAAAGTACTACTGTTCTTCTTTGAACTAAATGGGGAATTGATTGTGGATTAATTAGTGAATACATAAGGTCGTTGTAATAAATATATGGATGTGAAGTACTGGGGCACTGTTCACACATGGGGAACTGATTTCACACAACTAACACACATTACCAACATCGGAGAATTTGACTTCCCTGCAGCGCCAAGCACAGGCTGGCATCAGCAGGGCAGATGTATTGGGATATCCCCATGAGAGTTATATTTTTTATTTACTATTTTTTTAACCCATTTAATTATTTAATCGATTAATTTATTTATTTTACTTTTGCACTTCATCATGAAAATTGTACAATACCTAATCAGCACCTAACTTACACCAACAAGTGCCGGGGGTGGGGACAATCTAGACAGTTACTGGTTGCAAAAATATTGAGCTAATTAATTTGAGTGGTAAAGTTATGAACATGCACAATTTAGACTACTAAGCACTTATCTTTCTGTTATTGTACTTATGACAATGTCAAATCCTTGACTGCCTACCCACCTCTTCCCCACCTCCCCTCTGTCCCCCACCCCTTGCTCCACTTATGTCTCCCCTAGGATAGTTTTCATTTGTATCTGTGTCTTGCTATAATGTATTTACATCCGTATTGTTAATTGTGCATCGTTATTTGCCACTGACTGTTTGCTACTGTGATAGTCTATACACATGTACTGTCTTTTGCTACTAAGCTAACCTCCTGACCTGTATGGTATCTTACCTCTGCTTGCTTCTGTGTTAACCTCCTGACCTTGTATTGTTTCTTACCACTGTTTTGCTTGCACCCATTGCTGACATGGAATCTTTGTAAAAGAACCCTCAGTTCAAAGGTATTCGTAATACTAGTAATAAAATAAATAAATACATTTAAATCTGGGAATCCAGGAGATTAAATCAAAAGAAAAAAAATGCCAGCGAGGTTAGCGCTGTATGAAACAGCCTCGTCAAACTGTCAAACCCTGATATACTGAATGAGTTCTCCCGAAAAGGTATTAGTGTCAGAGGAACAGCCATGCCACATCAAAAAAAATCAGCTGCTGAGATCATATGATACTCTCCATTTAAATCAACATGAGATGAAGAGTCTTCATCATCTGCAGCATGTACCTGATGATTTCTGTTTATGGCCATGGATGGGGGGTGGTGGTCACTAAAACCAGTTTATTACTTTTATCTATTTCTTCATACAAATAGGATCCAAAGAAAGAAAAACTATCAAGCATTGAAATCGGAAGTACAATTGGAGCTTCATCAAGAGATATACTTAGTGTGCAAAGAAGCGCTGAAATCTGAATACACAAAAGGGAGCTAGATCAGTGCCATACATAAAGGGATGGGGGAGGTGGGTCAGCCGCTGTAATACTGACTCCTCTACTTTCCTCTTAGGCACATCAACAAACTGAGCCGCATACAGAAAGAGATAAAGAGGGGAAGGGGCAGCCGCCATAATACTGACTTCTCTACTTTCCTTTTAGGCATATCACGGAGCTGAGCCGCTCCACTGTTGCTTCAGCTTCGTCCTTCAAAGTACATGGCCACTCCACCCCAAAACTAGAAAGTGTGTCATCAGCAGCCTGCCTACTGATTCGCCTGCCACAGACCATCCCCTTGAATAGCATTCTGCAATGGATGCACCTGCTTGCGCTTGAGCTCACGGCGAACATAAAAATTGAGATGAGTTTTGTGCAGTGCTGTCGGGAGGGTGGTGCATTTCACAACAGATATCTGGACAAGCTGTCAGCCTGAACCTTTCATGTCTGTCACAGCTCATTGGACATGTTTTGATAATTCTTGTGGAAACAGTGAATCACAGTTTGCTGCTCTAAGAATGTTTTATTTTCCATCTGAACATACCTCATACAACATCTATGAAGAGATCCAAAAAACAGAATAGTAATGGTTCACATCACAGGAACTGTCAGTTGGCTTTATAGTTGCAGATAATGTGGTCCAACATAAGGAAGGCCTTGAAAGAAGAGAGCTTTGTTCGTATCTGCTACTTTGTGCGTTGCTTAAATTTAATAGTTCACAATTTTCTTCATGAGGACAGGGACATTAAGGGCCAGATATTCAAAACTTTGCCCCTGGGCTAAGTTAACACTGCCCGGTTGGAAAATTTAGCTAGGAGAACAAAGCAAGCTGTATTCAAAAGGAATAGCCCTGTGCAAACAGCGTCTGAATATATCATGGGGATCACGCTGTGCAAACTGGACTGGGAGTGCAGGGCAAACGTAGCCCTGCAATAAGACAGCACTGAATATAGCAACCAGGAAGTGTAAGCCACAACAACAATACAGTGCACAGCGACGTGAGGGCAGGTAGAGATGAACTATTTGGCCAATGTGTGTGCCAGCAAATGTGTGGACCCTGTACAGCTGCAGGCAGCAGCAGATGTGAAAGAACAGCGATCAAAACTGTATAAATTCCCCGAACCATTAGTGCCACGCTAACATGTTAGCATGGCTTTAACGCAGAGCTAAGCTGTTTGCCCGGTGCAAACACGTTTGCCCGGTGCTACAATGTGCCATATTCAAAAGTGACATGCAAATGAGCCTACTTCGGCAGTCTCTGGGCAAAAAAACAAATTAGCATCTCATTATTCCCTGATTTGTATGCAGTTTCCCCAGTGTTACTGCAGGGTCCCACAGCTCCACCTGTATGTCAGTCTGGAAGTACAGGGGCTGGCCAGATCTGGCCGCAGCTCCACCTGTAGGTCAGTCTGACAGTGCATGATGGTTGCTGCAGGATACATGTATGCAGTACAGCTTAACATTGTGTGCCCCAGGGGACAACACAGCACAGGCACAGGCAGTGGTGTTGCTGCATGCAACCGTCACACTGTAGGCCATGCTACAGTGCACAGCAAACACTACAGTTTCAAGGGGGCTGGTAGTGTGTGGGACACAGAAAATGCCCATGGTATGTAGGGCAGTGACGACCACTGCACTGTACACAGTGACAGACCCAGCCTGCAGGTTATTACTGACAGTGGACAGTACTGTTTCGCTGTTGTGTACTCCACAGATGCTGCACTTGTGGCATAGGATGCTCACAGTGACATATACATGGCCAGCTGTGTGTGCTGTGGCATCTGTACAGTTGTGCGGTATGTGGCTGGGGGGGCATGTAAGATCCAACAGGTACACAGGTGGTGGGGTATCCCCACTACTGGCCCATGTGCACTGCATGATGCATCCCAGCCTTGTGGCCACACCTGGGCTGCAGTGAGGTCTGGTCACCCGTACACCCTCCCCTCAATTGTCACCATGCCCAAAGTGCTCCATGAGTGTGTTGGCATCTGTTGGTCACCACAGATGTATGGTCTGCAAGTGTGTGCTGTATGGCCACACTACCATGTTGTCCCCTGTGGGTTGGATCACCCCTGTCTGTGCTTGGCTGGGACTGGTGGCAGCTGTTGGCATCATGGTGGTGCCATCAGTGAGAAGCATGTGTCCTCCATGTCTGGCATTTTCTAAGTGCCCTGATCATATGTTAGGGTCACCCAAGCCGCACTAATCCCGCTCTAACACTGTGCAAAGCACCAATGTCATGCAAAGCTGTTTGCCCAGGGTTAAGATCGGCTTTTCCTGGGTGGTAAATTGTACCGCGCTAAGGGTCGCACTATGTCGCACTAAACACCTTAGCGCAGCGCTAGTCGCTGAATATCTCATAGCACCTGTATTCATGTTTACTTTGCCCCTTGCATATGATTATGGTTTGCCCTGCACTAATGCAGTTTGCATGCACTATTAGGCCTTTTGAATATGGCAGACCCACGCTAATCCCGCGCAAACATTTTACGCACCACGCAAAGCTTTGAATATCTGGCCCTAAGGCTCTTGTTAGCACTGCTAAATAGAATATGCACTCATTTCAATCACTCAGGAAAATCCTGTCATTTATTTCAGAAAATACAACAGGAGCGCAATTTACCTTTGCACAGACTGATCCAAGATATTTCTACTCAATTGAATTCAACCTTTCTAATGTTCCAAAGGCTGCTGGAACAAAAGAAAACTGTCAGACAATGCACCTTGTAAAATAAAACTGATGATGCAGACTTCTATGTTACTCTACCAGAGGGCCATGCTGGAGTTTCTTAATTTTTCTCCTCCAGCCATGTGAGGAAATCACCAGAGAGGTGAGTGCAAACACAGCAACTCTGAGCCAGGCGATACTCCTAATACAAATTTTAAAATACAGATTGAATCTGATTAGGGAAAAGTTAGAGAACAAAGGCAATTTTACCACACAGGTTGCCAGTGGTGCAGCTGGCACACACAGGTTGCCCCCCAGAATAGAACAAGATCTAACCAGACGTATGATCAAAAAAGTTGATGAAGATGACAAACTACATAAAATGCTTCATTCTGAGTACTACATTAATGCAAAAGTCTTGGACCCATGATACAAATCAATGCAACAATTAAGTGATGATAACATTTCTTTTGAAATAAACAAACAAATAATTAATGAGGTACATGCTGTCATTGAACAGAGTACAACAGCACCACATTTAGAATCTTCTTCTTAACACAGCACAGCATCAGGCAGCCCATCCTCTAGTGTTGCACCATTTTCTCCCTCTTCCTCCTCACCCACTGCAGCAGGATCTTCTTCTTCACCACCATCCAAACATAGCACTGTCCCACAGTCACTTGGTTCAGCTTCATGTCTCTGGAGTCATTACCAGATGTGATTGTAACATCTTCGTCATCTACTTCTTCTAACACAGCCTCAGCACAGACAATTGTTGAAATGTACCTGACAGATACCAATATTAACTGTCTTCCCAAAATTGTTTCAGTGGATCCCCTTCCAAAAAACATACTCTTCAGACTTCTCAGTCAATTCAATCATTTTTTTATTTCTTCATTTGCTCCTACATTTCGCTCCTTATCTGGAGCTTGTTCACGGAGTTTTTTACTTTGTATCTGTTTGAACAGAAGAAATTCATAATCAGATCATATTTCATGTTCATTTTTTATATTCTTGTTTAAAAAGAATTTCTATTTTCTGTAGATAATTTTTTGATTTACCCAGTTATTAAATATTTATCTCCTGGTATTCAACATATATCGCTCACATTTGTTCTAATTCCTGCGTTCATCAGTGATCGATACAAAAATATTTTTCTAGGTAAAATGCCTTACATGTTTCAATTTCTCCAACAATTCTATACCAGAAATGCAGTATTCATAATGCTAAGCACCAATTATTACTTCTGGATATAACCCTAACCCCAAAATTGACTGGCTTGTACCTATGAGAACGTTCATGCTCTAAAAGCCTTCCATTATTTCAGCTTCAACATTCTCCTGGCCCTGCTACATTTTCTTATTAATGCACTTCTTCCTCTGTGTTTTCTTTTCCTTGTACAGGGCTAAAATTAGATAAAAAAGGAAATTTCTTAAAACTGCTTTGCTATAGGATTACATCCAGATTCAAACACTCTCTTTTGCCGTTTCATTGCCTTAATTTGGCTTTCTAAATAACTCCAGTTCTTCTCCCAATGGCATCTCTTCACCTAATGCACAGTTCATTCTCAAAAGCACCTCAGAACCCCCAAAAGAAGGAATTAAGTGCGTCATTGCCCACTAGAATTTAGGACCAATATTAACCGGAATGCTGATCCTTTCAAATTCTGGAAATGCAAACAAAGTCTGTGGTCTGCTTTAGTAAACATTGCAATGAAGTACATTAATTGCCCTCTGACTAACTTCTGTTCAGAATGACTATTTAGTTCAGCTAACATCATTACTGACACACGGTCCTGTTTGACACCAGAAAATGCTGAGCGTTTGACATTTCTGAAAGTCCACATTCCTCACTTTAATTTCAAATATGATAACAGAATGAAATGTTCACTGACTAGTCTGAGCAGACCCTATCCACAAAACACTTTCAAGAAATTGTGCCTGTGGTGAACATTTTTGTGAACAGAGTCTGCTACATGAGGCAGCAATTAATACAACAAGTCAGGCCAGGATGGACTAGGCCAGGCCATAATTACTTGAATGATCACAGTAAGCACAGATACATGAAACATAATAACATCAATGGGTTCAGAATACATATACAGCAAGCAACTGCATTTAATTTTATAAACTTACTTGGTGGCAGTAGGTACCACTGTCTGATCTGGAAGGTAGGGTACTACTGTCTACTATGACCTGACTGTACTATAGCATTACTGTTTTAATTTTCATACAACAGATGGCTTAGTAGAAGTCTGAACCCTGAAACTGAATGCTCTTTGTTTTATATATTTCTCACATCCCCCATATTTGGTTGCAATTACATCACAGAGAAACACGGTACTAAATTAATTTCTTTATTGTGTGTGCTTGGTATGCTAGCCTGGCTGTAATACTACATCCAACAGTAACTGGGCTGAGATTATTATATTTTGCAAACTAAAATTTCTTGGCACTGACTGACAGCAATTCTGGAACTAGGAAGGATGTAACTGTTTGTCATCAGGTCTTTAGGTGGCATTGGCAAACTTTATTTTATAACTGCATTGCACCTGACCGATGTGACATGACATGACTGGCTGCCTGAGTGCTGATTGGTATATCTTTCATTTCTTCTTTAATAAATGTTGACCATGTTAGACCAGCCCCATGGAGCTGAGGGTTGAGGCACTGGATGCCACACCTCATGCCACGCTGGCGAGCCGGGTTCGAGAATCGACTTGGGTCATTCAGGGGCCAGAGGGGGAGGCTAGGATTAAGTGTCACAGCTGTCCTTCCTTGGGAGTGGAGGAGTCAGTGCTGTGAATGGCACAGCTTGGAGGGCTCACCCATGCCCAGGGTGCTTGGTTTCCTCCACGGAGGTGAAGACAGCTGCTGCACCCATTGCATGGTCCGCAGGCACAAAAGGGGTGAAAAAAAGGAGGAAAAATCCCCAGCTGCAGGATGATGCCTGACTCCTCATAGGCACTGCTCCTCGGCCGGGCATAAGGTAAGCCCTGGTAATTCCGGGGGAAGGAGCTGGGGGAGTCAGGCAGAAGGGGGCTGTTGGAGGGGAAGATGTAGAAACAGCAGCTGTGATAAAAAAATAAACATGTTGACCGTGTTGATCAGTAGAAGTAATTGTACAAATATTACCACCTGTTGGACCAGGTAGTGTATCATACCACAGTACACTGGGACATGTGATGCAGTTGCATCACATGGGTAGGGTGGGTGGGCTCTACTGCTGCTCATTTGATCATTCATTATGTCCATTTCTTTGGCTAGGTTTGCTCTGACTGAAATATCCATTAAAAATAATATACCCACACAGCAGCATTAATAAAAAATATCTTAGTTGCCTACAGTGCTAGGTATTGCTTTGTGGTATGATATAGGTACTTGCATCTGTCTGTCTGTCTGTCCGTCTGTCTCTCTCTCAGCACACTCACATCATGGGCCTGAAATGGCTATGCCACCAATACAGGCCTGCCATGAAGGAGCTAGTAATGATTGCTTTTATTTCACAGTTTAACTTTTATACAAATAATGAATTAAATTATTTCCTTTAAGCATTTGTGTTAAATATGACTAACTTTGGCCACTTTTATGGATGTTATCGCATTAATATTTATAAACAATTAGAACTAATCAGAACAAATCAGAACCCCACTGTGTTCCGGTTCTTATTTAATAATGGCCAGAACTTCATTGAGTTCTCCAGGCTCTAGTCTATCCTAAAGATACCTTTTCTGTTTGTGCAGCAGCTTCACCAGAGTGGCAAGGTGCTGTGCAGACTGGAAGCTGACTGAACTAGTAAAGTAAAAAAAAGAAGAGCAGAAGATTATTTAACAAGTGTCCAGTCCTGTAAAAAAGGTCGATGCTACTGAAGCCAATCTTCATGTTCATGAAAATCTGTCTCATTTACTGGTTATTGTGAGTGAGGGGGTGGGTTCACAGGAGAAACTGGAAGTAGCATTTCCTCAGGCGCAGTCTTTTTTTCCCCTGCTGGTTCCTCAGTGGAGTCAAAGCTGGCTGCTGATTGTCTAGAGTCTCTGCTGAGGCCTCTGCTATCAGGAGCACCTGCTGGGTGCCCCTACGGTTCAATCTTTTACTTTTTGTCCTCCACAAATCCATCACGTCAGGAGCTGCGGGAGAGCTACAGGATCCAGAATTATGTATGATCCAGCCTGGCTGGGGCTCATTGTTCCTACTAGCTTGTGTAGCAGGAGCATATTGATGTAGCATGGGCACACTGTTAGGCCATTTTTTCTGAATGTAGGCAGCTGCCTCCTCTGGATTATGGAACATGTTGGAGACACTGTTTCTACTGATGGTCTGCTTGGTTGGGACCTGTAGCTTGTAGGGAAGGTTCTGGGATTTTAACACTTTCTTAGTGCCTACAAAGCCTTTCACTGTTGAGTCAGTTCTGTAAATTTCTCTGTAAAATAATCAGAAAAGGTGAGGATTCTGTGGTCCTGCCAGTTGAGGGGACCACAATCCCTGGCCAGTGCTATAATTTTTCCTTGTCTGGCAATCTCAGGAATCTTACCAGGAGGGAACACAGCCATTTCCCAAGCTTAGGCTACAGGCCACGGGTGTGAGGTGCCCTTTCAGTCTGGAGACAAGGCTTCAAGGAGTAGCGGAGCAGCTGAGGGAGTTCTCTCTGAAGAAATCCTGCCACATCCATGTGCTTGACACCTTCAGGGAATCAGATAAAGCTCAAGTCATTGCAGTGGCTGCAGTTTTCAGGGTCATCCACCCATGCCCAGAGCAGTGCCACCATCCACTCCAGCTCCTGTATGGAGGAGGCCATATTTGTTTTTATTTTCTGATGACCTGGGCTGGGCACAGGATCCATTAGATAGTTTGTGGTAGGGAAACAGTTAGTTTTTTTATTCCCTGACAGGCCACATTGTGCACTGAGGCATTCTACTGTGCCGCAGACAGGGTCGGAACACGCATAGTGCCAAGAAAAGGAAATAGCAAAAGAGGCAGAGTCAGGTGGTGCTGTCAATATCACTGACACTTGGGGTTATTGCCTCAGAAGTGTACACCATCGGTCCCCCTTGTCCATTCTCCTTCACTCATACACTGCATGTCAGATGAAGCGGAGGTACCCGAAAAGATTGGTTCCTGAACAGATTGGTAGTAGTAAGGGCATTGCAACAACAGCCCCATGACTCCCATGCAGTGTTTGAGACCCTCATTGTGAACTGGGTGGATGGGTATGGGAAGAGCAGTGTTTTACTATCTCTTCTATTCTACTGTCCACTCACCACTTTGCTGCTGCTCCTCCTTATTTCAATTTGGCTAAGTACACAGGCTAGGCTGGGCATGCAACCCATCAGGTTGCTGAAAGGATGGGGACAGATTTTTTTTTTGTTTTGTTTATTTTTTCCCTGATCACATTGCGCACTTGATTGGTAAGATAGGGATGGAAGATGGACAGATTTTTATTTACCTGTATTACCTGATAGGCAGGGCTGGGCCTGGACCTGTCAGGTTGTTGGGAGACGGTGAGATTTATTTTAATTCCCTGACAGGCCAGGTTGGGCACTAGACCTGTCAGGCATTTTGAGGGAAGGGAAAGATTTATATTTATTCCTTGATGTGCTGCATTTGGCACTGGAGCCATCAAATTGTTGGGGGGGGCATATTGTTTTTATTCCCTGACAGGTTGGGTTGCATACCAGACTCACCAAGTGATTTGAACAAGAGGGACAAGTACATTTTTTTCATTCCTTGCTGGATTGGGTATCAGATTATTCAAGTAGCTGGGGGTGGGGGCAGATTTCTTTTTACTTCCTGATGGGTCAGGTTGGGCACTGGATCAGTCAGGTTGTTGTGGGAGGGGGACAGATTTGTTTTATTCCATGATGGTTAGGTTGGGCACTGGACCCATCAGGTAGTTAAATGGGGAAGGAGGAGGGCACATTTGTCTTTTATTCCCAGTTGGGCTGGGCTGGTCACCAGATCCATCAGGTAGTTTGAAGAGGGGCCAGATTGTTTCTTTTTATTCTGTGTCAGGCCAGGTTGAGCACCAAAAATTCTGTTCTGTTCTATTCCATTCCAGTCTGTTCTGTTCTATTATATTCTATTCTGTTCTGTTCTGTTCTGTTCTGTTCTGTTCTGTTCTGTTCTGTTCTGTTCTATTCTGTTCTACATTCTCTAACCTACCAGTATGGAACTCCTCTGTTTTCTAAAACACTTTGGGATACAGTGTGCATGAAAGTCATTATAGCATATAGTGACCCCTTGTTACACATACAAATCCATCACAGTCAAAATGTTGTACCACAGTTCAAAGTTCAAGGAATGTGGTAATACCATACTGTCATACAACAACATCTTGGTTGTTTTTGAGAGCACACGAGCCAGCAATTTAACTAAAAAAAAACCACCGAGCGCACATCTCAGAATTCAAACAGTAAATTTTCTGACAGGATGGCGGCGGCGTTTTTTTTCGAAACTGGCTGAGCAGTACACAAAATCATTTCAAGTTTTTTTTATTTTATTGTTTTTGCTGTGAAACTTTGGGGGTCACAATACTACTAAAAATACTGGCTGGGCAAACTGTGCCTAATTAGCATGTGTTAACATTCTCGGTTCTGATTCTGTGTGACCTCTAGAGCTTTCACTTTCGAGGTCTAACAGAGTCAGAACCCCTTGATGGCAGCACAGGCTGGTTGCACACAGTTGTCCAGCCAGTATTCTCTATATAAAAAAAACAAACGTTATTATATTTGACAGTCCCTGCCCTACCAGAATCTAACTCATGCGCTTTGTAAGGCACCAGACCTGTCATAGTTGGGGGTGGGAGGTGGAGACAGATTTGTTTTTCACTGACAGGCTAGGTTGGGCATTGAACCCATTGGGTAGTTGGGGGAAGGGGGACAGATTTTTTTATTCCTTGGGAGATAAGTATGGTAAATTGATGACGCCCATGCCTGACATTTTGTCTAAAAGGTTGTTTCTGATGGGCACTGTTAGTCAATGAGGGTGGTCCAGGAGCAGGTACTCCACTGCTCAGCATGCTGGGTTGGAGCTTGCATGGCAATATGAGCCCTGCATGCATCAAATGGTTGTGCAGACTGAGTTTATTAGTACTTCCTCTGTGAGCTCATTCATTGCCATTCTTGTCATCACAGTGGGGAGGGGAAGGGGACTAGGCTAAACAAGCTGAGGGCTTCTTCAGTGTATCATGTACTCTCCTCCTTGCAGCCAGTAGAAAGTTAGTAAAGCATTACATACAACTGCAAGGAGCAATTACAAGGCAACCACTCATTCACTGACTGCTAGAAAAGATCTTGCCTCAGCCTTGCAATTCAGGTCAATGGGACAGCTGCAAAACACTTCCTGAATTTGATCCTGGTAGGATCTTGCATGGTATGCAGACCAGCTCTAAAAAGAAATGAATCAACAAAAATAAGAAATTCAGTATGCAGTCATGGCCCTTAGAAGGCTGGGTTAATTGGAGGTAGGGATATTGTTGCTCATTCTGAAATGGAGGTGTGATGCAGGCTGCTTATGTAACAATACTAAGTACACAAAACTGGCACAACTCAGACTGCTGTCTAAAAAGCTTCTTTATTTATTCAGACAAAACATAAAATCTTACTTAACCACAAGCCAGCAGGTGGTACAAAGTTCCCCTGCTGGTTTTGCATTGTGTGCGTCATCAGGAAGATGACCAGATCATTAAGCTGAGTGCTTAGAAGCCAGAAGGGGAAGGAAGGAAACATATTCAATTCAGTGCTTTAGAGTAACTGGTAATTGCTATTTTCCTTTTAAACTTAGATTGTGAGCTTTTAGTGACACTGTACTTTCTTTGTTGTCTTTACTTGGAATTGTTTTTGGGCTGTTGAAAATTTAAAACGTAGTGGTGGTGTATTTCTGTGCTGTCTTTAATTGCTGCAAATTTTCACCCCCTCCCCCCTTCCCCCAACTCTTAATTATATGCCCTGTGAAATCTGATTGACAGGAGCTAAACACAGGGTATAGTAAGGGGTGTGAAGTAGGAAGGGCATAAGGGGGAAGAAGCCCACCCTCAGCACGACAAGTGTTTTAACTCTTTTATTTATTTATTAGTTTGTTTTCTTTTCTTTTTCTTTTTTTTAAGAAAATTATCTGAGGATCAGTGGCAGGATTTTTAGGACAGTAAATTAATAAAAAGGGAACTAGGAGAGCTTCAGCGGCAGACAAGTAGTGGAATAGCAGTATAATCGCAGTATAATGTGGGGGTGGTGCAATGCAGTGGTTGTGGGGCAGCCATATTCAGGCAGACCTTCTGGACACTGAGGTGCTGCCCTATCTGCATGCATCTCTCTGGACTGCAGGATGAGGTAGCTAGACTCAGAGTGGAAGTAAACTGGGTCAGGAGTACCATCACCCCTATCCAGAGACCACCCAGTCCAATGCCACTGCCTCAAAGGATGCCGAGAACGAGGAGCACTTGGATGACAGTGGGCTCAGGGAAGGTTAGAGCGGTCAGGCAGAGGTACATCCCAGATCCTATTCCACTCAAGAACTCATATGCCACACTGGCAAATGGGGACAACCAAATAGAGGTACCTAGAGAAGTGGAAGGAAAGGATGTGGAGGTTAGCCAAGGAGGTGACCTCAGCGGGGAAAGCAGTGGACCCCAGAGGAGGAGGAAGTGAATCCTTTTGGGGGACTCCATCATAAGAGGGATCCAGCTAGGAACACAGGAGGGGGAGGACAGGGAGGTGAGGTGCCTACCAGGTACCACGGCATGGAGGGATGGAAGGAAGATCCTGGGGATCACTGGGAAGGCAAGACGGGAGGGTGAGCTGGATGTCATTATCCACCTAGGTACTAATGACATCCAGCAAATGGGGAGCCAAAGGAAGTTCAGGAAGAGTTTAGGAAATTGGGGAGGGGTCTCAAGCAAGTAGCTACTTCTGTCACTTTCTCAGAAGTAATACCTGCGAGAGGCAAGGGAGAGCATAGGAGTGCATGCACCAGGAACTTTAACTCATGGTTGAAGAACTGGTGCTGTGAGGAAGGGTTTGGATTCATTGGTGACTGGGGACCCACCTGGAGGATGGAGGTTTGTTCAAGCCTGACGGCCTGCATCCATCCTGGAGGGGAATCCAAGCACTCAATGATAAGTTTAAATGCTACATTGACAAGCATTTACACTAGCAAAGGGGGGTGGCAGATCAGCAAGGAGGGTATCTACTTGCTCACCCCCCACAGCTAGCAGTGGAACCAATGAACCAGAGGAGTGGCTATCTCTACAAAGCAGTGTGCAAAAGATCGAGATTAGCACCCAAGAGGTGGATAGGCAGAAAAGGGGCAAAATTCAGCAGAAGGGCAGACAGCAAGGAGAACCAGGGATAATGGACAACCAAGGAAGAGGCTGGAGTAGAACAGTGAAACAGTCTAGGGAGCTCAAATCATGTAAAGCCATGTGTGAAAATGCCAGGGGCCTTAGCAACAAGATGGAAGATCTGGAGGCTGTCATGGTGCAGTCAGACCTGGACATTGTGGCCATCACTGAAACCTGGTGTAATGATAACCATGACTGGGAGATGGCCATACCTGGCTACAACATGTTCAGAAGAGACAGAGCAGGCAGGAAGGGAGGAGGAGGGCACTGTATGTGAAAAATGACATAAGGCCACAGAGATCCAGGAGGAACAAAATGGGGAGAGATACTGTGGGTTAAGCTGGAAAGGAAAATGGGGACAGCCATCCCGACAGGAGTGGTCTATAGATCACCAGCCCAGGAGGAAGAAACAGATACTGAGTTGATGCTAGCCATCCAAAGGATGGCAGACAAGGGTGAGGTAGTACTGGTTGGAGACTCAATATTCCAGACGTGGACTGGAGCATCCGGCAGCATCAACTAGGAGCAGATTTATTCTGGACTTCCTTCAGGGTGCCTTCCTCAAGCAACTGGTCATGGAACCAACTCGGCAGAAGGCAATACTGGACCTTGTGCTCACAAACAGGGACAGTGTGATGGGGGTAACAGCGGGGGAGCACCTGAGGAACAGTGACCACCAGTCATTGTGGTTTGAAATCACAGAAAGAGCAGAACCAAACCACACAAAAACACGTATCCTGGATTTTAGGGGGGCAGACTTTGGGAAAATGGGGAGCTACTTGAAAGAGCCATTAAGGGGAATGGGACAGGAATCAGGGGTTGAGGAACAGTGGGCAGTATTTAAAATGGGGATTACAAGAACAACAGAATTATGCATTAAGCAGTTTAGCAAGAAGAAAAGGAAGAGGAGACCATTATGGTTTTCAAAAGAGGTAGCAAAGAAAGTGAAAGCCAAAAAAGATTGCATTCAGGCAATACAAAAAGACACAGGCAGAATGGGATAGGGAGAAGTACCAGGAGAAGCAAAGGGAGGCAGGGAGGTCAGTAAGGGAAGCCAAAGCTCAGACAGAAAACACATGGCAAAATCAGTGGGTAGAAGGGACAAAACCTTTTACAGGTACATAAGTGAAAAAAGAAAGACAAAGGGAGGGATAGTGAGACTGAAGGGGGAGGATGGGGGCCGCGTGGAGGATGACAACAGTAAAGCTGACATATTGAACAGGTATTTCTGCTCAGTCTTTACTGTGGAAGAGGAGGGTAATGGGTCTGAAGGGAGTACAAGGGGTGAGAATGGTGCAGAAATGGACACAAGTCCCTTTACACGAGAAAGGGTCCTCAAGGAACTGGAAGTAATAAGTGTTGATAAAGCAATGGGGCCAGATGAGGTGCACCCCAGGGTCCTTAAAGAGCTAAGAGAGGTGGTGGCTGAACCTCTGGCTATCCTGCTTAGCCAATCACTGAAAACAGGGGAGGTACCCAAAGACTGGAGGACAGCAGATGTATTCCCCTTATACAAAAGTGGGAACAAAGAGGAAGCAGGGATCTACAGACCAGTCAGCCTCACCTCAGTAGTGGGGAAGATCATGGAAGCACTACTGAAGGAGAAATTGGTGGAACATCTGGTAGTCAATGGACTACAGGACCCAAGGCAGCATGGTTTCACCAGGGGGAGGTCATGTCAGACCAACCTGGTTGAATTTTTTGACTGGGTGACTAGGGAGGTGGATCAGGGGAGGGCAGTGGACATGTCCTATCTGGACTTCAGGAAGGCCTTTGACACTGTGCCACATAGAAGACTATTACACAAACTGGGGAATATGGGTGTGGGCAGGACAGTAGTGTGGTGGCAGGACACAGAGGGTGGTGGTAAATGGCTGTCACTCCACAGAGGGAAGAGTGACCATTGGGGTACCACAGGGATCAGTGCTGGGACCGGTCCTATTCAACATCTTCATCAGTGACATTGCGCAGGACCTAGAAGGTAGAATTTCACTGTTCGCTGATGACACAAAGCTCTGTAACAGAGTAGACACACCAGAGGTGTAGACAGGATGAGAAGGACCTGCAGAAACTTGAAGAATGGTCAGGGGTTTGGCAGTTGAAATTCAATGCAAAGAAGTGCAAGATAATGCATATGGGGCACAAAACCCTGGCCCAATATATCAGTTGGGGGTGAGGATATAGCATGCACCAAGCAGGAAAGGGATCTTGGGGTTATCATCTCTGATGACCTCAAGGTAGGGAAACAATGTGACAAGGCGGCAGGTACAGCAAAATAGGATGCTGGGATGTATAAGCAGAGGCATCACCAGCAGGAAAAGGAGGTCATAATTCCACTATACAAGACACTAGTGAGGCCCCACCTGGAGTACATTGTACAGTTCTGGAGGCCATACCTACGTAAGGACATAGACAGGGTAGAAGGTTCAGAGGAGGGCAACAAAGATGATGCATGGATTGCATCACAAGTCCTATGAAGACAGGTTGAAGGAACTGAACATGTACTCCCTGGAGGAGAGGAGGGAGGGAGAGAGGGGATATGATAGAGACATACAAGTATCTTACAGGAGGAACAGGGTGCAGGAATATACTATTTTTAAGCGAAAAACATGTTCCAGGACTAGAGGGCATGGGATGAAGTTGGAGGGAGGACGATTCAGAGGAAATGTGAGGAAGAATTTCTTCACAGAACGGGTGGTGGACAAGTGGAACACCCTGCCAGAGGAAGTGGTGGGGGCTGAAACAATCATGGGATTTAAGAATGCATGGGATAGACATAAAGGAATTCTGGAGGTCAGGGGTAAGGGGCAACAGACTTCTAGGAAAACATAAACTGAACTTACAAGCTCAAATGGGCAGACTGGGTGGGCCATAGGCCCTTATCTGCTGACACTGTCTATGTATCTATGACACTGTCTATTAATGGACCCACATAAGAAGATAGTGTTCTTAAAGGCACAGTACCACATTATCACATTATATGTAATGAATGTGCCAATTCTCAACACTACACAATTATATCTAAAGTGATTGTTAAAGTACAAAAGTACAAAAAATGCAAAATATTAAAAAATTCCCTTCTTCCCATTAGTAAACAAATAATTTATTTTATTACTAAAAACATACTATAAGAGCTAATCAACACCCTTAGATCAATGTGGGTAATTAAAATTAAAATCCAGCTAGTTTATATTCTGCAAACACATGCAATATCTTGAATCTCCTCATAATTACCAGTGTGTGAGGTGAAACTCACTGCTAATCCTCTGCACCCTAGAAGAGAACACACAAAATGATGTTCGGGCAAGGCCCTAATGCTAAAAGAAATGTGGATTTTATGTTTACGAGGTATGTATTTGATAAAACAGCCACAGGCTCTAAGAAAGTGAGAGAAATTACAAGATAATATTGAATTCATTACCTGAATAGAATGATTGAGAGTAAAAGGTATGATGGATTATAAAATAATGTAATGACGTGGAAATACATAATTGCATTTTGCTCATATTATGATTTGGGAGTACTGTGTACTCAACCACTTAAAGTATGTGAATAATCTTTGATTTTATCCTTAGATACAAGTCTCCTGATGAAGCCCGTAATAAGGTGAAGCAACAAATAAAAATAAAAATCATTAGTTAACAGTGTGCAGGTTTCTCTTCTTTTTAAAGTTTTTTTCTGTGTGCGACTTTAGTTCTAGTGAAAGGCGCTGGATACGCAGCACTGGGACCGAAGTCCTCTGCTTATCCACATGACCGGTGCAGCATGGATGTTCACAGTGCAAGCTTCCCCACACTGCTCCCCTGATGTGCCTTAGCCCTGCCATGGAGTGACCTGACCCCTACGTACAGTAGGTAATACAATAGTTCACACTCCATGCCCATTCAGTGCTTGTCCTCTCATGTCAGACTGCCAACAAGTGTGCCTACTAATGCCAGTTCGGCGGCTGCTTTTTTTTTTTTCCAAAAGCTTTTTACAAGAAAAAGCAGTGATGCTCCCCCACCCCCCACTCCCATTGTTCTGCTGTTGATATGAGAAGCACTTCAAGAGCATTACATGAATCTAGCCGAACTGCTACATCACACACCCAATGGAACTAGCAGAAAAATACAGGCAACTGTCATTAAAAGACATACATTATTAATGGTACCGGCGGTAGTGAAAACGATGTGCATACACAAAAAAGTACATAGTAAGCAAGACAAATCCCCCACAAGGCTAAGGACAAACCGAGACTGGCAGGCAGTGGGAAATCATACTACTACTGCCACATAACAGTATGCCCAGTGTAAGGCAAAGAATGATGCTGCTGTGGAAAGAAAAGCTTCTTTGCCAAGGGCAAATCAATGTGGTGAAGCAACAAATAAAACGTAAGAATCATTAGTGTGGAGGCTGTTCTTTTATTAAGATTTTTCTTCCTGTTTGTAAATTTAGTGCTAGTGAAAGATGCTGGATACACAGCATTGGAACCTGAAGTCCTCTGCTACCAAACAATTGATGTCCTGTATATGGACTTCAGCAAAGCCTAAGTCTCTGTGCCTCATAGGAGACTGGACAGGAAGCTGTTGGATCAGGGTTTGTGGTTATTGTGGGATGGGTCAGATGCTGGCTGCTGGATAGAGGCCAAAGCGTGGTAGTCAGGAGAGAATTCTCTGAAGCAAGGCCTGTGACCAGTGGGGTCTTACAGAGCTCAGTGTCCGGCCCAGTGTCATTTATCATCTCCTTAAGTGACATCATGGATGGGATCAAGGACAAAATGTGCCTGTTCGCAGACAGAACCAAACTCTGTGGGAGGGTGGATGTGGAGGAGAGAAAACAGGATCTCAGGTAGGATCTGCTATGCTAGAAAATTGCTATGGCATTTGATAGCTGGGGTTCAATACTAAAAAGTGCAAAGTTATGCACTTGGTGGTAAAGAATCCAGGGATCAAATACTGGTTGGGCAAAGTGCAGGTAACTACAGTAGGTCAGAAGGAGAAAAGGACCTGGAAGTAATAATCACAAGTGACCTGAAACACACTGCACACTGCAAGAGAGCAGCAGCCAAAGCAAACTGGATGCTAGGCTTCATAGCCAGGAAAGTTACCACCAGGAAGGTGGAGCTCGCTCTACCACTGTACAGGTTACTGATGAGACTCTGCTCCTGGAGAACAATGTGAAGTTTTGGTGCCCATATCTTAAGAATGATGTCAACTAGTTGGAGTTGGTCCAGAAAAGGGCAAACAAGATGATACAGAGCAGCAGGGCAACACTATGAGGAGAGACTCAGGGAGCTCAACATGTAGTCTCCTGAGGAAAGAATGGAAAGGGGGACATGACTGAGACCTTCAAGTACCTTAAAGGTATTAACAGGGTGAGCACTGAGGACTTCTTCAGCCTTTGTGTCAACAAGATCACGAATGGACATAGTCTAAAGCTGGTGGGGGGGAAGGTTCATAAGGACGATGAGGAGGCACTTTTCCACCAAGAGGGCGATAGTCAAGTGGAATGATACATAGATACAGAGATGTTGACGGCAGATAAGGGCCTTTGGCCCATCCAGTCTGCCCCTTTATGCATGTAACTCTGATACTTTCGCCTTCAAGCTTCCCTAGAATTAGGTTGTCCCTTTCTCCCAAATACCAGGATCACCTTATGCCTATCCCATGCATTCTTAAATCCTGTAATTGTCTCTCCCTCCACCACCTGCACTGGCAGGCTGTTCCATTTGTCCACCACCCTCTCTGTGAAGAATTACTTGCTCACATTCCCTCTGAACCATTCTCCTTCCAGTTTCATCCCATGTCCCCTCATTCCAGAGCATCTCCTTCTCTGAAAAATTGTACCTTCCTGCACCTTGTTTCTCTCCAGGAGGTGCTTATATGTCTCAATCATAGCTCCCTCTCCCTCCTCTCTTCCATGTAGTACATATTTAAGTATTTCAGTCTGTGCTCCTAGGGTTTGTGATGTAATCCTTGCACCATCTTGGTTGCCCTCCTCTGAACTTCCTCTACTCATCTATGTCCTTATGTAGGTAAGGTCTCCAGAACAGGACACTGTACTCGAGGTGTGACCTCACTAATGCCCTGTATAGTGGAATTATGGCCTCCCTTTTTCTGCTGGTGATACCCCTGCCTATGCATCCCAGCATCCTGTTTGCTTTTCCTGCCGCCTTGTCGCACTGACTCCCTACCTTGAGGTCTTTAGAGATGATAACCCCTAGATCCCTTTCCTGCTTAAAGCATTCAACATCTTCCCCCCAGAGGAGGTGGTATCCCTTAAAATGATGGACAGCTTCAAGAGGGGATGTGACAGGGTGAGGGAAAAATTGCAGGTGGAAATAGTGCATGTGGGGGTAGAGGGAGAAGTAAAGGGAAGCCAAAAGGGTAATGGGGGGGGGGTAGTTCCCTTTCTAAATACTGAGAGGGGGAGATTTTAAGTATCTCATGCTGGAAAGGGAGAACTTTTGGATATGGACTCTAAAAGCAAATGTCAAACCAGGTCTGAACTCATAACTTGATGCATGTCCCTATCTAAAGAAAAATAAATGAATCCGATAAATTAATTCGTTTTTGGAAGGCAGTTTGCATTTCACCTGTGCAAATATGGATAACATAAAAAATGTTGTACTACAAATTGAAGGTAGGAATATGGTATTTTCATAAAACTAATTATATACTTTTTTTGAGAATCACAGGCAGCATATTTTTATAGATTGTTTTTAAATTATATTACTCCCTTCAACCTCCCTTTTCCACCCCACACTTTTTCCCTAAGCTTTGTTTCCCTATTTTTCTTTCTTCCCCTTCTCCCCTTTTTAAGTTCGTCATGAGCGCAAGTGCAGATAAATGTGTTGATATGAGAGGGGGGGTGCATCCACTGGAGAGCTCTGTTTAAGGGACAGGTCTGTGGCAAGCGAATCAGTAGGCAGCCTGTTTATGACACACTTTCTGGTTTTGGGCTGGAGTCAGCAAAGATTTCAAAGGACAGAGCCGAACCAACAGTGGCGCAGCTCGTCCTTTGATATTAACATAATCACCATTCTCTGTCATCAGCTGAGAGCTGTTGTGCAGTGCAGATTACACCTACTGTATATTACAATTCTGACAGTATCCCAGGAGATGAACTCCCAAATAAAAGCTTCAATCCCTGACATTATCTGAGAGATGTTATCAAATTGTATGATTAAGTTTGTAAGCAAAATGCATCGCAAGACAGCATTTGCCAGATCCTGGTAAAAGTAAACGCTCAGGGTTATGGCAAATTTTTAAAGTTGACTCATTTTTTTTCCTATTTGACCTATAAAAAGAGAGTGTCAGCGTCCTACGTGGACAAATAACCTGGTTAAACAATTTCCCATTTCCCTTTCTGACACCAGGATGCCCACTCTCAGTGTCAGATGCACCCCCCCCCCAAAACCCTTCTATAACCCTTGCTGACATCGGGGTGCCCAATCCCCATCTCGGCATCCCCCCACTATTGTGGCACACTGGGAGCCCACCCCAGTGTGCCTAAATTATTTTTTCCCTGTAAATGAAGAAAACCATTCTCGCAGTCTTTTTTATTAACCTGTTAAAAAGGAAACAGTCTTTGTTGTCTCTCTCCATCCCCACCCTCCCTGCATCACCTCGACACGCCTCCCCTTATTACCTCACACTTACCTGCGGAGGTAGAGCGCTGTTATCTGATGCAGATCGGGACATGCCTGCACTCTTCAAAGCTGACACACAAACTGAAGAAATTGAAGGTAAATGATAAAATGGACTCGATGGGGGGGGGTTCAATTTAGGTTAATATCATAGCCATTTTTAGGAATTTTAACCCCAGATTTTCAAAATAGGGTTCTTAGTACCCCATCTTGTGAACACTGTCACTTTCATTTCATTTTTTGGTCCCAATAAGTGATTTTACGGTTGCTGTGCAGAATCACTTTTTGGGACTAATAACAAAATGACAGTGTCACCATTCATGAGGAGGGGGTCCCAAAAAGCCCATGTTGCAAATTTGGTGAACAAATTTCAAAAAATGCCTGTGTACAAGTGTGTGTTGCGTAGTTTATATGCATACTTGTAACTTCACCAGTTTTTAATATTTTCTCTCCAGATTTTCAACATTGCCATTTTTTCATACCTTCTTGTGAACAGTATAGCTGTCATTTTTCACATCCTGCTCAAAATGTGTTTTCACACCTGTGGTGCTGAATGTTACGGTTGCTGTGTGAAATCAATTTTTTGGCATGGATTAACAAAATCACAGTGCCACTGTTCATGAGGGAAGGTCCCAAAAAGCCCATGTTGAAAATCTGGTGGAAATATTCCAAAAACATGACCATATTACAGAAGTGCTTTGCACAGTTTCTACACATGCTCGTAACTTCATCAATTTTTCATATTTTCACACCAGATTTTCAACATTGCTATTTTTTACACTTCCTCATGAGCAATACAGCTGTCATTTTTCACATCCTGACTGAAATGTGTTTTTGCACCTGTGATGCTGAATGGTGCAGTTGCTGCATGAGATCACCTTTTGGGATGGAGTAAAGAAATGACAGAGCCACTGTTCATGAGGTGGGATCCTAAAATGCCCATGCTGAAAATTTGGAGTGAGAAGTATACAGACACTGGGGTATCTAATCCCCCAGTGTCCTCATCTGTCCATCCATTGTTGTCTGCTGTGTAAATCCACCCATTCCCCCAAACAGTATACAGATACTGGGTGTGCACAATTCCCCAGTGTCCCCATCTGTTCAGCAAACTCCCTGAAAAAAAGAAAACTGTCTCTCATCATCTTTTTTCCTTTAAAAGAAAAACTGTCCACCATTGTCCATTGCGCTGTTACCCAACTCCCCCACCCAGGCCCCCCACACACCCCTATCCATACTTACCCACTGATCTTCCTTGGACTGCAGGCACATCTCTGCTCTTCAAAGCCCAACCATGAACTGAGGTAAGTGCTTCAATGTATTTCAATGGGATTTTCAACTTAGTGGCATAACTTGGCCATTTTTAAATATTTTTCCCCCATGTTTTCAACATATGTTTTCTGAGACCCCACCTCATGAACAACTTCACTTGAAACAATTTTCAAACATCCCCACCCTCCATGACACCAGTGCACATGACAAACATTCAGCATTGACAAATGCTTGTTTGCGTTTGCCCTTTTCCTCTTCTTCTATCCTTATTCATCTCCCTCTCCCCTACATTTTTTGTTCACACAGTGACATGTTTTTTAAATGTCTATTTATATTTCTAAGCACTTTATTAGTCATTGTGGTCATGTGTTTATTATTATAAGTGAGAACTGCTTGCTTATATTTTTTACTTTTTGAAAATTTGCATAATCCAATCACTAGGAGGTGCACTTCTGATGTCACAGCATCACATGAGTTTTTTACATTGAGTATTTAATAGGTGTGTTTGTCTGAATCTGTTGCCTTTGATAAAAGAATTGTATTATGAAACATGTCAGGTGGGATTCTGGTCTGTGTCTCCATGTATTTTGAATAAAGATGCTGTAATCTACTCAAGTGTGGGCGTTCCTCTGTACAGGTTAGTGTGTGCTCAGAACAGTAAGGTGTCTTACATGTACAGAACTCAATCAATCTCAAATAAGACACACTGCAAAAAGAGTGCAGCAGTCAACAATAATCTGCATTGAGTAAAACTGCATGTGAACAGTGGGGCAAGTATAAATGTGATAGATGATGCAACACACAATAGCCAGAACAAACCACTCCTCAAGACAACAAGCACTAAAGTGCAGGTACCAGCAGCAGTAGTAATAGTACTTCCACCTCCACACTGTGGTCACACCTCCCACAGGCTCCACACAAATGCTACAGTTTCCCCCAGTAAGCATGCACAGTACACTTTTTGCAATTAACTTTACAGAGTGAGACAGGAGAATAAGAGGAAAAAGGGTTAGCACAGCCCAGCACAAAACCTGGACCTCAGTTAAATACCCTTCAAGGCAAGGGGCCACCTACCACTCACAGTCAGGCTGCAGACGGTTAAACCTTACGAGGGTGCAGTAAAATGGTTAGAACCTTGGCTGCCACTAACAAGACCCAACTAGGCAAAGCCACACTTTTCCCACCCTCACACTATAATGCAACACAAATATTGTATACATTCTCCTATACTAGGGTTGCCACCTATCCAGTTTTTGACCGGATAATCCGGTTTTTAGGGTCCTTATCTGGTCATCCAGTTTTGGTTACGTGCAGTCTGGTTTTTGGGCCATTTTGAGTGCTCATATACTCTTAAAACTGATGTATCAAATCATTCACTGTTTTGGCTGCATTACATGTCCAGGTTACAAAGAAGTTCTGCTGTCACGGTCATTCAGACCTGCCTTTGTTTGTCAAACCAGACTGTCTGAGAGGTGTAAAGTATGTCCATTAAGATAATTAGCAGTAAATTACCTTATTCTTTTCCACTCTGAATTTTAAGTATGATCTTTTACTTCTATGACAGGAAACAGTTTTTACACCTTTATGTGCTCTCATGTGTTTCTTTTTGTTTGTTCTGTAGTATAGTAAGATTTAGACCCATTTTTGTTAAATTAATAATCAAACTTTTATTGCTTTTATCACTACATTTGTTCTAATTTTTTGTATTACCTGAACATTCCATGATATTAGCTACACTTTGACAGGTTATTCAGATAAACAGCATGGAATGGTGTATCTGAAATTGTAGAATGTCTTAGAAATATGAAAAGAAACCACAGTAGCTGCTGAGGTAATTAATGGAGAACACAGTGCAGTATTAAGGGTACCACAAGCACTGATAATTAAGTTATCAAAAATTGGTCAAAGAATCAGAATACATGGCTGACATGGAAAAGAAAATGGGAGAGTATTTAACAGAGGGCTGAGCAATAAGCTGTGGCTGAGCTTGGCACATCCAGCAGAACTGAGTTTGAGTCCCAGAACCTCCACTTAAATACTGTGTGACCCTGATTAAGTCACTTTACCTTCCTGTGCTCCTGGTTCACTCCTGTAAAATGGGCTATGTGGCCTATGGGAGGTAACCTGGTTGCCAACGAATAAAAATAACTGAATAAATAAATCAAATAAATAACAGTACAAAAATAATTTCCTATCACTAGTAATGTCTATTCCAACATTGCAAATGGCTTTGGAGGAGGAGTGATATACTCGCCAGTCATAAAAAATGGGTGGAGCCAGAGGTGGAGTTTGTGGGTGTGGTTTCAGATCCAGTTTTTACCTCATCCAAAGGTGGTAACCCTATCCTATACTAGAGACTACTAACCACTCCTACCTGTTACTAGGATTTTACAGTTTAACACAAATGGAGCTCCTTTTCGACCGTCCCTTGATACACAGTGTTGAAACATTGCAGACCTGTAGATGTTGCTGTGGAATTGCTGGCATCAGTGCATTTAAATTGAAACACAGCTTTTCATTTCCCCAAAACCCACAGGATGCAATTGCTTAAATGGCTTTTTTTTATACCTCTGAAAGTAAGGTTTTGTATAATGGCTCAATGTTCAACTTGCAAATGAACTTCAATCACCTGTAATTCCCTGAGGCACGGCAAGCCCTGAAGATACTCATGGTTTCACAACAGATGACTCAGACTATCTCTGCAGGCCCAGTCTCCTGTGGCACCTCTGCTGAAACTCATTTTGCCTCACTGCAGGTTGATATCTCAGTTTCTGACAAGATGGGGTCCTGGCCCTTCTGTTCTCTCTCTCTCTCTCTCTCTTATATCTCTGTTTTTCTCTCTTATCTCTCTCTCTCTCTCTCTCTTATCTCTCTCTCTCTCTCATATCTCTCTCTCTCTCTCTCTCTCTCTCTCTCTCCCCCCTCTCTCTTTCTCTCTCTCTCTCTCTCTCTCCCCCTCACTCCTGGCTGCTGTGGCCCCTGACTGAGCCACATAACCTCTTGAGTTGATGGCAGCCAAACAGCTGGCTGTAGTGCATACTATCGGACCTGGATCAGCAGCCCTGGATCTCAGCTTGTGGCTGTCCACACCGACTCCTCAGCATCATTTACTCATTCTGGCGCCTTGCATGTAGTTGCTGGTACTGGGGTTACTTGGGTTGTATAAGACAAAAGTAGGCTGAGTGTCCATTGGGATTGTCTCCCACTCCGTAGTGGATAAATTATTCCCTGTTTAAGTTCAGTAATAAGTAATTATCCAACCCTTCCTTAAAACTAGTGAATACTGTTAAGTCTACCAGCTCCTGGAGCAGTTTATTCCAAGCCCTGGCCACCCATATAGTGAAATAATTGTCCCTTTTTTTGTGTTCCTTCTCCAGAACTCAGCAGCTTCTTTTGGAATTTTTGCCAAGTCCCAACATGGTACAGCTCAACCTCTGCCTCCAGCAGCAGGTCTTGTCTCCTCAATATAATTCTCTGATTGGCCAGCCTCCAGCATAGTTCCCTTTTTATCAACACATTCACAGGCCAGCTCACATAGTCCACCTGGCTGGCACTCCAAATCTGTGACACACTATAGGGCCATGAAAAGGCACAAACAATCAAAGTTATTGCCTCTGTCATACCCAACCAGCAGCTCCTAGTCACCTGGTTGGCTGTTTTAGGGGTCAGGAGTTATCAAAATGGTGGCATCCATGCAGACTTGAACACTGGTCTCCAACAAGTGCTCCAACAAGTGCTCCGGGTTGGGGGGGGAGTGGCAAGATGGCCACAATGCTACTCCGCTCCTCACAGCTCAGTGTTTAACAGAGCATTTGCAAGTTTATTTATCCAGTAAAACTTGCTCTTACTGAATGAACCTTAAGATATTTTAGTACACAGCATCTTTTTCTTACATTGGATTTTAATTACATTATGCGCTAAACACTGAAAAAGAGTAGTGATTGGTCTAGACTACAAAATTGCTGTGTGATAGCTAAATCGTTGCTTGGTTTCTGAGGCTCCATTCTGCTGTGGCCCTCCAGAGCACTGAGAATACTCACAGATAAGGAAGAGACAAGGAGATGGGGAGCATCTGCAACTACAGTAGCACAACTTGTGCTGATAGGCTTGTAAAGCCTTTTTTAAAGGTATGCCATTGTTGCCTGGGGATCATTGTTCTTCATGCTTTCCTACTCGATACCCGGTTTTACTGCACTTAGTGAAGCACTTTTCTTTCTGCATTTGATTTTGTAGATACAATATACGTCTGGAATCAGAGGAGAACAGAGGAGAGAGGGGTGATTGTTGGAGGACTGCTCCAAGCTGAGAAGACAAGCATTAAAATATCTGAAGGACTCTCAGATTTGGGAGACTGGGACAGCCACCCCAAATAGGAGACACAGAGTTTTCTTCTCTGGTTTATTTAAATATGAACATTTGGGGGCAAGGTACGCTGAGAGGCCCACAATATATTTTATTACCAACTCCAGGGAGGACTCTTTATAGAGGTATTGTTTTGATTTCACTCCATGCTTTATAAATACTGGACTGGAAGCCTCATATGTTAGATATCTGTTAGAACAACTGAACCAGCTGCAATAAGGAATATCTCTTACTTGGCCTCTATAAAAGACTCTAATACAATCTCAAGTTAAAATTGAAATTGTTGTGCCTTTTATGGTACTATGCCGATGTGCTAAAGGTTTTAAATGTGCTAAATGTGTTAAATATGCTAATACACTAATAACCTTTTCTGAGTAAGCTTCAAGTCGTAATTACATTATGACAAGAGCTGAACATTGGAACTTAACAGTCTTCAAAAACGTAATAGACTATGTATTAGTATTTGACCTAGGAATATATAGGATGAAACAGAATTTCAAACTTCAAGGGGATACAGTATTAAGAAATAATCCAATTAATTTTAATTCATGTTGTTTAATTGACTTAATGGTTCTTCCTTTGGATTTCTTGTTTCTGAGACAACTAAATGTTGGGCAGCAGTGGGCCACATTGAGCTGTGACTATTCTGTTTTGGGTGATTTAAGTCAGCCAGGGTTATCCCACAAGTCAATTTAAGGAGGTGGAAAGTTTCTGTAGGAGCACAATTTGTCAGGCCTAGACATTCTGGGGTATCTAGTGTTTTTGGCAATGAAATGTGAACATTAGGAAATGGATAAAGCCTTATGACTAGTTAGCCCTTGGGCTACTCAAGATTCCCTCCCAAAACATTCAGTAAAGTTGGGATCTTAGTAGGTATGTTATTGTGCAAGGGATGTGAATAAAAGGAGTAAGCCCTTATAGGATGCCATGGGGTTTTCAAGTAGGAGCCCTTGGCATTGTACTTAGTATTTGAAGGGTACGAAATGCCATGGAAGAGTATTAGGTGATCAGATTATGTCAGGGTAACAAACGTGCATCTAATGAAACGTATACCCGAATTGCATATGTATCATGGTGGTTTCCCTAGAGCTGGATCACTGCCCCGATAGGTTTGATAAGAGTACAAGTATGGGTCTCTGGCAGTCAAAAACCAAGGCGGTCTCAGAATAAGGAAAGAAAGGATATAAGATCCAGGGATTTTGACAAAATCAGTGTTTAAAATTTATATTATCAGTAAGGCTTTTTACTTATAGGAATTTGGATTTGAATTTTTAACATTACTGGCCCAATAGGCTCGAATAAGGGAATCAGATTTTTAATACTCTGAACCAGTTGGAAAATGAATATTTATACAGTATGTATAGAATGTGTAATTGTAACATTCTGTTTTTATATTGTGTATGTGTATATTGGTAATTGTTTTAAGAATATTGTAATGGCATAACGTGCCAAACAATAAAACCAAACTTGTAACTTGAACAAGTGCTCCTAGCTGGTTTCCTTCCACAATTAGTATGCCTGCCCCCAGTTTGGGTGACAGGGGTGGGCTATGTCTTCTTGTGGTAGCAGGGTGGTGGTCAGAAGATTTCTCCATCTGTGGTAGCTGCTGACTTTTGAAGTTCAGCTGGAGACGCATGCTCTGATGGTGCTGGAGGTGTTGAAAAGTCACGGCTCCTGCTGACTCCAGCCATCTCCTGTTAGTCCCCCATCCACAAACATTAGGTCCATAGAGCCAGAGGAGTGCTATAACACCAGGGCTGGGGCAGAACAGCATTGGTGAAGTCACAGGTAAGCCATTTGATCGGGGTTTACATAGGCAGAGTGACAATAAAGCATAAAATAACCAACAAATATACCAATGACTATAAAATTGCTGTAAATAAATGCCTATTTATGGAGACCAGCTGCAGACACCACATTTCATTGGTGGAGCTTAACGAGCACCCAATCACTAGCACTCTAACAAAAGGGAACCAAACACAAATTGCAGCCAGTACTTTAAACAGCTGGGTAGTCCAGCTCACTAAGCAGATACTGCTGGAGCTTGCATTTAGCGGGGTATGGAGGATAAGAGCTGATTGATTCATTCCCTGCCCCACCTCCCTCCAAGGACAGCACTCACTTGTTTTTCCTCTGTTTCAGGAACACAAGGTTTTTTCTTTGGTTTGGCAGCACAAGGAGACCAGCTGCGGCCACTGCCAATCACCGCAGGTGTTTTGGACCTCTCCCCCCCCGCCTGCCCAATAACTGTATAGTTTGTAAGCTGACTGGCATCAAAGGCTGGGAAATAGCCCTGAGAGCCAAGTGTGATGTATATTTGGAAGCTCTTAAAGAAGAGTGTTTTAAATAGCGATCTGGGGGTTGTTATCCTGTGATTGGGGGTTAAATATTGCATTGTGGGATTGTAAACTGAGTCTGTGAGATAACTGAACATCAAAGACTGGGAAAGAGCAGTGGGAGCTCAGGGTGGTGTAAAAGTGGAAGATCTTAAGGAGGAGTTTTTTTAAATAGTGATCTGGATGTTGTTATCCTGTGGTTAGGGATTAATATGGCGTTGGGGGATTATAAACTGAGTTTGCAAGATAATATTGCATCTGAGGGTTAATTTCCTCAGGTATTGAGAGGGAGAGAAAGAGAGAGATTAGACAGAAAAAACATATTAGGAGTAGTGGGTAAGGTTTAAAAATACAAGGGTACCTTTGTGGGGAGTGATGCAGTGCAGCGGCTGTGGGGTGGCAGTCTTCTGGGAGAACTTCTGGGGAATGTGGTGCTGACCCATCTGCAGACACCTCTCTGGGCTGAGGGATGAGGTTACCAGACTCAAGGCTGAAATGGCTTGGGTTAGGAGAACCTCCTTCCCCCCTCAGGGACCACCTAGTTACCCTCTGCTACCTCTAAGGGTGCCGGGAAGGAGGAGTGACTGGACAATTGTGGGCTTAGGGAAGGTTAGGTGGTGGAGAGCAGGCACATCCCACATCCCATACCACTGAGGAACTCCTACGTCACACTGGCCAAGTGGGACTGTCCCACAGAGGCACCTTAAGTAGTAACTGAGGTGGATGTGGAGGTCCTACATGGTGGACACCCCATGGGGGATAGTAGAGGAACTCAGTGGAGGAAGTAAATCCTGCTAGAGGACTCGATAGTAAGGGAGATACAGTTTGGGACAGGTAGGGATTAGGAAAGGGTGGTGAGGTGCCTTCCCAGTGCTACAGCTCAAAGGGATGGAAGGAGGATCCTAAGGATCATTGATGAGCCAGGGGAGCCCGTGAAGATGGTGACTAAAGAATGTTGACTTCTGAAAACCGATGGATTATGCCGAATGACAAATTATGTGAAGTCTCCATACCCCCTCCCCAAGTTCTGCCCCTGGAGTTGGTACAGTATAATTATAAGAGAGGGTGTGGGGGAAGGCATAGCCCCCCACAAACAGAAACATCACTGAATTTGTCATTCGGCATAATCCATTGCTGTTTTCAGCAGTCGGTGTTCTTTAGTTGCTGTTCTGACATAGAACCAGGAGGCAGAGAGTTAATCCTTTGCTGTTTTCAGCAGTTACTGTTCTTTAATAACCATTTTGACATTGAACTGGCAGGCAGAGAGGGAGGGAGGGAGGAAGGGCTGGATGTCATTGTCCCTTTGGGGCCAAACGACCTAGCTTGAGAGGAGCCAGAAAAAGTTCAGGAGGAGTTCAGGCAATTTGGGAGAGGTCTTAGGCAAGTAGCACAATCTGTTATTTTCTCTGCGGTGCTACCTGACCATGACAAGGGGGATGACAGGAGACTCCACGCCAGGGACTTCAACATATGGTTGAGGAAATGGAGCAGAGAAGAGGGACTCAGATTTATTTGGGACTGGGGCTCTGCTTGGAGGGATAGACGCCTGTACAGGGGCGACTGCCTGCATCCATCCAGGAGGTGAACTGAGATCCTCAGTGAACAGTTTAAATCTTACATTGGTAAGCATTTAAACTACCCGAGTGGGGAGGTAGAATAAGGCAGGAAGACATAGTCAGCCCCCCCATACACACACACGCTTACATGAGTAATGTCATCTCTGGCAGGGGAATTCTGGAGGGGGTTGGGAAATCCTGAGGGGGGCAAGTAAAGTGGTTACAGTACCCAACAAGGGTGCTGAATCTCGAGCAGACTTGGTAGACCATGTGGCCTAATCTGCTGGCATCTTAGTATGTTAGCATGTCAGTATGTTACAGGGTCAGCAGTGGATATCCCGAGACTTAAAAGTACCAAAAGGAACAAACACAAATAGGTAACCAGGAGGGAGAGGGAGAGGGAGAGGAAGGAGGAAAGAAAATAGTGGAGGAAAAGAGGAGGGGCAAAAAGGCAAGATGGTTGGAGACGGCAGTACAGAATGGATGTGTGCTAATGCTCAAAGTCTGGGCAACAAGATGGCAGACCTAGAGGCCACCATGGCAGCAGACTTGGACATAGTCACAATTACAGAAGCCTGGTGCAATAAAAACCAGGACTGGGATGTAGCCATATCAAGATATTCTTTATTCAGGAAGGACAATGTAGGAAAAAAGGGAGGTGGGGTGGCTCTTTTTGTGAGGGAAAACATAAAAGCCATAGAAATACAAAGGGAACAGGGAGAAACGGAGGTACTGTGGATCACTTGGGAGACAAGGAAGGGGGCCTCTATTTGAACAGGGGTGATCTACAGACCTCCAGCACAGGGAAGATGGGCGATAAGGAAAAAATTCAAGGGATGGCAAACAAGGGGGAGGTATTGCTATTTGGGGACTTCAATCTACCAGATGTGGATTGGAGCCTCCCTTCTGCAGTGACAGTGAAAAGTAGGAAATTCTAGACTCCCAACAAACAGACCTCGCTCAACACAAAAAAGGAAAGAGCACCAATTTGTTTGTAGGATTAAAAGGCGAGCTTCTATTTTAATATGGCAGAGGGTATAACCCGCAAGGTAAAAAGAACAGACAATGATCATTCTGCACACATATATGTGCTTTATCAAGGGATCTGTTCTAAAATACAATCACCACACATTTATACTATGACCCAAAATGTCAAAATGTATAACTCATTGATAGCCTAACATTTAGAGCATTGCAGTAATCTAGACAGAATGCTGCAAAGGTATGCACTAGGGTCCCAAGGTAATCCGAGAAATGCTTCTGAAATTAAAAAAAATGCCAACCACTGCTGACTAGAGCTGTGTGGAACAAGTAAATGTCAAAGCTGAATAATCCAATACATTAAATAAATAAAAATATTCATAAAATTTGCAGAATTCTGACCAATTTCTATGTAGTTCCACAAAATCCACACAATTTTGCTGACATTTTATGGCATTTATGAAATTTCTTTAGTCATAACTACCAAATGAGCTAGTGACCTAATATTTGGCTGATGTACTTCTTGATAGATACCAAAGATATGCCAAATATCATGAAATTTGGATGAACTGGTTCCAAATTATAAGGGCTCAAAGTCTGGCATTTTATTTCGTGGGGGAAATTTTGTGAAAATTTTTATCTGCTTGTAACTCAGCCACTTTTGAGCGAGATGTGTGAAAATTAGCATGCACTGCCTTAAATGTTTATGTTACAAAGGGTTCCAAATTTTAGTATGTATAGCAAAATTTAATGAAATCTTTATAAAACTGTGGATTTTTGTAACTTCTCTGCTCTTGCAGGTACAAACCTGACTCTTGTTATGCATTTCCAAGTCAGTGTATCCTAGTATCTAAAAAAGTTTGAAAAAATTAGTTCAGCAGTATTAAATTCACAGTAAAATTAACAAGTGTTTTCTCAAATATTTATGGTAGCATAGCAGATAATGCCTCCAAACATCCTGTTGTGGAATTTAACATGTGCAAAGCACATATCACTACTTCATCTGGTAAGGTGAGCTGTGTACAGTCCTGTGTTGCCTCCCTGGCTAACTATTCTGTACCCCCACCACCAATTTTCTTGCTTAGCTTAACCAGATAGACTAGTGGAACTGCTTGTCCCACTGATATTCTCCTTACTCTTTACAGAGACACATATCCTTACAAAGAGAGCCACCTACTCATTTTCCTATCATTATAATAGCCAAAATTCTTCCTGATACTAGAGTATCAGGTTACAGCAGTAGAGGTGCACAGAATGCAAAATTCTGCCAGCAGAATTAGGGCAAAATTACCACTGTGATTATGTGAAATTTTAATTCATTTCTGTGGAAATTTCACAGAATATTACTCAAATTTGAATTTCAGTCATTCTCGTTTAAATTTAAAAGTACACATCCAAATAGTATTATATTTGGCAGGTATACAGGTTCAAACTACATTTAGAAGTCTACTAAGTATCATATCCATTGCTTTAAAGGGGTTGAGTATTAGGTGGCCAAGCATGTCATCAACATTTAATTTTCATTTATTTCCGTTTAATTTTAAAATTTCACATCCAAATTTCTCACAGTTTCAAGATTTAAAGAACTGTGCATGCTGAGTTTTAGATATCAGGCTTTAAAGGGGGCTGTGTTATAGGTAGCCAAATACTTTGCACAGCTTTAAATTGCAGTTATTGCAAAATTTGGCAGCAATATAGGTACAGACCACATGAATATGTATGCCGAGTTTTAGATGCCTAACTTTGAAGGGAACTAAGTTATAGACAGCCATTTTGACAAAATTTAAATTTTGGTTATTTCCATCAGATTTTTAAACAACATATTGTTTTTTTTTTTTTTTACCAAAGCTGAAACATTTTAACTACTATACAGTACCTCATGGTAATATGTGTCATATTTCATATTTTTAGCTTTAAAGACAACTAAATTAGAAGCAGCCACACTTTCAGAAATATTTAAATTCAATTTTACAAAATATGTAAACTGCAAAACTACAACTAATTTCTCCTCCTAGTGTTGTACCAGAATTGTTTATCTTACTGATTCATACATTTGCACTCTCAGTCTTTGTACATATTATTATTGTTGCATCCTCAGTATTTATACCTGTTGTATGTTAATGTATATTTATACCTGTTGTATGTTAATGTACATTTATACCTATTGTATGTTACTGTACCCTGTATTGTTGTGCTCTTTTCCTCTCTGTCACCTCCCAGGTTATGCCTGAAGAAAGCCAGCTTCTGTCTAGTGCACCCTTCTGGTTAACAAAAACTAAATATATAAATAAAATGATAAACCCTGCAACTTAAAAAATAGACAACACAATGACATTACATTTTTTTTAAATTCTTTGTTAACTGGGTAAGGCGTACTGGGCACAAGTACTTGTTTTCAGGGGGACCCATGAGCTGTGGGGTGGTTAAGTGACTTGCTCAGAGTCACACAGTATGTAAGAGGATGTTGAGGTAATTAATTCCATGTCTGCTGGTTGTACAAAGCTCATTCACAGCTCGTTACTCTAACCTCTAGGTTATACTGCCAGACTTGGCAGTTTCATATACCTCAAAAGGAGGCAGTGTGTGTCAATTTTATTAATCTCTTGCTTAAAGGATGTCCATGTTATAAGCTACCAAAAATTGCATATTAACATTATTATTTAAACTCATATTACATGAGCCATTGGGAAAATTTTTGAATTTCATAATAATTATGTGGAAGCTAAATCCATGACTATTTCTTAGCCATTCATCTGACCATGCTGGAGAAAGGAAAAATCTATAGAGAGCAGTAATAAGATAGGATTCCTAGGGGACTCCATAGAAAAAGTAGCAGGGCAGTTTGAGGGGCATTGCAGACCCTCTATTCTAATGCTGGTCAGGTGATATGCCTTTAAGCATGGCATGCAGCAGGAGTAGCTAACTGCTGTGTGTATGTATTGTGATAGAGAGTACAAGCCTGAGAGCACAAGGAACCACGTTCCTAATGGAATATATGTCCATAGGGATCATTTCCAAGACCCTCATGTTCTAGAGGCTGTGAGGAGTGACACATGTATAAATATTTGAGAAAATGTTGCCAATAATAATATTTGGTACTTCCACTCTAAATTTAGAACTGCTAAATCATTTTTCATTGTGTTAGGTACAAAGACACATTGGAAATGGAAATGTATGTATGTGGAGGGGTATTCTACAGACCACAAGGGCAGGGGGAAGCAGGGGACAGGGAGCTCAGTAAGGAAATTAAAAGAAGAATGGCTAAGGGTGATGTGGTGGTAGGGGAATTTAACTTACCTGACATACAGTAGAGGGGGATACTCCAGTGGCCAGGAGCAAAAGAAGCCAGGCTATGCTTGAGCAGTGGGTAGTGGTAAATGGAGTTAAATCAGAGGAGAGGAAGGTCATGAGTGGGGTATCATAGGGATCTGTCCTGGGCCTGGTCCTTTTCAACATGTTCATCAGTGAGACTGGGAAAGGGATCAGGGGTAGGTTAAGTCTCTTCACAGATGACACTAAGCTCTGTGGAAGGATGGATAGTGCTGAGGGAACTAGAGAACTACATAATGACTTACAAAGGCGAGAGAGGTGGTCAAATGTCTGGCAGTTACAATTCAAGGCCAAAAAATGCAAGGTAATGCACCTATGTAAAAAGAACCCGAGGACAGAATACTGGATTGGTGGGGTAAAACTCAGTACTACAGCTGAAGATAGTGACCTGGGAGCCATCAATAGCAACACCCTTAAGTAGGCTAACAAATGTGACAAGGCTTGTAACAAGGCAAACAGGATGCAAGGGTGTATCAGTAGGAGTATTGATAGTAGGAAGAAATAAGTGATTCTCCTCCTCTATAGATCCTTGTGAGGCTACACCTGGAGTACTGTGTCCAGTTCTGGAGCCCTTACCTTAGAAAGGATATAGACAGGCTGGAGGCAGTACAGCATACGGTGATGCAGATGATTCAGGGCCAACAAGGGAAGTCCTATGAGGAATGTGTTAGGACACTGAACATGTATTCCTTGGAAACCAGGAGAGACAGGATATGATAGAAATATTCAAATTCCTGATAGGAGTAAACAAAGTGAGCTGCAAGGAATTATTTAAGAGGAACACCAGTTAAACACGAGGGCATAACTGGAAGCTGATAGGAGGAAGGTTCAAAAGAAATGTGATAAAATATTACTTTGTAGAAAGGGTGGTGGAACCATGGACCTGCCTGCTGGCTGAAGTGGTGACAGCTGAAACTGTGGGGGGTTCAAATGATCTTGGGACAGAATGGAAGGGGTAGTGACCACTGGTAGTGATAAGGCAGGGGAATGAAATAGGACAAGTGACAAGGAGGGTTAACATCAGGTCACGGGGTTCTATAGGGACCCATGGGCAGACTGACTGGACCTTTGGTCTTTTTCTACCATCACTGATTATATTTCTATGTTTCTTATGTATGACAAATATCAGATCTATAGCTGTAAGAGCAAAGAAGTTACAAACATCCACATTTTTAGAAAGTTTTAAACATTTTTCTAATAATAACATAATCAAATTTGGAACCCCATTAACTTAAAAAAAATCTAACCAGAAGCACTCCATATTTAATCAGTTCTATATCCCTTACAAAAAGGTTATGTATGCTAATTTTTATATATCTAGTTCCAGTGGTCACACAAAACAGTTAATCCATCTTTACAAAAGAAATTCTGATTTATTACAAAATACTGATCAGCTAGGTGTAACAGTAGTAAACAGGGGAATACAACATTTACATCTAATTCATACAGACAGTATGGCTTTACAAAATAAAGTTTGCACACTTGCATAGGTAGACACTTGGCTATCTTCCTAAGTTATAGTGTTTATAACCTTGCTATTCACACTACGCTTTGCTACCTCAGTTCTTTCTTCAGATGTATAGCTTATCCCCTTCATTGGAATGGTTTGCACAGAAGCCCCCCAAAAGAGATACAGCTTTCTTTGTTGGTTCCTTTTATGCCCCAGCCCTACACCAATGGGCAGTGGAGTTAAGGGCCTGTCACCTCTCTTCCCTTGTACCAGAATTTATCTGATTGGCAGCAGCTAATTTCAGACCCAATTCTGGGGTTCCACCTCTGCTAAAATACCATGGTGCCAAGGCCTACTGGGCAAGCACCTTTCTTCTGAAGGCCATTTAACACAAACAAATAGTCAGCCATGCCATGCGTTTTCATCTCTATATTAATTGGGGTCAATCTATTCATCTGAAAATACCTCTTCCTTCTCAAGACTGCCTCACACACTATTGGCCTTTCACATTTATTCTGCCTTTTCTGCTGGTCAAATTTCACATACAGGGATAAAATTCAGTCATCACACTGTGTAATGACAACACCCAAGGACCACGTATGCACTGTGAATAGAATGGGAGACAGGATCAAGCCTTGGAAACACCACAGCCCAGGAGAGCTGTATGCAAAGTTAACTTATGCCAAACAACCTGCTACACCCTATCTGCCATAGAAACATAGACTCATGCAAACATGTCATTTGTTGGAAGATAAGGACCACTTGGCCACCCCAGTCTGCTCATTTCCCTACCTAATGGATAAGCTGCACATCCTAGTTAACCAACAGCCTACTTCCTCCTACTTCCAATCCCTAGAATTGCCTTATGTCTGTCCCATGTGTTCTTGAATTCCCCCACTGTTTTTGACTCCACAACTTCCACAGAAAGGTTGTTCCATGCATCCTCAACCCTCTCCATGAAAAAATACTTCCTCACATTACCTCTGAGCCGTCATCCTTCTATCTTCGAATTGTGCCCCCCTTGGTCTTGCACATCTCTTTTTCTGAAAGATGCTAGCCTCTTGGACTTTGTTGATTCCCTTGAGGTACTTGAAAGTTTTTATCATGTACCCCCTCTCCCTCCTTTCCTCAAGGGTATACATATTAAGCTCCTTAAGTCTCACTTCATATGTCTTCTGTTGCAGACCCTGCACCATTTAGTTGCCCTCCTCTGAACTGCCTCCATTCTGTCTATGTCCTTGCGGAGATTGGGTCTCCAGAACTGCACGCAGTACTCCAGATGGGGTCTCATCAGCTGTCTGTACAGAGGGATAACAACTTCCTGTTTTCTACTGGTGATGCCTCTCCCTATGCATCCCAGTATCCCCCAGCCCTCCTTATTGCCCTCTCACATTGTTTGCCCACCTTAAGGTCATCTGATATGACTACTCCCAGGCCCCTTTCCATTTTTGTTGTTGTTAGCATCTCACCCCCCCCCATAGTGTAATCTTCCCCTAGGTTTTTGTTTCCCAGGTGCATTAGCTTATACTTCTTAGGACTGCATCTAAGCTGCTATACATTTGACCATTCCTCCAACCTTGCCAAGTCCCTTCTCATCCTTTCCACCCCACCTTGTGTATCATCCCTGTTGCTGATCTTTGTGTCATCTGCAAAGAGACATACTTTTCCTTCCAGTCCCTCTGCAATGTCACTTATAAAGACATTGAAGAGGACCGGTCCTAGAACTGAACCCTGCGGTACCCCACTAGTAACCCCCCTTTCTTCAGAGTGGACTCCCTTTACTATTACCGTCTGTGTCCTGTTCTCCAGCCAATTTTTCTTACCCAGGTTCCCATCTTGGGACCCTCCTTAGGCTGGCTAACTTGTATATTAATCTTTTGTGTGGGATTGTGTCAAATGCTTTGCTAAAGTCTAGGTAGGCCATGTCCACAGCCCCTCCCTGATCTTCTACTTTGGTCACCCAGTCAAAGAATCTTAGATTCATCTGACATGACCTTCCTGCTGTGAATCCATGCTGTCTTGGGTCCTGTGCCCCTCTGGCCTCTAGGTACTAAACAATTCTTTCCTTCAGAAGTGATTCCATCATTTTCCCTATCACTGAGGTCAAACTAACAGGTCTGTAGTTTCCTGCCTCTGCCCTGCTTCCACTTTTGTGAAGTGGAATCACATCTGCCATCCTCCAGTCCTCAGGTACCACCCCATCCTCCCATGATTTGTTAAAGTGGGAAGTCAGTGGTGTTACTAGTTCTCCCCTTAGTTCTTTTAGAATTCTGGGACGAATCCCATCAGGCCCCATTGCTTTGTCCACCTTCAGTTTTAAGAGTTCTTTCAGAACCCCTTCTTCTGTGAATGGGCTGGTATCAACCCCGCTATCCAGAGTGTGCAAGATTCAAATTGGCCATATACCATCCTTGAGAGCGGATCAGCTAGTTTTACTGTTAGACTGACCAAGTACATGAGTGCTTTCATTCATAATGAAGACAGCCGGCAATGGAGGAGGGTAGGTTGTACTGGTCACCTGTGGGCTTCAAAGTTGGGTGCTCTGGGGGAAGGGGAGGAGTGTAGAATCAGTGTGCTTCCAGAGTGGAGGGATGGGGGAAATTAGACATTAATTTTTTAGTACAAATAAATTAGTTTTGTTCAGAAAGACAGTGGATGGCTGTGGAGGTGGGTGGGTTGTGCCAGTCACAAACTGTGAAATTATAATGCCAAAAATAAAAATTGTGGGTGCTGGCGGGTAGGGGGATTGGGATGCTGACAGAAGGTTAGAAGACACATGTTTCACTGAGTTTGGGATGAGTGGAGGAGGGCGGGGGGCTAGTTCTTATTCATTTTTAATTTTTATGTTCCTCATGCGTGCAAGCGCAGATGAACATGTTGATTTGAGAGTTGCTAGAGAGAGGTGTGAGGAGTGCCAGTGGTGCTACAGGGGCTGAGCTGTGGCTGGCAAATCAGCAGGCAGTGTCCTGATGATACTGGTTTGCTGAGGGGCTTGTCTCGGCAAACATTTCAAAGGACAGAGCTGACGCTGCATGCAGCTCTGTCCTTTGAAATGCAAGCCCTTCAGATGCGGCTTAGTGTGTCTTTCCTTGTTAAGCCATGTCCCCTTTTCCTGCTGCCGCTTAATGTGTCTTTCTTGGTTAAACAACTTCCCCTTTCACTTTCCGAAATCAGGATACCAACTCCAGGTATTGGATGCGTTCCCCCCAACCTGTCTGTATCCCTAGCTGACATCAGGGTGCACAATCCCCATGTCAGCATCCTCCCCTCCCCACCACTATTGCGGCACACTGGGAGCCCACCCCAGTGTGCCTAAATTTATATTTTTTTTTTACCTGTAAATGAAGAAAACCTTCCCTCGTGGTCTTTTTTTTTTCACCTGTTAAAACAAAAACTGTCCCTTGTTGTCTTCCCAGTCCCCCTCCCCCATCCTGACCCTCCCTCTGCTCACTCACCTCTCTGCACCCCCCCTTACCCCATACTTACCCTACTAGGTCAGTGGACATGATCTTCTGTGGAGCAGGACAAGTCTGCAATCCTCAAAGCCAAGCGGCAAACTGAAAGGATGAAAGGTAAGCTGCATTATGGGAGTCAATGGGGGTTTCAACTTGTGTTGATATCTCAGCCATTTTTAGGAATTTTGGCCCCAAATGTTCAACATGGGGTTTTTAGGACCCCTCCTCGCGAACAGGTTGCTGACATTTTGTTCCTAGGTCCCAAAGTGATTTTGTGGTCGCTGTGCGGAATCACCATTTGAGACTAAGTAACAAAACAACAGTGCCATTGTTCATGAGGTAGGATCCAAACAGCACATGTTGCAAATTTGGTGAAAAAATTCCAAAAAATGATTGTGTTATGAGCGTGCATTGTTCAGTTTCTACACATGCTCATAACTTCGCCAATTGTTCATATTTTCACTCCATATTTTTAAAACTTGCCATTTTTTATACCTCCTTATCAACAGTACAGTTGTCATTTTTCACGTCCTGCCTGAATAGTCTTTTCGCACCAGTTGCGCAGAATGGCATGGTTGCTGTGCGAAATCAACTTCCAGGATGGAGTAACAAAATCACAGTGCAACTGTTCATGAGGGGAGGTCCCTAAAAGCCCATGTTGAGAATTTGGGGAAAAAATTCCAAAAAATGATCATTTATGGGCATGTGTTGCACAGTTTCTATGCAAGTACGTAACTTTGCCAGTTTCTCATATTTTCACTCCAGATTTTCAATATTGCCATTTTTCACACCTCCTCATGAATGGTACAACAGTCATTTTTCACATCCTGCCCAAAATGTGTTTTAGCACCTGTGGCTCCGAATGGCGCAGTTGCTGCTCAAAATCACCTTTTGGAATTGAGTAACAGAATGATAGAGCCACTGTTAATGAGGTGATATCCCAAAAAGCCCATGTTGAAAATTTGGAGAGAAAATATCAACAAACATCTGGGGCATTAGGGTTTCCAACTGTAATGCCCCCCCCCCACCCTGTAGAGACTGACAGACATCTGGCTTGTGTCTTGGGGTCATCAGCCATAATGCTCACACCATTCCACCCCCACCCTGCATCCAGTGACAGACATCAGTATGTGCCATGGAGTCTTTGGCACAAAAGTTCACCCCATTCTCCTGTACTGTACCCATCTCACCTTACTTTACTATGGAATGGGGTGAGTGTTAGGGCCGAAGACCTCAAGGCACACTGTGATGCCTGTCAGTGTCTGCATGGTGAGGGTGTAATGGTGTGAGCATTATGGTCAATGACCCAAAGGGACACCCCCAATACCTGTCAGTCTGTGCAGGGTGGGGGTTGGGCATTAGGGTTGGAAACCCTAATGCCTCATTAAGGAAGTAAATCAGGGAGGGACATTTGATGTCATCTATCTTGATTTCACCAAAGCCTTTGACAAAGTTCAATATAGAAGGCTAATTAACAAGATGAGTAGTCTGGCAACAGGGCACAAGCTGATAAACTGGGTTAGAAACTGACTGATTGACAGGAGGCAGAGGGTGGTGGTAATGGGATCCAATCTGTGGAGAGGTGGTGACCAGCGGGGTACCTCAGGGATAAGTCCTGGGACCAGTCCTGTTCAATGTCTTCATTACATGCATTGTGGGAGGGCTAGAAGGAAAGGTCTGTCTGCCTGTTTGCAGATGACACCAACATCTGTAACAGAGTGAATACTCCAGAAGGCATGGAGAAAATGAGCAGGGACATGGAGAGGCTTGCAAAATGATCTGAGAAGTGGCAAGTGAAGTTCAATGCAAAGAAGCTCAAATAATGCACCTGAGAAGAGGGAAACCTGGGGAGAGTTACAGGATGTGATGGAGGTGCTGATTATCACCAAGAAAGAAAGGGACCTAGGAGTTATCAGTTCTGAGGACCAAAAGATGTCAAAGCAGAATGCAAATGTTTCAAGGATGGCCAGTGGCATGCTGGGGGGCATAGGCAGAGGTATCACTAGCAGAAGGCACGAGGTAGTGATCCCATGCATAATTCACTAGTGAGGCCTCACGTACAGTTCTGTGTGCAATTCTGGAGGCAAGGACATTGACAGGGTGGAGGCAGTCCACAGAAAGGCAACCAAGATGGTACATGGCTTGCAACACAGAACATATCAGGAGAGATTAAAAGCACCTCAATATGTACTTATTGGAGGAAAGGAGGGAGGGGGGAACATGATAGATAGTTCAAGTTCAAGTTCAAGTTCAAGTTTATTGCAGGAAAACTCCATTGAGCAAGCTCATTCACAAGGAGGTCCTGTGACATAAACACTTAAAGTACAAACACAGATAGGTAATAACAGTATATACATGAAATACACGTTACATGATGCAGGCTGGATATACATACAAGGGTACCACACAGGGTGACCGCAGGTGGTAAACATTGATATGAGACAGGGAAGCGACTTATAGGTCGCATACTGATAAATGAAACATGATGACTGGTGTGATTTGATTTAATCAAATCAAATCAAATCAAATATACAGTATTTTGGCAGCTAGAACAAACAACAGTCTACAACTGATATGGGAGGGAGGAGAAATTTGATAGAGTAGCAGTGGAGTGTAAGCAAAGATAAAGCCAGGAGTAGAAGGGGAAGGGAAAGCAGTTAATATGACAAATCAATTATACCTTACCAGTGGATAAATATAGCACACATGGGGAAGGAAGAGACTTAATGACAGTTACAGGTGTCTTTTATTTTGGCTGAACTTAGCGATTTGTAGAAGTTTATTGAAACTGTGCTAGTTAGTTTCAGTATGGTTTGTAATTGGTTCCAAATGGAGGGAAGGGCATATGCAATAGCACGTTTACCAAAGGAAGTCCGCGTCCTTGGTATGTCAAGCATAATAAAGTCAGATTTTCTTAACGAGTATGCACTATGTGAGATACCAATAAGGGAAGAGAGATAGCTTGGCAATTTCTGCAGGAGCAGTTTAAGAGTCCATAGCCCAGCATGGAGCAGGCGTCTAGTAGTAAGGGATGTCCAACCAACAGCTGCATATAAGTCACAGTGGTGCGAGCAGTGGCGAGTTGGTAACGAACCGTAACGCAGCGGTGATAAAGGATGTCCAGTTTACTTAGATTTGCAAGAGTGGTGGAGGAATAGATTACATCGCCATAGTCGAAGTAGGGGAGAAAAGTGACCTGTACAAGCTTGTTTCGAGTTTCAAGGGGAAAAGGACCTATTTCTGTAGAAGAAACCTAACCTTGCTTTTAACCTTCTAGAGACATCTTCGATGTGGTCACTGAAAGATAATTTATTGTCGATCCAGATACCTAGATATTTAAATTTGGTTACAACTTCCAGAGGCTCGTTTAGCGTGGTGACAATGAAGTCTTGGGCAAGAGTATTGGGGGGGCCTGAGACAGCACTGCGAGAGAATATCATCGCTTTAGTCTTCTTGGCATTGAGCAGAAGCTTTGCCTTTATTAAATTATGCTCGTTGTGCTGGTCCGCTGAAGCACTCCCTTGACTTCAGATAACGATGAGCCAGAAGTATAACACAGTATCATCTGCAAAAAGTGCAGATTTGATGTAGATATGTTAGCATCTAAGTCATTGATGTACAGAGAAACAAGATAGGACCTAAGATGGATCCTTGGGGACTCCTCTTGCAACTGGCAAGGCAGCAGAAAAAGCCTTCCGCCTTTACTTTTGAAATCTTCCAGTTAGGTAGCTAGAGAACCACTGGGTGGTATGGTATGTGGCACCCAACTTTGCAAGGCAATTGACTAATAGTTTGTGATCAACAGTATCAAAAGCTTTGCTGAGGTCCAAAAGACTGCACCAGTTACCTTCTTAGCATCTATAGCAGAGATCCAATCATTGGTTACTTTTGCTAGTGCAGTGATTGTGCTATGATTAGCCGGAAGCCAGATTGAGCTGGGTTAATGAGAGAGAAGGTTTCCAAGTGAGATTTTAACTGAATATGGATCGTTTTTCTAGAACTTTAGAAAGGATAGGCAATATGGAGATAGGCCTATAGTTGTTTACATCGCATGGGTCACCAGATTTAAATAGAGGAGGATATGTGCTGATTTCCAGCAGGACGGCACAGTAGCAGATGTAATGGAAAGATTGAAGATGTGGAGAATTGGGGCAGTGAGATGGGCATAGCCTGACCTTGGAAAAGGGTTCCAAGCCATACGTCCCCTGCGCTTTTTTTTGGTGTCTAAGTTAAGAAGAGAATCTTCTACTTCTTTATAAGTTATCTCGTGCAGTTGGAAGGGGCTGGGTGCAGGACTAGATGTAGGGGGGGGTATGCTGGCTCACCGCAGCACCAGCATAAGGTGACGAGTCAAAAGCTAATCCAGCTGTGGCAAAGTGGGAGTTAAGTTCCTCCAGGATTAGGGACTTGTTTTCCACAATCTTGCCACTTGCGACTATCTTTGTTGGGACAGAGGGGGCCATGGGCTGTCCTTCTATAGCTTTGATAGTCTTCCATATTTTATGAGGATTACCTTTAGCTTGTTCGAGAGTAGAAATATAATAGTTAGCTTTAGCAGAGCAAAGTTTTTTCACAGATAGGTTCAAGTACCTCAAGGGCATAAACAAGGTGCAAAGATGGCCATCTTTCAATACATCAAACGTTTGGCATTGACAAATACTTGTTTTTTTATCCTAAAAAAAAGCAAAACCATCCATCATCATCCACTGTGTAACCCCACCCCCAAAACAGTATGCAGACATGGGGGGTGCCCAATCCCCCAGTGTCATCTGCCCGTCCATTGTTGTTTGCTGTGTAACCTCACTCCCAAACAGTATACAGATACAAGGAGTGCCCAATCCCCCAGTGTCCTCATCTGTTCAGCAAACTCCCTGAAAAAAACAAAACTGTCCCTCATCATTTTTTTCCATGTAAAAAAGGAAAACATCCATCATTGTCCATTCCGCTGTTACCCAACCCCTAACCTCTCACTCAGAACCCACCTCCCCATGCCCCTCAGCCCTTGTACCCCATACTTACCCACCAGAGGTCCGTCACCATGATCTAACTTGGACTGCAGGCACATCTTGGCTGTTCAAAGCCCAACCGTGAACTGAGGTAAGTGCTTCAATGTACATGTATTTCAATGGGGTTTTCGGCGTCAATGTATTTCAACAGAGTTTTCAACTTAGTGGCATAACTTGGCCATTTTAAAATATTTTTGCCCCATATTTTCAACATATGTTTTTTGGGACCCCATCCCACAAACAACTTCACAGAAGCAATTTCAAACACCCCCATGACACCAGTGTACACGATGAACATTCGGCATTGACAAATGCTTGTTTTGTTTCAGCAGGTGGCCCAATAGAAAATCCAGAATGCAAATGGTCCCCAATTCGGGAAGGTCTCCCAAATATTTGTGAGCCCTACTATTCGTGGTATTCAGGGAAACACTGTTCGGTCCATGCACAGCCCTAGTTGTGGACTCTTTCATCCCTATCTGCATGGACACCAGTTCACCACAATCAGTGACCACAGACCACTAGAAATGATGTTCAATGATCCTAGAGCCAAGCTACCTTCACGTATAGTGATGGAGGCTCAAACTTCAGCCCTGCAGTATTGCAGAGCTTATACTCCTGAAGGTAAGAACTGGAAGCAATAAAATGTATATTTGTGGAATTTCAGAGCAACACTGCACAGCACAAATGGGACAGCAACAGCTTCTGCAGTCTTCAGCAGGAGCATTTGTACTAATAAACAGCTGAATATTCCTTTCCAACAAAAGATGTCAAAATGAGTCATGTAGACAAAGCTTCAAATCTAAGGTAATGTTTCAAGAAGATAAATGGCATAGGGCAGAATCCTCGATGGTCAAAACTAGAGACTTGAGCCCCCATTTTCAGAAGGTTAGCCGAGTGCTAAACATATGAGCGATGCGCTAAGCCAACACTAGTGCTATGGGATAGCACATATGAGTGATGCACTAAGCCACGATTAGTGCGATGGGATAGCACATATGAGTGATGCACTAAGCCAGAATTAGTGCGATGGGATAGCACATATGAGTGATGCACTAAGCCAGGATTAGTGCAATGGGATAGCAGATATGAGTGATGCACTAAGCCAGGATTAGTGCGATGAGATATGGCTGGGCATATTCAGTGGCTTCTGGTATACAGCGCTACTCTGATAGCACTGAGCTCATAAAATACTGTTCCACCAATGCAAATGAGGGATCCCTCCTGCATAGAGGGCATAGCAGTATATCCAGCAGATTTGAAAGTGTTAACAGCAGGGATGCTTAATGCCTGCAAAACTCTACCCTCACTATAGGATACGGTAGGGCACGATGCCACCCTCCACCTTGGACAAGCACCAGATAGGATTAACAACATGAGCTGTAAGTCCTGCCAAGGCCACCCACCCCCTGATTGATAGTACAATCCACCAGTATAGTTCAAATACCCAATCCCTGGCAGTCTCCTAGATACCCCAGTCACTAATCTGACCCCCCCAGTATAATTTATATACCCAAACCCAGGTTGTCTAGTGAACCCACCACCACTCCCACGGCTATCTCTCACACACACACACACACACACACACACACACACACACACACACACACACTCTCTCTTTCCTGCTCACTTTGCACCCTACCACACTTCTCACCAGGGGCACCCCCACTTACCCTTCATGCCCTGGCCTGCAAGCTGCTCCATCCCAGAGACAATGACTGGCAGAGCCCCTCCACTCACCACCTCAGATGGCCACCACCCAAGTAACAAGGAACAAATGTGTACCTACTGTAGGAACAGCTGCAAATGGCTCACAAAGACAAGGGCACTATCCCATTTGCGACATCCTATCTCCATTTGTTCCTCGGAGTCACTTTCCTGCAGGAGGCTCTGTTATCACAGTGCATAGTCACCATGCGTGGTATTCAGACAACACCCATATTCAGACAGGCAATGTACACTGGGTAGAGAGAGCTGCCTGTCTGAATATGTCTCCCATGCTGGCCATGCACTATCTCAAGCACACCACTAAGGGGTGTGGAACATTAAGGGCCTGCTCCGAAACTGGGGCCCTTGGTCTTAGTTCACCCAGTTTCATCAGATTTCTGCTGTCATTCTGCAGTACTTTTCATTTCTTGGCATAACATTTCAATTGCCAAATACTAAATAACTTTCTCCAGCCCCTCTACATCCATCTCAGTGGTACTAATTTGCTTATCACTGCCAGCTGTTCCACAGAGTTCTGCATTGTTTGCACACAAACTGACTCTCCTGCAACCCCACCCCTATATCTCTTCTACACATCAGAGTAGCCACCCGAGGGCAGACCCCTGAGTCACCTCTTTAGGGATGCCCACAAAGTCCCTGGGTGGGGCTCACCTGGCTCAGTCTTATTTATTTGTAATTTTTGGCTGGGAAAGGCACATTGAGCTATGGCAGCTCATTTGCAGGTACCTCCAGGCTTCACCAGATAGTCAATTACCAGGGCAGGTGTGCTGCTTTCAGTTGCTCAGTCCCCTCCTTCACCTTCCTCTTGCCATTTATGCACTGGAAGAAGGCTATGGTGTTGTCTGCAGCTGCTACTGCATCCTACAACAGCTGCCAGCAGAGCTAATATTGGAACAGGTCCCATCTATATAATTGACATGGCATGAAAAGACTTGTGTTGCATTGGATGATAACTGGCCACTGCCCCTTCCCCGTATTAACAGGCCCCTTGTCACTCTGGGCCCTCCCCAGTCAACACCATCACATACATCAAGCAGCTTCCCATCTTGTTGGCAGTGGACACCCTTCCCCAAGATTGGATCATCCAGAAGCTTTCAGTGGTTGGAGGAACTGGAATGCCAGGATAAGAACCCAGATGCCTGTGAGGTGACACAGCAGGTATGGAACTTAAGACTTGAAGGAGTGAAAAACCAGGGAGCTGGAATTATAAAAAAGTGAGTAATTACCAGTTACAGATTACTTACTAAGAAAAGAGTGGATGCTGTTCTGAAAAAACTGCCTCCAAAGCTTGGTGCGTTATTCAGGAACTGGAACTGTCTACTTCAACTGGTTAGGTGTGAACTTGTTCAGAAAATAATTCTCCCTACCTTTGACTATTGTGATGCAGTTTATAGTGCTGCCCCGAAGTCCACCTTAACCGTGGCACTGAGGGTTGAGACGCTGGATGCCACACCTCGCACCATGCCGGCGACCAGGGTTCAGGAATGAGCTTGGGCCACTTGCGGTTGGCCGGGGGAGAAGGCTCCAGCATCCGATGATGGCTCGCCTTCTCCAGGGGGGAGAGTGGGTATTTACACTGGAAACAGTGACCCCTGGTGGAGGCTGGGGAGCCCGACAGCTGCTGGAGTTACTGGGGCGCGATTGGTCATGGGGCGTAGGCAACGGACCAGCCAGCTTCAGAGACAGGAACTTGGGGATGGAACTTTTGGGAACATCGCACCTTCACCTTGACATTGGGGGCATGTAAGTCCACCTACAAAAATCGGAGAAAGACCCTTCGGGAGTCAGGTAGACAGACAGCTGAGCCAGGTCCCAATTTGCCACCACCTGCCTAGCCGGATCGGGTCCTGACGAGACTTGAAGGTTCGGGGGTGCCCCTACCCCGACCCCGCATGGGGGGGTAAACCACAGCATGATGGAGGATCCCAACTGGTGAGTAGGACGGGGGTAGGGACAGACTCAATTGGCTCTCCTGAAAAGGTTATTCTGGAAGGGAAGGGGGAGAATAAAAAATATCAGGGAAGTCCACCTTAACCAGATTGGATCTGCTTTTCAACTCCTTCTGTCGCTTTGCTCTTGATGCTGCTCCTTGCACTCAACACTGCGATCTATACCACTCCCTAACATTCCCTTCGCTTACTGACCGTCACCACTCCAACATTAAGTTCACCTCTAAATTCTGGTTCAACTCTCTCCCTTCTTACCTCTCTTCTGTTCTGTCTGTTCTCTTACTCCCGTCACACTCACTCAGATCCTCTGACACCAGAACTCTGGCTATCCACTGCAGACTCACCTCTGCTGGCCAGTCTGCTTTCTACCACCATTTCCCCAAACTCTGGAACTCGTTACCTTCACAGATCAGGCACTTATCATCGCTCCACTTTACCTCAACCGCACTTTCAAATTTCTACTCCTCAAACTGCACATGCACCTGATGAGTACAGCTTATTCCTGCACAGGTCTACTGCTCAATCTAAGGTTGCTATGGTTGTTACTTGTACTGCAGCAGCCAGCACTGCTTACCCAATTTTGCATAATTGTCTCCTACTTTAATTTCATCTTGGAAATGCTTCAATTACTGCTCAATCGACTGCATCTCATGTATATGTGTCTTTTTAATGTATTATATATGTATATTTATACCTATGTATGTATACATGCATAACACACTGTTGAACTGATTTGTAATTTACCTTCATCATGTAATATAAGTTACTTTGTTTTTATACGAATTGTAATACTACTATGAAATTTGTACTCTGTATATATTTCTCCACTTACCCTTTTGCCCCCAGGATGCACCAGGAGAAACTTGTTGTTCAGTGTGCCTTCCTGGTGAAAGTTTTCAATAAATAAATAAGAGCTTGAGTACCAGACACAGATTGCTTGCTAAAAATAGTGGTCAAATGCCACTTACAGATTACTTGCTAAGAAAAGTGATCCATTACCAGTTACAGATCACTTACTTAAAAAGTGATCACTTGCCGGCCCAGTGGCACAGAGGGTTGAGACATTTAGCCTTGCCTGGCATCACGCCGGCAAACCGGGTTTGAGAATGACCTTGGGTCGTCTGGGAGCTGGCCGGGGGGGGAGAGTGGGAGCAGGATTTAGCCACCTATCGGTAGCTCTCCTCTCCCGGGATGGATGCTGTCCCTCCCGTAGTCCCATCACCACCGGTTGGAGGTCCAGTGGTGGTGTAGGTGGGGAAAGGGCGGCTAGTAGGGTGGGACATCCTGCAGTGTGTGGCATGCACGTGCCTCCACACATGTACATCAGTGCCAAGGACACGCAGGTGGGGACGAGTGAAAACAGGAGAAAATCACATAAATAATTGAAAAAAAAAGTGATCATTTATCAGTTGCAGATCACATGCTAAGAAAAGTGATCAGTCACCAATTACAGATCACTTACTAAAAGTGTCCTGATAGCCTGGGTGTCTCCTGTTTAGATGGTACTCTTCTCACTAATGTTCATTCATTTAAATACCTTGGCCTAACTCTTGACCCTTCCCTGGATTACTCTCTGCACATTACCAATATTTGTAAAGCAGTCAACATTAAACTTGACCTGGCCTAGAGAACCAAATATACCCTCACCCCGTCTTCCTGGATTGTTATTTCTCAGGGTATCTATCTTCTCAGCAAAACCAAAAATCCAATACTACCCACCAAAACACAAGACACAGAATTAGCAATACAAAAAGGCTTTTTATTCACATGAGTGCATGTTACCTCTTGCGAGAAAGGGGGCACCGGAGGAACCTGCTACCTCCAACTGGTTTTGCCACTCAGGCATCCTCAGCCTAACCTATGGATTTGTCATCTACTCCAATTCTTTTGATGTCAGTTTGAATAAACAAGACATTTCCTACAACAGCATCTGCAGATTTGCCTGGGCCTCTAACTGTCTTACCCATCACTGCCAACTATATGCAAGTTTAAATTGATTATCTCATGCTGCAGATCATTCTTTTTCCATAGGTGCCCTTATGGACACAATTCTCAGGAAAAACATGCCCTCTTCCTTAGCCATCTGTTAAAACCCCATGACCTAGCTTAGCCTTGTCAGTCTGGTGACAAGTTTCTACTTGCTGTTCCAAGGTGTTCCACCAATATGGGTGAACATGTCTTCTCTCTCTTTGCCCTAAATATTATAACTCCCATCATGTTGCTTTCTGGCACTCCTCTTCCCATGTCAGCTTTAAAATGGGACCATATACTGTACTCTGTCCATCTGACGGACTCTAACAACTGTACCTATTTTTGATGCTCCATTTCTGACATTGTTAGTGCATATCCTTTTACTTACTGTATTTAGGCATTGCCTTATTTGTTGTTTTGTGCACTTATCTGTTTTTGAACAGCCTCTGGTGTACCTTCCCAATATGAAACATACATCCATAGCTTGTTCTGTTGGAATGTAAATCGGCTGCTTATTGTGCTGCACTTTATTCTTTTGCACCCCTTCTTACAGTTAGTATTGCACATGCTTCTGTATATATTTATTACAGAGATGCAGCAAATTTAAATTTCGCCGGCAAAGTGCCCGCGAAGTGGGCACTTCGCATTGCCACTCTGCTATGCAAAGTGGCCAATGCAAAAGGCTCACTTCACCTTGTAATTAGTACTTCGCATTGTCATTCCACCTTAATGCAAAGTAAGGCAAAGTGACAACAATATTGGCAGCCCTTCACACATACAGTCACCAGAATTAATGTGCATCCCCAAAATGCTCATGTCTTGTGTCCATAAAACTCCCCAGTGCTGACAAAGTGAAATGAGAACACAAGAAATGCAAAATCTCCCAGAATTAATGGTGCACTCAGACATCATGTGTGCAGTAGTCACACACAGTCACCAGAACTAATTTGCATCCCCAAAATGCTACTGTCTTGTGTCCAGAAAATTCCCCAGTGCTGATGAAGTGAAATGAGAGTGTAACCAAAAATGCAAAGTCTCCCAGAATTAATGGTGCACTCTGTCATGCACACAGTAGTCACACACAGTCACCAGAATTAATGTGCATCTCCAAAATGCTACTGTCTTCTGTCCAGAAAATTCCCCAGTGCTGACAAAGTGAAATAAGAGCGTAACAAAAAGTGCAAAGTCTCCCAGAATTAATGGTGCACTCCATCGTGCACGCAGTGGTCACACACACACAGTCACCAGAATTAATGTGCATCCCCAAAATGCTACTGTCTTGTGTCCAGAAAATTCCCCAGTGCTGGCAAAGTGAAAGAGAGTGTGACAAGAAATGCAGTCTCCCAGAATTAATGGTGCACTCCATCATGCATGCAGTGGTCACACATAGTCACCAGAATTAATGTGCCTCCCCAAAATGCTATTGTCTTGTGTCCAGAAAATTCCCCAGTGCTGATGAAGTGAAATGAGTGTGTAACAAGAAATGCAAAGTCTCCCAGAATTAATGGTGTACTGCAAACACACAGACAGATTAAGATTGTGCTGTGCACTCAAGAGATGCAGACACAAAGGCACAATGCCACCTAACCAGTGCTCACAAGTCACAAATTAAAATCTGGAAAAGAATACCTTTTGCCAGTTGGGGGGAGGGGGGTAGTGCATGACAGTAACAGTCCACTACCAGTAAAGATACCACAAAGCAGTATAAAAAATTCATGCAGGTGCAGTGGATAGCAGGTTCACACTGCTGCAATTACTCTGTGGCACAATAAAATGTGTCTGATTTAATGGCACACATCACACACACACTCACACACACTACAAGTAATGTGTAGCAAATTGAACATTAACACAGTTATACAAGAAAAATATAACCAAAACAGAAAAACTGCCTTTTTCTCCCAGTTAATCTACCTACACCACAGATACGCCCCTCCCCCAAAGCACACTTCACAGTACACAGACTGAGTGTTCTAAATTAACATTCAAAATCCACGCACAAACAATGAACACTCGATGATATGAGCACAGGAGGGGTTCCTACAATTGATGTACTAAATTGTGAGCAAAAACAAAAATAGCTCAAAAAGGCTTTTTTAACAGCTTTTAGAGGATTTGAATTGCAGAGCTCTGAGATGAAACTGTCTCCATCTTACACTACACACACTACACAGAACTGAGGCTGTGCAGAACAATCTAGAGCTCATGTGACCTGCAATCCCATGAAGCACTGCAAAATTCACCTTTGGAGCTCAAAAACAAGGCGAAGTGAGATGAATTACATTGATTTCTATGTACTTCACCTTAGAATTGGTGGAGAAGTGGTTTGGGGAAGGCAGAATAACGTGAAGTCATTGTTTTCAGTGGACTTTGCGTTCCCCATTATGGCATGGAGTACTTCACTTCGCATTGTGGGTACTTCACGGATTCTGCGCTACCCCATGAATCACTTTGCAGAGCCACTTCGACCACCACTAATTTATTATTGTATCGATTTTTTTGCATTGCCTGTAACTTTTCCCATTGTACCTGTACTACATTGTGTTTGTGACTGTACTGACTGGATTGTGACTCAAAGTAGGCCTGAAGAAGTGAAGAACCAGGCAGTAGGAGGCCTAATGACAAATGAGCTATCAATTACCAGTAACAAGTTACTTGCAACAGAAAGTGACCAATTACCAAGTACAGATTACTTACTAAGAAAAGTGTTCAATTACCAGATGTATTACTTGAGAAAAAGCAATCAACTGCCAGTTGCAGGTTAATTGCTAAGAAAAGCAATCAATTGCCTGTTACTGATCACATGCTAAGAGCAGTGATCAGTTACCAGTTATAGATTACTTACTTAAAAAGTGAGCAATTACCACCTTCAGATTAATTTCTAAGAAAAGGTGTCAATTACCAGTTGCAGATCACTTGCTGAAAAATTGACCAATTACCAATTACAGACCACTTGCTGAAAAAATGATCAATTACCTGTTACAGATCACTCGCTGAAAAAGTGATCAATGACCAGTTGCAGTTCATTCGCTGAAAAAGTGATCAATGACCAGGTACAGATCACTTGCTGAAAAAGTGATCAATGACCAGCTACAGATCACTTGCTGAAAAAGTGATCAATGACCAGCTACAGATCACTCGCTGAAAAAGTGATCAATGACCAGCTACAGATCACTTGCTGAAAAAGTGATCAATGACCAGTTACAGATCACTCGCTGAAAAAGTGATCAATGACCAGCTACGAATCACTTGCTGAAAAAGTGATCAATGACCAGTTACAGATCACTTGCTAAGAAAAGTGGTCAAATACCAGTTACAGATGACTTGCTGAAAAGGTGATCAATGACCAGTTACAGATCACTTGCTGAAAAAGTGATCAATGACCAGTTACAGATCACTTGCTAAGAAAAGTGGTCAAATACCAGTTACAGATGACTTGCTGAAAAGGTGATCAATGACCAGTTACAGATTACTTGCTAAGAAAAGTGGTCAATTACCAGTTACAGATCACTTCCTAAGAAAAGTGGTCAATTACCAGTTACAGATCACTTGCTGAAAAAGTGATCAATGACCAGTAACAGATCACTTGCTGAGAAAAGTGAACAATGGCCAGTTGCAGATTACTTAGAAAGAAAGGTCAATTACCAGATACAGATCACTTGCTGAAAAGTTAACCACAAGTAACAGATTTCTTGCTAAGAAAAATTATCAATTTTCAGTTACAGATTAGTTGCCAATTTTAATTCGGTTCAGTTTATTCAGGATAAAAGCCATTGAGCAGAGTTTGTTTACAAAGATGTCCTGTTAAGGCAAAACTTCTGATATGTTTTAAGTAGCATTAGATACAGTGCACAGCTTACAGTGTGTTGTGTGTTTGCATAGCATAACAAACTTGCAAGCACAATGCAAGGCCCAGTGCATATAGGGATGGAAGCTCACAGCTGTTGCTACTTGCATTACACACCTGGAATGATTGCAGTAAGGTTTATGCACAGAGGAGACTGAAAAGGACCATGTGGTGACTTTTGCACTGGAGGGCAAGGGGTGGTTTAATATATGCAGGGATTCTGGCAGGAAATTCCAAAAGAAAAGTGATCAATTACCAGCTACAAATTACTTGTTATGAAAAGTGATCAATTACCAGATACAGATTATTTATTAAGAAACATATATCAATTACCAGTTACAAATTACTTGTTAAGAAAAGTAATCAATTGCTAGTTACAGACTACTTACTAAGAAACGTGATACATTTTCAGCTACAGAAACCTTGCAAACGGAAGTAATCACTTACATTTACAGATTTCTTTGCCTCAAAGTAAACAGTCTTTAATTACTTTGGATTACTTGTGCATGACAAATAACTCCATAGACACATCACACAGAAATAGCTTTATGTATATAATTGAGATGGGGCCCCAAAACTGCAGAATCATAGGAACATATATTTATGATGAAAGAAGACCTATCTTTTATTGAGACCCCCTTCCCGATCAACGGTAATACCTATTTAAGTATGCATCCAGTAAATGTGCATTTATTCATTTCTTATAAATTCACAGCCTCTCTGAGTTAACTCTGCTGCTCAGACATGAGTTCCACATGCCCACCACTCTCTGTGAGAAGTAATGTTTTCTTCTAGCTGTTCTAAACATCTAGGCATTGGTTGTGCTCTAAGGACTCGCATGTAATTGCATATGTGAATACCAGCATAAAGCAAAAAATGCAGCTCACATTACTCCTACAGTTGTGCTATACAGTCATACTAGTAATAGTACTATTCCTCACTTTATAGCAGATGAAGTCCACGGTAGGTCTGCGAATTGTTTTCCAGATAGGGGTGTGGGGCAGAGCCCTCTTCTTAGCCAAGAATCGAATAACAGGTGGTCCTTTTAAGATGGGTGACACCACGCCAAAGTCTCTGATTTGTCTGAATATCAGAAGCATGCAGATTGAGTTTAGCATAGTGTTTAGTGTACCATTATGCGTATGCACTATGAGGGTCCTTTGTCCTCCACTTATGCCAACATCTCTCCATCTCCATACAATTGTGTATTAAGGTCCCAAATTATATTTTCTATACCTTTCAGACCCTGGGAAATGTTATGTCAACCAATGTTTTATTTGTGATGCCTATTTTTCTTAATATAACATCAAATCTTTGAATGTGTTGTGACCACTACATATCAATTGATTTTTGCAAACTTGGTTCAGAAAGTAACTAAAGTGATGAGGATTACTTTAGAGCTCAAACCAAACCAAAATCTGATTACTTGTGGGGATAATGTTTTTTTGAACAATATTTTATCCCATCAGCTCTGGCCAGCTCCCTTCTGTCTGGTCCCCACAGCCCCGTAATTTGACTTCCCCGGGACTTATCTTCTCGTCTGGTGACTTCCACTTGGAGAACTTACAGTGGAGTGCTCAGTCACTGGTGTAGGGCCTGAAAAGGTCCGGATGTCATCCTGTGGCCAGAGGATTTTTTTCCCCTGTGGTTTCTTTCCACTAAGCCTCACATGTGCAATGGCATAACGGAGGAGCTCCACCTCTGTGGAGATGTCCTCAAATGCCCATGATTGGCTTGTCTGCTTGTGTGCCCAGACTGCGCTACCACCTGGACACCTCCTGGTGGCAGGCAAGTAGTAGGTTACTCAACCCCCCTCTCCCAAGAGAGGAGAGCTGACCATGGGACACTTGATCTTTCATGCCCTAGCCAGCCCCAGAATGACTCGGGTCCATCCCCAAACCCAGGTCACCGGTGTGGCAGGAGGTAAGATGCTGAGCTCCTCAGCCCTCCATGCCACTGGGCCAGCTTTGTGGAGATAATGCTTGAAGAGATCCCCACTGAAATCGGTGACTTGAAAAAGTAGCATGATTACAAGTTAAAGATTACAACTCGCAGATGGCTTTAATAAGCCTGTTTGTATGCAGTGGAAAAAGTTCAGAAAGTAAATAGGTGGAAGTGGTGAATACTGTGTTTTGCAGGGAGGCATGTGCATAATATGTTTAAAGACTCACCAGACCAGACTGACCCATTGGTGCAGCAGACGGACTACTGTACTGATCATAATGACAGTGATCTGGGTTCAGGAAATAGCCTGGCTTACAGGAGGGCTGGTGAAGGAGGAGCTACTGTACCAGAGGATGTGCTTCTCATTTATGGAGGAAGGGTTGCTGCCTCTGTTACTACACCTGTGGTGCCCTGGGTAGCATTGCAGTGGGATGGCATGGTGGGGGGGGGGTGATATGCCCATGGAGTCCTTCAAGTGATGACATCCTGAGGCTGAGAATGAGAACATGGAAGAAACCATTGCATCACAAGATAATGCAGGGTTTCAGATCAACCATGGTGACTGGTTTCCCATCATGGACTCTCTCATAATACACTCACATAACTGTTTCATTTTTTTAGTCTATTTCAGTTTAAAATTCAACTTGTGATCATCAATTCAGGTTTCCTTTTTTTTCTTTTCTACCTTTATCCCAGTCTCTTTCTTGTTCTAGTACTGCGCCTCCTTTCCAATATTTGCACATGCTCTTTCATTAACTTTTCCAAAAAAAAAGACAACAAACTTATATTCTATGTCTTTTCTATAAAACTAATAACATTATCTTAGTACTATATATATAATATAGATAGGTCATAAAACATTGTTTGAATGTGGTTTATTTTGAGAGTATCTGTTTTTAATCACTTAAGTGATTTAATTTGTTCCCATAATATTAGATAGTACGAGTTTACAATACCTATTGTTATTGTACTGTTTTCTTTAAAACTCAATAAAACATATATTTGGGGGAAAAAAACATGGAGTCTCTGAAGCAGAGAAACTGCACCCCCAGTGGGTTTTTCCACCAACCTGGAGGGACCCTGCTATGGGGAGCAAGCTACTGAGGTAAGCTCCTAGGAAGCTGGGAGACGGGATCATAAGCTTTATCTAACCGTAGGTACTAGCATGATCAGGTAATAAAATATATGAATCAGACCAGTTTTTCTGGCAAGTACTTCTCTATATTTATATAACCTTTGGCCCACAGTGGGTCACATGGTTTGGTTCTCTGTCGGAGGGTTCTGCCTTCATGTATAAAGGGGAGGAGTTTACAATCGGTGCCAAGGGACCCTGGATGCCTGTGCAGCTTGCCCTCTTTCTGCATGCTGAGTTCTGATGGCACAGTGAAACATTAGCACATACTACTGCACAAAATGTGGCGCATGTCCTGTTCCCCCAAGCCAACTAACCATTGCTTTGGGAGTTCATGAAAAGAGAGTTTTTCTTTCTAAACCAGGTGTTAGTGGCAATCATTTAAATGGTGCAATAACAAGGATGTTTCTTGTGAAACCTGCAAGCCAAAGAAGGAGGATCTGAATACTGGAGATGATCTGATGAGCACAGAGGTATTTCCTCACCCACTTGATTTGATTGGATCATGCATCAACCTATAGGATGTACGAGGAATACCCACTGGTTTATGACTGAGGAGTACTATAAATGGTACGAAATATAATGGAGTGTACCAAACCTCCGCCAGATCTATGCTATTAACATAAAGTTCAAGTTACACTACTCTCTCAAAACTACATTTCGATTGTTTTGTATTAGTATTAGTTTATCTGAGTTGAGTTAAAAAAAATCAAGGGGGGTTGGGGGCAAAGCCCCCCAATTCAAACAAATGGAAACCAAAATTAATAGCAAGCACAAGCCCATTCGCCATCCCACCGGTGCAGTGGTTGGATTTCTGCTTATGACGCCAGTGACCCAGGTTCGGGAATGAGCACAGGGGCTGGAGGGCCAGCCGGGGGGGAAAAGGATTAAGCGTCCCATGGACAGCTCTCCTTCTCTGGAGGGAGGCGAGGGGACTGGTCCAGCACCTGCTGGCTCCTAGCGGAGGCTGGAGGTGTCACAGGATGCATGGTCCAAATGCTAACTGGGGGAGCAATGAATGTTGGTGAATGCCATGACGTCACTATGCTGCCCCCAACAGAAAAAGGGAAAATTGCTCGCTGGCCGCTGGATGACGACTCTCTGTTCCCTGAGTGCCTCCTGCTCCTCAGGAGCATCCCCGGGCCCTAGTAGTGTGTGCTGGGGTCATTCCCTCTCCCCTGGTGCCTTTCCCCCTCAGAGGAGGGGGACCCACCCAGTGAAGGGATACGCTGGGATATACCAGGGATTGGATGCCATATGAGGACCAGAGGAGGGCTGGGTAAGGACAGTGGAGCTGGAGGGAGCCTGTGGAGCCCGAAGGAGAGGGGAACCAGCGGGAGGTGGTAAAAAAAAAAAGGCATAAGCCCATGCTGTAGTTGCAAAAGGATTACGCTATGCAAGTAGTGGAGGTCTGGTATTCTCCACTCTCACCCAAATATAAAGTATTTTACATAAGCTGAACTGGGGTTTTTTTGTACCTGAATTAAATGGACCAATTATTAAAGCTACTGTTCAACTTTGGAGTGGCAATACTATGGTGCACATCAGACAGCACCACAAACTGATAACCTCTGGTAAGTTTCTCTCATTTCCATGCACAGTCAACCCAGCTGATTGAACGTATCACTATGATGAGTAACACTTGAGTAAGATAAGGTAAATTAACACATTTATTAAACTAAAACAATTAAGTGATTTAATTCAGTTCTAATTGCAAATTTATGCATAATTGTGTTGTAATAACTAGGGGACATTTTTTTCTCGTGGGAGAAGCTGGTTATAATTCACCATTATAACCCACAGCGAACACACGCCAGCTTCTCCTCAGCCCTGCTAGCACTCACTCACTGCGCTGTCACAACTACCGACGATTGCAAACAAACAGTTCGGCATTTTTGGTCTCTGGCAAAAAGAAAAATGCTACTGAATTGCAAATCCACTAAACAAATATATAGTCCTCACTAACCTTTGCCACAGCAGTTGCAGGCAGGAATTTATCCAGTTAGCGAGATTAAATACAGTAGCTCTCAACTGTGACCCCCGCTCTGATCTCTCCACCTAATTTGCATATGAACATGAAGTTCATGACCTGGACCATACAAAATATTTTATATATGAACAGATAGTACTTATCTTCAGTGTTCTTAAACATGTTTTCTGACATTTAATACTGTCCCATACTAGAACTTAATTGTTTTTCAATGCATTTCCCTAGCTGCCATTTTCACTGTGCGAAATGAACGTGAACCTCTTGCTGATCTGAAAGTCTGTAAAGTAAGTGAACCTGTTGGCATTTATAAAAATCTACAAAAGCAACAAAATACTTATTTTTGGAGAGCATGCTATATTTTATTAACTTTTCTAAATAAACTGTTTCATGTTCTGATAAATAAAAAACAAGCACAACACTTTTTTGTAAAACACTATATTTATTGAAGGAAATCTGGTTGGAGAAAAAATTCCTTCAGCAATTACATAAAACAATACAAGGGGAATGCAAAATTTGAATTTAATGCACACCCTCGGTGTGGGATGCTTTGATAAACCTGTTTATGTAGCATCTCACACCTTGGGTGTGCATTAACTTCTCATTATGCACCCCTCCCCATATTCTATTCTATATGTAACCGATCAGCAGCAATATAATTTGATTTACTAACCATTTAATAAAACTTTGATGTGTTTTTGGTTTGTGCCCCAGATTTTTGAGCAAAGGTTGGAAGCTAGAAGAAATCTGAGGACAGTTTGTTAATGTCAGCTTCCTGCCCAATAGGAGCTCATCTGAGACCACTAACACCAAAGGCCCTCTGTGTGACCTTGAGAAGGTCCCACAACCTCCCTGTGCTTCAGTCTCTTCTTGATGTTACACTTGGTAGAAGGAGGACATCCACTAAAAATGACATAAGGCACTGCAGCTTAGTTTTCCTGGGTAAATAAATTGTAAAAAACACTCATTTCACTAGAGATGAAAGTCTTAATGAAATGAAGCTTTCTCCCTCTTTCTTGGTTAGAGAGATGCACAAAAAATAACACTACTAGCTTCCTTTTACAGATCCTGTACTCTACTTCCCTGCACACTACTGCTCTAGTATGATCAATCCAGGAATGCTAAACAGACTTTGCATAGGAATCTGTCAAGGTTCCTGGCTGAGGTTATGACTGCAGTACACTGAGGAGTCCCAAAGAGGATACAAAGTGTTTGTACTTTATCATTCTCAGCCAAACTAAGTCAAACATGCAAGCCTGTTTAAAAAGCAATGTCTATTCTAGTGAAGCCTTGTCAGCACAACACACAAGGTTCTGCATACCCATGATGCTTTGCTCTGGGAATGAGGCTGAAGAATATCTATATGGTTTGGAGAGATGTGATGCACAAAAACCACAGAATTTGGATTTTTCTTCTCTCCTAGCATCTTTTTATAGATCCCGTACTCTGCTTTTCTGCAAACTGCCTCGCTAGTGTGCTCATTCCATGTATTGTAAACTGACTTTGCCTAGGGGTCTGTCAAGGTGCCTGGTTAAGATTATAACTGCAGTACACTAAGGAGTCCCAAAGAAGAAGAAGAAACACACATCTGTACTTTTTCATTGTCAGCCTAAGCTGGATCAGACACACGAGCCTGTTTAAAAGGCAATGTCTGTTCTAGTCAACACTTGTCAGTCCGATTTACAAAAGAATGTATATACCCATGGTCCCTTGCTCTGGAAATGAAACTTGCAAGTATGTGCATGGTTTGGGGAGATGCACAAAAAACAGACAGTTAAACTAGGCTTTTTTTTATTTAATTTGCTTTCTGTTCCTCCACCCATGGGGCAGATTTTACTGCCTTCTGAACATATTGGCCTTTATGCTGCAGTGACAGAGTGTATTTAACCCTTAGGTTTCCCTCCCTTCCCAACGAGGACATAGTCACAAGGATGGATGTCCAGGCTGTTACATGTGTGAGTACACCCTGCCAAGCACATAACAATGTCCTCCCCTCCCCACACCATGGCTACTGTACCACCATGTATATACCCAGAAGTGCCAATAACAGAGTGAGGAGTGGCTTCCCTCACTCACTCCCTGGAGGAGGAAATCATCTACTAGGGTGCTTGAGCTTCCTCCTTCTCCTGGTGTCCTTGACTCATTCCTGAACCTGGATCACCAGCGTCAGAAATGGTAACCCTAACACTGCACCTATGGGCATTCCTGAAACTAAGCTTTCAATCAGACTCAAGGTGGTTCGAACAGACATTAGGGCACAGAACTATGAGCCAGAGGATCTTTCCAAGTTCAAATGATAGCACAACTAGTCAGTGACTCCCTGTGTGACCTGGAGAAAGTGAGTCACCTGACCTTCCAGCATGCTCCACTTCCTCCCAGGTGCATCTGGTTAGAAGCTGAACCCCGCTGTTATAAAAATGCCATGTTTTAGTTGGGTTACAGTGGGGAATTAAAAATTGCACCTTCAGCTCAAGTAACCTAGCCTGTTTATTTTATTTTTATTTTTATTTTGGTAGCTGAGTAAGCACACAGGAACTAATGTTCCTTTATCAGAAGTGACCCTGGAAAAGTATAAGGTTATAATAATAAAACACATCACATTACGGTCAATATTAAATTTACAATGCACAAAATGCATAACAGTACCAAAGATAATCAGAGTAAAACATGTGCAAGGTTACTGATCATAATAATATGTTCTTACAGCCTCAGAAAAACAGTTCATATTAGGCTTTGATTTTGTATTATAAGGAATAGTGTTCCATATAACAGAGGCACTAAATGCCAAAGAACATGGACCTGCCACTGTATGAAGTAAAGGTGCCTTCAGGTACCCCGAAGTAGAAGATGGAGTGCCATAACTGCTGGTGTGAGGTATAAGTGATTCCACTAGACAGCGTATGCTGCTGTACCAACCCATGTTCATGTGCTTATAGTATGAGGATCCATACATCCAGGGCTCCAGCTTAGAGCAGCACAGATGAGGTTAATTGCACATGACAGCTCCATCCATCACTGCCTTCTTAACCAGTAGGCTCCTGCCCTCTGATTAACCACACACCTCTCCCACACTTGCAGAAGGTCCACTGGGAGGCCCTAACAAGACAGGTGGAAGCTCTTTAGCAAGAGACAGTATGCCTGTCAGAACAGTGGACTCATCAGATCTGGGCCTGATGTTGTATTAATTATAGGATGCAGCCTACTGCAAGGGGTAGAAGAAAATTATGGGACTAGAAAATGAAATACAAGCATACACCAATCTTTCCCCTGCCCCCATGTTCTTCAAATAGGAACAGAAACCTTTTGCTATAATTGGGCTCATAGGTTTCATTAGTAGGTGATGCAGAATGGACAGAGACAGCTGAGTACTGGAAGCACAAAAAAGTAGAGATGAGGTTTGACTGACAAAAATCACAGTTAGGGATGGGAGACCCTCAAAAGTTTCTGAGGTTCTAAAATTGTTCTAATAAGCTTTAGGAAGTTCTGAGATAGTTATTCAAGCCTTATCAGACCTTTCAGATCTGTTTAGTTTTTTTATTAATTGAAAGTAAAAAAAAATTATTTTAACCTAAGTTCCACTCAAAATCTGTTGTTAGTGATGGAAGCGATATACTGTAAACACATCTCAGCACTAAGCCAATTAAACTCATTGTCATTATTACCCCTTTTGTACTGTAGCAGCACTGATCATTGTAATGATACTCGTAGAAACAACACAGTAAGTGGATGCAGTGTATAGTTTACTGGCATACCTCAGTGCTAAATGCATGGGCTACTGTCCGCCAAACTATTCATGTGTATATATATATATATATATATATATATATAGGATGCAATGGGCAGTCCTCCATTACATCATAATCCAAATCCCATCATTGCATCTCCCCCTGTTAGCTTAAGACACTGCTGACAAAAAAAATAAAAAATATTGCTTGCAATTAAGTGTCCTTAGAGTTCAGTTTGCATAGTCCTTATAGGGGGCAGGCTTCTTTAGTTCTTGCCCTCTGACCCTGCTAATTCTTGGGATCTGTTCCATAGGTTCCGACTGGGGCTGAACACCCGAAGGCTTGGCTTTGCCTTACCCAATCACTGGAGGGCATGGCTTACATCATCCAATTGCTGGAGGGCATTTCCTGCATCCTCTGTGGCAGATCCTCCATCTCTGGTGCCTCGGAACCTGTGTCATTTACCAACATATTGTCATGTTCCTGTTCTCTGACTCTCTCTCTCTCTCTCTCTCTCTTCTCCCAGCTAGGTGACTCTCTCCACGGCAAACTATCCTGTGTCTCAGGGGTCAGCAGCAAATCTCTTCTATTTCTCCGATAAAATTTCCCATTTGCCTTGACTACAAATGAGTGAGGCTCCTCCGCATGGCCTGCAACAACCACAGTAGTCCACATGTTTTCAGCAATTCGTAGATAGGCTATCCTGGGTGCAAGGCAGGGAGCTGTTAGACATGTTTGTTATAATATAGCTGCTGTTTCTTCTGGTTTTCTTGCAATGTTGCTTGCATATTAGTCTCAACTAATTTTGGTTTTAGCAAGTCAAGCCTGTTTGGCAGCAAAGTTCTTGTTCTACAGCACCTAAATAATTGTGCTGAGGATTCTAGTCCTTCCAGATGCATATTTCTCGATTGAGGAGTGATAAGTAGGGATCTTTCCGATCCTTGTGCACTTTTTTGAAAAATCTTTTTACAATTTGAATAGCTCTTTCTATCATACAGTTATTTTTGGGGGGGGGGGGTATTTTGGTGATAACATAATATGTATGCATTTGTAGCTTCTTGCAAACCACTTAAACTCAATGCAAGCAAACTAGGCCCATTGTCAATGACAAGTACCTTAGGGATTCCATGCCTCACACTTTGGGATTTTATATGGTTGATGACTGTCTCACTAGTTGTATTTTGCAGTTCAGATATCTCATTAAGCATTAAGACACAAGGGAAAGTGCCCAAGACATTTCTAACACATGGTCAGGGGTGCAGTGATGGCCTAGTGCCTTCAGCTCCTGGTGGTACATTACAAATGTCTAATGCACACCCATGGATTGTCTTATTGCACCTATACAATGGGGCAATGTATTTTACAAGCATGTAAAAATTAAAATATGGTTAGAAATTAAAATAATAAGCCGCCCGTGGCGCTGAAGGTTGAGGCGCTGGACGCACACCTCACACCACACCGTGACCCAGGTTCGGATTGGACTCAAGGATAGGGTCGCTAGGGGAGAAGGATTGAGTGCCCAATGGCAGCTCTCCTTCTCCGGGGAAGGGGTACTGTAATCTCCGCTGCATTACCGCCACCTGTTGGGGGAACCTCAGGGTGGTCAGTGCAGATGCGGAGATGTTCCACGCAAGGGTAGACATTGGCAGGGGAATGGCTTCGAAGTGCATCTCCACGTACACTGGCAGCCTTGTCCCCATTGCACACCGATGTTAGGGGGATGCACCAGAACATCAGGAAAAAAATCCTGCCCTGGTCTAAGTGATGAGCCTCAGTATCGGTCCTAAAGGCAGCATCCAAGAGAGCAGACTCCGATGTACGTGCTCCCAGTCATTGTTCAGGGGAAGATATGGAGGATCTCCGCCACCCTGCCCAGAGGGTAATCCGAGACTCTGCAGGTATGTGGGTAGCGTTTGTACTCTAGGGGCAGACTACTCGGGAGGCTGCAGATTAGGACCTTTGAGGGACGCTCCAAGAGAGTGATCAGCGGCAGAAAGTAGGAGGGATAAAGAAAGAGTAAAAAAAAAAAAAAGAAAGTAACATAATAAGCTGTTAGTGGTATTTTGATGTAAAATAGTTCCTCTGCTTGTGTATTTTGCCCTAAGTAGCTTCGTCCTATTGTGGCCTCCTTGGTTCTGGGTAGCTGTCATGGTTTCCTTGACTCAACCCCAACCCCCCACTGGACCAGGACCAGAGCTGCATTTTAACCTAATGCTGGCAGTTCACAAAACAAAAAGAATATTGACAAATGTTTTTTCCCCCAGTAGTTTGTGACTTGAGCATGGTGCTTCAGAATGGACTAACAACAATGACATTGAGTGACTGAGGAATCAAATATGAGTGAGTGGCAGGGAGGCGGGCGGGACAGATAAGAATAAACATGGTGCACCAGTAGAAAAGGGGACTGTTTTATTTATTTTTTTCAGTTCAGAAAGTTAGCAAAGAAATTTTCAGACTGTCCATGTGTGGAGTATTTTTTAGAAGTCTGAGATGGAGTGAAATGGATGTTGAGGCAGAGAGAGATGCTGTGGTGACTGGTCAGACAGCTCTACAGTGAGAAGTACTGAGAGGCATTAAGCACATGCTACTTCTACATGTAAGAAATATTATGAAAAGTAGTAGTCCTTCTCTCTACCTGCATTTTTAATGCCTTTTTTTCTTAACAGTGGTTTGTGACTGCTAATTTGGTCGTGCAGTGTGGGCAGGTGGAAGGAATGCCACAATGCTTCCAGGCAGAGGTTACGTGATTACGTTGAGCATCCGTTATGATGTCTGGCTGAGTACAGTTGGTCGCAATCAGCTAAGATGTGTGCCTTATGGATTTTGGTATAAGAATTGCTGGGTGGCAGACAAGGAGACAGGCTAAACAAGGATAACATGAGTGAGAGAGAGTTGGAGAGCGAGAGTGAGGGACAGGGTGGTTGAGCAGGTGGACTGAAGACCTACAAACTGTAGTGGAGAGAAAGTAAAACTTAAAAAATCTCAACATGTGGCACAAAAGTATGCTTTTATTTAGTTAGGCTTACTTAGTTCCCGTTTTCTTTTTGTTTGTTTACTATTTTCCATCGAGCGATAGGGAGCTGTGATGTGGTGTGGTTCAGGTTTTTATATGAAGATTTTCTCATTAAGTAAAGGGAAAACAATTGCGTTGTTTTCAAAATCAGCGTTCTAATGGCACACTGACTTTTCTTGTACTGTGTCCAGTTCCAAAGTACTTGTTTTTTTATCTGTGCATTAGACAAATCTAATGCACAGGTAACAGCCAATCAAGGTGCAGAATTTTCTCTACCCATTTTACAAACTTGGAATAGTGGTCCATCATTGCTAAATAAGTTTCTCTTTCATATTCAAAAAAGATCTGCTCCCACTTTCTGCCATGGGTGATCAGGTATTTCACGTGGTTGTAATTGTTCTTTCATTTGGACCTTCCTGTACTGACTACAAACATCTCATTTGATTTGGCTATTATGTCACTTATTTGGCTATTCATACTGGGCCAGAACAAAACGTCCCTTGCCCTTTGGTTGCATTTCTTACTTCCCAGGTGGCTACAAGGCAGTTTTATCAGCATTTCCTTTCTTAAAAATGTTGGCACAGTCACTCTTGCTCCCTTTAATAACAGCCCACCTTCTACTGAAATATCCTCTCAAAACAGCCAGTATTGTTTTATTTCAGAGTCCATTTTAGCTTTCTCAGAGGCCATCCTGTCAGCACAATATCTCTCAACTTCACAAGGGCAGAGTCCTTATTTGTTTCTTGTTGAAATACTTGCAATTTATCATCACTAACTGGCATATAGTCAGAGGTATGAACTTCATATTCATCTATATTGCTTTCTGGAGTGTACAAGCTATAGGTACTAACAGCTCAGCTTAAGGTATCCGCTATGTGCAGCTCTTTTCCTACTTTGTATTGTACTCTCAGGTCATATTTTTGCAATTTAAGCATCATACACTGAATTTGTGGCTGGGCAGTGGCTGGTGCTTTTTGAAAAGACTTTCTTGTGGTTTATGATATGATTCCACACATTCCTTTGATGTCCCGTAAATATACTGATGAAATTTTGAGCACCCAAAAACAATAGCATTTCTTTCTCTATTTGTGCATAATTCCTTTCAGCTTTGTTAAGTGACCTGAAGCAAAACTATTGGCTTTCCTTCTTGTAGTAAGCAGGCACCTGGCCCTTTTGATGAGGCATCTACTGAAAGCTCCACTGGTTTGCTTAAATCATAATATTGCAAAACTGGTGGTTTGGTAGCAATAGTTTTTAGTTCTTGAAACACTTACTTTTTGGTGGTAATCTTCCCAGTGCCAGGCTGTGTCTCTCTTTAACAGTTCTCTTAGTGGTCTATTGATAGACAAGCAGCAACCTCTTCATCAATTTTCATTGGACAATGCTCTCATTTAATAGCTTTGTTTAAGTTTCTGGGGTCTATTCAGATTCTTACTTTATTTGGCTTTTTCTACAACAACCATTGAATTAACCCAGCTAGTGGGCTTCTCGACTTTCTCAATAACTCTTATAATTTCCACCTTCTGCTTTCACTTTATCGCTCAAGGCAAATGGTATTTTCCAAGGAGGGTGGATCACAGGGGCCACTGATCTATCTGAAGTACTTTAATGTGGTGTTCTCCCTCTACGCAGCCTAGTTCCTCAAAGAAATCTGAAAATTCAGATAATATTTCTTCAGTGGTACTTCCCAAATGCTCACATTCTGTATTCACTGAAAACAATTTATTTCTTGACTGCATTTCTAGGCAGGTGGGCAGACCCAAATCAGGGGTCACATTCGTATCAACCTACTGAGTCTTGAAACAGGCTAGTAAAACAGCTTTGCCTTTCACATTCACTTTATGTCCTGAATAGGAGACCAATCTTGCTTTTGATTTTCGAACATGCTCTCTTGATGATTTGTACATCTGCAAAGGCATAACATTGCACTGTGCTCCTGTATAAAGGTTACAATTCACAACTTGGCAATTTATATTCAAATCTACTTTCCAGTTAGTCTCAGTCTTATTAGAAGTTAATGTCTCAACACTGAAAGTGCGTTCACTCTCTCTACCCGATTCTTCTTTGACTCCATGGATTTTGTTGCCTTTTGCTGCACCTGCACGGCACATTTTAGCAAAATGATTTCTTCTCTTATATTACCTGCAAATCTGTCCATACACATGCCACCTGTTTAGCTCATGTTTGCGCCTACCCTTCCCACAGTTAGGCCTGTTCACTTAAGCTGGTGGACTCCCTCTCTTTCTATTTACCCCATTTCTGGCTTGCTCCTCTTTTAAAGATGCTGCTTGCACAAATTTCTCATCTCGAGTTGTCTCACTTAAACTTTTAATTTGGGTTTCACTGATTTCAGCCACCCTACACATGTCTATAACTGTAGCCAGTGTTAGATTCACTTCTCTTAGCAGCCTGTGTCTCACATGCTCAGTTTGAATCTCACAAACAATCATGTCTCTAATTAGAGAGTAACTCAGTTCTCTGAATTCACATGATTTAACCTTTAGCCTTAAATCAGTCACATATTCATCAATTGACTCACCAGAATTCTAATTTCTGATGTTAAACAAATGTCTCTCATATGTCACATTCTTTCTTGGGTTACAATACCTCTCAGTCTGGTCCATTATCTGGGACAGTTTCTCTTTATCTTCCTCCCTTTTCCATTCAGACATATTATAAACATCAAGAGCTGCAGGCCCAGCCACATGTAGAAAAGTCATCGCTTGTTTTCTTTGTGATTTCTCCGCAACACCACTGGCAACGAGGAAGATTTCAAGTTGTTTGAATCTGTGCCAGTGTTCAGACAAGTTCCCCTGCAGGCTGACAACATCAGGAGACAAAAGGTTTTCCATTCTGACACCATATAATGATACTCACAGACATGGTAAGTGGATGCAGCATATACTTTACTGGCATAGACATGTTCAGTAACTCAGTGCTAAATGCATGGACTACTGCCCACCTAAACCATTCACAGATATATAGTTATATATACAGTGATCCCTCAATTATCCACCCAACTTGGGGCCACAGTTTTTGGGTGGATAAGGGAGGGTGGTGGATAATGAAGGGTGCCTGAAAATAAAACCCAAAATGTAGTGATGTGAAATACAGAACACTGTATCCGGTAGCAGGGTGTTATGGTGGTGACAGTGACAAAATGGACACATTTTTTGATTTTCTGCATATAAATTATATACAGTTATCTTTATTTTGTATTCAAAATTGTTAAAAGCAGTGCAATAAAGTGCTTCTCAGTGCTAAAAGCACAGCATAGCAGCTTATTATAGCAAAGCAGTATGAGGTTCACAATTACAGTATCATAGTATAGCAGAGCAGTATGAGTTTCAAAACCACAGCAGTATAGTTTTAGTTACAAACTGGAGTTATGTAAGCTTGAAGTAGTCTGCAATAGACATTTGCTTAGCTCTCACAGAAGCAAGTTGTCTTATCTTGCAATGTAGGAAAAGACACCTCTGAGTATCTGTCTCATCTGCAAGCTCATAAGACTCAAAAAATCTAAGCACAGTGTTTATTGCATCCCTTGCCTCCACTACAGAAGGAGGTTTTATCTCCTGTTCTAGGGTGTCATCATTTTCATCTTGTGATTCTGTGGGTTCTAAGAAATCATCTGGGACCTTTAAATTTGCCACCATTGTTACAGTATCATCATCAGTGACACTTTCATAAACATTGTGTGATGAGCTGCATATACCTGTCCGCGATCCAACTAGCCTAGGGGGTGTATACGACAATGTTATAAGTTATATTATGACCAATCCAGTCCTTGAACGATGCTCCACTCCTATGTATGATGACCTGTATATATCTGTCAGTTGAACTAGCTAGTCTAGAGTGTATAATCTGAAATGTGCTTACTACTGTATGTTTCCCCTAACGTCAAATGATGTATTTCCCACATGTTTGTTTACTGTGACAAAAAACTGTACTCTCTTTGCCATGTCTCCTTGACTGTTGTTCCTCATGTTGTACTCTCCTGGGTCATTCCTGAACATAGGCATAATACTTATCTAGTGTACTTACCCGGTAAACAAAAGCTAAATAAATAAAATTTTCAAAAGATACATATTCAGGAGCTGAAATTCTCATTTCTATTTTAATAGCCATTGCACCAGATACAGTTCTTATCAGATCATTCAATTCAGTGCCTTCTTGTTCTGTAACTTCTGGCATCACTCTTGGCACTGACAAGGGCCTAGGAATTATGCCAGTGTGAAACCAGCAGTTTTGAACTGTCTCTGCTGTAACAGAATCCCATGTGACTTTAATAAACCTAATGGCAGCACTAAGTAGATGTGCCTGTGGTTTCCCAGAGTCAGTGCATTCAATTACATGCTGAAGGTGCTGCCTTCTGTAATGACCTTTACAAGACTGAATAATGCCTGCATCTAGAGGCTGAAGGTGGCTTGTGGAGGTTGGTGGGAGAAAATTAATTTTTACATTGCCAAAACATTTGGGGATAATATGTGTTGATGCATTGTCCAGAAGCAACAAAATCTTTCTTTTTTTTTTTCTCATAGAAACGTTAAGGTCATTCAACCACTGTGCAAAAATGGAAGAGTCCATCCAAGCCTTTCTGTTTGATTTGTATTCTTCATAAAGACCAGTGTTAAATTATTTGGAGCACCTGGGGTTTGCAGATTTTGCTATAACTAAGGGTTTCAATTTTTCAGTGCCATCTGCATTGCAAGTTAGAGCAACTGTAATTCTGTCCTTGCATCTTTTGACACCTTTCTTGAAATCATTGGTGGTCAGGGAACAGTCTGGCAACATTTAAAAAAAAAGTCCAGTTTCATCCATGTTGTAACAGTCCCGAGCTTCATACTGCTCTGCTACACGTCTGGCAGTAAGCATGCCTTCACTGATAACCTCTTTACTAATGCCCACACTCTCCCCAGATATAATGTGGCAAGCAATATTATTTCGGCTCTTAAATTTCTGTAGCCAGCCATTTGAGTAAGAAAAATCAGACACATTTAATTGACCCCCGAAATATTTAGCTTTGTGCTTTAGGATTTCGTCTGTGACCAGAATATTATGGGCTCTGGCATTGCCGAACCACAGGAATAATGTCTCCTCCAGATCATCGTGTTTTGGTGTTCTCTTCGACTTTTGGTCAGCGGCAACAGCTACAGTGCCGGGCCACTCCTGTCTTCATGAAAGGACATCTCCAATGGTCCATCAGGCCATGGGCCGGCACCATAGTGTTGAAAAATGGCGAGCAACCTCCTGGTGGGTTGCTTTAGGGTTATCGACTGAAAACTTAACAATTAGGCTCTTCTGAGCCACAGTAAGAGCAAGACATGATCGCTTTCCACTTGTCAACTCTGCCATCATTTTCCACAGACTGACTGACTTGTTCATTCACCAAAAAGCAAACTAAAGATCAAACACTGATTACAGAATTTATAACAAACAGATTGCAATAGCAGTTAAATTGAAGCATTAATGACTACCCAGGTGATAGGGTTTTAAACAAGGGCTGACAGGGGCTGACAGGGTGGACTAACGTGCGCGGCTAACACCAGCTAGTAAAAAACAATTGATGTGCTAATGACTACCCAGGTAAAAGGGTTTTAAACAAGGGCTGACAGGGTGGACTAACGTGTGCAGCTAACACCAGCTAGTAAAAAAACAATTGATGCACTAATGACTACCCACTACACCAGCTAGTAAACATTCAGCAATCAGCTCTAACGCTGTACTATGCGGGTAATTGATTTGATCACTTGTTCACAGTACAGGGGCTGACAGGGTGGACAACAAGCTGTGAATTTTTTATGATGCAATGGCGATGGCAAAAGAAAGAGGGCAGTTTCTATTACAATATGGTGAGTGGGATGATTAATGAATGGCGGATGGTGGACAGTGAGGGAGGAGGATAACGGAGTGTGATAACATGGACATGCATTCGGGACGGGAGGTAAGAATGGTGATAATGGAGGGTGGTGGATATTAGAGGCGAATAAGTGAGGGAGCACTGTGTATAAATATATATATATATATATATATATATATATATATATATATAGGATATGACTTAGCCTGACTGAAGACATCATATTTATCTTCACGAGAGGCCAATGATATCATGATATCTCGCCAGGTGAGCGAAGTCACGAGTGAGATATCATGATGTCTGGTCCTCAAGTGAAGATAAATGATATCTTCAGCCAGGCCATGTCATCATTCTTATTTATACTATGTATGTTTTGGGCTGCATTCAACAAAAGCTCCAAATGTGCACTTCATACATTCCCTACATAGAGGTGTTGGCTGTCTCAACACAAATCTGCAGTATCTCTACCAGCAAAACAGATGCCATATGTTGTTTAAAAATATATGAAGTTGATCCTGGTGCTTTAAAATTATTATACAAAACTTGTCTGGCTTCTGGCTGACCTAGCCTTGGCCACCCCAACACAACTTTCTATGTCTCCTCCTCAAAACAGCAGATTACATATATTGTTAAAAATATCTCACCTTGCCACTCTAAAGTTATTGAATAATACCTATCTGGTTGATCCTGCCTGCATCTTTAAAAAAATAGATGTTTAAAAACATACATTATCTGGTTGATCCTGCGGATTTGTTTTGTCCATGTGGAACTCTGATGCAGCATGACCGAATACTATGATCTCAAATGTAGCGTGAGTGAGCGCTTGCAAGATTCAAACGTGAGACACAGTCAGAAATTTCTAATTATGGAGGCTGTGGTTAAACGTGAGAAGTGTGACCCTTTCTTAATGCTGCCTGTATTCAGAAAGCAGTCGACAGTACCGAGAGAAGAGGAGCGAGTCGGCAGTTACAAATACCAGACGGATGTGCGATCATGTGTTGCTATGGCAACAGACGCCAAGGCCTGCTCTGGTGTTGTGAAGCTGCCGCCGCTGTCTTCCTTTCTCAAGTACTGTCGGAGCTTCTTATCAGAAAATATAGGCAGCATTAAGAAGGCAGACTTTTCACGTGTACAGCACAGGCTCCATAATTAGAAATTTCTGACGGTGTCTCGCTGCTTGAATCTTGCGAGCGTCCACCACGCCATATTTGAGATCATAGTATTCGGTCATGCTGCATCAGAGTTCTACATGGATCAAACAAAGTCGCAGGATCAACCAGATATGTTTTAAAAATAATTTGGTTAAAGATGTAGGAAAGATCAAGCAGATCCGAGAGATGTGTGTGTTTTTTTTTGGGGGGGGGGCTTTCATCCACAGTGAAGAGAGACAGCTGGACGATGAAAAGTGAAAAACTTTCACTTTCATTATGACGTACAGGAACGTGGAGATAAATGTAGGACGAATAGGAACATGAAAATAACAATGTTATCTTCACTGGCCATCTCAGATATCATTTTTTATACTCTTATTTATCCCAAAACATACATTGTATAAAAATATATATAATTATATATATACACACACATACACACACACACACACACACACACACACACATATGGGATGCAGCTGTGCCAATCCTCCATTACATTTTTATTTACTATTTATTTCCGATTTTGGTAACCGATTAGGTGTACTGATCCCAGGAACCGTTTTCGGGCATGACCCTGGCCACGTACTGTGGCCAGAGTATAATCTAACAAGGAGCATATAGCAGAATTTACATATAAATAGAAGATTACAAGATACAATAGATTCACAATTGTCAGAGCATCAAAGTCACAGGCACAGGAAAATAGCAATACGTCATACTCAAATCCCATCATAACAATCATGACCACTTAATGCAGACCTGGCTCACTAGAGGTGTCCACCCACCCCACCCTAACCCTCTTTCTATGTCTTATCATCACCCACAGCCTTCCTATGGAGTAAAGGCCTATCAGGGAGTATATTGAGCTCCAAAACCAATCTTTCAAACATTATCAGAAATTTTTCAAAACTTTAAAAAATGACTCTGATAAGGTTTTTATTACAGAAAATGGTGGAGGTTCTGGGAGACTCTGAACTTATCCAAACAGGTTCTCCCACCCCTAATCACAATACAGTACAGAAAGATGGGTGCATCTGTCTCTTTAAATGTAAGTCAAGATTGAACTAAAGGCACAGGGCCCCACACACAGTCACAAGGGACTGTCATTGAGGTACAGCAGCAGGTGGTTCAGAAGCAGTAATCCAGCACAAGGGCTTATGGATAGACTAGATGGGCCAGGCGGTCCTTATCTGCCAACAGTTTCCATAGGTGGATTTAGAGGGGGGGCTAAGGGTGCTATATCTCCCCCATCATGGAGCTCCTCTATTAGTAACACACTGCTGCTGCATTCTTAATCATGAAAGCTGCCTGCCCTGAGCCACACAGGTCTCATCTGTACACCAGCAGAGCTGGCCTTAGCTAGGTGCAAACTGTGCCCCTGTTCCTTAGGGCCCATACTTTTTTCTTGAGGAAAAAAAATAATTTATAACATTTAAAAATGCCACATGTTGTTAGAGATGAAAATGTTTACCAGCAAATGAAAGTGGAAGACAACTGACTCTGTTACTATTACAAAAGGTGGGGGCAGCTTTGCTGCAGAGGAAAAGATTAGGTTAAGTAAGTGCTAATGGTGTTAATGGCCATAAACTTTACACCTCCCAGGTTGACTACTTTCGCAAACAAATGGCTATATTGACAAACGAGAACTTGTTTGTAACCTGGACATGTAGGTGAAACAATGAATGAAATGACAAAATATGTTTCAAAAGTATGTGAGCACTCAAAATGGCTCAGAAACCTGACCAGCACAGAGCAAAACTGGATTTCCTGATAGGGACCCTGAAAACCAGATCACCAGGTAAAAAAACTGACAGGTGGCAATCTTACTGGTGTCCCATGATAATCCTCTCTATTCTTTCTCACTCACACCTCCAGAAAAGTTAAGCTGTTTAACTTGTTTGCAAATCAGAGTATCTGAGGTGCGAGTGCCCAATCATGATATCCCTGTCCTTACACAAATGAATACAGTAGTAGTTCTGTATTTTCTTAACTTCTTGCTCCAGGCTCAGTCAGATTCATTTCCAATGGTGAAGTCAAATAATTCAGTGCAGTCAATTGCACTAATTAAAAAATGCTGGCTAAACTAGTAGACCTGGAACTACTTTAGTAATTCAGGATAGGAGGGTTAGTGAGGTGTAAATGTTGGATGTGGAGGGCCCATAGGGAATTGAGTGGTGGGGTCCGGCAGGAGGCTGCACAGGGTCCAGAATGCTTAAGGCTGGCCCTGTCCTCCAGTGTCCTGGTACTGCAGTAAACATCCACTCCCACCTGCATTACATAGTTGACCCCCACCCCCCGATAAGCCAGTCTCCAGCATGAATTTCTTACTAAAGCTCATCCTGAGCCATGTGGTCCCAGCACTGTGGCAGCAGTTGGTCTTGGCTTGGTGAGCCTGAGCATTCATTCGCTACTTTTGCAGGCTTGGTGCAGCTCCTTTGTTCATGCATGGGGGGGGGGTCACATGCGTGTGGGGGTACAGCTGAAGCGAAGCGGAGTGGACCTTAACAATACAGATCTCAGCCAGGTCACCTGGTGCTCACTGCTCCTGATTTACTGTTGCGTCCAGTAGTGGATGCGGCTAGCAAGGGGCACCTTCTTTAAATGTCTGGGCTGCTGAAACAAAAGTGAGCTGTAATTCATTAACTCAGAAGATTAATGTTGGAACAAGAGAGGAGTGAGTGTACTACTGAGGAGGAGACAGAGACAGAGTGGAGCCCACAAGAGAAAAGCAAAGCCGGAGGTTTCAGGTGGCAGAAGTCCAGTAACGTGGGGTCGGTGTGGCCTTGGTATATCAGCACAAGGAGTTGGAGTGAGGTTCAGGTCATCTTCTGGTAGCTGAAGCAAGCTGTAGCTGAGAGCTCTGCTCATTAGGAGTCATGGGGTTAGTGTGTGCTATCGAGAGAGAGAGAGAGAGAGAGAGAGTTTGGCGGCCAGGTGACCAGAGACAGTAATCAACTAGGGACACATAGACTTCAGCCTGCTGAAAATTGATCAAGTCTTCATTTAATCAGGTACTTCTTGCTTTAAAAACAAAAGACTTTCACAGTCACAAACTAAGGTGGGTGGGGGCAGCTGCAGGGATGGGACAGGACATTATTAGTGTTCCATCAGATTGGGTGTGTAATAAATGTAGTACTAGTGTTATTAATTTCTAATATGGGGAGCTTAACTTTATGACATTAAAATTGTTTAAGGTCACCGGTAGTTTTGTCCTATCTGGTAAACTGATTCTGGTGCAGATTTGTAGGAGAGGGAGTTGGAGAGTAGTGCCCTCTGGCAGCATGCTAGGAATGGTACAAAACTAATGCTGGGGCAGGTCTGGTCTCAGCGACAGCATGAACCAGAAGAGGCAGAAACTGGTACATGAGACCTTTGAACTGAGGTAAAAACTTCAGCATGTACTGTATGTCTAATCTGTGTGGTCTTTTCAGTCGTGGTTGTACAGTGTGAATGAGCACAGAGGGAATTAATGCACTTGGGGACTTTGAAGGTGTTCTGCTGTATGTTATGCCTTATGGCATGTGCAGGAGTTTCTGCAGGCGTGGAGAGCAAAATTGGCAATAGAAGTCATAAGACCTTGTTTGGCTCATTGACACAGAGTTACAAAACCAGAAAAAAAAAGTGATAGAATCAAATATTTAGTTTATGTAGTTCTATGTGTCGAATTGGGGGGAGGGGGTGCAAATTGTGATGTACCCAAGCAAGTGCTGTTGCTAATAAAAAAATATGCATTTTATATTTGTTTAAAAACGTTTTTTCTGTCTGCTTACTGACTTCTTGGGCCTATCATAAAAATTAGATGCCTCATACCATGGGGTTATCCCAGTAAAGGACATTTTAAAACAATAAATATTTTATTTATTTAAAAATGTATTTTCTTAGGAATACATTGTTCTACAGAATAAAATATGTTTTGTAAAAAATAGTAAGCAGACTTGAAATTATATTTTCAGAAGCTAGATAGCAAAATTACTTTGTTCCCATATTTCTATAGTTACTGTATTTTTTTTTACTGAGGTAAGGTTGGGGGATACGTTAATCTGTACCGCAGGACAAAATGGGATGGGTTGGCTTTATGGTAATGTCATAATGTGCTTTGTCGGTGACATTTGTGAACTTGTTTACTTGGATTGTCATTTAATTTGTCTGCAATTTGTCTTTATCACGAAGTCTCTTTCAACTTTTCTCATTTTTATGTGTTTCAGATGTACTGCTGCCCAGCTGCAGTCTTTTGGTATTTTGTGTTTTTTTGGGGGGTGGGAGGGTATTTTGGGCAAACATACTGTCATGTGGATTCTGGGGATGGTGCTAGGGTGCAACTAACAAAGCATGTGGAGGGAGGAAATGAGTAGAAATTGTATTAGAAATACCCTCCAAAATGCACCAGAATGCACAAAATGTTAAAAGCTTTCTGGGTGCCTAGGCGGCCCATCAGACCCCCAGCCTATTATTTTTACTTTTTCTCTGACTTGAGCTCCCCCACCTATAGGACTGCTGGGTTCGCCCTATGTTTCTATGTTCATCAAATGCTTGCAACAACAACTTAGGTGCAGTTCCTTGTTTTGTGCCCCTGAGCTGCAAGCCTTTCCCTGTACATTTGTAAGTGATAATGAAAGAATGTGGTGAATAGGATCAACCTGCAAATGGCCCACGGTGCAATGCCCAAACCCTGGTGATCCCACTCAGTCTGTGTTTTGGGATACCTCCTCTGGAGGCAGAACTACTACAGCCTGGTGGTAGATTTTGTTGCAGTGGTGAGACGAGCCATAAAAGAGCTTGTGAGGGAATGATATTTTGGGACCAGATGGTGTGGGGAACCAGGCTATGGAGTAATGCTGCTCAGGTAGTATCCCACTAAGTAGGATACCATTGGATACCATCATTTTGGCCATATTTTGAAATGTCTCTGATGGCATAGACATACAAGCTAGGATCCACTCTCCTAGGATCCACAGTAAGTATCTGAGCTATCTGTGGATCCATTCAGAATCCAATGGATCTGAACATTGGATCCATGTATCTGACTATTGGATCTAACTATCCAAGACTCGATCTGATGGATTGTACCTCGGATACCTGGACCCAACCTTGGACCCTCAACTATCCAACTCTATATCTGAAATTCAACTTTGGTGGGATTACAGTCAAATTCAGAGGCAGATGCCAGCAGCATTTGACAGAGGGTAGTCAGAGTCACAGAAGCACTATCCAAGCACCAGTACCAGGGAATGAATGCAAGGAATTCACAATGACTTAGGAGTGGCACTGGACCACAAGGATGATCAACATGGTAGAGCAAAATCAAAATGCCAGTAGCCCACATGCAGACCCCAAGCTGCATACATATCAGGCAGCTGGGGGGGATAACTGAGGTTGTAGTACCTCTACCCATGGCATCTGGACATGACACAGCACCACATAGCTGGCACTGTGCCATGGTCAGACCTCCAGCAGTGGTGCATGTCAGCATTGTACTGGCAAGAAAATCATTATTGCCCACTTACATCTGACAGTTATATTTGTATTGTGCATTAATGGAGAATTGCATAGAACCCGCAAGTCAATTTTTCCAGCAGAAGCATTTTTTTAAGTACTGATTAACGTTCTATTATTGTTCCACTATACTAGCCTTAGAGTAATCTTTACAGTCTGGTGGTAAGTACCACTTTAGAACTTACTGATGTAGTGTATGTCCCAAACAACCTCAGAGTTCTGTAGTACAACATAACTGCATTGTCCCAATAATAGAATTGAAAGGCTTTGCCTGTTGTTCAATGTGCTGAAGCAACCAGCCATGCCCCCTGCCTGACCTATTTAAAACCATCCTTTCTGCTTCACTCAGAAGCATTTTTCTTTGTGGCTGGAGGCTCTGTCAGATACTGCTTGGTCCGTGCTGGAGTTTCTGCTGGTCTGTATTTCTCCTGCCTTTCAGTCCCTATTTTGCTGTGCTTCTGGCCACTGGTCATGCTCCTCCTTGTCTCCCTGTCTTACTTGTCTCCATCTTTCATTATCCCCTGCTCCCGGTGTTTTGTTCTCTTGCCCCCATGTTTTGTTCTGTTGCCAGCTGTTGTTGCTTATCCTTGTCTCCTCCTCCCTCCACACCATTCGTTTCTGTGTTTGCCGCTTGAGGCATGTATTACCCCCTAACCACCACCACCACTGATATATTTTTGGGGGGAAGGATTCCTCATTTAGCACTGCTGGCGCAGCTTGCTCCCTTGTGTCTTTTGTTTTGCCTGGCATTTTTCCTCCAGCTTGTCTGTTTGTCCATTCCCATCAAATTCAATCTTCATTAAAAAGGAGCTGGAGATGGCAGCTTAATAATGCAAACGTGTATCGCACCAGCTCAGACTGAAACTTCCTTTACAATGATAAAGTAGTATTTCTACAACTTCAGTGGGAATTTATGGCTCACTCAACATAGCAAGTTTTGTAAATTTGGAACATGTACCCCTTATTGCATTTAATGCATCACTACTGGTGTCCCACAGGGCTCCGCACTTGACCCAATACTATTTTCTATTTTCCTCAATGATCTCCCTTCAGCCTGCTCCTCTTCCCAAATCCACATGTACAGTATGTGGATGACACTGTCCTCTACACATCTAGCACCTCACCCACTGATGCTGAGGCCAGACTGCAACATGATTTCAATAAGGTTCAACAGTGGTTTCTGTCCAACCAGTTGTTCCTCAATGCTAAAAAGACAGTCTCCATGTCTTTTGGTACAAGACAGAGACTTGCTAAACTTAAATCCCTACCCACCTTCCACACTTTGGATGGCTCCCCCATTGAAAATGTTGCCACCTTTAGATACCTTGGGGTCTGGTTAGATGCCCATTTGAACTTCTCTGCTCACATGGATGCAATTCAAAAGAACTTACTCCCCAAGCTTGGTATCTTATTTAGAAACAAGAATTGTATCCCTCAATTGGCAAGTCATGCCCTGGTGCAAAAAATGATCCTCCCTACTTTTGACTATGCAGATATAGTCTACAGTGCCACCCACAGATCCACCCTAGCCAGGCTGGACACCCTCTTCAACTCTTTCTGTCATTTTTTACTTTCCTATCCACTTTGTGCTCACCACTGTGACCTGTATTAAGCCCTGTCTTTCCCATCACTTGAATCTAGATGTCTTTCTCACACTACCACTTTCATGGCCAAATTCTGGTCTGGTAGTCTCCCCTCCTACCTTTTTTACTGTCATTTGTGCCACCCTCAAATGCACTTATTCCCTCTGTAACTTTGATCTTTGATCTTTCTTAATCCCCCACCATTCTGCTTCCTCTGGGCAATCAGCTTTCTTCTTCTGCTGCCCCCAAATTTGGAATGCCCTCCCTGCCTCCATCTACAATGCCACCTCTTCCTACTCCCTCTCCTCCCTTCTAAGGGATGTCACATAGCCTACCTGCTCTTGCCAGTTCCCTTTGTCTTTTCACCCATCAGTTGCCCCTACCCCCCCCTCCAAATCCCAAGCCTTTGTATAAGCTTCCCTTGTCTAGGATTCAATACATATAATCCCTTGATGCCCGAATTGGCTAGTGCACCTATCCCCTGATTTTCACTGCTTGTTTTCACTGCACTCCTCTTCATAGTCTCCCCCGCAACTCCCTATTACTGTATATGTTTCATATACCTGTATATTGTATATATTCTATTACTTGGCTACATAAGATATAATTCATTGCTCTTCTGCTACCCACTGAGAGTACTTCTGTGAATTACTTCAGCTTTCCACCCACTCCTATATTGGTTACACCATTAAGTACCTACTCCACAGCATCTTCTATTGTTCTAATCTACATTATGGGTTAGCTATTCAAAGTAGTTGTGCCTGGCACAACTGAATTTTGCTGGTGCAACTCCAGAAATGCACCTCCCGGCTATATTTCGGGGAACATGTGCAGTGCAATTCCGGATGCTCCGTGACACAAAGATAATGTATGCAGCACATCTCCAGGGGGCTTGCCCATGCATATGTGGCACATCCTGATATTCAGCTGAGATGTGCGGCACATCTGCTGGCACATCTCGGAGGTATGCCGCATGCATGTGCATAATGTTATACCTGTAGAAAACAGGCCTAACTGGTAACCACTCACAGGCGGGCTGCTGTAGTGCAAGGTACAACAAAGCAGCCACCAGCCCCTGGGTGGCTACCCCCTCAAGCACCAGGTCCGATCCCCATACAGTGCAACATACAGAACCCTGGTAGTCTAATGGAGCCACCTCCCATCCCCAAGTCTGAGCCCAGTAATATACATAGCGATATAATCCCTGAGAGTCTAGTGGTAGTGTCTACTGGTAGTCTACTATAACAGTCATTCACAACTTTGTGAATGAAGTAATTCACTCACAAAGTTGCGAATGACTATTACAGTACACACTGCAAGCCTATTGGTCAACACTGTGGACCAATGAGCTTGAAGGTGTTACTGGAAGCTGTCATTCGGCTAGTAGCTGCAGAGGTGAGTGGGTGGGTTTGCTGCCCGCCAATGACCTGGGTGTGGGAGTGGGGTGAGATGGGGGGTCCTCTGTGGGTGGGTGGTGGGGATACTGCTATACTACCATGGATGAGGGGATCATTGATTCCTTATGATCAGGGTACCAGGTGGGGGGGGGAGGAGGAGGAACTGCTAGACTACCAAGGACAGTGCTTTTCTAAGTTTTACAATGATCGGAGTACCAGACAGGGAGGGGGGACCACTAGACTACCATGGATGGGGAATCTCTATTCTTTACAATGATTGAGGTACCGGGCGAGGAGGGGGTTACCACTACAATACCAAGCATACTGTTGCAGGGCACCCAGCGCATTCCACCGGGCCAGCCCTGTACAACACATGCAAATGGTCCATAATGACATGCAAATGGACCCATTTGAACCTTGCATGCATAATGACTCCATTTGCATGTTCAGATCTGAATATCTGGAAATTGTACCCGGCACATCTCCAGATGCGTTTGTACATTCCAATTCCAGGTATTCATACCTGTCTGGGGGATGTACCGGCACACTGTATTTGCACCGCCTACATATTGTGATATATTCAGAAGAGATGCGCCATTGCTCATCTCTTGACTATATCCCTTTGTTGCTCCGGTACACCTCAGTTTCACAGAGCAACTACTTGCTCCATTGCCAGGCCCATTTTTCAATATCTGGGCCTATGTCTCTTTTCATTGCTCCAAATGTGTCTATTGAATATTTATTCTGAACTGCACCTGATGCACTGATTTTGATTTTCTAATGCTCTATTTGTGTTTACTGTATTTCACTAAGTATACTTTCCATTGTATTTTGTAACAAGTGTATTTACTATACTTTTATGTGTTTGTGTGCTCCACGTCCCCTTCCCTAGGATGCTTCTGGAAATGAGCTACACAGTTCAGTATGCCTTCCTGGTGAATCTTTTGAATAAAATAAAATAAAAATAATGCACTGAATGAAAGACAGTAACTACCACTTAATGGAATCAAAAACAAACTGTAAACACTTAAACTGATGATTCAAAATGTTCTGTACCTATTACTGCATTCCACTGCATCGTGTTCTGTGTTCAATTTATGAATGTAAACCCTAAGCACATTTATTGTACAATATAAGAATTTAAACTCTAAGGCCTCCAGCATTTGAACAGTAATGTTAAATGCTTCTTCCTGGTGTGGTATCATTATGGTCACAGTAATGTTGTGGTCTGTAAAATGCTCCTTCAGAGTCACCAACTCTGCTTCTGTATCACTGCTTTGGGGTTTCCCAGCAGCCAGTGTTAACTCCTTACAGCTACAGCTCATCAGGAAATTTGTCTTCATCTGCACTCCACATCTAGTTAACCTGATCAGGCTGACTAATAACACAGAGCGAGGATTTATTTGCAAGTTTTGTAAACATTGAGCTGTTTCTCTGCAACCATAAGTTGCAAACAAATTCTAATGCTAGCTCTATAAACAAGCATGTATAACAATTTTATGAATTCCACCTTTGCCCAGTTGCTTAGTAAAGCCTAACTAATTTCATTAATTTGCACCAGACTAATTTCTTAAAATAAATCCAAAATTAGCATGCTCAAACCTTTTATGTTGCTTCACACCCTAGGATTTACATTTCTTCTAAGGGTTGCTGCTGGGTTGTGGCATACAACAAACAATCCAAAAGAACCAGTGCACCCCCCCCACACACACACAAACAACATAGCGCATTTAAACTTTCCACTGCCAAAATTGGTGATATTTACTTTAAGTTCCATGTGAGGAGTGAGTCCTCTTAGTTTCAGACTGGAATTCCAGTGTGAGTATGCTAAATCACTAACGTCAAGGTCAGGCCCTTGATTTAGTCCCTAACTGATGGCTTCTTTTATACACTGTGCTCCCATCAAGGATTTTACACAGGTAAATAACTAATAATGTAAATAATGCCAATTCTGAATTTCATAAATACTTCGTTTGTAGTATGTCTCACATTTAATCTACTGATGGTAAAGTCAGTAACAACCTTTATGTCATGCTGTCTGCTCGTGGCATCCCTGTTATTCCCAATAGCGGAATACTGTGTGTCGCAGTGGGGCATCATGATTTCAGGTAATCGAAGGAGCAAGCTGTTATATAAGTTGTAAGAAATTTAACCCTGCTCCTTGGTAAGCTAAATAATTTGTGCTCCATTTCTTATGGACAGCCCATGTATTATGTTTGTGACATATCTACATGATGTATCATTCTAGCTATGACATTAAATGCATGTAACAAAGAATGGAAAGAATAAGAAAGTTCAAAATGTGCAATATAACAATCACAAGCTACTGCTGGAGGAGGAAGCCAGGGGGTTGGGAGAACGAGGGATCCCCCTTCCGACTTGAACTGCCGACAAGGTCCCTAGGTTGAGGCGCCGGCTCGCTTTTACTGTCGGGCGAACGGTCGGACCTCCCTGGCGACCCAAAACAGGCATGGAGTCTGAATTGCAGCAGTTTATTTAAAACTGCTCACTGGACTGGGGCAAATATACTTCATGTAGTCTCAGGGACTGTTTTGGACTTTTTCTTGGCTGTTTCTTTGAATGGGGACTTTGCGGCGTTTGGGCACCAAAATTCATGTTCAAAAAGTGCACCGCATCCGATTGGTCACAGTGACTCACCAGTTACCTAGAAATACTGGCCAGGGAGCCTCATGGCTCAGATAATCACAAGCTACTGCTGGAGGAGGAAGCAAGGGGGTTGGGAGAATGAGGGATCCCCCTCCAGACTTGAACTGCTGACGAGGTCCCTGGGTTGAGGCGCCGGCTCGCTTTTACTGTCGGGCGAGTAGGCGGACCTCCCTGGTGACCCAAAACAGGTGCTGAGCCTGAATTGCAACAGTTTATTTAAAACTGCTCACTGGACTGGGGCAAATACATTTCACATAGTCTCAGGGACTGTTTTGGACTTTTTCTTGGCTGTTTCTTTGAATGGGGACTTTGCGGCGTTTGGGCGCCAAAATTTGTGTTCAAAAAGTGCACTGCATCCGATTGGCCACAGTGACTCATCAGTTACCTGGAAATACTGGCCAGGGAGCCTCGTGGCTCAGATAATCACAAGCTACTGCTGGAGGAGGAAGCGAGGCTTTTTCGCCCACCCGCCCACCCCGTTCCCATTAAATGCTCGCTATCTCCACCCACAAAACCTTGTAGCCACTCCTATATTGATGTATCAACCAATCCACTGCCTAGGTCTCCACATTCATTGTTGGTACACCCAGGCAGCTGATACCTCAGTTAACCCCCTCACTGACTGTAACATCGTAGCCCTTACCCTGTCATCATTAGGTCTGTCTTTATAATCTCTGCTACAAATCCTACTGAATCAGTATATTACCGGGCCATGATGGATAATGTAGAGATGTAGGATGTTTGGGGCCTCACTAATATTAAGCTCTGCTTGCTTACGCTGCTTCTTAGGGTTCACTCAGTTATAAATGTAAATTCTCAGAGCATACTTGGCAACTAAGTGGTTTTACTATCAGTGCATGACTTGGCAACTAAACTGTATTAGATAAACCTGTGACCTCCAACTATCCTGCAATAACACTTGGGAGATTTAACCTAGAGTGAGACTGGCTAATTACTGCATATCTATGAAACAGGTAGAAACTCTTGTACCACATTACTAAAACGAAAAGGCAAGTGACCTGTACTGTCTTGAGCAGTCAGCCCAGAAGCTTGCTGCAACAAGGAGCATACTTCTTGCGTCACTTGGTCCTGGGGTAATCCAGCTAAGGATAACTCCTATTACATACGGGCACACAACTGCCTCACTTCCTACATGGGGAGCCAGTGCCTGTGCGAGAACCGAGAGGTGTTTTGCACTAGGGGAGTACATTGCTACGCCCCCATGACTAAGCGATCTCATCTGACTACCTAGGACTACCCCCCCGATGGCCTGAGAGGATGCCTCCACTGAGAGGCTGTCCTGGGCGGCACAGGCTGGCTGGGGCCTCTACTCAAATGATGGGCTCGATGAACGCTAAACCCTCCCCGAATCCACCCCCTCCTGGCTATCAGCCAAAGGCTTGAGGCTCGTGCACTTAAACATATGTAGCCTTCTACCAAACCTTACCAAGCTAACAGCTTGGGTGGCCCACTACAATCCGGACATCATGGGGATCACTGAGACATGGCTTAAGCCACATGTATCTGACTCTGCTTGTGGCCTTCCTGGCTACAACCTCATTAGGTTGGATAGGCCCCAGAGCAAGAGGAGGGGTGGAGTATTCATCTATTACGAGATGCACTTAAACATCTCAGTCATAGGACACTTGCAATCTGCATCACAGCTCTGTGAGTTCTTACACATCCTCCTCCTACTAGGGAACACCAAAAAGATGCATATGATATGTGCCTACAACCCTCCCAAGGGTGGTGTGTCTGGGCTGTCCTACCTCCTAGACTGTCTCAGCCCAAATGTTGGCTCGAATGAGTTACTAGTCCTGGGGGACTTCAACCTTAACTGGGCAGGTCATAGTGCCCAGCAATATGAACCACTGCTGGCTGGACTGGTCCTAAGTCAGCTCATCTCTGAACCCACTAGGCCCTCTCTCAGAGGTGACAAGGGCTCTGTTATTAACTGGGTACTAAGTAACAGAATGGAGAAAATTAACTCCTGGGGAGTCCTACCTGATGCTATATCAGATCATTCTCCTACCTTCTGCGTATGGGTAACGCCCCTCCCAAAATCCTGCACAAAGTGATTCAAGTGGGAGATTACTCCAAACTTAACACTGGAGACTTCCTTGAAGACTGAGGCACTCTGACTGGTCTCAGGTCATGGCCACCGATGACCCATCAATGGCCCTTGACAACTTTTTAAAAGTGTTCACCCCACTTCAGGACAGGCATGCCCCCCTCACAAGAAGGAGAGTGAGGGGCACTGCAACCAAATGGCTCCATGGTGGCCTGTACACTCTCATGAGGCAAAGGGATAAATGCTGGGCAAGGTATAAGGACTCTCTATCCAGCGCGGATCTCCAGAACTACAGGCAACTGAGGAACTCTTGTAAGAGAGCCATTCGTTCAGCAAAAAGTGAATACTGTCAGTCCACCCTGCTCTCCTCAGCCAAAAATCTGAGGACTTTCTGGCAGAGCATAAAGAATGCGGTGGGTGGGACCACACGAGTGCAGGTCACTGACATGCTTATTGACGAGGTAAACTGCAACAACCCCCTCACTATTGCCAATGCCTTCAACGTTCAGTTCACAGATCTGCCTGCTCTACCCACACTGCCGCACTACCATGCCGGCTGGGCCTCCTCATCCAGAGGGACAAACCCCTACGGCCCTTTTACCTCAAGGCAATAACTGACATGGAGGTCCCGAAGCTCCTGGCAGGTCTATCCCCATACAGTAGAGCTGGGCATGACTGCCTCGAGCCTAAGCTGCTGAGGCTAGGGGCATCAATACTAGCCCGGCCCATAGCCCATGTCTTCAACACATCGCTTACCTCAGGCATAGTCCTGGATATCTGGAAGATGGCCAAGGTGATACCTGTACCCAAGCAAGGGGACACAAAAGACCTCAAGAACTACCGTCCCATTGCAATCTTATCAGCGATCAGCAAGCTCCTGGAAAAGGTTGTCACCTCTCAGGTCACCCACCACATACAGACCCACAACCTTCTCTCCCCCCTGCCCAACATGGTTTTAGGAAGGGGCATAGCACCTCCACGGCCCTAGCAGTTGTCACCTCGGAGATCAGGTCTGCTGCGGACCACGGTGAACTGACAGGAGCCATCTTTGTTGATCTTTCGAAAGCCTTCGATCGGGTTGACCACACGTTACTGTGCTCCCTCTCTCCTGTCACTTGGCTTCTCCTCCCCAGCTCTTGCATGGATCAGTAATTACCTCACGGGCAGGTATCAGTACACAAATTTCAACAAGGTCCTGTCTGAGCCTGTCCAGGTAAACTGCAGAGTCCCCCAGAGCTCTGTCCTGGGGCCTCTCCTGTTCTCTCGCTTCATAAATGAGCTTCCCTTGGCTCCAGCTCAAGGGTCTTCAGTACTGTACGCAGACAACCTAGTCATCATGGCCAAATCCCAGGACATCGCTGCCATTATTACCAAGCTAAATTTGGACTTTGACCACATCCAAATTTGGTTAAGGGACCACAAACTGGTTATTAACCTACAGAAGATGCAGGCCATGCTATTTGGCTCAGCTGCCAAGCTAAAAGCCGCCCAGGATTGACTCTGGATCTCTGGGGCTGATGGGTCACCGCTGACTGTTGCAGGCTCAGTCAAATACCTGGAGGTGACTCTTGATCCACAGCTGGATATGAACCAGCACATACGAAATACATGCAAGGCCTCAAACTGCAAACTGGGTCAGGCTCACAGAGCAAAAAGCTGTCTTACTCCAGCTGCCCGTCTTGCTCTAGCCAGGGGAGTCTTCCTACTTATGCTCTGCTATGGACTAATCTCCTTTGCCCACTTTGCAAAAACTAGTCTAGTAAAGTGGGACTCAGCATACAACAACATATGCTGTTTTGCACTCACAGCCCCACGCCTCACTCACCGCTGTGAGCTTTCTGGCTTGAGTGGCTCCCACTGGAAACTCACCACTCTTATGTTGTGGGCAACTTCATTGACAATATTGTCAGAACTGCCACCCCTCAAATCCTTGCTGAGACCCTTGCTCCTACAACCTGTGATCCAGTGGCTCCCATGCCCTCCTGGTACCAAAAACCCGCACACAAATGGGGGACCGAGCCTTCGCAGTGTATGCGCCCAGGGTTTGGAACTCGCTGCCAACTAGCACCCGCTCTTCCCCCTCACACCAGAGCTTTAAAGCCTCCCTTTGGGGTTTTCTCAAAATGGCTGACACTTGTCTCTGCACCAGACAAACCCTCTCTGCCTAAGATCCCCCAACAAACTGAGCTGCTACCAAAACATAATGACTTGGGCAGAGCATATCTATGCTCATACTCCTCCTGCTCTCATAGCATCTATGAAAATGGACCTTTCAAGCCCACCGGCTAACAGGGGGAGCACTAGAACTGTGCACTTCTTTCTCTCATACTTGCCCACTCTATTCCTGCTATGACTCCCCCTTATTCCAACTGCTAACCTCACAATTTACTGCCTGGAGCATTGAACTCACACTGCACTTCTTCCTACTGACTGCAATGTTGTAATACTGTACTGTAATCCCTGTTTATAGTGTTGTTGTCTTACGGTGTCGCTGTGTTCTGATCACTTTATATCAACTCTTCACTTCTATTTGCCTGATGAAATCTGATGCTTGTAAAGTCCCAGATGTGCTAACTCTGTGTAAAGTAAACCTCCACTTCTACTTGCCTCATGTTCATGTATGTACCAAGTTTTGTACCTTGTAATCTCCCGGGTTGCACCTGAAAATAGGCACTTGGCTGTCTAGTGTGCTTACCCAGTTAACAAAAGCAAATACATAAATAAGCTTGTGTGACTGTGACCTTTGTGTGGGTCTAAAAATGCTTCAAAACTGAAACGGCCTGTGCATTGCATTGTATTGTCCTTGATTTCTGTTGGTTTAGCTGGTGGCCTGTCAGTCCACCAACATTGCCAATCTGTTCTGTGTATCATATTGGTTTGTCCAAAAAAACCAAAATTTATGTAAAGAGGAACTGGTGGCCCACGCCCCTCCACCATTGTCAGTCTGTCCTGTGTACTGTAGTGTCCTACATTTCGGTTTAGCCGGTGACCTGTGAATCCACCACCATCAGTCAAGTCCTCTATATTGTATTGTCCAATGTTCTGGGGAAGGAAACATTAATAAGGCAACAAATTATTCATAAAGCAAACAGCAGTAGCATTGCTAATTTACAGGCCGCATGTGGCTACAAGCCCGCCCCAGCTGTGTTCCCATTCCCAACTGTACTTTTGTGTGACTACCCCTACTCCTTCTAGTACCAGTATCAATTACCCCAGGTCTTTTAGGGAGCTACCACAGTGCTTCTCTGGGTACCCAGCCATTGGATTGGTGTAGGCCCATCAACAGTTATATTGCAAGTGATAGTTTTTGGTGTTTAGAGGAGAAAGGGTCAGAAGAGGGCTAGCAGCCCTGAACATAGACATGGCTTCATGGCCAGAGAGGATGCCCATGAGGGTACTCAGGGAACTGACATTGGAACATTAATAAACCCTTTGCAAGGCTATTCAATATCTGCCTACTGCCAGGGGTGGTTCTGAAAGAATGGAGGATAACAGACAAAGCCCCTATCCACAAGGGAGAAGACAAAGAGCATTCAGAAAACTGTAGACTTATTACTCTAACCTCCTTAGCAGGTAAGCTAATTGAGACACTAGTCAACGAGGACCTAGTGGACTACCCGGATAGAGAAAAGGCCTCCAGGATAGTAAGCAGAACACATATGTGGAAGGGAGGTCTTGTCACACCAACTTGATAGTATTTTGTGATGGGGTAACTAAGGTTGTGAAGAAGAGGCAGGCAGTGGATTTGCTTCACTTTGACTTCAGCAAAGAATTCAACTCTATGCCACACAGAAGGTTGCTGAAGAAGTAAGAGGACATGAGAACAGCAAAAAGTCTGGTTAGGTGTTGAAAACTGACTGGGCAGGATACAGCAGAGGGAGGTGGTAAATGGGGTCAAGTCAGGAGGGAAGGAGGTCAAGAGTGTTGTACCACAGGGTTTATCCTGAGACCAGTCCTTTTCAATATGTTTATTAGAAACATAGGAGAAGAAATACAAGGCAAGATGTGCCTCTTCACAGGTGACACTAAACTCCGTGGCAGGGGGTAGACAGTGAGGAAGAGGTTATGGAGCTACAGAGGGACCTGCAAAGATTAACGCGATAGTCCAAAGTTTGGCAGTTGAAATTCAATGTCAAAAAGTACAAGGTGATGCACATAGGGAATAAGAAACCCAGGATGGAATATTGGATGGAGGGGTTCAGTTGGACACTGCCACTGAGGAAAGGGACCTAGAAGTCATCTTAAGCAACTCTCTACAACAATTTAGCCAATGTAATAAGGCCTACAGCAAGGTAACCAAGATGTTTGGGTATGTAAGGAGGGAGTTTAGGAAGGAAATGGTACTGCCTCTCTGAAGATCACTGGTGAGGTTACATATGGCATACTGTGATCAGTTCTGGAGTTCCCTCCAAGAAAAGACAAATACAGACTTGAGATAGTACAGTGTATGGTAACCAAAATGATTCAGGGGCAGCAGAGCAGGTCCTATGAGTATCAAATTAAGGTCCTGAACATGTACCTAGTATTGTTTACGAAATCTACTATGTACAGTAGCTCCAGAGTTGAAACTTGTAATGTGTGCATCGGGTATGTATGTCTATCAACTACTCCAGACATTGATTCTTTATAGCCTTTGTGACGTGGGTAGCTTCTGTAAGTATATATGTTTGCCAATATTAATCTTAGGTACCTATTATGTAAGCATATATGTTTGTTCATATTAACCCTGATTTTGCTTAGCATTTCTAGCTGTGAAACCCAATGTTTCTTATGTACCACCCAATGTGTTGGCTCACCAGTAAGACCCCACCTAGAGAATTATGTCCAAGTTCTGGAGATCACATCTTTGGAAGGATGTAGACAGAGTGGAGGTGGTCCGGAGGAGGGCAATTAAAATGGTGCTGGGTCTGCATCAGAAGACCTATGAGGCGAGACTGAAGGACCTCAGTATTGTACACCCTGGAAGACAGGAGGGAGAGGGGGATATGATAGATACCTTTAAATATCTCACAGGGTAAATAAGGTACAGGAGGGGAGTATTTTTCAGAGGAAAAGGTGATAAAGAACACTGGGACATGCTATAAAGCTGGAGGGGGTGAAGATTCGGGAGAGATGTGAGGACATGTCCACCAGATGACTACCCCAAAAAAAAAGCCCTAATGAGCGTAGCGCTGGGGCATCTGGGTAAGTGGTACAACAGCTCCCATCAATTTCTGTAGCAGTCTGGTTTGCAACTGTGATATTTTTACCAATATAATTTTGATTAACACATAAACGTATGTGACCAGAGTGCACCTGTGTACCAGTAACCATACACTACGCTCCAGACTGCATTTCTAACTGTTTCTGAGAATCATAGTGGAAAGAAAGAGGGGAGAGAGCAAGAGCTATAGATTGGGAATGGTGTGAGGTAATAGTATAGGTAGTGAGAAATGACAGACTGGATGAGCTAAGTGGTCCTTATTTGCCATGAAATTCTATGTTTCTATGTTCTATGTTTATGAATTATAGGAATGTGTATCAAGTAATTGTAATTTTATGTAACAAAGCCTGTATAATAAGGACCTAATTGAAAAGAAGCTTTTCTCAGTTCAGTATCTGGTTCATGTAATGAATAAACATTTCACTACTACTGTACTGCTACTACAGGCACTTGCTGGAGCCCAAAGGGGAGATATGTTAGAGACCTTCAGGTTACTGAAAGAAATGAACAAGGTAGATTGTAGGGAAATGTTCAACAGGACTGGTGAATCAAGGACATGAGGACATGAGTTGAAGACTGTAGAGAAGTATTCAGCAGGACTAGTGAATCAAGAACATGAGGTCATGAGGTGAAGCTGGCAGAAGGGATATTCAGGAGGGATGTGAGAAAGTTTTTTTTTGCACCTCCCCTGGCCCCTGGTCAGCCACTCCTTCAGGCTCCACTGGCACCTCACCCCCCAATTTCAGCCACCACTCCACATCGCAGCCCCTGAGGTAATCTGGTGTAACCCTTCGCCAGATGGGTCCCCCTCCTCCGAGGGAGATAGGCAACAGTGGGGACCAGCCAGCACACTATACTTATCCTGGGTGCTGCTGGAGTGGTCTCTAGGCTGTCTCTGGGGCCTCTGCAGCAGAGGAGCCAGGGACCATTACCTAGTCAGCCATGGAGCATCGGTTTCCTGTTTTCTACCCTGGGGCGTGGTGTGCCACTGATGTCTAGACATAGACCGACGTTCACCACGCCCTTTGTCATTTAACGGGACCCAGCACAATGCCATGCTCCTGACCTCCACCAGGAGTCAGCAAGTGTGGGATCATCTCCCTGCCCTCCCCCAGATAGATGGTGAGCAGTCATCAGATGCTTGTGCCTTCTCACCCCAGCAGGCCTTCTGGTGCTCTGGGTGTGTTCCTGAACTCAGGTCACCAGCATTGCAAGAGGAAATCCAACCATTGTGCCGATTGGCCAACTGAGTGAGAAAGTTTTTTTTACAGAGAGTGGTTAAGCTGTGGAACTGCCTAGCAGCAGAGGTTTAGTTTAGTTTATGTTTATTGGGAAAAATAGCCATTGAGCTAAAGTCCATTTCCAGTGGTGTTCTATGGACAACTTCAGATACAGTGTTGCAATACAAGGCATAAATAATACAACTATCATAAAAATACAACAACAAGCACTTGGCACCATTCACTGATACAGTATCAAAAATAAAAAAAAAACACACCTTAAATAGACCTAGAGCAATATTCACAGAACAGCCATACAACATTAGTTACATGCACCAGTCAAATTACACATACATCAACAATTAACAAATGGTGAAATGCAGGACTGAAGGTAATAGCCAGCTTTTAGATTGGGCAATGAATGGTTAAGTGCCAGGTACAGGTCATAGTGCAGAGGGAAGCTTGTTTCATTTTGATGAACCATGGAGAAGGAAAGATAAGTGTCCTCTAATTGAAGATACTCATGGTACAACATAGATCATCCTATCCAAAGAGTGCATGCCTCGCCTGGTTTTCCTTACAGACACCTGGGATCCAATATTCAGAAAAATGTGAAGAGGAGTGCAAAGATTTGTGCTGCGCTTTGCAATTGTTCAGGGGCCCGAGGATGATATATGCAGTCAGGTATTTCATCAGCACTATGAAACTGAATATAGGGTCATGTCAGTGCAGCACAAAGTCAAGTAGCACTGCCCAGATATAGCTCCTAAAGTGGGCCTCAAGAGTGGATAGCACTGGCACGCGATCTGCAATTTTCAAAGGGACCCATGCAAATGAGGCCATTGGGAATGCAAGGCACTAAGGCAAAAGGTGACTGGGGGGTTCTGTGCCATGGTGGTGGGGGCCACTAGATGCCAGGGATTATGGAATTGTGACCTGCAGTACCATGGATCGTTGCCCAGGGGACCACTGGATGCCAGGGAGAGTTGTATGGTTTCCTATGGGCTGGCAATCAGAGGGAGGGGGGACCACTAGCACCAGGGAGGGTCTTAGTTTGGTATCCTATCAGGATACCGAATCTGAGGATCCCGACATTCATGGGCCCAGCTTTGGTATCCCAAAATGAGGGATGCCTGACATGGTTGCTCAAAAGCGAAATTGCATTTCTCCCAGCTAAATGCTAGGTTATGCCCACAGAACACGGCTCTGTCTGACAGAACCTTGTGAGGATGGCAGAGCGAGGTACTGGCTGAGCTGCTTCACAGTGTGGAGCACTAATGCTCCTGCAGCTCAGCCAGCAGGCTTTTGGGGATAGGGATCTGTTCTCAGTAGGGGAAAATTTGGCAAACATTTTTTTTTCCACATCCTGTAACTTTACTACCAGCTCCGAGGTCTGTTCCTCCTCAGAGTTTGTTATATTAGGTAGGAGGTGCGGGTGGCAAAGCCCCCCACATAACACAAGTCCCTGTCAGGATTGTGAAATTTGGTCTCCTGACCGCGGTATAGCATAGGTGGGGGAGACCAAATTTCAGGAATACATAATATATCCTTTAGTTTTCCTAAGGGCTTGTGATCGGTAAGGCAGTCTACTAGCACCAGAGAGGATTTTAGTTTTTCTATAGACTGGGGATCGGAGGGAAGGGGGACCACCATCGCTAGGGAGGTTTTTTTTTGTACTGTTGGTTGGCAATGGGGGGGAGTGCCCCAGACCACAGTGGGCTGGTATGCTCCCCCAGTGGGCAACTGGCTAGTTGGCTGTATTACCTCTGGCAGCCGCTAGGGTTGTGCGGAGTAAGAGGGGGTTTTGCTTGGCAGTATTTGCACCATGCAAAAGGATGCAACTCAGATTTGCTCAATATCAGCTTGCTCTAATATTCCTGTCCCCATGCCTCCATTTGTATAGCCCCACCCATTGTGGTTTGTGTGGGGGCTAACCCTGTTTGCCAGTGCAACCGACCCTTTTAAATATTGGACTTTGGCACAAAACCCAGTTTGTGTGCACAAACAATGCTTAGTGCCTGCACAAACATTTGACTATCATGCCCCTAATCATAGGTGCAGGCAGGAATTTTCTTTATTATACATTTTTTTTACTAATGGTATCAAATATAAATCATACTGTTTTGCCAGCAGAAGCCATTTCAATGTGGCATACAAACCAAAGTGGCGAGCATAACTTGAGGCTAGTGCCTGCCCTACCATAAATTACATCGCCATAATCTATGATTGTAACAATTATTGTTTCTACAATGCACTTCTTCACATCCAACAAGACAGCATTCCTGTATCTGTAAAGGAACCCTATTTTCTGGGCCAACTCTCTTCAGAATGCTCTCAATGTGGTATTCCCAAAGTGAGGTAGCCAGGCAACCATTTTTGAAATTGTTTATACATAGTGAGCACAACAGGGGGTTCACAAATGGACCTGTAAGGGATCCCCCTTATCCACATGCTTCCAGGATGACCTGGAATATTAGATTTCAACCACCTGACTACGCTCAGAAAGATAACTGTTGAACCAGCATAAAACTGGCCCTGCCAGTCCCATAATCTTAATGTATTCACCATTGTCCTGTGGTTGATGGTGTTGAAGGCTCTAGGGAGCGCTATATAAATGGCTGTAGCACTTTGTCCACCTTACAGGCCATCTGTACTGTGTTAGTGACTTTCACGATAACAGTTGTGGTATTATAGTGTCTTCTAAATACAGACTGATTACAAGTTAAAGGACATGTAAACAATCTTTTTACACATTTTGTTTAAACAAAATACTCCGTAGGCTTGTAAAGGAGAGGCTGTTGTTTACATTTATACTGAAACTGCATTTATTAAAGTAGGCTAAATGCAGTTTCATAGCTTTTGACATTTTTAAATACAGCCTCTCCTGATACAAAGATCCTGTCCTGAGAATCCTAAAATGGCTGTCTTGATGATGTCAGTGAAGAGAGATGCCAGCTGTGCAGATGTATTCTAGCTCCACTAACTGTATTCAAATGAGAATAACATTAAAATGAAAAATGATAGCATGGTACTTTACACACAAATGTTGTTCAGCACAAAAATCTACAAAATAAGTGTTGTTTCATTTATAGATACCTTTTAGTTTTTTTTTATAATGAGCAAAAAACTGCAGAAAATTATTTTTTTCACTTTTTTAACAAAATGCAAATAAGTTTAAAACAAAAAATGATAGCATGGTACTGTGAGCACATTTGTTTAGCACAAAAATATCTGCCAAATGAGTTGTGTTTCATTTATAGATACATTTTAGATTTTTTATGATCAGCAGAAAATGGCAGTAAATTAATTTTCTTTTCACTTTTTGGGTCCAGATTGCATTAATGGAATATGCTACCTCCTTACTGGAAATATTGTTGATATTTTTTTTCTCATGCCCTTCCCAATTAACCAAATTGCAATTTGTTTTTCAAATAGCTCCCACCTCCTGCCTTTCAAACAGGGGAAGGGGATGCAAAACTGTTGTACATCTAAAGTTTCCATTTTTGTTTTTCCCTGCTTTGTTAATGCTCCTTTGCCATGACAGTGTGAGCCACAAATTCTCATATTCCCACTTTAAGATATCAGGAGAAGTGATCTTGGGCATGCTGTATTTCTCACATAGCCACCCAGCAACATTTTTGTTTGTTACAAGAAGGGAAAAAGAAAATTGAATTGAATTTTCTGTTACTTTTTTTTAGCCAATTATAAAACACTAAAAGGTATATAAAAATGAAACACCACTCATTTTGTAGATATGTTTGTGCTGAACAAATGCTGTGCTCACAATACCATGTTACCTTTCTGTGTTTTAAAGTTGTATGCATTTGTTTGTTGAAAAAGTGACAAACAAAATGAATTTTCTGGTGCATTTTTGCTAATTAAAAAACTAAAAGGTATCTATAAATGAAACACCACTTATTTTGTACATATTTTGTGATGAACAATTTTCATGCTCACAGTACCATGCTATCATTTTTTTTTGTTGTTGTTTTAAGGTTATTTGCATTTGTTTGTTGAAAAAGTGAACAAAATAGAATTTTCAGCTTTTTTTTTTGCTAATTTAAAAACAACTAAAAGGTATATAAATGAAATGCCACTCAATTTGTAGATATTTTTGTGCTGAGCAAGTTTTGTGCTCACAGTATTGTGGTATCTTTTTTTTGTTTTAAAGTTATTTGCATTTGTTTGTTGAAAAAGTGACACAAAAATGTATTTTCTGCTGCCTTTTTTGCTAATTAAAAAAAACCCTAACAGGTATATATAAATTATAAATGAAACACCACTCATTATGTAGATATTTTTAAGGTGAACAAATGCCATACTCAGTACCATTCCCTCATTTTTCGTTTTAGATTTATTTACATTTGTTTGCTGAAAAAGTGACAAAAAATGAATTTACTGTTGCTTTTTTGTTGATTTAAAAATAAACTAAAAAGTATCTATAAATGAAACACCACTCATATTGTAGATATTTTTGTGCTGAACAACTTTTGTGCTCAAAGTACCATGCGATATGTTTTTATTTTAAAGTTATTCTCATTTGAATACAGTTAGTGGGTCTAGAATACATCTCCATAGCTGGCATCTCTCTCTTCATTGACATCATCAAGGCTTCCATTTTAGGATTCTCATAGCAGGATTTTTGATTCAGGGGAGGCTGTGTTTAAAAATATCAAATGCTATGAAAATGCATTTGTCCTACTTTAATAAATGCAGTTTCAGTATAAATGTAAACAACAGCCTCTACTTTATAAGCCTATGGAGTCATTTAAAAAAAAGTGTAAAAAGATGGCTTAGTTGTCCTTTAATATGTTATTGCTCTGAATATGAAGGTTCATTTATTTTGCCACTAGTCCATCCAAGGCCTTTAGCACCACTGGCAGCAAAGAGATTGGTCTATTGCTACTCAAATATGCCATTTCACTGTTTTATATAATGGGGACCACTAAAGCATCATTTTACATTGCACAAAGTATGGCCTGTTTTAGAGATAAGTTAAAAAACGTTTGTCAGGAGGTTACAGATCAGTGGTGCAGCATATCTTAAAAGATGACCTGGTATGCCATCAAGGCCAACTGCCATTTTAGCATCAAGTGTCAGTAGTTCATTAGCAAACTTGGTGCTGTCTTAGGGTATAAATATAGTCAGTGAAGGAAATTACCTATTCGATCAGGCAATGGAGGGCTTCATAAAAAGGGAACTAATACACCCAGTTCCAGTGGAACCATTTTGGCAAACAACAAACTGATTGGCCAATGCATCAGCAATCAGGGCTGCCTTCACAACCTTTTGCTACAATTTACATAGTAACATCTTGAACCCCTGTAATTTAAAAATGTTGTATCCAATTCGCTCTGCATTTAGTTGATTTTATAGCCATTACAAAAAGGTTATTCATGCTAATTTACACATGTCTAGCTCCAAAGGTGCATGAGTTACATGCAGGTAAAAAATGTTCATGAAATTTCCTGCAAAAAGTAAAATGACAGATTTTAAGCACATATAATTTTAGATGATGCATCCTAATGTCAAAAGATTTAGCACATTTTTATACCTACCATCACATAAGCATGCTAAATTTGGGATCTCTGGACCAATAGATGACTGAAGTATATGCAGATACAAATTGTCATGCATTTTGCCACAAAAATAAAATGACAGAATTTGAGCATCTATATGTTTGAGACAATCTACCTTAATTTCATGATATTTGGCACACCCTTAGATCTCCTCCCATACAATAAGTGTACCAAATATCAGAGCTCTAGCTCAATAATTAGCTGAGTTATGACCAAATTAATAAATCTTAAACAGTCTGTGAAATTCTAATAAAATTCCATCAAAATTCCACAAATTCAGATATACTCATTTTGCACACCTCAGGCTGCCATTCTATTTTTTTAAGCATTATCCAAAGGTTTTTGGAGTTGGAAAGACTGCTAATATCAAGATCTTTAAACAAATAACTTGCCTTAGCCTCTCTGGCATCCTTTGCATATTTATTTCTGACTACTTTATATGTGTATCATGCCTTGCAGTGTTTAGTTTTTCTGCAGTGTGCCAAACTGTATCCCACACTTTCCAGTTTTAAAGAGAGAAGATGCAAACCAAGGAACATTGGTTTGCCTAACACTTGGATCAAAGTGAAGCATGTTTATTGCAGGTATTTAGCAACTCTTCTGAAAAACACTTCCAGGCATTTTCTGCATCAGGAATCAAGTCTAGTGCAGAATATCTCAATTGATTCTCCATAAATCTATGAAGAAATCTGGATTGCTGAAGTACTTAAAAGCATGATATTTAATGAAAATGGTTGATATTTGTAGGCATTTTTATGCAATATGTGAACTGATGGTTCAAAACAGAGTTCAGCAAGACTCCTGCTTCAGACAACTGTTCTGGCCTCCTCACAAAGAACAGATACAGGACTGTAGACAGGTGGGAAGACATTGCATTTACCCTGATTAACTTAGAAATCAACTGGATCTGGATAACACCAAACTTGTCAGCTGTATCCTTTAAATGACTAAGGCCCATGCCGACTGCTTCTCCATAATTAATGTTAAAATCTCTTATCCCAGTGAAGTCACGAGTAGACCTATATTGGGAGATTATTTGTATAAGATGCTTTACATCCTATGGTTCACCCTTTGATGCACTACAGCAACCTACAAGGCAGAAAGTTTGGTAGCAACATAGGCAATCTCCACAGTCAAGACTTCTACACAGCCCAAATTGTTAATTATGACTGGTAGTTCCTGAATCCTTAAACCAGAGACCCCATATAGCACAAGCCCACCACTTCACTTGCCCCAATCCTTTCTTCATATCTGATACTCAGCTATAAATATCTAGCTATGAGGGATCTTGCTGGACTACCATGACTCAGATATCATTATAAAACACAGTTTTCTAGAAGGCATGCATTAGCAGACAAAATCAGTTTTGTGGACGAGGCTATGGGTGTTAAAATGAACAAATAAAAACCCATTTGTCTCAAAGAGGTGGTGGGTGCAAGAACCACTAATGGTTTTAAGCACAGCTGGGACTGAGTAAAAGGCACAACAGTTACACAGTGGGATAACAGTAATGCAGGGGCTAGGGGGTGGTAAAATAACCCTGACTAGACATTAGGTCCTGGCATAGGATAGGGTATAGCAGGGCAGACTGGATGGACCAGTGTGTTTTTATTTCAGCTGACATTTTATATGTTTCTGTGCCATTGCTACATTTAACAACAATTAATTAAAATGTTTAATTCTGGTCAGATGGCCTCATCCATTAACAGTTGCCCAAGTGAATCTCAATCTAAACAATCTAATCTACAGTGATGAAGTGCAGGACCTGAATACCCTGAAGAGTTACTCATGGCTTACCCCAGGCTAAGCATCAGCTTCCATCTAGTCTCTGCAGTCCTGGCTGGATTCACTGACTCTCATCAGGAGATTTTGGTACACCTCCAACTAGAGATGTTGTAAATTTCTAATCCATTGGTGTGAATCTGCACATATTCACAATTTGTGAAATCTGTGAATTCCATGCCAATTGCACCAACTTCACTGGTGGATTTTAAAAAATTATTTAAACTTCAAAACCTTCCTCCACCCACTGTGCTATAAAACTACCCTCCACCCCAAAATATTATAAAAATCATGATACCCCTCATCCCACCCCTCCTCTATGGCACCCTTCCCCCTCCCCACCTCTGGTAAATTGCATGCTGCTCTAGTCTGCACAGACAGAGTGCATCTAAGAAGTAATCCCTTATACTCACCTCCATGCCAAACACACTCTCCCTGCCCCCCCCAGCCAAGTCCCACTATCATTATCAAGCACACCCAGTCCCCCACCCAACCCCATCTGGTCCTCACCACCCTCCTCTCCCCACCATCATCAGTAAATCAACCTACAATAAAGAAAATGATCCCTGGTGCAGAACATCTGTTCTGCTCAGTATCCATCTCATAATTGCAGGAATGAATGAGTAGTGATGTCTTTGCTCCTAGTAAAACCTGAATGGTTGAATTTTTAACCAATCAGATTTTACTAGGAGCAAAGATGTCACTGTTCATTCATGCACACCATTATGAGATTGACGCTGAACAAAGCAGATGGTCTTCACTGGGGGATTGTTTTCTTTATTGAATGTTGATTTTCTGGGTGCTGCTGGAGGGTGGTGGGGTTCAGAGGAGGATTGGGTTGGGGACTGGGTGTGCTTGATAAAGACAGTGGGACTTTGGTGCAGGAGGCAAGGGAAGTGTGTTTGGTGCAAGGATAAAGGAAAGGATCACTTTCTGAATGCAGTGTGCAGATTAGAGCAGCATGCAATTCACTGAGGTGGCAGAAGAGGAGGGTGCCAGTGGGGGGTGGGTGGTGGGAGGGGTATTATGTTTTTGTCATTTTTGGGTGGGGGAGAAGGTGGGGCATGCAGTTCATGTTGGGGTTCACATGAGAACTGGCTTTTCACATTGATTCCCCATGCAAATTTGGCCAATTTGCCTAGCAAATAACAATGTGAATTGTGATCCTCAGCTCTGTGAATTTGCTGAAATTTGTTGATTTTTTTGTGGAGTGAATTTTGCCAACTTTGTGCACCACTACCTCCAACATCTCCCTCAGTTCTCCTCTATGAGGCTCACCTCTGGCACCTCGCAGGTTAGCTGGTATCTTTTTCATCAGTTGCTAACTCTCGCTGATGGTTAGAGGAATGCTGGACTGGCAAGTTCACCTTCTGAAATGCCTCAAGGCAACTTCCACTGCAGTCTGTCACCTTACTGGGGTGGCTAGCACAGCAGCTTCCAGACCTTGCTGGCTGTGCTGCAGTTCTGGCCATTTAGGTCTGCACATGGAAATATCTCTCTCTGGATACTGGGGCCTCAGCTGCTGGGCAGCTTCCCATGTACACCGATCCCTTCGGCTGCTGGTGCAGAGTTCCTCTCTTTTTCTCTTTCTGTCTGTAGTAGTCTGTTCCTACAGTGGCTGTTGAAACCTGGCTCACACTTTCTGACTATGGACTCTTTAAGATTCCGGCAGGCCTCCAAGCTGTGCCCATGTCACACTTAGGCAGCAGTGCACCCTCCAAGTTGTCTCTGACACCAAATTGAAAAGCTATAGAACAACTCCTGCTGTTCGCCTGAGGAACCAGCCCTCCTATTGGTCAAGACCCTCTGTCAGTCACAAGGGAGGGTCTGTCTTGATGATCATTGACAACTGATAGCTAACCCAACTCCCACATGAACTAATAAAGTCCTCCTGCATCCCAGTAGCTCTCTGTGGCTCCATGACAGGCTCTGGAGTCTGACTGGTTGTTCAGACACCCTGTGACCCTTTTGTCATGTTTATTGGTGTCAGAGGTGGCTACAACGGCTGCCAGTTGTTGTCCTGTGGGGAAACTGCCCCAAACTCTATTTTAAGATTTTTTTTTTGTCCTTAAACTTATTGTTATACCCAGAATGTGGTCTGCATGGTTGTGTTGATGTTCCAGTATGTTGTGCAGTCACCAAGAAGTTCCAGGTTTTACCATGAGTGCTGATGTAATATGTATCATTGGTGGCAGGGATAGAGCTTTGAAATGCAGCTAGTGCCATGAAGATAAAGTGTGTGGTTAGTGCCAAAGTAGGCATTACTCCTCCTCACTCTCCCAGTCACTGTTGTCAGTCCTGGGGACCAAAGAGCAACAGCAGCAGCAGACTGGTCTCTGTGGAGTCAGATAAGCCTCCACCCTTAGAAGGATTTCACACTCATTTTGTATGTTTCAGTGTGGGATGGCCTAGTCCTCCTGGTACACTATCCTGTTGTGCTACATTGTATGTACTGTAGTTGCATAGCATTCATTCATTTGGCAGTGTCAGTGGCTTAGCAGGTTGCACACTTGCCTCTGAGGCTGGAAGATTAGAATACTGTGGGTTCTATCCCCACACCAGGCACTTGGGTTAAATCCCAATACTGACACTAGTGCAGCATGACAGGGGTGCTGCACTCCTGAGGTGCCATCTTTTGGATGAGTCATTAAACCAAGGTCCCATCTGCTTGTTCAGGTAGATGTTAAAGATCCTATGACACTTCTCGGAAAGAGTAGGGGAATTTTTTTATTTGATTAATACTAAGAAAACAAACATACAGATTTATTACAGCAAAATAAATCATATTTGCAAACACTTTGAAAAGAGGCAGTATAGCACAGTGGTTTAAGGCTCTGAGCTGCAAATCTGGTGACATCCAGCAGGCCAGTCCTGGGTTTGAATCCCACAGCTTCCACTTGCATACTGTGTGACCCTGAGCAAGTCACTTACCTTCCCTGTGCTCCCAGGTCGTTCCTGTGAAAAAGCTTTCAGCTTAGTGTGCTACTCCTGGTTAAACAAAAAAAAAAAGAAACATACATATTAAATCTCTTGTTTACCATAAGTCATAAAATCCAATCAATCCCCTCTAAAGGTCCCCTGAAAGATTGCCACCCTTTCCACCAACCTTTCCTTTTATACCGCACCCCTTAAGGAAAAGGTAAGGTCTTTTTTTATCCGGTTAATAGTTACTAGATAAACTCCCACAATTATTTCATCAGACACCTCATTTGAAACAGCTCATTTGTATTCTTATATATAAAAAAACGTTCCTGATATATAATAATTCTACTGCTCAGATATCCCTTTTTAGAGTAAACATTTACACATTCCTTCCCCCCCTTATATATAACAGATTTAATAACAAAACAAGAAATCATAGACAATAATACACATAGTCATCATCTTACATCACATCCCATGCCCCACAGTTATTCCTTCACCGAGGGACCTGTATTTGCTTCTCTGAATTGTGATCACTTAATAACAGTCTTGTCCTCTAGTTCTTCATTTAAACGTCAAAAATAAAAAAAAAATACTGTATATAGAGTATGAATGTTGCATATAATTCATTAGTTTTTACATAAATCAGTATTTGCCTGAGGTCGAGCCTCTCATCATTTGTCCTACTTTTTTTTACATATTTACGTTTTCTATAAATTTTTTCACACTCTTAATTTCGGTTCCTCATATTACACCTTCAAGCAGTATTATTGGTAGAGCTCTCCACCAGTTTGCTACCAACAGTGAGGACAGCATTTTTCTTTCATTGAAAAATAAAATAGATACCCTTTTTCTGATGCTCTCTATCAGCCCTACAAGAGGGGTATCCTTTTGTTGAAGTACAAAAAGGCATCTGTTTTGCCAAATTCACCATTTTATTATGGCACATAAAACCGAGAGTACCTGGATAGAACATACTCCAGCTTGGGTCGTATGCCCCATATATTAGCATATCATATGACATTAAGGCTATCTGGGGACATCCCCAAGCCTGTACCTTACAGAAATATAGGTGTGCTGTGTACATGCAGAATGCATACCAATTTCTTATTTGTGGAATGTTTGCATACAATCCACATACACAAAGTGATCCTAAGCAAACCAGGTCTAAAAAAGCAAATCAGGTTTGCATGCTACAAGCTTGACATGTGCACAGCAGGTAAGCTGGTGTGAACATCATTTAAACATCACATCAGGTTCACATGCTGCATGCTTGCCATGTGTGCAGCAGCTAAGCTGGTACAAATCTCATCTAAAAAACACATCAGTTTCTATTTCTTATACTACTGCTAGCAACTAGGGTGATTAAATTACATTTTTATTTGGATTCCCATAAAAATTAGGTAAACTCATTAATTCTCATCCTTTTGCAAGTTGTTTAATGGCTTTTGATTTTTGTCATTAAATCGCCATTAATTTGTAAAGTATTGTTTGCTTACCGCATTAAATGCCTAGGATATAGCCAGTCAACATCCCCCATTCCAGATGTATGAAGAGGGGCCTCTGTGTTGTGAAGCCTATCCTTTTTTTTTGGAACATGCAAATCCTGTATGCATATTTAGTGCTGCAAATGTTTTTCTCTGTGACTGCTTCATCTCACTTACTTTCCCTTTGTCATTCTGTATTGAGCATATACACTATGGCCTTGCTCAGCTCTCTTTGTGCTGAGTAGGATCTTGAAAGCATGCACCATACCTCAAATTTTGTCACTGAAATGAGGGACATGGACACTCAAAATGAGGGACAATGAGGGACATTAACCCACATAATGATTAGGACACATCATGAAACATGGAGATACAGTACCTCAGAACACAATGCAAACCATTGCATTAGCACCTGAGAATAAATCTCTACCACTATGCAGCTGTGTCATTTAGGTAGGGCAGGGGCTCTTGCCCCCCCCCATATTTTTGCCTAGGTTATTCTTATGATGGGGCAATAATGGCATTAAATTTGGATTTAATATTTTGCACAGTAAGTGCCCACCTGTCCTGTGTGTGCTCACACTACTGGTACTCTCCATACTCGACTGTGTCTGTATTGTGTTGTCCACTCTCTCCACCTATTAGTGGCAGTGCAATCACATGTGATGTGGATGAGCTCCAGCCAAGAAAGAGTGCATGAATCTTGTGCTGTCTTTCCTGCCACAGAGTAGACAGACTGCACACCACAGCTTGGAGGAGTTAGTGAGCACTGAATTCTAAATAGCAGTGTTGTGGCAGCATATTTTTGTTGGTCTACTCTTAGTGAGTCTTCATCTCCCCTGGTGGCTCAAGGAGCAGAGGGTGAGCTAGACGCTAACTCAAGACTAGGCTACCTACTTACTCTACTAGTCTCGCTGTGCAAAAAAAAGCACAGACTCCCATGGCAGCAAGCTAGGCTTAGCAACAGTGGTGACAGCAGAGTGGGTGGCCTTTATAGGCCTTGATCAGTGCAGTGTGGCCACAGCAGCAACCAAGCAAGAAGCAAGCAAACCAGGTTGGGTGGGTTCAGTTGGTGAGGTGACTTGCTCGCAGACCAAACTGGGGACCTGTGATGGTTGGTTCTAGCAACCAGCGTCTGGCGGAAGGAGAGAGGGGGAGCAGACTGAAAACTGGGCTGGTTGCACACTGTGCCAGGCTGCAGGTTCTGGTCACATGGATGGGTAAGTAAAAGTAAATATTTTTTATAGAGGGGGATTGGGGAAGGATTGAAATATTGATATGTTTTTCACGTTTCTTCACCTTTGCACAGCTTCATGACCCATAGGTAATGGGTATTGAATGTAATGGAGTCAGGGAGAAAAATTGGGACACAATTCTTTTTTGGGGGGGGTAGAACTTCAGCCAGGAAAGAAAATGGTTAGTAACTGGTGGGTTTAAGCCCAAATCTGATGCACTGCTCTGGGGTATATAGAGATGAATCTTATACATTTGAATGTTTCCTAATTTGCATATCACTTTCCAGTCAAAACAAATAAGTTGTACCTTTTAGAGATGTTACAGATATTCTAGAGCTGTCCCTTGCATTCACGGACACTTGAGCAGTATGGTACGGACAGACTATTGAAGCCCCACTGTAGCCAGGTTTATGCCCCCCCAATGAAGCTGACCTCCACATCCCCATGCTTAGGCACATTATGACAAAGGGCAAAAATGACTGCAGGGATGTGCACCATTGAAATGAATGGGGTATTTTTTATTACTATTTTATACATTATTGATGGAGAGTTGGAGATTAATGAAAGCCACCACTCGACTAACAAGGGCTTTGTTAGTAGAACAGTGGCCTTCATTATTCTCCAACTCACCATCATAATGTAATAGTAATAAAAAATAACTCCACTCATTTGAAGGGGGTATGCCCCAGCACTCTGATCTATGGACATCATCTCTTAAAGGCTCCTGCCTCTGGCTCCCTAGTACTCAAGTAAGAGACCTTTTACCTATATCTATACTTGGTGGGTTGTCTGTAGCAGCATGGCCATACCTGCTACAGTGTGTGTGTGCATGGGGAGGGAGCTGGCCATGTGGGTGTGTGTCAAGTTATTGCTATTTTTGTGTTTGCACCTTAAAGGCTGTTTGTGTGGAAGCATTCAAAACTATGGAGAGAAAATAGTAGGAGTACAGGTCAGACAAAAGTAATTAAGTGGTTTTGTGGGTAAGTTTGTGGATTGGGGTGGGAAAAATCACATGTGTTTCCATTGGTATGTGTGCTACAGTTTAACTGTGGAACTGAGATTAGTAAGAGAAGAAAACTGAAAAGCATAACAGTGGCTACAAGCATGCCGCATGTGTGCAGATGTAGTCAGATATAGTACGTATTGAAGTACAAGCAAGCCATATGTGTGCATAGAGTATGACTTAGTGGTTAAAGGCACTGAACTCCAAGCCAGGAGACTTGGAGGCATGAACACCTGGGTTTGAATATTATCAACCCCGTTTGTGTATGGTGTGATCCTGAGCAAGTCACTTAACTTTTATGTGTGTAGTTATCAGTGACCACTTACTTTTTGCATGCATGCTACATGCATGCAGTCTTTCCCAATTTGACTTAAAAACCATGGTTTCCACACTTGCTTGCTGCATCCATGCCATATGCATGCAGCCAGTTCCAATTTAACATTTAAATCATACTTGCAGCATGCATATCCCTTGAGTAGTTTTATGTGTGCAGCGTGAAAAGATTTCATAGAATTACTTCTGAAAGGGTTTGTGCTAGCATCTTCCACACATTCTGAATATAGTCACATTCAAAGAATAAATGCTGCATTGATTCTATTTGAGTGCCACAGTATGTCCTTAAACAGGTTCTTTCTTCTAGTGTTTTATGAAAATGGTTCTCTCTTATATTTAATTTTTCATGGCAGCACAACCATAAAGTGTCCCATATTTGTTTGGGGATTCGAGACTCTACCAATTGCTTAGTTAACCCTTTTTCCTCTATAGTGGGGGGACATGAAAAACGCGGAGGTTAAAAACTCAGACCGTAATATCTGAGCATAGATTTTTTTTCCTTGATTGTCTAAGACAGTCTTGTTGTGATACTTTCCAGGTTTTAACCTTTCTAAAGAAAGTTGTTAAATATTCAGATGTAACTTGTGAAATATTCCTCATTGCCCCCCATTTTGGGGATTCCCATTTCTAAAAATATAGGAGCATCTAGCTCTGAGACTTAGAGTCCACACATGCTGCTGACCTAGCAATATAGAGACCATATTTGTATAAAAAATATATTAGAAAGAAAAACAGAACTGGGTTTACCATATTTAGACCTCTGTTTTTTATTGGACAATAAGTGACTGCCTTCCTTACCAGATTCAACCTACTGCCCCACAGTAAGTGAAAAAAAATTATTGTACACCCTGGCTTCTAATTTTAGTGGTAAAGGGTATATGTGACTGGTGTTCAGCATAAGGGGAATTATACATGTTTTTAATAAATAGATTTTTTTAGGTCTTGTAATGGGGTACCCTTTCCATCATTGCACTTTTTCTTCTGCCTTTTCTAACACCTTTACGCAATTCTCAGTGGCTGGATCCAGACTTCCAAATGGAACGCCAAGTATCTATAAACAGTGAGTCTGAATTTTTGTTCCCTCAATTTCTGTTACTTGAAGGTCTGGCTATTTCGGTTCCAGACCCTTTACTTTTTTGTTTATTTATTTCTGAACCACTTATGTTAGAAAACGTCTGAGTAATTTCCAATGCTTTTTTCCCCAGATCTATGGTCTGCTACAATGATACATAAATTGTCAGCATATGCTATTACACTTGGGAACCCTATATCTGCTGAACTTAACATATGTTTTCTTTTGGGATCTGAATTAATCTTCCTAAGCAGAGTGTGTATCGAGAATATGTACAGGAGGGGCTTTAGGGGCATCCCTGCCTAACTCCCCTTAGCATGGGGACATGTGATCTGACTAAACTGTTTATTAAAGGGATCATAGAGACTGAGCCATATAATATTTTTTAACCATGCAATAAACTTTCCCAGTATGCCATAGTGCTGTAATATTGAAATAAGGTAACTATGGGAGACTAGATCCAATGCCTTGGATTGACCTAGATTAAGGATATATTCTCCTGCTATTGGGGTGTCTAGTATTGATCTCGGTGGTATCACACAGGCCTGTGCAGGAAAGATAACAAAAGTTGCTGCCTGTGTAAGTCTATTACACACTATTTTGCATAGAATTTTCCAATCACAGTTTATTAAACTAATGGGATGCCAATTGTTAATAACTTCTTTTTTGCCTTTTTTATGCAAGTAGATAAATAGGCTATCTGCCAAGGCAGGAGGTAGAGGATGCTGACCCTGTAGTACCTCATTAAAGATTTCCTCCAAATATTTTATCAGTATTTTTATTTGCCTTTTTATAAAATTCACCAGGGAGTCTGTCTGGCCCTGGAGCTGTGCTATTTTTTAAATAGGTATAGCAATGCTTTCTAAGAAAGCGTCCAATCTTCCTCCTGAGTGCATAACTTGACCAAATAACTTTTTTGTGTGCATAGTAGCTATCATTACAATGTCTGGATTATTCCTGACCAGTTCCCCATTCTCTGAAATGATTTGTGGCATATGAATTTGAGCTGGTTGAGGTTGAACTTGGAGAAGACATAGGTGATGGTCATGGACCCAGGCTGCTGGATAGAAGGTCTGGGAGCTGGTTTGCCTTCAGGATTATTTCTGGGTAGCTCCCAGCTCCCAACCTCTGAACAGGTGCAGAACCTGGGGTGATTTTTGATGACAGGCTGATGCTGCGATTGCAGGTGTCAGCAACTGTCAAATCATCCTTTTACTGTCTGAGGAACATCTCGAGGATTAAGCACCTAGTTCCATCCAGTGATCTGCCTACATTGGTCACACCTTTGTGACCTTGCGCCTTGACTATTGCAACTCCCTTTATCTAGGGCTACCTGGGGTTGATATTCACCACTTGCAGCTCATGCAGAATGTTGTGGCCTGGCTATTGATGGGTACTCCTTGTGCCTGTCATATTTCCCCAGTGCTGCACGAACTGCACTGGCTGCCAATACAGTGGCGGATCACTTTTAAAGTCAGTCTTCTTACTTATAAAGCCCTACATGGACTGGGAGTGGACTACTTGAAAGAGCTCCTGGTACCCTACTACCCTAAGCGATCACTCTGCTTGATGGACGAGGGGTTGCTAGAGGTTCCGAGGGTTGCTTTGAAATCTTCAGGGGCCCATACTTTTATGTACGTGGCCCCAACCCTCTGGAATTCTCTACCCATCCATTGCGGGAGTGCACTGTCAGGAGGTCTAAACCTCACTCTCAGGTTCTTGGCAATAATGGGCATGCAAAGAATCACAGACACATTGCATAAGAGTAATAAAGCTTGTTTATTACTACCAAAAGGAAAATCACAGTTGCCCTAAGCAGTTCTTACCAAAAGGAACTGGGAGCCAATGCTAAGCATTCCCTATACCTCGAGGAATCTCCGTGTCTCCTGGGGTCTCCGAGGTAGAAGACATAATGTCTTACATTATATACCTGCGATAATTACCATGGTTACTATAAGACAGAAACATTTCTAGTTACAGAGATGAGCCCTATTGGCTAAATTTGACGTAGCTCCACAGTCCAAGATAACATTATACAATTTTGTAGTAGTTATCACTTTGTAGAAACTAAAAGGGTACAGTTTGTACATAGCCGTGTAATAATACAAATTATTAGAGGATGGCAATGCCGACTTATATATCATAATCATTACAAGGACACAGATGTCCTAACATCTTGTAAGCAAGAAATATATATATATTGGAAAGTAAAGTGTATAACAATAATGTGCATACATACCCTGACATCTACTCTTATACGGTAGATGCCCTTAGCCCTATATGTTAGTATAACATATACCTAAATGCTAGCTGTCTGCGGTGTACCTGTAGGGGTACTAATTAGGGTGCAGGGACCACGTGTAACATTCTCCCCCCTTGTTGCCTCACAAGGGGCAATACAGCAAGAGTAAGGAAATGGATAGGGAGCAGGAGTCATTTACAGACCCGATGCATGAGCCTTGTAAAGGAACTCCAACTGCTCATGGTGTTGGCGTAATGTGTGCCATAGGCAGCAAAGCATAATGATGAGAAAAAATATCAAAAATGTTTGTATAATAACAAAACCTTTAAAAGTGATTTCTAACCAAGTGTTAGTAAGTGCACTATTCATATCACCATCAGTAATGAGTGTAAGGACAGCTTCATTAGCTTTAGAAATATTATTGCTGATGTGGATGAGATGGGTGTCTTTTCTCTCTAAAAGTGATTTTAATGTCAAAGTTAAAGGATCAATGTGTACGTTAAAATAAGGTAAATACTCTGAAAGAGTAAGCAGATAATCAAGGTTACCATCAATGATGTCAGTGTCCATAATGGGCACGTGGTAATAACTGTGTGCCCAATAACTGTTTTCTGATGTGGTACGAAGCAGAAATTTGAAGTATCAATAGAACATGTCTTTAGACCATACATGTATGACTTATAATTTGTAACTATACAATATTCGCCATCTGAATTATATTACATTTTCACTGTAGGCAGTCTCCTTTTTTACAACTGTGCTGGTCAAGTATAAGTCTGTTTGGAAATCTGTGTTGACAGGCGGTGAACCTCCTCTTTGTAAGACTGGTATATCTTAGAATCGTCTGGAGCAGATGTTGAGTCCTGGTATTCTGTGCCATTCATGGATACGTCACATCGACACAAATAAATATACCCTTTCTTCGCACAGCAATAGCTGTAGCAGGATCAAATCGTGGTAAAGAAACTGTGAAAGACACAAACATAGTATTCTTAATAGAACATTTCTTAGAAGTGAAACATGGACCAGTGTTAGGGTGCCTGTTACAAAACCCAAATTCCGAGCAGTAGAAATCAGAATGGTTAAAGTCTGTAGCATACACATGGCAACACAATTAGAGGATTTACACTGAGGACAATACCATTTAGAAATATGTCTGTCATGTATGATATCAGGGATTCTTCCAGAGTCTAGATCATGTAAGAGATTGTTGATGGTAGTAATAATGTAGGAGCCATAGGCCGAGCATAATATCTCATGGGCAATGTATTGCTTATCTGCTTCTTTATTGTTCTGTGCAATAAGTGTGTTAATCTTATCTTTAGAATCTGAAAATACCTTAGCAATGACATGCACATTATATACAGTGTATGTCTCTTCCTGACTAAGGCCATCCATACCATGCAATAATGGGGGTATAATATCGATCAAACCAGTTTGGAATTTCTGGGCATGGGATTTGATAGCAGCAATGTCAGCTTTGTTTCAGATGGACATGGCTGTACCAAAAACACCAGTGACAGTGTCTGTGGCATCAGTGACATCAGATGTGTCACGTGAATTACGTTTATGACTTTGAGCATATGTATTAGGTTTCTCCTAAAATTGCCTCTATGCTCGGTGGTGTGTACCCCCGATGATAGGGTCTTGGTTGCAGATTTGAAAAGCTGCTAAGCTATCAAGTAACAAAGTACTATAAAACAATGAAGTATTAGTAGTATGACACATACCAAATTATTTCATATTCCAGTAAGTCAAGTTAAACAACACAAGTATATGAATAAATTGTAAGCTGTTAATAAGTGTACCAGGTAAGGCAGTGGCAGTTAGACCACTACGAGGACCAGGAGTGTGTTTTGGACATTCCAAAAGCTGTTTGTCAGTAGGGGGTAACACAGATAAATACATGGCAGCTGAGGCCATGTTGTGTACAGCACAAAATTTCCTGGCAGAGTCTTTAGACAATGAATTACAATATGAGGGGTCAATTAAGGCAATAATATTGTATAAACCAGAATGTCTAAGACAGGTTTGGAGCAGGGACAAATAACCATTTGGGGATAATTTTGCATTGGGCCATCCATGGAAAGTTCCCTTGGACAGCTTGGCCATGGGGAGTATTTGTCCTTGAGATGTGGTTTGCCACTTAATTTGTAGGGTAGATGTATCAGAAGCAACAACCGAGGCAGTGAGCTAGGCATCTGAACCTTCCTGGACAGTAATCAAATTGTCAGGAATATTGATGGATACTCCCTCTGGGGTAGTTGCAGGTGGATCAAGGTAAGGAAGGAGGTGCTTTACCGTGCCTTGGATGCAGGGGATAACTCCTGAGATGAGGAGAAAATGGAACAAGACAGCCATCTTGTCAGTGTATCTGAAAAGGAAAATCAGACATTAGTAAATTAGTACTATTCTGCCCAATGAGGTGAGAAAAAAGTAATTATACTCCTTTATACAATTTCAGCTGGTTTGCATGTAACCATTTGTCAGTCAATTTATTGTTTTGCATGAGTCTAACCTGATAGACTGCCAGAATGAGCTTGTTAACAATGGGGTAGGGTCCTTCCCACTTGTTGGAGAAGGAGTGTGTGGGATGTGCAAATCTGAGAGCCATCACCTGATCCCCAACTTGCCAATCCACTTCTTGTGCATGTTTGTCAAACTGAATTTTGGACAGTTGCTGGGCCTTGCCCACGTAATTAGCAGCATACAAATAAGTGTGTATGAGGTCTTGTCTAAGTTTTTCCACATATTGGTGTACAGACACATGGTCTGCAGTGGAGGGGTACAGGTCAAACAACAGGTGTTCAGGTAATCTCATATTTATACCTGTCATCACCTCAAAGGGTGTCAGCTGGGTGGTGGCTGAGGATGTACCCCTAATTGCAATAAGGAGTAATGGCAATAGAGAATCCCAATCCTTGGGATTGTCCTCAATGAATTTGGAAAGCATTTGCTTAATCTGTCTGTTGTCTATCTCTCTCTACTTCACCTGAGGATCGTGGGTGGTAAGGTATGTGGAACTTCTGATGAACTCAAGGAGTTCAAGTGTTTCTTTCATCAACTCACCTGTAAAACTGGTTCCTTTGTCTGAGCCTACCTTAACAGGTAGGCCCCACCTGGAGAAAATCTGTTACACCTGGATTTTGGCAGTGGTTTTAGCAGTGCATGTTTTAGTGGGGAAGGCTTCAGCCCACTTAGAAAAGAGATCAGTGACCACAAGGGCGTATTTGTTGTTTCTGCTGGTATTGGTCAGGGGACCAATACAGTCGATCTGTATGGCATGCCAATGGCCAGAATGCCTTTGTGGTAGTAGTTCGGCATTTCGTTTGGTAGGGATGGGGTTGTTTTGTGTGCAAACAAGGCAGTTGTCTATGTACTGTTTGACACCCTTGGTGTCACCAGGCAGTGGTCTTGAGCCTTTGGAGTGTGTTCTCCACTCCTTGGTGTCCACCAGTAGGGGTGTCATGCACCTGATGCAAAAATTCATACCTAAGATGACGAGGGACCACCCACAATTTGGTGGGGGTGTCATCCGGTTGGTACCAGATAAGCTTGTCATCAGGGGACAGGTGTAACTTACCTTCATGCCTTTGGTAGGGGTTATGGATAGATAGATTTTTCTCAGTACCTTTGTCCAGAAATGTGAACACATCTTTGAGTTCAGAGTCAGCATGCTGGGCTGCTGACAAATCCAAGGGGGGAAGGGTTCAGGCTTCTTCCTGACCGCTGCAGTGTGTACGGCACTCTGGCCTCTGGATGGTCCATCATCCAGATGTCCCCCCCTTGGGCCTCTTCCTTTGCAAGGGTGTTCACAGTGTCATTGAAGACATGACAGGGGTCATGTATGGAGTGGGCATTAACTTTGTGTACATAGAGTTTTGTGCAAACTTTTGTGCCAGTGAGTGAATATGTATTACCAGTTCCTTGTGTTTCACTGGGCTGCCATCAGAGGAGGTAAAGGAATTCTTCTGCCAGAAAGGAATAAATTCTGTAAGGGAACAACAAACCCAGTTAGAGTCTATAAAAATAATGGTATCCTCGGTTCCATGCTGAAACATAGAATTTGACTGCAGATAAGGACAGCTTGGCCCACCCACTCTCCCCATTTCCCTACCTGATGGATAAGCTGCAGATTCTAGTTAATCAACAGCTTACGTCCTCCTACCCCCCCACTAGAATTGCCTTATGTCTATCCCATGCATTCTTGAATTCTCCCACTGTTTCTGACTCCACAACCTCCTCAGGAAGGCTGTTCCATTCATCCACAACCCTCTCTGTGAAAAAATAATTTCTAACATTACCTCTGAGCTGTCCCCCCTCTATCTTCAAATTGTGCCCCCTTGTTCTGCTGGATGGACTTGAGGGTACAGGCCACCGCTGCCATCTCTGCATACTGTGATGATGCCACACTACAATGTTTAGAAATCCTAACAGTGTTACAATGAAGGTAGATGACTAATATACCCATTCCTGCTATCTGTTCTCCTTGGTAGTAAGAAGCTGAGTGGTCTGTAAAGATGTGGCACAATGAGGTGTTCTCAAGTAGTTGTGGTGTAGCAGGAAGGAAAGGACCTGGATCTGGTAGATTAGGTTGATGCAGTGTACAGTCATGGGGTTCTCCTTGGAAAAGGAGGCCATGCACCAGCATGGATGGCATTTTGGTTGGGTGGACCTTAATGTCTCTATCCTGGAGAAGGAAGGACCAATGTGTCAGTCTGGTATTGGAGACTGACCCATCCTTTACTCTGTCTGATAGTAAAAAAGTTGTTGGGGTGTGGTTTATGTTAATGATCAGTGGGGGGTACCCAATGATACACAGAAAGTGCTTGACAGCCCAGTCGGTGGCCAGAAGGTTCTTTTCACAAAGGCCATACTTCTGTTCCACTGGGGTCAAGAGTTGTGATGCATGTGCAATGGGTCTCAGGGTGCCATGGACCTTCTGGGTCAAATCGGCAGACATAGTAATGTCAGAGATAGCACATTCCAGATGGAATAGCAGGGCTGGATTGGGGTTGACCAAAGCTGGAGCTGAGGCCAAAGCCTGTTTCAGTGATGTCACAGCTTGGGTGTGAATGGGACCCCAATTCCGAGAGGCATCCTTTTTCAGTAGTTCATACAGAGGGGCAGCCTTCTGAGCAAAATCACAAATAAAATATCTAGAATAATTTACCATACCTAGAAACCTTCTAAGAGTGGCCACGCTGGAGAGCAGTGGCAAATCTTGCAAGCCTTGTATCTTCTTCCAGGTAGGGCTTCGGCCTTGGTCTGTTATACTCAGGCCCAGAAAGAGTACCTCTTTCTGACATAGTTGTGCTTTTGCATGATTACATTTGAGGCCTGCCCTCTGGATGAGGGTCAGTAGTTCATCCAAGAGATCCAGGTGTTGTTCCGGTGTGGCTGTGGCCAACAACAGGTCATCCACATACTGCAAGAGACACTGGGGCATAGAGAAACCCTCAAGGGTATCTATCATGTGTAAATGGAACAGGGAAGGGCTGTTGTGGAACCCCTGTTGTAAGCAGGTCCATGTGTACTACCTGCCCCCAAAGGTGATGGCAAACTTATATTGACTCTTGGGGGCCAATGGCAATGACCAGAAACCATTGGAGATATCGAGGGCACTAAACCATTGTTGGTCAGGGGTCAGTAGTCATAGCACATCTGGTGCTGATGCCACAGTTGGGGCACAACTGGGAGTGACCTGGTTCAGTTTCCTGTAGTCAGTAGTAAGTCTCCAGGCACCTGTGGGTTTTTCCACAGGCCACACTGGGGAATTTGCAGTGGAAATGCATGTCCTGATTACACCTTGTTTGAGGAGTGATTTAATTGTTTCCCTAAGAAAAGGCAAGGCCTCAGATGGAAAGGGGTATTGCCATTGCCACTCATGTGCTGAACCTGTCACTTCAATAACAGTGTGCATCCTGCCACAGTCATGCTTGTTGATGGCAAATGCCTCCAAATGTCTTTGTAAAATGGGGAGGAGCTTTGGGAAAAGCTTGTGGTTCTTGAACAAATCTATGACGTCATACTCTTTATTGTTCACAGATATTGTTGCAACCACATGTAAGTCAGGGATCATGATGGTGGTGTGATATTGTCCCTGGATTTGTATCAACAACATGTCACCTAGGTCTGCCACACAGCCATGTGGTGCCAGAAAGTCATTCACAATTATACTAGGGTGGTTATGCAATACCATTAACTGAAAGGTGTGATATGCCTTCAGGTGTCCCAGTATCACAGGCAGTGGCAGGGAACAATATGCAGGCAATCTAGTTCCATCTACACCAGAAATATTGGTCCTCCATCAGGTGGACCAAGGTGATGTGTCTGGGTGATCATCCTGTAATACATACACAGCTGTGCCTGTATCCAGTAATACTGTCAGTAGGTGGCCCCCGACCTCAGTCTCAGTGCAGGGCTTTACATTTGTATCCAAGACCAGCTTGTTTATAATCCAGACTGGGGCCTGTAGTTGTCAATCTGTACCAGTGGTAGCATGGGGGAGCTCCTGAAAGAAAGCCTGGTCCTGGTTCCTTCCAAACCATCTCACCATGCTGCACTGATGCTATATAGGGAGTCGCTTCCGGGTTCAGGCCTGTAAGGGCCTGAAAACCTGGACTTCCGGTGTCTCTGCGGCCTGTTGAGGACTTCTCTCCCAGTTGTATTGCTGCAAGGGCCTGAATGGGAATGGCATCCGTTACGGACCACACTTGTCCGAGAAGGTCTCGGAACTTCTGGTCTTTATTGGCTATTTCCCTATATGAAGGGCCTCATCTTTGTTGTTTATCCTTGTTATTCTTATCGTGCTTCTTGTTTTTGTGGTAGTTCCAGTTCCCACCCCAGGATTGTTGTTGTTGTTGGGTCTGCTGGGGGTGCTGGTTATCTATGGGGAGGGGCTGTTTCTCTTGTGCCTGCCCCTCCACCGTGTAGTGTTTCATGGCCTTCTGGATGGCTTCCACATCAGCTACTTTTTTGGAACTGGAGCCTGAATCACAGATGTAGAGTTGATAAACTTTCTCTCTGTTTTCCAAAGGATATCGATAAATCTCTCTGTAGTGGTATAGGTGGTTGGATCTACCGTCTCTCTTACTGCAGGGATCATGTTCCTAAGGAACAGAGTCTTGTATTCAATGAGGTCCACATCTGTGGCTTCTCCTGCAAGGTGCTTCCCTGCTTGGTAGGCCATCCAGAGCCTCTGGTGGAAAGTCGCTGGAATTTCTTTCACATTCTGTTTTACAAGATATGCGAGCATCACTCCTACTACACCTGGGGTGTTGCAGAAATAAGCTCAGCTTCTACTTCATCAAAGGTGGCATGGCCGTCCTGGCGGACTGCATCAGGGAGTTTCGCCCACAGTCCAGGATCAATGGTCTGGCATAGGATCTGGACCTGGTAGTCTGCAGCAAGACTAAGCATTTCACATTTAGCACGCACCTTTTCCAAGTGACAACAGAAGTTGTCGGACGGGCTCATCTGACCAATGCTGTCAGCTATTGGCTGAACAGAGTAGGCCATTTGTAGGGGATTATTGGGATGATCAAGTGGAGGTAGATTACCTTGGGTGCCATCCAGAGCTGCCTGAGCCATGGCTTCAGCCACTGTATGGAGCATTCCATCCTGAGTAGCAGCCTTCTGCAGCATCTGTCTAATCTGCGTGCGGAGGGTTCCTTTGCTTCTGTCAGGTAGGGTCACATTGCCTAAGGTGGCATCAATCATTTTCTCAATCTCTTCCTTATCGTCCACAGAAATAACAGCAACTGGTGGTGCCATCGGGACTAGGCCTAGGCCTGCACCTCCCCCATCATGGGGGTCACCATGTTGGCGTCGCCCATGATGTGTCATGCCATCGATGACGTAGGGTATGGACGTCATGTGCTGGAGGCCTGCCATGTTGTGGATGGCGGGGAGGGGTGTTTGGGCCATAGTAGGGGTGTGACTGGGCTTTGTACTGAGAGATGTCATCATCTGACTCCTCCCCTTCAGATGATATCATCAAGGCAGGGATTACGCCTCCCATTGCCTTGACATGACCAGCTAACTCCTCTCGCTGATGGTGCAGTTTCGCCATTTTAGATTCACATTTATCATGACTCACTTTTGCAACATTTTGATCCACTTCATCCTGCATCTGCTTCTGTAACACTCTATACGCAGTGCTCAGTTTGCAATTGTCCCTAGTAGCTAAACCTAAGTCATTATGTACCGGGTTTGTCTCATCCTGTAACTCTCCCAACTCATCACGCATTTGTTCATTCATTCTACTTAACAAGGCATTCATTTGCAAAGCCTGACCCTTATCCTGTCTCAAACTTTCACACTCCTGCTTCAACATACAAAGTTCCTGCTCACCTGCTTGAGCAGAATGATGCAAAAGGGAATCCTTTTCATTTCACAGAGTTTGGAGTTCGGACTCCAAATCCTGCTCATGTCTCACACATTCAGTTTCCTGCAACCCCATCTCCTGCTTAAGAGATGAGATTTGCAGTTCAAGGGATCAAAACCTTGCTTCGGAGGCTTCCAGAGCAGCATAAAGAGCCACGACCAACAGCCCTTTAGCTTCTCGCTTTCTGGCTGTTTGTCTCATCTCTGTGTACTGGGTTGAAATCCCCAGTACAGGGTTGTTAGATTGTTAGATTGACTGCGTGAAGTCAGCTCATCCTCCGTGGGAGGCAAGAAAGTTTGAGACATCGAGTCTCAGTTCAGCGCAGATATTTGATATGGTGGTCATTGTGTGGGAGGGAACGCAAAATCAAATTGTGAAAAGGTGCCGTGCTGTGTATTGAACCACAACAGGTGCACTTATTCACAGTCAAGCTACTGTGCACTTGTAAGCTTGCAATTCAGAACTGCTGTGGGGTAAGTCAAGTCGGCATCGACCACACCCAGTAAGCAGCCAGACTTTGCAAGTGATTACAAAGTGAGTGAAAAGCAGGAGAGGTGATGTGGGAATACACACCTACAGTCCCCATTGGGAAGGGGAAAGTTTTAGGAACAAGGGAAACTTTGCAAACACCAAATATTGCCTGCACGCGGTCATCAATTGTCAGGAGGTCTAAACCTCACTCTCAGGTTCTTGGCAATAATGGGCATGCAATGAATCACAGACACGTTGCATAAGAGTAATAAAGCTTGTTTATTACCACCAAAAGGAAAATCACATTTGCCCTAAGCAGTTCTTACCAAAAGGAACTGGGAGCCAATGCTAAGCATTCCCTATACCTCAAGGAATCTCCGTGTCTCCCCGGGTCTCCGAGGTAGAAGATGTAACATCTTACATTATATATCTAAGATAATTACCACGGTTACTGTAAGAAAGAAACATTTCTAGTTACAGAGATGAGCCCTATTGGTTAAATTAGACGTAGCTCCACAGTCCAAGATAACATTTTACAATTTTGTAGTAGTCATCTCTTTGTAGAAACAAAGAGGTATAGTTTGTATACAGCCGTGTAATAATACAAATCATCAGAAGATGGCAATGTCGACTTATATATCATCATTACAAGGACACAGATGTCCTAACATCTTGTAAGCAAATACATATATATATATATATATATATATATATTGGAAAGTAAAGTGTATAACAACAATGTGCATACATACCCTGACATCTATTCTTATACGGTAGATGCCCTTAGCCCTATATGTTAGTATAACATATACCTAAATGCTAGCTGTCTGCGGTGTGCCTGTAAGGGTACTAATTAGGGTGCAGGGACCTCGTGTAACAGCACGTTTGTGAAGGAATTTAAATGGGGCTTTCAAGACCCGTCTGTGGTTGTCAGCTTTCCCCTGGTGATGATGTTTTAACACATTTTAAGAATTCAGTATTCTTGTATTGTGTTTTATTTATTGCTTTATGAAGCTTATTGTTAAGGAGCCTTGGTTTTAGAAAGGCGAGATATAAATAAAGAATATTATTATTATATATTTCTTCTCCACCCTTAGTTTACAATTGTCATACAGGTTGACCGTTTGTGCCCTACCTTGAGTACTGTAGGTTTGTTCCAGGAAAAGGGAACTGGCCCTATCATACTGCAGTTTTACCATTTCCGTTTTAATGTTTTTTATTTGATTAGAGGAATCATACCCCAAACCTGTAGTTAGGGATGTTAATGTTTGTAGCTGTCTCCTATTTTCTAGGTATTTTATGTAATTAGATTGTGATGATGTTTTTACCATTTTTTTTACAATAGTTCTTAATTTCAGTTTTTGCTTCTAGCCACCTGTACAAAGGATTATCATATAATTCATTCATTGAGCTTATCTTCTATTACCTTTTTTAGTTCCCTCCATGCTTTTTCCTCTTGAAGTATGGATGTATTTATTTTCCAATGAGCATATGACCCATGTTTATTTTGGAGGGACTTACAGGTAGATTGATTTAAATGATGCTATGGTCTGTAGTTCCTATGGGCATAACCATGTACATGCTGCATGGAACCCACTCAGAAAGAAAAAGGAAACCTGGTGGCAGAAATCCCATATTTTACACTACCAATTAGCTTAACAGTAGATATCATGGAGCTTAAAAAATTGGAATCAGAATAGAGTTTGGGGGTAGACCCTGTTTTATCTGTAAGGGAAAGAATGCAGTTAAAATCCCCCACCACAGATTTTGTGTTGTGTAAATAGGGTTGTATTAATTTTAGCATTTACACTCTTTTTGTTTTGATTTGTGGATTATAAACATTAATTAGCCTCCACTCTTGTTGTCTATAAATTATGTCTAAAATAAGAACCCTTCCTTGAACAAGGTCTATGAGCCTAGTGCTGCACGCAATAAATGCACCTGAGCCATCCACAAGGCAAAATCAGACTACTACAGATCCACGCTTGCCTCCTCCTGGGGGTTCTGGAATAATTTTAAGCAGCTGAATGGAAAGTCTACAACACCTCCACCCGCCCAGTTTGACGTAAATGACTTGCTCACCACAGACCCACAGTGTATCACCGATTGACTCAATGAAGCTTTCTCAGACCTCAGTGCAGTTCTCCCCACCAACTTCTGCAACCCTGCCCCTGCTCTCCCCCACCCAGCCTCCACTACCCCCCCTTTCCACTTCAGGGCCCTCACACTGTCTGAGGCTAAACCCTACCTTCTTAAAGCCCTCAGTGGCACTGGCTGTAGTAATGACACACTGGATCCAAAACTCCTTCGCCTAGTTCTGGACGCATCCTTGCACCCCTTACCAGCCTTCTCAATTACTTACTCTTTCACAGCCAATTCCCCCTTGTTTGGAAGACTGCAGTGGTCACCGCTATACACAAAGGTGGGGACCGTACCTCCCCCAGGAACTACAGACCAATCTTGATGCTGTCCCCCAAAGCCGTAGAGAAAGTTGTGGCTGACCAAATGGCCGAATACCTTGACAAACACAATCTTCTCTGTGCAGAACAACACGGTTTCTGCAGTGGGCATAGCATCACTACTGCCCCCTTCAAGTTTTCCACTATTTACATATAGCCCTGAATAAAGGGCTCCTCATGGGTGCAGTCTACATCGACCTATCGAAAGCCTTTGATACAGTCTGCCAACCACTCCTCATATCTACCCTCTCCCAGTTAAGTTTTTCATATGGCCCTCTGTCCTTTTTCTCCAACTACCTCACCTCCCAGTCAAAGTGTGTGAAAATCAACAGTACCCTCTCTTGCACTCAGCAGGTCCGCTCGCGTGCCCCACAATTCTCGATCCTTGAACCACTGCTTTTCAATCTGTACCTAAATACGATCCCCAGCTCCTACTCAGAAAAAATGCTCTTCTATGTGGACAATGCAGTCCTTTTCACATCCCACCACCAGACCTCCCTCCTACCTCCAAAGTGCCCTGAAATACTCTTTTAATCAGGAAGAATCCTGGTTTCTGGACTGTTGCCTTGTAATTAACCTAAAAACGATGAAGCACATGCTATTTTCGCATTCCCAAAACAAATCCAGTGATGCCTAACTCACTGTCCTGCCTAGCACCCTCCTTCCCCTCGAGCAGGTACAAACCTACAAATACCTGGGCATCACCTTCAACTCTGCTCTCTCTTTTCATGACCACACACGCATCCTTGCTATAGCCATAAACACATGTGTAGGCCTACTGCACCACCACAAGAGCTGCCTACCACCTGCAGCCCTAAGGCTGGCCATCACCACCTCTGTGCTATCCCTAGTGGACTATGGCATCCTGGTGTTCAGTGCAGCAGACAAAACCGCACTCAGTAAAATCAAAATGACCCTGAACAAAGCCTGCCACCTACTTAAAGGCTCCAGCAGACTCACCCACACATGTACCTTATATGACCTTGCTGATTTTCTCAGCCTTGAGGAAAGCTTGCGCTACCAAACCTGCCTCCTGACCAAGAAAATTGTTGCAGGCCTTGCACCTTCAGGCCTCATTTCCATCCTCACCCCCTCCATCCATACCATCTACATCCAGAGCACACTCAAGTGTACACTTCAGGTGCCCAGGGTCAGGATATCCCTGGCCCAAAGGTCCTTCTGATACAGGGCCCCAACCTGGAGCAATGCCCTCCCCTCTGATATTGCATCTCAACTAAGAATAGAGCCCTTCAAATCTGCCCTTAGGCTACACCTAATCACCACCTTCAGCTGTAACTGTACATAGCTGTTTGCTTCCCCACCTCACTGGGACCCCCCCTTCCCCTGTCTCATGATCTGGCAGAACATGTAGCTGCCCGAGTGTCACCATGTTTGTTTAAGTTACTACCTATTTTTATTTATAACAGACCCCAATTGCTGTCTCTGGTGTACTAGATGGTTTAGCTACATCACTGTATAGGACCTGTATAGAGTTTCACTCTCTTATGAATTGTATTCCTGGTATTTATGTACATACATGTATAGTGTTTTCCTGTACAGAGTTTTTGCTCTCGTATGAATTTTATCCCTTATATTTATCTACATACATGTATAGTGTTCCCTACGTCGATCTGTACTTTATGTAACTATGTCTGTATTTGTATATGCTATCTGTTTCCTGACAAGGAACCGTTGTAAATAAGTCCCTGACTCAAAGGTTTGCAATTCCAATTTCTACTAAATAAATAAATAAATAAATATCTCAGTGATGTTAAACAGCACACTGAGCCCTGAGCATGGCTCCTCCCCTAATGACCAGAAGGAGGGGCCATTAAACCATTCCTTGGTGGCTTGTTGTACCTCCTTGATGGAATGCAACCTAGTATCCTGTATGAAACACACATGTAAATAGAGATTTCTTAATATGGAAAAAGTTGTCATTCTTCTTTTTCTGTTTTATATATTGTTGACATTTATTGTCCCCCAAGTGAGATTCGTACCTGTAAGTCAGTGGACGAAAAAACAATAAGGAATAATTATTGACAGTTTTTAGCTTTATCTGCTGATTTCATTTTGAATTTCTTTCTATTTGAAGATTTGGAAGATTTTGAGTCCCTCTACATTACTTCTGTATCCGTCATGGGGTCTGTTTGGTATGATGCCACCAATGAGGCATCAGAATCTTCCTCCATCTCAACCCATCGTTTTCTTTTGACCAAGGGGGTGTATCTGTTTTTGCACTGCAAAGGTCCTCTGTCCTGAGTTTAGCCTCCATGATGTTCTTGTTTGCCCGGCTTTGTGTAATCCTTCTTGAAGTTCTTTGTTTCCAATGGGTTTCTCCTGGAGGTGGCATATTCAGTTCGCCTTCTTGGAGGAGAGGATTTGATACTTGGTTTATCTGATCATTTTCATAAACAAACTCTGTAGAAGTGGTTCTATGTGACAATAGTGACTGCACAAAGGCGATCGATATTATCACGACCTGCACTATCACCAAAAACATTTTCAGCAATATGCAGAAAAAAGGCCACTGAATTGTGCAAGCAGGAGCCAGCCCCCACAACCCTCCAAGAGGGGCTTTGCCCCCTGCAAATAAAGATTCTCAGTTCCAGGGGGGTGCATGTCAGGGAAGGGGCACATCCCAGTTAAAAAAAATCAAAGTCCTACAGCTGCGGGAAGCGCTAAAGGAACACCCGCCCCCAGTCCCGAACCCAGGACGTGCTCCATCGGAGCCAACCACCCTACTCATCACCACACCACACGGTTGGCTCAGTAGAAGCAGGCTCACCACAGGGTCACATGCCTGTTCCACATCCCTCCATGTCCTGTCGTCCACCCTAACATCGCCATCTCAATGTTTGCCATTCCCCTACAGTCACCCACGATGATAGCGCTGTCATATGGGTCGCCGTTATGACATGTCGCCCACTTGCGGTTGCTATCATCACGGTATACTGTAGGAGTATTTTTATCCTGTTCTGTTTCTATTGTTTCATTATTTCCTTCGGCAGATGTTGAAGGTATTGGGGATATAGGTTGTGCCATAGTCAAAGTTTCTGGATTTTCCTGGTGCATCACAGTTCCGGGGAGGGAGGATGCAGGTTTGCTGATGCAGGAGTTACACCTCTGTTGGGCCCATTTGTTCTTGCTGGTCTTGCAGCCACTTGTTGCTGTGCCCTAGCAATCACTTCCTCCTGGCCCTCTTGGTCCTGCATGAATTTGTTATGAATGGCCCAGGGACAGTTTTTAAATGAGTGGGTTGTTTCTTTGCATAGATTACAATACTGTGGATTTGGGCAGTTAATACTTAAATGACCTATCCTGTCACATATTGAGCACTTAAGTCTATCACATGTGCTGTTTAAATGTATGTAAGTTCCACATACAAAACAAGATTTAGACTGTCCGGCATAAAAAACAAAGCCTCTGTCTCGGCTGAGAAAAAAACAGCTTAGTTGGTGCTGTATAACCCTGTTCATTTAAGGAAGTCTGACATGGATTTTCCAGCCCCCTGTCCAGAGTTGTTCTGTGTCAATGACTGGTTCTGGGGCCCCCAGTACTGTGCATTTAGTTTTTAACCAGTGAATATCTGCCACAGCCACTCCCTCATTTTAGAATAACACTGTTATGGTTCTGAATGCAAGTTTGGTAAGTAGGAGAGCCACAAATGTAGACCACAAGGGTGTATATTTGACTTGTTGATACCCCACACCATATTGTGCCTTATTGCGATTATACAATGGACCCATGTGTTAAATAAATTTAAAATGTGTTTAATTTTGTTTTTTATAAATGCCATTTCTCAGCCGTGAGTAATGCAGGATTTACCCATGGTCATGTGACATGTTTTGACCAATGAGATTACAGGATTTTCACACACCATTGTATAATTGACTTGTTGATACCTTTACCAGAATTGTTCCAGGCCCATGGCAGTTTTGAAACTTAAATCAAAATTTGAATCCCCAGGCATGTGGATTAACACATAGATCTTTGTTGGAGAGAAATCTAGACTTCCTTTTATTAATTTTTTCTCAACATATATATGATCTGGGAAGACTTCCAGTCCACCTCTATATCTTATTCTCATGGCGTTTCGCCTTTTGGTTTATTCTTGGGGAGTATGGAAAAGTCCTGCATATGTACGTCCCTGTGGCCTTGTAGTCTGCCGAGAGTTGTTAACTGTATTCCTTTCATCATCCCCTTGAATATTATTTGAAGTAGCTGGCTGACTTTGTTCTTGGGGGGGGTGCTTCTTGTCTATGCTCATTAGTTGCAGGCCCTTCTTCTATGCTTTGCTTTGCATTTTATTCTAAGTTTTGTTGCAAATTATTTGTGACTGCACCTTGGTCTTGCAGTTGCAGTGGAAGGTTCTGTGTTAAAATCAGTTCTGTAGGTAGTTTCAATGGGTCTGTTTGCCCATCCCCCATTTCCATCCCTTCCTCTATGTTTGGGCATGTAGGGGTCTGCCAGGCTTTGTTTATTTCTGTTCTGATCCATCCTGCATTTTTCAAGGCTCCTACAATAGTCACTCCTGACACGGATATATTTGAATCAAAATTTGGTAGGTGGAATGATGAGTCACTCGTACAAGACTTAGCTGGTGTTTCCATTTCATTTTCCCTAAAAACAGCTTCCTACACCTCCTCATTGCAAACTTTGTTTTCAGTCTCAATTTCCATACAAGTTGCTGTGTTCTCTGTTTCTGTACATGCATTTATTCCTTCTCTGTTCCCCTTATTCCCCCTGATATTAACATTTCTTCTTTTGATTCTATAGTACCTGGTTTTGTCTTGCCTCACTATTCCTTTCTCTCAGAAAGCATTTCTCCCATTTTGTGTACTCCACAGCTTGTGGCTTCCGTGTTTAGTTTTCTGATGTCTGTAGCAGTCATATCTCTTTCATTATTTGTAACATTTACATCCAGCTCTGCACAATCTCTTATCTGTTTTCTACATTTCCTAGCTCTTACCTTTTGAGAAGATATAGCAGGTAAGCCCTCCTGTTAGGTAAGCTTCATTCTTGCATTTCTTCTGCTAGTGCTGCTGTGGTTAAACACTGTACTGACAGACTTAGTACCGTTCCTGGCACCATTGAACCACTAGCCTCAGCATTCAGTAGACTTGAGTTACATTTTCAATTTGCCACATTACTTGTCGTTGCCACAAATTCTTCCTGCATCGTTTGGGTGGAGAGTGAATTTCCCGGTGTTCTGGCCAAATTTCCCCCATTCACCAAAAATACCACCAACAGTTTATCTGGTTCAATTTCATAGGAACTAGAAGGGGGGCAGGATCAGATCTGTACAGTACAGTAGCTGCTTCTTGTTGTTTTTACATTGTTTCTTGTGGATTCTACTTGATAGAAGGTTATTTATTTTCTTTCTTACTACTTCTAAGGGGCTAGCAGGGTATTGTTTGGAGCTGTTGGAATTTTGAAACCTGTTTTGGTAGCTATAAGTGGGCTTATTTGTTTGATGTTTCACTGTATGGCAGGTTGCATTTGTAGAGGCCTATTTCTTCCGATTTAAAAACATAAGTGGTGTGATTTAACTGGGTCTGTTTCTTTGAATTGGAGACCTATATCTTCTAATTTCAAGCCTATTTTGATGTGTTGTTGGTGAAGCTGTTTGGAGTCCTGTTTCTTTGGGTAGCAAACCTATTTTGGGGGCTTTAAGTAGAATTGTGATTCATTGTTGCTGGCTTCACTAGCTGCAAAGCTTAGTGCAGAGTGGGGAAGGTGCTAATGGTCTGACCAGGGCCTCAGCTACCTGATTGTTTCTGGAAGGTTTGGGCTGATCCCACCCCCAAGCCCCTCACCCCACTCACCCCTGGTCCATTATTTCCTTTATACCAGGGGTTCCGACATCAGTTCCTCAAACAGGCAAAGGATATGCACCTGTCATAGCAGATGCAGATATCCAGCAAAGGAACAGCAGTAAGTGAAGAGGTGACTGCTATCTCAGTGGAAGGGAAGTTAATGCAAATCTAGGAGCTTTCATTGTTACTCCTTCGCATTGCTATTGCATTGGGGAAAGGAGGAGTAGGAGTTTGAAGAAGGTTGTGCAATAGCTACTTAAAGTCTCTTTCTGAGTGTGGATAGGAATGTAAAAAGCAGTTGCTCAATCTATCTAAATGTGTACAACAAAGGGGGTAAGGGAAATAAAGAAAAGAATGTTTTGCATTGATAGAGGGGGGAGAGGGGAGACTTGGGGGAGTGTTTGTTATCCTGCATCTGGAACGGTGGGGGGGTCACTGGTAGGCAATGACAGCAATGGGTAGGGTGGTAGGCTGCAACAACTGTGGTGCACCAATCTTTCTAAAAATTGCCTGGAGTGTGGGAGGATGTTTAGTGTGCAACCACATAGAGAAACTTAGAAAGGAGACTGAGGGTCTGCAGGAGATACTAAGACATGCAAGGCAGATTGGGGGTGGGTTTAGCCCAATACTGGAGGGAGGAAGAAGGGGAGATGAGGGAGGGTGATTTAAGCCAACAGTGTTGAGGAGAGGGTCAGAAGAAGGGAAGCAGAGACAAAGGGGCCCAGACCAGGAAGAACGATTGCCGGGGAAACCAGGTCAGGAGATAAAAGACAAATGGAAGGAGGAGACAGAGACTTGTGAGGGGAGGTGAAGAAGTGTCAAAAGTCATGGAGTGGAAAGGAAAGAACAGGTTACTATGCAGAGAGAGGGAGCGGGCATTTGTGAAGGGTCTTCAGAAAATAGTTTTGCACTGCTAGAGAGGAAGAAGGTGGAGGAGGGAAATGATGAAATTAGAGGAGTAATTGATAAATGCCTGGACCAAACTGGAGTGGGGGGGGAAGTTCTGCTGGGAGAATTGCAACAGGGACAAAAGGGGGAAATAATGTGCAGGAGGAAGAAGAGGAACTGGAAATGAGAGAGGGAGAGGAATGGAAGCAAGCAGGGAGTAAGAGTGGTGGAATCTTAGTGCTGGGGGACTCAATACTAAGAGGAGTCAGGTGGGGGTAGCAAGGGGGAGAGGCATAGTCACATTTGGGTGGAGGCCATGGCAGGAATGACAGCAGAAAGGGTGGGACAATCTGTTCTGAAATATGCTAGAAGGGGTAGGGACAAGCCTAATTTAATTATACATCTTGAGACAAATGACCTGGCTGACAAGGCAGTAGATATAGTCCAGAGGAGGTTTGAGGAACTAGCACTTTCATGTGAGGGGGCAGGAAGATCAGTAACTTTTTCAGAGATACTTCCAGTGCCCAAGGCAAGCACAACAAGAAAGCTGAGAATAGAGGAATTGAATGGATGGCTAAGAACCTGGTGTTGTGCTAAAGGGTATGGGCTGTTGGGGGGTGGTGAGGGACCTGGGAGGACAGTAGTCTCTATGCCAAGGACAGATTATACTTGAGTGAGGAGGGAAAGAAAGTGTTGAAACAGAGGATGAAGGAGTACATAGAGGAAGTTGGGAATTTAAACTAGGAGTGGGGGGTGGCAATTGGGCAAGAGATATGCAGAGACCACAGGTTGGGAAACCATATGAGCTTAACCCCCCATAACAGTGACAAAGGACAAATGGCAAGTACTATTGGTGATGCTGGGAAAGGAGGGCAGGATGGGAGGGAGGGAGGGAAGGGTGGAAGGTGGTTACCCTTAATGCTAGGAGCCTTGGGAGGAAAACTGCAGAGTTACAGGTGCTCATGGCAGAGGGAGAGGTGGACATTGCAGCCATCATAGAAACATGGGCCACCCAATACAATGACTGGGACCTGTCTGTACCAGGGTACAGGTTATTTCGTAGGGACAGGGTGATTAGGAAAGGAGGGGGGTGTGGCACTATATGTGAAGGAAGGACTGAAGTGTGTAAGGGAGAAAGGGAGGAGGGTACTACAGAGTCACTTTGGATGCAAATCCAGGATTCCAAGAATAGGATTCTTAGAATGGGAGTGGTGTACAGGCTACCATCTCAGACGGAGGAGTTAGACAGGGAACTAGCAGAACAGATCAGGAGGACCTGCGAGAAGGGTAGTGTGGAGATTGTGGGGGACTTCAACATGCCAGGAGTGGACTGGAGTACCCCAACAACCGGGAGCAGAAGGGGAGCAGGTACTGCTGGATGCCTTCCAGGACAGCTTCCTGCTGCAAATGGTCAGTGAACCAACCAGGTTAGGAAATGCCTTGACCTGCTGGCAAATGGGGACTTTGTAACAGAACTTACAGTGGAGGAACCGCTGTCAGGGAGTGACCACCACTCAGTATGGCTCACATTGGATATGGGCAAGGAAGGAGTTGAATCAGGCACAAGAGTGCTGGACTTCAGGAGGGCCGACTTTGGGAGGATGGGGGAAGTGGTAAAAGGGTACCTGGCCAGAATTCAGTCCAGTATGAAAACTAACCAGAGGTGGGAGCTCATAAAGCTGGGGATAGTGGAGGCAACCAAAACCTGCTGCAAGGCCCAGAGCAAGAAGGCTAGGGCTAAGAAACTGAGCTGGCTGAGCAAGGAGGTCATGGAAAAGGTAAGGAGAAAAAGAGCTGCCTTTAGGAAGTACAAGAAAACAGGGAGAGGGGAGGACAGGGAGGAGTACTTGACAGAATCAAAGGAGGTAACAAGGGCAGTAAGGGGAGCCAAAGCATCTACGGAACTCAGGCTGGCACAAGGCATTAAGAAGGGGGAGAAGGACTTCTTTAGGTACATCAGGGAGAAAAGGAGCTGTAAGGACCACATAGTAAGGATTAGGAAGGAGGGGGTTGGTGGAAGTAGGGTGTGATAAGGCAGAAGCACTAAATGAGTACTTCTGCTCAGTATTTACTAAAGAGAAGAGGGGGGTGACACCCAAGGGGGGGAGAAATGGCAGAAATGGGGGGGAAGGGGTGACAGCATAGAAACATAGACTTTGACGGCAGATAAGGACTGCTTGGCCCATCTAGTCTGCCCATTTCCCTACCTACAGGATAGGCCACAGATCCTAGTTAACCAGCAGCCTATTTCTTTCAGATGGGGAAATCATGGAGGGCAGAGTTTGGGAGGGTTTGAAGGCACTGAGGGTGAACAAGGCACCAGGCCCAGATGGCATCCACCCCAGGGTACTGAAGGAGCTGGCAGAGGTCCTTGCAGGACTTTTGGCAGACCTATTTAATGCCTCACTACATTCGGGGTGTGTACCTCAGGACTGGAGGATGGCTCATGTGGTGCCCCTCCACAAGAGTGGCCACAAGGATGAACCAGGAAACTACAGACCAGTGAGCCTCACATCCATCATGGGTAAGCTAATGGAGACTATCCTGAAGGAGAGGTAGGTGGCCCTCCTAGAGGCCAAAGGACTACAGGACAGCAGTCAGAATGGCTTCATATGGGGCAGATCCTGCCAAACCAACCTGGTGGAGTTCTATGACTGGGTAACTAGGCAACTGGACAGGGGCCATGCAGTGGATGTCCTGTAGCTGGACTTCAGTAAGGCATTCGACTCGGTTCCACATGAAAGGCTGGGAAGTAAGTTAGTAGGCACAGGGGCGGGTGCAAAGCTGGTGAGATGGGTAGGAAACTGGCTGCAGGGAAGGCAACAGAGGGTGGTGGTGGATGGGGAGCTCTCACACCCAAGAGTAGTGACGAGCGGTGTTCCACAGGGCTCGGTGTTGGGACCAGTGTTGTTTGGGATATTCATTTCAGACATATCATGGGACATCAAGAGCAAGATCAGTCTATTTGCTGATGATACCAAGGTAGGAGCGGTGGTGGATGACCTAGGGGGATGGCAGGGGTTGCAGGATGATCTGGCAAAGCTTATACCTGGTCTGACACCTGGCTACTGGTGTTTAATGCCAAAAAGTGCAAGGTGCTGCATTTTGGGATGAAGAACCCAAGGAGGAGTTACCAGCTGGGGGGAGTGCAGCTAGCCCAGACAGAGGAGGAGAAGGATCTGGGGTGCTCATTACAGGGTCAATGAACAACTCGGCACAATGTAGGAAGGCAGCTGCAAAGGCCAACAAAATGCTGGGTTGTATTGCAAGGGGTATATCCTCAAGGAGGGAGAAACATAGAAACATAGAATTTGATGGCAGATAAGGACCGCTTGGCCCACCTAGTCTGCCCATTTTCCTACCTAACAGATAAGCTGCAGATCCTAGTTAACCAACAGCTTACTTCCTCTTACCTGCCCCTAGGACTGTCTTATGCCTTTCCCATGCATTCTTGAAGTCCCCCACTGTTCTTGACTCCACAACCTCCTCAGGGAGGCTGTTCCATGCATCCACAACCCTCTCAGTGAAAAAATACTTCCTCACATTACCCCTGAGCCGTCTCCCCTCTATCTTCAAATTGTGCCCCCTTGTTCTTGCACATCTCTTTTTCTGGAAGATGCTACCCTCTTGGACTTTGTTAATTCCCTTGAGGTACTTGAAAGTTTCTATCATGTCCCCTCTCTCCCTTCTTTCCTCAAGAGTATACATATTAAGCTCCTTTAGTCTTTCTTCATATGTCTTCTGGTGCAGACCCTGCACCATTTTGGTTGTCCTCCTCTGGACAGCCTCCACTTGTCTATGTCTGTGGGAGATGGGGTCTCCAAAACTGCACACAGTACTCCAGATGGGGTCTCACCAACTGTCTGTACAGAGGGATAACAACTTCCTGTTTTCTACTATTGATGTCTCTTCCTATGCATCCCAGTATCCCCCCAGCCTTCCTTACTGCCTTCTCACATTGCTTGCCCACCTTTAGGTCATCTGATATAATTACCCCCAGGTCCCTTTCTATTTTTACTGATGTCAGTATCTCACCCCCCATTGTGTATGGTTCCCCTGGGTTTTTGTTTCCCATGTGCATTACCTTGCACTTCTTTGCATTGAATCTGAGCTGCCATACATTTGACCATTCCTCCAACCTTGCCAAGTCCCTCTCATCCTTTCCACTCCATCTTGTGTATCAACCCTGTTGCAGATCTTTGTGTCATCTGCAAAGAGACATACTTTTCCTTCCAGTTCCTCTGCAATGTCACTTATAAAGACATTAAAAAGGACCGGTCCCAGTACTGAACCCTGTGGTACCCCGCTAGTAACCCTCCTTTCTTCACTGTGTACTCCATTTACTACTACCCTTTGAGTCCTGTTGTCTAGCCAATTTTTTATCCAGGCTACCACCTTGGGACCCATTCCAAGGCTGGCTATCTTGTGTATTAATCTTTTGTGTGGGACTGTGTCAAATGCCTTGCTAAAATCTAGGTAGGCCATGTCCACAGCCCTCCCTGATCTACTACTTTGGTCACCCAGTCAAAGAAATCTATTAGATTCATCTGACATGACCTTCCCATCATAAATCCATGCTGCCTTGGGTCCTGTGCCCCACTGGCCTCAAGGTACTCAACAATTCTTTCCTTCAGAAGTGATTCCATCATTTTCCTACCACTGAGGTCAAACTAACTGGTCTGTAGTTTCCTGCCTCTGTCCTGCTTCCACTTTTGTGAAGAGGAATCACATCTGCCCTCCTCCAGTCCTCGGTACCACCCCATCCTCCATGATTTGTTAAAGAGGGTAGTCAGTGGTGTCACTAGTTCTACCCTTAGTTCTTTTAGAATTCGTGGGTGAATCCCATCAGGCCCCATTGCTTTGTCCACCTTCAATTTTATTAGTTCTTTCAGAACCCTTTCTTCTGTAAATGGACTGGTATCGACCCCTGTCTTCAGAGTGTTTCTCTTGTTTGGTTTAGGTAACTGCTCCTCCTCCTATTCCTTTGTGAATACTGAGCAGAAATATTCATTCAGTATCCCTGCTTTTTCACTGTCACCCTCTACCCACATTCCTTCCCCTTTATTAAGCTTCAGTATCCCTCCTTTGGTCTTTCTTTGCTCCCTAATGTACCTATAAAAGGTCTTATCCCCCTTCTTAACAGAATTGGCTATCCTTTCCTCGGTTTGGGCCTTTGCTATTCTGACTGCCTTCCCAGCCTCTTTCTGCTTTAACTGATAAAGTTCTCTGTCCTGCTCCTTCTGTGTTTCCTTATATTTCCTGAATGCTGTCCTTTTCTCCTTAACCTTCCTGCCACCTCTTTTGTGAACCATAGCGGTTTTCCTCCGTTGTGTTTTATTGATTTTTTTACACAAAGGCTTGTTGCCTCTGTGATGGCTGTTTTGATCTCCCCATTGTTCCTCCACCCCTCCTTCTTGCCTGTTTGCTAGTGCTTTTCTGAGGCACTCTCTCATTTTCCCAAAGTCAGCCCTCCTAAAGTCTAGTACTCTTGCTTTTGTATGGCTTGATTGTATGGCTGTGTTTATCGTGAACCACACTGTTTGGTGGTCGCTTGTCTCCAGATGGCTACCCACTTCTAAATCTGAGATTCTTCTCCATCCCCATTTGAAAGTACCAGGTCTAAGATTGCTCCCTCCCAAGTGGGTTCCGATACTAGCTGTCTGAGACATGCCCCCTGTAGGGCATCAAGAATGACCCTGCTCTTGGATGTGCCTGCAGCAAAGGTGCTCCAGTTAACATCTGGCATATTCAGGTCCCCCATCAACAATATTTCCCCTTTTTCTGCCATTCTAAGAAATCCTTCTATCATTTCCTTGTCCATTCCCTCCCCCTGAGATGGGGGTTTGTATACAACCCCCATGTGGATTGTGGTGCCACTTCCTGTCTCCAGGGTGACCCAAAGTGCTTCATCTGCTCCCTGTTTACTCTTTAGCTGTTGCTTTGATCCCTTCCTTTACATAGAGAGCTACTCCTCCTCCTCTTTACCCTCCCTGTCCCTCCTGTAGATTGTGTATCCTGGTATGTTGACATCCCAGTCATGGTTCTCTGTGTACCATGTTTCTGTGACTGCCACAATATCCAGGCAACCCTCTTCCATCAAGGCCACTAGTTCAGGGAGCTTGTGACACAGACTACGGGCATTGGTACTCATTACCCTCCACTTCTTTGTAGTCTTACCTCTTTTAGCCCCATTTCTGTCCTTACTGCCTTTGCCTTTTTTTACATTTAAATCTGTTCTGCTCCCTAATAACTTCTGTACCTTGATGTTTACCTCACTAATCACCATGTTTTGTGGGGGGAGGCTAGGATTTCCCTGCTTCTTTTCAGTGCCTCCCCCCTTGGCTAGTTTAAATGTCGCCAATGAAGCATTTAAACCTCTCACCTAGGATCCTAGTTCCCCCCCGGACAGATGCAGACCATCGCATCAGTATAGGTCTGCATTCCTCCAGGTGGCTCCCCAGTCCCCAATGAAGCCAAAACCCTGAGCTCCACACCAGTTTTTCAACCACTCATTGAATTTCCTGGTGAGAAGTGCCCTAGCATCTCCCTTGCCATAGACAGGCAGCACCTCCGAGAAGGTTACCATATGTGCTACTTGTCTAAGGCCCCTTCCCAGCTCGACAAACTCATCTTGCACTGCTCTGATCCCATTCCTAGCCAGATCATTTGTTCCCTAGTGGACAATGACATCCAGCTCCCTCCCTCGTGCAGCTCCTCCCACGATCCTGAGGATTCGCTTCCTGTCCCTCCAAGCCGTGGCACCAGGAAGGCACCTTACCTCCCTCTCCCCATCCTCCCCATTTCTACCCCCTAATGATTGAGTCCCCACCAGGAGTTGTTTCTTCCCTGTGGGGTCCCATGCCACCCTCCTTTGGGTCTCCTTTGTGAGGTTCCCAGCATCCTCCTTGGTCTCCACTGCAGGTGCCTCCATAGAGGAACCACTATCCACCAGAAGAGTGAATGAATTGTGAAGAGGTACAGCTGGAGGGATGCAACTCTGTTCCACCACCCTCTCCCTCCTTGAGCCCACCCTGTCCAACCTCTCCTCTTTCTTGGCAACCTCTGAGGTAGTGGCATTGGCCCTGGTGGTCCCTGGGTGGGGGAGGAGGTGATTCTGCCACTGTATAGGTCATTGGTTAGACCGCATCTGGAGTACTGCATGCAGTACTGGCGCCCGTATCTGAAGAGGGACATTAAGTTATTAGAAGGGGTGCAGCGCAGAGCGACAAAGATGATCAAGGTGCTGGGGGACTTATCATACGAGAGGAGGTTGAGGGAGTTGAACATGTACTCACTGGAAGACAGGAGGGACGGGGGGACATGACTGAAACCTTTAAATACATGAAAGGAATAAACAAGACTGGTACAGTTGGGCTGTTCAAAGTAAGGGAGGGGAGGGACACCAGGGGCCATGATATGAGACTGGAGTGAGGAAGGCTCAGGAGGGAGATGAGGAGACACTTTTTTACAGAGAAGGTGGTGGCTGGGTGGAATGCGTTATCTGCAGAAGTGGTATCCAGTAGAACAGTGGACTGCTTCAAAAGGGGATGGGACAGGATAAGGGGAAGGGTTAATGAAGGGGAAGGGTAGAAGGGAAGGGCAGCTGCAGAATAAGGGGTGCTAGCTGCACATTCGAGCAGACTTGTTAAACCTCTAGGCCTTTATCTGCTGGCAAATTTCGTATGTTCGTATTTGCACATCCACCTGTATCCCCCTTCCCCAGGATGAGGCAGAAGATAGGCACAAAATTGTCTAGTCCTCCTTTCTAGTCAACAAAAACTAACTAAATAAATAAAAATAAAAAAATGAAAGTATCATTTCCTAGATTGTAAGGGTCCTGTTCCTTAGTTAGCATGGGCAAGGCTAGAGTGAGGGCTACAAAGTGAATGTCATTTTCCTTGGAATGGGGATCCTATTGAGTAGTTGCTGATAGCCTGATAGTTAGGTAACTGACAATAGGTTGCAGGGTTATGTGTGGCCCAATAGACAGACGTGATAGACATTTGGTCTTTTTCAGCCATCACTATCTATATGTTTCTAAGTAACTGCCTGATGACTTCACAATTCAATGTACAGTAAAGGCCCCGGCAAGTTCCATCTATCCATATATACCAGATGCTGTTGTCTGAGGTTCCTCATTTTTTTTGCCCTGTTAGATTTCATCTAGGATCTGATGTTCAAAGTGCACATATGATGTTTTGCTTCTGTGTGAATCTCATTTTAAACATTTAATGTTAAAGAAGTTATATTGTGATACTGTCTGTAAATGTGAATAATTATTTTGTATGTTGTGTAAGTGTAATTTTTGTACTGTAATGTTATGTTTCATGCATGGCTGAAAAAGGGCTGTGCCCAGTCCACTTCCTGGTTAAAAATAAAACAAACAAACAATCACCGGCAAAATAAAGTGTGGCAAAATATCACAGGCAGCACACCACAGGCTAAAATGTCGCAGGGCACATAACATTGCATGGCAAAACACCTCATGTTCCCAGCCTGCAGTGTGTTGCTTGACTCCGTGGGGCTGCAGAAGACAGGGTAGCAGTGAACGGACGGTGAGGGAAGCAGTCACGGTGTTTCACCTGGTCAGTGTGGCACAGGAACACAATAAATGCCATACTGGGAATGCAGTGCTACACGGACCAGTGCTCCACAGCCAGGGCTGGGACAGTAGCGTGTACATGGGCACCGGCAATGCCAGCCAAACAGTGGCTCTGCTGCATGCCAGCCACATGTCTTGCATGCCACGGCAACACCTACCAAACACCAGCCAGGAACCTACAGCCAGAGGCTATACTCGCCCCTGCCATCTGTCACCCTGCCAGCATGCAGCCCCACTCCCAGCCCCGTGAAGACAGTACTGTGCCCAGCAACAAATACAACACCACTGACCAAGGCCATACACAGAAACCACTGCTTGCCTGGATGGTGGCGGTGTCTGCTGCCTGTGATCGGTCCCTAGGCCTGCCACAGCTGTGCATCTGCTCCTGTGCTGCATTGTCCATCTCCCCGTGGCCCGTACAGTGCCACACTTCCCCACATCATGGTGGGCATGTTCCCCCACACAGTGGCAGCAGTGTCATACAGGGATGGCCCTGACTGTCATGACCGGAACATTCCCTCCTCATCTACACAGTTCTTTCCTGCGATGATGTTTCCAGGTTTTTGTTTTTGTTCCACAATGATTTGGCCACGATATTGTGTTCCACAATATTGTCACATAGAACAGATGTTTTTTGGTCATCCTATCTATGCTGGCAGAGGATTGAAGGGAGAGGTGCCATTCCCACAGTATGGATGCCCAGGGGGGCACAATTGTCCAAGCCTTGCTGGGAACAGCTGTGTTCAGAGGGGGAAGTATGTAACCTTGGCGAATCTTGTGAGTTCCCTAGAATTCAGTGAGGTTGCCTGATGGCATCTCAGGGGTTAAAGTTTGAGAGTTCCTGCTGCCATGTGCTCTGGTGCATATGTAGGGGGATGGGTCTGGTGTGCCATAGATCTGCTGCTCAGGAGTATCACTCAGGTTCAACGAGACTGAATGGGAGATCAGAGGAGAACTGCAGAGCTACAAGGGAGATTCCCTCATTTAGTTCCCTTAATGCTTCCCATGATCCTCAGTGTCCTTCAGTGAAGTGACAGAGGCAAATAATATATATCCAGATACAGTACTGAGTGCTTGCCCTGTGAGGCTGAACTACAGCTGTGGCTGTGATCAACTTGGACTTTGTTGAAGTCAGCCAGGACTGCTGTTACAACCATGGACTGCCTGTTTGTGACAGACTGTTATTTGCTGTTTACTTCTGTCATCATCTACTACCAGAAATGTAAGCAGGGCCAGCATCAGGTTTTGGAGGACCTCAGGCAATGAACCTCTAGAAGGCCCCCCGGCCCTCAGACCCATCAGTCTGTTAAAAAAAAATTGCACCATCAGCCAGCTTGCCATCACCAACCCTCTCCAACTCCACACACAGTACAACAATACAGCAGCAAAGGCAGATAAGCAGATTTGGAACAGTGCAATGGGCCTGCAGCCTGAGCCTCCCATTCCCGTCCCTCCCTCCTTCCCATGGGCTAGCTATCTTACCTTGTGTGGTACAGCACCATGTGGGTCACAAAGAAGGAGCTTCATTTATCCACACCTGATCTATCACTGTCGCCACTCATCGTCAATAGCACGGTACCGTTTCAGAGCTGCTCCAAGTCCACACACACACACACAGGCCTGACATAGTCACATGCAGTCAGACACATTAAAAACTGATGCTCTGTTCAGTCCTAGACTCCTGGACCATGCTCTTTGCTCTGTCTCCACTGACCACCACTCTGCACCGTTCTGCACACACCCAATTTTGAACTCTGTCTCCCGCCTTTGCACTTCGCTGGTTGCCACCTTCTCAATATCAGACTGACGTCACAAATAGCTAAACTAAGCACTGACTGGCCAGGTTGCTTAGGCCCACCTCTCCACCACACTTTCCTCCAGTGACTGGCCTCCATATGATAATGCCACAGACCCCCACCCCGGCCCACAGAATGCTCTAATGGATCGAGGGAGGGGCCCTGCCAGTGCCAGTCAACAAGCAAGGCTTGCACGGACGGAGCTAGGGTGAAGAAGTTGTTGTTGACCCTTTTTTTTGAGCCCATTTTGAGACCCCCTCTGGCATCAGGGCCCCAGGCAATTGCCTGGGTTGCCTGTGTGCTGATGCTGGGCCTGAATGTAAGCTAACACCATTCTGCTAATGTTCTTCCTAAGTGTGCCACTGCAAGGACTGAGGAACATGTATTGCCTTTACTGCTTTGGAACAGTGTTCTACTAGAGCAGGAACCAAGTTCTGTTTTGTGACATCGTGGCTATTTGAAACTGTCAATGCAACATTCTCATCAAGAGTGGTAATATATGTGTTTAATGTACTGCAGGAAAACAAAAGCCACCGCTCAACTAAAAGGAGCCCTGTTAATTGAGCATAGTGTTGGGCGAAGTGCCTAAAATTTGCTACGCGTAATAAATCGTGTGGAACCCGAATTTCACTTAATACTCTGCAAAGCAAAGTGAATAAATATGCATCTTGAAGAACCACGGAGTTCCCATTGTTCTCTATGGACTTCGCATTACTTTGCCTTGTTTCTGTGCTCTTTAAGGTGAATTTTGCAGTGTATCATGGGATGTAAGGCCACATGGGCCGTATATTGTCTTGCACAGTCTCAGTTCATCGTAGTGTGTGTAATGGAAAGCTGGAGACAGTTTGATCTCAGACCTCTGAGATTCAAATCCTCTAAAAACGCCTTTTTGCCATAGAATGTTGTGACAAAATTTAGAAGATCGATTGTAGTAAACCCTGATGTGGTTATATAATTGACATTTATTGGTGTTTTGTGAGCATTGAATGTTAATTTAGTTGATTCAGTCTCTGTACTGAGAGACACTGTAGAAGTGTGCTTTGGGGGAGGGGCTGATCTGAGGTACAGGAGGGAGAGTAGTGAGAAAGGCATTTTTTCCAACCACTGTTGGCTATTTTTTATTATTTTTGTGTTCAGGTAGACACAGTACAACTTCACTGAATTGTTTATAAATATTTTCCGTTTGCTGGGCATTGAGTTATGCACTGCTTGATCGTCACTGACATCACAAGGTTCTAAGAATGGCTCTAATGTAGTATTTATATTGCACAGACTCAGTCATCTATATCTCTGGACTGCTTCCAGCTACAGGTATGCCCAATACCTCAATCAAAAGAACTCTTCATGTACTTTCACACTATGCTTGCCATCGTACGTGAATGTGCCCTTTAAATTGGTGCCCTGGTGGGCCTGCACCACCCTTTGCATGCTCACAGGCATGGCCAAGTCACACGGCTGCTGCTTTTATGTATTTGCTAAATGCAACTAGCTTATTTAGTAACTTTGACTATTGATCTAGAACAGTGACTGTCAGCTGCCCGAAGATCAATAATCAGTGCCACATCATGAGTTATAAAATGAGTCTCAAGTCTTCTGTGTCCTGATTGGCTGAGAAGTGCCTCAGGCTGTGTCCTTATCTGGGCATAATGTGCCAACCGGCACCTCTTCAGCCAGTCAGGATGCAGAACAACAGATATCATTGTGTCACTCTCTCTCAGTTTTAAAAATGAAGCTTGCTTGCCATTGCCAACCTGCAGAACACAATACCCTCCCAACACACACACAGCCAAGAGCACAGCTGTATTTTCAGACAGTGGTGTAGCCAGGGATTTCAGATCTGCACACCAAGTGGACTCGCTGCTACCCCCCCCCTTGTTAGGATGAGCTAACCCCCCTCCGGGGTAGCCAGACAATATACAAATGTACACCAGAACCGTGTTTGTTGCCTCATTTGGCACAATAAATACAACTTTTGTATCTCATGACAAGGTTGTTGCCATGCATGGGCAAATACAAATGCCATGCATTGTTCCCTAAGACACCCACATACCAGCCCAGAGCCTGTAACGTTGTATTGTCCTTGTGATGCAAAGAGAATATTCGTGACCAGTCCTTCTAGTTTTGACTCCTATGAATAAAATTACAGAAAGGTTCAGTATTAGTTTTGTTAGTTTTCATGGAAAAAGGAAGCAGTTCATAGCCTATTTGCTACCCCCCTAAAATAAAATTGCACACCATGGAGTGCTTGGAGTATGCCTGCCTACACCCATGTTTTCAGATCCAGTTCAGTTTCACAAAAAAGATATCTTACCTCTCACTACTATGGTTGACAAGATTTTGTGGCAGGCCACTGATCCACGGCTCTCCCGTGGACTGTCACTGATGAAGCTCTGTTCCCTGCTGCATTCCTTTAATTCCCCTCCATGCAGCTCTTACTATTCCCCGCTGTGTTCTGCAGCTTTCCGCCCCTTGCTGACCCTGGCCAAACCAGCTGATGCTATGAAACTCTTCCAAATGGCAAGAAAGGGGAGAACCCCTATCTGCAATGGCAACACACAGCAAAAGTAATGATTTCAAAACTGCGAACCAGGAAACTGCTCTATATGGTGTCCAGTACTGGACACGCTCACTCAGTCAAACAAGCCATAGGCAGCAATTTAAAACCCAAGCCCAAATAAAACTAAAATAAACTAAATAATAAAAAATAATAAAGTGTTTGTGTGTTGGGGAAGAGACACAGTTGAGGTGATCGACACAAACACCAACACTATCTACTCGCTCTTAATCGAATCATCAACTCGCAGTGAATGGGGTTATGTGGAGAGGGGGAATGACATTATGTGGAGAGGAAAAGGACAGCTGGGAATTAACAGTATGTGGAGAGGGAGAATGACAGTATGTGGAGAGGAAAAGGACAGTTGGGAATTAACAGTGTGTGGAGAGGGACAGGACAACTTGACCAGTATTGGTCTGTGTGTGAGGGGTGGGTCACCATTCACTGGATATCACACCGCACAGAAAGTACCTAACTAGTGGGACTATTTTACTGCTTTAAGTATTAAAATGTCAGAATTTTATTTTGGAAACTGAGTTAGTAGACTTTTTTCAAAGAGCATGTACAGGTGATTCAAGTATACACAACGCAGTCCTTGATATGTAGTACATTTCTGTCCGTTCATTATATAGTAAGCAATAAACAATCAAATACACTTTATACCCATCAAATCAATATCCATGGAAATAAATGCATGAGACAATTGGGGGAATACAACCTTTCTTTAACCATAAATGAATAATAAGAACAAGTCCTATCCGGGAGGGGGGTGAGACAATATCAGGTCCACCCTGAGTCTGAGAGGCCTATATAATTGACAGTTTGGTGCTGACTGGGCCTAGACTATTTCCCATCCCCACACCAAAGCCCTATGGTATCTGATCCTGTCTATAAGTGGCTATTTATAAAAAACAGATGGTCCATTTGTTCACAGGGGCATCTATATTTTCTTGTATCTTGACAGTCATGTTTTCCATCTTGTAATTTCACACACCAGGTCCTCCCAATTATGAATTGTGAGTGCATCTGGCTTTAGCCAGCTCCTAGTAATGACCTCTTTGCCACTGCCAAGAGAACACTTACTAGATACACTTGTTGTTTTTGTCTGAACTGTTTTGGGAAATGCAGCAATATAGCTGTTTCTGGAGTTAGGCGGTTTATTGCTGAGAATAAATCTTTAAATATTTTATCCAACTGCCCCCAGAAATGGGAAAAAGCTGGGCAAAACCATAATATATGGGCATTAGTGGAAACTTCACACCGCACCCTCTCCAGCATGACGAGTCCCCTGAGGTGGAATACATGGCCATGATCTGAGGGGTACGGAAAAACCTGGCCACCACTTTCCATCCAAACTCCTGCCAGGTATATGAACCTGTGGTCTGGTGGTGTCTGTGCCAAATCCAAAGCCAATCTTGCTGTGAGAGTTCTATCATCAGTTCTGCCTCCCGGGCATTATAAACCCCTCCCAAAGAGTCTATGGGGAACTCATTAAGGCCTTATAAAATTAGATATGAAGTGTTTTGGGACCTATTCCAGAATTCTCATCCAGCCAGGTCTCAGTGATGCAGGCCAGGTCCACCGTTTCAACAAGATCTGCAATAATTGCAGTCTTGTTTTTAATGGACCTGGCATTGCATAACACCACCTGAGTTGGACGAACCTCTCGGGCTGCCCGAACCAGCTGCCTACCACAACTGGTAGTGCCCTTGGGTATGGAAACCAGACATGGTGGACCATGTTCTAGATTCCATTTCACCCCAGGGCATCTTCTGGATCTTACCACCCCAATTCAGTGGCTCCCCTCATTCACCCTCCACTGTTCACAGCCCCCCACACCCTCCCTCCCCTATGCACAATACAAAATGCCCTACAGCGCCAGTAAGTTGTAAACTGAAGTGGAGGGCAAGGGGCGGAGGGCATGGAGAGCAGAGGGTGAATAGCACACAACTGTGGGGGCAGGCCTCCAACACATTTGCATGACCTAAACAACAACTCTCAACAATCCAATTATATACCAAAGAAACACAAAAAGTATTATAAAATAAAACAAAATATACAAAATCTTCCTTAAAACCAGATAAATACCCTCTAAACCCAACCCCAAATAAATAGGTAACCCTTACACAAACTTCTCTAATATCATATTTTTTTTTAAATAAACACAAAATAAATAAATTGACCAACAAGATTTCACCACCCTAGGGCCCTCTCACTGCCTCAGGGAGTGAACAAAGCAACATTACACTAAAAATACATAAAATAAAACATCAAAATTACAAAGTCAAATTGGTGAAGATGTGCAGAATTGGAAGATGATATAGTAACTAAAACATATTAAGGGAGAAGTACAGTTATCCAAGTCCCATTGTTCCCTCACCACCAACAGGGCTAAAGAATCCCCCTCAGGAGCTCACACCCCCAAGCAGATAGATGTAGAATGACCTTAGTAATTTCTCCCAAAATAAAACCAATGTTCCCCAGTCCTCAGGTACTCTCACTGCCAGAGTCTAGGGAAGTACTGTTCGGCACTTTCACTGCTGGAAAATAGTAAAATTAAAGGTCTGACTGTGGCCCAAGATAGGGGAAAAAGTCCTAGGGATCCTCTTCCAACCAGTCACTCTGTAGCCAGAGGAAAGCCCCAAAATCTGAACAGGCTGCCAGCTCAGGGCCATAACAGCTACCATGGGTCCCTGTAAGAACCCGCCAACTGATAGGTCTCACAGAGATCCCTAGGGATCAGTGCTCCAACCACCGACTAATGATATTGTGCTCATTTTACTGTACATCATGACTAAATTTGGTGACACTGAGTGGGCAATTCTGAATCTCATGAATAAATTCCTCCTCCATTCACCCCACTTTCCAAGGTTAGGGGATCTGTTTAAGAATTTCCCACATTCCATTGCAATTCAAGATTCTTAAACAATAAATAAACTTTTTACATAACACTGATACACAAAACAAAACATTATCCTTTGTCAGTTGTAATCTAAGGAACATTTTTAAGTGACTCCTGTTTTAATATCTGCTTTAGTGTTTGAGTAATCAATTTCTTGAAATACCTTACATTCTGGGTATGATAGAGATATGAAAACATGCTTCTGTTTCCAACTCTTTAATGTATCAGATGTCATATGCAAGGCCACTACTGTATATTCATAAAAGCATATTTACAATACACATTTAAACTGTAGGAATGAAGTGCCTTTGCTTCCTAAGACTTTCTGACATACTTGGCTGGAATGCAGCTTCACAATAAATTTTAGAAAGTCAAAACATTTAACTATTTTTGTCCAGTGTTAAAGTGTTTTTGGAACTTTGTATATCTCTTTCATGCAAGAAACCTCCGTTTTAAAAATCACATTTTCATACACCTTACTAACGGCTAGTTCTAAAAAGTCTAAACTTGATGGATATAATTGTTATATTTCAGGAGATAACCATTTTTGTCCATAACTCAATAAATGCAAACCGTGCATAAAAATCAGCAATGCGTTTGTTATACAGTATTCTTTAAGATGCTGTACCAAGGCAATTTTGGTGGGGGTAGGAAGAAGTAGGCAGTTGGTTAACTAGGAACTGCAGCTTATCTAGTAGGTAGGGAAATGGGCAGACTGGGTGGGCCATGTGGTCCTTATCTGCTGTCAAAGTCTATGTTTCTATGTTTATTCCCCATGAACCTGTCTAAGTAATGTGAGTACCAAGGGAACAGATAGGGCTGAAATATTTAGACCCAGTGTCAAGCCCAGGAAATGGCGCATCTGTAAACACCTATAAAAATCTCTTTGGGGTATGGAAAACACGGCGAGCAGTTGTTGGAATTATTTAAAATTGCCATCAGCATAAAACTGAAAGGCATGGGCCAAGCCTCCCCTGAGCCAAATTCATTATCCGTGGTCCATCTGCTAAGATGCAAAGGCGCTATCTAGTGCAGGCAATCCCATTCAACCAACCCCTTTTAGATTTTTAATTTCTTTCAAGTATGTCGCCCAATTATGTAAAATATTTCTTGTGTATTGTGAACTCTCTAGGGAAAAGTGAGCCCCAGTGGGTTTAAAGACTGCTGTATAATCTAGGGGATGAGAGGAAATTGCACACTCCACCGATGCCCACTGCGGTGTTGGGGGGGCTAAGCCAGTGTGTCATATGGGTTAATTGGGCTGCTAATGCATCATTTTTCCAGCTCGGTAGGGCCAGACCACCTCTTTCCTTTGGCAGTTGTAACTTTCTGAGTGCTACTCTCAGCCGCTTCCACTACCAGAGATATACAGATATCATTTTGTTCCATTGGATTTCTTCTTTGCCAGAAAATGGTAGAGGGATAGTTTGCATCAAATATAAAAGTCACAGCAAAAGATTCATTTGAATGGATTGGATTCTATTGAGGAATTATATCGGCAGTTGAGTTGATGTATGAGAGTCTTCCAGAGCCTGAGTAGGTTCCACCATGCTGCAGCGACAGGAATTCTGTTGATGGCTGCTACAGCAATTGCAGAATGCTAACAGCCGGCATTGTGCCATCTGGGACACAAGTGTTTTTGCTCAGGACCTTGCCCCGAACCCCCCGCACTACAGGTTTCCAACTCCAAGTCACAGTTGTTTCAGGGAGGGAGTGAACACCCTGGAGACAGCAGCATCAGTAACACAGAGGACCAGTACAGCGAACAGCTGATTCTGTCACTGTTCTGGTCTTCGCTGTGTTACCATTGCTGTAGCAATGGTATACGGCCTGAGCATAAAACAGATTATAATTAAGTGTGAATATCTTTTCTGGGTCAGATGGATTAAAACGTCAGAACTGTAAAGTATTTTGCCGGGCCGGCCCGTCGGCGCAGCGGTTGGATTTCCGCTTGCGACGCCAGCGACCAGGTTGGGGACGAGCCGGGAAGCTGGAGGGCGGCTGGGAGAGGGGCTTGAGCGTCCAGGGACCTGCCTGCCCCTCCAGGGGAGGGGATCCAGGAGCCCGCGCTTGACTGTCCCCAGGTGGAGACCTGAGGTGCAGCAAGGCCGATGGCAAGAAGAAGAGGGGTCGACGTGCAGACGCCGGTGCTCAGCGCCTTGACGCTGGGACATGGTATCGCCAGAGTAAAAATAGAACACCGGAAAACACCTTGCGGTCCCCTGTAGACGAGCACTAGGCCCCGACCCTCAAAGCCCTGCCTGCCCAGAGACAGCATCCCGATGAAACTTCAGTAAACTGGGTGTAGGGCCCCACCCCTACCTCCACCTGGGGTAAACCAAGGCTCCGTGGGGGATGAACTGCTCTGGTCTCCAGGCAGGTGAGCGAGGGCTGAAAAGGCCGTAGGGTGTCTCCCGAAGAGAGGGGGACTGCAGGGGAGAGGAGGGGAAAAAAAAAAAAAAGAACTGTAAAGTATTTTGCCAATTTTATTTATTAATTTTTTTTTCTTAATTAGTTACTTGAAGGACCCATTTTATAAGCGCAATAAGACACTCTGAGGTGTGGGTTATGGGCTGGCAAGAGCACTTCCCAGGTGCTAAAGGCACTCGTCACATGTGCCTTGTGCCTCATAATGCACCCTGGACATGCTCTTATCAGGCCATTAACCACACCTTGTCATGTCTTATTACTTGCTTATCTTGCAGGATGTAATCAGAAATATGCGAATTTGTAGTCAAAATGCCTTTCCACTGCAGTGTTATTTTCCCTTGCAGGCAGTGACCTGTATGCCAGCTCTGCAGTCATCCTCACCTTCTTAAGTGTGTTAGTTTAGTTATAACTGCTTTGGTCTTTGTCATCTAAAGCTTCTAATATATGATGCAAGTGTCCGCCATGCTTTAATCAATCAATCAATCAATCTTTATTTAGCCAGGTGAAACTCCATTAAGCAAGCTCATTTTCAAGGAGGGCCTGGTAGGTACAGAATAAATAATACAGTAGCACAATAGAAACATAGAAACATAGAATTTGATGGCAGATAAGGACACTTGGCCCACCCAGTCTGCCCATTTCCCTGCCTACTGGATAAGCTGCAGATGCTAGTTAACCAGCAGCCTACTTCTTCCTACCGCCACCCCCTAGAATTGCCTTATGACTGTCCCATGCATGCTTGAATTCCACCACTGTTTTTGACTCCACGACCTCCTCCGGAAGGCCGTTCCATGCATCCACAACCCTCTCTGTGAAAAAATACTTCCTTAAATTACCTCTGAGCCACCCCCCCTCTATCTTCAAATTGTGCCCCGCTGTTCTTGCACACCTCTTTTTTTGAAAGATGCTACCCTCTTGGACTTTGTTGATTCCCTTGAGGTACTTGAAAGTTTCTATCATGTCCCCCCTCTCCCTCCTTACCTCAAGGCTATACATATTAAGCTCCTTAAGTCTCTCTTCATATGTCTTCCGGTGCAGACCCCTGCACCATTTTAGTTGCCCTCCTCTGGACAGCTTCCATCCTGTCTATGTCTTTGCAAAGACTGGGTCTCCAGAACTGCACGCAGTACTCCAGATGGGGTCTGACCAGCTGTCTGTACAGAGGGATAATAACTTCCTGTTTTCTACTGGTGATGCCTCTCCCTATGCATCCCAGTATCCCCCAGCCCTCCTTGCTGCCCTCTCACATTGCTTGCCCACCTTTTGGTCATCTGATATGACTACCCCCAGGTCCCTTTCATTTTTGTTGTTGTTAGTATCTCACCCCCATTCTGTACTCTTCCCTGGTTTTTGTTTCCCAGGTGCATTACCTTGCATTTCTTAGCATTGAATCTAAGCTGCCATACATTTTACCATTCTCTAACCTTGCCAAGTCCCTTTTCATCCTTTCCACCCCACCTTGTGCATCAACTCTGTTGCAGATCTTGTGTCATCTGCAAAGAGACATACTTTTCTACCAGTCCCTCTGCAATGTAAACTTATAAAGACATTGAAGAGGACCGAGTCTAATACTGAACCCCGCGGTACCCCACTAGTAACCCCCTTTCTTCAGAGTGGACTCCATTTATTATTACTCTCTGTGTCCTATTCTCCAGCCAATTTTTTACCCAGGCTGTCATCTTGGGACCCACTCCCAGGCTAGCTAACTTGTATATTAATCTTTTGTGTGGGACTGTGTCAAATGCCTTGCTAAAGTCTAGGTAGGCCATGTCCACAGGCCCTTCCTGATCTACTACTTTGGTCACCCAGTCAAAGAAATCTATCAGATTTGACTGGCATGACCTTCCTGCTGTGAATCCATGCTGCCTTGGGTCCTGTGCCCCTTTGGCCTCTAGATACTCGACAATTCTTTCCTTCAGAAGTGATTCCATCATTTTCCCTACCACTGAGGTTAAACTAACAGGTCTGTAGTTGCCTGCTTCTGCCTTGCTCCCACTTTTGTGAAGGGGAATCACATCTGCCCTTCTCCAGTCCTCGGGTACCACCCCATCCTCCCATGATTTGTTAAACAGGGTAGTCAGTGGTGTCACTAATTCTACCCTTAGTTCTTTTAGAATTCTGGGATGAATCCCATCAGGCCCCATTGCTTTGTCCACCTTCAGTTTTAAGAGTTCTTTCAGAACCCTTTCTTCTGTAAATGGGCTGGTATCAACATCTAGCACAAATGGGCATAGTAATACAATACATAGTAAAAAAAACAAGGTACAAGGATAATCAATGAGGCCCGATCGTAAGGTGAAGCCTCATCCCAGTAAACAGTACAGAAGAGAGGTAGAAGCAAGTCAGCACCAATGTGCCGAACCAGTGATTTTAGGCACTGATAGCTCTAGTAGAGCAGAATTAATGCTAGCAACAGTGCAAGCTGGGTGCTCAGCAGCAAGTGAAAGCAAGGATGAATCCAGGAACATGGCTTAAGGTAATTCTAATGAGAGGATAGAAAATGTAGAGTGTTGATTGTAGGAATAGCAATGTATGGCTACAGTTTAGCGACAGGGAGTGCACTAACAAGGCTCCGAGAAGTATTTCGAATAGAGTGACTTGAATTCCACAAAACCAATAGGATGCACCAATGTTATGGATTTCTGGATGTTGTTCCACAGCTGGGGCAGCACATAGCTGAAGAAGTCTCTGCCAAAATGGGAAAAGACTTTAGGCACAGCTAGTGAGATGTGTGAACGGCTTCTCAAGGCATAGTTTTGTAAGGTGCAGGAGGGCAGACAGTCAGAAATGTAGGAGGGTAGCATCTTGGATATAGAGCTATAGTTCCATAGTATAATGTTCCTTTGCCTCCTGAATGTAAGTGAGGTCCATCCTACCATGGAATAGAGTACACAGTGATGGGTATTATATGCCACACCTGAGATGAAACTTAAGGCCCTATGATATAGGGTGTCAAGCTTAGATAGGGCGGTTTTTGGGACTTGGTCATACAGGAAGTCTGCCTAGTCCAAGATAGCTAGGAACGTGGTTTGTACTAAGCTTTTGCTGGCCTCCTGGGTAAGCAGATGCTTGATTCTAAAAAAAGCCCAAGCCTCTGTCTAAGTTTTTTTGAGAGCTCGTCTATATGATCGGCAAAAGAAAGCCTGTTGTCAATCCACATACCTAGGTACTTGAACTTGGTCACATAGTCAAGTAACTCACCAAGCAGGGTGGTGATAGTGGGAATATTGTCATGCTTAAGGAAGTTTATGGACTTGGTCATTGGGGATAACAGCATAGCATTAGTCTTTTTGGCATTCAATAAGAACTTTTGACTCAGGAGGTTTTGTTGCAGCGTAAAGAAATCTGCTTACAAGTCTGAGCAGGCACTTTCAGAAGAAGACCTGGCAGTGTAATGGACCATGTCATCTGCAAAGAGATGTACACTGGAAAGTTTGATTCCATGGTCGATGTTGTTGATATAAAGTGAGAAAATTAAGGGCCCCAAGATGGAGATTTGAGGTACACTCTGCTAATCTGTTTTAGAGTGGAGAGATCTCCTACTGCTTTTACTTGCTGCATCCACTCTGCCAGGTAGCAAAAGAACCATTTTAGGGAAGGTGCATCCAGACCAATATTGCGGACAGCAACTAAGAGCAATGCATGGTCGACGGTATCGAAGGCCTTGCTTAAGTCAAGGAATACTGCGCATACATTATTCTTTAAGTCAAGGGCTCTCTGCCAGTCATTTGTGACTTTAGCCAGAGCTGTGATTGTGCTATGGCATGGCATAAAGTCTTACGTCTGCTGATATCTGTGTATGAACAAAGCAACATAGAGACTCTGCATATGGTGTGGATATTTACGCCTGCAACTATTAGTGCAACTGTGCTACATGGTTCATCACTAGGTCCCATTCCCCAAGACCCAGGATTACATCTTAACAAAATGCAAATGTATTTGTGCTGTACTGCCCCTCCTCAAGAGTCAAGTGTAACCATTAAATTGTGGAGGGAAGATGGCGTGTTATGTTTTAAATGACTAGCCAGAACCAATGTTCAAGTAGACTGACCCTTACTGATTCTTGCACCACACTGATTGCAATATGCTTTCAATGGATTTGTGGTGTCATCTGCCTCTTTGATTTAGAGGATCTAAGGTATCACTTGTGTGGATTGGACTACCATCCATCAGATAGTACTGGTATCTGACTTGAGATCTGACCAAAGTTGGATTCCAGATCCATAGTCAGATAGCTGTGGATCTGATGGTCACATACCTGGATCCCATGGTCAGCTCCATCGGATTGAGGTCTGGTCTGCAGATACTTTAAATACTTACTGTGGATCCTAGCAGATCAGATCCTCAATCAGATGTCTATACCATATGATGCTATCCGATATCCAACCAAAATGCTGGCATCTGATGGTATTCAACCCTGTAGGATATTATCCAAGCAACTCTAATTTTTTTTAGCAACATGAGTGGAGTGCTGGGGAAGGGGATATTATGGGATGAATTTGGTGGTAGCTGTGGTATGATTTATTTTATCGTACATGCTTATTAGTTGTTGGGTTTGGATTTCCATGCACTCAAAATCCTTGTTGTGCATGGGCAAACGTTGTACACAGTTCAAAGTTCATACAAAGTTGTTGTGCACAGGTCAGAGGTCTCAGAAAGCTGCTTTTTATGGTTATCTCCTGTTAAGTCTTACCATTGAAAGAATAATTTATCTGTAGTATAGTTAGTGATAATTAGCAGTGAAAGGTAATAGAAGGGAGTGGATAAGGCACACTTGCTACTGCATATAAACTCACATTTTCACTTTTGATTTGCAGCAAAACCATATAATACAAGAGATAAAGCACAAACAACACACCCAACTCAACTTGTGTTTCCATCTCAGGGCTAGATGACATCATGGTTCTCTCAAGCTTTGTTCTCTAGGTCCTTATGATGTCATCTCAAATTCTTGAAGAAAGCACAGCCTTGCTGAAGAAGAGCCGAAAAGAGCTGAAAAGAACTACACAGCAGAGATGATTTGCTTTATTTTTTTTCATTTCAAACTCGCAGGGTTTGTGTAAGCAAATAAGCAGAAGGGCTTTGGATTAAGGTATTTTGTGTTCTGTTTTTGTTTACTGTTCTGTAGTTCATAGTAGCAAGAAAAGGGGACTGCTGTAGTTAGCAGACCATTTCCCAGTATCTTGTTGCTGGGCCGGGACAGTTACAACCTGTTAAGCAGGTGTATGTTTGGAGGAGGGGCTGAAGCAGGCTTTCAGGACAAAAGCTTTAAAGGGGATCTTGGCTGTGGATTCAGTTAAGGAGAGTTGAAAAGAACTACACAGCAGAGCAGATTTGTTTTATTTTTTTCATTTCAAACTTGCAGGGTTTGTGTAAGTGAAAAAGCAGAAGGGCTTTGGATAAGGGTATCTGTGTTCTGTTTTTGTTTATTATTCTGTAATTCTTAGTAGCAAGGAAATGGGACTACTATAGTTAGCAGACCATTTTCCAGTATCTTGTTGCTGGGCCAGGACAGATACAACCTGTGAAGCAGGTGCGTGTTTGGAGGAGGGGCTGAAGCAGGCTTGCAGGAGAAGAAGTGCTTAAAAGGAGATCTTGGCTGTGGGTTAAGTTGTGAAGAGCTGAAAAGAACTACACAGCAGAGGTGAGTTATTTTATTTTTTTAATTTCAAACTTGCAGGGTTAGTGTAAGTGGCTCTCTGATTGACATTGTTTTTTGTGGGGTATATTCTCTGTTAAATTGTTGTGCAGGTTGTCTTGCTAAAAGAAAGGAAAGCACTCACTGGGGTTGTGGGTCAAAGCTGTAGCTGATTGTTTCTGGAGGGCACGGGCTTGGTCCCACCCACGCTGCCCCTCACCCCACACACCTCAAGTGCATCATTTCCTTTATGCCAGGGGTTCTGACATTATTTATCGAAATGTTTCATCAGCAGGGCACACTGAACAAAAAATTACTTGTCTCACGGTGCGACCTGGGAGGAGGGTTACATAGGGATTAACACAAGAGCAGTTACAAAATTAGGTGTGAATAGGAAGACAGATTAATACAACTGTAAAGGCACAGTACAGCCAAAATAATCATCACTTCCCCAAAAGGGCGAAGGACATACACCTGTCATATCCTTAACAGCCCAGCATGCCACATAGGGGGTAAACACACGCACAAGCACACATACACTAACAAAAAGAAAAAAATACTCACCTTAGTAATTGTGTTTCTTCTAATGGAGTCTTGCTGTATTCTGACAATTGAACTGCGCCGGAGAGTACAGAGTGAAATTTCTAAGCAGGGCACAGAACATTGAGCTCAAGCTCGGTTGAAGACTCTTTCTGCAGTACTTTGAATCCAAACCGTCAGTCTTATGAGATAAAAACTCACTGACCTATCAGAATGTGGAAATTATAAAATTTCTACTAGCCAACTGGCAACTAACAGTCTTGGTTCCCAAAGGAAAACTCAAGTCAGGAAACCCAAAAACCAAACAAAAACCAGGTAATAAAGCATAACAAATTCTTAATAACCAAAGTAAAGCACCCAACAGGAAGTGTGCTGAAGACAGCCCTGGGGTGCAACACTGCACCTGCCCACCCACTTCCCAAAAACAGGTTCTGAGAGGGGAGGCAGGGAGGGAGGTCAGAATACAGCAAGACTCTATTAGAAGAAACATAATTACTAAGGTGAGTAATTTTTTCTTCAAACAACATGAAGTCTTGCTGTATTCTTTTTTATCACAGAATAATTTTTATTTTTATTCTACTCCATACATAAGTATAATGTCACATACTTACATATTCATAAGTAGGTAACATGTTCCATATGCAGCTACATTCAGCCAATAAATATTACATTGCCGTATAGGTGTGAAAATATGTTCACCAAAACCAGACTTTTAGATATTCACATATGAACCTTCCTAGGATGCAGCTTAACCAAAAGCAACTACCCAATGTACTAGGGTAGAGTTCCACTAAATTCAAGTGTTAGAGACAAATAGAAACCGGACTAATGGTACATTATAATAAGGTATCACGTAGTCGAAAGAGAAGAGTTATCACCCAAGTTAGAAGTTTTACAGAGAGAAGATTGGAGATAGGCTTCCCATTTGGCAGCATATTGGTCCATACGACCTAGGCGAGTACAAGATAGGCGTTCTAGTGTGGCTAGTCTAGCTAGCGCCTCATGCCATTGGAGGTGAGTGGGAGGAACAGATTTACACCAATACACAAGTACAAGTCATTTAGCCTCCATGAGTGCCAGTACAACCCATTGCTTCTGGGGTCGAGTTAGAGCAACCAGGGAGGTGGTATCTCCCAAGAGGCGTTTGGGATCAGAAAGGTTAACCTGGAGGCCCAATACTGAGGAGCAATCCTGAGTTATAAATGCCCAAAAATGTGAAAGCAAAGGGCACGTCCATAAAATATGAAGTAGATATCCCCCAGGATGCTGACATCACCAGCAGTTAGAATTTTGTATAAGGCCATGGGAGTAGAGAGATGAAGGTGTCTGGTACCAAAGCAGCAGTATCTTAAGCTTCAACAGCCGATTCTTGGTGTCCATGTAAGTATGATGGTACTCTCAGAAGTAACACTTCCAAGAGTCCTCAGATATGTGGATATTCAGGAAAGCCATCCATTTCAGATGGCATGCATCTGAAAGGTCTGAATGGGCATCTCACCAGGTCTTATAAAATCTTCCAATAAGACCTCTGGATGAGGGAGATTTGTGCCTGTGAGCTAGCCAGTTTCATTTGAGATCTGAACACATACGGGCCTTATTGGCTAGTATAGCACTGCATATTTGAAGAAATTTCCAAAGGCCGTTGCTCAGGAGGTGAAATTTATGTTAGACTTGTGCAAGAGACATCAATACTGAGGAGCCAGGGATGCAAAGATCCTGTATGTAATGAATGCCCTGGGTTTCCCACGTGGTCCAAAGTATGGGAGTATTGCTGACTACCAAGGCCTGATTATGCCACAAAGGACTGCAGAGCCATGGAGGTGCTTGGGCATCCCGAGGTGTGTGGGCTAAAGTCATAAGTGAGTGCCATGCACATTTGGTTTCTGCTATTAAGGGGGGGAGCACATGCCGGTTCCGACTCCAGGGGTGTAATAGCTAGTGCAGATTTGCATCCGCCACTAGATCGGATTCCAGTTGAACCCAAGGCCAGAGGGGTGTTGGACTGGAAACAAACCACCTAGTAGCCATACCAGCGGTGCATGCCAAATGATACCCTTGGAACCAAAGAGAACCCAGCCCCCCTTTGCACCAATGTGCTCTCAATTTACTCTTATTCCATCTAGGAGATTTCCCTTCCCACAAGTACCGAGACACTTGAGCTTCAATTGAAGCAAAGAGTTTAGGCGATAGATGTATTGGGAAATTCTTAAAGATGTACATGATTCATGACAATAAAAGCTTATGAACCACTGCTATCTTGCCAGGTAGTGACAACTGAAGCCTTTTCCATCTCTGTATTTCTGCAGACATTTGAGACAGAAACGATGAGACACTGGCTGGCTCTATCTAAGTCAGTCCATTTGAAGGGGATAGTTATACCGAGATATGAAAAGCCCTTCATTGCCTAAAGGAGCTCAGTTCCCTGTAAGCAATTTTTGGAACAGGCTGAATTCAGTGGGTCCAGGAGTGTTTTCCTCTGATTAGCGCAGAGTCCTGATAAGGTTGAAAATGTCTGTAGTGAGGGCAGGATATGTTGTATTGCCTGTTCTGGATGAGACAGGGTTAGCAACAAATCGTCGGCATAAGCCACCACCAAGTAGGATTTCCCAGCTACCTCAATGCCAGTAACATCTCATGACGCGATAAGAGACCGAATGAGGGGGTCCAATGCTACCAAAAAAAGAAGAGGGGATAGGGGGCATCCCTGCCGGGTACCCCTGTGCAATGGAAAAGGCATGGAAATGGTTGTGTTGGTCAAAATCCTAGCCATCGGGATCCATAGAGTGTTGACACCCACTGGCAAAACACCAGACCAAAACCATATCTTTTTAAGACTTGATGTAAGTACTGCCGCTCAACGGAGTCAAAGGCTTTAGTAAACTCTATTGCCAGTGCAGCCATTGGGACCGAGGAACGTGAGGCTATCCATTTTAAATTAAGAAGGAGCCTAGTATTGTCTGACCCCGATTTGCCTTTCATGAAGCCAACCTAAGCAGGATGGATGATGGTTGGGAGCACCTTGAGCATCTTGGTGGGCTAGCATCTCAGCCAAGATCTTTGTGTCTACTGAAAGTAGTGAGATCAGCCGGAAATTTGCACAATCTAGAGGTCGTTAGATTTTTTCAGTAGAAAGGTGATGAGAGCCTCTCTCATAGACGGCGGGAATGTACCATTTGTGTGCTCCTCCTGGAGTGCAAGGAGTAATGGTTGAGATATATCCTGTGCCAGTGTTTGATATAGCTCAACCATCATGCCGTCTGGTCTGGGGGCCTTTCCTTTGACCATTTGGGACAAAGCTTGATGTAGCTCTAATGGGGCTAGGGGGGCATCTAGTGTGGACACCTGTAGTGGGGTGAGACCTGGTAAGTTAAACTGTTGGCAGAATTAATCCAATTCCTGTTCTAAGGATGACGGTGAAAGATTAGACAGTGACTTATATAATGTCTGATAATACGCCTTCATGGTGTCGTTAATGTCTTGTGGAGTATGCATGGTCTTACCGGATGTGCTATGGAGGGCATAAATACTCGTGGCAGCTTGTTGTTTCCGAAGACGAAATGCCAACAATCTGCCACACTTTTCGCCCCCATCCCAGTATGCATGCTTTGATCGCAGTAAAGACCACTTGGACTTTTGATTCAGCATGGCATTAATTTGGTACTTAAGGCCCACAATGTGCTGAATAAGGGAGTTGTCCCTCTGAAAGACAACAGAAGCTTTAAAATGGGACTCTAGTCCTTCCAATTCTGCTTGCCACTGAGCTAAATTAGCTTTGTGTGCCTTATTTTTAGCAGCCGAAAAAGCAATTATGCGGCCTCTAAGGACTACTTTCAATGCTTCCCAGACCGTACCAACGGGGACACCACAGTTTGCATTGATGGCAAAGTACTCCTTGGTAGTTTGAGAAATTGTTTTGAGAAACTCCAGGTCCTTTAATAACAAAGGGTTACATTTCCATCGAGTACCTGTTTTGGATTGACCCCCTAGTGTATAGGAGGTAATCACTGGGGCATGGTCAGAAATCAGAATATTCCCAATTGTGGTTTTAAGAACATTTTGGGTAGCTGCTGAGTTGGCAAGGAAGAGGTCTATATGACTATATGTGGAATGTACCTGGGAATAAAAGGTATAATCCCATCCAGAGAGATTATCTCTATGCCAGAGGTCTGTTAAGCCCCATTCCTCTTGTAGTTCATGAAGAGCCAAACTGGCCTTAAACCTAGCCTGAGTAGTAGGCTTTGACTTGTCCAGAAATACATCTGATACCATATTATAGTGTCCACCCAATATTAAAGGAAGGGTGCCATCGGCACTGGATACCAAAGAAATAGCCTAGCTAATTGATGGGAAAATTTCTGTATGATCTGTATTGGGGGAATACAGGTTGCAGATAATCAATTTCTCCCTGGAGGAGGATAGTTTAGCAATGACCCATCTGCCTTGTGGATCATGTTTGGATTCCTCCACAGTCCAACTCGAGGCACACCGGATAAGAATGGCTACTCCTCTGGTCTTAGCGGTAGCCGAACTGGCACAGACGGTGCCCACCCAAGATTTCTTTAACCATGGAATCACCTTCTTCAAGAGATGGATTTCTTGGAGTAAGGCAATATCTGTGTAAAACAAACGAAGGTGCTGGAGCACCTTAGTTCATTTGATGGGGTGATTCAGCACATTAACATTCCAAGATACCACCACGGTTGGGAAACTAGTGTGACTAACCGAGGTTGTAGTGGGGCAGATTTAGACATTATAGTAGTAGCAGGGCATACTTACTGAAATGCAAAATTGCACCTGGGATATAACTCACCACCTAGACCATCCTGGGGATCCCTGTGTTGACCAAGGCTGCCAGATGAGAAGGAGGAGAAGCTCAGGAAGTAGAGGGAGATACGCACCTCACTGGAGAAGCTGCAGTGGAACAAACACACAACAGAGATTATGACCAAATACGAACAATGTAAACAGTAACAGTTAATTGAAAAGCAGAATGAAAAAATATCACAGCTAGCTATAAAACCACTCTGCTAACCAGTTCTAACCAATAATAATATAACCCTGCGCAACAGCGCTATCGGATCCAGGTTACCAGTGAAAAAGGCTAGCCTAAAGCTTTAGCCTCAGCTTCACAAACTCTCAGATCCTGCTATTTAAGAGAGATCGGAACCAAATGGATTTGAGTCCTCTGAGGTTCTAGCATGCTTGAGGTCAGGCATCTGACCCACGGGAACGGAGAGGAGAGGTAGCAGGGAGGGGGGGACCCTAGAAGGGGACTCAGGGGGTAGGGGTAGGGGTTTAGGAAAACAGGAAGGGAAGGTAACTACCTTGCCTACAAGGTAGAGGTCCCAAAACCAACCCTGCAATCATGCATCATGGAATATAGGCGCTACCATGTCCTTCCCCCATGTACACTAACTTTTTATAGAGCTGCTAATTAAAGTTAAACCAGCAACATAAAGAGATGTGAGGGCTAAGAAGTGGACATGGCTGATTATGCTACATGGATTGGGGTAACAATGACTTTAGAAAACCACCACCCAGCTATTTTTCTGGGTATGGGTGCAGGAGAGAATCTGATTAAGTCAACCCCATATCTTAATTATAACAACCAACAACCGTAACCCAAACCAATAAGCAGTGCAAATTTAGCCAGGAACATTTTCCTCTTGTTCAGCTCTCAGAGAGGGAGAGGGCCCAGTCTCCGTGGTATCCTTAATCACCACAGCAGCATACGAAATCAGCCCCGGCCTAACGGGCGTCGAAATGTCCACTGCTTCAACAAGCGAAGCCTCTGAAATATCAGTCCAATCACAGCCTGTGCTAGTGTCCATCTCCAAGGACTCCATAACAGCAGACTGAGCACCGCAAGGAGGGGAGGTTCTGTCTTCCCTAGACATTTTCGCTGGAGGGGCTGTCATAGATGCATCCCGAGTCAGACGATTCCCACTTCTGGCTCTCTGTCACTGTCTAACATAAGGCGACACAACCCGCGGAGGCAATGACGGGTTTTCTTTAGCTGGGGAGAGAGTGGAGCCATGCCAGATCGCAGCATAAAGCAGTCGGGAGGGCCCTTGGTTGCTGGGGGAACATTTTGTGGTGCTGGATGTCTGTCCTCAATACTGCATTCTGGCTGTCTACACCTGTCTTCAAGGTTCCCTTTCGGCATGTTGTGTTCCCAGAGCCTCCTGGGATATGTAGTAGGGAGAGGTAGATCTGGCCAGAATTTTGCGACCCACTTTTCTACAGCTGCCGGATGTTCAGCTAGCAATTCTCTGCCATCCTTAGCCACAAGCAATCTGGTGAGACCTTTGAATTAAAAGTTGAAGTTGAAATTGTACAAAAATTTCTTGAGTGGGGTGAAAGCCCTTCTCTTATTGGCTGTCTCATGGGCAAAGTCTCTGTAGAAAGAGACCGGGGTCCCCTGCCACTGTACTTTTCCTAAGTCCCTTGCAGCTCTTAAAATTTTTTCCTTGGTTGTACACCGAAGAAAGTAAGTGATGATAGACCTGGGTTGAGAAGAATTCTTGTCCCTCCTAGTTGTTATCTGGTGCGCCCTGAGCTCCAAAAGACTGATATGCAGGAGGGACTCTTGATGGGACCACTGTCCCTGAGCTGTGAGAACCCCGAGATGGGCTCTCCACCCCAACAGAGAAGCATCTGTGGTAAGGACCACAGAGTGGGGCTGATTGATGAAAGGAACCCCTTGCCTGAGATTGTCCTGATCCTGCCACCATTGAAGTGCCTGGATCAGAGTCTGAGTCATTGGAACTAGTTTGGTAAGAGGATCCTTCTTTTGGGACCAGAAGGCCCTTAGATGGAACTGAATGTCCCTCATTTGAAACCTGGCTCCTTGGACCACTGCTGTAGAAGCTGCCATGTGACCCAGAAGCTGAAGGAAATGCCTTGCTGGTCGGGAGACCAGAAGGCAGAAAGAGGAGGTCAGCTGTGAAATGGCTGTAACCCTCTGTATGGGAAGAAAACTCTTGCCTTGTCTGTATCCCACTCTGCTCCTATAAAAGTGAAAAGCTGTACAGGTTCGAGAACTGACTTGGAAAGGTTGAGAAGAAACCCCAAGGAAGTGAGCACTTACTGGGTCACTTGGAGGTCTGACTTGACTTGGTCTGGGGACTGTCCCACAATGAGCCAGTCATCCAGATATGGAAATACTGCAATCTTCTTCCTTCTTAAAAAGGCCACCACTACTGCTAGGCACTTTGTAAACACCCTTGGAGCTGATGTTAGGCCAAAGGACATTGCTCTGAACTGATAATGGCCTGAAGGCAATTCAAACCTGAGGTACTTTCTGTGGGAGCACCTGATGGGAATGTGAAAATAGGCATCCTTGAGTTCCAGGGAGGCTAGCCAGTCCCCTGGCCGTAGAGGGGGAAGAATTATTCCTAGAGCCACCATTTTGAACTTTGGTTTTAACAGATGCTTGTTCAGATATCTTAAATCCAGGATGGGTCACCACTCACCTGTCTTTTTTGGGGTAAGGAAGTACCTGGAGTACAGACCTTTGCCCCTTTGTAGGTAAGGCACCCTCTCTATGGCCCTTAGAGCTAATAGAGATGAAACCTCTGCTTGCAAGGCAAGGGATTCGGAGGTGCTTGCAGGTGGAAAAGATCTGGGCCTCAGCTTTTGAAATGTTTTGAAGCTGAGGACCAGTCCCTGGCTTACCACTTCCAGGACCCATTTGTCTGAAGTAACAGACTTCCAGTCCTGGACGCAGTAAGCCAGCCTGCCTCCTACTGAGTGTTGGGGAGTCGACCCGGGCTGACACCTCAGGGTGTCTGCTTGGCAGGAGCCTTAGGCTGAGGGGTGGATGCAGCCCTGCTCATCCCCCTTCTGCCTCTTCCTCTTCCTCTAAAGAACCCCCCCGGGAAAAGGGAGAAGACACCTGCACTTGGTAGAAAGGCCTGTGAAAAGGCCTGCCCTGCCCCGGCTTGCTGCCTTTGAGTGTAAGTGGTCCTGTATTCGTCCATTTTCGTCATGTAATTCTCTGTCTGCTCCCCAAACAAAGAATTACCCACCACAGGGAAATCCATGGCCTAAGCCTGGGTGTCCTGCAAAAGGCTAGTACATCTGAGCCAAGCCATTCTCCAAAGAGCCACAGACGTAACCATGACTCTTGATGACACATCATTGGAGTCCACAGCAGCATGAAACTGAACATTGGATGTCTCAATCCCATCAGCAGCCACCCCCTCCAGCTACTTGGCCAGCTGGAAGAAAGCCTGCTTAGCCAGTGCCAGTACAGTGTCCCATCTGGACTTCTGGTACCTGGCTGTATAGTCCATATAATTAGCCTGCCTGAGTCCCAAAGACGATGCCATGTACGGTTTCTTTGCCATGGCATCCAACTTCCTGGAGTCTTTATCTGGGGGGTGTGAAGCCAAGGGAATGCCTGCCCTGTCACAGGCTGCAGCCTGCTCTACCCCAACATGGCTGCATTGCTGGTTAAGAAACTCCATATCTGAGCCTGACAGACTCTACCTCTTGTCCATCCTTCTGTCCACAGGAGGTGTAGAGTTAGGAGACTTTAGAATGTTTTGAGTCTGCTTCCCAAAAGACTTATGAAAGGGAATAGACAGTCTCTTAAACTCTGGGATATCCATCATTTCAATGAAGTCAGGCTCTTCCTGGTCCTGCACAGCCTCCTCCATAGGAAGCTGGAGGGTTTCTGCCACTTTCCTGTAAAACAGGAAGTGGGGAAGGGACTCAGAGATCCTAGGAGGGGAAACACCAGAAGGTCTGTCTGGGGAGATGTCCGGTTCTATAGGCACATCCAAACTTTCTAAGCACTCATCATCATAATCCTCACATTGTTCACAGTCCCCCTCCTCAAATTCCGGTGCATAAAAATCTTCAGGGGCATAATCCTGAACCGGAGGAACTGACCAAACCGAACCCCTACCAGCCGGGAACGGATCGGTCGGAACCGGACGAAGCGATTCCACAATCCGAAATGCTCAGGAAAATTCTTCCATGGTCGGAACATGGAGTTCTGGATCCAAACCAGCAGATTTTTCCTTTCTTTTCCTTTTTGTAGGAACTGACCTCTCAGGATCAGCTCTCCTCTTGCCCAAAGAAGTATCGCCCTGGTCAGAGGGCACTCCTGGTTCGGTGGTAACCGAACCGGGCTGGCCTTCTGGGTTAATGGATTTCTCAGCCTTCTTCTCCCTAAGTCTACCTAATCTCTTATCCAGGGTAGACTCAGGAAAATTCTTACATATTTGGCAGTCTGAATCGAGGTGGTCAAACCCTAGCCACTAAACACAGGTGGTGTGGGGATCGGCCTTAGCAAAGACCTCCCCACACTCACTGCAGTGCTGAAACCCAGTGGGCCCGGTTTTTTTCTTGGGTTTCTCAGACATGGCCAACCTAAGCAAACTTACCCTTTTTTCGGCAACCGCCAAGCAAGACTGTCTTATCAGTTTCTAACCTTGTTACGGATGTTTGAAAAAAAAGCTAAAAACACGTTTATTTTTTAAACCAATAAGAACTGGTAACCACACACTAAAATGACTAAATCAAAAAACTTAAAGGATCGGTTCAGCCAAACTGATTGGGACTTTTACAATTTCCACAATCCAAAAACACTATCTAAGTACTTACTGTACCACAGACAGAGTGAACCGAATCACGGTAAAATAATTCGGAAAACTGAGATTTTAACCGACACTTTAACCGAGTCTTTGAACTGAGCAACAGGAGAAATCTCTGGAGTGACTGTTCAGTGAAACGGAGTAAAAAATCTGAGGGTTTTGATTCAAAGTACTGCAGACAGAGTCTTCAACCGAGCTCAAGCTCAACGTTCTATGCCCTGCATAAAAATTTAACCCTATACTCTCCAGGGCAGTTCAAAGACTGGAGCTAACTGCAATTGTCAGAATACAGGAAGACTTCATGTTGTTTGAAATAAAAAATTTAAACCAAAAGGGAGAGAAACATGTGGGGAGTGGTGCAATCCACTGGCTGAGGGGTGGCAGTCTTCCAGGAGATGTTCTGGAGGCTGCAGTGCTGCCCTATTTACAGGCACCTCTCTGGTCTGATGGAGGAGGTTGCCCATCTCCAGACTGACCTGGTGAGGATCAGAAACCCACCCAGGGACCACCAGAGCCACTGCCGCCACTGCCTCAGCAGTTGCCAAGAAAGACGAGTGGTTGGACCATAGCGGGTTCAGGGAGGATAAGAGTGGTGGAACAGAGGCGCATCTCTCCAGTTGTATCTCTCCACAATTCATACACCATTCTGGTGGAGTTTGGTTCTTCTATGGAGGCACCCACACTGGAGACCAAGGAGGATACTGGGAACCTCCATAAAGGAGACCCACAGGAGGGTGGCATGGGACCCAACAGGGGAAGGAAACAACTCCTGGTGAGAGACTCAGTTGTTAGGGGGTTGAACTGAGGGAGACAGGGGAGAGGGAGGAACAGTGCCTGCACACACCATAGCTTGGAGAGACAGGAAATGAATCCTCAGGATCATGGGAACATCTGCACAGGAGAGGGAACTGGGTATCATTGTCCACCTAGGGACAAATGACCTAGCTGGGATAGGATTAGAGCAGTGCAGGAGGAGTTTGTGGAGTCGGGGAAGGGACTTAGACAAGTAGCATGCACGGTAACCTTCTCGGAGGTGCTGCCTGTCTATGGCATGGGTGAGGCTAGGGTACTCGCACAATGGAATTCAATGAATGGCTAAAAAACTGGTGCAGAGCTCAGGGTTTTGGCTTCATTGGAGACTGGGGCTCCACCTGGAGGGATACAGACCTATATTGGTGTGATGGTCTGCATCTGTCTGGGAGGTGAACCAGGATCCTACAGTAGGTGATAGGTTAAAATGCTTCACTGGCCAGCATTTAAACTAGCTGGGGGGGGGCAGCACTGAAAAGTAGCAGGGAAATCCCAGCCCCCACAAAAGAGGGTAGTTAGCGAGGTAAACACCAAGGCAGAGAAGTCGATAGGGAGCAGGTTGGGTAAATGGAGTAAAAGGCAAAGGCAGTAAGGACAGAGATGGGGCTAAAAGGGATAAGGCCATCAAAAAATGGAGGACAATGAGTACCAATGCCCATAGTCTGTGTAGCAAGCTCCCTGAACTAGTAGCCTTGCTAGAAGAGGGACAGCTGGATATTGTAGCAGTCTCAGAAACATAGTACACCAACAATCATGACAAGGATGTCAACATATTGCGGTACATAATCAACAGGAGGGACAGGGAGGGTAAAAGAGGAGGAGGAGTAGCTCTTTATGTAAGAGAAGGGATCAAAGCAACTTAACTAAAGGGGAAGCAGGGAGGAGAGGAGGCACTGTGGGTCACCCTAGAGACAGGAAATGGCACCAAAACCTACATGGGGGTTGTATACAGACTCCCATCTCAGGAGGAGGCAATGGACAAGGAAATGATAGAAGGCATCTTTAGAATGGCAGAAAAAGGGCAGATATTGTTGTTGGGGATTTAATATGCTAGATATTAAGTGGAGCACCTTTGCTGCAACCACATCCAAGAGTAAGGTCATTCTCAATGCCCTACAGGGGGCATGCCTCAGACAGCTAGTGTTGGAACCCATTCTGGAGGGAGCAATCTTAGACCTGGTACTCTCAAATGGGGACAAAGAAAGAATCTCAGATTTAGAAGTGGATAGCCATCTGGGAACAAGCAACCACCAAAGAGTGTGGTTCATGATAAACACAGAGTAGAGTCAGGCCATACAAAAGCGATGGTATTAGACTTTAGGAGGTCTGGCTTTGGCAAAATGGGAGAGTGCTTCAGAAAAGCACTAACAAACAGGCAAGAAGGAGAGGTGGAGGAACAATAGGGAAAAATCAAAACTACTATCACAGAGGCAACAAGCATTTGTGTGAAGCAAATAAAACAAAACAAAGGAAAAAACACTATGGTTCTCAAAAGAGGTGGTGGGGAAGGTTAGGGAGACAAAGACAGCATTCAGGAAGTATAAAGAAACACAGAGTGAGCAGGACAGAGAACTGTACCAGTTAAAGCATAAGAAAGCAGGGAAGGCAGTCAGAATAGCAAAGGCCCAAACTGAGGAAATAATAGCCAACTCAGTTAAGAAGGGGGATAATACCTTTTATAGGTACATTAGGGAGTAAAGAAAGACCAAGGGAAGGATAGTGAGGCTTAATAAAGGGGAGGGAGTGGGCAGAGGTTGACGGTGAAAAAGCAGGGATACTGAATGAATACTTTTGCTCAGTATTCACATAAGAAGAGGAGGGGGAGGTACCTAAACCAAACAATAGAAGCACTCTGGATAGAGGGGTCAATACCAGTACATTCACAGAATAAAGGGTCTTGAAAGAACTCCTAAAAGTGAAGGTGGACAAAGCAATGGGGCCTGACGGGATTCATCCCAGAATTCTAAAAGAACTTAAGGGGAGAACTAGTGACACACAAGTCCCTCGAGTTTTGCTGAGAGCTGAGGGGGAGGGGGTGCATTCCAGGAGGGATACCAAACCCAGACTGACCACACCAACAAAGACTATGCACTCCACAGTTACTCTTGACACTGGCTGTTTACATAATCAAAATATTTTTAATTTTAGCTGTTACAATACCTGCCAGTGTCAGATGTGCTAACTGGCCACTCTCACCCCAGTGCTTTGGGTCCCTTCAAAGTGCCTGCACTTCATTCTTTACTCTTCTTGGATTCTTGCTGTGCCTGTGTAGAGAAACTAATTTTTCACATGTCTGAAAATTTTCTTAATATTTAAAGCAATGATCTGTGATCTGCTTGAATATGTTGAAAGTCTCTGATCACCCGCAAATGGGGTTTGGGTTGTGAAAAGAACCAGTTAGATTTTAAGTGTACCATGGTAGAACTAGCCAGTAACACTAAAACATTGATGTTTGACGTTGAATTTTGTTTTGATTCACTTTAATCATTGTAATTGAATTTTATTAACTTCATCTGTTTTTGCTATTTCTAAGCACTATAAAATGATTGTATGTACTCCCATTTGCCACATTACCTGATGAAGGGTTGTTTGGACCCAAAGTGCTGGGGCAAGAGTGGCCAGTGAGCACATTTGACAGTGGCAGGTATTGCACCAGCTACAATTAAAATATTTTGATTATTTAAACAGCCAGTGTTAAGAGTATCTGTGGAGTGCATACTCCTTATTGGTGAAAACTAGTGACACCACTGACTACACTTTTTAACAGATCATTGGAGGATAGTGTGATACCTGAGGACTGGAGGAGGGAGCAAGGCAGGGGCAGGAAATTACAGACCTATTAGTTTGACCTCAGTGGTAGGGAAAATGATGAAATCACTTCTGAAAGAAAGTACTGTTGAGTACCTAGAGGCCAGCAGGGCACAGGATCCAGGCAGCATGGATTCACAGACAAATCCAATAGGTTTCTTTGACTGGGTGACCAAAGTAGTAGACCACAGAGAGGCTGTGGACATGGCCTACCTAGACTTTAGCAAGGCATTTGACACAGTCACACACAAAAGATTAAAAAACAAGTTAGCCAGCCTGGGAGTGGGTCCCAGGGTGGTAGCCTAGGTAAAAAATTGGCTGGACAATAGGATGCAGGAGGGTAATAGTAAATGGAGTCCACTCCGAAGAAAAGGGGTTAGTAGCAGGGTACTGCAGGGTTCAGAATTGGGACCAGTCCTCTTTAATGTCTTTATATGTGAAATTGCAGAGAGGCTGGAAGGAAACATATGCCTCTTTGCAGACAACACAAACATTTGCAACAGGGTTGATACACAAGCGGATGGAAAGGATGAGAAGGGACCTAGCAAGGTTGGAGGAATGATTAGAAGTATGGTAGCTTAGTTTCAATGCAAAGAAGTGCAAAGTAATGAACCTGGTAAGTAAATATCATCAGAAAGAGTATACAATGGGGGGTACTAACAACAACCAAAAATGGAAAGGGACCCGGGGGGTAGTCATATCAGATGACCTAAAGGTAGGCAAGCAATCTGCGAAGGTAGTAAGGAGGGCTGGGGGATACTGGGATGCATAGAGAGATGTATCACCAGTAGAAAACAAGAAGTTGTTCTCCTTCTGTACAGACAGTTGGTGAGACCCCATCTGGAGTGCTGCATGCAGTTCTGGAGACCCCACCTCCGCAAGGACATAGACAGGATGGAGGCAGTCCAGAGGAGGGCAACTAAAATGATGCAGGGTCTGCACCAGAAGCCATACAAAGAGAGACTAAAGGAGCTTAATATGTATACCCTCGAGGAAAGGAGGGAGAGGTGGGACATGATAGAAACTTTCAAGTACCTCAAGGGAATCAACAAAGTCCAAGAGGGTAGCATCTTTCAGAAAAGGAGATGTGCAAGAACAAAGGGGCACAATCTGAAGATAGAGAGGGATGGCTCAGGGGCAAAGTGAAGAAGTATTTTTTCATGGAGAGGGTAGTGGATGCATGGAATGGCCTTTCTGAGGAGGTTGTGGGGTCAAAAACAGTGGGGGAATTCAAGAATACATGGGACAGACATAAGGAAATTCTATTGGTGGGTTAGGATGAAGTAGGCTGTTGGTTAACTAAGATCTGCAGTTTATCCAATAGGTAATGAAATGGGCAAAATGGGTGGGCCAAGTGGTCCTTATCTACCGTCAAAGTCTATGTTTCTATGCTGTATATGGCTGCCCATGCATTATTCTCTATTTTCCACATCTGTGGAATGACATGGCTTGACATCGGCAGAAAAGGGGCAATCTAGGGCCAATCCTAACTGGTGTATTCCCTACTGGCACTTTCACTTAAAACTTGTGTTTGTGTCTTGCATCAAGCGTTTTTCTCAAGTACAGTAGATTAAGCTTTTTCCTTGACATATGGAGTCTAAAGAAATTGGAAATTCTCTTGCTGAAACTGCAGTGTCAGAGTAATTGTCCATTGTAGAGAGCAGACCTTTTGCTTTCCTGTTCGGTGTCTCTGGGGTTAGCTACCCCCTTGCCTGCACACCCCTGCAGTGTGAGCAAGTGTACGAAGGGTTTTACTAAATTTTCACTCTGTCCTGCTCCTGCTGCAGAAGTGTGCAGCTGTCAGTGCATGCACACACTACACTCTTCTCTGCTCTGCAGCTGGACAACCTGTCTGCTTGAAACTACTGTTAAACCTTGTCTGCCAACAGAATAAGGACATATTGGAGTCCTGAACTGATAATTCAGCCCTCAGCACAGCAAGGGTTAAATGTTGAGCAAGAATGATAATGCATGGTTTTCTACCAATTTTTAACTTTTTCTGATAAAAAAATCACTTTTGTAAAACTTTGTTTTTATTGTTTCGAAGTAAATGTATGCAAAAATCCCATTAGCTCCAAGCTCATATGGAAAACATGGTGATTAAATGTACCATTCCTCAAATGTAAAAATTTCGGATCTAAAAATTGCTATTAAATAACAGCTTACTCTTAGCTTTCTAGGCTAGAAGCAGCTCAATAAATCCAAACACAGATGGTGAACAGTTAAAGTAAGAAAAACACCACAGCATTCAGATCAAATCTGTCTGTGCATAGTGTCAAATGCCATCTTACTCAATCTGCAAATGCTGAAAACAGAAGACACAAGCAGATAGAAACATAGAAATTTGTCGGCCGAAAAGGACCCCATGGCCCATCCAGTCTGCCCGAATCCCCCCTTCTAGGAAGACTTCCACCCTCCATTTCCTGCCCACCCACTGTTGCTTAGGCCCATGTAGGTATCCTAAGCTCTTTTAAATTTGTCCACTGAACAATGCCCAGATGATATGCAAGTCTGTGTCTTCTGTTAACAGCCTTTGCAGGTTGTGTGAGACCATTGTCCTGTCTCATTCTTTGATAACTGGGTGTGCCCACTGGGCACAAGGCTCAGTTACAGGGATATACGGAAGCACTGGGGAGGTTAAGTGACTTGCTCAGGGTCATACAGCATGCAACTGGAGGTTTGGGGAATTAAACCCAGGTCTCAGAAAGAACTGGAAGGGGGCAGGATCAGTTGTGTTCCAGGACAGTAGCTGCTGCTGTTTTCACAGGGTTCTTGTGAATATTACTTGGTAGGTTAGTTCTTTTCTTTCTTGCTTCTAAGGGGCTAGCAGGGTATTGTTCTGGGGGATCCTGGAGGTTTGTAAACTGATTTAGTGGCTGTAAGTGGGGCTCTTTTTGTGGATGTTTCACTTTGTAACAGGCTGCATTGGTAGAGGCCTATTTCTTCTGAGTTAAAACCTGTTTGGTGGGATTTGCTTGGAGATGGTTCTTTAGCTTCAGGGCTTGGAGGGGAGACACAGGGCTGATACACTCTCTCTTGTCAGGTGTCTGCCCAAGACCCACCCTCCTCCACCCCTCCCTTCCCAGAAGTCTGCAAATTTATAGGGGAAGACCTGCCCTGCAATTGGAGGAAAAGGCTGCTGGTGCAGCTCATGTAGTTCTAGCCACTGGGGGTTGGATTTAAAGGCCGGGAGAGAGGAGCTTAGGGAGTTGTTCATTTTCCTTACATGTATAATGTGTTGTACTGCACCTAGTAAAAGAGTTACGGGTGTACAGTGGGACTGTCTCTAGGATTAGTGGGTGACCTGATTAGGCAGTAGGGGTATCTTGGAATAGGGGGAACCTGGTGGCTCACCCAAGGAAAACTATTTGAAAGGGGATGGAACCACACATCATTAGGGCCGGCATCTTTGGGAGGGTGGTGGGGTGCACAGGGTGTGGAGCAGCCATGATACTGGACTGGGCTTGGAAGTTTGGTGGTTGCCCAGTGTGCTACCAGCTGGCACAGCTTAGGGAGGAGGTTGCGGGGATGAGGAGAAAGCTGGGGAAAGGGGTGGTATGGTTGGGGAAGGGGCTGGAAATCTCCACAGGGTTGCACCCAAGCACTGGGGGCGGGGTATAGGGAAAGGAGTGCAGGAGAATACTCAGGGGTCACATAGGGACCCTGGCAGAGGGGGCCCAAAAGGACACTACCAAGGAAGCAGGCAGGTAACTGGGGACCCTCACAAAGGGGGGACAGAGGGACAACATTCTCAGGGAAGTAGGCAGATAGCCAGTGCTGGACAGAAGGAAGCAAGGCAGGGAGGTGGATCAGACCTTATACTTAGTAACCGCTTCAATTCTCTTCTTCTGCTCAAGGATGGGGTGGGGATGTAGCCATGGCAGAGGTGGTTAGAGACGGAAAGGGTGTGGGAGTGGGGGGCAGGAGGCAGGGGCCAGATAGCAGAAGAACAAGGGGGGACCTGGAATGCAGGAGAATGGGGGAGCAGTAAATCGGAGCAGGGGAAGAGGAGGAAAGCAAGGAGAAGGACCAGTTGGGAGGAAAGGTAAAGAAGGACCAGAAGTACAAGGATGATTCAGTAAAGAGAGCTGAGGGTTAGGCCAGGGGAGCACGATGAGCAAGGAGGAACTAAATGGAGACAGGAAGGAAGGGAGGATGAGCCAGGCTAGTTTAGCAGATGGGGGAGAAGGACCAGTTGCGAGCAGTGAGGGGGGAATTAACAAGGTACAGAAGGATACTCAGGAGGAGGAGGAGAGGCATAGGATTGGAGGGGAGGGAGGGCATGGTAAATAAGGAACGGGTGGCATGTGGCACCCAGATAGGGGGAGGAACAAGGAGCCAGCTGGGTGGAGGGGCCGGTAGAAAGGATGAGGGACATGGAAGGGGGGGAAATGGAGGAAAAGGAGTGGTCAGAGTGCTCCTGCTGGGGGATTCTATGATCAGGGGTATCAAATGGGATAGGGAGGGAGAAGCCTGGCCAGTTAGAACAAGATGCTTCCCTGGACTAACGGTGCACAGGGCTAAGCACGAGGTATATCAGCTGGCAAAGGACTGTGGGGGTTCCCCAGACATACTGGTCCACCTGGGCACAAATGACATTGAGGGAAATAGCGATCTAGAGATACAGGCAAGATTCAGGGAGCTCGCCAGGGTCAGTCATGACATAGGATGCACAGTTTCCTTCTCAGAAATCCTGCCAGTGCCAAGGGCTAGTGGGGAACACAAAAGAAAAATTAGGGAGATAAACCAGTGGCTCAGGGAGTGGTGTGAGGCCAGAGGGTATGGGTTGATGGGGGATTGGGGGGAGACCTGGGAGATAAGGAGCTGTATGCTAGAGATAGACTACATCTCAATTTGAGGGAGGAATCCTTAAGTTGAAAATGGAGGAGTTCATTGGTGAAAAGTGGGGTTTAAACTTGTGAAGGGGGTGGGATGGGAGAAAAGGCAGTCAAGGGATGCCAGATAAGGAGGGACTCTGTCTCCACCCCTGGGGACCAGGAGGATTGCAGGAAAAGACCAACTGGCAAAGTGCAGACCAGGAGAAAACAGAATCTCAAGGAACACGAGCAGGGAAATGAAACTATAGGGAAAGGGTGGAAGGTAGTCCCTGTTAAATGCCAGGAGCTTCAACAAAATGCCTGGAGCTCCAGGCGATGTTAACTGAGGAGCAGTGGATGTGGCAGCGGTCACTGAGACTTGGGCCACTGCAAGACATGACTGGGACCTGAACCTGGAGGGTTACACTATGTTCAGGAAGGACAGGGGGAGGGAAGGGAGGAGGGTAGCAATGATAGTAAAAACTGCTTGGCATAGGGGGAGTTGAGGAGGAGAGGGAACCGTGGAGGCGATTTGGTCACCTTGATAACAAGGGGGCAAGAGAGTAAAAATAGGAGTGGTGTATAGACCCCTGCCCTGGTGGAGGAGCTGGAGGACAGTCTGGTGGCAGATGTTAGGAGACACTGCAGACTGGGCAGAGGAAAGGTGGTGGTGTTAGGGGACTTAAACATGCCAGGAACAGACTGGGAGACTATGACATCCCTCTGACCAGGGAACAGAGGTTGTTGGATGTCTTCAAGACGCTGCTCCTAACTCAGCAGGTGAGGGAACCGACCAGGGAGGCGCGGGTACTGGATGTGGTCCTGGCAGACAGTGACCAGATTGGGGGCCTGGAGGTAAGGGACCCATTGGCGGGGAGTGACCATGCCACGGTCTGGTTCTGCCTGGACCTAGGAGGGGGCATGCACAAAGACTGAAGTAACTGACTTCAGGGGTGGATTTAAGGAAATGGAAGGATCCTTATGAGCATTTGGATGGGATTGGGTCAGACATGGACGCTGATAGTAGGTGGGAAATAATCAGGAGAGGGGTGCAGGATGCTACCAGCACCTGTGCAAGAGTAAGACTAAATGCGTAGGGCCCAAAACCCTGTCGGTGGACCAGGGAGGTCCAGGAGGTGGTGCGGGAAAGAAAGCAGCCTATAAGAAATTCAAGTGCTCAAGGAGTGAAAGGGATCGAGGGAGTATGAGCTGTTGGCTGGAAGGGCCACTAGAGTGGTGAGGGCGGCTAAGGCAAGGAAGGAGCAGAACCTGGCCAGGAAAATTAGGAGAGGGAAAAGGGTTCTTTAGATACATTGGGGAAAGACGAAGGTGAAGGGCAGATTAGCAGGATTAAATCAGGGAGAGATGGGCACAAGACCCAGAGGAGCAGGCTGAGGTACTAAATGAGTACTTCACCTCAGTTTTCACCAGGGAAAATGGGGATGCTGCATCATACATGGGAGGAGACAGAGATAATGAGGAGGGGGGGCCCCTTACCAATCGGCAGGTCTGGGAGAGGGGGGCATCACTGGCAGGTGGGGGAGGGCTAAGCAGGGAGAAGAGGTACTGGAAGTGGAAATCACAGCAGAGAGAGTGAGGGAAGCCCTCAGCTCCCTTAAGACGGAGAAAGCACCGGGGCCAGATAAATTACATCCTAGAGTGCTGAAGGAACTTGCAGATGTCCTGGCGAAACCCCTGGCAGAGCTTTTCACCATCTCTCTGAGGACAGGGTGGGTGCCCCAAGACTGGAAGGTGGCGCATGTAGTGCCTATCCACAAGGGGGGATCAAGGGAGCTGGCAGGGAACTACAGGCCTGTCAGCCTGACATCAGTGGTGGGCAAGGTGATGGAGGGCATTGTCAAGGAGAGGCTGGGGGGGCCCTGGATAAGTCAGGGTGCCTGGACGATAGACAGCATGGATTCATCCCGGGGAAATCGTGTCAGACAAACCTGGTGGAGTTCTATGACTGGGTGACAAGTGCCTTGGACCTGGGTAGACCAGTGGATGTCCTCTTTCTGGACTTCAGCAAGGCATTTGAATCTGTTCCTCACATGGGCCTGTTGGATAAACTAGGAGAAATGGGGGTGGGAAACCAGATGATCCGATGGATAGGCAATTGGCTCCAGGACCGGACCCAGAGGGTCGTAGTTGGTGGGATAATCTCTTCCCCAAGGAGGGTCATTAGTGGGGTCCCACAGGGATCAGTCCTTGGGCCCCTTCTGTTCAACGCCTACGTATCTGACATAAGGACAGGAATCAGGAGTGAGATGAGTCTCTTAGCAGATGACTCAAACTGGGGGCAGTGGTGGATGGGGAGGAGGGAGGGTGGCCCTGCAGGGGACCTGGAGGCTCTGGAAAGATGGTCTAGAAAGTGGAAGCTGAGGTTTAATGGTGGAAATGCAAGGTACTCCACCGGAGCCAGAAACCGCCAAGTGTACACCCTGGGGAAATACTACAAGTCTCAATGGCTGAGAGGGACCTGGGGTGGTGGTGGATGTCAAGATGAACAACTCTGAGACTTGTAGGAGGGCAGCAGCCAAGGCCAACAGGATGCTGGGATGCATCGCTAGGGGATCACCCAGAAGGAGGGAAGTGATACTCCCTCTGTATAACTGCTTGGTGAGGCCGCACCTGGAGTACTGCGTGCAGTTTTGGAGGCCACACTTAAAGAGGGACATTAACCTCCTGGAGAGGGTTCAGAGGAGGGCAACCAAAATAATTTGGGGCTTGGGGGACAGGACCTATGAGGAGAGGCTCGAAGAGCTAAATATGTACACTTTGGAAGAGAGAAGGGACCGGGGGGACATGATAGAGGTCTTCAGGTACATGAAGAGGGTAAATAGGGGAGGAACAGTGAGGGTGCTTCGAAGGAAGGAGGAAGGGGCCACTAGAGGGCATGGGTGGAAGCTGGAGGGGGGAAGATTCAGGGGAGAAAGGAGGAGGTGCTACTTCACTGAGAGGTGGTAGAGCCATGGAATGCACTACCTAGGGGCTGGTGGAGGCAGAGACAGTGGAGGGGTTCAAGAGGGGTGAATAGTACAGGGAAGGGTTCAGGAAGCAAAATCCAATGCAGCAAGAATATCCGGAACTGGGAAGGGAGAAGCCAGAGAAGGCGAGGGGGACAGCAAGGTCAGCACCCAGGGTGGGGGCTGACCAAACGAGCAGACACGAAAGACCATTAGGCCTATTCTGCTGGCATTTTAGTATGTTAGTATGTCTACTACATTTGGCACCCTACACTCCTGCTTACAGCAGAACTAGTCTAAATTCTTTCATGGTGGTTTGTATACACTTCCCATGATGCTTTGCCTTATTGGGCTTTGTATAACCTGCAGTTCTTCCCTCCCAGAGGTCTAGATTCATTTAGACAATTAACATGCTGTGGAAGAAGCAGCTCATTACCAAAACTATTTGCAGTCAGAGCCTAATACGCATTCCTCTTACCTTGCTGTTCCATAATGAACATTGAATTCCAAGTAAACATAAGAAAGCAGCATATAAATACATAGTAAGTACCCTGTAACTGCCTTCTTTACTAACTTATGGCATAATTATTCTGGGAGCACTGGTAAAATAAGGCAGACTGAATTTAAAAGAGGACATTACGCTACAAGGCCTTAAATAGCACAGCAGCATAAGACAAGAAGTCTAATTAAAGGTAGTTTCATGGAACAAAAATTCAGCATAAAACATAGTATTAACTTGAACAGGAAAATGTGGAATTAAATCTCTTGAAAAAGTTAGGAAAAAAGTGTTCTTTCACCATACTGTGCTGCACATTTTGGTGTCTATTTCTACTTGCGGGGGGGCGGGGGACCTGTAGAATTAAGGTGGTGAACATGGGCAGTGTTGAATCCAGAGAGCATATTTTAATTGAATTTTCACATGCTCTGTCACTTACGCATCCCTAGAGATATCATGATAAAGAGCTGCTGTAATTTCTTGAAAATTTATTGCTGTGATCTTAGACTACGACTGCTGCAAGAAGCGAGAAATCACATTTTATCTTCATTACTATGCCTGTTTTGTAAATTTCACTTGCATTTGCACCTTAATTGATTCTGTAATACACAGTGAATGATTACACCTCGAATAAATATAAGTTTAAAATACAGTACTTTGCAGTCTTATTAACTACAGTAGAAGCACCTCACCTACGGGTAATGAGATCCATTATGTATGAACTGCAGAAGCATAACGTTTCCTTTCTAGCATGAGCTTCACACAGTGCAGTTCAAGAGGGGGTGGGACAGAGTAAGAGGGAGGGAGGGGCAGCTGCAAAATAAGGGCTGCTAGCTGCAAAACTGGGCAGACATAGTAGACCATAAGGCCTTTTTCTGCTGGTGAATTTCGTATGTAAAAAAAAAAAAGACACACAAGTAATCGAACCCTGGTCCACAGACACTCCACTGCCCTCAGTTCTACTCTCTGAGCCACAGTAGCTGCTCAGAAAGCTGCTACCCAGCAGAAATTTATCCTCTGCATTCCTCCATCCCAGCCAACAGCTACTGGGGTAGCATTACTGCTACCTTTTTACATTTTCCCTGCTCTATTTTGTCCCCTGTAGCTTTTGTGCCACACGCTGTATTCCCATCATGGTTTCCTTGCGACAATATTCCATTACTATATTGACCCGGTACCCGCCCTGTCCTAGCACGGTATCTTTCTGGGACCTGCTTGTGCTTGGCATTTCCCTCCACATTTAATCTTTCATGGGCGCAAAGCCATTCTACATCCCACATCTTTTTTCACCTGTCTGTCTGTAAATTGTGAAATTACTGCTTCATCTGGAATAGCATGTTGTGGTGAAAAGACAGGAGTGAGGTAGAAATTATGATATTGTTCCCATTGGTACAATGTTTCCCTGTATTACGTCAAATCAAGGAACCCTGCATCTTCCAACTTATTTGGAAAAAGCAATCAAGTGTATAATTTGACTCTGTCTCCCCCCCCACGTTCACATTTTTTAGTTTACCTGCCTTCTATAAATTTAATTTTTTTGAAATGAGTGGGATGCGGTGCATGGAAACACAGTTAGAAGCCCACAAAAAAACAGCTTTTCACAAGTTGGGCCTGTGTAGTACAGTATGGTCTGCACGCCCATTGGCCCACGAGTGGGCTCAGGCGCACAGATCCTAGCGCTGTCAAATGGCTTGCGGGTGGGGTGCTGCCGCCTGCCGCTGACTGGGAGGGTGGTGGGGGCCTCAGTGGGCGAGTGGGGAGGAGGGTACCACTGGACCACCAGGGTATCCTTTGATCATTCCGCCTGCAATTGGGCACTGGTGAGGGTTTCCACTGGACCACCAGGGATTTGTAACATATGTCCACGATTGGGCAATGGGGATTGGTCCACTGGACTACCAGGGATTAATGTAACATTTGCCCGCGATCGGGCAAATGTGAGCGGAGCCCGCCGAGGGGCAGCAGGGTGTCGGTCCCTGATGGCTGCAGCCTGGCAGGGTGCCAGATGCAAGTCACCGGGGATCAGTGCACCGCATGCAAATGGGGCCATAATGACATGCAACCCGACCTTGGATTCCTACACTATTGCAGAATCCTTTAACTCAGCATTCTCGGATCTTAGCTCAATTCTCCCCCCTGACTACCTCAACACTGCTGAACTGTCCCTGCTAATGCCGAGATCTCAACTCAATCAACCCAACCTCTGTTTCAAATGGGTCACTGTAAAGGAGGCCAGAACTTATGTACAAAAGGTCCTTGGTAAAACAAGGCTTGGCAGTGATATTGATATGAATTTAGTGGAAACCACACTTAATGAAGTCATAGACCCCATTACCAAAATCTTTAATAAATCGATTGCCTTGGCAAAATTCTCATCTGTCTGGAAGCTGGCATTGGTGACCCCAGTACACAAAAGTGGGAACCATTCTAGCACTGCCAACTACAAACCTATCTCAATACTCTCTCGTCTCTCAAAAGCGCTTGGGAGAATCGTAGCTGATCAGATCTCGGAGTACCTTCAGAAGTATGACTTACAATGCTCACAGCAGCACGGCTTTCGAATGAGCCATAGCACTGCTACTGCCCTGGTTGAATTTGCTGATAATGGGTCCTATTCACGAATGGGCCGGGGTGGCTATGAGCCATGTATCTCAGGTGTGTAGCCACCCCACACCCTTTCACACTCACTGCGCCCACTCAGTGGCATGCACAAAAATGGTATTCCCCCCCCACGCACCGGATCCCTGGCTGAGTGCAGAGATCCACGCGGGGGCGTGCAGGCACTCCACACCATTCATGAAAATGGAGAGTGCCATACACGGGAGCCAGCAGATATGCATCTGGAAGGCATCCATAATAGATACGCGCCCTTTCCAGATACCGCCACCAGACCCGCTGGTGCAGGTGGGGGATCATCGGACCCACACAGGAGGTTGCCACTGAAGTTGGGGGACAGTGGTTGGGCCGGGGGCGGGCGGCCAGCAAATGCTCACCCTGACAGCATGACCAGTGCTCTGCACACCCTTGGTAATATGGCGCCATACCGGTGCAAGTGATTCACTATGGACCCGGGTAGGGCAGCTGATCCAGGTCCACAACCCCACCCCCGCGAACCTCCACACCGGGGGTGGGGATGCAGAAGGGAGCTGGGTGGGGACCACTGCTTCGTGAATGCAGTCCCTGTGTGGATCTCCTGGGGGTGCAGAGCTGTGCGCGCCTTTATGCTCTAGCCCGTGCTTCTTTGTGAATAGGGACCTATGTGCATAAGGCTATGGATGATGGAAAATTAGTGGGATCTATATTTATAGATCTCACTAAGGCCTTTGACACTGTTAATCATCCTAGCCTGCTGTCCCTGGGCATGTTCTTGGCAGCAGTCCTCTGGTTCAAGGACTACCTTTCTCTCAGGTCCCAGATAGTCAAAATAGGGACAACCTCCACCGCCAGGGAAGTCATGCTAGGGGTTCCTCAAGGGTTCATCTTGGGTCCCCTACTTTTCAGTTTGTTTCTGAACAACTTACCTAAAGCCTGCATGAGCAAAATTATTCTGTATGCAGATGATACTGTCATTCCGAGTAGCAACTCACAGCTTGAGCAACTGCAAAGTGAATTGCAGTCCACCTTCTACCAACTGGGGAATTGGTTCAGCATGCAGAAACTGCTTCACAATTATAAGAAGACTAAAATGATGCTGATATCAAGTTACCAGCACAAGAAAATGTACTCGGTCCTGTCCATTGTTAATAATAAGGCTGCCCCCCCTTGAACAGGTGCACTTCTTCAGATATCTAGGGGTCATCATCGACCATACCTTCTTCTTCTCACAGCATATAGATCAGATTGTCAGAGCAGTCAGTACCAAATTGGTTGTCCTATACAGACACAAACAATACCTAACGCCCTCTGCCCTCCAACTTTCGGTCTCTAGTTCGATCTTGTCAGTCATTGACTACAGCTTGGTGGTTTATGGAGCAGCCTCTGACATCACACTCAAGTGAGTTGTGACAGCCCTCAACAAAGCCTGCAGACTCACCCAGGGTGCTGACAACCTCACACATTCATGTACACTCTATGAACAAACTAATTGGCTTAACCTGAGTAACAGAATAAAGTACCGGACGTGCCTACTGGGCAAAAAAACCTCCTTTGGAAAAACCCTCCCTGCATTCAAGATATACTGCAAGCAAGCCACTGAAGCCACCTGACAAGGGCCATAGCTAGATGTCCCCTGACTGTCCCCTTTAGGAGAACCTCTCTTGGTCTACAGTCCTTCACATATAGTGCTCCTCTGTGGTTAAAAGAGGTCTCCGTGCATATACTCAACCTTGATAGCCTTTCTTCCATCAAAAACAAATTAAAGCAACACCTCTCCTTAGCTGTAGCTTGTACCTGTAGGATTGTGACCTGATGTTTTGCTCCTGCTACAGCCTCTATCTCCACTGTCACTCCTAGTTTTAACTTAACTGTGACGGTTAGCCCCGCTCCTCTTCTGGTTCTTCTAGCCTTATATTGCTTTAATTGCACTAAGCACTATAGATAACCCCTCTGACCTATTGATCCCCTTTTCCTCCCCCTACTACTACCCCCCACTATTCCCAGCGTATCCTCTCCAACAACTCTTCATCTTTCTAGCTCTCCACCTCACATTGTCTATCCTCACCTCCATCTATTCTCTCTCTTCCTGCTCTCCCCTTTACTCCACCTTATTGCCTTGGCTAACAACCTAGTCAACGAGCTTTACTAGGCCTCTATGGTTCTTACACCCCCTTCTTTCTCCCACCATCTACCCTCCCTCATTGAATATTGTTACACTGACAAAGCCTGTTTCCCATGGCTGCTTATCACTGTTAATTTTTGGACTTTGCAATCGCTGTGTTTTTTTAGGTTTGTTCTTTGCTGTACTTTGGTTCATTTGTTTATGTGTATTTGCAACTGTTTCGAGCAGTTTATTAAGTTGTGCTATTTCTCTACCTTATCGCCATGTTCTGTGAACAAACAATTTGTAATGTTTCACCTCTGTATTGTCCTACTGTCTGTTGACATGGAACCTTTGAAAAGAGCACTGTGCTCAAAGGTTATATCCGAACAATGAAATAAAAAAATAAATACGGAACAAGGGTTAGACTGACAACGGTGGTTGGTCATGGGTCATCAGTTCCCCTTTATGGAATTTCTTTTGTTTTAGGACAAACCAATACAGTACACAGGACAGGCTGACAATGGTGGATCATGAGGGGCTAGTTGCTCTTTACAGAAATTTTAGTTGTTTGGACAAAACAATACGGTATACAGGACAGATTGATAATGTTGGTGGAGTCACAGGTCACCAGCTAAACCAAACAGAAATCTAGGACAGTACAGTACAGAGGACAGATTGACAATGGTGGTGGGATATGGGCTACCAGTTCATCTTTACAGAAAGTTTTGCTTTTTGGACAAAATAATGCAGTACACGGGACAGATTTGCAATGTTAATGGACTCACAGGCCACCGGCTAAACCAACAGAAATCTAGGACAATGCAACCTGGATCCTGCTTACTTCCAATAAATCCCTTGTTATCTGTTTGCATAAGTGTGTCATGAGCATATTATTTGGTGTGTGAGTGTAACAGCCTCTTTTGTACTCACCTTGGCTGTTCCTGGGGTCCTGGACACACCTCAAGGGGTCTGGTCTAGGTTCTCTGGCAAACAAGTGGTAAGGGAACAACAGGTGAGTGTGGTACCTCCACCTGGGGTAGTGGTAGGGAATACCTGTAGATAAATTGCAGGTTAACACCCCCCAGGAAAATGCAGCAACTGCCCCCACTGTATCTTCCCCACACAACAATTCCCATGTTTTGCAATTAGTCACAGTACCAGAATATAACATTAACAATGAACAATTTTTATTTGGGGAGGAAAGGAGAAAAGGGAAACAAAATAGTACAACAACATTAACAACTGTAAGAACACTTTTACCCCACATAATCCCCACCTTCCACCCACGGGTGCACCCAGCTTCCCAAATGGCAGTTGCCAAAAAGTCTCTAGAGTCCCTTGGGTTGGTACTACATCTCCAATGCAGAAGATGTTGAGGATATTTAGTTGGGGCCCAAATAACTTTAAACATATGCAAAGCCTTTAAACTTTTGCCTGGCCACATTTTTAACCTTGGTGCAGTCATGCCCAGGGCTTAACTCCCTATATTCTGGCTAGCTAGCTAAATAAATATTTCCCCAAAGCCGCAGCCTGGTGTACTTACAGTCCTGGAGATTCTCAGAGGTTTTTGCAGATACTTGATTTCACAGTACCAGGCTGGTGTCAGGAGTTGATTATGCAACAAACATTCACTGGCCGAAGCAATGATGAAAGCCAGTCTTCACCTGCCAGGCCTTTCCAGTCTTCAACCCTGGGGGCCTCTGTATGCTGTGTTCACCTGGCAGGCCTCTCAATGTCTTCCTTTCAACTTAATTTCTCCTTGGGTACAACTTCTCTCCCCCACCTGGGGGAAAACACATGTAAATCCCGTTTCTCTTAGCTGGCAGACACTGTGGATTTCAGGTGGCAACGTTTACAATCTCTAATATCCAGCTGTAACTTTCACTGACTCTTTCTACGCTGCAGGACAGTCCACTCCTACTGGAAAAAGTCTAAAAGTCTCACTTGAACTCTGGGATCTTCCTTCCCCAGCCGCAGCTTCCAATTTTAAAGCAGCTGTCACAACCTCAACAGCAACAGTCTCTCCACTACAAGTTCCAATCTTGGCAGTAACTTCCAACTTCTCCACACTGAATTACCAATTCAACAGCAAATTTTCTCAAGCACCAACTCACTCTCTGGAGTCAAATCCACTCACTGCAGCAACATTCATTGGCCGCAGGTTCAAATCTCAGAAGCAACTTTTTCTCACTGCAGTAACCTTTGTTGGCCACAGGTTCAAATCTCAAAAGTTACTTTCCTCACTGCTGCAGCTTTCATCGGCTACAGGTTCAAATCTTACAAGCAACTTTCAAAGTCTCCAATGCAGGTTCCACTCACTGCAGCTATTTTAATTAGCCTCAGGTTCAAATATCACACGGGGGATCTCTTTCACAAAGGTACTCTTATCCCTGGGGCTAACTTGTTTCTCCAGGTGCAGTGCAGCTTGTCCTATCCTGCGGCCAGCTAGGCCATGGAGCAAACACACAGGCTTTCAGGGCTAGCAAGCTCATAGCATTCTCTCTCTTCTTGTTTCTGGTTGGGCTAACAGCATCCAGCCAAAGATCCCTTCTGGTGGGCAAACAGTCGTATTTATCAGCTCTCCAGCAGCCCTTTCTCAATGGCTGCCCCTTGTCCAACTGGACAAATTAATATTCATTAAACACACTTGACACCCTATTGCTTCTTCATATGGGCACCAAAAATTGGCCCTCATTTTAGTCCCAAAAGTCTGTAGGCAGCCCCATAAGCCCTTTTGCAGCATCCTGGCTCTCTCATCGGCTATGGCAGGGGTGAAAGGCTAACAACGTGGCTGTGGACTAGAGTCTCCAGCAGAGTCCCCATATTCACAGTTCTTCTGCAGCCATATCGATCATTTTTAACATTTATCTCCCCAGAACTCAATAGCAGCCCCTCTGCCTTCTCACCCACATGCAGAGTTAGATATTTTAAACCACCCTTCTGCTTGTCACTGCTGCAAAAACACTGTCCTTCTAGACAGTAGACAGGCTCATTAATATTCAAAAGCCCCACATTAGTATTTATTGAATGGTCCTTAAGCGCTTATAGACACTCCTTAAATAAGTAATTTTGGGGTTTCTCACCCTCCTTCCTCATGTCTCCAGGCCCCTATATGCCAGCTCCAGGGGTCAGGAGCACAGAGGGAGCCTTTAAGTTGCCACAGTAGTGGTCTGAAAATTATATTGCTCTGCCAGGCATGCGCAGACTGCCGCCTCACACATTCACGAGGAAACCTTGGGGCGATTCAGCGGATTCACTCCTCTGGCCCCTTTCTAAAGGAAAAGCATCGCAGGGGTTGAATGGAGATTCAGTTGGTACTACTGGACCTGGGAAATGCGGCGGAGAGGAGGAAGGGCAACTGGAGGGCACACAGGTAAACCCAACAGTATTGGGAGGCTTACATGAGCATATTAATTGATATGTGACAATGAATTATTATTTTAGGTAAACCGTTACTGCACTGTATGGGAGTCGGACAAGCTATGCCAGTGGAAACCAAAGTAAGTTGGTACTGTTTCCCAGTAGGTAGCACTTGCAGTTGACCAGGTAAACTTAGTCTTTTCCTGGGTGTAGGCACTGCACAACTTATTTAATCAATAACATCTTTGGGTAACAAATCCCTGCATGAGTTATTGACCCCAACCATATGTATGCCCATAAAGTTAGAAAATTATGTCAGACTTTGAACATGTGAAAAACACTGGTTGTTAAAGTGGTGGGTGCTGCTGAGGGGGACTTATCCTGGCACAGAACCCCGGTGTTTATTGACCTTCAGAGATGATGAAGAGAAGCACAAAGTCAAGGCCAAGAGCACACAAGTGGCATGTGCCTTTGGCAGGTTGCCTTTGGTTATTTCTCTAGCACTAGAACTCACATTTTAAAAACTGGTGAATTAGGTCTCTGTAACCATAGGTTGGACATTTGCTGCAGGAGTGACTTCCATCTCTGAGGCACAGCTGGTCTGTTGAGTTCCTCCTCCGTATCTTTGGAATCAATCACAGTTTGTTTAGGCATTAGTAGTACTTGCTTAGGAAGGGCTTTAATACCAGACCTAATCGCCTGTAAGGTGAGTTGCTTGTCTAGTGAGACAGCTTGAGTTTGATTAAAAGTAGCTAGGTTAGAAGTAAAAGAACCAAGTGTAGGAGAGAAGGAGCCTAGATGCATGGTGTACAGCTTGGCATAAAAATCTTTAAATCCCTTATTGATTTCTGCTTGGTCTGTAATTAGAGTACCTGAGTGTCCTGATAGATGGGATGTGTTTGACTGCCTGTTGGACCATGGTGGGGTAAGTCATCAGCTTGCCAGGTCCCCCCGAGTCCCAGTATTTATGGGCAGTGTGCTGGACTGCTTTTTGGGCTACAGTGTACATGATGGTATTAATGTATATTTTGCCTTAAGTATGTCCCATTGTAGCTGGGGGAGGAGTATCTGAGTTTTTATATCCAGCCTCTTTCTCACACATAGCTTTATTTTTGGTTTATTAGATTATGGTTTGTCAGTTTATACTGCCACAAGTGAGAGGATCCTACCAAAACTTAATACAACACATAATAGTGCCCTCAGGTTCATGATAGACTCACCTCATGGAATTCATGATTGTGTTCTTTATAAGATCTCAAAATGTCCTTCAAGTAATAAGATTAAAGTTCAGATGCGCGCTTTATTATTTAAGGTATTAAGGGGTTTTCTTCCTGTTCTCTTTCAGTCACTTTTTCCTGGAATCACCAGTACATTAGGGACATGATCACAGATTAGATTTGTTTTTAAACTCCCACTCTGTAAAAAGGTACTGGGTCAGAAACCATTGCTTTACCGTGCACCTTTTATCTTCTGTTCCATCCCAGATTCACTTCTTGATTGCCATACAGTACGTACTTTCAAAAATAGTTTAAAATCTTGGCCTGACACCACAAATGACTGTACCTGTAACTCTTTGTAATTGGATGTTATAGTAGTGTGTTGTTTTTTTGGTTTTTCTTTTTTACTTTTTGTATATTGTCTTGTATTTATTGTTTGTTGTTAGTCTTTTATGTTAAACTTGACGCTGGTGAAAATGGGCAGTAATGCTCACCTTGCTTTCAAGTATAAAAAATAAAACATGAAAATGAAATGAAATTCTTTCTCTTTGATATCCTTCTCTAGCTGAAATAGCTGTGCCTGTCTCTAATTTTTTTGCCTGAGCTTATTAGCTAATGATCTTCCCTCAGACGTATGACTTGAAGGCATCCCAAACCATGGCCCTAAATACATCCTGAGTGTCATTGGTCTCAAAATATAGCTGAATTTTAGCCAGCCCAGTGGCATGGAGGGCTGAGGCACCATGCCTTACCTGCTGCCACACCAGTGACTTGGGATCAGGTGCAATCTTGGGGTGTCGGGGATCAGATGGGGGAGGAGGGTCGAGAATCTGATGGACTGCTCTCCTCCACCAGGGGGAGGGTAGGGTAGCACTTGGTGTTTGTCCAACCCCTGGCGGAGGCAGGAGGCCATTACAGCCAAGGCTTGAAGGTTCTGGGAGGTTTGCCAGACATGGGTGCAGGTGCCCTTACAACATTGCACACCACACCTCCCAATAACAGGGAAAAAAAACAGGACTCTGGCCATGGCATGGTCATACCCACCCTCACCAGAAAGCTCCATGCAGCTACTGGGGCACTCTGCCAATGCACTAACTACATGGCACCATTAGGGGAGTTAAGAGGGGGCTCTCTCAATGGCCCTGCCCTGGGAGGCAAGCCAGGGTGAACACTGATGGACAGATGTAAGTCCCGGGGGATGGGTTAAGGTGGGGACAGAGCTGAGGGAGAGTAAGCTGGAGACCAAATTAAAAAAAAAGAAACAGCTGAATTTCTTGCTTTAGCCAGGGTTTGAATTTAGGGTCTTGGAGAAGGAATGTGTTAAGGGGCTATCTGGGGGTAGGAGGGGTAATCTTGCCTATATCCACCACTATGGATGCAGTGGTACAGTTTGATATTATGATGGATACTATGCTCATGTCTTAGACTGCATTAAACATTGCCATCGCTGTCAGGAAATAATCTAGTCAGCTACTTGTGTCGTGCCTTGCAGAGTGGAAGGTGAAATCTCTGGCTGTGTGATTGAGACCCTAGGGATCCACAAGTGCAAACGCAGAGGCTAAACTGATTAGGGCTTTTCTGAAATGGGTGCTGTGTTGGAATGTCTGCCTAAGTCTGTCCATCACGGAATCCCACATCTCATTGAAATTTCCTTCTAAAATTAGCTGATCTCCTGGGTGGCACATGTCAGATAGGGCTTGGGCCATCTCATGGAAGAAGGAGGCAGTGTCTTTGTTGGGAGCATGTAAGTTCCCCAGCAAGAGTGTGTGCGTGTTTAAGAGTAGTCTGGCCATTATCCATCTGCCCTCTGTGCTTGTTTTGGTCTCCATAATTTGGGCAGGGTGTCATTTATGAATGGGAATGGACACTCCTCTGGATTTAGTAGTGCCTGAGCTACCCAGTACCTATCGCACCCACTCCCTTTGGAATTTAAGGGTTTCTCCTGGAAGCAGGTGTGCCTCTTGCAAAACAGTTATATTGCAATGCATCTTTTTAAGGTGAGACAGAATCTGTTTTCTCTTAATGAGGAAGTTGAGACCTTGCACATTCCAGGAGATCAGCTTTACATCATAAGAAATGGTAGCCATTTTAAAGCAATCATGGTTGTGGGATACTCTGCATGGGTGCATGTAGATAATTCATCAATAGATCTTGTAGTCTCTTCAGGGAACCGGTACCTAGGTTGGTCAGCACCCCTAGCTGGGGGCCCATGCAGTCCCTGGCAGTCCAACATGGACTCCCATAACTTGCCAAGTGGCTGCTTTTAGGTCCAGTTGCCTGGTGCAAAAAGTACTGGTTTTTAGTTTGTATTTTGTTTTGTTTTTGTTTTTTAACCTGGAGAGACACACTAAGCTAAAGCTTGTTTCCAGATGCGACCTGGGAGCACAAGGAATTTAAGTGACTTGCTTAGGGTCACACAGTATGCAAGTGGGGGCTTTTGTGGTACATCATAACAATCAATATACATAGATATACCCTCAACATCTGAAACAATGAGGCATAACTGGAGCATACAAACCCACACCAGTAATAACCTTACAAAGATAAGTAACATTTCTGTCACCTCCTCCTGACGTGTGGGTTCAAAGGGATAACTGTATGGAGGGGGAGAGGATGTATCTACCTTCCTTAGGTGGATACTGAGAGCGCACAATGGGCCTCCAGGAGACTGGAGATCACCAAGCGGCATCCTAGCTGCTCCTAAATGTCTCTGTAGAGTTCACCTATTGCTCCTGCCAGGCTTGGAAATACTGTAGGAGCTGGAATCCATTTCTCAATCTGAACTCTAACATATGTCTTCAGAATATCATACACCAGTTTGAGAACATTCCTTTCATACCCATGGCTGTGAAAAGGAATAACCAATAGCATGAATGGAATGTTGGGGGAAGGGGAGAGTGAAATGTGTAATCAGCAGTCTTCCTATTGTTGCCCTTCCCCATTCTCCCACTGTCTATGGGCATGAATTAATTGCAGATGGTCCAGGGGACACAGAAGGGACCACAGCAATGTGAAACAACTCCAAGTTTGAGCACCCAAAATAAAGAGGGCTGGGGGATACTGGGATGCATAGGGAGAGGCATCACCAGTAGAAAACAGGAAGTTATTATCCCTCTGTACAGACAGCTGGTGAGACCCCATCTGGAGTACTGTGTGCAGTTCTGGAGACCCAGTCTCCGCAAAGACATAGACAGGATGGAAGCTGTCCAGAGGAGGGCAACTAAAATGGTGCAGGTCTGCACCGGAAGACATATGAAGAGAGACTTAATGAGCTTAATATGTATAGCCTCGAGGAAAGGAGGGAGAGAGGGGGGACATGATAGAAACTTTCAAGTACCTCAAGGGAATCAATAAAGTCCAAGAGGGTAGCATCTTTAAAAAAAGAGGTGTGCAAGAACAAGGGGACACAATTTGAAGATGGGGTGTGGCTCAGGAGGTAATTTAAGAAGTATTTTTCACAGAGAGGTTGTGGATGCATGGAACGGCCTTCTGGAGAGGTTGTGGAGTCAAAAACAGTGGTGGAATTCAAGCATGCATGGGACAGTCATAAGGCAATTCTAGGGGGTGGGGGTAGGAAGAAGTAGGCTGCTGGTTAACTAGGATCTGCAGCTTATCCACTAGGTAGGGAAATGGGCAGACTGGGTGGGCCAAGCGGTCCTTATCTGCCGTCAAATTCAAATTCTATGTAAGATAGGAAAATATGTGGCCTGCCTCTCGATGGCTTCAGCTTTCAGTGCACTCTCGATCTGCACCTCTGTAAGCTGATTCTGCCCCAAACCTCTTTTTCCACCAGATCCAGGACCAGGACCTCTGATCAATCTGCAGCCTTCGGCTCCCCCTGGGCCCCGGAGCCCCACGATCCCAGTGCAATCTGCTGGACACCTTCTGAAATTACGACTCAAGGAACAAAAATAAATATAAGGGGCCTTTCATTTCATTTATCCCTTTTAACTCAAATAAAGGAAATCAGTACTCAGTTTCTTCACAAACAGCTTTTTATTTTTTGCCTGTGCCCCAAATGATTCCAGAGGCACAGAGGTTCCATCTTACTCCAAGAAAATAAAGCAGCTCCATGAGGCTATTAAAACGTATTACAAGCTCACCCATGCTGGAACTCTCCAGCAGATACAAGATGGCATGCAGGCAGTACAAGCAGGCTGTTTTCAATTTCTGGAACCTCTGCTGATATACTCAAGCAGATCCCTCATTCCTGAAGAATCATCAGGCTCCTTTCTCACTGGCACTGATAAGCCAAACCATTTTTTTCTTTGGTTACCATTTCCCAGCTCTCCTTTCCTGGCACTGGTCAGCTGCCCTATCTCCAGCACGGAGAAGCAAGTTGCTTCTCTCACCTGGCCACCTGGACCTTGGCCCAAATATCAAGGGGCCCCAGGATTTTGTCCTTTCTAACTCAGGCCCTGTAACCCGTGTCTTCTTTCCTCTAGTTTGAGCCTGAACCCTCCAGTGTACCAACAACTCCCACACCGGTTCTGTCCTTCCTACAGTCCTCGATCTCTTGCTCCCACTGGTGCTGAGGCCTTTACCTTGACCCAGCCCCAATGCCTCAGCTGCACTTCTGAGCTTTCCTGCCATGAGAGAGACATGGGACCTGCCATCTCCCATGCCCTCCGAGCAGCTCTCATTCCTCTCCGGCACCTGTGGCATCCTCTTTGTCTAAGGTGCCCCAGATGACCATCAAGGGGTGTCCCCAGCCTCCTCTTTGCATCCCTGCCATCATATCCTGGGCTTGAACTAAGCTCCAACCAAATCCTGTCTTCCAAGGCCTGTCAAAAAGACCTGTAGCCCGCCCGGCCCTGAAATGCCGGCGTCCCAGAACCTGCCTCTCCACGCAGGTCCCTTTTTTCTTGGTGAAGGACACTTCTGGCCCCCCTCACCCCTGAACTGCCCTGCCACACTGGGTACAGAAGAGACCCCCTGCCACTGGTCCCTCCTCTGTGGGGACCCTGCCACAGTCACTGCAGCCCTGGCAGCCCAAGTTACACCTGCAAAGGAAACAAATGGGGCTCCTACCTACATCTGCCCACTGATCAGGCCTCCCCCATCCCAACAACGCAGTTCAGGCTAGCTGACCATTCTCCCTGAGACCTTCCATCCCTGCTCCTTACCACCACATCACTGAAGAGGCCATCCCTGACTATTGAATTTGAGGGGTCCCCCCACAGGCCCAACCCAGACCGTCAAGCACCCTACTTGCCTGCCTCTTCTGCTCTTCCAGTTGCTCCCTCCAGCCTCATGTCTACTGCCTGGGCTAGAAGAAAGAACCCAAAATGTCCTGTTTCTTCCCCTTTCATACCCTTCTTAAACTGCCCTCTGCTGCCACCTTTTGGCATCCAGCAGGGATTAACCCCCTGAGCACTAATAAATCCCTATGCTCTGGGGGGGTAGGAGGTGGAAGGGGGTTCCTAAGGGGAACATAAGCCCCTCTGAAGAGCAGGTGCTGACACTACATACTGCAGCTGTCAAATAACTGTGCACTCATCAATGGGGGAGAAGCGTCCATATCCCAGGTTTAGACACTGTAGGAACGAGGTGTCAATAAGCAAAGGAGATTTGCAGGAGTGCAAGAATGAGTGAGATGTTGCACTGGAAAGTAGGACTCAGTACTAAGAATGGTAATCATAATTGAGTGGGGTTTCTCAGAGCAGCTTCGGGAGATTTCTCATTGTGGCCATAGCTTACTTGGTACTTCACACCATGGGGGCTTTCCTTAATTGAGGAATGGTGGAGGATTGGCTGGTTATCAGAGGTTACGTGGACATACTCTGCACTGGCCAGCACAGCCTTTGAGGGCTACCCAGAGACAAGGGCAGGGTTTGTCCTGGTGATCAGCCAATATTGATTAAGCATATTGCTGCCATTCCTAGTGGCCATGTAATTAATGCAGCTGGTACAATATCTACAGCACTATGTAGACTCACCCTTTCATCAGGTACATTGCATGAGGGCTGTCATGGGAGGATAGGAATTTCCAAGGAACTGTATGTGTTTCAGGGATTATTAGATTTGCACAGGACTGTGCAGCATTACTTAGGTTATCCTTCTGTTTGATTGACAACCAGGCCCTGTGGTTGCCACATGTATGTTGCTAGAAAAACCCTGTTGCTTTTGTGAAGTAGTGTGAGTCGGGGATGGAGATAGAACAGGACAGAGTCATAGCTGGACAGGACAAAACCAAGCAGCTTAGGTGAGCAGACTGCTTAGTGCAGTTGTTAAAGGAAAGTGAGAAGGTTTTTAGGGTTTAGAGCTATTTGGCTGTGCACATGAGTCTCTTGGGAGGATTGACTTATTTATTTATTTAGATTTTGTTTACCGGGTAAGCCCACTGAAACCAATGGTCCCTTTTTCAGGGGCGACCCGGAGTTAGTTACAGAAAAGGACATTTAGGAACAATTATATACAGTAGTTACATTAGTTACATTTGTTACTCCATATTACAATGGTAACACTTTTACAAGGGTAGCAGTCGGGTTCACAGACTCACATATTATATACAGTATGTGTAGAACTCATACATTACATACAGTATGTACATAAGTTCCATCAGTGTACATTGGAAGCAGTAATTAGTGGTGGTAATCAGATTAAACAAATTGGTCCATATTAGTATTTCATGACAAATCAGAGGGAGAGTTCAGAGCAGTGCAACGGCCAGGGCAACTGATCTGGGGAGCTAGCAGTTACAGCCACAGAGACTAAGATTGAGAAGATATAGTTTGAGTCCATTTTTGAACTTGGTGAGGATGGGTGAGTTAGTCAAGCCAGGTGGTAGGGAGTTCCATAGGTGAGGGGCAGCAAATTTGAAGGAACATTTGCCATGGTTGGAGCGCATTCTAGGGATGTCGAGAGGGTGATTTGCAGTTGATCGCAGGGTTCTGGCTTGTTTTTTGGGGGAGAGTAGTCCTCTAAGATGGGGAAGGGACCTAGGTTAGTAAACTTGAAAGCTAGGCAGGCAACGGGATAGGCTAGTTTGTGCTGGAGAGTGGGCCAGTTTAGTTCCTTTAGAGCCTCGCAGTGATGTCTCCTAGGAAAGGAGTTAGTGGCGAAACGGGCCACTCGGTTATACAGTATGGAAAGTTTATTGTATTCCGTCTCACGGAGGAACTGCAGAAGTGGAGCCCCATATAGGATGGATGGGAGGAGATTGCAGCAGGCAATTGCATGACGTGCAATAGAGGATAGAGAGTTCCCCAGGTGGAAAAGGAAGCCAAGCTTTTGATGGGTGGACCTGGTTATGGAGTCGATATGGAATTGGTAGGTCATTTCTTGGTCTAGATGGACCCCAAGATATTTAAAACTAGACATGACCTCAACTCTTTTTCCTTGGCTGGTGCAGCTCTGGAGAAGCTGACTTCTGTCAGAGCCCAGATGTCTTGAGCCAAACAGTACAGCTTTAGTTTTTTCATCATTGAGTTTAAGGGAGTTTGCGGAGAACCAGGCCTCAAGGGTGGAGAGACTATCCTGCAGTTTTGTTGAGATGACACTAGGTTGGGAGTCACTGCAGTATATGACAGTGTCATCAGCATACAGAATGAGTTTGCTGTGGGGGCTGTTTCCCTTGATATTATTGAGGAAGAGTGAGAAGAGCAGAGGGCCCAGGAGTGAGCCCTGAGGCACCCCTGCAGAGACTGATTTAGGTCCAGACTGTGCACCCTTCCAGCAGACTTTTTGGGAATGGTCACTCAGGTAGCTCTCGAACCAGGAGTGTGAGTTGTGATCCAGTCCTAAGAGCAGGAGTTTGGAGAGGAGGAGATTATGGCTAACCAAGTCAAAGGCCTTGGATAGGTCAATGAAGAGGGCGCCCATTGGGGAGCCTTGGTCCATATAGGAAAGGATGTCTGCAGTGAGCCAGATGAGCGCAGTGTCAGTACCATGGCCCTTTCTAAAGCCATGCTGAACATCAGCCATGAGAGAGTGCTGCTCAAGGTAGTCTTGTAGTTGGTTTGAGACTAGTCTTTCCTGAATTTTCCCCAGGGGACTGAGAAGGGAGATTGGTCTATTATTTCCCAATTTGTCTCGGGACCCACTTTTGTAGACAGGTACAATGGTCACTACCATCCACATTTTTGGGACCATTCCTTCCTGAGGTGACCTATTTATAAGTAAGGTGACAGGATGGGCGGTAGCTGGGGCGGCAGCCCTCAGAAGGTGAGGTTCAAGCTGGTCATGTCCTAGCGAGGAAGAAGGGTTAATTTTGCATAGAAGAGGTAGTACCTCTGTCTGTTTGACCAGCTTTAGGTGAAATTGGGGCCGAGGGTGCTCCCATGCATCTCCAGAGTACAGGTTAGGCCAAGGGAGGACCAGAGGGGGAGACCCACTTGGGATAGAGTAGGAGGCACAGAAAGCCTCAGCAACTATGGTTGGGTCATTTGTCAGAGAGTCCCCCCACCATGATGGAGTCCATTTGACTAACTGAGGAGCCCTTGATAAGCAGGTTTATGTAGTAGTAGTAGTAGTAAAAAATTTTTATTCATACAAAAAATGAATAAGGATATCTCCACTGAGCCGAAGCTCCTTTACGGTGAGATCCAGGTGTCATTTCCAGTTACTCTTATAAGTTAACAATATATAACGAAGGAAAACACATATACACTATAATTATACATCAATAAATATAACACAGTTCCGAATCATAAAACAAACTAGAACAAGAAGAACATACAAAAAACAATAATTAATTCACAGTATACATTTAATACTAGTTACAATCTACCATCCTAAGATTCAAACTATTTCCCATCATAACTAATATTTTCGATAAGCCATTGGTTAATTTGGTGCAACTGAAATTTCCCTCAAGGGGTCTAAACTTCCCAGGCAATTTATTCCATATGAAAGGTCCAATATTAAAAAATGCTTATCCCCAAGCATTCTCTGACTTGGGACTGCTACAGTCAAGTAATTAGCAGACGCAGACCTCAATAGGTCTTTTATTTTAATGGACTCAGCCATATATTTAGGGACTTTTCCTGAGATACATTTTAACATTAACATAATTGTACTAAGAGCCCGCCTTTGAGACAAAGTATGCCAGTCTAATCTTTATACATATCTACTCTATGTGCCCCTTTGCAGCTCCCAGTATAAATCTAATTAATTTATTATACATAACATCAAGCTTATGTAGTTGCTTTTAGACGCATCATATCAGATTATCATACTCCAATATGGGTAGTACAACAACAGTTACAACTAATTTTCTAATTTCCAAAGACATACTATTTCTTACTCTATATAATGACTCCAAGCACTTACCAACTTTAGTCAAGGTATTACCTATATGACTGTCCCATTTAAATTTTGTATCTAAATACACCCGCAGATATTTATAACTAACAACCTGTTGCAAGATTCTTCCTGAAAATGTTTTAATTTGTAACCCCTCATATTCAGTTTTAGACCCGAACCCTATGAAACACCATTACCTGAGATTTGTTTTCATTCAAACCAATTTAGATCTAAGCAAAATTCCTGTAACTGATCAAAAGCCTGTTGTAATACTATTTGAATAGTTCTCACTGATGAATCAGCAAAATATACAACTGTATCATCAGCATAAAGATGGTATTGTAGCTTTGGTTGTTCAAACCCCAAATCATTCATATATAAATTATATAGTATAGGACCCAAAATGGATCCTTGTGGGACTCTGACACAATCAATTTCAAATCAGATGACCACTCTAATAGTCACTTGCTGCAATCTTGAATCAAGATAATTTCGAAACCAATTTATAACCGACTCAGACATACCACAGGTTTTTAGTCAGACAGGAGGATGCCATGGTCCAGTGTGTCAAAGGCCTTTGAAAGGTCAACAAAAATCGTTCCTACTGGCATCCTCCTGTCCATACTCTCCATTATATCTCCTGTGACCTTTATAAGGGCAGTGTTTGTTCCATGCTCGGGTCTAAAGCTGGATTGATAACTGTTAAGGATTTCATTATCTTTCAGATATACCTGTAATTGTTTTGCAACTATTTTCTCCAAAATTTTAGAAATTGTTGGTAAAAGAGAAATTGGTCTGTAATTTATGTGGCCCCAGAATATTTTTGGGTCCCGTAGGTGCCTAGTTTGTAGGTCATTTAGGTATTGAGATTTGGCTTTTTTTGAGGATTTTTTGCACTGATTTCTCAGCTCTCTGTACTTTTCCCAGTCTGTTGGGCTGCCAGAGGATTTGAAGGTACCCCATGCTCTGTCCCGGAGGAGCATGGAATGCTTGAGGCAAGGGCTCAGCCATTTATGACATTTTCCCTGTACCCTGAGCTTTTTTATCAGGGCATGCATGTTAGATGCAGACAAAAAGATCTGGGTGAAATACTCAAGTGCCTTGCCGAGTGTGGGGAGAGAGGTGATAGGGGCCCAGTCGGTGTGCCACAAATGGGAGCAGACGTCGGCAGGTACAAACCTACTGTAGTTTCTCGCTTCAATGATCTTTGCGGCAATTTTTCGGGGCTTATTGGACCATATGCAGAAAATGGGTGAGTGATCGCTCAAGGAGTCAGCCATAATCCCTGCTGACAGTATACAGCCTGGGCAGGAGATGAGGATCCAGTCAATGAGAGAGTGGTTTCCAGTCTTAGGGTTGTGTCTTGTGGGAAGGTTGATGACCTGGGTAAATGGTGAGCCAAGTAATGGGTTTTTAATAGCGGAGAGGAGTAGGGACGGCCAGTGGAGATTGAAATCCCCAAAGAGTATGGTTTCCCCTGGGGAGTAGTCCTCAAAGTGACTAGTTATGTCTTCCAAAGAGGGGGCAGCAGATTGTGGGGGGATGTAGAAACCTCCTATGGTAAGGGGTTTGGTGTTTCCAAGTAGTACTTTTATGAGCAACATTTCAGCCAGGGGATCACTATAAGAGGGGGAGTCCAGGTCTGAAGCTTGAAAGTCAGTGCTGACATAAATGATGACCCCACCTCCCCTTTTCCCTATCCTGTCTTTTCTAAAAGTAAGGTATCCCACTATGTCCACTTCGTGGGGGAGGATCCGAGGTTTGAGCCAAGTTTTTGTTAAGGCTAGTATGTCAGGCTTATATAGTGCCACCCATGCCTCGAGTTCATGGAATTTGTGTCTTAGGCTGCAAATGTTCATATAAGCAAGTCTGAGCCCTTTGGTATCAGCCCACGCGGGGCATGAGGGGTTGTTGAGAGTGAGATTTGGGGAGATAGGACCTGGATTAGATTCTATGTCTCCCCCAAGGGCTAGGAGGGTCCGGCCAGATGGCCAGGAGGTAGATGAGGAGGGGGAAGTGTCAGTCATCCATCGCACCCCTTGGGGAGAGATACCTCGGCACCACCTTGTGCATCTTGCAGGAGTCCAGGCAGGTTTTGGTTTAAAATGGCAACATTTGAAGGGGTCACTTTGAGTACAAAGTAGGAAAAGAGATTCCTTGGTAAGAAGGCACTAGTACAAGCTGATGCCTGGCAAAAAAGTTCGGTACAGGGTTGAAAACTTGATGGTTTTGCCAGAGGTTTTGCCAGGGTTAATAGGATAAGTAATTAGCAGCTACTGGGAAATATTTAAGGGGGGGGGCGGCTTCTCTTTTATAAATTAAATATCACAGCGCATCGGGGGAATATTGCCAGGGATTAGGGAAACAATTTGGCAGTTACTGTGAGAGTTTGAGTGGAGAGGCTTCTCTTTGGTTGTTAAGAAATCACAGGTAGCAGGAGGGCCTTTAGTGGGGAAACTGTGAAGTTGATTGAAATGACAGTACAGTGCTGAAAGTTTTCTATGGGAGTGGCTAGCTATCCCAGCGACGACAAAGGGACCCCTAGTGGAAGAACTGTGTAGGCTGCAAATGGTAAAGTGAGCTGATAGGTATTTTCAGCTCACATGACCATCCCAGCTAGTATATAACGGAATGCTGACCTAGGGTGGTGGTGGGGGTGGCGAGGCAGCCGGCAAAGCCGGCGGGGCAGAGCCATCAAGAGCAACAGCCTCTCAGCAGCCAGGAGGGCTCGTATGGCGAGGAACCAGAAAAAAGCCAGAAATTGGAGCGGCTTTTTCCCTATAATGGGTGAGCCCCTCAAAGTGATTGCCATAACAGTTTGTTGTTTCTTTTTTCACTCCTGGGCTTTCTTTAGTCCAAAGTTACTGTTTGTGGTGTTTCAGGAGCGGGGGAGGGCAGGAGCAGAGGCCATCTCAACCTCACGGGCGGTCCACTTGTTTGCGGCATTTTAGGGGTGGAGGAGGGCAGGAGCAGAGGCCCTCTCGACCTCGTGGGTGGTCCACCTGTTTGCGGCATTTTGGGGGCTGGGAAGGGCAGGATCAGAGGCCCTCTCGACCTCACGGGCAGTCCACCTGTTTGTGGCGTTTCGGGCGCGGAAGGGCAGGAGCAGAGGCCTCGATCCGCTGGCGGTCCATTTGCAAAGGCTTTAACAACTGCAGTTGTTAAAGCTCTACCTTATCAAATTCATGTTTAAGGGGAAGGCAGTAGGGGCTGTGTGAAGAATACTTCTCAGAAGAAGGGGAGGCATCGATGGGGGGGTTGTACCTGTCTTGGGAGCATGGTGGGTGCTTGGGGAGGAAATTATGTATTTATTTATTTATTTAGTCATTTATAGCATTTTGGTAACTGGGTAAACCCACTGAGACCAGAGGTCCCTTTTTTCAGGGGTGACCCAGAATTAGTTACATACAGTATATATAGCACAACAGATTACAATAATCAAGAACAGAGGGATACATCAGAGATGGATACAAAGTTATAACATAATCGCAATAATAATTAGTCACAAAGGAAAGTCATTCAGTAATTTGTGACAATGGTCGGGGGAAATGAACAGATGCTTAAGTAGATAGGTGTGATGTAGACAATGGACATGTTAAATAAATAGTCCAGGTCATCATATTCATAGGATCATCCATTACTCTATAACTACTTAGGTTCAGTTAGATTAAGATCCAGTACACAGAAACACACTTCCAGTGGCAAGGTAGTAGTTCAACGATAGCAACTGCAGTAGCAGTGTTCCAACATGTACACCTTTAGACCAGCCTTGAACCCTTCTAGGGTTGTGCTAGTGGTCAGATTCTCAGGGAGTGAGCACCAGTAGTAGGGTGCCAAGTACCTGAAGGATCTTTTACCTAAGTTGGTGCATTCTCGGGGAGTTTCAAATAGGTTGTTGTTTGAGGAGTGAAGGTTTCATCAGGAAACCTTAGGGTTAAGCAGGCTTACCAGGCTGGGTGGGGTGTAGACATTGGACAGTTTGTAGGTGAGACAGAGAAGGGGAATAGGAGAGTTTGAATTCCAGGGAAGGCCAGTTTAGGTCAGCATGGACCTCACAGTGATGTCTCTGAGGTGGAAAGCGGATCGAAAAATGACTTATCTTGTTATATAGAACAATCAGTTTGCAGTATTCACTTTCCCTGAGGAAATGTAGTAGCAAGGTGCCATAAAGAAGGGTGGGGAGTAGGGTGCTCTTAGCTATGGCAATCCTTGAGGCATCGGTTAAGGATTTACTGAGCCTGTAGAGAAGGCCAAGTTTCCAGTGGGCAGCCTTAGTTACATGCTCTACATGTGGCTGAAGGATCTATTTATAGTTCCCTATTTGGCTAGTAGGAGAGTTAATTAAGAATAGCTCAGTATTAAGAGATCTGATATATTATCTATACTGCCTGAATAATTGTATGCTGGTAGATTTATTTCCAGCTTGATTTGTTGAAATCTAAACAGGATGAGTACACTTAAGGCTTATCTATTCCTGCTATTGTTCCTTTTCCTGGCCTGTTATGGTCCACACTCCCAGACTAATGACTGGGAGGTAGATGGGGTGGATTTTGTTATTATAGGGGGAAAGGGTACAATTACTGGAAAATGGGAGGCTAAGATATATTGGCAAGGAGAGATCCCTGCAGGAATAATACATAGCCATTTGGGAAATACATTGAGGAAATGGCCCCTAATTGGGAAAGGGGTGTTTCTTAGGAGGTCCATGGGTAAAAGGAGGATTCAAAATAGACATTATATGCACAAATATAGACAGGGATTTAAATGCTACAAATTATTTATGTCACTTATTCTGATACTGAGTGGTGATGTCCAACTAAATCCTGGTCCAAGAACTAAAACCATGCAAAGTAATAAAATAAAGATATGACAGCTAACCTTTTAAAGGCCCAAGGGTTAAATGTAGTCCATATAAATATATGTAGTTTACTGCCCAAATTAGACTATTTAAAGGATTGGATCAATAAATATAAACCAGACATTATAGTTATTACTGAATCCTGGTTAAATAATAGTGTCAGATGAACAGATATGTATACAGGGTTTTAACATTTGGAGACATGATAGAACAAAAAGGGGGGGAGGTATTCTTATTTACTGTATGTTAATAGTATTCTGGATGTTAACAAGAAAGCTGCAGATTTAGATTGGATTGGGGCAGAGGGGATATTATTAGAAATTAAATTAGACTTTAGTAAACCATTACTTTTATTGGGTTTGTATCACCCACCAAAATAAAGCTACATGGTTTTTGAGCAAGTGTAGGAATTGCTGGGAAATTATATGGCTAGCCATGAACTAATGTTGATTGGAGATTTTAATGTGAATTAGAAAAATGTGGATCAGTGCCCTGAGCTGACTGATATGACCATTACTCTTGGGTTAACACAGTTAATTCAGGACATCACGCGGGTAAATAGTAAGCATTCCAAGGCTGCTACAGTATTAGATTTAATATGTGTCACTAACCCTGAAAAGTATCTAAGTTTTGCAATGTCTGATCATCAAATGATATACTGTATTAAACAAACAATAAAACATGTAGTTCCTGGAAAGTCTGTAATCATTAGAGACTATAAAACATTTAATTATGTGGAGTTCATGCTGGAATTAGGAAATGTAGAGTGGGAAAGAGTAAAATTAATACTTGAAGTGAATGATGTATGGGAATTTATATTTAAAGAGTTCATAGCAATATGTGAAAGACATGCCCCACAAAAAATTTGGAGAATTAAAAAGAATAGTGTTCCATGGTACACTACAAAATTATATAGGTTAAAAAGACAGATGGATAAACTATGAAAAACTGTTAAACAGACAGCCAACTCTGAGAATTGGTTAAAATATAAGCAATACAGAAACACATACATGAAAGAACTGAGGCAGGCTAGAAATGATTACTACAAAAATCAGCTCGCACAGAATATGACAAAGAACCCCCAGAAATTTTGGAAAACTATGAAGAATGTTTAGGGTTCATATAGTTCAGAGTTCCCAAAAAAGCTTGAGATTAATAGTGTAGATGTGCCTTTGGGAATAAATGTGACTGATGCATTTAACAAATTTTTTACATATGTGGGACTAAATGCCCAAAGTACATTACCAAAAGTTAATCAAAGGGGAAATCATGACAACTTGCCATCTGGAAGACATAACTAGGTTGACATCAAATATATTTGAGTTTATACCCATTGAACCATATGAAATAATAGAGGCATTAAGAAAGATATACATAAGGCTGGTAGAGATGATGGCATACCAAATTTATTGTTAAAATATGCTGCTTCTGTGATTGCTTATCCCTTGACAGGGTTATATAATATGTCTTTGATCCTATCTGAATTTCCAAGTGTGTGGAAAATTGTTAAAGTCATCCCAATACACAAATCAGGTAAAAAAGAGCAAATAGGAAATTATAGACCTATTTCCCTCCTTTCAGTGGTTGCTAAAATCTTTGAAAGTATAGTTGCTAAGCAGGTTCAAAATTTCTTTGAGAAAGAGAAAATCTTAAATAAGTTCCAATCGGGTTTTCGAGCAGTACATGGTACTACCTCTGTGCTTTTGCAGGTTACTAACTCCCTATCCAGAAGCCTGGACAGGGGTCTATCTGTGGGAGCCATATATGTAGATCTCTTGAAGGCATTTGACATGCTTAACCACGACATTCTCCTGTCCAGGCTTCAGCATATGGGGTTTTCAGACTGGGCTATAGATTGGTTCAAATCATATTTATTTGACAGAGGCCAGTTTGTAGCATTGGACCAATGGAAATCACAAATTCATCAAATAAAAATGGGAGTTCCTCAGGGCTCTCTATTGGATCTGTTGCTGTACAATGTGTATGTTAAGTCTACGTAGTTCTCTGATCCCGAAGTAAAGTACTATCTATATGCTGACGATATGATCATTTATCTATCTGGACTAGTGAATGCCCAGATATAGGGTGAATTACAAACAGTTTTTGATGAACTACAGAACTTTTTGGTCTCATCCAAACTTACCCTGAATTCAAAAAAATCTCAAACTATGTACTTTCAAAGAAAGATTGGTAGGGATCAGACTGAAGGGGTTCTGCTGATTAAGACTATTGATGGTCAAACTTTAGAGCAGGTAGAAAGTTATAAGTATTTGGGGGTTTGTTTTGATCATTTTTTAAATGGAATAAACATATAGAACAACTGATAAAAACAATTAATAGACGTATGAGGGCTTTATATAGGATAAGACACTGTACAATATACGCAATTAGAAACCATTTGATAAACACTACAATGATCCCTCTATTAGATTATGAGGACTTAATATACATGGGGGCTAATTCAATATTATTGGGGAAATTAGAAACTGAGTATAACAAAATGGTGCATTATATTACAATGGCACTGAGAATGACGCATAGGGAGGACTTATACCGTACTTTAGGATGGTATACATTAGGGGAAAGGAGATCCTTACATGTACTGCTGTACGTGGAAAAATGTTTTTCTTACAAAGTACCAAGCTATATTATAGTCTTTAGATTGTCTGCAGGAAAGAACTATAAAATAGAGTCTTAGGTCAGCAAAAGGAATAGAATACTTGCCATTAAAGTATAATACTAATTTGGGAAGAGGACATTTCTTCCATTGAGGACCATCTCTTTGGAATTTACTACCAGTAGAGATTAGGATTAAAGATAGTAAAAGAAGAGTGGGACAAATCAAGAGTTGGTTTGGAACAAGAAAGGTAAATGCACCTTAATGATAAATAAAGCTTCATATTCTATTACATGATAGGGAAATAGTGCAATATCATATTGTATGTTATATGTGTGTACAGTTAATGTTTGTTACGTTTCTGTATATTTGAATTATGTTGACTTCTTGTTATATTTAGATATTTATAATGTATGTGGAACTGCAACTAATGTATGTGGAATTTTATGGATCTCACTGGAAATGAGTTTTGACACAGTTGAGTTACCAATTCATTATTTATAATGAATAACATTTTTCACTACTACTACTACTTTTACATTTCTTTGCCTAGATAAACACCAAGGTATTTAACCTTGTCTATGACTTCTATCTGTGACCCTGATGTGGTGAGGAGTGGAAGCAGGTGTTGCCTAGGCTCGCCCAGACAACTGGTCCTGAAAAGGCCAGCCTTGGTCATTTTGTCATTCATTATAAGTGACTTAGATGCAAACCAGTTCTCTAGGGAGGTCAGACTGGCAGCTAAGCTTACAGCAATGGCGCTAGATTTGGGATCGCTCCAGTATACCACTGTGTTATCCGCATATAGGATTAAGTTCCCTGTACCACAATTTAGATCAATGTCATTGATGAAGAGGGTAAATAGTAACAGGCCTAAAATAGAGCCCTGGGGTACGCCATCAGTTACCAGACAGCAGCTTGAGTGCACTCCTCTCCACTTTACCTTCTGCATTCTGTTCATCAGATAGCTTGTGAAACAGGTGTGCGACAGTGAGTCAAGACCTAGGAGCTGCAGCTTGCTAAGGAGTAACCCATGATTGACCAGGTGAAATGCCTTTGTCAAGTCGATGAATAAGGCACTAGTGGGGGAATCATTATCCACAGCACTCTGAGTATCAATTGTAAACTTAATCAAGGCCATGTCAACGCCATGGCACTTTCTAAAGCCATGTTGGTTATCAGCTAGAAAGCGGTGATGCTCTACATAACCCTGCAGCTGGTAGTAAACTAGCCTCTCCTGCACCTTTGCTAGAGGGCAGAGAATGGAAATTGGCCTGTAGTTCTCTATATTTCCATGTGGCCCCATACTGTGGATGAGGATTACCATGGCCACCTTCCATTTACGAGGGACACACCATACTATGAGGGACCTGTTGATTAGCATAGTGACAGGTAGGGCAGTTGCTGGGGCAGCAGCTCTAAGTAGTTGTGGTTTAAGTTGGTTGAAGCCGGGAAAGAGTCAGGCTTTATACATCTCAGCAGGAGCAGCATTTCTAATATTCTGACCAGCTCAAGATGAAATTGGGGAAGGAGGGGGCCACCTGTAGTGGTAGTCTTTGTGGTGGTAGGGGGAGTGGGAGTTTTGGGTTTGTATTTGTCTAGGTTTGTAAAGAAGGCATTGAAGGCCTCAGCTACTATGGAAGGGTTGTCCGACAACTGGCCATTGACCAGAACAGCTCTATCTTGAGTGCTGGTGCCACCTTTCAGTAACACATTACTGTGACTCCAGAATTTCTTAGGATCACGCAGATGGTGGTCTTGGAGGCCATGTAGGTAATGGCGTTTTGCTGCCTTGGCACCTTTTTTACACTTATTACTAAGATTCCTATATTTCTGCATGTCAGACCGGAGATGTGAAGCATTGTAAAGCTCCCAGGCCTTCTTTCTAAGCATCATGAGCTTTTTGAGATCAGCACTGAGCCATTTGTGGCTCCTGCCCTACACTTGGAGTTTCCTGTAAGGAGTATGAAGGTTGGCCACAGACATGAAGACATTGGAGAAGTGGTCAGGCATGAAACTGGAGTAGTCCTTCACCACAAAGACTCAGGAGGTAAACTAGGGAGCTTATTGGACCAGATGTAAAAGATGAGTGAGTGATCACTCAGGGAATCTGAGAAAATTCTAGCAGCTAGTACTCTTTCTGGGTTTGTGACTAGTGCACAGTCTAACAAAGACTGATTACTGGATTTGGCATCATGCCTGGTGAGCAGATTGATTACTTGTGTAAGGTGGGCATCGAGAATTAGGTCCTGAAGCCCATCATTGCATTTCGAAGACCAATTTAGATTAAAATTGCCCAGAATGATCATTTCCCCAAGTGCATGTTCAGCTAGGGCCTGGGTGAGGGACTGTAGGGTGGAGGCCGCTGTTATGGGGGTAAGTAGACACTACCCACATATAGAGGCTTAGCACCACCAAGTAATAGCTTAACTAATACAAATTCTCCCACCAAGTTGTTCAGTAGGGGGATAACTACCAGGGAGATATTGAACTTGGAGCTGACATAGAAAAGGACCCCCCTTTTTCCCAATTCTGTCCTTTTTCAATGTGTTAAAGCACAGTAGTTCTATTTCATGCGGCAGCACCTGGGACTTTGGCCACATCTCAGACACAGCAGTCACATCTGGTTTGTATAAGGTAGCCCAGGCCTCGAGGTCCAGCATCTTATGCTTTAGACTTTTGACATTCATGTGCACCAGTTTGAGACCCTTAGCAGTAGACTGACAAGCATTAGCTGGGAAGCTTAATACATAGTTGGGGGGGCAGGGCTAGGGTTAGGTTCAATATCACCACATAGGGCTAATTTCAATCTCGCCAGATACCTAAGGAGTTTAGTCAGCTAGGTTAGGAGACGCTTCCTCCCAGGTAGATTGCAGCTAAAGAAGAGATTATAACAGTTTCCATGGCAAGTAAGGCTATGTGCCAAAACAAGAATGAGGTCAACATGTTCATTCCTCACCCGGGGAGCCTATAGTGAGGAAGATGACAGCATCCCACCAGAGGGGAGGGAGCCTCAGAGTGGAAGGGAACCTAGTCTACCAGCAACACAGTGGTTGCATGAACAATTGACACGATAAAACCCAAGGGCTTCATTTCCAAAGGCATTACCCAATCAGGTGAATGAGGTCTATCAAGTGATAGGTTCTAGCTAGTGATAGCAGATACTGTGTAGCAAAGGATTAAAAGCTTGCACTAACAACAATTGATAATCGCCTATTCAGGAGCAGACCTGGAGTAAATGTGCCCAAGTCATGCAATTAAGCTTCAGCTAAGCCAAAAATTAGGTAAACACCATACTGAGCTAATTATAACTCATTATCTGAGGCTGACTGGAGGAAAGGGGATGGGGATCCATTGAAAATGCTAAACAGATGAAGAATTACTTCGGGCATGCATAGAAATAAGATTATTTAAAATGAGCATATTATGCAATAAATCACTGACCAGCTAAGCCCCTGGTAGCTCAGGGAGTCTGGCACGATGATCTTCCGTGGACCAGAAACACGTCTGCACTCTTCAAAGCTGACCACGAACTGAGGAAATGCCGGTAAGCTGTATAATGGAATGAATAGAGTTTTTTCAGCTTTGCTGCATATCTCAGGCATTTCTTGGAATTTTGGCACCAAATTTTCAACTTGGGGTTTTTGGGGCCCCTCCTCATGATTTCTATCACTGTCATGGCGTTAATCGGCCTCAAAAGGTGATTTTACAGTCAATGTGCGAAATCACCTTTCGGGACCCATTAACAAAATGACAGTGCCAGTGTTCATGAGGTGGTCTCTCAAAAAGCCTATGTTCCAAATTTGGTGGAAAAAATCCAACAAATGCCTGTTTACGAGTTATGCTACAGTTGCTATGCAGGCTCGTGAACTCACAAGATTCAGCAATATTTTAACAATCGGATTTTCAGCATTGTCATTTTGTACACCTCCTTGTGAACAGTACAGCTGTCATTTTCCACATCCTGCCAAAATGTGTTTCCACACTTCCGGCGCACAATAGCGCGATCGCTGTGAAATCAGTGTTTGGGCAGATTATGAAAATGACAGTGACACAGTTCATGAGCAGAGGTCCTAAAATGCCTATGTTGAAAATTTGGTGATGATACTCCATAAAAGTCTGTTACTAGCGTAGTGGCAGATAGATTGCACGCTCGCACGCACTGGCATGCATTTGTGATATTTTCAGTCTGGATTTTCACCATTGCCATTTTTCCACACCTCTTGATGAACAGTACAGCTGTCATTTCACATATCCTGCCCAAAATGTGTTTTCGCACTTCCGGCACAGAATAGCATGGTCGCTGTGCGAAATCACTTCTTGGGACACTTTGAGGAAATAACAGTGACACTGTACATGAGCAGAGGTGCTAAAATGCCTATGTTGATAATTTGGTGCCGAACGCCCATAAAATGGCAGTGTTGCAAGCATGCATTGCATATTTCCCACGCACCCTTGTAACTCCGCAAATTTCGTATATTTGTGTTCCACATTTTCAACACTGGCATTTTTTTACACCTCCTTATGAACTGTGCAGCTGTCATTTTTCACATCCTGCCCAGCATGTTTACCCGCACTGCACTACTAAACACCCAAAGGGACACCCTAATGCCTGTCACTCTCTGCAGGGTGGGGGGGTGGGTTGGCATCAGTTCAATACTTCACTGCCATTCCTATGATGCATCTGACTAACTCCTACACTACCAATACCAATGCCAGCAAGCCAAAATTCGGCATTGACAAATGCTTGTTTTTCTACTGTTTTCTAATGTTTATATTGTTTTTTTACTTTTCTAAACAAAAAAAATCTTTTTGGGATTCTCCAGTATTGTGATGGTGAGGGTTTAGATAGACTGTGTATGCAGATTAGGAGTGTGTGTTGTCTTCCTTTATCTTGCAGGTGTTCCTGAAGAAGATAGAAGAGAAGACAAGAAAAGGAGGAGGGACTCATTGGAGTTCCTCACTAGTACTTTAGTTTCTACTATTTAAAGGACTGTTGTTGTTATTACTGTGTGTAACCTTTTTCTTCCACAGGTATGGTTGTGGGGGAGTTAGGGAGTAATGTAATGGTATGGTATTAGCTCCTGGTGTGTGGTTCCATGGTGTCCAAGGTCAGGGAGGTCCCCTGTTTGTTTTGTTTTGGGATTTGAGTTACAGGCAGACAGATTTTCCGTAGAGGGCTAGGGGGGATAGACAGGCTGTGGTCCTGAACGGCCGTAGGGACTGCAGTGCTGATCTATTAGGGCTATGCTCTGGACAGTTTTACCAGAGCCACTAGGTATCCATAGTTAGTGGGTAGAGTAGAGGCTGATATGTCATCCAAAGACCTCTAGGCCCTTAGTGTTGCCTGCCTGTGCTAGCACATGGTAGGAGGGGGCCTGATCACCCCCCTCCGCAGGAAGCACATAGGGTGAGATGGACTAAGCCGGGTAAATAATGACTGCGGACAGTCATTTTCCTGGTCCAGGGTGAGTGTAACTCCCCCTGTTACCTGGAGTTACTAGAATCCCAGTAAGACCTAGTGGTAGGCGGGAAGGCAGCTTGTGAAACTCCAGTTAAATGGATTTCACACTCTCACTCTGTTCTCAGTCTCAGCTGAGACTGAGGGATGACATCACCATAGAACTCTCGCAGCTGCATGAGCCACACTGGAATGCTGCAGTTGGAAGTTAGGATAGAATGTTGGGGATTTTGAACAGAGTCTGTGTGCAGTCTTGGTGAGAGACAGCAGCACAGCAGTCTGTGTGCAGGCTTCAGAGCTTTAAGCTCTGTTTTAGAGCTACTGTTAAGAAGGTGTGTGTTTCCATCGTAAGAGAGACACAGAAACTTATTGCTGAAGTGGTGGAGACTGCTGTCACTGGTCCAAGTGTCACCCCCTGAGGGGACGGGGGGAAAAGGTTTGCCTATCTTCCAGGGGCAACCCTCATGGTTCCGGCTAAGGGAAGAAGCTGCCTATTTCAAGTTGTGCTGCAGCACCAGAAGATCTGAGAAAGAAATTCCTGTGGGGGAATCGCCTGTGGGGCACCTGCAACCAAAGGGTGAGTTCACTCTGACAGAGGGCCAATGTCTTTTACCTGAACTGTTGGAACGTGGGGATTGGACTACTTAATCTGTAGGAGGTCTAGTGTAATAGACATTGCCGGTTAACTCAAGTAGGTTCAAGTCCAGCACCAAAGAGTGAAGTAAAGTGGGGATTGGACTGCTTAATCAGTGGGGGGCCTAGAGCAATGGGCTATGCCAAGCAAAAGTTATGTTCAAGTCCAGCACAAAGGGAAAGCAAGACAAATAGAGGAAATGTGACATACATTTAGTCTTAATCTACATTGCCAAGCTTTACAGTAGGAGGTGTTTATTGTCCAGAGAAATGGCAGGGTATGAATTGTGGAAACGAGAGGTGGGAGACCCCCCATCAGTAATAACCAAATTCACCTCTTCGTATTTGCTCTGTGGCACCTTTATTTTCTCTCAGGTACTTGGCCAGTGCCTGAGGAAAGTACCCAGATGTGGGATTAAAAGGAAGTTTCCCTGATAGAGCTGAGGTGCTCTTAGGTGGTTTAGGGAGCCACCAGCAAATGTTTCCATGACATATGGAAGGTGTCCGAGTGGCCGGCAAGGGAGCTGAGCCAGGGAAAACCCAGATCAGTGTACAAGTTCAGGCTGTGTACCCAAAGCAGCATGCAAGTCCAGGCTGTGTGCCCGGTGGGTTCAGAGCCTGAGGGCTGAAGTGTTGAAGAAGTGTTCTTGATTCTTTTAATCTGCATTACCATGAGTGTAGCCCCGTGGGGGTCCATTTATGCCTTGTTTATTCTGTTTGGATGTGAATAAAAGCCACACTTTAGAATCCCATTCCTGGTATTGGACATTACTGTTATTGCTTCCTGTGTTCGGAGTTACTTGGGTGCCCCTGTGCAGAGTAGCCAAACCTAGCCTTTGTGCAGAGTGATCTATTCCTCTCCGAACCCAGTCCCCACCTGGTACTGCTGTCAGATTTAAAAAGCATACCACCTGTCATTTGCAGAATGATGGGGGTTGGGGTTGCATGTGCATGAGACCATGTACCCAAGGCTGAGTGATGCATAGGGGCTTAGTCTCCTCCTCCTGTCTCTATCTAAATGAGCTGGTTCTCAAGGGATCTGTTGACAGGTTGTAAGGTGCAGGCAAGAATAAAAAGAAGGCACTGGGCTCCCTTTTGAACACTTGCACAGCAGTAAAATCCCTCTAGAATGTGCACATTCGAGAGGGAGAGGATGTAACAGCTGCAGAGGAGCTGTATGTCATCATTGCAGCATGTGTGCTGTCAGCTGAGGTCATGGCAGATCATTTATTTTATTTATTTATTTCGTTAGTTATTACAATCTCGGATTACAACCTTTGAAATAGAAGCTCATTTATAGAGGTTTCACATCATGAAGACAGTCAGAACAACACATTATACATATAATAAAGGTGGAGATAACAGAAGCACTAGCTTTTACGCATGCAAAAACATAAGTAATTTGCAGTAGAAAAACAATGGGCCAGATATTCAGAAATGCGCCAAAGGTCGGCTCAAGTCTGGCGCAGTGCAAAAGTGATGCGCCATGGTGCAACAGGAGCCATATTCAGAGGTTGCGACAGCTGCACTCCACCAGTGCAACATGGCGGAATATGGCACAGTTGCACCATGGTGCAACCGTGAATGTGCCATGGCGTAACCGCAGGTGCACCATGGCATAACCACAGGTGCGCCATTGGCAGACACAGAAGCCCCAGGGCAACCATGGGAGCAGAGCACCAGAGCAACTGGGGGGGCATGGCACAGAGAGGAGACCCAGGGACAGAGCCAGGGAAGCAGAGTGACAGGCCACAGGAGGCTACCACCAGCAGAGTATAGCAGGGCACACACAGACCCCCCCAGAACACAACAGTGGCACAGACAGGAGGCAACAGGGGGTGCCAATGGGGGATGGAGGGCCACCAATGGGGCCCCCACAGGCAGCAGGCCGTGCCCCCCTCTGCACAACCAGACCAGGCCAGGACGCACCCAGGACCATGCAGCCAAGCAGACACACCTGCCACACAACCCTGACAGCCGTCCCAAGGGCACCCCAAGGCACCAACATCAACTAATGGGAGGGATACCACCACTGTGGGACACACAGTAGCACACAGCAGTGATCCACAGAAGCACAACACATGCCCCAACACATGCACACCACACAGACAGACACTGGGCCACTGCAGCATGGCTCCTCACACCACCTGCAAAGCAGACACAGACACAGGCAAGTCAAAATAGATATATATATATTCAAAAACCTATATACAGTAACAAGGGAGTGGGAAAGGGTAGAATGGCGAGGGAAAGGGACAGGGAACAGGGACTGTACAGTGGGACAAGGGACTGGAGGGGGAGGTATGGCTGGGAAAACAGGGGAACACAAAATTGGGCTAGCGGCGGCCACGTCCTGCCACCCCCTACTGCCATTGGTGCCTCCTGACCACCAGGAATAGTCTCCAGACCTGGAATACAGCCTCCATAGTCATCGAGGTCCACAGGATGAGCTGCCTCAGGAGCCTGCAGTACAGGGGCCTCCTACACTGTCAGCGGAGACCTAGGACAAGGGACAGGACAGGTGATCAGTGCAATGTCCCAAGGAACATGGCCCAACCACAGCACGTACGGGGCAGGGGGAACCCCCCGAGGGCTCATACAGGCTACCCACAGGGGTGTGGGCCAACACCTGCCGGCAAGGTGGCACACAACATCAGTGCACAGCGGTGGTCCTTGCAGCACAGGGGCCATCCGACTGTACCATGGCAGTCACATTGAACAGTGCCCTGGCTGCACCACAGCAGCATCAGTGGCAGCCGTGCACACACCCACCCCACCAGCAGCTGGCACACGTAATTGAAGGATGCACCACAGTGGTGGGCCCCAGGCACAGTGCAACACAGACAGCTGCCATGGCACACTGCACATGGCACAGACAACCATACCCGCACCCATGCCCCTGCCACCCCCAATAACTGTGCGTAGAACAATGTCAGTGCCTACCTGCCCTCTGTGGCCCCACTGACACTGGAGCCCCTCCTCCTCCCTGGGCTGCTGTGGCCTGGTGTCCTGCCAGCACTGCCCGACATATGTCCTCAGGTCCTGGGAATGGAACAGAAACATGTACACATCAGCAACCAACCACATCAGCTGCCCACCTCCCCTACCCCTGTACACAGGGTGAGCCCCCTGCCCAACACATCCCACAGAGTGGCAGCACAATGCAAGTGCCAGATGGCGATGCCACTATGCAATGCACATAACAGTAGTACTCCACCCTGCAGGACATGCCAGGCAGCCTAGCCAACACCACAGTACAGCACCAGGGCACACATGTATGATGGGCCTACTCACCTGGCTGTAGCACAGCCCCACGCCTGGCATATGCCTCCAGCCTCCTGAGGTGCTCAGGATCCCTCTGCACCAGGTCCTCATACCTGTGGTGACACTGCTCACCAGTTCTGGCCACCCCTGTATGCTGGGTCAGTGTGGCAGTGATTGCCTGCCACACAGCCACCCAGGGCTGCTGCAGTGGTGCCTGCCCAAACAGCTGGGGTGCGTGTGGCTAGACACAGGCCACGAGGTTGGCCAGCTCAAACTGCATCCAGTTTGCTGCTCAGTCCTGTCTCTGCTGAGCCATTTCACCAGTTGGATCCGCGGAGAAAAATAGCGGTGGGAGGCGCACATGGCCAATGCATGCACCAGATGTATGGGCCGAGGGGACATGCACTGTGTCCACCCATCACGCAGTCACAGAGATGTGCGGCATGGGCATGGCTAGGCAGGGTCATGGGTACAGGGTCATCCAGGGACAGGGGTCACAGAAGGGGTCAGGAGTCGGACCGCTGCAAAGTGTGCACGTGCACAATAGCAGGCATGGTGCACCATGCACCATGTACCTTTTTGTGCAGTGGGTGCACAGTGCGCAATAGGTCAGCAGCACACCGTCCAATGCATGTGTACTGCAGTCCTGTGCAGTGCACATGCGTGCGCATTGCTCCGCGACTTGCTCCTGAGCAAGTCCATTGCACACAGAACAAATATGCGATATTCAGCCGCCACATGCAAATGAGCTCATCAGCCAATGCGTGGCGCACTGGGGAAATTAGCATGTCATTACCATTGCACCCAAGCTCATTTGCATGTGATACGCTATAAAAGCACCACGGGGAGGCACAGGCCATGGACCAGTATTGCATCCTTGTTAGGTAAGTTGCGCATCCTGCTGGAGCAACCTGAGCACAGCAGGGAGGGCAGTATAGGGTGCTGTGCCACTGACACACTGTGCCCTCCTTGTCCACAGGAAGCATCATGTTGGAAAGAGAGGAGGGAGTGGAGCATGGGCCTGCTCACAAGTGTAGGCCCAACTTCACGAAGGCAGAAGCAGAGGCCCTGTTTGAGGCCTACCTCAACAGAGAGCCACTGTTAAGTGGTACTATGGGCACACCACAGACCTGGGCTGGGGCCTGGGAGGAGGTGGCAGCGTGTGTGAACCAGCAGGGCAGCCACCAGTGTTCGGTGCAGGAGTGCCACAAGAAGGTGGGCACGGACAAGCGGCACATTAAAGAGAAGGTGGCAGCCATCTGTGCAGCCCAGACTGCCACCATAGGGGAGTCTGCAGATGCACCATAGCTCACGGTGCAGGAGCAGCTGGTGTCAGCCACCATGCACCGCAGCACCATGGAGGGTGTGCCTGGTGGAGGATTCCAGACAGGAGTCAGCCCATCACTGCATGGTACATATGTCAGCCTCACACAGCGTGCAGAGGCTGTGTTGGGGGGGCACTCATGGGACTTGCAGCACTAACACACCTGTTTTCTTTTTCAGCACCAGTGCACCTGCATGCAGAGGATGGGGCACCAGTAGCAGCCGTGGAGGCAGGACCAACCCCAGAGAACCAGCCATCCACCTCCATGTGCATCCAGGTGCCTGATAGGCTGCAGCACACGAGCACTGTCCAGCCGGATGTCCTGGACATGGGGTCAGACGAGGCCCTGGATGTGTTTCGACAGGATGCCAGTCTCAGCATCCTCAGCATGAAGACACAGAATGGGGCAGGGTCCAACACTGACGATGACCTAACTATAATCCTGGACAGCATGGGTGGTGTTGTGGGGGAGACATCCATACCTGACACCAACACAGGCAGCGCACCCAGCAGCCTGACAGTGGTGGAACAGCTGCCAGCCACCACTGCGGGTGCTGCTGTGTGCACTGCCACAGCTGTGCCAGATGGTGGTGCCACCACGCAGGCACTGGGCAGTGTTCAGCAGCAGGATGGGCAATGACAGCAGGCTGCAGGAGCCAAAGGGCAGCCGGACATGGGGTCTGCTGCCAGGGCACCTGCTAGGGACATACCCCAAGAGGACCCTACTGTGCGGCATCCAACTGAGCAGGAGGCTGTGCAGCGTGGTCTGTCACTGCAGGAGGATCAGTGTCCAGCCCAGGTTCCCCAGGGCGCCAACCTGTTGGCAGAGCACACCCGGTTGCTGGGGCCTCCACGGAGCAACAGGTGCTGCTTGCCACTGGGGTACGTGTACTTCACGTGGAGGTGCGCCAGGTGGCCGAGCAGCATGAGAGGGGCACTGTGCAGCTCCTGGTGGTTGTACAGCACTTGCAGAAGGCCACAATTGCATCCCAGGATTGCATTGCCAATGCAATCATGGATGGCCTTGCACTGCTGGCTGCCACAGGGCATGGACAGCCACCACTAACACCACGCAGTGCACTGTCCAACCCACAATCCTGGCGTCGGGTGACACCCTCACTGTCGATGCCAGGCTCTGCTGCTGGCATCCCTGGCATGCCTGGGGTGGGCCTGTTTGGGCACCTACACACTCCTGCACGGACCTGGTTGTGGTCCCGCAGTGCAACCCCCAGGGGGAAGTTGCAAATACCCCCTGTGGCCGATGAGCAGCCTGTGGCTGCCGATCGGCCAAGGTGAGGCTGCCCCCATGGATGTGGTGGCCATGGTTCCACATGGCAGCCCTGATGTGTGTGCCGCCTTGACTGCAGTCTGCAGCCACTGCCCTGTGTGCACATGGGTGGTGTGTGTGTGTGTGTGCCTACCACTGGTGTGGCTACTGTGTGTCTCGCCGCACGCTGCCTGTGTGCATGCCTGCCCAGCCACTGGATCATGTGGTGTGGGCATGATGAGGGCAGTTCTGCACTGGTTGTGCCTGTGCACCGGTGCAATGCATCTGATCCCCACCACTTACCAGCACTTGGGCGTGTGGGTGCATGTGTGTGTTGCTGTATAATGCTGTGTGCAGTTGTGTGCCACTGACTGCCCTACCCCTGCACCACGCCTCTATATGTGCATGCTCATTGCCATGCATGCCCCTGCCTGTGTGCTGTACCTGTGTGTGTGGCCTTTGCATGGGTGGGGTGCCACCTACCTGTGTGCACCAAAGTGCTCCTGTGTGATGGTGTCTCAATGCTGCCGCGCCATCCTTTGCAGCTGAGGATCCCTCCACCCAGGGGGGGCTGTCCACCACCCTCCGGCCCATTGCCTCCATCGTCCCCACTACTGTCACCCTCATCAGCTTCGACAGCTATCCCATGGTCAATGGCCATGTTGTGCAGTATGCAGCAGGCCAGGAATAGACCACAGGCTTTCTAGGGGCTGTACTGTAGGGCACTGCCAGACCTGTCTAGGCAATGGAACTGTGCCTTCAGCATGCTGAATACATGCTCAATGATGTTTTGCATGCTGGCATGTGCCTCATTGTAGTGTTCCTCTGCTGGGGACGATGGGCGCCAATAGTGGGTGAGCAGCCAGGGCCTCAGTGGCTAGGCGCTGTCTCCTGTGAGCATAATGACATGGTAAGCCCTGTGACATCCTTTGCTGTGACCCTTGCCTGTCCCTGGTGCCCTCACCAGCACACCACCCTGCTCTCCCCCATCCCATGGCCTGCCCTTGCCCATCCCATACTCACCCACTAGGTGGCCCATGGGGATGTCCCCATGCTTGAACCTGTGGCACAGCACAGCGCTGTGCCAGATGAATGCATCATGTGCACTCCCAGGGTGTGTGGTACAGACATTGGTGATGCGCCCCTTGGCATTGCACACCACCTGGCAGTTCACGCTTGGCAACCCCTTCCTATTCCTATTTAGGGTAGAAGAGGCAGAGGGAAACGTGGAGGCCTTATGGGTCACTTTACGATCCCCAGCAGGAGATAAGGTCAAGCTGGGTGTAGTATATAGGTCCCCCAGGATGGGTGATGTTCTGGAGGATGGTTTGCTGGACAACATTATTGCCCAGTGTGGACCAAAAGGGAAGGAGTGGTTTTGACGGCGGATCTTAATATGCCAGGTACAAACTGGGGAACCATGTCCTCTAAGGTGGCCAAGGAGCAGAGGCTGCTGGACAGCTTAAAGGATGTGTTCTTAACACAGCATGTGATGGAGCCCACAAGGGAGGGGCATGTCCTCAGGGGCGTAATTATAGGGGGGGATGGGGGGCACATGTCCCCCCCAATTTTTACCATTACCACATTTGTTACCCCCAATATTTTATTTAATTTAAAATAATCAAAATCAGCCCTGGTACTAATAGCCAGTAATTATGCAGCATTGCTTGCTTTCATGCGACTGAAGCTGGCGTGGCCACCTTAACTGAATTTGGTGAGCGGGCGGAACAAGGAGGACAGCCGGAGAGGACAGGAGCAACATAACCATTTCACCGACAGTAGGGAGTAACTTTCACACAGAAATCGAAAAAAAAGTCTTTGTTTTTCGAGTTCTGTGAACTTTGTCTTCAGCTCACAAACTGCATCCGATCTTGTGCCAGCGCAGAAGCAAGTAGCCTTCCCTGCCTAACCAATCATGAGGTCCAATAAGGAGTGGGCGGAAGACTGTCTGCTATGGTGTGTGTGTGCTAGTGTGAGGAGAGCGAGTGTCGTCGATGAGCAGAGCGAGCAGCACAATCCTTGCTTTCTGTGGCGCGGAGGAGTAACTCGGCTAGTGTGGTGCTTCATTTGTGTGGCTGCCTGGTCCTCGCCTTGTCATTCGTTTGCCAGTCCAACTGCCACTGCATCTACTAAAACAGATCCCTCCATCACAGAGAGGCTAGCAGTACCAGTGATCGGGACCGAGTCGGGACTGGGAGGGAGGCAGACAACAGCTTGGTGGTACCAACGATACAGGCCTAATGGGGTCGGCGTGTTAGTATTGTGTAACTGTCAAGTGTCGACTGGACTGTCTACATCAACACGTCTCTGAGGCAGTAATAATTTTAAGGGGGTTCAGTGAGTCAGACTCAAGTCAAGTGACTGTCGGCTTTTCGTTTTGGGTTACGGGTGAGGGCTGTTAAAGTCAGAAAAGAGGTCCAAGCTAATTTCTTCAGACTTCAGTGCTTCACAGACTAGTTGAGAGGCACAGACAACTTGTGTGAACATGGAGAAGCTGCTGGTTGCTGGCATTGCTGCACCTCAGAAGACGTAGGTAAGTGTATGCAGTATACTACCCTTCCCCACGTACATCTGCTGCTGCAAGTTAAACTGGGAGCCAGGGGACTTAGTCTGTGACTGAGAGAGAGGCAGCCAGGGAATGAGGGGAAGACTGAATGGTCTGTGATGTCACTGATGTGATTGCTAATGGTGTTGTAGGGCAGTGGATGGGGGTGGTTGACTAACTTATTATTTTGAATGGGGGAGGCGTGGGGGATTTGGGTGTGAACTGGGAGGCAGGTGGTCTGATGACTTACTGGTCAGACTGCTGGTGTGGTGCTGCTGCAGTGCAGTGGATGAGGGGTGGGGTGGTGATGACGGTCTGCGACTGGGCTGCTAAGGGAGGGGGGCTCAGGGCTGGTTGAGTTATGATGATGGAAGAACTGGGATGGGACTGGGAGGCAGGAGGACTGATGAAAGCCTGTCTGCAACTGCTGGTGCTGCTGTAGTGGGTGGGGGTGGGTCATGGCTGGCTGCGTTATTATGATGGGGAACTGGGATGGGACTGGGAGGCAGGAGGACTGATGACGTCCTGTCTGCAACTGCTGGTGCTGCTGTAGTGGGTGGGGGGGTCATGGCTGGCTGCGTTATTATGATTTGCAAGGCAGATTACTGTTGTGTCTGAAGTCACTGGGACAATGGTTCTTTAAATTCTGCAAACCCAGTAGATTGTAACCAGCACAGTCAGCATTCAGCAAAATAGCACAAAACTGCCAGTAGTCTGCAAGAAGGCAAGGTAGGTGGTGACATTTCTGTTTAAATGAATTTTTTCTGGCATAAAGTATCATGCCAATACCTTAGATAGCGTGAGCCAACCTGTGCCAAATAAAATGGTTGAAAAGTTCAGACAGATGAGGGGGGTATCCAGGTTGAGGATATGGACTCAGGTAAGGAGTCAGAGGTGTTTAAGCATGGGTATCCAGGTTGAAGATATGGATTCAGGTAAGGCAGTCGCAGGCATTTGAGTTTAGCAGGTATTGCTTCAGTTCTCTTTTAAAGGACCGAACATTTGTTGTCTTGAGAGCTGCAGCATGGCTAAATGAGATCCCTGCTGCAGCTCTCAATACAACAAATGTTCGGTCCTTTAAAAGAGAACTGAAGCAATACCTGCTGAACTCAAAAGCCTGTGACTGCCTTACCTGAATCCATATCTTCAACCTGGATGCCCGCTCTTAAACACCTCTGACTCCCTTACCCAAGTCCATATCCTCAACCCGGATACCCCCACCTTGTCTGTCTAAGCTTTTCTACTGTTTTCCACCCTGGACCCCACCTGCCATCCCTTACCATCCCCTCTCAAGCTCCCTCCAACTCACTCCCTCCATACCTCCAACACCTCCCCTTTCACCCACTGTTCCCTAATATTCTCCTTCTCCCAGTCCCTCTCTCTCTCTCTCTCTGTCTCTCTCCCTCTCTCTCTCTCTCTCTCTCTCTCTCTCTCTCCCTACTCTACCCCCATTTGCACTCTTCCCCTCTTTCTCCTACCCTTTCCGATACTCAACTGACAGGCCCCCCTGGGGCAGCTAAGCCATATGTTGCTAATTGGGAATCTCCTCCCGCTGTTTAATTTCAGTTGTCTAGGTTAATCAAATGTATTATTTAGTTATATTCTGTATTACATAGCAATCTTATGTTTTGTGTTAACTGTCAAGTTTTTGTTATGTCTCTGCTGTTTTACATCCTGACGTGGAACCTTTGTAAAAGACTGTATACTCAAAGGTTGTATCCGAATTACCAAATAAATAAAAAATAAAAAATAAACATTATTTACTAATTCTTTTAAACAAACAATGGGATCTTAGCTGGTTCCGTAGCCACTGCCAGTCAATCTCTTCCAGATTCCTAGTATGGGCGCTCCTCCCACGGCCCTACACAAGTGTACGGGGTGTCTTTTTAAAATAGTTACATGAAAGAATGAAGCAGTCTGAGAGGGCAATGAAGGCACTGATCTTCTAATATGGACCCTATTGGTAGGCGGTGGCTTCATTGACCTCTCAGACTGTTTAAATCTTCATAAAACTGTTATTAAAAGACTCCCCATAAACTTGTGTAGATCTCGCCCCTGTACTCTCCCTGCTGCTCACACGTCACAAAAGCACTGATCGTGGGGGCAGAGCAGCCATACTAAGCAGCTGGAAGGGATCAGCTGGCAGCCAGCTACAATCCCTTCATTTACTTCAAAGAGTGAGTAAAAATGTTTTCTTTTGGCGACAATTAGCTCACACTGACATAAGGTATTGAGCCACGAAGACCAATACCATATGCCTTTTTGGCCAGAAATTCTCCTCATGCTTTTGGAAGTTGGTCTGCTGTGCTGTGTTGGTCCTGTCTACTGTACTGTACTGCACTGCTAGTGTCTACAGTCACTGTTTGATTTTAAATGCTGAGCTTTGCCGTCTGCTGTCTGGCATCTCTCCTGTGTGCCACCTGAGCCTGACTATTGCCTGCTTTGGTAGTGGTAGGGGACTGCTGGCTCTGGCTTGTTGGGGGGGGGCATATGGTTAGCCTAGAATGCAACTCCATTGTATTACCTTTCAAAGGTATGTTGATAGAAAAATTAGTATTTTTCCCATATATAGTTTACATTTTGGTATGTAGTACAGTACCCATGATCCAAGGCTGGTTGAGAGTGAGGTTGTCCCCCCAACCTTGACACCAAAATTACTCCCATGCATGTCCTGGATGTGGTTCTGGCAGATGGGGATCTGGTAAGGGACCTGGTTGTAGAGGATCCCCTGACTGGGAGCGACCACAATACTGTCAGGTTTCAAATAAACATGGGGGGAGGGGGGGTGAGATCTAGGACACTGGCAGTGGACTTCAGGAGGGCAGACTTTGTGGGCATGGGAAATATTCTCAAGGATCACTTGAAGGGGATTACATCAATGACAAATGTGGAAAGGAGATGTGAGGTCATAAAACGGGGACTTCATGAGGCAGTCAGGAGCTGCGCTAAGGTGAAACATAAGGGAGCAAGGTCACATAAACCATGCTGGTGGTCCAGTGAAGTTCAGGTAGCGGTCAGAGAAAAGAAGGCGGCCTACAAAAAATATAAAACAACAAGAGGGGACAGGGATAAGGAAATGTACCATTATGCATCTAGAAAAGTCTCCCAGATGGTGAGGGGGCAAAGTCCAGTAAAGAGCAGTGGCTGGCACAGGGGATACATGGAGGGGAAAAGGGGTACTTCCAGTACATTGGGGAGCAGAAAAAAACTAAGGGCCATCTCAGCTGATTGAGATCAGAAGGAGGGTGGGTGGAAGAGGCGAGGGACCAGGCAGAGGTATTTAACCAGTACTTTGCCTCTCTGTGTTCACTAGGGAGGGAATGGGATATCTACAAAGCAAGGCATGATGGGGATAAAGCAGCAGTGAGTGGGATCAGGGGAGCAACAGAAATGGAGCAAGAGGGAGGGAGAGGTACCCCAGGAGAGTCACATCAGGATAAGGATAAAAAGGCCAGTAAGGTGGCGGGGATGGATGATGCTATCTCCGCCAAAAGGGTGTGGTTAGCCCTCAAGGTCCTAAAGAAAGACAAATCTCCTGGGCCGGATGGCATTCATCCGAGAGTACTATGGGAATTAGCGGACATACTGGCTGCACCCCTGGTGAAGCTCTTCAACAGGTCACTTGAGACAGGGAGGGTACCTAGGGATTGGCGAGAGGCACATGTGGTGCCAATCCATAAAGGGGGGTCGAGGGAAGTACCAGGTAACTATAGACCCATCAGTTTGACCTCAGTGGTGGGAAAATTAATGGAGAGTATACTAAAGGAACGATTGGGGGTGTACTTGGAGGAGGTGGGAGGTCTGGATAGTCAGCAACATGGGTTTGTGCCAGGTAGATCATGTCAAACCAATCTTGTGGAGTTCTACAAATGGGTAAGATCAGAACTGGACAGGGAAAAGCCTGTGGATGTATTATTCTTGGACTTCAGCAAGGCGTTTGACTCTGTCCCTCACAATGGTCTGGTGGAGAAACTGATGGGGTTGGGAGTAGGCCCTTTGATGGTCAGATGGATTGAAAACTGGCTAGCTGGATGCAACCAGAGAGTAGTGGTCTGTGGGGAGCTCTAGAACCCTAGAGAGGTTGGTAGTGGGGTACCGCAGGGCTCGGTCCTGGTCGATCCTGTTTAATGCATACATATCGGACATCAGGGAGGGTATAAGTGTGAAATAGGTCTCTTCGCTGATGACTCCAAGATGGGAGCAGTAGTTGAGGGAGAAGAGGGAGGTTGGCCCTGCAAGGAGCTGGACACCCTGGAAAGCTGGGCTCACACATGGAAATTAAATTTCAATATCACCAAGTGCAAGGTGTTACATCTTGGGCGGAAACCCTAAACACAGGTACACCCTGGGAGAGGAGGCGCTGGAGGCCTCAACAGGGGAAAAAGACCTTGGGGTCATGGTGGATGCATGTATAAATAACTCTGAGCAGTGCACGAGAGCGGTTAGCAAGGCAAACAGGATGTTGGGATGCATCGTAAGGGGGATCACCTCTAGGAGCAAGGAAGTGATTCTGCTGCTGTACAATGGACTGGTTAGACCACACCTTGAGTACTGTGTACAGTACTGGAGACCACACTTGAAGAGGGACATACAACTCCTGGAGAGGGTACAGAGGAGGGCAACTAAGATGATACGAGGGCTAGTGGATTTGACGTATGAGGACAGACTTGAGGAGCTCTGCCTGTTTTCATTGGAGGAGAGGAGAGATGGGGGAACATGATTGAGGTCTTCAAGTACCTCAAGGGAATAACTAGGGTAAACATGGAGGGGATCTTTAGACTAAAGCAGGGAGGTATCACCAGAAGGCATGGTTTGAAGTTGGAAGGTGGATGGGTGAGGGGGGAAAAGAGGAGGAGGTTTTTCACTGAGAGGGTGGTGGACCCTTGGAATGCACTGCCTGGCGAGCTGGTTCAGAGATCCACAGTGGAAGGCTTCAAGAGAGGATGGGACGACACAGAAAGTGGATGTATCAGATGATGGCCTGTCCCAGGGGGGTGGGGATGGATGACAGGGGTTTCTGGAACACAAGGGGGGGAGGGCCTCCACACCCAACTAGGGATCTGAGGTTCGAGCAGACTCGATAGACTGTATGGCCTAATCTGCTGGCAAATAGTATGTTAGTATTCACATAGGCCACTCCCTCAGGGTCAGGTAGCATGCAGATGCCCACATGGGTGCAGTCAATGGCCCCAAGCATGCCAGGCATACTTGCTACCCTGTGGAAGTCCTGCATGGTTGCTGTACACTCCACCTGTGTGCTGGGGAAATGGATGTATTCTAAAGCATGTGGCAGCAAAGTGTTGAGGAACTGTGTGAGGAGGCATGATGTGGCCAACTGGGTTGTGCCTGTGGTGTCCCCTGTTGGTCTCTGGAAGGTTCCCGTGGTGAGCAGGCACATGACAGCTGTCACTTTTGTCTCCAAAGACATTGTGTGGCTCCTTCTTGTGGGTGCTTGCATCTCCTCACTGCACAGCTCACAGAGTTGCCTCAGGATGGCCCTGTTCAGGCAGTACCGTCCAACAATCTCCGTGTCGGTGTTGTTCTCGAAGGTGATGTGGGCACGGTACCACCTGTTCTGGGCATACCACCAATGGGCCCTTCCTCAGCCACGTCGCTGTTCCTCCTGCCCCCTCACACCCCTCATTACAGCCTCCATCAGGAAGGGTGCATTATCCATGGCGCCTGATGTCCTGTCTCCCCCGGGTGGTCGGCTGCTGCGGGCTATGTGCCACACTGGTGCACTGCCTGGCACTGTGCCTGCCTGTCCCTCCCACTCTCTCTGCCCCTGGCTCCCTCTCCACTGCCTCCTCTGTCCCTCTCCCTCTGTGGCTGCCTGTGTCAATCTCTCTGTCTCTCACTCACTCTGTCTCCCTTAGTCTGTCTTTCTGTCTGTCTGTCCTTCCTTCTTGCTGTGTTTTGCCACTCTCTCTCTCTCTCTCTCTCTCTCTCCCTCTCATCTGGTGCAAGTGCTGTCTGTGTACTTGCACCCTGTATTTATAGGCTCAAGTCTGCTTGGCACATCCAGGTTTTGCTCCTCACTTGCACCATGGTTCCATAATTGAATATCGCACTGTGCCGGATATTCATGGGCACATCCCCTTCTCTTGCACCTGCATTCATTGTAGTTGTGCATTGGCGCAATGGAATTTGCACTGCTCAATGACTCCCGCTGAATATCGCTCCTTGGCGCAAGTCCGCACTTGTGCCGGCGCAACTCAGTTGCGCCATGCGCAACTGCTTTGAATATCCTGGCCAATATGTACAACTTAATTTAGTAACAGGAGAGGAACTATTTTTTCAAAATATATACAGTTACATGAAGGCAGGGAAATTTATAGATTCAATGCGGGAAACCAGTATAGCCAGTTACCTTTGTCCAGTTGTGGAGGGTGGGGGAAGTGGAGGTAGGAAGTTGTTAAGGTAGGAGCAGAGCAGTAAGGAAGGTTGAGTAGGGTGTGTGTAGGATTGTTAAAAAAGATGGGGGAGGTGGTAGAAGGGTTATGAAGTAACAGGTGGGGGGAAAATAAAGTGCTGTGTTAATCAGTACTAAACCTAGGTCACTTTGACTGGTTAGGGGAAGCAGGTACACTTCTTTAGACTTGTGAGGCGTGAGCAGAGTTTTGATTTGAAAGGTCTAATTTTGGTCTCAGTGAGTAGGTCACTTGGAAGGGAGTTGAGATAGTTAGGAGCAAGGAATATGAAGGATCACTGAGCTTGTGAAGTTCAGTGGAAAGGGACCTTATAGGGATTGTTATTTGTCCCTCTAGTAAGTCTTGTTGCTGCAGCTGGGCAAAGCATGATCTGAACCCCAACTGGCTTTTTTGGCTAGAAGACATAACTGGTATTGAATTCTGTTATCCAGGTCTAGCCAACCCAAGAGTGAATAAAGGTCACAGCAAGAGGAAGGAGGTGCTGTTAGAACTTTACTACTCTCCTGGGACTTAAGAACTAGAATTCTACTACTGGGACCTTCAATTTAGGGTAAAAACAAACAAATAGAAAAAAAAAACAAGAGTTAGTGTGTTTGTCTGAGCTGGGTGAAGTGAATTGTTATCTGTGCAGTTAGCTAGGCATAAGAAGGGAACTGTGAATTAAGAGGAGTGGCTGAGGCAGCAGGAAGCCTGGTGTTTGCATTTAAATCTGCCCTAGATATCTTTTGGCAGAACACAGCAAGAGGAAGGAGGTGCTGTTAGAACTTTACTACTCTACTGGGATTTAAGAACTAAAATTCTACTACTGGAACCTTCAATTTAGGGCAAAGTTGTGGTGCCCCGAAGGTGGTAAGAAGGATGTTAACATGTGCTGGGTTTCCACATCAATAAAAAAGGGTAATAAAGCAACTGTGTCGATGACACCAGTAACTTGCACACAAATTACTAACACAGGTTCAACAAGGGGTGGATGTTGGCACCAGACAAAGAGAGGTGAGAATCCAGAAATAGATTCCAAATACTTCACAAGGTTTTATTTATACCAAACCAAGAGGAAACACGGTCATTGGGGGACACTTGATGGGTACAGAGGGGCTGTTCAAAGTAAGGGAGGGGAAGGCCACCAGGGGCCATGATATGAGACTGGAGCGAGGAAGGTTCAGGAGGGAGATGAGGAGATACTTTTTTACAGAGAGGGTGGTGGCTGGGTGGAATGTGTTACCTGATGAAGTGGTATGCAGTAGAACAGTGGACTGCTTCAAACGAGGATGGGACAGGACAAGGGGGAGGGTTAATGAAGGGGAAGGGTGGAAGGGAGGGGCAGCTATAGAATAAGGGGCGCTAACTGCATATTCGAGCAGACTTGATAGACCTCTAGGCCTTTATCTGCTGGCAAATTTCATATGTTCGTATGTTCGTACACTTACACTTACTCTCCTGTACTAGGAGAACTCTAAATAAATGACTGCAACAGCTCCACTTTATGAGTGGTTTACACTCTGTAATCAGCAAATCACTATATAATCCTTTCAATACTACCCTGAGGTGCACCTCTACCTAGGGCCTATTACCTGGAGTACTCCACTTTAAGGAACTCTATAGCATAATACTGTATAACTCAGCTTCAGTCATAAGAGGCAGGTCATTCACGGATGAACCTTCTCTGTCATTGGGAAGAAATTGAGTTGCAGGATAAAACACAAGTGGAACACTTGGCTGACTGGGCTAACAACTAAGGGACTGCAGAGAGGATTTTGTACAGGCCATGAGTCTCTCGGCCACACCCCACCTCTCTAGGGTTGCTGGACTTGTTAAGAACAAAGCAATGATTCTCTCGGCTCAGAATCCACTGAGGGCAGCCAGAATGGAGACACACCAAACCCAGCCACAGCCCTCTTCCGGACTGCTGGGGTGAGATAAAGAAGAAGAAGATGCTGACCAACTGGCCCAAAGTCCTCTTCTGGACTTGCTGGGACACAAGGAATAAGAAGAAAGTGCTGACCAACTGGCCTAAAGTCCTCTTCTGGACTGCTGGGACATGAGGAAGAGGAAGAAGAAGAAGAAAGTGCTGACCAACCAGCTCAAAGTCCTCTTCTGGACTGCCGGGACACAAGGAAGAAGAAGAAAGTGCAGACCAACTGGCCAAAAGTCCTCTTCTGGACTGCTTGGACATGAGGAAGAAGAAGAAGAAGAAGAAAGTGCTGACCAACCAGCCCAAAGTCATTTTCTGGACTGCCGGGACATGAGGAAGAAGAAGAAAGGAAGTCTGTGAATCGGAAGCACCAACGGGGTTCTGGGTACCAAGGCCGGACAAGCCAAGGACTATGTAAAATAAGAAACAGGACGATGATGCAAAACACTGTGGCAGAATATCTGGATCGCACTTCGATACTGACGACAAAACAAGAAAATGGACGATACCTTTGTACCAGTTCAGGTCGCACTTTGGGGAAACTTTGAGGTGCGGAAAACAACAAACAGGACGTTGCAAACTTCTGTGACACGGTTCTTTGAAGATCTGCTGCTGGCTGCTTCGAGGATGCACTGGAGACAACTTCTGGAGTACTTTGAAGAAGATTGATCTGGATACCAATGGTGAACAGATTCTGGAAAGCTCTGGAAGACTGATTCAAACACCTTGAACTTGGAAGGCTGGCAACAAAGCAATACTTTCTGACACATTCACTGCTTGCAACAATAGTTGCATGCAAAATAAAGTCTCAGTTCTTGTTGCAGTGGTTTCTTATTCAGTCTTAATTTTCAAATCACAGTAAATATACCAGCAATTCACTTTTCTGATAGAACCCTAGCACCGGTGGACCTAACTAACAGGGGTCCCTCTGACTAAATCGTGTTCTTCCTGTTATTGCAACTCTGTATGGCTAGCTAGACTCCTTAAGCATCCCAGGTCACTAATGCTACTGGGCCCCTATAACACCTGGGGAATCTAAATGGCTAGCAGTGGGCCTAACTTGCCCCTTAAAATGGCAAAGCATGTGGCAGTGGGCCTAACTTGCCTCTTTTAAGAAATGGTGGGCCTGATCTGCCCCTTGACACGGTGGTGGGCCTAACTTGCCCCTTTCAGAGCTGGTGGGCCTGATTTTCCCCTTTACACAGTGGTGGGCCTATCTTGTCCCTTTATACAGTGATGGGCCTAACTTGCCCCTTTAAGAACTGGCGGGCCTGACTTGCCCCATGGATAATGAACCACCCTTTCCCCTTTAAATAAACATGTGGGCCTGTATTGCTCCTCTAAGAACTAGGCTTGGCTTTGTCTGGGCCCCTCTAAAACCACTGGGCTTCCTTTAGGCTGTGCCTTTTTAAATCGTGGGACTCTCCTGGAGCTCTGGCCCCTATAAACACTCTGGGTCTGCCTTCTGAATAGGGCCCCTTTAAACACACACACACAAAGGTCCCTTTACTGCTTGGCTGGCTGGGCTACACTGTCACTCTTCACTTGCCAACCACGCCTCTTTAATAAATATTCATGCCCTTCCTGAGGCTTCCCTTCTGCTGTCCCCTCCCACTCTTTGCACCTGGCGCAAACTATTTAAAATAAATACATTCACTTTTCTTTCTCTTTCTGGTCGGTCAACACATTGCAGTGTGCTGCTGCTGACTCACCCAGCCACCGGGAAGCAAGAGCTGAAGACGGGAGGTGGGAGGTGCGGTCTGGAGAGGGAGGGAGCTTTCAGGCAGGTGCAGGATGACCGGGGACCTCATGAGGTCCTGGGACAACATACCACGATGCAGCAGCTTAATCGCTACCACCTGGGAACTGAACACTTGATTTTTTAATTAAAAATAATAAAACGGGACACTAAGCCCTCCTGTGGACACAACGGGATGTTTCTGGACTTCACCAGCAGCTCAAACTGGCACCGAAGACCGAACAAGCTTGCAGGTACATTTTCTTCAGTGACTGGAGACAGGAGGTACACAGCAAAGCCCTCAGGGACAGCTTTAGCCCTCCTGGCAAGTTCTTCTCATCCCTCCTCACTTTCTGTGTCCTCACTCCTCCACAGTCATCACAATTCTCCCTAACAGTAACTTATATTTTAAACTGCAGCACTCTGTTTTCCGGTTCTGGAAGGGCATAGCAGGTGCCACACAGTAAGCATTCCATTAGCTCAACTCAACATTCCATTAGCTGCAGCATGGCAGAAAGGCTTATTTTGTGCATTATTTCTAAGCTATTTACATTATTCTTGACAGGCTTTGTACAGAGTTTTGTGTTGCCATTTTAAAGTGGGCACCTGGGCATTTCTTGGGCACCTGTTTACTGTACTGAGGCACCTATAAACTAGCACTTTTCTATTCTTTATTTTTCTGTGGTGCCCCCAACTCTGGGTAACTAGAAAAACAAACAAACAAAAAAGAGTTACTGGTCCAGATATTCAAAGGGGTTGCAACTGACGCAACAGAGTTGCGTCAGCGCAACCCCGCATTGTGCCCTGGTGCAATATTGAGAAAGCTATCTGGCGCAGCACAACTCCCGATGTGCCAGGGTGCAATGTAATTGTATGCAGCACAGCTGTAGGGGGTGTGCCCATGCATATGCAGCACATCCCAATATTCAGCCCGGGATGTGCAGCACATATGCTGGCACAACCCTGCAGTGCGCTGCACAGGAGGGCTCAAAGTTGAGCCCCTGAGGAGAGGAAACAAATCCCCAGCCACCCACAGGTGGGCCACTGTACTGCAGGGTACAACACAGCAGCCGCCAGCCATGGGTGGCCACCCGCCCACCCAGAACACCGTCATGAAGCACACACAGCACCCTGATAGTCTAGTGGCCAACCTGTCCCGAATCCCTGATGAATATATAACATGACCATCCCTGGTGGTCTAGTGGTCCCCCCTCCCACCCGATTCCCCAAGAAATGTCAGTAAAGACTGACCCTGGTGGTCTAGTGGACCCCCCAACCACTGAAGTAAGGTGCCTGCCTGGTGCCATGGCTTGGAGGGACCGGAAGCGCATCCTTAGGATCACGAGAACAGTTGCACGGGAGTCTGAGCTGGACATCATTGTCCACCTAGGGACAAATGACTTGGCTCATCATGAGATTAGAGCAGTGCAGAAGGACTTTGTAGAGTTGGGGAGGGGCCTAAGACAAGTAGCACACACAGTATCTTCTCAGAGGTGCTGCTTGTTAGTGGCATGGGTGAGGCGAGGTTACTTTGCACCATGCAGTTTAACGAATGGTTGAAAAAATGCTGTGGAGCACAGGGGTTTGGCTTCATTGGGGACTAGGGTTCCACCTGGAGGGACACCAGCCTATACTGGCAGGATGGTCTGAATCTGTCCAGGAAGGGAACAAGTCTTTTGGACAATCGGTTTAAATGCTTCATTGGCAAGCTTTTAAACTAGTCAAGAGGGGAGGCACTGATAAGCAGCAGGAAAATCCCAGCCTCCCCTTACAAAACAGGGTAATAAATGAGAAAAAGACCAAGGTAGAAAGGTCAGTGGGGGAATGCTGCTACAGAAGGTAAAGCCATCAAAAAATGGAGAACAATGAGTACCAATATCCGTAGTCTGGGTAACAAGCTTCCTGAATTAGTGGCCTTGATGGAGGAGGAACATCTGGATATTGTGGCAGTCACAGAAACATGGTACACACAGAACCATGACTGGGACATAAACATACCAGGATACACCATCTACAGGAGGGACAGGGAGGGTAACAGAGGAGGAGGAGGAGTAGCTCTCTACCTAAGGGAAGGAATCAATGCAACAGAACAAAAGGGTAAACAGGGAGGAGGAGAAGAAGCACTGTGGGTCAATTTGGAGGTAGGCAATGGCACCACAGTCCACACAGGGGTAGTATACAGACCCCACTCTCAGGGGGAGGAAATGGACAAGGAAACGATAGAAAGTATACTTAGAATGGCAGATAAAGGGGAGATACTGCTGATGGGTGATCTGAATATGCCAGATGTTAACTGGAGTGCAGCTGCAGCAGCCACTTCTAAGAGTGGGGTTATTCTAGATGCCCTACAGGGGGGCGTGCCTTAGACAACTAGTATTGGAACCCACTCAAGAGGGAGCAGTCTTAGACCTGGTTCTCTCAAATGGAGATGGAGAGAGGATCACAGATATAGAAGTGGGTAGCCATCTGGGAACTAGTGACCATCGAACAGTAAGGTTCACAGTAAGCACAGCAATAGAGTCAAGCCATACAAAGGCAAAAGTATTGGACTTTAGGAGGGTTGACTTTGCCAAAATGGGTGAGTGCCTAAGGAATGCACTAGCAAATGGGCAGGAAGGAGGGGTGGAAGAACAATGGGGAATAATAAAAACTGCCATCACAGAGGTAACGAGCCTTTGTGTGAAGCAAATAAACAAAACAACCGCAGGGTTCAGTACTGGGTCCAGTCCTTTTTAATGTCTTTATAAGTGACATTGCAGAGGGACTAGAAGGAAAAGTATGCCTCTTTGCAGACGACACAAAGATCTGCAACAGGGCTGATACAGAAGGGGGGTGGAAAGGATGAGAAGGGACTTGGCAAGGTTAGAGGAATGTACAGTTAAAGTATCAGGGCACCCCCCCTCCCCATTTTGCTGTGTTTAAAGCCAGAAATGTTTTTTTAAATAATTCCAGTGTTCTTACTTTTCATACTTTTCGGAGGGGCTCTTAGTTCTTATTATCCAGCTGAACCATGATTAAGCCTGACCACTTCGGCAAAGAGACTATCTCCGTCAGTCAGGTAAAAAGCATTACATTTTAACTTGCCATATCAGAGCTGAGGTCTCCTTGCTTCCTCTATTTTTAATGAAGAGACCACTCTCCTGGCTTCATTACTTATAGTGTGCTCTGGCCAATGAAAGGCTCACAGGTGTTTAATTGGGAGCTTGCAATTAGAAGAAGGCCACAATTATCCTACCTTCAAATCAGTACAAAAAGTTTGCAAGCTCAACTCCTGTATTTACAATACAACTTAGTAAAGTTAGTGGGGTGACTTCTGGTGTGACCGAATAGAAACATACAAGGTTGAAGGAATGGTCAAAAGTATGGCAGCTTAGATTCAATGTAAAGAACTGCAAAGTAATGCGCTTGTGAAACAAAAACCCAGGGGAAGAGTACACAATGAAGGGGGGAGGTATTAACAATAACAAAAATGGAAAGGGACCTGATGGCAGTCATATCAAATAACCCAAAGATAAGCAAGCAATGTGAGAAGGCAGTAAGGATGGCTAGGGGATACTGGAATGTATAGGGAGAGGCATCACCAGTAGAAAATCAGAAGTTGTTATCCCTCTGTACATACAGTTGGTGAGACCCCATCTGGAGTACAGTGTGCAGTTCTGGAGACCCCAACCCCACAAGGACATAGACAGGATGGAGGCAGTCCAGAGAAGGGCAACTAAAATGGTGCAGGGTCTGCAACAGAAGCCATATGAAGACAGACTAAATTAGCTTAATATGTATACCCTTGAGGAAAGGAGGGAGAGGGGAGACATGATAGAAACTTTCAAGTACCTCAGGGGAATCAAAAAAGTCCAAGAGGGTAGCATCATTCAGAAAAAGAGATGTGCAAGAACAAGGGGACACAATCTGAAGATAGAGGGGGGACAGCTCAGGGCGAAATGTGAGGAAGTATTTTTTCACAAAGAAGATGGTGGACGCATGGAATGGCCTTCCTGAGGAGGTTGTGGGGTCAAAAACAGTGGATGAATTCAAGAATGTATGGGACACACAAGGCGTTTCTAGTGGGGAGTAGGAAGAAGAGGGTTGTTGGTTAACTAGGATCTGCAGCTTATCCAATAGGTAGGGAAATGGGCAGACTAGGTGGGCCAAGTGATCCTTATCTGCCGTCAAAGTCTATGTTTCTATATGTGGGTAAGGTGTGTAGCACCTAGGACTAGCCTGCAGGGATTATTCAGTGTTAAGACAAACCTTTTTAGGGTCATGTCAGAGTCTGCACAGTAGATGACTAGACTGTAGTCTGTTACCAAAAAGACCGAGCAATTTATAACAAGTTTAATGAGCAGGTGCTTAGTAAGGGTGCATATCTTAAAGAATGAAGGTTTGGGGTCTTTAGATGCCTCTGCAATCATTCAGTTTGCTTTTATGTGTGAATTTCAGTGAGAAACTAAATATATTTTTCTATCTTTTTCAAAAGAAATTGATACTTATTTCATCAACAAACTTTGCCTTTCATATAGTTGCACTCTATTGCTCCATCTGTATGATGTTACATTTTTGAATACAATAATTAGCTTCTCTTCACTTCTTTCCAAGTAAAATCTGGCTATGAAGAAAATGTTGCCTGCTAAATTATAACAAAAGATGTTATCAAAATCACATATTTCTATTAAATATATAATATTTTGGTGGCAGGAAGTGTTATTTCTCCATACAAATCTGAAAACAGATTTGTAGTTTTCCTTTGAAATGTACTGGCAGCTTTGCCAGTAAGGATTTCATGACATCAGCATACAGGGATTCAATTGGACTCTGTCTGGCAAAATACAAATAAAATGGTTAAAAAGTAAGTAAAGAAACAAATAAAAGCAAACTGAATGATTGCAGAGGCATCTGAAGTCCTCAAACCCTTATTATTTAAGATATGCACCCTTACTATGCACCTGCTCTTTAAAGGGTACCTAAACAACATTTTGACAACAAACTATTCAAAAATCTGACCTCATAGGGGACTAAAGGAAAGGCTACTGTATTCATTAATGCTAAAATTACATTTATATAGTTTACCTAAATGTGGTGAGAAGAATGAATGCCAGAGAGGGACTGAAGAGGCCATTCCAGCACGGTACAGCTATATTCAGGTTAGAGGAAGACAGGAAGGGGGACGTTGAGCAGATCGTTGTGAGATCTGAGATGTGGGGCTGCCAGCACCTTGATCACTACCTGACTGTGGATGAGAGCAGCCAGCTACAACAAGTACTCAGAGTGGCAGGGCTGCACCTAAACTGTTACTTGAATTCAGTGTAGGGAAATTACCTTCAGGGGGAGGATGTTGCCATTTGTTAGGACAGTATCGAGGGAGCTGTGTATAGCTCATTCAAGATTCAGAAGGGTGGTAGCCAGCCAACTTATATTGTGGAGCAGGGCACAGAAAAGAACTTGAGAAGAATTGCAGGGAACTGTCCTGCAGGGTTCTGTAGATCATAGGTAAAGGAGTAGACCGACACTGGAAGTCCGGGTGGATTCTTTCAAGGCATTAGGATGCCTCTCCTGCTAATACTATTGTTATCCATAGTAAATCCAGCCCTTATGAGGGCATGAACAGTAGTTTTTCTGGTGTGTCCTGACGCTTATTGCTGGGCCCTCCAGGAAGACCTAGTTGTTGGTTAATGAGGCGGGAAAAATAACACAACAGGGGGACTGTACATACTGCCCTCACTGTGCAGAAGGGTGGCGATCCACACAATGTTTACTGTGGAAGCAGAAGTCAAAGATTGAGAAAGTGGACCAGAGAGTGATTTGGGAGGCAATTTTTAACAGTATCAGCTGATAAAGTGTATCGGTATAGGTGTGCACAACTCTCTGAGGTGCAAGATTACAATCTGAGGTGTGATAATTTTCTTCAAGAGACTGCAAGCTCATATGCAGTCCTAGGCAGTACTAAGGACAGAATATGGATGGTGGGGTGTTCAACAGAAGGCAGGCTAGGTGCAGGAGGTTCACGTGGAAAAAGACTACAAGAGAAGCTTATTTGTGGATTACTAAGAAAGCATGAGCTTTGGAATTGGACCAGACCAGTACTTCACTACAAATTTCAGGGCATCACATAACCACTAGATCATCAAGTATTTGAAGTGTTGTACTGTACTGAGGTTTGCCAAAGAGAAAGTCAGCTGGATTACAAAACATTTTCAGCAAGTTAAAGTAAAACAAATGAAAAAAAACATAGCTTAACATGTGTACTGATCAAAATAATTCACGTGTTAACACATGGTGTTGCTCATTCTGGTGAAACAATTCAAAACAAAGGGGGAAAGAAGAACTAGTTAGCACTATAGGGAGCCATGTGGGTCTCTGTCTCTGGCTCCAGTTATGTCATCATGACTCATCGCTTAACACACTTGGCAGACATCTTGGGGAGAAAGCAAGGCTGTTTTCTGAAAGTGAAAGGCTGATGTTTACATTTTTCAAAAGCTATGAAACTGCATTTATGTTGTTTACGTACATGCAGTTTTAGCATAAGTGTAAACAGCAGCCTTTACTTTGTCTAGCAATGAAGCCAGATTTTGGAGTTTGCAGTTTAAAAAAAACTGCTTGTTTAGGTACCCTTTAAGGGCTTCTTCTGCAAGGCCATGCCTATGTCTGTACAACTGACCAATTTTCCTATTTGTGGACCTAGTGACTTGGTCAATATGTAGTGAGTATGAGAGGGAGCTATTCAAGGTTACGTCAAGATATTTGAAGTTTTGGACCTGCTCAAGAATTTTGTTTTGTTTGTTTTGTATAACTAGTTTGGATGACTTGTATCTGCTTTGCGTAGATGTAAACAGTTTGGTTTTTGTTTTCTTATAGTTTAACAATAAACCAGTCTTCGACAATTTTTTAGGTTGCACTGCATTTGTTTTTCCAGAATAGTGGGGTCAGTGTGACTAGTATACAGAACAGTGTCATACGTGTATAGGAGGATTCTGTCTTGACATGCTTGTGGAAGGTGGTTTACAAAGAGACTATACAGCAAAGGGCCCACAATAGATCCTTGGGGAACTCCTGTGCTAACGCTTTGGCTATCGTAGAGCATGTTGCCGATTTTTACCTGTTGTTCACGCCTGGAGAAGTAGCTCTGAAACCAGCACAGTGAGTTTGAGGATATGACAGAGTCACCTAGTTGAGTAAGTAGGAGTTCATGGTTTACCATGCTGAAGGCCTTAGTGAGGTCTATAAAGGTAGCCCCACTAAATGCCCCTGATCAAGGGTGTCACGAATAAATCTTGTAAATTCAACTAGTGCTGTTGTTGTGCTGTGTTGTTTTCTAAAACCATGTTGCTGCTGCCATTCTAGTCAGTATTGGTCTATATGGTCAACGAGCTGATCACAGACAATCCTTTCAAGAGCTTTAGAGATTGGGATAGTATAGAAATTGGCTGGTAGTTTGTGTGGATCGCACTTTCCTCAGTTTTGAAAATTGGGGTAACTACCGTGGCTTTCCAGAGTTTAGGGAATTTTCCAGTTATAAGGGAGAGGTTTAGTATTCTTGTTAGGGGTACCAGCAGAACATCTAGGGTTAGGGAAATTAGCTTCAGGTCGAGACTGTTTCCGCTATGCCTGGTTTTACCTAGCATTTGCAGTAGGTATTTTTTTGCCTCAGATTTCAAGCTTATCCTGAGGTAGAATGGCGGGGCTGGTTTTGGGGGTGAGGTACCCGATGTATTGCATATTGCACTGCTAATTGGGTTAAGGAAGTCAGAGGGAAGCACACTGCTGAGGTCTGTGAAGGTCTTATTGAATGCAATAGCAATGGTCTTAGGATCCTGTGTCACATTCCGATCAAGGGTCAGCATATTAGGAGCTGTTTTATTTGGTGTCCCTGTTATGGCCTTAATATTTTCCCAGAATATATGGCTATCTCCCCAGGAACTGTCTAATTCAGTCCTAAAGTAGTAGGTTTTCGCATGGCGAATGGCCTGGGTGCATTTGTTATGGGCTGTCTTGTCATTTTGGAAGTCGATGTGAGATGTGCCATAGGTTGTCCATGGCATGTAGTTGGGCAATGAGAGAAGGAGTTATCCAGGACTTATGAGATCCTCTGGCCTTTCTATTGGTGATAGAGGCAAAGATATCACAGGCAGCACTGAAAATCTTGATGAAGTAATCTAATGCAGTGTCGACATCCACTGCAGAAAAGATGGTGGGCCAAATTCTGCTGCCTAAGGTGTTCTTTTATGGGCCCCAGTTGCCCTTTTCTTGAAACTTGTGATGTAAGCACTGTCACCGGGAGTCTAGGGTGACTTACTGTATTAGTTCAAGTACAGAGGATATGGGAGTGGTCGCTTATGGAATCTGGGAGAATGACTGTGCGGTCATGACTGGTTTAAGGCACCTGTCATAATACACTCAGATGAGCCGCTTTGTCAATTCACCTCACCAAATTGTCAGTTACTTAAAATCTCTTCCAGTGGCTTCCTTCCCAGAAGCAACAATCAATACAACATCTCCAGAATAAGACAATTTCTAAGCACAGCAATTTACGTTTTTACATTAGTACTGTTATCAACACTTTTTGGGTTGACAGTTCAGAGAGATGGTGGGGGGTCCATGGGAGAGAGCAGTTATCTCAGCCTTGACAGTGACAAGGAGTGTGCCAGTTCGATATGTTACATCCTGTTTGGCTCTCTTTGAACTTAGTCTTTATGTGGATTCGTTGCCTATGGTATGATGAGGCAGGCAGGCAGGGGGCAATAATGAACAGCACAGCAGGGTTCAAAGGGGGAACCAGGACAGAACAGGTACAGCCTGCACGTTCCAAATCTATTTAAATGTAGTCCCCTCTATTATGTTTCTGTCTTAACAGGCTGGTTCTCAGGGGGCCTATTGACAGGCTGTGGAGAACAGATGGGAAGTTGAAGAGTGTGCCAGGCTCCCTTTCGAATGCTTGCACAGAAGCAAATGCCCTCTTGAACATGCACATATTCAAGGAGAGGAGGCAGCTGTTGTAGAGAAGCTGTCTGCCATTGCTATGTGAGTGCTGGCAGTGGAGGACATGGTAGATCATGACTGGTTAAAGTGCCTATCACAGTACTTTCAGCTGAGCTGCTTTGTCTTTTCACCTCAATGAGCTGTCAGTTAATTTAACAGCAACTAGTGACAGATCAGAGAAGGCCAAGCAGGAAGTCAAGAAAATCCTGGTGGTTGGTGATTCCATGGTCAGAGGAATGGAATCTCAACTACACAAGTATTCACAGAAAGTGATGACAGTCAGATGCCTTCCCGGTGCCTCAGCCAAAAGGGGCTGCCAGCGCATCGGGAGAATTGCAGACAGAGAGGAGGGGGACCTGGGAGTGCTGGTACACGTAAGAACCAATGATCTGGCTGACCAGAAGGTTGAGGATGCTAAACAGAATATCGAGAAGCTTGGAGAAAGACTTTTGGCAGCAACAACTTCCCTGAAGTCCTGTCTGTGTGGGATAAGGATAGCAGCATGGAAAGAATCAGATCACTGGAAATAGAGAAATTCAATAGCTGGCTGAAGGACTGGTGCCAGACAAAAGGATTCCATTTTATCGGATCCTGGGTGAACTTCTGGGATAGATCACTCTTCAGATGGGACAGACTTCACCTCATGGCACAGGGAGCAAGAGCACTAGCTCAGAAGTTAAAAGTTTACTTGGACCATTTTAAGTAAGCGGATGGGGGGCCAGCCCGGTGGCACTGAGGGTTGAGGCACTAGCCTTTCCTTGTGCCATGCCGGAGACCCATGTTTGGAAGTGGACTCGGGTCACCGGGGGTCGGCCAAGGAGGAGAGGATTGAGCATCCCATGGACTGCACTCCTCTCCTTGGGTGGGAGGGTTGTGAACCCTGCAGCTCTAGTAGCTCCCAGTGGAGACTGGGAGCACTGCAGTTAGTGGAGTCATGTCAAGGAGGTATGGAAGTGTCAGTGGACATCCTGCAGGCAGATGCAGTAGTGCGCCTACCGTGCGTTGATGTTGTTGAATGTCCGCACCTCCAGGACCCGCTCGCTGATGTCATTGCATGTCCATGCCTCCAGGGCCAGGAAAAAAGGAAAAAGCCCTGCCACCCGGGAAAGTGAAGGCAGGTTCTTTGGTCATCACCCACGCTCAATGCTGGATCGGTCCAGCCTACCTCTGGCTCTCCCCCTCACTCCCAACATCCGCTAGATTCTACATAGAGCACTGGTAGGAGTTGGTGGTCCCACCTCGAGGGGCTCAGAGCCGGGGGTTGGTGAGTCGGGGTGAGGTCAGGGAGCATCCCAGGACAGAGGCTTGATCTGGGTGATTTCAGTTGAGCAGGAGATCTGGTCCCCGTGTCCATGTTGAAGAGATTCCTATGGGGCCAGACATAGAAGAGGATAAAAAAAGTTCACAAAAAAAACAACTAAACAGGGGCTGAGGCATGGAAACGGATATTGTGCCTTGCCAACTCCACCCCCGAAAGAAAAACTGGAGTAGATGAAATTGTTCCATTCACATAAAGACATAGAAAGTGTACAACACAGGACTGACATCAGCAAAATGGCAAACGGGAGCATCTGTGGGAAAGGGTGAACTACTAGCAGTCAGCAGAAGGCATGCTGCTGCTAGCTCGTGGTGGGGACTCTACCTCAATGCTAGGAGCCTAGGCAACAAGATCAGTGACTTCCAGGCTCTGGTGGCAGACACAAAGGTTGACCTGGTGGCTATAACTGAAATCTGGGCCACAGACAACAGTGATTGGGACCTTGCAATTCCAGGCTATGTGCTGTTCAGGAGGGACAGACAGGAAGGGAGGGGTGAGGGGTTGCCCTTTTTGTGAGGGAGGGCATCGAAGCAGCTGAAGATATAAGTGCCAAGGCTTGCAGGGGGGGTTGAGTCACTTTGGACTCACTTAACTACCACAGAGTGAAGTAAACTGTGTGTGGCCAGATTAATGGATGTGGGGGCCCTACTCCAAGTCCTATTTTGTGGCCCGGGGGGCTCCTAAATGCCAACATCCCACTCTTCTGTGGTGCTGGACCAGCAAGCGGGCAACAACCAGGGTACTCAAGCAGGATGTGGTTTATAATGCTATGCGTTATGCCACATGACTTGACAGGTCACATGCCCTTGATTATAAACAACACAATGCAGAATGACAATAAAATGACAAATTAACTCAACTTTGACAATATTTATACTTCTTTATTTTTAAAACATATCATCCTTGTAACACTGTCATGTACAGCCTGCTCACCAAGGCACATGAATTCTTCCAGGCTGCAAGCATTATATCCTCATTTCTGGGTGTGGGAGACATGGCATGTTCAATGCGCAGACATGCAGTACTTTGCACATCATTCCAAGCGGTCAGACCCTGTGAAATTGAAGACAGACAGCCCCTCAGCGGATTACAAATAACATAAGTCACAGCAGCACATTTTATAGAATGTGTGTCACCTTATCATAGCACTGACCTCAGAAAGATTTCATAGCCGCAGGACATTCCAGATATTTAAGTTTCCTGCTGCAGTGGTTCTGTTTCCTGTTAAAATAAAATAAACCCCTGTGGCCCACAGGCGGTTATGTATTTCACCAGGCGACAATCACAGAACAGTCTGCAGGAAAACTATAACTATTGTATGGAACGTCCTGTAGTAGGAAACAGGAAAGTGGTTGCTGTAGCTAGGAAGGAAGATTTTTAGTTTACAGGACAATCCTCATGTAGTTACAAGGAACAAAATCAGGCTGAAAGCCCCAGTTATAGAAACTGGCAGTCCTCCTGGCTATAGAAACTGGTGCCCACTGCCCCTGGGCCTGGCTATAAAGTGGCAGCCCTGGTTATAGAAACCAGTAGCTCATAGAAACTGGTAGCCCCAGCTACAGAAGCAAGCAACACAGCCCTAGCAATAGAAGCCGACAGACGTCCACCTGGTTATCGAAACTGGCCACCCTGGATAGGCTACAGAAGCAACCCTGCTATATTGGCAGCCCTGGCAGTGGCCATGGCAATAGAATGTGATAGAAGGAGCAGCCCTGAACTGGCTATAGAACTTGGCAGCCCAGGCTAGTGGCTACAGAACAGCAGCATGCAGCAGCCTGTCTATAGGAGGTGGAGCAGCAGACAGCGGTGCTGGCTATTAAAGCTGGTATGGCAGGAGTATCAGAATAGCACTAAGCAGTGATACTTTCAATACTGGCTTCTTCCTTCTGTAATTTAGAAGAGATGAGGAAAAGCTGCAGCTTCTGTCAGTGTGTCAGTGATAATGAGGAAGGATAATGGACAGGATAACAAGCAGTTATGCAGTTCAGGAATGACAGTATCATTGGTACGAGACAGGTCTTAGCAACAGACTACAAAGCATTGCTTTCAAAGAATCATGATAGGATGAAACAGTTTTATTTGATTCAAGAAAAGAATCAAATCAGAGTAAGTAATTTCCGGAAGTAGATTATCAAACTAGAAACACATTCATTTGCACTCATATTTCTTTACGTTACAAATCTTCTGGCAGGGTAATTCTTCACAAGGCTGTTTTTAGACTCAATATACAGTCTTCAATCATTTTAAAGATAAGATTTCATTATTTTACAATAATTCAACAGTTTTCTGTTAGATTTTCATAGTCATCATAAGTTTAAAGAAGAGGCTAAAAAGAGAAACTAGCAAAAAACACCACAAGACCAAAAGCCTGCTAACCTTGTCCTACCTACTCCTTATACTTCTGTATGTATTTAATTTTGTACCCTTCAAATTTCAAAAAGACTTATCAAATCAGAGCTCCCTAGTTAGTTAGCCACATCTGCCCCAGTCCTGGATGAGAAATAATCTTGCCTTGTAGCCCTGACTGAGCCCTGACTTGCTAGTAGCAGCCCCAACCCATCACCCCATGCAAATTAATTATTTTCCCTCTGCTTTTATATTTTTTTCATTCAGTTGCTTGCTGGCAGCTGCTGCTGACTGTTCTCCCACCATTTCCAACCACCAAATCCACTACACACCAATCCAAATCCAGATCACCATGGGAGGACCACCAAATCATGAACTTTCGAAAAAGGAAGACAAAATAACTAAATAAACAGTGTCTGTGTTAGGCAGCAGCAGCCCGCAGACTAGTAACAACATACCTGGTGTGGCCTGCCTTGGTTGGCCTGACTGATGTGATGACTGATGATTGATCACAGCCTAGGACTGGAGGAGGATAAATGCCAGGCTGGTGGTGGACAGATGAGATCAAGATCATGCCGGCGGCGACACGACTCGGCCCGGGACTCCTCACAGGAAGAGAGGTCCAACTTAAACAGCACTCTGATTGACCGCCCTGCACCTAACACCAGCAGCATGTGACACTGCACACTAGTCTGCTGCCTGCATGTCGTCCACAGTGATGAGCAACTTAGAAAAAAAATTAAAGTGCTGGTGGCTGGAGCTGGAGAAGAACGATAGCGAATCCAACTCTGGGAGACCCCCTGTGGCCCGTTCGCTCTCTCTCTCTCTCTCTCTCTCTAGTCTGTAGACTTTGTGTCTTCTATCTTCTTCGATCAAGACTGACAATTGACCATCTACGACCACAACTCTCATCCTCCTCCTCGATTCCTCACTGCCCAGCCACCCGCCCTGACTCCACACACACGCATGCACGCACTGATTCCCGCTCCCAGTAGCTATACCTCAGGACCTCTGATTGACATGGTTGGTTGTGTGGTGGGATCAGGGTGGATCAGAGTCAGAGCCAGAGCTGCCCACCGGAGAGACTGAGAGGCTCGCTCGCTTGAAGCGGCTACAGGAGGGTGGGTGGGGAAACCAGGCTGACTCCGAGGATGGAGGTGGGACTACTGGACCAGGGCTGCCTCCAAGGAGGAGGAGTGCTTTTTGGGCAATTCAGCAAGTCAGTGGCAGTGGCAGTAACCTGGTAGTGAAAGTAAATAAGTTAACAGTGGTGGCCCTCCTGAACCATGGGGCTCTACGCCATGGCGTAATTTGCGTAAAGGTTAATCTAGTTTTGGTGGGAGTGATATACAGACCCCTGGGGCAGGAGAGAGAGAGAAGGATGAACAATTAGATGAAAAGCTACAAAACATGGCAGATAAGGGTGACATAGTGGTGGTATGGAACTTGAATCTACCGGATATTGACTGGGAGGTTCCAGTAGACAAGAGCTCGAGAAGTAAGGCTCTGCTTGATGCAATCCATAACTGCCTGCTGTCCCAACTAGTGAAGGATCTGACCTGAGGGGATGCCATTCTAGATGTGATTCTCAAAAATTCAGAAGTGATTAGATCAATCAGGGTAGGAGAACCCGTGTCAAATAGCAACCACAATTCTGTCTAGTTTGAAATATCCACAGGTGATACAATCGCTTCTTCTGCCTACAACATATTAAGTAAACAGCAACCACAACTACTCATTATGTGGCTGTGGCCACATTACAGTTCGCATCTACAAAGATCCTTAGATTATGGTCTGCTTGAGGTACCTAAGTTGAGAATTAACCTTGGGTCTGCAGCTTTTCAGTAGTTTGCTCTCCAATTATGGAACAATATCCCAGCTGAGATTTGGGATTACGCTACTGCAGGAAGTTTTAAAAAGTCCCTTCATAAGCATCTACTAGGTATATCCAAATGTAAATGTCCCCCCAAGAGGTGAACTGGGTATTGGGGTCCAATACTATTCTTGAGTCTGTTTGCCACTATGACATTAGTATTATAACTGGTTTTACCTGTGGATTATAATAATTGCTTAAACTGTCTTGCTCTGTGTCCATCTCTCCCTATCGTATCTAGCACTTTGTTTGTTTTAGGTGATACTCACCTTATGATGGTATGCCACAGGTACAGCAACATTTAGACAGCGGGGTCCCCTACAGTGGCTACAGCACCTCGTCGATGTAGGAAACCCGCTGGAACCCGGCACTGTCTGTTGTGGGTCCTGCACTCCCCCATATCAGCTCTGACTTGGAGTTGAGAATCTTAAGTGTTGGGGGTGCGGGGGGCAGTGTCCCTCACGTGGGGGGTTTGAGGGGCAAAGCCCACCAAAGAAAACACTTGTTTTCATCCAAAACTGGCAGCCGACTGCAAAATGTGGTCGACCTGTCGGTTTCGCTGTCTGCTGGTTTGACAAAATTTTTGTCGACGACCAGTCGTGGGATCCCCTTATGACATACCTGTTTACCTGTCCTTATATGTTTGCATTTTGTCTATTGTTTGCTTTTATCTGAGTAATTGTTGTACTTTGCTGCATACTGTAAACTGTTCTGGAGTGGTAACTCTCCCAGATCGTACCTGAAAACAGCTAGCTTCTGCCTAGTGCGCCTACCCGATTAACATAAACTTACTTAAATAAATAACCTCCTCAAAGACAGAGGTGCTATGCTTTAGAAGGGCAGATTTTGGCAGATTAAGGCAATTAGTGAGGGAAAGGGTAATAAATATCATTGACAAGTCAGAGGTGGAGGAAATATGAGAAGGTATTAGGGAAGCAGTCTTCGAGGCAACCAGGCTCTGCATCAGGACTATAACAAAGAAAAATATGTATAAAAGACCCATGTGATTCTCCCCTTCAGTAATGGAGGCAATCAGGGCCAAAAGGAATGCATATAAATTGTTCAGGCAGCAAAAGGGGGACAGGGAATGGGAGAATTACATTCAAAAAAGCAGGGAAGCCAAGAGAATAATGAGGGGTGCCAAGGAGCAAAGGAGCTGCAGAGTGCATGTGGGGTTAAATCAGGGGGAAATAATTTCTTCTGCTATATCAGCGAGTAAAGGAAGAGGGGGAATTGTAAGGTTAAAGGTTAAGGATGAGGTGCTTGAGGACAATTGGCGGAAAGCAGAGGCCCTCAATGAATAATTTTGCCCGGTATTCACTAGAGAGGGACAGAGCCTGCTGCCAGACAGTGGTATAAGGGCTGCAGCCAGGGGGTTCCAGAGAATGTGTACCCAGAAGTTCACTACTGACAGGGTCAGGAAGGGCCTTCAGACATCAGACCCGACAAGGCCCCATGCCCTGACAGTTTTCACCCCAGGGTGCTGAAGGAGCTGGCAGAGGAGCTACCAGCCCCTCTCACGCACCTATTCAATTGGTCACTTCAGTCTGGGATTGTACCAAGCAACTGGAGGGTGGCTGACATGCTGCCACTCCATAAGAGTGGCGATAAGGAGGAGACAGGTAGTTATAGGCCAGTCAGCCTTACATCAATAGTGGGCAAGCTGAAGGAGACCCTTATTAAACAAGATTTGGTAGAATACCTCGAAGTTAATCACCTCCAAAACAATAAACAGCACTGGTTTGTATCAGGCAGGGCATGTCAAATGAACATTATTACTTTCTCTGATCATGTGTCCATGGAGTTGGATGGGGGCCATGTGGTGGACCTGCTTTACTCTGACTTCAGTAAGTCATTTGACACAGTCCCACACAGGCGCCGCTTAAAAAAAGTTGGAGGACCTGGGAGCAGCAGATCAAATAGTCAGGTGGGTGCAAAATTGGATAGAAGACAGGAAACAATGTAGTAGTAAATGGGGTAAAGAAAGACATGTCACTAGTGGGTGCCTCAGGGGTCGGTCCTGGGGCCAATCCATTTCAATATATTCATTAGTGACATCGGCAAGAGTGTAAAGGGCAACATCACCCTGTTTGCCGATGAAACTTAGCAGCACAGTGGACAGCATGGTGTGAGTCAGAGAGCTACAACAGGATCTTAAAAAGTTGGAAAGGTGGACACACTTATAGCAGTTAAAATTCAATGCTAAGAAGTGTAAGGCGATGCACCTGGGTAGAGCTACCCCTAAGACAGTATACTGGCTAAACAGAGACAAACTTAGCTCCTCATCAGAGGAATGGGATCTGGGGGTCATTAGGGACAACCTCAAGCAGCAAAGTCAGTGTAATAAGGCTTACAGCAAGGCTAGCAGGGTACTGGGATGTATTGGAAGGGGCATAGATAGCAGGGACAGAGAGGTGATGCTGCCCCACTACCAGTCCTTGGTGAGGCCTCACCTGGAGTACTATGTCCAGTTTTGGAGGCCTCACCTTAGAAAGGATATTAATAGGATGGAGGTGATCCAGAGAAGGGCAACAACGATGATACATGGCCTTCAGGGAGTCACCTATGAGGAGAAGCTAGAAGTTTTGAACATGTACTCATTGGAAACTAGGAGGGAAAGGGGGATATGATCAAAACCTTCAAAGTTCCTTAGAGGCATAAGCAAAGTGATTTTCACCAGGAACACCAGTTCTACAACATGGGACATGAGTGGAAATTAAGAGGTGGGAAATTCAGGAAGGACATCAGAAAGTATTACTTCTTGGAGAGGGTGCTGGAGCCATGGAATTGACTGCCACCTGAAGTGGTGGCTGCAAAGTCGGTGTCAAGTTTTAAATGCATGGGTGTGGGCAGGACAGTAGTGTGGTGGGTAGGTAACTGGCTGGGTGGCAGGACACAGAGGGTGGTGGTAAATGGCTGTCACTCCACAGAGGGAAGAGTGACCAGTGGGGTACCACAGGGATCAGTGCTGGGACCGGTCCTATTCAACATCTTCATCAGTGACATTGCACAGGATATAGAAGGCAGAATTTCACTGTTCGCTGATGACACAAGCTCTGTAACAGAGTAGACACACCAGAGGTGTAGACAGAATGAGAGGGACCTGCAGAAACTTGAAGAATGGTCAAGGGTTTGGCAGTTGAAATTCAATGCAAAGAAGTGCAAGATAATGCATATGGGGCACAAAAACCCTGGCACAATATATCAGTTGGGGGTGAGGATATAGCATGCACCAAGCAGGAAAGGGATCTTGGGGTTGTCATCTCTGATGACCTCAAGGTAGGAAACAGTGTGACAAGGCATCAGGTAAAACAAATAGGATGCTGGGATGTATAGGCAGGGGCATCACCAGCAGGAAAAGGAGGTCATAATTCCGCTATACAAGACACTAGTGAGGCCCCACCTGGAGTACAGTGTACAGTTCTGGAGACCATACTCGTGAGGACATAGACAGGGGTAGAGAAGGTTCAGAGGAGGGCAACAAAGATGGTGCATGGATTGCATCACAAGTCCTATGAAGACAGGTTGAAGGAACTGAACATGTACTCCCTGGAGGAGAGGAGGAGAGGGATATGATAGAGACATACAAGTATCTTACAGGGAGGAACAGGTGCAGGAAAACACGATTTTAAGCGAAAAAGATGTTTCAGGACTAGAGGCATGGGATGAAGTTGGAGGGAGGACGATTCAGAGGAAACAGAAAGAATTTCTTCACAGAACGGGTGGTGGACAAGTGGAACACCCTGCCAGAGGAAGTGGTGGGGCTGAAACAATCACGGATTTAAGAATGCATGGGATAGACATAAAGGAATTCTAGAGGTCAGGGGTAAGGGGAAATAGACTTCTAGGAAAACAAACTGAACTTACAAGCTCAAATGGGCAGACTAGGTGGGCCATAGGCCCTTATCTGCCGACACTGTCTATGTATCTATGTATCTATGTATGTATGTATCATGTGGGACAAGGCTTGGGCACAATCACCCAGCATTAGAGAAGGCTAGGCTGGACATCTCGGGAGACAGGACTCCGGTGTGACAGTAGGTCCCAGGCAACCATATTTGGGCAGACTCGATGGACCACAGGTCCCCTTCTGCCATCATTTTTTATTTTCTGTGTTTCTCCCCTTTCCCTGCCCCAACAATTGGTACATCAACTCCAGAATAAAACATGTTTTAAGCATATCATTTATAGGTTTTAACACTGTAACTGTTACTGACACATTTTTTAGATTAGCAGTTGGGAGAGATGGGACACCATAGGAGAGAGTGTCATTGAGGCACAGGTCAGGAAGCATAGACAAACCAGAAGTTACAAAATTTGCAAGTAGCTGTTTATTATTTTGCACAACAATAAAATAAAAGTAAAATAAAAGTGTGCAGGATAGCTTGTATACAGGCAGTTCAAACAAAACAAAGTCCTTCATTTGAGGGTATCTCTAAATCTAAATCTCAGTCTCACACTCTCTCTTTAACAAAAGCATTGTTGCTCTTTTTTATAAGGTATCTATACCTGGCAATTAACTTCTGCACCCTAGGCTTATTAAGATACCTCCTGTTTCTTACAAAATATATCAGAACTTTGTCAGTTTCATTCCTTGCAGGTGCAACAAAATAGAACATTGTGTTCCAGAACTGATCTCTTGTTGACATCTCTGCAAATGAGTTTGTGGAAGTAGGACTGCATCTCAAGGTTAACTCCCTGAGTTCCAAATAGCTTTTCGTAATCATTTCAATAGTATAACTGTATGCCTTTTCAAACTAAAGAACTCATTTTCACATAAAGATCCACATATATTTTTACAACCACAGATAAGTAAGGGGTAAGAAAAGATAGAAACAGCAAGACACAGCAAGTAAAGGCAGGGAGATAGCAGGAGGGGGAGAATCGTGAGAATGTCAGAGTGATTAGTTCCTACAGAAGGTCTCATAAGAAAATTTGATTGTGAAATCAGACAGGAGACAGAAAGAGAGAATAGAACAGATCCTTGCTTTTAACTCTTTCTGCATAACAAATAGGACAGGGTCTTATTCAACCCTGTCACAGAGAGCAGTTGCCTTAAACCATTGACAGTGAAAAGGAATATGCCAGGGATATATTGTCCATTGTGTAGGTAGTCTATAGTGAAGTTTTGCCACAGCTCACCAGAGACAGCGATCAAGAGACAATTCTCTCCTGTTTGGCCTTCTTTTCACTCAGTCTTTAGGTGGAGCCAGTCTTTGTTACAGGGGTTTCTTGGGGTGTTCTGTGGGAAGCTGGGCCACATCGGCCAATGATAGTGGCATCTGTTCAGCTGGTGCCACAGTTGGTTTGGTCGAAGGTTGCACTGGTGGCAATGATTTCTGTCCTTCTTCTAGGAGATGTAGTACCATTCATTCACGTGGCGAGGTGTCAGAGGAGCTCACCAATGATGCCCCTTGATCCATGGTTCCTACTTCAGTGTGGTTGCCTCACCATCTGGGTCTGCTGGAATGAGGTCTCCCCGTATTTCTTATTTCTGGATCTATTCCATTGCCATTGGTCTAGGGGGAGGTTCACTGGTGGACGGAGATGACATACACAGGGATATCTCCAGAGAAGTATTCTCAGGAGCGTTGAGAGTCTGGGTTGCTGTGGGACAGATGGCTGCCAGTGTGGTACAATCTTGCTACCTCGTGCACCTCTGTGAAATCATGAAAAACTCCATTCATCAGGCTAGCTGAGACTAAACCCAGAAAAAAACTAAAGTGCTAGTGGTGTAGCTAGGCCGCGGGGGAGAAGGGGGATTGGTGGTAGCTTTGGCTCTATCCTTCTAGGATTTTAGCTGTCACAGAGGTGAAAAATCTGGGAGTCATTCTTGACAAGGGGCTGACAATGGAGGATCAGGCATTGGCAGTAGTCTGGAATTACTTTTTCCACTTGCGGAACAGGCCAGCAGCCAGATTAAGTCCCTTCTCCTCCTGGTGACCTGGCCACACTGGTTCATGCATTGGTGACTTTGAGGCTTGACTGCTATAACCTCTCTATCTTGGGGGTATCTGGAGGTAAGCTGTAGCACTTGCAGTTGCAGCAGAACACAGCAGCTTAGTTACTAATGGGCCTTCCAAGATCGTACCATGTTTCCCCGGTGCTGCATGATTTGCATTGGCTGCCAGTAAATGGCATATCTCCTTTAAAGTGGGACTACTAACTTACAAGGCCCTACACGGGCTGGGCCTGGGCTACCTGGCTGAGTTCCTGTGTCCTCATATACCTTTGCACCCTCTCCGCTCTGCCAAGGAGGGTCTACTGGTAGTTCTGAAGGCAAGGCTTAAGACCTTGGGGGACTGGGATAATGAATTTCTTTCTGAAATTCCTCTTCCAAAGCTTTGAAGTAGGCCCATTTGGTGAAGATCTTTAAAGGGAGCTTGCTTTTTTTATTCTTTCTGTTTATTAACTTATTAATTTATTTATTGATATGTTTCATCTTTATATTGTTTTAGTTGGTTGCATATTTTGAGTGTGGTTTTGTCATTCTGGTCTGTATTATTATAATTGAGCCTTGAGCCTCTGGGCTAGGGAGGCAGTATAACGCAGTGGGTTAAGTCTCTGAGCTGCAGATCTGGAGACCTGGGTTTGAATCCCACAGCCACCTAGGTGCATCCTGTGTGATCCTGAGCAAGTCACTTAACTTCCTTGTGCTCCCAGGTCGCATCTGTAAACAAGCTTCGGCTTAGTGTGCTACTCCTGGTTAAACAATGTTCTCTTCCCTTAATGGGGAAGGGTGTCATATATAAATAAAGGCTACTACTTCTTTAAAACTTGAAGGTGGCAGGGTATGTCACATGGTATTTAACTCCTACTTTTTGGAGAGCCACCCATATACTTATAAAAGCTGCTCTCCTCTTACTGAGTTTTTCTGAATAGTCTTGAAACAAAGAAATTTGATGTCCATGCAACTGCAATGGTCCTTTTCACGGGCAAACTTGAAGTGGGTATCTTTAACCGAGTACCTCAGGAACATGGCAAGGATAGGTCTGAATCTTTCTTTGGGCTTTGGGTAAGGGGCCACTATCCTGTGGGATCTCTGCATGTCTGGCTGCCCAGGGGGGACATTTAGTAGCCTAGATAGCAAGTGTTGCACAGACTCCTTCATGTTCTGCTCCTCTGCTTCTTCTGGGACCTCATTATTCTGTTATTATTGCGCCCATGGCATTCAGAATCATCAGTTTTGTCCCATAGTAGGATATTTCATTTTTGAGCAGGTGTATTTCAGTTTCCCTGGATTCTGGTTGCTTCTCCATTTGGCTTAGGGTGTTTTCATTATCGAACACCCGAGTTTGCATCTGGGATTATTCTTCACTGGAGAGAGTCCATAGTTACCTTTATCCCAATGTCTTCCTCAAGTATTTTGGAAAACATCTGGGAAATAATGGTCAGGTCGGTGGTAAGTGTAGGTCCTAAGGCAGCAGCTGATAACTTCATTCAATGATTATGGAGGTAAAAAATTAAAATTTCATTCCAAAACGTATATTTCATTTCAGAGAAACAAGCTCTGTCAAAATCTGGTCTCAAAACTTTCTGAATGGTAGTTCTAATTTTCATTAGGAGGACAGTTGGTGGTCTTACATTGAGAGCTGCAATGTTACATGGCCATATTGGTTACGTTCCAACCTGCCAGTCTTGCAAACTTGAAGAATGGAGTGGGCATGCTGTCGGGGGTGGGGGCAATGAGGCCAACCCAGTGTGAGACACTACTCTGTCAACCATGGCTCAGGTGTCAGGAGGGGGTGCACTACTACCTTCTGTATTATCATGTTGTCAGAACCAGCTAGGGAAGAGTTCTGTTGAAAAGTTGCCACTGGCTCCTGGCATAGTGCCAGGAACCAGCATAAGTAATCAAGTTTTATTTTAAGCTTTGCAGTGAGGTGGATGTAGACAGTGGGCGGGGAAAGAATGTGACTCAGAGGTGGTGGCTAAGGGACTAGCACTGGCTACCTGCAAAGGAGGGGAAGTTTTCTTTTATAATAAAAAAAAAGCACTGTCACAATAACAAATGCCAAATAGCTGGGCCCCTATCTATGAACTGTCAGCTGAATATTTGGTTGAAGGCATTCTCTCACTCCTCTAAACCATACTGCTAGGGAGCTGCAAAGAGAAACAGGATCTCCTGGCTCAGAACCCTTCGCTCTAACCATTAGCTCTTACTGCCTGGGAGCTGGGATTAGAACCAGGATCTCCTGGCTCACAGCCGGTTTCTCAGTTCATTAGAACACACTGTTTAGGAGCGGGGATTGTAGTCAGGATTTCCTGACTCACAGGCACATTGCTCTAACCATTAGACCACACTGTCAGGGAGCTGGGACTGGAATTAAGATCTCCTGGCTCACAATCCCTTTGCTCTCTCCATTAGACCACACTGCCTGGGAGCTGGGATTGGAACCAGGTTCCCCTTACTAATCATCCCTCTGCTCTAACTATTAAACCACACTGCCTGGGACAGGATTGGAGCCTGGATCTCCTGTCTCACAACCCTTGTTCTATCCATTAGACCACACAATCTGGGAGCTGGGATTTAAACCGGCATGGCCTGGCTGACAGTTCCTTTGCTCTAACCATTAGCCCACACTGCCAGGGAGCTGTGATTGAAATCAGGAGCTGCTGTTTCACAGTACTTTAACCATTAGACCATACTGTCTAGGAGTGGGGAAGGATCTCCTGACTCACAGTCTCTTTGTTCTAACCATTAGATGATATGGCCTGGGAGCAGTGATTGGAACCAGAATCTCTTGGCTTGCACCGCAGCACAACCCTTTTCTCTATCCATTAGACCACACTGTCAGGGAGAGGTGATTCAGATCTCCTGACTCAGTCACTTTGCTCTAACCATTAGACCACACTACCAAGGAGCTAGGATTGGCACCCGGATCTCCTGGCTCACAGTCCTTTTCCTCTAACTATCAGACCACACTGTCTGGGAGCTGGGATTGGTGCCAAGATCATCTGGCTCACAATCCTTTACTCTAATCATTAGTCTACACAGCCCTTTGCTGCCTGTAACCACTTGAATTTCACAGGAGTTTTGGATGATCATGAATTGCCTGTTAATTATAACAATTAGGCCATACTGTCTTGTTTTATGCTGTGGCTTTGTTAAAGAATGTGAACTACTCTAGCAATTATACAAAACCTTTGCGTACAGTAAGAAGTTTTCAAACTTCTAAAGCATGCCTCCATTTTACTCTGCCCCTCACCACCTTCCTGCCCCAAGCACTTTTCATAAAGATTGTCACAAACACTTAAACTTTCTATTTAAACAGCCCCACAAGGGAGCTGGCCGCCCAGATCTCACATTATTATTATTTCCCCGGGGTCATTTCAGAGCTCCATAAGTGACCTGCTAGCCTTCACAGCTCTTATAGCTGCAGGAGCTTGTTTTCACAAAAATACTATAATGCAATCAGAGTGTCCTGTGTCTCATTTTATCCCAGCTTCTTCCTGTGGAGGTATTTCTCAGTGAAAGTGCTGTCTCGTAGAGAATACTCATAGGCTCCAGCATGCTGGAAGGTACAATATTGTAATGGAGCACAGTATCCAGGAAGAGAGATTATTAACTCTACTCATCTTGTCTTCAGTGTTTTCCTGAAAGGAAATTATCACTTCCTCTCTCTGCTCTCTTCATCCATTGCAATTTTTTTCCGTCTGAAACTACCTGTGTGATCCAAGACGACTGCTGTGGGTTACCTTCTTCCTTAGGCAGCTCCCATTTGGGTCCTTTGAAAAGTACTTTAAAGGGAAACACCCATATCACTACCGCCCCACACCTCAGTGTAGGGCGCCCCTTCCCCTTAGTGTTTTCGCCCACTGTTAAATAAATTCAGGTACCTGCTTCTGAAGAAATTTGTTTTATCTGGTTAATCCTGTTGTCCCTCCTGCCAACATTTTGAATGGAATGTCTCTATCGATGCATATCACAATCACCCGCCTCTGATGTCAGAGCTGGGGAGCAGCCACAGGAACATGTATAGTGTCAGCCTATGGACAAAGCTATTAACAGCTCCAGTTTGCAACTTAGATGTTTCAGTGCTATACCGAGACCAAGTATAGACCATCAGATCATAGCATTGAGAGCTCTAAGTGGCAAACCATAGCTGTTAACAGCTGGCGAGAGGGACAGCACACTGAGGTGTGAAGCTTACTGACATGGACATTTCCCTTTAAATGCTCTGAAGTGAACTATAAAAACAGTAATTCCAGAAGCTGAAACTGCAAGTGAAAAGAAAGCAGAAGGGAACATAATTTTCAAAGACTTTGGTTGAGCTAAAAATAATGACCAACAGTATAGTCAGTTTTGTATGTAGTACAACCAGTCTGGGCGTAGCTGGATCACTGGCAAGAGCAGTTGCTACAGCTGGACTGGAGCTGATCTTGTACCCTGCCTCCTCCCAATGCCCCTCCTTCTCCTCCCCTCTCCTCTCCTCCCCTCCCCTAAGATAATGACTAAATGCTCAATGACAGTGAGCACAGCTTCTTTCAAGCTCAGTGACTTTGAGCAGGTTAGACAAACATACAGTATGTTTTTTCATGTATTTACATGCTTTGAAGAAAAACTCGGCATAGTTATCAAGCATTTGGATACCTCTGAGACTCACTCTAGAGGCAGTCTGGAATGACCGTCCAGGTCTCACTGTGAAGCACCTTTTGCATGACCCCACAAGAGCCACTCAGATGGTCTGTCTGACATTTGCAAGTGGGAGCACCTGTGGAGGATGGACAACTTATTGGTGCCCCTCCACTAAAGATGCAATGCAATTTTAATCCGCCGATGAAGTGGACGTGAAGTGACCACTTCGCGTTAGCGGAGCACAACGCGAAGTGGACACTGCAAAGTGCTCACTTCGTGTTATTATTACTACTTCACATTGCCATTATGCCTTAATGCAAAGTAAGGCGAAGTGAGAAGAGAATAGGCAGCTCCCCGCACATCACATGGCTTACAGTACTATAAGTCACATGCTTTAGCCAGGCAGGAAGGAAGTGAGTCAGAGAAGCAATTTCACTTTCTGCTTTACATTCGTAGAGGGAGAAAGCTTTGTGAGAGGAGACTAGGAGTGAAAGTGCTTGTTTGCTGCTTGAGTTTCAGTAATGAAGAAAACCAACAGCTTTTTTAAAAGCTACATCTTTATTTAGTTTTTGTATTGTATTTGTTTTTTTCTTGTTAGTGAATTTTTTTTTATAAGTTTTGTTTTGTTTTGTATGTGTGTGTGACTGACTGTGTGTGTCAGTGTGTGTGTGTGTGTGTGTGTTGGCCTGGGTACTTGTTGTGGCAGGATGGACCCAGGAGAAGGCGAGTCGCTGGCCCGTAGGCATGGTCGGAGGGGAGTGCGGACACATGGGGGATGTTGCGGTCGTGTCATGCTGAATCATTCCCAACTCCTGGGTGTAGCTTCCCCACATGTTGAAGCAACAGGAGCACCAGCAGCACCAGTGCTACTGGTGACTGTTGTGTGTCCACCTTCTCTGCCACTACCACCACCACTGGTAGCAGCTGTAGGCGCTCCAGCAGCACCCCCTCCACCATCTCCACAGTCACAGGAGGTGGCCCTGGAAAATGTAGGTGGTGGGACTCATGTGAGGACTGTGTCTGGTACCCCCTCCCCCGCAGCTCCCCAGTGTGGGAGTTTTTTAACTCTGTGGGGGGAGACAGCATAGTGGTGGTATGCCATCTGTGTGGTGTGCTGGTGCGCCATGGCCCCCGTGGGACACATTTGGGGACCAGTGGCCAGTGCACCCACATGCTCAACCACCACAGGGCAGAGTGGCAGGCTGCCACAGAAGGGGCCAGGCATCCACCTGCTGGTCCTTCCGTGGCAGTGGTCGAGAGAGCTGCTGGGGTGGGAGTTGTGCCTTGCAGTCACCGCCGCAGCAGAAGAAGGGCCTGTACAGCAGCTGCTCCACCACCACCACAGCCACCAGCATCACCCTCTCCACCACCACCCCCATTACCTGGATTCCCTGCTGCAGTGGACCCCACCGCAGTCCCTGCAACACAGCATGATATCTCCCTGGTGTGGGCAGCTCTGGAAGAAAACAATCAGAGGGTTGGTGCTTTGCAGCAGCAGGTCAACACGATAGAACAATAGCAGCAGCAAATAGTTACAATGCTGCACCTGCCGCTGGACCACCACGGCATCCCACGGCCACAGTAACTTACAGGATTGTTTTCTGGGCCCCCCACCCCACTACTGTGTTGTACTGCTTTTGTGTGTTTTTTCTTTGTTGTTGTTTAATCATACACATTTTGCCTTCCAAGGGAATCTTTCTTGCACCACATAGTGCAACACATTTCTGTGAAAACTGCCCATAATTTCATTACAGTGTGTCACGTGACGGAGGAATTCCAATTCTGAAAATCTGCTCACATTCTGCCTCCCTTCTCAGCAATGTTAGGATGTGATGCCAGGGATAGTGCGTGTGCATGCTCCTTACAGTGACTATCCGATTGTCCAGCAGCTTTCTGAATGTTCCTTTATGTTATAATGGTCAGTTTGTGGTGAAACGTGTCGGCACATTTCCAGTAAGAAGAGCCTTGTTAGTGGAAACATTCCCACATTTCACCACAAAGTTAACCTTATAACATAATGAACATTGGGATGGCTGCCGGACATTCACTATAGTGGAGCATGCACCTGCGCTCCGCCTAGCATCACGTCCTAACGTTGCTGAGAAAGGGGAGCAGAATGTGGGTTGCTTTTCTGAATGGTAATTTCTCCATCATGTGACACACTGCAATGAAATTATGAGTGGTTTTCACAGAAATATATTGCACTCTGTGGAGCAAGTTATATTCCAGTGGGAGTAAGGCCCCCACGTATTAGGTTATGTGCATCACCATAACTATGTAATGTGGTGAATCTCTGTAAAGCAGCAGCGCAGCAATCTGTTGAGAACTCTGAGCTATATTTTTTAATGCTATGTTACAATTTCCTTTACTTACATCCTGACTGACTGGAATGATACGAGAATTAGCAGTAGTTGAGTCTGCTGTACTACCTTTTTTCATGTGTGAAATAATGAAAGGAGCATTCCTTTTAAATTGGAGCTGACCAGGTCTTTGTCATTGTTTTCCTCTGCTTTTCTCCATCACATCAGTTAGTTGTTATATATCACTTCTGTTGTTAATTAACAGTTATGCAGCAGGCAGTGTTTTATGACGCCACGGAACAATAGTTATTGAAAAGCAGCTGCAAATAAATACAAACCTGTTCAGAACAATATTGGAAGGCGTGCTCATTTTTTTTTTCATACATGAAAAAATGTAGTCAACTAAGTAAAGCAGCCATAAATTGTGAAAAGAAGCGTATCATTCAAGTCATGTTCGGAGGTAACTAGTGGTAGCTGTGGCAATGTAAAGTAGCATAAAAAAGTACAGTTCAAAATTGTCACGACATTTTTGCAATGCTGCTTTAATTGTAATGTCAGTATAACATCTTGAGCTCACAACAATCACAGAACACACAAGTGGCACAGAGTCCCCAGATTTTTTTCTGCAGGCCCAAAATGCATCCTCCTTGTGTGCAGAAAATTGACAAGTGGTAACACAGTGAAATGAGAGTGTTCCAGCACATACAAAGTCCCCCAAAATTAATGGTGCACTCAGTCATGCACGCAGTAGTGGCACAGAGTCCCAGATTTTTCTGCAGGCCCAAAATGCATCCTCCTTGTGTGCAGAAATTTGAAAAGTGGTAACACAGTGAAATGAGACTGTTTCAGCAATCAGCACATACAAAGTCCCCCAGTATAAAATGATGACCGTGAGCGTCCTGTTGCTGGTCCAATGTGTTCTGCGAGGCGATTCGAGCAACTGCAATTTGATAATCTCAACTGGATTGAAGGGTGCCCTTTGGCTATACACTAATAGTAGCCTTGGTGAGAGTAGATAGATATATATATATAGATATAGGGTTGTGTATTTTGTAGGTGAGGAGGGGGGTTGACATGGACATGTACTCCTGGTATTGTTCTGCATCATCACAGGTCACACAGAAACTGTTGGTGTGCACATTCCAGTGCGCAATGAGAATTGTTTGCACTGAAATTGGAAATGGATAACTCTCAACCACATGAAGGTAAGTATTTTTTTTGGGGGGTGGGGCAATCATATTTGCAGGTTTGTCTGTAATGGCTTCTTATTTTGTTACTTCTTAACAGATTTCATCTGTATCCTTCTGGAGTCCGGTTGTTAACGATGGTCATGGTCATTGAATGAAATGACTTCTGCGTGTTGCATGTGTGCCCAGCCCGGGAGAGGGGGGTGCCTGATGTTGAAGAACTTTTTGGGATAAGGCCACTTTGACAGAACAACAAAGCATCTGGAAGTTTCCTAAAGAAGAAATTAATGACTTTTTTCAACTTAATTGTTATTTGTCCCTCTCTGGTTCTCAATCTCAAGTCAAGTTACATTTCAAACCCACATCTTGTCAACTAACACAACCTGTGTGCAATATTTGCTGCAGTCTTTCCAAAACAATGAAACGGATGAAATAAAATCTTCACCAGAATGGATTTCACATGGGTATTCCATAGGTTTCTCTCTTCATGGTACAATTTGAGTACCATTCCCACTAACTTTTGGCAATGGAGACTTTTTTTGTTAACCTGTTAAAGAAACAAAATAAGTGTACCGTATGTGTTCTACCATTGTGGCTCTGAAAAGCTACAGAAAACAAAACATACAACTAAAGGAAGTGAAGCAGCTTAACAAACATGAGTACACATACTCACTTTTTGGTTTAAATATTAAGAAGCTTTGTGTCTGTGGCTGATGGATGTGGTGGTCCGGATAGACTCAGGCTCAGTGGTGGCAGTGGCTAACATTAGTCCCGGTGGTGGTGGTCTGGGGGGTGCACAGACTCAGGCTCAGTGGTGGCAGTGGCTAACATCAGCCCCTGTGGTGGTGGTCCAGGGGGGCAGACAGACTCAGGCTCAGTGGTGGCAGTGGCTAACATCAGTCCCAGTGGTGGTGGTCCGAGGGTCAGACAGACTCAGGCTCAGAGGTAGCAGTGGCTAACATCAGTCCCGGTGGTGGTGGTGGGCTGGGGGAGCACACTGCCTTTTAAAAACTTCAGTTAAAATCATCTGCAAACATTAACCACATCATCATCCTCATAAAGAAAGCTGCCCTCACAGTCATCGATGTCTGAAGTCTGACCACTGGGAAATTCTTTCTCCATTGAGTCGTCATCTACATCAGTGGTGTGCCGTTTCAGGCAGCCACTGCCAGTGCCACCAGGATGGTCCATTTCCACTTCAGCAAGACCACCATGACTAGGCCGGGGTACGAATACTGAGGTTGCAGTCTGTGCTGGTATGTGCCTTTCATTCATTTTAATGAATGTTAGCAAACTAACATTTGCAGGAGACAGGTTTGTCCGACGATCCCTGACTATTGCACCTACTGTGCTGAATACCCTCTCAACACTTACACTGGAGGGTGGGCATGTGAGGTACTTCAGTGCCACTGCAGTCAGCTCTGGCCATTCACTGACCTTTCTACTCCAGTACAACAGAGGATCTTCAGCTATTGTCAGATACCTGTTTTCAGACAAATATGACTCAACCATTCTCTGTGCCACACTAAGTCCAGTTGTTGATGCATCATCCTATTCTCCCGAAGCATTTATTTCACAAATACCCACTTGGGATGAAGCCTCCCAAAGCAGGTTGACACCAGCCACTTTAGACCACCTGGAACTGCAGTCCCCTTCCCCTTGCAGGAAACGCTTGATGGTCCTCCAGGTACACCTTCAGCTGGATTATGCTGCTGAGGTTTGCTAACCTTGGCACTTGACTTCTGTGCCCCATGAACCAAGTGCACCAGTTGACCACTGATATTTTTTTACCTGTTCAGGCCCTCCCTCCAGTACTGATGCAATTCCATGTTTGTATCGTGGGTCCAACATTGTTGCTATGGCAAAGTTGTCACTACGCTGAATGCTCACAATGTGACAATTCTGGTTGAATACTGTCAGCATGTGTTGCAGCAACATACTGCTGCCACCATGTCCGGCAACATCAAGACTATGCTGTACATTCACCAATGTCTGCCTCAGCACCCACAGCAATGGAATTGATTGGCTAATGGAGGCAGACTCATCACTCACTGCCTGTGTGGCATGTTCAAAAGGTCGCAAAATTGTTATTACAGAGTCCATGAGGCGCCACTGTTCAGTCATCATAGACATGGAGGCCCCGGAACTGTCACGGCTAGTGTGCATCACAAGATATTCTGAGATGGCTTTGTATTGTTCATACAACCTCTCTGCCATGTATAAAGTGGAGTTCCATCGGGTGACAACTTCCAACTTCAAGCGGTGCTGAGGCAGGCTGTTTTGTATCTGCAACTGCCACAGCTGGTCACGGGCCTTTCCAGATCTTAAAAAGTGAGAGCAGATACATCGTGCAATGGTCAGCATTTCCTTTATATAAGGGTGCTGCAGAAACTCCTGAACCACAAGATTTAAACAGTGGGCCATGCATGGAACACGAAAAAAAACACCATTCGTGGTGCATTTCACCACATTTGAACCATTGTCACTTGCTATGAACCCAGCTCTCAGGGACAGAGAGTTTAGCCATCTGTCAATTTCAGTCAGTACCACGTCCAGCATGTTCTCACCAGTGTGTGAACAGGTCACATTGTGCATAGCAATTGTTGCACGCTGTCGAATTCCTGGAAGATTGCTACTGTGACAATCCACCTTACTGCACTGATTATTCACACTACCAACATCACAAACAACCCCCGGCACCTGCACCCAGTGTGCAGTTATACATAAATATGAACTCCCCGCTGTTTTGCCACTTGTCCACATATCCATACTTAAATGGATGAATGGAGAGAAGGAATGTTGAAGGGCATGTCTTACTGAGTCGGACACAGTGTGGAACAACTCGGGGATAGCATGGGTAGAAAAGTATGTCCTGGATGGGACTTTCCATTTTGGACACGCATGTGCAGCAAACTGCCAGAACCCAGAATTCTCCACAAAGGAGAAGGGCAAAAGATCAATTGCCAGCATTTCCGCTACAGCAGCATTAAGTTCACGTGATACTGTATGATTGGGTGGGTACTTCAGCTTATGTTCAAAAACGCTCTGTAACGTGGGCTGACTTAAACGTTTTACATGGGGTGTGTTGATCACAAATGGTTGTGCTCTGTGATGAATGGCATTGTCAGGGGGTGGAGTGTGGACATTTGATGAAGATGGTTGCACAGGTGATGATGACAAACCCAGAAATGTTGTTATTTTGCCAGATTTGCCAACCGGGGTTGATGTACCACTGACACTAGACACACTGCATTCACCACCACCACCACCACAAAAATTGCTACTCTCACCAGCAATGGACAACATTTCAAAGTCATTATGGTCCTCCACCTCATCATGCCTGTAGTAATCCTCTGCTCTTATTACCTTACTACTGTACATGTTTAATTTCCTACTGGACTTAACAGTCATGGAAGGGGATAACATGCTGGCTATGGTTGCTGGTGAGGAGGGTGAATGCCCCACTGTAGTATTAGCTGGCAGCTTGTGCTGGGTCCACAGTGCCAATTGCCTATTCTTAAGACGCGTATGCTGTCCTCCTGTGCCTAGATGGCTCCCTTTTTTACCTCGACTCACACGCACATGGCAAACCTGGTAGATTGCAACTGACTCATCATTTGCATCTTGAACAAAAAAAATCCCAAACTAGGGATTGTGATGCTCTGCTTTTAACGTGTCCATGATGTGGCTTATTTAAGTCCGTTATTTTAAGCACTGAAGTGGGGAAGGCACGTAATGTTTCAGGCACTGCACCCCTGGACTGCAACTGACCACCATGACTACCTATCATTTTGATTACTGGGTCATCATCATCAACTAAAACTGGTAGATCACAAGTTTTTACAGCAGGGGATTCCTGCAAACAGACTCAGCCACAGCCACTTTGAATTCCTTTTTCTGTCAATTACATCATCATCATATTCATCAACGTCACACACATCCACATCTTCTGCTTGGATGCTAGCATGTGGACTGCATGTTGCAACAACAGCAACATCATTGTCATCATCACATTCATCATCAGCATCTACACCACCATCACCTGATATTTTTTCACCACACTGTGAATCACTGCATGGAAAATGCATGACGTTAACTGCCATGGTGGACGGAATATCACATCGTATGCTATCATTGACATGATTATCAGAATCCTCAGGTTCAGTTACTGGGATGTTACTGGGAAGTATGACATCATCTGCGCTGCCACTCACTTGCACTGCTTCACACTCAATATTTTTGGATACGGTACACTTGTCGGAATTAGAACTTGACGCAACAATACTAATACTATCACACAACTAACACCAGTAACACTAACACCACTGGCTGGGAAAACATCGTCTCCTCCTACTATGAGTGAAGCTGCTGATTGGGCTGTAAAAAACATTGCAGGAGAAATACCTTTCCTCACATCAGCACTGCACTTCTGTATCTGCGTACTACTACCACGCCCACAGACTATCTTACTGCCAACATTGCCATGGCCAGAAACAGCTTTGCTTGCACATCTCTTTGCAGGCATTTTGGGGGATCAACCACAATATTATAACCAAATTCAGATTTTGTTACATTCACTCTCTGTCTGATTGGAGGGACGCTGGATGTGAAGCCAAAAAAAAACAACTGTAGCTTCAGCAACAGATGAGAGACTAGTCTGAGACTGTCATGCAATGAAAACAACTTCAGTAACCAGTGGTGCTGATGAGGTCACAAAAACAATCCAGTCTGGTAAAAAATTCCTTTTGAACGTGGGGGTGGAGGGGGGGGAGCACTGAATGCAGATAGTGCAGATTTTTACGGCACTACAAGCAGCAAAACAAAGAACAGATACCATGATCGCAGTACAAAATCAGGCAGCTGCAGTGGATAGCAGGTTCACACTGATGCGCCTGCAATTACACTAGTCTGTGACACAATAAAAGGTGTATTATTTGATGCACGCAACACCGCACACACACTCACACACAGAACAGTTTGCGTACAATGCTGGATGAGTAATGCGTAGTAAATGCAAAAGTTCAGTACTATGCCACGTTACGTATTGTAAATTTGTAATGTAAACAACCTGAAATTATGAACTGCTGCATCACATCCACACACAAACAGCAAGAAAATGTCAACTATTACTGACAATATTACTGTGTGTGCATTAACACAGTCAGTTATATAACAAAAATATAACCAAAAAACAAAGAAATCACTGTTTCTCCAACTCAAATCTACCTACACCACAGATACGCCCCTCCCCAAAGCACACTTTCACTGTCTTTCACCACACACACTCAATGTTGTAAATTAAGATTCAAAATCCACACAAAAACAAAAACGCTCGATGATATGAGCACAAGAGGGTTTCCTACAATCGATGAACTAAAGTTGGAGCCCCAAAAAAAAACCCAAAAATGCTTTTTTAACAGCTTATACAAGATTTCTATCACAGACAGCTATCAGAGCACACTGTCTCTTACTCCTTCCTATACATACTATCCCGAACTGAAGCTGTGCAGATCAATATAGAGCCCATGTGACATGAAATCCCATGAATCACTGCAAAATTCGCCTTCAGAGCTCAAAAACAAGGCAAAGTGAGGTGAAGTGCACGCCCGCAATGCACTTCACCTTAAATTTGCCAGAGTAGTGATCAGGGGAAGCAGAGTAACGCGAAGTCATTGTTTCCAATGCACGTCGTGTTCCTCATCATAACACGAAGTGCTCCATTTCGGCGATGGAGCACTCATGAATCCGGCTTTGCTCTGCGTAATCACTTCGCGGAGCAAATTGAGCCCACTTCACCCACCACTACCCTCCACACAAGAGGAGGGCTGAGGCCTGTCCCATAGGGAAGGGCTTAAAAGGAGGTATTTAAGGAGTGGTTGAGGAGGTGAGGGGTGTAAAATTCATGTTACTAAAATGAATTGAATGTGATAGAGTAAAGACTAAGTTAAGCAGGACTCAGGCAGGACCTGGTGTGCTGATGTTTAGGGCGAGTGGACCAGTGGCAACTAGGTTTAACGGCAGAGAAAAGTTGGGCCCAGACAGGTAGATAGGGCCCAGTGTGGGTATACCTGCCAAGGTACAGCCCATCAGTGCCCAGAACATTGTGAGAAAAGACAGAGGGTATGCATGACTCACTGTGGGTTTCATGCCATATCACAGCCATGGTCACTCCAAAGAAAGGAAAGCAACCTATCAACAGTGGGCAAGTTGCCCTAAGTGTCATATTTCCCAATGAAGCAAGCAGAAAGGTCTAGCCCAGCCTCCAGTTCTGAAAAGGTAAAAAAATCTATAGTGGGAGTACTCTGTCCAAGTGCAAGTTGGAAAAATGCCACAGAAATTGGCACTGAAAAAATAGACTCATTCATTCAATGTAAAAATGAGGGCTGTGCAAAGTCTGAATAGTATTTCCGAAACGCCATGAATAGTAGACTCTCTGAATATTCAGGACCGAATAGCCTACTATTTATGTTTGGTAACTTATATTCAGATGGAGGTGAAAAACAATCTTAAGCCCTCCACAGGTGGCCTGGGCTTGTCCATGGACCACCTCCTCCACACAGCTGAAATTACACAATTTTCCCACCCTGGCATCCACTCCCTTCCCTAGCCAGCACAGCAGTTTAATTAACAAACTATGCTGGCTCAAGGCTGACAGCATATTTGCAGTAGCGGAGCACCCCGTCTCTAACCTGAACCTCCCCATGTCCTCAGAAACATATTACAAGACAGAAGACCCATTTTTACCCCTACCATCAATCCTTGCTGGGGTGGTACTCCATCCTGGCTTGTCCGTTGACTCACTCCCATGGAAGCTCTGGATTTTGATTCCACAGTTGCAGTGCCAGGGAAGAACAGTAATGACACACAGGTTGCAGACCGAATGATGGGGTAAACGTAGTGAGATCTGGCACACACGGATGGGGAGAGCTGGGATGCGGTGAAAAAAATTATTCAGCTCAGTGTTATCATTGATGCTCTTTCTGCCACCACCTCCATCCCCATAGTGCACCTGATCTTGCTACATTTGCCTTAACACTCAGTCTGCAACGCATCGCTCATGTTTCTTTTCTTCACAGACACTGAAACAGGGGAACTGGGATCGAGTGCTTTCTTGGGAGGAGGAACTGACTAGCTGAGAAGGAGTATCCCAGATGACTTTATAAGTGAGGCTGAGGCAAAAGACTGTAAGGGACCAGTTACAAAATGGCGACTGGTGTGAGTCTGCCAAAAACAGCAGCTTGTTAGGAGTGGTTTTATTTTTTGTATGTATTAGATTAGTATGGTTTAGTTAGTTTTAGGGTTTTTTAGTGAGTTAGTTCAGTTAGATTGTTGCGTTCTTGGGGTGTTTAGGGTGAAGAAGTAGGCTTTTATTTTGTTTGTCCCAAATGAATGCTTTGCATGTATCGTACCAGCTTTGGAAGCTAAATTGCTAGCATTGTATTATTGCTAGCACTTACTCTACCTTTTACTGTCTTTGAGGAGTCGTGTGATAATCTGGACTATCTTTGCTGTTGTCTGTCTGTGTGTTTCATTTGACTCCACTTTTGGGAGGCCACAGCTGCTTGTTGGAAAGTACCCAGGGAATGGCAGAGGAGAAGATTCCTCGTAAGGTGTTCTTTCCTGCTGCGGATGAGGAGAGAGGAGCAAGGCTAAGGTTTAAGTGAACATCAGTGACTTGTTTTGTGAGGTGGTGAGCCTGCTTATCCCTTAGTGTTTTTCAACCTTGCTTTGTGCCTGGAGGGACAGTGTCCAAGAGCAGCCAGTGGCCTTCACTTGGATCCTTACATTTGTTTTGTGGTATGGCGATCTGGTCTGGGGGTTCCCAAGAGGAGGCAGCTGGGACACTCACTGAAGGATGTAGCATTCCTGTCTGCTTTGTAGGGCTATTCTGGGGTGCACTCATCAGAGGACAATTGTGTTCCTGGGGTCCTGGTTCTTGGATTCCCTGGACTGGGGTGTCTGCTCCCTGGGATGTTACCTAGAGCTTACATTTAGGGTTGCTGTCTCCTTTTGCAACTACTGTTGAATGGTGGATGTTCTGGTCATCTGGGAACTGGCTGCAGTTGCAGACTGGGGGCATCTGCTTGGGGCCGACGACCATACAGACGGGGTATTTGGGAATGGTAGAACCTCATTTGCCTGGTGGTATCCCTGAGGCATATGACAGTGGGTGTGCGCATCTGGGATCCCAAACCTCTGTGGGTTGTTTGGCCTGGGGAGTTGTCCTCCGGGGGGGGACATTCAATTTGTGGCTTTTTTATTGAGAGAGACTGTACTACTTGGATTTCACTCCATCAGAGGTTATAGGGGATATCCTTGGGAGGTGCCATGGCTTCTCTGTAGACCAAAAGTCTTTTGAATATGAACATGGTGAGGCCATGAGAGATCCTCTGTAACTTTGTGCTCATTCTTGTGGATAAGCTACAGACAAACTGCTGTAGTGGGAGCACAACTGTTCCTGGACTTGAATTTTACTGGTCGACGATGGGGGTGAGAGTCCCATCTCTTTCTTACTTCAACCCTGAAACTTTGGCGGGCTTTAGCCCTATTGTTACTTATTGTCTGCTAACCATTAGTGAACCTAGACTTTTATTATCATTATACTGTGTTTGTTTTCCTGTGGGGAGTTGTCAATTTGGTAACCCGTGATAAGGGCTTTGACGCTTGGGCTACCCGAGGAACAGCGATGGCATAACATCGAAACTGGGAAGGGTGACAGAGGTGTCATGGTGAGATACAGGTGGGTGTATGTAGGAGATCATGGATGACAGAATGGCGATGGGCACTCAGGGCGCATCCCAGAAGGGCGAGTGGAGAAGAGTGGTGACTCCTTCTACAGCGAAGGAGGAAAAAATGCATAACTGTGCTAGTGAACAGGGGGACAGTGCAGTAGCAGAAGGAGCTAGAGACGGCCAGTGGGGTCACAAGGTGCACTGCCTTGGGCCTCCCCCCACAGCACAGACAGAAGCACACTCTACCTGCCCCAGCACAGCACGGATTGGAGTGCTCCCACCCCCACCCCACCCTGGCACAGCACAGTATGGACTGGAACACCCCTCCCACACCACTAGTTGAGGTAGAGCAGTGACAGCCCCTGAAAGGCTGAATCAGCACACACCATCCAGCATCGCTACCAATGCAACAGGCTCTCTACCTGCAGAGGGATCAAAACCCAGCAGTGGACACACACCCCACAAGGGCACAAAACACTCACCGTGCCGTCTCCTGGAGCACACACCATTGGGATCTGCCCTACCACCGTCGGTGCCACAGTCACATGGCCAATGTTCGTACTCTGGAACGACACACCGGACAGACCACCATGGACAGGCAGACTGCCACCACCACCACTGCCATGCAAATGCGGGATGCGCCTGTGGACACATCACTTTTATACACGCCAATGCCCCCCCACCTATATAAAGAGAGCTGTGCGAACAGAATGGCCTTCCGAAACAAAGGTGAGCTACAGTAATGGCCGAAACCAGGCAAATAGTGAACCAGAAAGGGAAGCCACTCCTGTCCCATAGAGGCTACCTCTACTGGCGGGACAAGGAGATAAAGACCAAGACATACTGGCGTTGCATGCAGGACCACCACTCCAGCTGTCCTGCATGCAGGCACACCATTGCGGGTGATGTGATGCATACAGGACTGCCCCACAACCATGTCCATGATGCAGGGGAGGAGGGGGCCTGTGAGGTCCTGACACTGGTGAGAGAGCAGGCATGGACCAGCAGTGATGGCACATCACAAATCATAGCTTAGTGTACCACCAGAGTGCCCCCCTGCTGTGGCTGGCAGGCTGCCAGCACTGCTGCATATGCCACTCACAGTACAGTGACTGCGACAGGCCACTAGGGGCGGTCATGCCACCCCAGCTACACTGCCTGACCTGGTCATCACCCCCCCGAATATGCCATCATGGGGACAGGGGACATATTCCTACAGCACAATAGTGATCCCTCCAATGAATGCACACTGCTGTTCACCACACAGTGAGCGCTGCAGTTCCTGGTTGCCAGCGAAGATTGGTTTATGGATGGCACATTCTGCTACACACCACAGCTGTTTGGGCAGCTCTATAAGGTGCACAGCATGCATGAGGGTGTCATGCTACCCGTGGTCTATGCCCTCATGCCTGGATAGATGGAGAGGGCATACGCGCACGTATTCAGCATGGTCAGCAGACTAGTGGGGGGGTTGTGGGGGGTAGTGGAGCAGGCAGCCTGGTGCACGTTCATGACTACCTTCGACGGCACAGTGGTCAGGGGCTGCTTCTTCCACTACTGCCAGGCCATCTGGCAGAGGATTTGGCAGATCTCCACATTGCATACCCGATACGACACGGACGCTGAGTTCACTCTGAACATACGCATGCTGCTCGCCCTGGGGTATGTGCCTGAGGATGTGGTGGAGGGGGAATATGGGGAGCTGCTGAATGTCCCATTCTACAGCACCCAGGAGGACCTACTGTGCCCACTCCTTGAGTATATGGAGGCGACATGGATTGGGCATCTGGTGGGCAGGATGGCATGCCATAGACCCCAGTTCCCTGCGTCCACTTGGAACATGTACCAGGTGACATTTGACAGCCACGCCAAGACCAACAATGCAGTGGAGAGCTGGCACAAGGGCTTCTCCACAAAGGTGGCTGCCAGCCACCCTAACATGTGGCACTTCATGGACTGCCTGCTGCAGGAGGAATGCCTCACGGGGCTCAGGATGGAGCAGCTGCTGTCTGGCGCAGGGTAGGCATGCCCTAAGTGGCATTACCTGGACCTCATGCAGCTTACTGAAGCCCTCGTCACCAGGTATGGGAGCAGGGCCACACCCGACTACCTGAGCGGCCTTGCCTACAACTTCCAACTGCAGGTCTAGTTGGGTGTGGCACACGCCATGGTGCCGACAGTGCCCCTTGGGACACCCAGTGGACATGACCTCCCCACTGTCATTCATATGCTTCTGCATCCATCTGGACACTCCAGCCTTCCCCCGCCATGCCACCACATGTCCTGCCATCCCCAGTGGCCCCATACCTCACCGTTCTCATGTCTCCCTGTCTCCCGCTGCGCCTCCATGTCTGTGCCCCTAGTGGTATCCCTTTGCTCTGGTGGTGGTTTGCAGCATCCCCTGTGCACCCCCTGACCCCCACCGGGTGTTGCTGTCTACATCCTCTGCACGCTGCGCATGTTGCCCCCACGTATGGTACTCCTGTTTGCGTAAGCAGTGGTGGCAGTGTTTTTTATTTGCTGCCCATTTGTCATTTCGTCATTCACAGCTGTTCCTGTGCACAGTACTTGTTGTCCTCCTTGTGCCTGCTCCCTTCTCTGTGCACTGTCTCGCCCTGCTCATGGTCGTGCTCCAGCCTCAGAGCCCTTCCTGGCTTCCCCCTCCTGTGGGCACCCTACCAGTAATCGCGATTGGGCTTTCGCCCTAATCACATAGAACCGTGGATTTAATTCTGTTTTGTTAATTTGTGGGGTTGTTTTATTTTGTTTTAGTATTCTTAGTGTGGGTCTTGTTGTTTGATTGCTGCTGTGGGTCTTGTTAATTATATGTTGGCAAAGATCTCTCCCAGTCAGGCGCTACTCTCCGTCTGAGCTCTAGGGCCTCTGCCCCTTTAACTGTCCCCCACTGCCTGCCGAGATGTATGGGTGGTGCCATGCCTTGGAGATAGTAGGAAGGAGGCATAGGGGTGTGGGTCCTGCACCTGGAGGGCGAGGGGAGCTGGGTGCATGGATTGGGGTGTGGGGACTAGAAGACACCCTGCGGCAAAATGGGTTCTGGAAAGGGGTCCTTCCTATCTAGTTCCCATACCCAATGGCTCTGCGTTGAGTGGGCAGGTAGCACAACCTGCCTCAGTGTCCCATCCTATTTGGGTGGTGGTATGCAATTTCAGGTCTATTAAAAGCAAGACAGCAGTTATTTCTGATCTTGTTGGGTCATCAGACCTGGCTTACATCACTGAGACCTGGCTGGATGAAAATGCTGGCCCAGTTTTGGAAGCAGCAGTTCCATCTGGGTTCTCGGTGATACATTTCCCAAGGCTGGATTGTAGGGGTGGGGGTGTAGCAACATTTTTTAAATCAGAATTGGGCCTTGTAGATGCTCCAGTGGGAGAGACCAAGTCCTTTGAGTGTATCGTGGGTTCAGGTGTGGGTTGCAGGATTCTTCTTGTCTACTGTCCACCCATGGGCAAGAAGCAATTCCTGCTGGAAGTCATAGACTTCATAAAAACATAGAATTTGATGGCTGATAAGGACTGCTTGGCCCACCTAGTCTGCCCATTTCCATACCTAGAGGATAAGCTGCAGATCCTATTTAACCAACAGCTTATTTCTTCCTACCCCCCACCAAAATTGCCTTATGTCTGTCCCATGCATTCTTGAATTCTCCCACAGTTTTAGACCCCACAACCTCCTCAAGAAGGCTGTTCCATGCATCCACCATGGATGCTACTCTGTGAAAAAATACTTCTTCACATTGCCCCTGAGCCGTCCCCCCATCTTCAAATTGTGTCCCCTTGTTCTTGCACATCTCTTTTTCTGAAAGATGCTACCCTCTTGGACTCTGTTGATTCCACTGAGGTACTTAAACATTTCTAGCATGTCCCCCATATCCCTCCTTTCCTCAAGCGTATACATATTAAGCTTCTTTAGTCTTTCCTTGTGTGGCTTCTCTTGCAGACCCTGCACCATTTTACTTGTCCTCCTCTGAACTGCCTCCATCCTGTCTATGTCCTTGCAGAGATGGGTTCTCCAGAACTGGACACAGTACTCCAGATGGGGTCTCACCAACTGTCTGTACAGGGGGATAACAACTTCCTGTTTTCTGCTGGTGTTGCCTGTCCTTATGCATCCCAATATTCCCCATCAGCCCTCCATACCACCTTCTCACATTGCTTGCCAACCTTAAGGTCATCTGATATGATTACCCCCAGGTCCCTTTCCATTTTTGTTGTTGTTACTACCTCCCCACGGCACTGTGTAATCTTCCCCTGGGTTTTTGTTTCCCAGGTGCATTATTTTGCACTTCTTTGCATCGAATCCAAGCTGCCATACTTCACCATTCCTCCAACCTTGCCAAGTCCCTTCTCATCCTTTCCGCCTCCTTGTGTATCAACCCTGTTGCAGATCTTTGTGTCATCTGCAAAGGCATACTTTTCCTTCAGTCCCTCTGCAATGTCACTTATAAAGACATTAAAAGGACTGGACCCAGTACTGAACCCTGCGGTACCCCACTAGTAACCCCTCTTTCTTCAGAGTAGACTCCATTTACAATTACTTTCTGTGTCCTGCTTCCAGCCAATGTTTTACCTAGGCTACCACCCTGGGACCCACTCCCAGGTTGGTTAATTTGACTATTAATCTTTTGTGTGGGACTGTGTCAAATGCCTTGCTAAAGTCTAGGTAGGCCATGTCCACAGCCCCTCCCTGGTCTACTACTTTGGTCACCCAGTCAAAGAAATCAATTAGATTCTTCTGACATGACCTTCCCGCTGTGAACCCATGCTGCCTTGGGTCCTGTGCCCCACTGGCCTCTAGGTACTCAACAATTCTTTCCTTCAGAAGTGATTCCATCACATTCCCTACCACAGAGGTCAAACTGACAGGTCTGTAGTTTCCTGCCTCTGTCTTGGTCCCACTTTTGTGAAGGAGAATCATATTTGCCTTCCTCCAGTCCTCAGGTACCACGCCATCCTCCCATGATTTGTTAAAAAGGCTAGTCAGTGGTGTCACTAGTTCTCTGCCTAATTCTTTTAGAATTCTGGGGTGAATTCCATCTGACCCCATTGCTTTGTCCACCTTCAGTTTTAGGAGTTCTTTCAGAACCCTTTCTTCTGTGAAATGACTGGGATCGACCCCCCCCCATCCAGAGTGCTTCTGTTAATTGGATCAGGCACCTCCTCTTTTGTGAGTACTGAACAGAAGTACTCATTCAGTATTCTGCCCACCCACCATCCATTCTATTCAGCCTCCCTATCCCTCCATTTGTCTTTCTACGCTCCCTGATATACCTATAAAAGGTTTTATCCCCCTTCTTAACTGAGTTGGCTATTTTTCCTCAGTTTGGGCCTTTGCTATTCTGGCTACCCTCCCTCCCTCCCTGCTTCCTTCTGCCTTAACTGGTACAGTTCTCTGTCCTGCTCCTTCTGTGTTTCCTTATACTTCCTAAATGCTATCTTTTTCTCCCTAACCTTCACCGCCACCTCTTTTGAGAACCATAGTAGCTTTTTCTTTCATTTTGATTTGTTTATTTGCTTCACACAAAGTCTTGTTGCCTCTGTGATGGCAGTTTTGATATTTCCCCATTGTTGCTTCACCCCTCCTTCTAGCCTGTTTGCTAGTGCTTTTCTAAGGCACTCTCCCATCTTGCCAAAGTCAGCTCTCCTGAAGTCCAGAACCCTCACTTTTGTAGGGCTTGACTGCGTAGCTGAGTTTATCGTGAACCACACTGTTTGGTGGTCACTTGTTCCCAAATGGCTACCCACTTCTAGATCTGAGATCCTCTCACTGTTCCCATTTGAGAGTACGAGGTCTAAGATTGCTCCCTCACAAGTAGGTTCCAAAACTAGCTGTCTGAGGCATGCCACCTGAAGAGCATCGAGAATGGCCCTGCTTTTGGATGTGGCTGCAGCAAAGGTGCTCCAGTTAACATCTGGCATATAAAGGTCCCCCATCAACAGTATCTCCCCTTTCTCTGCCATCCTAAGTATGCCTTCTATCATATCCTTGTCCATTCCCTTCCCCTGACATGGGGGTCTGTATACAACCCCTGTGCGGATTGTGGTGCCATTTCCAGTTTCTAAGGTGACCCACAGTGCCTCCTCTCCTCCCTGTTTACTCTTTTGTTCAGTTGCTTTTATCCCTTCCCTTACATAGAGAGCTACTCTGACCCCTCTTCTCCCCTCCCTGTCTCTCCTATAGGTTGTGTACCCTGGTACATTAACATCCCAGTCATGGTTCTCTGTGTACCATGTTTCTGTGACTGCTACCATATCCAGGCATCCCTCTTCCATCAAGGCCACCAGTTCAGGGAGCTTGTTGCCCAGACTATGGGCATTGGTACTCATTATCCTCCATTTCTTGATGACCTTACCCCTTTTTTCCCCATCTCTGTCCTTATTGCATTTGTCACTTTCTCCATTTACCCCTGCACTTCTCCCTATCGACATCTCTATGTTGGTGTCTACCTCACTTAGTACCCTGATTTTTTTGGGGGGGGCTAGGATTTCCCTGCTCCTTTTCAGTGCCTCCCCCCTTGGCTAGTTTAAATGCTTGCCAATGAAGCATTTAAACCTATCACCTAGGATCCTGGTTCCCCTCCTGGACAGATGCAGACCATCACGCCAGTATATGCCTGCATCTCTTCAGGTGGACCCCCAGTCCCCAATGAAGCCAAATCCCTGAGTTCTGCACCAGTTTTTTAACCACTGATTGAATCCCATGGTGTGAAGCACCTAGCCTCACCCATGCCATAGACAGGCAGCACCTCCGAGAAGGTTACCGTGCATGCTATTTGTCTAAGGCCCCTCCCCATCTCCGCAAATGCTTCTTGCACTGCTCTGATCCCTTTCTTAGCCAGGTCATTTGCCCCTAGGTGGACAATGACATCCAGCTCCCTCCCTGGTGCAGCTGCTCCTGCAATCCTGAGGATTCACTCCCTGTTCCTCCAAGCCATGGTGCCAGGCAGGCACCTTACCTCCCTCTCCCCTTCCTCCCCCATTTCTACCTTCCTAACAATGGAGTCCCTCACCAGGAGTTGTTTCCTTCCTCTGTGGGGTCCCATGCCACCCTCATGTGGGTCTCCTTTGTGGAGGTTCCCAGCATCCTCCTTGGTCTCCACTGTTGGTGCCTCCATAGAGGAACCACACTTTTCCAGAACGGCACAGAAATTTTGGAGATGTTCAACTGGAGGGATGTGCCTCTGTTCCACCACACTCACCCTCCCTGAGCCCATTGTGGTCCAACCGCTCATCTTTCTTGGCTACCTCTGAGGCAACAGCAGTGACCCTGGTGGTCCCTGGATGGGAGAGGAGGTCCCACAAATCCTGGCCAACTCAGCCTGGGTGGAGGGGAGGGAACGAGGGCAATTTAGTCCCAGTGGAGAAGTTTAGTTCTACCAGCAGCTCCTTCCTCCTGGTGCTCTGCTTGTTCTTGCCATTGATATGGTGTTAGAGTCCCC